>JAWXYG010000001.1:36117151-38517151 GCA_034222035.1 Acacia crassicarpa | reverse complement strand
TATTTCACATATAGAGCCCTCTAAGATAGAAGAAGCCCTTTCAGACAATGATTGGGTGATTGCTATGCAAGAGGAGCTACATCAATTTGATAGAAATCAAGTTTGGGACTTGGTACCTAGACCCAAAGACCATCCGGTAATTGGGACAAAATGGGTATTCAAGAACAAACGTGATGAGTCAGCCATCATTGTGCGTAACAAGGCTAGATTAGTGGCCAAAGGTTACAATCAAGAAGAAGGAATAGACTATGAAGAGACTTATGCTCCAGTAGCTAGATTGGAAGCAATAAGAGTTCTTCTAGCATTTGCATGCACAAAAGGTTTTAAACTCTATCAAATGGATGTCAAAAGTGCTTTTCTAAATGGTTTCATTCAAGAGGAGGTGTATGTTGAACAACCTCCAGGTTTTGAAAATGATCAATTTCCCGATCATGTTTTTAGACTTAAGAAAGCCTTGTATGGTCTTAAGCAAGCTCCTAGAGCTTGGTATGAAAGATTGAGTCAATTCTTACTCAATCAAGGATTTATCAGAGGCAAAGCTGATACAACACTTTTCATAAAGAAAAACAAATTGAATGAAATTTTAATTGTTCAAATTTATGTTGATGACATCATATTCGGTGCTACTAATGACTCCTTGTGTGAGGAATTTTCCAAGACTATGCAGGGTGAATTTGAAATGTCAATGATGGGTGAGCTCAACTACTTCCTTGGACTGCAAATCAAGCAACGAAAAAATGGGATATTCATATCCCAAACCAAGTATCTAAATGATTTGCTGAAGAAGTTTGGGATGGACAAGTGCAATGGAGCTGACACACCAATGAGCACAACCACTTCTTTGGATGCTGATGAAGAGGGCAAGGATTTCAACATCACCAAGTATAGAGGAATGATTGGATCATTGCTCTATCTAACCGCAAGCCGCCCAGACATCCAATTCAGTGTAGGGATGTGTGCACGATTCCAATCCGCTCCTAAAGAGTCTCACGCTGATCATGTAAAGAGGATATTCAGATATCTCTCAGATACAAAAACTCTTGGTCTATGGTTTCCCAAAGGTCAGCCGGAGCACTTGGTAGCATATTCAGATTCAGATCATGCTGGCTACAAGACGGATAGAAAGAGCACAACTGGCCAATGCGAGTTCTTTGGCAACTCACTTGTGTCTTGGTTCAGCAAGAAACAAACAACTGTGGCCGTGTCATCAACCGAAGCTGAATATGTGGCCGCCTCAAGTTGCTGTGCACAAGTGCTGTGGTTGAAACAACAACTTGCTGATTTAGGAGTATACTTGAAGGAGATCCCGATATTGTGCGATAATACAAGCACCATAAGCTTGGCCAAAAATCCCGTGCAACATACAAGAACCAAGCATATTGACGTGAGGCACCACTTCATTCGGGACCATGTCCAGAAGCGAGATGTGAAAGTAATGTTCATTCCAACTCATCTTCAACTTGCTGACATCTTCACCAAGCCTCTAGCCAAGGAACAATTCACTTTCATAAGGAGAGAATTGGGAATGGTAAATCCCAATGAATTGTAAGAAATCCTCTCTTAAATCTAATGTTAGATATGTTTTTGATGATTAACCAATACTAACTTAAGCATCGGAGTTTCTAGATAGGTTCTGTGCAGGATGTTTTTGTCTAAAACTTGCTGAAATTGGGGACAAACTCGAGCCTACACTTTGTGAACTCGAGCACAAAAGAGACAGAGAAGAAATGAGAGTTTAAGGCTGGACAAACTGGAGCCTAAGAAAGGTGAACTCGAGCTCGAGAGAGTCAAACAGGAGTTGAAAGGCAAATGGTGAACGAACTCGAGTTCATTAGTGAATGAACCTCAGGTTCATTTCTGACAGAGAACAACGATGGAACTCAGACAAAGTGAACTCGAGCCCATCAATAACGAACTCGAGTTCGAAAATCACAGAGAGCAATCCTGCTGAGAAATCATTCTGAACTCGAGCCCATAAGTGAGAACCTCAGGTTCACGAGGAAGTTCAAGAGTTCATAATACACTCTTGAAGTCCAGGTAAGTGGATTTTTATGACGAACTCGAGCCCACAAGTTGTGAACTCGAGTTCATCATGTGCCCTATATATACTACAGTTGTGAACTTTCCACTTCACTGCACTCGAACCTCCGGTTTGCCCTAATTCCTCTCATCTTCTTCATCTTCTTCATTTTCTGATCTCTGCGAAAATGACTTCCAAATCCTCAAACCCCAAAGAACCTAACCCTAATTCCTCTCAAACTTCCTCTCAAGCTCAATCTGAGCGTCCTGTTCGAACAAAGTCTCGGTCCACTCGTTTACGGTATGGCATCGACAAAGAAATCAGAGGAGTTCTGAGTGGCAACCCAGCGGTTCCTCCCTCTAGACCAAAGGGAGTAGTGATTGGAGAAGAACGAACAAAGAAGAGGCATGACCCTAAACCGGAAGTACAAGGAAGAGGAAAAGCCCCTCAACCTTCGATCCCTTTGAGAGAGAAGCAGCCTTTCAAAAAGAAAAAGACTGCTGGCATTCATTCGGTTCCTACCCCCGGTCAAGGCAGTGGCCAACCTCAACCTCCACCTCAATCTCAGGACCAAGGTGGTCCTCAGGTATCTCAGCCCTTGCCTGCTATTTTGGACATTTACAATCATAAGAGGTGTCCCCCTGGTTTCAATGAGAATCCCTGTAGGATGACTCCTGAGGAGGGAACTCTGTTTAGAAAGAAGTTTGACGATAAAAGGAAATTTTGCCCAATTGTCTCTGTCGACATGGCAAAATTAAAAGAAGAGTGTAGCCTGGACTTGAGCCCTTGTTTGAAGCCTTTTGAATCTCTCATCTCCATCAAAAACCCCTACAGTCCTAAACTTGTGAAAGTCTTTTACTTTCACATGCAGTCTGACAATGTCCTAAATTCAGAAGGAGATTTAGTGGAAGAGAGAATTGTGACCAAAGTAAGGGGCCAGAAAATCACCATCACCCCAGCTTACCTCAATTCCCTTCTTCAAATTGCCAATCCACCTAGACCTGAGACTCATCGATATAGCCAACAAACCACATTTAGTTTGCTCAGACCAGATGTGCCTATTCCTGAGGGATTGGAAATCCTCAACTTCACACCTGCCTCTATGCCTCCAAGAAACCGGGCAATTTGGTACATTTACACAAGAAACTTACTGCGGAAAGGAGGCAATTTCACCCATTTTGCCAAGAAGGACTTCAACATATTTGCTTCTATCTTGGACAAGCAGCCTCAGAACGTGGGGAATTGGATTTTTCAGGAGATGGCCAAGTTCGCCTTTCACTCTAGACTGACCTCTCAGATACCCTTCCCAAGCTTGGTCTCAGTCATCCTTCACCACGAGAAGATTTGGTACCAGGCTGAGAATGATCCTCCACAATATCCAATTGAGTTTGGGCAACACATCATGAATCTCATGAGAGTGGATGAGCCCCAAGGATCTGACCAATCTAGAGCTCCTAAGAGATCCCGGCAAGCAAGATCAAGAGCTACACAGTCCAGAGCCGAGGAAGCTCAGAGTGCTCCTCCTCCCTCTGATTTGGATGCTAGAGTTCAAGAGATTGTGGATAAAGCAGTCTCTAACTTGATTGAGGGGATTGAAGTAGCAGTAGGGAAGCTGGTTGCTGAGGTGAACAAGGGCCACAGTGATTTGGTGGATATTCAGGAAGGCTTCAGAGTAGAGCAAGAAGCCTTAAAGAATCAAGTCAATGATCAAGCTTCTACACTATCTACCCTACTTGTTACCATGATGAGCCTCGGTGACAAAATGGATAAGATTTTGAAGGTTCAATCATCAGAGGCTTACACTTCGGTGCCTGCACCTCCAGATTTCACTTCTGTGCCTATCCCAGTATCTGAACCTCAACCTGATCCCATTGAACCTCACTCTACACCTCCAGCTCCTGAATCAGATCCCATTGTTGAGCCCTCTATGCCTGTTCCAGACCTTCCCTCTTCCTCCCCTCCTTTTGCTGATGACAAAGGGGGAGAGAGTGCTGTGAAATGATTTTGCTGTGCTTTTGAACTTTTGTGTTTTGCACTTTGATGCTTTGATTGTAAAGCGATATTTTGTGCTGTGTTTTTCTCTTGTGCATTTTTCAAGATATATGAATGATGTATGAAATCTAGGATACCTACATTTTGGCTGTGCTTCTGTTATTGATTCTGATATCTTGCTCATTTCCATGATAATTTGCAAAAACTGAATCTTAAAAAGAATTTCAAACTTACTTTTCAAAATCAATTGTTTACAAGTGTTGTCATCATCAAAAAGGGGGAGAATGTTAGTTCTCTGAGCGTTTTGATGATTAACAACAATTGGAAACAATACTGATAAGGTGTGACAAAGTTTAGAATAATTTAAACTTGTATTTTTCAATCTGTCAAAACCAAACTCGAGCCTGTTAGTGTTGAACTCGAGCCTGGATTTGACAGAGAACACAAACTTGTCCAGTTGATTTCCAAACTCGAGACTGAACCTGAAGTTTAAAATTAAACTTTTGAAAAGATCACATGAACTCGAGCCTACTAAGGTCAAACTCGAGTTCATTCTTTCCAGAGAGTTTTTTGAATCTTTGAAAAACATGTTAAACCTTACACTTGCTTTCTTCAAACCTCAGGTTTGAAAGAATCCAAAGAAAGTTTTAAGAGCATGAACTCGAGCCTGTCATGGCAAACTCGAGTTCATCTCTGGCGGGACAAGTTGTTTGAAACTTAAAGATATTTTCAAACTCTGCACTGTTCCATTGAAAGAAAAGTTTTTCGGTTTGAAAAGTTCGCCAATGCTCAAACTCGAGCCTAACATATTCAAACTCGAGCCTAGTTTTGGCCGAGAGCAAAGAACTATTTTTAAGCTATTTAAACTCGAGCCTGAGACTTTCAAACTCGAGCCTAAAAGTTCCAGAGAGCAAAGAACTTTTGGATATGTTTTTAAACTCGAGAGTGTGTTTTGCAAACCTCAGGTTTGTGCTTTCAAGCTAAAACGAAGTCTGTTCAAAAGTGTCTCGAACTCGAGCCTGACATTAATGAACTCGAGTTCATTTCAACCCAAGAGCTTCTTAGTTTTTCAATGACTTGAGAACTTCCAGTTTAAAAGACAAACCTCAGGTTTGTTCATTTTGAACTTACGTGCTTTTAAACACTGAAGCCTCGAACTCGAGCCTAACATTAATAAACTCGAGTTCATTTCAACCCGAGAGCATTTTAGTTTTTCCATGATCTGCAAACCTCAGGTTTGTAAAGCAAACCTCAGGTTTACACTTTTTGAACTTGCACAGTTTTGAACACTAAAGCCTCGAACTCGAGCCTGTAAGAACTGAACTCGAGTTCGTGACGCTGGTTCATAATTTTTGAATTTGGGCATTTCAGAAATCAATGTTATTTGATCCTATCTTCTTCTAATATTATTCTCTGATATTCCCTGCTATGTTTAACGTATTTATTAGTGGATTTCAGAGCATTAAAGAATGTTTGGTGAGAGGTTAGAGTATAAAGCAAAAAGCAACTCAGAGCATTTATTGCAAAGCACAAAAGTTACTCCTTCTACCCAAATCCTTCTGCACACGCTTATAAAGTATTTAAAGATGTTAGCTGAAACAAGAAAACTCATCTCCAACGGATTAATTCGCAGAAAGTCAGCCCTGATGTCTTGACCAACTAGATTAAGGGAAAACAAGAGAGAGAAGACCCCAAAACCACTTCAGAACACTTGGGCAACTTCTCCAACGGTCTGATTCAAGCTACAACGGTCATTTAATGTTCTCTAGCTATAAATAGAGTTCATTAACATCTTCACAAAGTGAAACAACTACTCTGAGCGAATTTCTACAAAACTCATTTATTGTGTATCAGCTTTCATCTGTAATAGTATCAATTTGATACTTTGTACTTCAGTGTTTATTCTATCTACTCTTTGAGAGAGTTATCATCTTGCAAATCATCTACTGATTGTGATAACTACAAGTCAGGGGACTTGGTAGTTAGGGTGTATTGATTACAACTTGTAAGGGGGAGTGTGTTCTAGTGAGTGAACAACTCTTAGTACAGAGTGTGTAATCAATATTTGATTATAGTGGATTGAAAATCCCAAGTGAGGCTTGGGGACAGGATGTAGGTCGGAGAAAGGACCGAACCAGTATAAATCGTTGTGTGCAAAGCTTTTCTCTCTATCTCCTCTGTTCTGCCCTGTTCTGAAAGTGTAAAAACAGAACAAGTTGTCGAAAATTTTTATTATACCCAATTCACCCCCCCCTCTTGGGTATAAAGCTCCTCTTTCAAGTAGTAATAGGAGGATTTCCAGAAGGCAACAAACCAGCAGACACACAAGTCAAAGAAGAAGAACACTATACAAGCCTACTATAGGGAAATTCACTCTCATTAAAAACAACATCTCGAGATATATATGCACACCCACAAGGATCCCAGCACCTATAACTTTTTATGAATAGGACTATACCCAATAAAAATACATTGAACAGATCTATAATTCATCTTATGTTTATTATAGGGCCATGTGTGGGCAAAGCACAAGCAACCAAAAGTGCGCAGATGTGTAAAACCAGGTGCACGACCAAAAAGCTGTTGAAATGGAGATGAACCTGCTAGGACCCGTGAAGGTAGTCGATTAGCAAGATATACAGTAGTGTGAAACGCCTCTAGCCAGAGAGTAAAAAGCAAGGATGCATTGGCAAGGAGAGTGAGACCAATTTTAGTGATTGTTCTATGTCTATGTTCAGCCACACCATTCTGTTCATGTGTATAAGGGCAACTGAGGCGATGAAGGATACCATGTTCATTCAAAAATTTGCCAATTTTAAGAAACTCAGCACCAGAATCAGATTGGACAGCAAGAATATGAGAGCTAAATTGTAATTCAACCATGGTCTTCAATTTCAGAAAAGTCGAATAGGCCTCTGACTTAGCTCGTAATGGATAAAACCACATATATTGACTGAATGCATTTGTGAAGTGAATATAATATTTGTAGCCATCAAGTGAGGTGTGTGGAGCAAGCCCCCATATATCAGTATGGATCAATTGTAAAGGCTTAGTATAACGAGTAAGAGATTCAGTAAAGGGCTGTTTATGAGACTTAGCATGACAACAAGAGTTGCAAAAATCAAAGGAAGACTTCTTATTATTGGAAACATTACACAATTGCATGATATGAGAAACAAAAGGAGAAGATGGATGACCTAGCCTGTTGTGCCAAATCCTAAAGGAGGAAACAGCAGAAGAATTAACAATTGAACATGCATTACAATGAAACTGCAATAGAGAATCTGAACAAGACAATGCTAGAGTGCTGGATGTGGTGAGATAAGAAGCTGGAGATGACTTGACGTTTTTGACAGACCGGAGTTGATGAAGAATTTGATGGAGAGGATAAAGACCAGTGTTGGTGTATCCACGAAAGAGTTCTTGATTAGTTTGCAGATCCTTGATAACATAGACATTGGAAAAGAAAGCAATGAGAATATTGTTATATCCATACAAAGACGATAGAGACTCAATATATTTTTAGACATGGAAGGAACATGTAAAACATCTTTCAAAGAAAGGGCAGAGGTAGAAGAACAAGGAATAGAAGAATGGCCTGAACAATGAACAGACAAATTGAATCCATCACCAACAGAAATAGAACCATGCTTGACATTACCTGATTTGTCAGTAATGTTACGGTCATCATGAGTCACATGACTGGTGGCACTTAAGTCCAAATACCAATCAGGATCCACCACAGACTCGGTTGAAACAAGATTAGCACTCTGAGACTTCGAGCCACCAGTATTGTTTGAAATAGAGAGAGACTAGAACTCATCATCATAACGATACCAATAGGAACGAGCCTCATGACCAGTCTTCTTGCAAATTTGACATGGACTAGCAGATCGAGTGGATGAGTCAGACGATGAAGAACGAGATAAACCACCACGACTGTGATTCCAGCCACCACGATGGCCACCTCGACGACCACGACTACCACCACGGCCAGATCCACTTGTTTGAACGACATTAGCAGTGACTTTAGAAGCTCGCTAATGCTTTTCAAAACGAGTCTCTTGAGAAAGAAGCAGGGCCTCAATTTCATCAACAGTATATGGCTCCCTGCGTGAGGTAACTGAGGTGATAAAGGGATCATATGCCTCTGGTAAACCTTCAAGAATCTGATCAACATGGTCAGATTCAGAGACCGGATCACCAATAGCAGCAAGAGCATCAATCGTGCCTTTCAATTTCAGCATATAACCATTGACAGAAAGATTTTGCAATTTGATGGACTTGAGTTGAGTTTTGAGTTGCCGAAGCTTTGCCTTGGTTTGAGAGGTAAAATGAATATGAAGCTTTTCCCAAATCTTCATAGACGAATCGCGGCCAACAACATGAGTAAGAACACCTTCAGACATGGAGCAGGTCATCCATGACATCAAGAGGTGATCTTGACATTGCCACCCTACTACAAAAAAACGTCAAAAACGTCCTAAATTTGACTCAATTAACATCCTTTTTTCTAAGGACGTCTTGTGAGGGGTAGTAAAAAAAAAACTTTTGAAGTCCTAAATTTTATTTAGGATATCTAATTTAAGATGTCCTAAATTTTATTTAGGATGCCACAAATCTCTTTTTTTAAAAAAACAAACAAAAAAAACCCCATCTTTGCATAAATAAGAAATAAGAACAAACTGACGAATTACCTACAATCATACCATAGTCAATAGAATTACAGATTTGGTATCTAAAGTCCGAATCTAAAATCTACACAATAATAACTACAAAGCCGAAAACTCATAGGCAGAAGATGAATAGAGGAAGAAATTCCATTAATAGAGTAGAAATATGCCTCGCAATGAATCTTTTCAAAGTTGACGAAGATACACTTCTATTAGTGCAAGAAGGTTGTAGCTCTTCATCAAATGCTTAATTTCTGCACTGGGACGAACAATTGAATACAAAAGAATTAATTCCCCCTTCATATAGGAGCAGAAAGTATTCACATGCTAAGTCACGAATGAGGAAAAAGATAAAAAGATAAATTCTTCAATCATTGATATTACTCCATTTATAAAAAAGAATCAAACATCTAACTTTTGTCTGTAAGCCTCCAAAAAATCATTAACAAAAAAATTACAAGTTGGAAGAAGAATTTCTCACGTGCAATATATATTTTACTTGTTCTCCATCTCAGCCATGTACTCTTTCTTCCTCACTTCAGAAAAATAAATACTAGAAAAGAAAAGTAGAAGGTATGAGTGAGCCACATCTGAAATCCAAAGCCCTTTCTTCTTAAGAAAATCAAGAGTAAGGTTATGGAAGCAAGGAATAATAGAGCAAATGAATGAAAAATAAAGGAAGAGATTTGCAACCCATATCTGTTAGATTCCAGATCTGAAAAATCAATACACATATCTGTCGAACCCAGACATGAAAAATCAATGCCAGATCTGTCGATCTGGTATTGATTTTGCAGATCGACACCACGGCCTCTGTCGATCTGCAACCCCTATTCGTTTCGCCGTTGGAGGAAGAGATCGACGAGGCCCCTATGTTTTGCCATCGAAGGAGAGTGAGGTCGCGATGAAGCTGAAGCTGAGGCTGGAGAGAGGAAGAGATTATATGCCGAGAGAAAGTAAGGCTATTATCGAGCATGGGAAATATTTCAAAATAAGAAGAAGAAAAAAAGAGTCAGAGTGTCACGGGAGAAAGGATTTTAATTTTTGGCGAAAATTTCACTTTTAGCATCCTGAGCAGAGTTTAGGACACTTAAAAAACTTACTTTGACATCTTGATTTAAATTTTAGGGCGCCAAAAAAATTCCTGACGCCAAAAAATTCTTTAAAATGCACCAAAAAATAAATTTTAGGCATCCTAAATATATTTTAGGACGCCTAAAATTTCATTTTGGCGTCTTGGTTTAAATTTTAGGACGTTAAAAAATTTCTTGGCGCCAAAAAATTCCTCAAAATACGCCAAAAAATTAACTTTAGGTGTCCTAAATATAATTTTAGGATACCTAAATTATAAAATTATATGTAGGACGCCTAAGTCTCAAAATTCAACTAAAGAACTACAAGAATGCCACCGCCTATACTTTTTACTCTCATTTTTAAAATAAGGACATCTTTTAGGGAAGTAAAGAAAAGAAGGATCAATCATAGATCCTTCACCTTCATCACCTGTAGCGATATATTGAACAGATGGTTGAACAGTTTTATCAATAAACTATTGCAGATTGTGACCTCGGATTGTAATACCCCAAAATTCATATTCATTATAAATATTATATTTTGATAAATAATACCTATTCAAAATCGGTGAATATATGGTCTCAAAATTGAGTAACATATTTATGTTAATTTAGGAATTTTCTCTAAGAATTAAGGTAATCAAAAACCAAATTCTCGAATTTTATTTTGGGATCATAAAATACCACAAAATTACCATATTAAGCATAAAATGAACAAAAAGAAAGGAAGAAGGTAGGGGGTGATTTTTGGGTGACTTGGAGAACAAGTTAGGAAACCTGGAGAGCAAGTCGGGGAAAACTTGGAGAGTAAGTCAGGAAAACTTGGAGAGCAAGTCGGGTAAACTTGGAGAGCAAGTTACTTGGGAGCAAGTTACTTGCCGAGCAAGGTTACTTGGCGGACAAGTTACTGGGCGGATGAGGTTACTTGGCGGACACGTTACTGGGCGGACGAGGTTACTTGGCGGACAGGTTACTGGGTGGACGAGGTTACTTGGCGGACAAGTTACTAGGCGGACAAGTTACTTGGAGGACAAGTTACCTAGTGAACAAGTTACTTGGAGACCGAGTTGTGAAACTTGGTGAACAATTTGGAAGACTCAGGAAGAAACTTGTTGAGCAAGGAGCAGAAAAGAGAAAACCGAAAATTGAGTGTGAAAAGGGTTGTGGGTTTTTCAAAAATAATATCATGATATTTTGTAAACAAAGGGCAGATAAGAAAAGTGAGAACCAATGGAAAATAAATCATAACTTGAAATCCTTGAACTAAGTAGAAAACAACTAGACATATTATGAATCAGTGAATTTTTGTCCCGAAGATGGTGTCACCCGAAGTAATTTCCGTAACCGATAGCGTCAGGCTTAGAATCTTCGGCAGGTTACGAAATACCCTTAATGGGATCAAAAATTTAGTTAACTCAGATAATTCCAAAGAGGAAGAATAGAACTTCAAGGCTGTGTTCCCGGATTTTTGAGATTTTGCAAAATTACGCGATCAGAACACCGAACAGGGAACTTTATCGGTAAAAACTCATAAAGTGAATGAGTGACATCACCTGGATGACATAAGGGGACACTTGTGTGGTAGAGAGAAGAGGAAAATGTGTGTTGTTCATTAGGCCACATCTTCATCATCTTAGCCCTTGATACAAAAGTTGATCCAAGGGTTGAGATCCATGGAAATTCTCTATAAATAGGCAACCCCTCTTCACTTCATTCTTCACAATTCCTAGAGCCACTTAGAGAGAGGTTTTAGAGAGAAGGAGGAGTCTGGAAAAAATATCAAGTTCTGGGTAAGTTCTTCGGTCGCTAGTCTTTAGTTTTCATAGTTGTTTCGATAGTTATAGTAGAAATGCTAGATTAATCTTTAATCTTCTAAGTAAGTTTAGAAATCATGTTTTAGGGATAAATATGAGATTTATTTCAAAAATATATTGGAGATGGAGATATGTCAAAATTTTGGAAGATTAGAGTCAAAATAGCGAAGCTCTGGCGAAATTTCGCCGGTTAGTCAAACTAGGGGCAAAATGGTAATTTGTACCTAAAATGCCTGTTATGATGTTGATCACTGATAAATGTGATAATATCCTTATAGGATATCTGTAATCACGTACCGCTGTCGTACCGCAGTCAAAAGTACCATCTCCGTCAATGAAGGTACGTTTGCGTACTGTAACACTAACTCTGATGCTTATAATATGCTTTATGTAATAGATAACTTTACATCTGCTGTGTGCTTATGAGATACATCTGCTATGTGCTGGGATACATCTGCTGTGTACTGTTGGAATACATCTGCTGTGTGCTTATGTACTGTTGGAATACATCTGCTGTGTGTTTATGTACTGTTGGGATACATCTGCTGTGTGCTTATGTATGGATTATTGTTGTAACGCCGTGAATATCTGTTATATACTGTCATATATAAGCATGAGGTTAACCGTTACCTGAGGTTCAATGGCCATTGAACCTCAGCTCTTAACTTAGCGTCAGGCTCAGGAGAACCGAGGACCAAGGGAAAAGGCAAGCAAGCTGCATAGAGACTCGACTGAAGCTCTTTTCTGTTTATACAGTCACACTGACGTTAGACGTCTGAAATCAATGCACTATTACTGTAATCAGCCAGACTTACGGCATTTTGAATGTAAATATCAGTTACTCAATCGCTCCGAAGCTCTACTCTGATATATATTGTTTTTGAAAATGGGATGTTACACGGATTGCCGTCGAGATCTGTTGCTTCCAGAGGAGATAGTTGTGCTCCTCGAGCTTCACAGAGACGAGGTGAGAAAAGGTCACAATATCCTTTCTCTGTATAGTGTAAGAGCCAAGAGATCCAGAAGAATGCGAGGTTTTGGTCATGGCTTTGGATGGCCCAGAAGAATGAGAAGTTTTGTCCATGGAGTCGGATGGCTCTGATGCCATGAAGAAAGCGAGAATGCGCAGAGGAAAAGCACAAATATCAAAAAGAAGGAAATGACTAATTGATTATTACTGTGCTCTGTACATCACCTTATATTGGACAGGTCTAATGCACAAAAGGGGGCATGGTAACCAATGCTAATTACATTACATTCTAATAGATTGGTTAGCCTAACTAAACCGAATGTAATTATTCTGTTATGCTAAATAATAGTAGTATCCTAAATCCTAATACATACAAGGGTTAAGGTGCATTTTTACCAACAAACTATTATAGAAAGAACATCCAGCACAAATATTAATTAAGTGTATCTTAAATACCAACAAACAAATAAAAATGTGTAGATTTGCCAACGAACTTTTACAAAAATGCAATCAGCACAACGCCGTTAGAAAAAGTTAATTGACCGTTATCTAAAGTGCAGATTGGCCAACGAACTTTTACTTCAGGAGCACCCAGCACAAAATTCTTAATTTCACTAAATTAAATAATTTGTTGTCTCAATTGTGATTATTCAAAACTACTTGTATAGACATCTATGGACAAAAATTACTCATTTGCTAAAATAAACAAAAGTTTTAATTAAAAATATAATTATATGATTTAAATAAAACTCAAGATGTTTTATAATTTATTATATATGTTAAACAAAAAAAATTATATGATTTATTTTTATTTTAGAAGAAATTTATGTGAGTTAAGAAATTCATTTAATGTTCATAAAATTTAAAAAATCTTTTATATCCGGAAAGAAATGAAATGTGTTTAATTTTTAATTTTATAAAAAGAGTTTAATAGATATCAACGTTGACATTTAATAATATAAATCCGGCAACTTGATGATATTTTTGTTAATTAAATTATCTATTGATTATATGAATATGAGACTTGTTGCAAAATAAATAAATAAATAAAGTCCCATAAATAAATTACTGAGGCTATTCCAAGATACTTAATGACAGTTTTTTTTCCAAAAAGTCCCATATTGATATAATCAATAGATAATTTAATTAACAAAAATATCATCAAGTTGCCGGATTTATATTATTAAGTGTCAACGTTAATATCCATTAAACTCTTTTTATAAAAACAAAAATTAAACTCATTTCATTTCTTTCCGGATATAATAGATTTTTTAAATTTTATGAACATTAAATGAATTTCTTAACTCACTTAAATTTCTTCTAAAATAAAAATAAATCATATAATTTTTTTGTTTAACATATATCATAAATTATAAAATACCTTGAGTTTTATTTAAATCATATAATTATATTTTAAATTAAAAATTTTGTTTATTTTAGCAAATGAGTAATTTTTGTCTATAGATATCTATACAAGTAATTTTGAATAATCACAATTGAGACAAAAAATGTTTAATTTAGTGAAATTAAGAATGTTGTGCTGGGTGTTCCTGGAGTAAAAGTTCGTTGGCCAATCTGCATCTTAGATAACGGTCAGTTAACTTTTTCTAACGGCATTGTGCTAATTGCACCTTTGTAAAAGTTCGTTGGTAAATCTGCACAATTTTAATTGTTTGTTGGTATTTAAGGTACGCTTAATTAATATTTGTGCTGGATGTTCTTTCTATAATAGTTTGTTGGCAAAAATGCACCTTAACCCTACATACAACAGCAATGTTTTAAGTTTTTAAAATTAAGAAAATAGCCGTCCATCAGATTTGTCCTTTAATAACTATGTTTTATTAAGATTATGCGTAGGATATCTGATATTAATTATGATTACATCCTATTATTTTTCTGGATTTTGTATAGTTTCTACTTCCTGTGCTTGAACCACTATTTGTTGAACTACTGATTGACCAACTCATTCTCTAACCTTAAAATTTCAAACATTCTTTAAGTAAATAAGGCAACTACGCTGCCCTAAAAAATTATATTTGATAAATAAGTTCGGAGGGAATAACAAGTAATTTGGGTAAAATTTCAGATATCGTCTAAATGTATCTTATAATAGAACTATGTATATCCTTAAAAAAAAAAACAAAAAACAAAAAAAATTAAAAAAACAAAAACAAAAACTCTTAGGAAAGACGGAGGGTACAAGCACAGAATCACAATCATATCTAAGAAAACAAGGTAAAAAATTTCAGCAACAAACCACGATGCAAAATTAGGACTTCAAAGTTCAAACATACATATATATGTTATAATACCCCAAATTAACAATTATGATAAATTCAATATTTTGCTTGATGGCATCTATTTAAAATAGGTGAATATGTGGTCTCAAATTTTGAGATATATTTATTTTATCTATTAGGTTATTTTCCCTTAGAATTTAAGGTAGCTAATGTTTATTTTTCTAAATCTTGTTTGGAATCATAAAATATCATAAAAATACAAACAACTCCCAAATTAAATTAAGGATTTTATAGGATCCGAAGAAAGCAAGGAAAAATTAGGGAAACACATCAAATAAATAGGGGAGCATAATGGGAATTAGTAGACCCTTGAATTTTCACTAAACAAAATGATTATGTAAATTTTTATAATTAATCAAGGGATTAAATAAAGAAGGCATAAATCTGAAAATTCATAATTAATTAAGAAACTATATTTTCTAAAACCCTAGAATTAATATCTAGCTCATATTAATTCATAAAATGCCATAATAGATTATCAAGGCACTTGAACAAATAAGAGAATAATTACCAACATTTAATGGGCAATTAATTAACACTAATGGAAGGGTTAGTTAATTGTCTACAATCACTAATTAAAGGGATGATGTCTAATTAAAAGTAAAGAACCAACAAGGGTTTAGGATTAGCACTAAAAGAATGGTTAGCAATCATAAATCATTCCATGAACCAATAGGGCCACAATCAAAGATAATTAAGCTTAGGATTAAGATGTTAATCAAATGCTAATCAAGAGTTGAAAAGTCAACAATTTCAACTATGATCTAAAGGCTAGGAATTAATCCCAAAAGCTTATCCAAAGGCCCTAGTTAATTCTAATAAAGCATGATCCATGAGAAAAGGAAACAACCAATGGGAAATTTTGAAATACCCCAAAATTCATATTCATCAAAACTATTATATTTTGATAAATAATACCTATTCAAAATCGGTGAATATATGGTCTCAAAATTGATTAACATATTTATGTTAATTTAGGGAATTTTCTCTAAGAATTAAGGTAATCAAAAACCAAATTCTCGAATTTTATTTTGGGATCATAAAATACCACAAAATTATTAAGCATAAAATGAACAAAAAGAAAGGAAGAAGGTAGGCCGCGATTTTTGGGTGACTTGGAGAACAAGTTAGAAAACCTGGAGAGCAAGTCGGGGAAAACTTGGAGAGCAAGTCAGGAAAACTTGGAGAGCAAGTCGGGGAAACTTGGGGAGCAAGTTATTTGCCGAGCAAGGTTACTGGGCGAACAAGGTTACCGGGCGGACGAGGTTACTTGGCGGACAAGTTACTGGGCGGACGAGGTTATTTGGCGGACAAGTTACTGGGCGGACGAGGTTACTTGGCGGACAAGTTACTGGGCGGACGAGGTTATTTGGCGGACAAGTTACTGGGCGGACGAGGTTACTTGGCGGACAAGTTACTGGGCGGACAAGTTACCTGGTGAACAAGTTACTTGGAGACCGAGTTGTGAAACTTGGTGAACAAGTTGGAAGACTCAGGAAGCAACTTGTTGAGCAAGGTGCAGAAGAGAGAAAACCGAAAATTGAATGTGAAAAGCGTTGTGGGTTTTTCAAAAATAATATCATGATATTTTGTAAACAAAGGACAGATAAGAAAAGTGAGAACCAATGGAAAATAAATCATAACTTGAAATCCTTGAACTAAGTAGAAAACAACTGGACATATTATGAATCAGTGAATTTTTGTCCCGAAGTTGGTGTCACCCGAAGTAATTTCCGTAACCGACAGCATCCGGCTTAGAATCTTCGACAGGTTACGAAATACCCTTAATGGGATCAAAAATTTAGTTAACTCAGATAATTCCAAAGAGGAAGAATAGAACTTCAAGGCTGTGTTCCCAGATTTTTGAGATTTTGCAAAATTACGTGATCAGAACACCGAACAGGGAACTTTATTGGTAAAAACTCATAAAGTGAATGAGTGACATCACCTGGATGACATCATGTTGATGACATAAGGGGACACTTGTGTGGTAGAGAGAAGAGGAAAATGTGTGTTGTTCATTAGGCCACATCTTCATCATCTTAGCCCTTGATACAAAAGTTGATCCAAGGGTTGAGATCCATGGAAATTCTCTATAAATAGGCAACCCCTCTTCACTTCATTCTTCACAATTCCTAGAGCCACTTAGAGAGAAGGAGGAGTCTGGAGAAAATAGCAAGTTCCGGGTAAGTTCTTCGGTCGCTAGTCTTTAGTTTTCATAGTTGTTTCGATAGTTATAGTAGAAATGCTAGATTAATCTTTAATCTTCTAAGTAAGTTTAGAAATCATGTTTTAGGGATAAATATGATATTTATTTCAAAAATATATTGGAGATGGAGATATGTCAAAATTTTGGAAGATTAGAGTCAAAATAGCGAAGCCCTGGCGAAATTTCGTTGGTTAGTCAAACTAGGGGCAAAATGGTAATTTGTACCTAAAATGCCTGTTATAATGTTGATCACTGATAAATGTGATAGTATCCTTATAGGATATCTGTAATCACGTACCGCTGTCGTACCGCTGTCAAAAGTACCATTCTCCTTCAATAAAGGTACGTTCGCGTACTGTAACACTAACTCTGATGCTTATAATATGCTTTATATGGTAGATAACTTTACATCTACTGTGTGCTTATGAGATACATTTGCTGTGTGCTGGGATACATCTGCTGTGTGCTGTTGGAATACATTTGCTGTGTGCTTATGTACTGTTGGAATACATCTGCTGTGTGCTTATGTACTGTTGGGATACATCTGCTGTGTGCTTATGTATGGATTATTGCTGTAACGCCGTGAATATCTGTCATATACTGTCATATATAAGCATGAGGTTAACCGTTACCTGAGGTTCAATGGCCATTGAACCTCAGCTCTTAACATAGCGTCAGGCTCAGGAGAACCGAGGACCAAGGAGAAAGGCAAGCAGGCCGCATAGAGACTCGACTGAAGCCCTTTTCTGTTTATACAGTCACATTGACGTTAGACGTCTGAAATCAATGCACTATTACTGTAATCAGCCAGACTTACGGCATTTTGAATGTAAATATCAGTTATTCAATCGCTCTGAAGCTCTACTCTGATATATACTGTTTTTGAAAATGGGATGTTACAAATTTCCCTAACACTTGGCCTAACCAAAACATAAAGTTTAAAATCAATAAAAGGGGGAGGGGGGCGGTTTTTTTATAGGGAAAAAGGAAGAAAAAAAATGTCCAAACACATACACACTCACATGCTAAATGAGTCATGAGCCTAAAGGATGAGTCACCAATCTAAACTTGCATGAATCACCACCCTAAACCATGAATCACCAATCTAAACTTGCATGAGTCACACACCTACATGATGAATCACAACCCTAACTAGATAAGATGATGTAAGGGATGATGGAAGAAGATGATGTAAGGGATTATATGTGGACCAATGAGGAAAAAGATAATTAGAATAACTAAATTAGTTTATAAAAATAATTCTAGATAAAAACTAATAAAACTTATACAAATTAAATCATATCTTGAAATCCATGAACTAAGTATGAAAACCAAGTTGAGATTCATAACAAGCATAAATCAAGCATGAAGACAAGTATAACCAAAGTCATTTTCATGATTGTTTGAGAAATGGAATCAATAGAAAAGATAGGCAAAATTGGTCTCAAAATGAAGCTAAAAATGTCTAGAATTCAAATCCAATGAGCCATTGAGGAAACAACTTCATTAGGATTCCCAAATGAATTTCTCACCAAAAATGAAACAAGGATAATTGGCTTAGGCAAAAATTAAAACACATGGGGTAGAATTTGTCAAAATGAAAGAGGATAAGGTACTTTTGGCTAAAAATGGAAGAGGATAGGGAGAGAGAAAGGGGGGGACGATTTTGGCTTAGGGAAGGGCTAGGATTTGTGCTCTAAAAATACCCTAGATCCAAGGGCCAAGAATTACCAAGAGGAAGATTCAATTAATTACCAAACTTGCCCAACCCCTCTACTATAAATAGGGGTCCTTGGCCCTTCAAAAAACTCACACCAAAACCAAGCAATCTGAATATTAGTGAGAGTGGAAGAAGCTTGAAGGAGTTCAAGAAGAGGTAAGCAAGTTCTTTAGTTTTTAGCTTTTAAATTCTTAGTTATAAGTAGCTTAGATCTTAAATAGTTTAGAATAATTTTAAATTAATGTTTTTATGATTAAAATCAGTTTTATTTTGAAAATATAATAAAGAAAGAGTTTTAGCAAAATTTTCGGAAGAGAAACACCAAAGTAACGAAGTTCTGGTGAAATTTCATCGGTTCTGGAATTTCTGACCCAGACATGAAAATGCTTATATTTTATGTTGAAATCATGGTAGGAAAATTCTGGGAAAATTCATGGTTGAAGTAGACATATAGGGATTTTTAAATATGTAAATAACATGTCCAAATGATTTTTGTACCGAGAGATAAAAATTTTCAAAGTTAGGGCTACGAATTTCTGAAAAATTCTGGGCAGATGTTCAAAAATTAAAAACTGGTAATGAACCGTGGAATCTGGGCAAAGTATATTATTTTTCCTTGAAACTAGACATCCTAAGGATTCTGGGGAATTTTACAGATCCTCATTTCGATTTTTCTATAATTAGTTATGATTTTTCAAAGTTAGGCAAAATTCTGACCAGATTTGCACCAGCGTTTTTCTCAAAATAATAAAGGAGAATAATTAATTAATAAATCCACCAGGGGTAAGATAGTCATTTGTGGCTAGGATATCTATTGGGAGATTGGTTGTGAACTAATAAATGCAATATTACCCTCATAGGAAACCAAAGAACGCTTCGCAAACGACAACGTACCATGAGCACCGATGAAGGTACGGATGCGTATTGTAACACTAACTCTGATGCTTATTGTACACTTGTATGTGATAGATATGCTCATAAACTATGACTTTGCTTGAAAAGTATTTGAACATATATGGGTTACAGTCTTGATAATGCCGTTTGGGTTTTCCTAGCGCGCTGAGGACACGATAGGCCATCATGGCACTGGTGAAGAGTGCAGACTGGATTGATGTGAATATATGATGATTGAATTGATATGTGATTATGCTGTACTGTCATGAAATATTTGTCACACATAACTGTTCATAAGCTTGAGGTTAACCGTTACCTAAGGTTCAATGGGAATTGAACCTCAGCTCTTACCATAGCTTCAGGTTCTGGCGGAGGCAGAGTTGCTGACAAGGGTAAGCAGCCCGGTTGAGGATTCGAACGAAGGATCATTCTTCGGACGTTGCTTTTGGCTTTTCATTTTAATTTTGAATACATGAATATTCGGATAACTGTATTAGTAACAGACACACCAACAATGGATGTTTAGCAGTTACTCGTTTTGTTTTAAAAAGAAAATCTTTTTCCGATGCCACTCTAATTATTTCTTCGAAGCTCTGATAATCCCTTTTCTAAAACCACATTTAAAAAGGCGGGATGTTACATATGTTTCCATAGAATATACTAAAATGCCAATATACGCCAACATGACACTCCCTCATCTAGCTCTACCCAGCAATACTTTCTGAAACAACCTTGTTGGTGATCAATTGTTGTGCTTTACACATGGCTTCTGAACGAACAACTTTTGCAATAGTCAACCCTGCTCCTTCTGTCATATCAATTTCTTCCTCACTTACTCGTTTCCAATCAAAACATTGAATCAATAACCCCAAAGCCCAGCACACTGTACGTTGAGCCAAGCCTAAACCTGGACATGCTCGTCTTTCTAATCCAAATTGCATTAACTTCTTCACTACCTCTTCTTTCTGAAACCTTTTAGGCTTGAAACTCAAAGGATCACTCCACAACTGGGGATCTCTATGAATGGCCCAAGCATTAATCAACACAATAGTATCACGTGGGATGTTATAATCTCCTATGGTGCAGTTATCTGAGGACAAATATGGTACCAACAATGGGATCGTAGGATGCAACCGAAATGTCTCAGACACTAACGGACCCACACTGGTGCCAGTGTGGGCAAGTGCAGACACTAAAATATTGATAACATATATATTCTGATGGAATCTTATAACAACTTCTCTAGGTGGCCTACTTGGTTATAAGTGTATTGAGTTAATTGGCTTAATGATCCCCTGTTCGATTCAAATAGGCTGCATTTCTTCCATACTTTTTTTAAAACAGTGAAAATCGTTTCAAAACACGCTACACAAAGACCACAACAAAGAGGATTCGAACGTGCGACCATAAGGGAACATAGCACCTTAAGAAGGAGTACTCTGCCAATTGAGCGACAACCTTTTATTGAGAGAAGGAGACACAAAACAATATAAAAAGATGCCTTTCATTTAGTTTATTTATCTATAATTTATTGATTATAAATACTATTTTCATCCATAGTTGACTTTTGACTATTATTTTTTTATGTTAAGTTGAAGTTTTATTTTATTTTATTATTTATATTCTTTTTTTTAATGCGTTTAAAACTTTTCTTAAAAAAAATTTTCGAGAGCGCTACCCTCGAACCTCCGAACTCACAACTAATTGTGCACCCACAAACCTAAAATCCTGGGTCCGCCAATGGTCTCAGATACAATGCTTTGAAGATATGGTAGTTTCAAAGCATCTTGTTCATCTACCAAATGTTCTTGTCCTATTTGTGTGTCTATTTCATGCCTTGCCTTTCTTAATATCTCCGGATGGTTCAATAAACTAGACATTGCCCACTCTAAAGTTATCGCAGATGTGTCAGTCCCCGCAAGAAGCATTGCCTATATATGAAGTCAAACCATATCAAAAGCAAAAAGCTTGTCATTAAAACATATTGAAGCGCCTTATAAATAAGACCGGAGGAGTATATTATACAATATAACAATAAAAATTCTTATCTTACTACATGAGGTTAGATCATAAGATGTTTTTGTACTTATCTTTAGATAAATTATTTATAAAAATGTCCCGTTTAATAACAGCTAGGATATATAATTTGCTAAAATCTGAAACCAGTAAAAAGGCAAAAACATTAGCGCTTACCAAAATAAGACCTTTGATAATTTGATCTGTATAATACTCTAGATGTGATTTCTGCAGGGTCAATAGGTGATTTATCAGAGTATTTCCACTTGTGCTCCCACTTCGATGCTCGTCAACGAGTCCTTGTAAAAACCTTCGCTTGTATAATACCCCAAGATTTGTATTTCTTTTAAACATGATGTTTTGGCCATTAGGACCTATTGAAAATAGGAAAATATGTTGTCTCCAAATTAGTAAGTATATTTATTCTATTTCTTAAATAAGTTGTCAGTAAGATTTAATAGGGCAAAATCCAACTTCCTAAATTTTAATAGGGGTCATAAAATATTGTAAAGGTTCGATAAAAACCCCCTAAAGCAATTAAATGAATTTTCAACAATTCAAGAACAATTAAATTCACACTTAAGGATACATTGTCTTATAATTCCTATATTGTCAAAAATAACACGTAAAGGAGTAGGAAGAGGTTTAAAATGATTAGAGGACACTAAAAATAATTAGTGAACACCAAAAATTAATCTTAATTGAATTAACATTCATAATTAATCTAATGGCAAATATCAACAAACAATTTGGAATATATTGGCTAAATTCAATATTAAAGCTTAACAAGGGATCGATAATTGAAACAATTGAAATTAGTAGAATCATAATTAAGTTGTAAAACAATTAGAACACTACAAATTAAACCTAATTAAGGTAAATCAAATAATAAACAAAAAGAAATTAAATTAGGGCTTTTTACCACAACAATTTACATTGGATCATTTTTGGTAGCCCAAATCCTTGCCAAACCTTTGCCCAACATAGCAATAAAGCCCAAAACAACCCTAAAACCCAAAAATTCAGAGGGAGCATGGTTTTGGCATAGCTTCAAGGGGAAGGAAATGGTTTTCAACACATGTGATAAGTTGGTAGCTTGTGGGATACAAAACACTATTGCATACTTGCACCTCAAGTTGTTTTTGGCTTCTAGGAGAAGGAAGAAGAAAGAGAAGAAGGGAGAGAGAGAGAGAGAGGGCAGATGAGTGTGTGTGTGGTGAGGATTTAGAGTTTCTATGAAGTCCTAGATCCAATGGTGAATATTAGCCAAGAGTGAAGTTGCAATTAATTACACAATTGCCCAACCTTTTCACTATAAATAGAGGCATAGATCATTCACTTTTCTTCACACCAAGCAAAGCATCATCTGCTTATTTGAGAGAGAGTTGAGAGAGTTGGAGGAAGAGCTTGAAGGAGTCCAAACTTTAGGTAAGCAAAGTTCTTAGTTTTGAGTTTTAAATTTATAGGTAGAAGTAGTTTTAATCTTTAAAATTCTAGAATAATTTTAGTTTCATGTTTTTATAGTTAAAAATAGCCTTGTTTCAAAAATTTAGTGAAGAAAATTGGTTCTGCAAAATTTCCGGGTTAAGATCACGGTAGTAACGAAGTTCTGGCAAAAATTCGTCAGTTAGGTGATTTCTGAATGAGTCACAGAAAAACGCATATTTCATGTTGAAAATGTTATTGAAAAATTCTGAGAAAATTCATGATGAAAGTAGACATATAGAGCTTTCCAAATCTGTAAATAACATGTTGAAATGAGCTCTGTACAGTGAGGAAAAAATTCTCAAAGTTAAAGTTGCGAAAATGCTGGAAATTCTGTGCAGAGGATGAACACGTGAAATCTGGGAATGAGTTTTAAATTCTGGGCAAAGTATGGTATTTTTACTGGAAAATAGACATCCTAAGGAGTCCGGAACATTTTACGGATCTTCGTTTCGAATTTCCTAGAATTAGTTATGATTTTTCGAAGATAGACGAAATTCTGCCCCTGAATTCCAGCGTTCTTCAACCTATTTTGTGGAAATAAAATGATGGTTAAATGTACCAAGGGTAGAATAGTCAGTAGTGGCCAAAAGTATCTTTTAGGATATTATTCTTTAAATTAATAGGACGATATTGTTATGATAGGCTGACCGAAAGAACGCTGCCCAATCGATTACATACGAAATTATCAATCCAGGTACATTCGCATAATGCTTATTGTATACATGTATGTGATAGATGATTGTACATGTGATGTGTACTGATAATATTGATGATTGTACATGTGATGTGTACTGATAATATAGATGGTTGTACATGTGATGTGTACTGATAACACGGATGATTGTACATGTGATGTGTACTGATATCATAGATGATTGTACATGCGATGTGTACTGTTTACATAGATGACTTTACATGTGATATGTATTGTTGCTTGTTGCTGAATGAATATCTGTCATACATATCTTGTCATACATAAGCATGAGGTTAACCGTTACCTGAGGTTCAATGGTAATTGAACCTCAGCTCCTAATATAGCTTCAGGGTCTGGAGGATCGAGGGCCGACGACAGGAGTAAGCAGCCCGTGTGAAGATCTGGCTGGAGTGTTTTTGTTTTTGATTATATAATCTTTTGAATTATTGAGATGAATGTACCACTACTATAACCAACCATGGTTAATATTTTTATACAATCATCAGTTACTCGCTCTTTTAAACTTATTCCGATGCTCTACTCTGATCAATTATTTTGAAAACATTTTAGGAAACGGGGTGTTACAGCTTGAATCAGATAAAAGCACCTTAGTATCGTTGATGCTCGAGCAACGTTCAGAGGCATGCTCAGGCAAACATCGCCGGAGACTTATGAAAGATCATTTGTGTCGCTAGTGCTTGAGCAACCATCTACCCTTGCTCGAGTAGACTTCTCTTGGTTAGCTTAGGAATCCTGACTTAATTCGCTGATGCTTGAGCAACCCAATACCCTTGCTTGGGCATGAGGCAGAAAGAAGAGGGTGAATGCGAGTTCTAGGATGTTGCTCGAGCAACCTTTTCTTCTGCTCGAGTATGCTGCTCGAGTATGAAATAATTATGCTTAGGCAAAGTGTGTTCAGTGTCTATAAAAGAGGGAAAGCACGATGTTACTCGATTATGATTTTTCTTCTGCTTGAGCATGGTGCTCGAGCATGCTTTCTCAACCTGCTCGAGTAGGACTGTGTTTAGCCTTGCAATATATTAGCATAGAACGATGTTGCTCTGCTCAATTGTGAAATTATGCTTGGGCATCATGTTCTTTGAAGCTTCTGATCATATGTGAATAAGCATAATACTCTCCAGTACAAAGCTTCAACTTCCAGAGTATAGTGACTTTCAAAGAAGCAATCACATTGACAGCAATTTCCAACAAGCATAACGTCTTCGGTAAAAATCCAAATTTAGCAAATCACCCCATCTCAGAAATCTCTTCAAATATTCCTTTCATTTCAATAAGAATCAACTCCAAATAAGTTGTATTTCATCCATTAACATCAGATGAATGGAGATTAATTGTTCTTATCCAGCATTTTTCCAGCATCCAAAACAGACTATCAACTTCAAAACATCATAACTTCTTCAATTGATCTTATTTTTCTATGTTCTTGATTTTTTTTTGAAAATGTATTTGAGTCTAGTTTCCAATTCCACCAATTTCAGCTCAATCGGATTTGTCGTTTGTGAGATATACTCAAAATACCGAAGCTTGATTTGGACTGTGACGATGATTCTTGTGGAAACTTGTAAAATTGATACATAATTCATCTGACCTCCTTTTGGCTTGTGTTTTATATCAAAATGACGCATTGTGAGCCTAATTTCATATGCCACTGGTTTCACGTCAATCTGATTCTTGGTTTGGGAGATATCGTCGAATTACCGAAGCTCGTCAGAAACAGAGCTGAACAGAGTGTGCTGAAGGAACGACTTTGCTCGAGCAAGGATTTTCTTTGCTCAAGCAGGCATTGTTTATGCTCGAGCAAGAGTGGATTTTGACCTGAAAATGAGCTGAAAGTGTACCTTGCTCGAGCATGATATTGTTGTGCTTGAGCATGACTTCAAGAATGCAATTGTAGCTTGTTTTAACTCCGAATTGATCCATTCCAACTTCCATATCATTGTGGAGACTTCTAGAATCAATATAAGAACTTGAATAATCATATTCTCATTCCATTTAGCAAGTTCTTCTTTCTTTCCCCTCTTCTCTTGATCATTCTCCGTCATTTTCTACCTTCTTCAATATCTCCTCTTCTTCTTGATTTTTCTCAAAATACTTTGATAACTTCTTGCTTCCTTGACATCTTTCCACAAGTTCTTCTTTTCATAATCTCTTATCTCCTTCTTGATTAATCTCTATAATTCAACTTGGATTAATCTACATTAAATATATAGTAGTTTGTAAATATAGGAGATAAATATAGTGTACAAGCTTTTTGCTATTGATAATGGCATCAATATAAAACATCATCAAAACTAATCATAACTAACATTCTCTCCCTTTTTGATGATGACAAATATCTTAAGAAAAATATATATGTATATGAACATATATTAAATGCAACCTATTTTTCTTTCCATTCTCTCCCCCTTATTTGTCATTAGCAAAAAGTTGAGGTAATGAAGAAATACTTGAGTAGAGATAAATATGAAAACAAGTTAGGAATGATTGTCTCTCCTTAATCATATTTTAGGAAAACAATTTTCTCTCTTTTTGAAAGTATTATGATTTTTAATATGATGCAAGTAGAAAAGAGTCTTTATTAAAATATGTCTGAAAACAATTTGAAGAGATTTTCAAGAAATCTGTCATATTTAAAGCATATAGATACCAAACATGTGTAAAATATTTACAGAATATAGAAAGATAAAGTCAAGAAATGCTCATTTATATTCGGCATATTGAAGAATGATATGTGAAGTCCTTTTTTTTTTTTTTTAATGTATGCAATTTAGTTGAATCTCCGAGGCCTGAGATGAAGCAATGGTAGGCTCTCATCATTTATGGAGCATGGCTTAGCTTCAATGTGCTTGAACATCAAGGCATCTTTCCTTAATTTAATAATTTTTCCTTGTACGTCATTAAGGAAAGTTCTTGCATAGACCGAATTTTCCTGTTGCATTTGTAAAACTTTCTTGCAAGAGAGAAATGTGTTAGTTCATACCAAATGTAATTCTGTAGTGATACCTCTCCCATGGCATACATGGCATCTTAGTCGCTAATTTACGCACTCCCTCATGGCTTTTGCAATCAGCTATATATTCAAAAAAAAAATCCCTTTCTATATGATATTTTTCAAAATAAGAAAATGAAAGGAAAATATGATATTAACTCATCATCAAAACTAATAAAACAAAGTGAATGCTGATGAGCAAAATTTCTTCAAATAAAGGAGATGAGCTTTTAAGATATAAAACACATATGAATGTGAACCTCCCCCTTAATGAATGCATGACTAAGAAATATGAAGCTCTCTTTAACGATACCAAATAATAATGTGACACCAAATGTTATGAGGTCTAGAAACCATCCAATTCCAGTAGGTACAACATGGTATCTCAGAATTAAGAATTTTTTTTCAGATCACTTGGGTGGACTTGAAATTGGTATGAAGAAATCACTTATGCTTTCTAGCATGATAAATGTGTTTAAAAGCATAAAGATCATTTTAAAAATGAGTTTTCTTGGGTAAAGACTTCATGAAATAAAATGGAAAGAATGAAATCGAGTTAGCCTAGCATGATTATGATTTATGCATATTACAATACCTCACTCAAGTAATATCGTAATTACTTGAGTCATAATCATCTGTAATCCATTGATGCATCACTGGCTAGCCATTATCTGATGATGTGATCAATACTGAAAATCTCCCAAAATTGATGCATAAGGATGAGTTTCAGTGAAGTGTTGGTTGATCAATTCATAGAGTTTTCTAATCTTGTCATTCGCAGAAAGGATGAACTTCAATATTGTTTGGCAAGCTCAGTGTAGAATTGTTGAAGCTCCTTTCCCACATAGCTCGAGTGGTTACTCATGTGATGTCCATGACTCTATAGCCATCACTTGTAGTTCACACGAGAGGACCTTACAAGCTTTTCTTCCTCTATTTGTCCCTGTTTCCCAATGCAAAAATAGAAGATCTTGCAAAACAAATATATGCTTTTTGGTACCCAATGTTTCTTGGGTCCACACAAGGTTAGACATGACAACTCTTATGCTTTTATAATTTAACCATTTGATATTTGAGCAAAGAGTATAAGAATTAGAGATCAAATAATAATTTTACCCAATCAAATAAATCCAATCTAATGAGTCATAAAGGGTAACAACTATATGATACCAAGAATGTTATTTCTCAATGACAATTTATAAATACACTTGATGAGAAAAAAATTTGTCATTGATCAGAATGCATGTAATTTTCCAATGAGATTAGATTTGACAAAAGTGATAATGAAATATACAAATTATTTCAAACCTCACATGTTCTTTCAAAACATGATAATGCAATTTCAAAAAAAAAAATTAAGATTTTAATGTACGAAAGGTTCATTTTTGAAATATGTTTAAAATCGATGCTCACTCTAACCATGGTGGAAGTCAACATGTTAAAGAATATATCATAATGTATCAGAATGCTTCAGTTTTGGAGAACATGTTGAACATTGAAGTTAACATGTAGAAGAATTTTCCCCACAGCAAAGATCATAAGGATAAAGCATTAGCAAGACATGCTTAGCACAATAGAGATACGTATGCATAATGACTTTGCTATGATGAAGATATAATCTTGCCTCTTAGAATTGAATCTATAAATATATGAATGGTCAAAGCAAAAATTTGAATATATAGCTATAGTTACTCAGAAACGGATGAAGACAAATTGATGTATTTGAGTAATAGAATGACTACTAGGATTGATGGATGATGAAGCACAAACTCATTAGTTCAAATGACAAGAGTTCCAAAATATCATCCCAGTAAGTTATTCCACTAATGGTTAATGCATTTAATATTCAATGCATTAATGAACATTTATAAATCTTGGAATAACTTAGCCAGCTAAGAAATTATGCTTAAAGCATAACAGATTCACAAATTGAAATCTTTTCTTGAAGATAGACTTGAAACTCATATATGATTAACTTGTTAGACATGAGGTCCAACTAGTCAGAGAATAAAGGATGAGGAGTTCAAGTATTGCATTAAATACCAAAAATCAATATGTGAGTGACGAGGAAAACTCAACTAAACAAATTTGAAGCATATTTGACATTCAACATTCAAAAAGTTGACTTCCGATTTTGAAATTCCGTTTGAATGCGATCAAAGCATGAATATTTTTCAAAAGTATTTGTATGCATTTTTACAAAACAAAGTGAGTTGAAATCCAAACAGATTTTAGAATTGTGCATTTCAAGAACATAAACTCAGAAGGTTATGCACGAATTTACTTATGGTCCATTTAGCAATTTGAAAAACACCTTGAAAAGCATAAATGATTGATTGCTAATGGAATGCAATGATGGACAAGTATTGATTACCAAAAAAATGAATTTCATATAATTATAGTATGGGTAAGAATTTGATATCACCGTAATCCCTCTTGTCCTTATAGTATCTTGCTTTGTTGAAACAGATTGATGTAGATAACTCTTTTTTCGACTTTCACCATCAACATCAACCCTTACTTCTTTAGCTTTCTCAAGAGCTGAATTGTTTCTTTATATAGTTGCATTCTTGAGAAGCTTTTTCATTGATCCTACATAGACATATAAATCTTTTTCTCCCATGGTATTCAACCGTGCTTGGATCCATTAATTGTTAAGCTTGTAGGAATCATAATAGAATTCATATGCTCTTACGAGAATAATCAAATCAGAACAATTGAGCATAATGAATTAAACATGACTTTATGCATAAAAGAGATACTTTCTTTTCAAACTATCATGTATGCATAAAGAATTAAATCCTTGAACATTGCATTCTCTTTGAAAAATAAATCAGGACATGAAAACCCAATTTTAAAGTAGTTTGCAATGCTCATTCCTAAGGTCACAAAATATAAAACCTCAATGAATATTTCACATGATAGCAAGGGAGGTTTTACCATTGTATGCATTTGCCTTAGGTACTTGCAGGATTGACTTTGTTTACCTACTGATTCTTCATATATTTTCTTATGGGTGTCGGCAAAGCTTTCTCAAAAGATGTAGACTTCAAGAGTCTTCTGTTTGATATCTTTGAAATTCTTCTTTTCTTGTTCTCCTCAAGATATTTGAATGATACTCTATGGTAGTTTGTTCTTGAGGTGGAACATACTCTTCTTGCTTGTATCCATTGCTTCTTTTGATGTTTAGACCTTGTAGTTCTAGCAATGGTTTCTCCACGAGTTCTCCTAACTGATGTGAATCTTCTTTTCGATTTATGGGAAACTCTTGGACTCTTCTCCTTCTCTGTACCTTTATGTCCATGCTTTTTGGAATCAATCTGCACACACAAGGCACTAGATGGACATTTCGGTACCCACTTATACTTGGGTCCTTGATCGTTAGTATTGCACCTTCCTTGTCCTTTCGGAACCCAAACAAATTTATTCCTTATATTAGAATTTCTTCTAATATAGCATGAGTGAGAAATATGACCAGATTTACCACAATAATGCAAACTATATGATAATGTGAATTATGAGATTTTATGCAAGTATTGAGTCGGTCGTTAGAGTGAAAATTCAAATAAATCTCACTTGAATATTCTTTCTTCCCAATAAACTTTCCAACATCATTATTTTTGAAAACATTTTTGCTTTTCAAATTAGAATCAATAATCGGTTGAAAGACAATTTTATGCAAATGTTCAAAATCATTTTTCTTAACTACACAAGAAAAATTGGAATTGTTTACCAAATGTGCATCTTGAACTCCAGACAATGATTTACCATAATCGTGCATAATGAGCTCCTGGGAATTATCTTCCTCTTGTTCTGTGCTAACTAGAGTGTGGAGGCATTTTATGATTTCACCTTCTTCAATCTCAACCTCCGTTTGTTCATCAATCGTGGATATACAACTTATATTCTCAGATGAACTGTCAACACTTCCAACTTCCACACAATTGTTAGAAGCATATATAAAATCAAGACTATCCCAGATATCTTTAGCACTAGAGCAACATTTGATTTTTGCAAAATCTTTTTCGGTAAAAGCATTATACAAAATTTTCATTGCTCTAATGTTCAGTGAAAACATTTTCTTCTCTTTTTCTGTCAAATCCTTTCTCAGTTTGAAATCAAAGACATTTATAAACACATTCCACATTTCAAAATCAGTTGCTTTGATAAAACTAGTCATTCTAGCTTTCCAAAACCAAAAATCAATATCTCTGAAAAATGGTGGAACAGTAAAATCAAAACCTTCTGAAAGTGAACAACACCTAAAGTCAGCCATTGACAACTCTTGAGACTGTTAAGTCCTTCAAACAAGAGCCCCGCTCTGCTACCAAATGAAGAACCGGCTGAACCCAAGAGGGGGGTGAATTGGGTGAAGATTAAAAACTTAAAACTTTGAAAATCTTTTTCCGTTTTCTAAATCACTAGTTAGATATTCAAATAAGCATATACTGGAAATATAAGAGATAAGGGAACAGAATATACAAACTGTGATTTATACTGGTTCGGCCCAATTCTTGACCTACGTCCAGTCCCCAAGCTCCACTTGAGATTTTCAATCCACTATCTCCTTGTTTAACCATGCACAAGAGAAAGCCTTTACAACCTCACAAGTTTAGTCGGGCACTTGTGCAGCCTTTACAAGCTCTTATCGAGATACTCTCCCTTACACACTGTAAGGATACAATTACACACTCTGTAGACGAAGGATGATCCTTTCACTCTCAGACTCCACTCCTCCTTACAAGTTGTAATCATACATCCACTCTCAAGATACCTCTATCTTGAGAATTGATTGAATGAATATAAATGGTAGAAGCTCTCTCACAGAGTAGATAAATGATAATCACTGAAGTACATAATTGATCGCCCCACTCTTTACCATAGACTATATAAACATTGAGAAGCAGAAAGTGTATAAGCAATTGAATTATCGATGGTGAAGTAGTAAGATCATTTCATTGGCTTTGTCGAGTCATTCATTCATCGTTAATCCTTTCGGTTTGAAGACTTCACAATTTATAGGTATTTGTGTTTCAACCGTTGTGAGCGTTCGACCGTTGGAGATCAATTGGAAGTAGCTTGAATGTAGCCGTTGAGTCTTCTTCAAAAATGTCTGTTGAAACGTTTGTATTAATCTCCGTCAATGGTTTAGCAACATTCTTCATTCCTTTTGTTTTGACCGTTGAGAGATAGCATTTAATGCGTAGTTGGAGTAGAAGTGGTAGCCTTACTTCGTTCAGAGATTGGTTTCCGAGATTATCACCGGTTTAGGTAGTTGCATTCAATGCTTCTGACACAAGGCTTGCTTTATTCAAATCTGCTGATAATCCATCTTTAAACAATCTGAAACTCACACGCAAACATGTTAATAGCATTTGGTAATTGTAATGAACAACAAACTGAAGTAATAAGGTGATATAGCAGGATTCGTGATTTCCGGAGTTGAAGATTTGAAGAATAGAGATGTTATTGCTCGAGCAACAATCCATGCTTTCTCGAGCAAGCTTGTCATGATTATTCATAAAAGTGTTCTCTGTCGTTGATGCTCGAGCATGGTTCCATCATGCTCGGGCAAGCCTTCGCTTGAATCAGATAAAAGCACCTCAGTATCGTTGATGCTCGAGCAACATTTAGAGGCATGCTCGGGCAAACATCACCGGAGACTTATGAAAGATCATTTGTGTCGCTAGTGCTTGAGCAACCATTTACCCTTGCTCGGGCAGGCTTCTCTTGGTTAGCTTAGGAATCCTGACTTAATTCGCTGATGCTCGAGCAACCCAATATCCTTGCTTGGGCATGGCAGATAGAAGAGGGTGAATGCGAGTTCTAGGATGTTGCTCGAGCAACCTTTCCTTCTGCTCGAGTTTGAAATAATTATGCTTAGGCAAAGTGTGTTCAGTGCCTATGAAAGAGGGAAAGCACAATGTTACTCGAGTATGATTTTTCTTCTGCTCAAGCATGGTGCTCGAGTATGCTTTCTCAACCTACTTGAGTAGGACTGTGTTTAGCCTTGCAATATATCAGCATAGAACGATGTTGCTTGAGCATATTGATTTTCTTGCTCGAGCAAGACTCCAAGGTGTTAGTAAATGATGCTCGAGCATTCCAATTGCTCTACTCAATTGTGAAATTATGCTTGGGCATCATTTTCTTTGAAGCTTCTGATCATATGTGAATAAGCATAATACTCTCCAGTACAAAGCTTCAACTTCCAGAGTATAGTGACTTTCAAGAAGCAATCACATTGACAGCAGTTTCCAGCGAGCATAACGTCTTCGGTAAAAATCCAAATTTAGAAAATCACACCATCGCAGAAAGCTCTTTAAATATTCCTTCCATTTCAATAAGAATCAACTCTAAACAAGTTGTATTTCGTCCATTAACATCAGATGAATGGAGGTTGTTCTTCTGCAGCGTTTTTCCAGCATCCAGAATAGACTATATACTTCAAAACATCATAACTTCTTCACTTGATCTTCTTTATCTGTGTTCTTGATGTTTTTGAAAAGGTATTTGAGTCTAGTTTCCAATTCCACCGATTTCAGCTCAATTGGATTTGTCGTTTGTGAGATATACTCCAAATCCCGAAGCTTGGTTTGGACTGTAACGATGATTCTTGTGGCAAATTGTAAAATTCATAAATAATTCATCTGACCTCCTTTTGGCTTGTATTTTATATCACAATGACACATTGGGAGTCTATTTTCATATGACACTAGTTTCACGTCAATCCGATTCCTGGTTTGGGAGATATCGTCGAATTACCGAAGCTCGCCAGAAACAGAGCTGAACAGAGTGTGCTGAAGGAATGACTTTGCTCAAGCAAGGATTTTCTTTGCTTGAGCAGGCATTGTTTATGCTCGAGCAAGAGCGGATTTTGAGCTGAAAATGAGCTGAAAGTGTACCTTTGCTCGAGCATGATATTGTTGTGCTTGAGCATGACTTCAAGAATGCAATTGTAGCTTGTTTTAACTCCGAATTGATCGATTCCAACTTTCATATCATTGTGGAGACTTCTAGAATCAATATAAGAACTTGAATAATCATATTCTCATTCCATTTAGCAAGTTCTTCTTTCTTTCCCCCTCTTCTCTTGATCATTCTCTGTCATTTTCTACCTTCTTCAATATCTTCTCTTCTTCTTGATTTTTCTCAAAATACTTTGATAACTTCTTGCTTCCTTAACATCTTTCCGCAAGTTCTTCTTTTCATAATCTCTTATCTCCTTCTTGATTAATCTCTATAATTCAACTTAGACTAATCTACATTAAATATATATTAAATATATAGTAGTTAGTCAATGTAGGATATAAATATAGTGTACAAGCTTCTTCCTCTTGATAATGGCATCAATATAAGACACCATCAAAACTAATCATAACAAACAAATTATACATAGAATTTGTTGTTGGGAAATTAGTTTTGTTCGATTCAATATTCAAGAGTTTTGCATAGGAAAATGTGGGTTAATTAATTGATATTTATTTGTTTTGTGTAGTTTTCACCATCAAAGTTCATATGCTTGGACTGCGTGCACTGGTCCAGGCAGTCCCTTGGACCAGTTTGGTCCAACTGAGGACATACCTGGACCAGACCTCGGGTAGGGGCCAGATCCAGTCTGGTCTGGTCCATGATGAACCCTACATTTTACCCCCAATTACCCCCCGGCATTTTCACCCCCAATTTTACCCTTATTACCCCCTCCCCAACTACTATAAATACGCACCTGAGGCAAAAGCAACGAAGTATTAGAAAATAGAGAGAAAGAAGGAGAGAAGGAAAGTGTAGAGATAATTATTTGGAGATACTGGTAGTTGCTTTTTGGTGATTACTTAGGACTTAGCGAGTAACAAGTAACTCTGAATATTCTTCCATATATTTATGAATTGTGTATGATTATAAATGATATTTTTTTTATAGACTGATTTATATGTATATGTATTATAATATTATTATTATGAAAACTGAATATTACAGCTTTGTACCCATGAAAATTACAGTTTTGTACCCGCAAAAATTACAATTTTGTACCCATGAAAATTACCGTTTTGCGCCCAAGAAAATTACAATTTGTGCCCAGCAAAAAATTACTATTTTGCCCTTGAATTTCAAAATGACAGTTTAGTCCCGAATTTTAAAATGACAGTTTAGTCCTTCAAATTTCAAGAATGACAGATTGGTCCGATGAGGTTTTATGATATGTTCCGTTTACCTTTTTATGATATTTGATATAAATGGAAACGTGTTTAAATATACTTTATTTTATTGATATAATTATCATGGCGGTTGTATGTGATGGGTTGGAGTAAGGAGGAATTTAAATGATAAGATTTATTTATGTCACCGCTCGGTGCACAGTGGATGGTACTTGTCAGAGCCCCATCTTCCATATTTTCCTCTGGCTGGGATTACATCGAAGTTGTGGGACATATATGACACCTTCTTAGTTGTTATTTTTAAGGAGGGGAATCATAGTCCATGCTTAAGCTCTATATCTTTAGTCAAATGTATCTTAGGTTTTGGTGAGTTTGGAATCATCCAGTCAAATGAATGTGTTTCTGTTAGACTATATGTTTGTAACATCCCAAATATTGGATAAGGAGTTTAGGAATATGATTAAGAAAAGAAGGATGCTAAGCAAGAATGAGTCCGAAGCCTTAAGCTTATCATAAGGAAAAGCTTAAGATAATTATTAAAGATTAATTATGGATGGTGAAAAAATTAGGGGAAAATTATGAAATGTTATTTTGAGGACTTATAAATATTATGAGGGGATTCATCAAGGAAAATTTAGTCTAAATAGCGTTAAAGATAATGTTTGGAAGTTAAGGCCTACTTTCTCAAGAAAAATCATTATAATGGGATTAAGGAATTATTTCAGGAATTTATTTGTTAACCAAGTGTTAGGAGTAAAATAGTAATTTTATCACCACAAAAAAAAAAAAAAAAAGTAACCAATACAAAGCCAATTCAGAAAGTAGGACGTGCTCCACCAAGTCCATAATTGAAGGCTTTGTTAGATTTTAAGACGGGTCCAAGGAAAATAATTAATGCATGATCAAATTCAGGTACACAGCAAATTTCTTGAGAAAATATGGACTTATAGGTAATTATTCGTATTCTCCTCCTTTTAATTGCATAGCTTGCTCATGGGACCCATGCTCTTTTTTACCACTTCAACCATACTCCCTCAGTTCCCGATTGAAATTGATTCATTTCAGGTAGCACCCATTCATTCATTTCCACGTTGTCCCACAAACCGACACCTCACCACTCATTTCTAATTTGCTTGACAAACTTATTATATGCATGTGAGGTCTCAATTATCCAACAGTTCATACGGCCAGCTCCCTCCTCTAATATCCAGCGTTTTTTCCCTCTCATTCTCCTTCATCTCTTCGGCCCAACAACAGCAGAACTATTTCGGCCACACTAATTCTCTCAACTTCGAGCCACGTATCCCACTTTCTCTCAATTAACACACATACTCCCTTATTTATCTTATTCGGCCAGAACTTCAAAAGCGCAGAGAGGGATCTGAGAATGTGAGACGGAGAGGGAGTCCGAGAGTGAGAGACGAGAGAGGGTCCAACCGTTGCATGCAAACTTAGAAGTCAAGCAAGGTGAGTTTTCGAGCTTCAATCTATTAGTTTTGCATGCGTGCTCTGTTTTTGGAGTACCAAAGCAGAGGAAGTTTGTTTGAAATTTCAGATTATTGCACACGACCCATTAGGAAATAAAAGAGAATGTTTAATGGTGTTGCATGCACGTCAGATAGGAGTTTTCTTTTTGTGAGTTTTCTGCAAATGCACCGAAACAAAACATTAAATAAGGTTGAGCAGAAATTAATTTGAGGATTGAAGCACTTATGTGATTAGGGAATGGCAAGATTCAGTCTCCAATATGCCAAAAATTATGAAGATGGTCCAAGTCTATTGTATATACATATATGCATGCGTGGGTTAAGCATCGACTTGGAATGTGCAGTTGCTGTGATGATCATTCAAAGCTGAATTATTGTTTCTAGATTACCTCGTGGTGCTGTTTGGAAAATATTTAAAGGTTAAAACTGATTTCATTATTGCTTTTTGAGGTTCCTAAATGGCAAACTAGTGACTCAAGCAGTGGCAGTGGCGGAAGCAGAAAACAATTTTAGTTTGGGCCAAAAAATAAACATATTGAATTACTTCCTTTAATTCTTCTTATCATAAGCACCAACTAACAAGTATATTTAGTCCTTTTTATAAGACACTTGCTTGTTTCCAAATAACATTAAATATTTTTTTCACATGTATACCCATAATTATGGTAGTAAGTGAGAGTAATAATTAATAAAAATTAATTATGATTCTTTTTTTTAGAAAAAAGAGTAATAATAAATATGATATTAGAGTCTAGTGTAATTAATAGGGATAATATTGAAAATTAATTAAATTTTAGGACAAATTTAATGACTTTAACTGTTTTTATTGACTTGTGAGAATTGTTGGTTGGTTCGTTAAATAAGGACCAGAGAGTATTTACTAAATAGTAGCAAAGAACCTTAAAAACACAAATACATAATAACCGATAATTATAAATCAAAACAATATATAAGATGATACTAACAGTTTCACTATTTCAAACAAGAATTTTACTTTCTTCTCACATCCTAATGAGTAATGAAACAAACATTATTTTTACAGAGAAGATAAAAAATTAGCTGGGGCCAAATTCGTAACCAAATAAAATATCATATAATAAATACATAAATATACTAATAAATTTTATAACATCGACCGAAGACAGATGGGGCCAAGGCCCCAGCTAACCAACACCACGTTCCGCCACTGGACTCAAGTGTCAAAGCATGCATAGGAATATTTGAAAGATTGAGTCCGAGGGTGCTAGACTTTACTTAAATTTCTATTTGTGGCTTCTGAATGTTTAGCAACTATTTTAGATGATTAGAATGAGGTTAGATATGTTAGAATAAGTTGAATGAAAGAAAGTGAGAATCAGGGCATATATGTATGTATAATTGTGTGTGTATGTGTATAAGTAACAAGTTGTGGTAGAACATCCCAAAATGTTCCAAAATAAATATGAATTTCAAAATTTATAGGAATAACACTACTACTAAATATGGATACTACTTGTAACATCCCAAATTTTAGGATTTGAAATTGGAATATTTTATGGAAATTAAATATGAAATTTTGCTTTAAAATAATTAGGAGAATAATTATTGGAATTTAAGGCCTATATTCCTTGAAAATTTTGGGAAAAGAATAAATTTGAGAAATATTAGGAAGGGATAATTTATGGTCTAAAATAAGTATTTGAAATCAAGGCCTATTTTCTTTGAATTTTTGGGAAAGGAAGTTTTGAAGTTTAATAGCTAAAATTAGGAAGAAAATGAGAACATGGAATTTGTGGTATTAAGGGATGACTTTTGAATGGGTCCCACAACACTCACCTCCCATAATCTCATGTAAACCATCACGTGACCATGCTTCCCTCATTTCTCCATTAATTCATTAGGGAAAGAATTATTTGGGCAAAAGAAAATAAGTCATGTAGCCCCCCTCCTACACAACTTTTCAATTTAATAATCAATTATTAAATGGGTCAAGCAAAAACGCAAACACCCATCCTCCATTCATTTTTTTTCCCTTCTTCACCTCATCACGCCAATGGAACCAGTTGTAGCTGCAAGCCCAGACTCCTTTCAACATTTAATCTCCTACAGCCCATTATTCATTGCCAATTTGCAGCCTCCGTAAGCCCAACAAATAAGAACAACTCACCAACCATATATTCATTTGCTCTTCTATACATGAATCCACCTCCTTTACTCATTGTTGATTTTGGCCCACATGCTTAACAGAACCCATTCCACTTTTCATATATATATATATATATATATATCATCATATTTATATCAATTGCCCATCTTCTTTTTCTTTCGGCCAGAACACGTAAATGCTGAAATCTGTGTCAGCAAATGATCAGCAAGAAACCTATCTACTTTAAGCGTTAAACCACTGTTCACGCCATCAGTGCCGAAGATCACCGTCAACGCAAAAGCAGCAACTCCATGCTTCTAAAGTCAGCAAAACAGACCCCCCATACTTCTCGAGACCCTCAATAAATATCTCTCGGTCTGTGCTCCTCGGACCAGACCTCCAACCCCTTATATAATCGTTGCCCTCTAACCTTCATTCATTCACGCTGCTGAAACCAAAGGCTAAGACCCAAAGTGAGAGAGAGAAAGTTTAGTCATTGTCTTGCTCTGCGTCTTGCACTTGGAAAACAGGGGTGCTTGGTTTCATTGGAGATCATGTTCTTGCGAGTCAAAACAGAGGGTAAGCTTCGGGTCTCTCCCCCTCTTAGTTTCTATGACTTTCCAACACCTATAACTGGGTGTTAAACTTTAGGAAGATGAAGGAAATATTCTTTGCTGCATAAACTGAAAACAGGGGCTGTTAACATCTATTTATTTATTTATTTCCACCTCTGGGTTGTGTCACTGCACACTTAGGAAAATAGAAGGAGTGGTTTTGCTATATACATACAAGTTGTAGGTTGTAAGAAAAGAACCAAAACTGTATTTTTAGAAGAACCCAACGTTGGTGCATGAGAAAAGAACAAGATGTTGCTTTCATAGTTTTTATTATTATTATTATTATTATTATTATTATTATATATGTGTTGCACACTTGAAAAATAAAAAAATAAAAATAAATAGAGAGATAGATAAAATAAAGAATCACACTTACTGATGCCTTTTGCTGTTTTTGGGAAATGAAGAAAAGTTTGTGGTTATAAGTGTGTGTGTATATATATATATCTCACTGGATGCGTTGGGAAATATAAGAAGGAGCTTACTAAAATGTTATATACCCAAGTGTTTAGAAACCAGCCTTTCTACCTACAGTGTATATATATATCTATATCATCGCAGCTTTTGGAAACAATATAGTTGAAAGAAAAATTACTACGTGTGAATATATATGACTTTATATATAATTATGTATCAGTGTAAGCATTTAATGGCTTTGACCAAAAAAAAAAAAAAAAGTAAGCATTTAATGGCAAGAATAGTGACAAAAGGAGTGAAAAGTTGTCAGTCATCCCTTTCCTAGTTAAATAGTTTCATGTAAGTTCATATGGAAACACACACTCACACATTGCTAATGACAGGAAGGGTCCACTGTACATGGAATTGATTGGAAAATAATAGGAAAAATGTTAATGGTTGGAAAACCATGAGAATCATCAAATGTGATACCCTAAAACACTTTTTTTTAATGGTGGTTGGTTTTATAAACTCATAATTTAAAGAGTTAGGATAGCCTATGAAAGTTTAAATTTAATTGTGGAGATATAATAATAATAATAATAATAATAATAATAACAATAATAATAATAATAATAATAATAATAATATTATTGTTATTGTTATTATTAGGGAAAAAAAAGGAATAAGTGATAGATTAAAAAAGAATAAAATAAAATAAAATGAAGGGAATTATTTATAATAATTAGAAAGGGAAATTAATAGTCTCAATGGCCTCACTGATTTTTAGTACCGTCATAATTTGTCCATAATTTGTCCACATCAAGCATTTCAAATTTATTATTAAAAATTACATATTTTAAATTTTATAAGATTATAAGTTATAATTGTATTATGTAGAATTTTAGAAGAGTTATTAATGGATAGTAAATTGGTTGTGGTAGATTGATTTTTGGAGTGTGTTTGAGCTCTTGGATTAGGAGCAGCGTGATAATAGTTAGCTACGGCGAGAGGTAACCACTTTCCACTTGTTATATGTATTGATATGTTGTTTGTGAGTATTTTGTGAAATGATTATGAATATTTTGATACAAATTGCCTTGTGGAACCTTATGATTTGAATTGTGAATATATACATATTTTATTTATGTATAAGAATTGAGAGTTTTGATATTATGATATTTATTATGCTAATTATGGGAAGGGTTGAATTGGGAGGAAATGAAATATTATATTCCACCACGTGGTGAGGCCTCCATTGGTGCACGATGGTTGGCTTTTTATTGTCCCACCTGTTCAATGAGGGACTGGCCCACTAGTTCAATGAGGGCGTACGACACCCCGATGGTTCAATGAGGGGGAAAGGCCCATGGTCTGGGACATGTTCTCTGAGGATTTTGGCCGGTCCTCATCACATGACCAGTGAGCTTTTGAGTAACCAGTAATATGGATGTAACTTAGCCCATGGGTCTAGTCGGAGGAAATAAGGCGGTTCGGTTGGATTGGTGGGAGGAGCCTTGGGAATTATGTTAATGAAAATTTTGATACATAATTTCTAATATGAAATTTTATGATATGGATATTGGCAAGTTATATGTATTATTTTATTTAAAATACTTTGTTATATAAATTGTTCCACATGGCACCTCACTAGCACATATTAGTATTCGTAATGAGTTGGATTGATGGTTACCACATTTTTCCAGGTGTTAGTTTCGTCCGGGTCCATCAGGAAAAACTTCGGAAGCTTAGGCTACTCCTTCTGACAGTAGCGCTTCCATCTTCTGGTATACGTTGGATGATTGTATATTGCCACATTAGGGCTCATTTTGCATACTCTGATTTACATTTTGTATATTTTAGCAAGCGATGAAACATTACTTAGTGGATGATCAACCCTTAATTAGTCATTATGTTAAGTAAATTTTGAGGACGTTACACTACTACCCTAAAAAACGTCATTTTTTTAAAAAGGGAGTAAAAAGTGAAGGCGGTGGCATTATTGTAATTATTTACTTGAGTTTGACACTGTCTAAATATTAATTTAGGACGTCAAAATATTATTTTGGGCATCCTGAAATACATTCAGGACGCCTAAAATCAGTATTTTTGGCACAATTTGGGATATTTGGGGAATTTTTTGGCCCCAGAAATTTTTTTGGCGTCCTCAGTATTTTTGGCGCAATTTGAGATATTTAGGAAAATTTTTGGTGCTAGAAATTTTTTGTGTGTCTTGAAATAGGTTCAGGACTTCAAAATTATTTTTGGTATCCTGTAATACATTCAGGACGCCTAAAATCAACATTTTTAGCATAATTTAGGATATTAGGAGAATTTTTTGGTGCCAGAAATTAATCAAATTAAATCAACAAAATCGAAACTTTTACTAATTAAATAAAAAAAATTAAAAATAATGCTAATCAAATAAAAAAAATTGAAACTTTTACTAATTAGATCAAATCAAAGAAATTGAAAATAATCAAATCAAATCAAAGAATTCGAAAATAATACTAAACAAATCAAAGAAATCGAAACTTTTGCTAAACAAATCAAAGAAATTAAAAATAATCAAATCAAATCAAAGAAATCAAAACTTTTACTAATTAAATCAAAGAAATTAAAAATAATACTAATTAAATAAAAAAAATCGAAACTTTTACTAATCAAATCAAAGAAATTGAAAATAATCAAATCAAAGAAATCAAAAATAATACTAATCAAATCAAAGAAATCGAAACTTTTACTAATTAAATCAAAGAAATTGAAAATAATTAAATCAAATAAAAAAATCAAAAATAATACTAATCAAATCAAAGAAATTGAAACTTTTACTAAAAAATCAAAGAAATTAAAAATAATCAAATCAAAGAAATTCAAAATAATATTAATCAAATCAAATCAAAGAAATCAAAAATATATATTTAAGATTCCTAAAAGGGAAATTGTGGTGTCCTGAAATAAATTTAGGTCATCAATTTGAAAATTTTGGCAACCTGAATTTAATTTAGGTTGCCAAAAGGGAAATTGTGGTGACCTAAAATAAATTCAGGTCCCCAATTTGAGAATTTTGGCGATCTGAATTTAATTTCAGTCACCAATTGTAGAATTTGGGCGACCTAATTAAATTCAGGTCGCCAATTTTGAAATTTTGGCGCCCTTAATGTTAATTTAGGTCGCCAAAATTCAGTACCATAAGACGAATCAACACAATACCTTTCGTCATTTCCCTCTCTCGAAATCGCGCACACTTCACTCTCTACCTCCTCCCCCAAGTTCGATATCCCTTTTCGTCAACGTCTCCTTCGTCTCCACCATGCCTCAAGCTGCTCCGCTCTCATACTCCCCGGTACGTCTCGCCTGTGTTCGTCGCGCTTCCGACTGTTCTGTCATCTGTCATACTCCCCAGCTCTCTCTCACTCCGCCTCCTTCCTGAAACCCAAAACTAAGCTCGTGGGTGCTGACAGCAAAACACAATCGAATTCAGGTACGTAGGTCTCTGGGCTGTGTAGATCGACAGATCTAGGTTGAGAATGAATCTTCTGAAGGTGGAATATCACCTAGAGGGGGGGTGAATAGGTGATCTCAAAAATTCTCTTGGTGTACGATGGATAAACAATGAAAGCATTAAGAAAAGTAAAGAGAAATGACACAAAGGAATTATACTGGTTTGGTCCAACTCTTGACCTACGTCCAGTTCCCAGACACTCTGGGATTTTCTACTATCACTCAAGAACAATTATACATTCTGTAACTCAGGATGATCCTTTCTCCTTAGGACTTACTCCCGCTTACAAGTTGTAATTGTACACAATCAGATACACACTCTGTACTCAAAAGTTATCCTCTCTCTAGGATACACTCCCCCTTGCAAGTTGTACTCTGATTACCCAATCTCCAAGCCCCACGACTTGAGATTCTTACAATGAATGATATACACAAAAATAAACTTTCTCACAGAGTAGATGTTGATAAACACCGAGGCTCAATAATATCCGAATATATAAACAGAATAAAGATTAATCGCTTTGAGTGCTTTGTTTGTGTATGCGTTTTTGTACGTCCTGATGAATTCAAACCTTTGAGTATTTATAGTAGTTGAAGATGGAAGAAATATCCGTTGAGGCTCTTTAAAATGACCGTTAGAGATGAAGCAAAAGAGTCAGAATAATTGTCGTCATTATTCCTGTAATGGTGATTATGACGGTTGAGTAATCTCTGTCATTATTCCTGTAATTGTGATTATGACCGTTGAGTCCCAGCAAAGGAAATGAAATATTCTTGCCCATAACGTTGCAGAGATAAGTCTATTGTTGAGTTTCTCGAATAGGCAAGTTTAATAAATGTCAGATTGCCTTGATCGATATCTTGTGCTGATCCTCATTTTATTAATCTGTAACTCATTAACAAATTGATTAAAAACAATTAAGAATAGTAATGATTTGAGGAAATAAAATCACAATCAATTGAATTTGATTTTCTGGAGATGTTGATTTGATAACTAAAAAGATATGACTTTCAATTAAAGAGTTGATGCCTGGAGGTATTGACTTGAGGCAAGAAAATAAATGATTTGGGACAAGTTAACTTTATAAGAGAATTAAAGTCTGGAAGAAGTTAACTTGAAGTTTTGACTAGAGGCAAATTTGTTTTCTACAAGTTAAAAAAGCAAGTCGAAGGAAACTACTACTTGAATTGAGGTTAAAATTAATTGACTCTAGTAAGTGACTAGAGGTAGTCACTTGATGTTCAAGAGTCAAAGACTCTCTCTTCGTAAAAGACGAGTTGCAGGTTTAACTTGATTCAAATAAATAATTAACTTTAGTCAATGACTTGAGTTGAGAAATAATTGACTAGAGTTGATGACTTGAGGCACTAACTTGATAAACAAAAGTCAAGTGAAATTCCTTTCGAAATTCCCAAGTTTAATTTTCTAACTTGAAGCTTGAAAGCCATGCCTTGAGTTAATGACTAGAGTCATTAACTTGATGTGCAAAAGTTAAAGTTCGATGGCTTTGAAAAATTTGCAAGTTGATCTCTTAACTTGAAGTTTAAAAGTAATTGCCTTGAGTTGATTACTTGAGTCATCAACTTGATATGCAAGAGTCAAAGTCGATGCATTCAAAAAACTAGAGAATTGAAAGCTTAACTTGATATGAAGAGTGAATGACTTGAGTTAATGACTTGAGTCATTAACTTGAAATACAAAAGTTAAATCCGATACTTTCTAAAGAAATGACCAAATGAAAGCTTGACTCGAGTTAATAAGTGATTGACTTGAGTCATCAACTTGATTTTCAAGAGTTAAAGTCGACATTTTACAAAGGAATAGAAGGTTTAACTTGAATCAATAAGTCATGACTTGAGTTAATGACTTGAGTCATCAACTTTATATTCACAAGTCAAAATTGATAGTTTCAAAATCTCCAGATTAAAAACACATGACTCGAGGCAATTAAATAATTGACTGGAGTTAACAATATTTATTTAAATCTTTTCCATCATTTAACTAGAGGCATACATGGATTTAACTAGAGGCTTGCATAGATTTAATTTATTAACTCCAAGGCAAAACCATTTTAGCTCAAGCCAACCAATGCAAAACTTCTAAACACATTATAGATTCAAGTTAACTATATAAAACATGATTTAACCATAAATCTATTAACTTATTTACATTATATTTGTTATCATCAAAACATCAAAAACATAGAGAACTAACATCTTCGATAGATTTGAGTTGTAGATTGACGTCTGATGAGTATATATTTTATGATTAAATAGGTGTATATTTTATGAGATTTAATTGGAATTATTGATATTATATACCTATTTAATTATCTTTTATGAACGTTTCCATAATTGAATGAAACTTGGGATCAAAGAATAAATCGACATAAAATCTACTTATATCATATTTTTATTGTACAGGAAATATTAGCTGATTTGGAATGAAGTAGAAAAGGCAATAAGAGGATATGCAATTAGCCAAACTCAATGGTCCCTCGTAAGAAAATAGAAACAAAATCAATTGTGTGATCTGATGAAGTAAATTACAAGATATGAGATATTTTTGTAATAATAAAAGGAGAATCAATGACCCAAGATCTAAATTATTATAAATAGGGAGGCAGAGACAAGAAAGAGGAAGACGGAAGAAAAAGGCAGATCAAAGAGACACAGAACGAGAAGGAAGGGACGAAGAAGCAGAGGAGTAGAGGCTGAGCGTTTCGATTCTCTTCATCATCTCCACGGAAGGACGGAAGGACTGTGGAGGCGACGGAGAAATTTCTTTCCTCTCTCTTCTTCTTCTTTGAATCTGAATTCTTATCTTTTTGTTATGGATTTGAATAAAGCCATGTGTGGCTAGTTGGTTTTGCAACCTATAGAATCGATGAACTTGTTTGGGTTTTAGAGATTATTCCCACTTTTTAGTTTTGATTAATTTTATTCAGTTTATTTAATCCTGTGTTTATTGCTATTGCTTAGTGAGTGGCCACCATTATGCATGTTTTGGGGATTTAGGGTTGGACTTGGAAGAGGGAATCCTAAATTAACCTTGGGAATAAATAATGTGGAATTATGTTTAAATTTAACGTGAAGTTAAGTTTTAATCTAATTTGCGTTTAGGATAGACATATACCTAGAAGCTCCGCATAATCAAATTAGAGTGAGCCCGATTAAAATTGCAGCTTAATTAATTATGTGAGGCATTGCATAATTATTTGAGGTAGGTGTATAAGTGGACCGACAGGCACTTATAAACATTAATACTCTAGATTAGCTGATCAAGTTAAGTCAAAGTTAATTTAGTGGGGATAAAATCTAAGAATCAAATAAGGGATTAGTGACTCTAGGTTGCTCATTTGATTATTGTGGTAGTTTTCTTATTTTTATTTTATTTTTAATTTCTTTTCTTTTAATTAAATTTAATTTGATTTTCTCAACTTAAACGAAATTGTGAAATTAATACTCAACTGAAGTTGTGATATTAAGTCCTCGTGGGAATGATATTTTTCTTATCACTTTATTACTTGATACGGCCCGTGCACTTGCGGAGTTTTTTTTAGGCTTAAAGTTTTGTCCTATGAACGTCGATCTCTTCCTCCGATGGAGGTTCAAATGAATCTGAAATTTGAATTGATTATGAAACTAGATCTTTGTTTTTTTTTTGGTTGAATTTGCTAATGACATTTGGAATGTGCTATCGACAGATGTATTATCTTGTAAAATTTGAATTTAAATATATGATTGCAGATCTTTTTTTGTTTGATTGGAACTGTTAATGACTTTCAAATATGCTATCGATTGATTTGCTTGGTTTTTTCCATGCTTACCACTGTTCCTCCGTCTTCTGAGGTTGCTCCTCCTTCTGGAAGTATTTCTGGAATTTGAATGTTGATTTGTTGATATGCTCTTCTTCCGCGGCCACCCCGGCCGAACTGGGGTTTTTTTTTATAAAAAAAAAAAAAGCAATGCGGCGTCTTGAATAAATTTCAGGGCGCCTTATGTAAGGCGTCTTGAACTTCAAGACGCCTTACATAAGGCGCCCTGAAATTTATTCAGGACGCCAAAAGCAATTTTTTTTTACTACCCCTTACGAGACGTTCCTAAAAAAAAGGACGTTAATTGAGTCAAATTTAAGACGTTTTTGACGTTTTTTGTAGTAGTGAATTGACAAGAACTCAAGAGAAAAGCGATCAAAAATGGATTTTGATAAAAGTATAGTTTCAGAAGGAGCAACAGGTGAGTGAATAGCGTCCCTAATTTTTTTATAAATGATATTTTTATTGTTGAAATTTTATGTTTATTTCCATATTTAAAAGTATGATTTTGGTGAAGGAATATTTGTTGAAAGTATTTGAGTAAAAAAAACGGTGATTTTATTCATTATTATATATTTTCTTTCACACTACAAAAAAAAAACAGTTTTTTGCGGCGGAATTTTTCCCTCGCAAAATAGAGAATTTCCATCACAAAACTGATTTGCGGCGGAAAAAATTCCGTCGCCAAAATCGCCCACGCAAACCAATTTTCCGTCGCAAAAATGCAAATTTCCGTCGCAAATTTAAAAATTTGCGAGGGAACACTTTTCCCTCCCAAAATCGTGAATTTTGCGAGGGAAAACTTTCCCTCACAAAATCCAATATTTGCGAGGGAAAACTTTTTCCCTCGCAAATTGCATGATTTTGCGAGGGAAAAATTTCCCTCGCAAAATCCAGTATTTGCGAGGGAAAAATTTTTCCCTCGCAAATTCCAATTTATTTTTTTAAAAAATTAAAAAATAATTAAAAAATAAAATAATTACATAAAAAAATATTAAAAATAAAAAAACTTGTACCAAATGCTATTTTGCAATAACTGTAACCATAATTTTATGATCCAACAATGATTAATTCCACCCCCACAATCCCACCTCTCCAACCTCTGCTTGAAGGGCTTCCTTCAACAAAGCTTTTGCTTCCGTGACCTAAACATGACAATTATGATGAGCACTGATTTCCTCAACCCATGTTAATTGTTAATACAAAAATACTAGAGGAGGAACTCACAGTTGTAGCATCATATTTCAAGCCAGTGTAATTGTCAGTTCTTGGATTCCACTCTTGGCTATCCATACCATTAACAACACCAGTAATGCCAGTTTTACGAATGATGTTGTCTAGCTCCCCACCTCTTTCTATTCCTGAAATAAGCTCTTGAGCATAGTATGGGCTCACAGTCAAGACTCTGTCTGATTCTAGTATTCCAGCTTTCATCCAGTTAATTTTCCTTCCCTTCATAGGCTTATCGTATCTGGCAAGAAAAAATTAACCCAAGAAGCAATCAGCACAGTTGGTGATAGAATAGTTTACTAAATATATGAACACAACAATAAGACCCTTGTTCTAATGAATGTATTGAGAAGTTGCAGGTATCATACCCATCAATAAAGTCAAAGGAGCTCTTGAATTCATTGGGTAAATTAAGAAGACAAAAGTCCGCGAAGGCATGTCTACCTTGGTAAGCTATGTTGTGAATACAGAAGACAACCTACCAAGATTGACCAAGGAAAGTAAGATTGTAGAGAAGTGTTGAAAATAACATCCAAATAGGACAAAATAGATTTGATGTGTGTGTGTGTATGATTCCCTTAGAACAAAGGAACCCTTACCTTTGCGTTTGTGTAAATCCCCCTTGACTTGTACATTGATTTTAAGTAGCATGGAAGAAGAGCAGTGTGCCAATGGTTCGCAACAAAGACTACATCTTCTCCTGTAGGAAGATAGGAAAAGATTGTAAACTTCTTTCGGTGATTTTTCATAAATCAAAGTTATTACGGTCAAGGAATCATCAAGAAATACACACCATATGGTCCTGAGAAGTATTTACTGCTGTTTAAGTTCAGAACCCTGGGTGCCTCAAGTGCAGCCTGAAATTCATTAAACATTCTTATACAATCATATGCAGAGTCCAGATCAAGCCAAGTATACAGTAGCACTAGACCTATAGTAAGGCAGTACTATAATCATGAAACTTTTTAATTGCATTTTTTACTAGGTTAGTCAAACACATTATTACATTTGAATCATAGAGACGGCACACAACTCAGAGTTGATTGAAACCAGTGCAATTATGCAGGTGCAATGCAAGCATCAGATCATGATTCGAGGAATAAATCAAAACATGATGTGTATGGAAAAATAATAACCAAATGAAATATATGCTAGCTGATTTTTGGGCACTTGTTAACCATGCATGGCCAAAGAAAAAAGGTGGTTTACCACAAAGAATATTAAGAAAGTAAATTTGTTTTAAGGGTAAAGTACCTGGCACAACAAGCTAAATCTCAGCTGGTTGTCCTTGTAATCCACTCCAGTCCTGGGACCATAGAGCTTAGACCCGGTTGTACCCATTTATATCAGATTTGAATTATGAAATAACACATGAAATTGCATATGAAGATATCAAGTTTTGATTTTATCAGTGCTCGTATATGTTGCAATGTTCCCCTGTCCCATGTACATAAGAAAGAGACTGCTTGCTTTATGGCATAAGAAAGAGTTTGGTTCTTCTTCCTCTTCTTCTGTATTTTCTTGCAATCCATTAAATTATTAAATTTACGAATTGCAGAAACAGAAAAGCATGACATAGAGGAAGACCAAAAAACCCTTAAAACATCAAGAACTGAGGAATTAATGAAACGAAATCTTAGATTTTAAACTTCCCTTCATACCATCAACGGTAAACTAGCCCATAAAAATCAACATTACAAGGAAGAAGACTCAACAATCGTAGCAAATAAAAAATAGTAGAAAAGTCTTGGTTTCAGGAAAAAAAACAATCAGTAAAGGAATTTAGGCGCTTGACTTACAAGTTCAGGTGAAATTAATAAACATGATCAATCTCTTCCCCAAGAACAACCTTAACATCAGAAATCTTCAATCAGTCATGTAATTGCAGAATCTCATTACAAATTTACCCCCAAAAAGCATAAAATCGAGGACACACAAGGAAAATAGGTAATAAGAGAAATTAATAAACACTTGCCTATTCATCTGGATCTAGTTCGGGGAACTTCGAGGATGATGACGATGAGGATCGGGATTCCAGGTCCAAAGGTCTCTATCAGTCTCGCATCTCAGCTATTGTCCTCTTCTTCTCAACCACGGCGCTGGTTCTGTTTTCCAACGACTGAGGTCGGTGGTGGTCGGCGGTGATGGTGGAGGGTGGCCAAAGAGGTTGATGGGACGATGGAGGTAGTGGAGGTGGAAGAAGATGATCCAAGGTCAGGACTGTGGTTCGCGGCGCTGTGCTCTCCGTCTCTGCGTTTTTTCCCCACGCGTGTCTCTGCCTTTTCTTCATAGTTTAGATCGATTAGGGTATTTGGGAGGCTTTTTTTGCGAGGGAACCAATATTCCCTCGCAAATATGCCCCTTTTTGCGAGGGAATCATGGTTCCCTCGCAAATATACCTTTTTTTCTTGCGAGGGAATCATATTTCCCTCGCAAAATGGGGTATTTTTGAAAGCCAAGTGGCTACCATTTTGCGAGGGATCCAATATTCCCTCACAAATATCTCCTTTTTTGCGAGGGAACAATTGTTCCCTTGCAAAAAAGGGCATATTTGCGAGGGAATATAGGTTCCCTCGCAAAAAGACTCTTTTTTGCGACGGAACTATTGATTCCCTCGCAAAAGGCAGGATTTGCGAGGGACACGTTTTCCCTCGCAAAATCCAGAATTTGCGAGGGAAAATCTTCTCCCTCGCAAGTTTCAATTTATTTTAAAAAATATATTAAAAAAATTACACAAAAAATTTAAAAAGTTACTTAAATTTGCGAGGGAAACCATATTCCCTCGCAAATTTACTTCAATTTGCGAGGGAATTTTTTTTCCCTCGCAAAAGTCCTTTTTTTGCGAGGGAATTTTTTTTCCCTTGCAAAATTCCTTTATTTGCGAGGGAATTTTTTTCACTCGCAAATTCCGTCGCAAATCCTGCATTTTCTAGTAGTGTCAATTTTTTCAAAGCATAATTTATAATTATGCAATTAAATGGAAATGAGACTTTTGAGATATTTTTATAAATTTTATATTGAAATGATCTTGGATTTTGGAAGCTTTGTAAGTTAGAATTTATTATTTGAAAAGGAAATGCTTTTACGTGAGTTTTTAATATAGTAAAAGGATTATATCGACAAATTGAATTTGAAGGTAAATTTTGAAATATTGTTTGTGAAACTTCATGTTGGGGAGTTAATTATAAAGTATGAGATAGAGTGGTTATTATCTTGAAGGAAGTATTTCTATTACTTTGATAAATTGACCCCTAGCATGTTTGAAAATGTTTTTGGCAATGACTGAATATAGAACACTGGCTACTAACAACAGTATTGTTAGTCCTTGCTGCACCATTGTTAACTTTGAGCTCTCTTGATATTCATGGGATTTGTTCTCATGCTTATTTTATGGACTTTATGTCCATTCTTGTTTCATGGACTGTGTGTCCATGTTTGTTTCATGGCTTTGAGCCATGCTTGGTTAGTTTACCCTCATAGACTGTGTGCCCATGCTTGTTTCATGGCCTTGAGTCATGCCAAGTTAGTTACCCTCATGGACTGTTTGGCCACACTTATCATCCGTTCTGTAAGAAGTTGTATGGAAAGATAATGTTTGACAATTATGTTTTAAATTGATTTTATGAAATCAAAGATTTTATTATGTACATGAAAAAATTATGGTTTACTTTGATTATATTAGATCAAAGGTTTTATTATGTACATAAAATTATCTTATTAACGATATTTTTTATAGAATTCTATTTTTATTCTTGAATTTATGGTTTAGAAATTGAGATTTATTAATATATTGCTATTGTTAAAAAAATAGAAAGATGTTTAAATTCTTTTACTTTTGCAATTTATTAAATTGTAATAATGAGACGTTATTCACCGAAAAAAAAAAATTGTTTTGGTTCAGACAATATTGCTGATCCAGTACCTCCTGCTAAGCGGTGAAGAGCCTTCTTAGTGAATTAAAGCTTACGGTCTCATTTTGGAGTGCTACTAGTTGTTGTAATTATAAATCTAGACTTTTTGTATTATTATTAATACTAGATGCTTCACATAGTCTATAAGTAGGATCCTACCTCCTTTTTGTTGTTTGGAACTCATAAATATTCTATATTATGGTATTATGTTTATTAATTAGCATTTGTATATAAGTTTAAGGATTAAGAAATGTGAATCCTCTCATATTCCATGCCGCTCACCCTTTTAGGTTTTCAGGGCGTGACAATGTTAGCATATGGTTCCAGTCAGCGGTACAAGGGTGGACGGTGATATAAGGGAGGTTGCATATTGTATATTGTATAATTTACAATTTGACATAATAATGTTTACTTTTGAAAAATAATTTTGTATGAGAAATTATAATACGTATGAATATATATATGTGTGTGTGTGTGTGTGTGTGTGTGTGTGTGTGTGTAATAAAGTCTTGTTTTTTGTCATATATAATTTGCTTGTGTACAGTAGAAACTTTCAATAGTTACTGAGACGTGAAATCTTATCAAATATTAACATTTTTTAGATGAACATTCTGTTAGGGAGTAAGGGAAGGCACCTATGGAATGAGTTTTGAAGGATCATTTGTACTCCTGTAGCTTATGTTATGTTATTTTTATTTGTCATAACCCTAAGACTTCCGTTTTTTATTTATCTCTGAAATATTTTTGAAAACTTATTTTGACTTTGTACTATGAATTTTATTTGAAATGGTTATGCTATTTTAATGATTTGGATATTGATCATCCCTGATGGAGGTATTTCAAATGTTTTGGCCAAGTTTTCGGGTGTTAAATTTGGGGTGCTACATTTGACGCTTTCTTATCTCATATAATATCTTCTACACAATATAATAAAAAATGAGTAGATTTTATATCAAAACTTCTTTTTATCCTATATACAATAAAATTAAATAGGTTTAAAATATTAATAATTCTAACTAATTATATAATAAAATATACACATTTAATTATAAAATATATACTCAAAAAATTTTCAAAAATAGCTATCTAGAGAGTTCGAATTTGGAGTTTACAGCGACTTAAGGGCAGCAATTACTCACCTTGTTGATCACGGGCATAAAACACAGAGTTTCGAAGCTAAAACCCCAAATCCTAGAAGCCAAATGCCTTCACAATCAGCAACGAACACCTTCACAAACGCCAAAAACAGCAACAATAAAGCCCTAAATAATGGTGGGGATGCTGGAAAAGAGTAGTCGGATGTGTCGGGGAAAAAGTGCAGAGGAGTGGAGCAAATTTTGGAATCGCCATGAATAGGGCCAAAAATGGGATTTAAAAGGCTATACTTCACAGTTTAATTTTAACAACCGTGAAATATATAAGTTTTCACGGTTGTTCAAAAGACACCGTGAAATATTTTTATCATTTTATTCACGGTTTTACACATAAAACTGTGAAGTATTTGAGAATATTTTAAAAACATAAAAATGAAAACCATATTTTAAGTTCATTTAGTTCATTCAGTAAAAGTATTTCTTCGCGGAATTTTGACCTCTTAATATTCCACTGGTTCCTCTTTTACCATAAACAATTGCCCATAAAATATGTAACATTCTGTAGTAGTGCGGGCGCCTCCAGAATTAAGAGGCCTTGCAGAGAATGATACAGAGTAACAACATGCTTTATGGAATTTTGTCGAAAAACTTGTTTCCTACTTTACCAGCGAGAGGGACAGGGAAGAGTGTGGTTCGGGAGAGAAAGTAAGGAGTTTTTTTTATTACATAATCATGTCTTTGTAAAAATCCAAAGCAAAGATGAATTATATCGTTCAAAATCATACGCCAATATATAACTGACTCATCTACTTTCAACAAGTCAATGATGAAATCTAAACTCTTCATATTGTTACTTCATAAGATAGTTTCAAATACAAGAAACGACAAAGCAATATGATCAATACTAGAAGGGAATTATTGGTGTAACTGGTCCATCGGCCAATCGCTGCAAGTGTTTCAGAAAGCAGAAAGCTTGTTGATGATTGGATGACGCGCTTTACACATTGCCTCTAAAGGAATTGTTTTTGGCATTACGACCCCTGCTGCTTCTGTCATATCAATTTCTTCGTCGCTCACTCGTTTCCATTCAAAGCATTGAAGCAACAATCCCAAAGTCATTCCCACCATTCGTTGAGCTAAACCTGCTCCTGGACAGGCTCGTCTTCCTAATCCAAATGGAATTAACTTGTTAGCTTCTCCTTCTTTCTCAAACCTCTCTGGCTTGAAACTTGTCGGATCACTCCATAATTGAGGATCTCTGTGGATGGCCCAAGCATTGATTAATACGGTAGTGCCACGTGGAACAGTGTATCCTGCAATAGTGCAGTCATTTGAAGCCTCATGTGGAGCCAACAATGGTGCAGCTGGATACAATCGAAGTGTTTCAGATATAATGCTTTGCAAATATGGTAGTTTGGATACGTCAAGCTCATCTATTAATCGTTCTTGCCCAATATGAGTGTCTATTTCTTTCCTTGCTTTTTCTAACACAAGTGGATTGTTTAATAAACAAGACATTGCCCACTCTAAAGTAGTAGCTGATGTATCCGTTCCAGCAAGAAGCAAAGCCTACACGTCAAAATTAACAATTCAACATCAAAATTTGATTTTTCAGATTACTTAGTTAATTAGTATTTAATCTATTGCTTGTTGCTTAAATAAATCAATTATCACAATTCCGTCATATCCAAACCATATCCCAACTTTCCTATTTTTACTTTTTTGTTATTATATTCAGCTTATTTTCTATTACTGTTGTCTTGGTCCCCATGTCACTGTACGCCTTTATATATAGGCTACCTTATTGATAAATAAAATTAGGTCAGTTTTGACCTTATCTTCCTTTGTCTTTCTTCTCCAACACCCATATCATGAGGTTCAAAATCCAATGAAACGTTAGGGGAAAAATTCCGTTTGTTCGTGCACTTAATATAATCAAAAGCAAAAATAATATTTGAATAGCATTGAAATATATTCCATTTTACTGTTTTTAGAGAGGGTAAGCCTTAGTGCAACAGTGAGATTGCTGCGATATAGCCTAGAAGTTACCAGTTCAAATCCTAGAAACAGCCTCTTCGTTAGTTGGGTAAGGCTGCGTACACCTATCATCCCTAGACCCCATATTGCAATAACACATATCAAAGGAAAGAAACTCAAACATATCACATGATCATAAGGACAAAAAGCAGTTTTACTTACCAAAACGAGGCCCTTAATAATTTGATCCGTGTAGTACTCAGGATGTGATTCTTGGAGGCTCAAAAGATGATCGATCATAGTATTTACTCTCTGCTTTGCATTTCGATGCCCATCAATGAGCCCTTGCAAGAACCCATCGAATTTCTTGGCCAAAATCTTGAGCCTGCTCTCTATGTGATCATAATCAAGCCATCTCAATATGGGCATGAAGTCTGCAGGGTTATTTGCCCCTCCAATTGTTACCAACTCCTTTATCATCTGTCTAAACTTTATCGCCTCTTCCACATCTCCAATTTCATGGTCTTCTCCCCAATACCTCTTACCTGAAATCATTCTCATAATAATGTTGAATGTCATCTCTGAAAACCTTGATGTCAATTCCACTTTCGCAAATTCCTTATGCGAGTCGTGTGCAAGCTTTTCCACCAACCGCTTCATCTCGTCCTTTCGCATTTCTAAGAATTTGGTGAGACGGTGGGCCGAGAGTACCTCAACTGTGGTGATGCGGCGGAGATTGCGCCAGTGTTCACCGTAGGGAGCGAATATCATGGTGGTGCAGTTGTAAGAGACATACTCACCGGACAGAGAACGTGGCCGATTTGCCAGGACAATGTCGTTTTTGGTGAAGCATTCTTGGACTGCTGACGGCGATGAGACAACGACGACAAGACGGGTGCCAAGCTGAAGAGAAATTATTTGGCCATAATGTTGAGAAATGCAGTGAAAGGCGTGATGGAGTGGTTTACTGATTTGGTGGAGGTTTCCGAGTATAGGAAGAGACGGTGGACCAGGTGGGATGTTTTTGAACTTCTTCTTTTGAAAGAAAAACTTGAGAGTCAAGAGGAAAGCAAGCGCAAGAAAGGGATAATACAACAAGAAGAAGCTCATGATTTTTTTTTAATACTTCTTTCTGGGAAGCGTAGTGATAAGAATGGATTTTGAGTCGGATAGACTTGTAATGTTGTTTTATAGCTGCTTGTGTGTTGCATTCTTACGTAAGAGATGTAACTTTTTTTCAAATATACCCTTATTTATAAAGATTATGAGGGTATGGGAAAATATGTATGTAAAGATACAAGAATGAGTAGGAAAAAGATATGTGAGAAACATGTAACTAAATTATGATTAAAGTGGAAAATGTGCATTAGATTTTTAGATAAAGTCATATTGTTAATTATCTATAAGACTAGCCATATGTGAGAGAATGTTGCTTATAAATAAGATTGGAGACAGTACTTTTTTTGGTATAATAATCACAGATTAGTCAGATTTTTGGACAAAATTTGCATCATCGGTTGGAAAGAGTACATCAATTATGCAGCTTTTGTCATGGCTTGGCGACGTAGTGCAATTGGCGCGTGAGGGTTGCCAAAATTTAGCTATTTCATGTAATTTCGTTTTCGTTGTTGCTGCATTATTGAAGGAAAGTATTGCAGGCTTCATATGTCCTATAACCCGCCACGTGCTGATGCTAACAAAACTGGCCCAGTGGCTCTGATTTGGCCAGCACATACAATAACTCACTTGAGACACATATATTTGAGTAAATGTAGAGATATTTCCTTTTTTTTTTTTTTGTCAATAGAGATATTTTCTTTAGGAAGCTTCCCAATAAAGTGACTTGTTTTGATAAAGGGTATGAGTGGATGTTTAATTCTTAAATTTCAAAGATGAAATTTTATTTGTGCGGAGAGAATTGTAACATATCAAATTTTGAGTCTAAAAACTTAAGAGCACACCTAAAAGAATAGAAGCACAGGTTCATGCATGAATAATGCCTTAAAAGAATAGAATGGCCTTTATGGACTAATGGCAAATTTTTTCTAGGGTTTAGTGAATACCACTCTGGTCCTATTTATAAGTCCAGTTTGATCAAATCTTATATACCAAGGAAATGTAAGTATCTCAATGATTATGGAACAAATTTCCAACTTTTGTAACACCCTCTTTTTCGAAATTCATTTTCAAAATATTTTAATCAGAGTAGAGCATCGGAATAAATTAAAAGAACGAGTATCTGATATATATTCTCTGCTGTTGAGTCTGGGTACTTATACAGTGGTACAATTATCCGAATACAGTATGTACATAAAGGTTCAAGGCGTGCTGCTTATCCGTGTTCTTATTCCTGGTTCCTCCAGAATCTGACACTATGGTAAGAGCTGAGGTTCAATTCCTATTGAACCTCAGGTAACGGTTAACCTCATGCTTATGTATTAGTTATGTATGACAGATATTCATGACAATACAGCAATATTCACATACGATATTCATATATTCAAGATAAAAACAGAACACAGCTACTGCCCATGCATGTTACTCTAGTCTGCACTATTCACCAGTGCCACAGTGTACATCCGTGTCCTCAGTGCTAGGAAAACTCAACGGCGTTATCATGACTATAACCCGTATAAAGATGTATGTGTATGAACAATTTTTAAAACAGAGTCTATAGCTGTATGTGTATGCACAACTTTTCAAAAACAGAGTCTCAAACTATCTATCAATATAAGTATACAATAAGCATCAGAGTTAGTGTTACAGTACGCGTTCATATCTTTATGGACGATATCGGTACGTTGCCGGTCGAACGGACGGTGGTCACAGTTATCCTATAATAGTAATATTGCATTTATTAATTTACTAATAATATTCTAGTAGATATTTTAGTCATAAATGACCATTTCTCCTTGGTGGAATTATTTTTCAGCATATTTCCCTTTTTTTTTGAAAAAACGCTGATGCAGCATTTCTGGGCAGATTTTTCGCCTAACTTTGAAAAATCATAACTAATTCTAAAAAAATTAAAACGAAGATCCGTAAAATTCTTCGGAATCCTTAGGATGTCTACTTTCAAGTAAAAATAACCAATTTTGCCCATATTTCACGAAACACTCCTAGGTTTTGAGTTTTGAGCCTCTACCCAGAATTTTTCTAGAAATTCGTAGCCTAACTTTGAGAATTTTTATCTCACTGTAAAAAACTCATTTTAACATGTTCTTGGAATATTTGAAAATATCTATATGTCTAATTTAACCATGAATTTTCCCAGAATTTTCTAACCACGTTTTCAACATAAAATATAGGCATCTTCGTTACTGGTTCAGCAAGAGATTAACCAATGAGATTTCGCCAGAACTTCGTTACTTTGATGTTTCTTTTCCAGAAATTTTGCTCTATAAATTTTCTCATCATTTTTTCGAAATAAAGCTAATTTTAACCATAAAAACATGAAAATAAAATTATTCTAGAATATTTAAGATCTAAACTACTTCTATCTAAGAATTTAAAGACTAAAAATTAAAGAACTCAAAGCTAGAGCTAGAGAACTTACCAAGAACCTTGCTATTCCTTCAAGAAGCCCCTCCCTCTCACTCTCTACTCTCTATATTAGCTTGTTCAAGATTGGTTTGTTGTGAGGAATGTGAAGACCCAAGGTGCCTATTTATAGTAATTTTGAGGGTTAACTATCTAACAACTTTTATTCATTTTCAACCCTTGGATTTAAGTTAATTGGAAGAACAAATCCTAGCCCTACACTTCTCCCTTCTAGCCTCTTCTATTGCTTTATGACTCATCCTCCAAGAGTACATTATCCTCTTCCAAGTTTAAAGAGGATTTATCCCATGTGTTGGTAAATTCTTTTGCTTTCCACTAGATAGAATCACTAGATAAAAATATATTTGAGAATCCTAATGAAGTTTTATTCACATTTTCTCATTGGTTTTGAAATCTTAAAATTCTTGGCTTCATTTAGATACCATAAACACTCATTTCCTTAATTGATATCAATCTTCAAAAGTTGAGGAAATGGCTTTGGTTATACTCATTCTCAAACTTAAATTATGCTTGTTAATAATCACTACTTATATTTGATATATGATTAATGGTTTTCAAGATATAATTTAGTTTGTATAGATTTCTATTTGCTTTTATCTAGAGTTAATTTCCATGGATGATTTAATTGTTTAATGCTCAAATTTTCCTATTGGCTAGTGCTTTGACTCCTTCTTTCTCTCTTCATACTACACACACACACATGCAAAACAATTGTATACACACACACACACTCACAACACTCTCTCTCTTACACACCTCATCTTATCCTCTTCCATTTTAGTTTGTGATTCATCTTTTGCATGTGTGTTTTTGACTTATTCAAACAATTTCTCTTCTTCCTTCTTCATTGAAAAACCATCCCCTCCCCCCATTATTTATTTTTAATTTGTGTTTTATTTATCTTATAATATTTAGAAGAAAATCTTTCATTGGTTAATTTTGGTTCACATGGATTGTGTTTTATGAGAGTTAGTTTAAGCCTTAGGATTTAACTTTATTAGATTTAATCCAAACCTTTTATTTGTGTTAATCTCTTATTGGTCCAATTAATTTTATGAGGATTAAGAACATTTTCTTTATTTGTCATTGGCCAATTCAATTTCACAAGGATTTGGCTTTATGAGGCTTAATTAAGGCCTTTGGATTTAGCTTTATTAAATTTAATATTAGCCCTCCATTACTAATCTTAATTAACATCCCTAATAAAGTGGTCTAGTGAAGTTGTCAAATTATGATTGGTCTCTAACTTAATTATGACCTTTAGAGACTCTACTTATGCTAATCTTAATCCTTATTTGCCATTGGTTCTTAATTAGGGTCATAAACCCTTAGTTATGCTTATTTAATCTTGCTATTAAATTTAGTGCCTCTATTCTAATTGTTGCAATTTTAATAACTCACTATTTGTTGATAATTGCTTCTTAATTGGTCTTAGTACTTTGATAATTCCTTATGACTTTTTATGAACAAAATGGGAACTTAGGTATTATATATAGGGCTTTAGAGAATTTAGTTTCTTAATAAGTTATGAAAATTGAGGCTTAACTCTTCATTAATTAATCCCTTGATTAATCATGAAAAATTACACACTTATTTAGTTAAATGAAGAGTTAGTTGTTTATTAATTCTTATTAATTTATCCTATTTGTATAAGTGTTTTCACAACACTTCCTTACTCTTTTTGATCATACAAGAACCCTAATTTAATTTGGTAATTATTTGTATTTTTGTGATATTTTATGATTCCTAAGAAAATTCAATCATTGGTTGCCTTAATCCCAAATAAAGATTTTCTAGAAAATAGAGTAAATAAACCTCAAAATTTGAGACCACATATTCACCTATTTTAAATACGTGTCATTTATCAAAATATTGTAGTTATGAGAAATAATAATTTTGGGGTATTACAACTTTACCCTCATTTATGAATGGGCACCTTTTAAAATTTATTGTCAAATCTCTCTCATCTTTCTCTTTCCAACATGGCTAGCCAATCTCTCTCATCATCATTAGTATGAGTAAAATTGTCACAATTTTATTTATTTGATCAAAATGGACTTATAAAAAAGACCAACTTTTTTTGTCAAATTGGACTTATAAATAGGACCAGAGTGGTAGATATTAGGGGTGAGCAAGCACCCTGCCCAACCGCCCGCGCCCCGCGAAAAATTCCCTGGATAAAGCCCGCCTAGATTGGACCCGTAACGGGTATGGGCTGCCTGTACTTGTATCTATTAAACGGGGTGGGGAACGGGTTAGGGCACGGGCTACCCGTCCCCGCCTGTTTGTATGTATATTTTTAAAATATACTACCTCCGGTCCTAATTTTAAGAGCTAGTTGACTTTCTTTGGAGAGATTAAGAAAGCTAAATAGGTTACTTAATCATTTCATATGTTAAATATTCTTAGATTATATATTAGTTTATTAGTCAAACTAATAAGTTTGAAGAAAAAAATAAAAATAAAAATACTTTAAAATAATTTGATTAACTTCCTTAATCTCTCAAAAAAAGTCAACTAACTCTTATAATTAGGATCGGAGGGAGTATTATTTACAGTATAATATTTAAGTGTTGAACACATACTACAATACTGATACTTACTTCTGCAATACTGATATTTGGTTCAGTGGTAGGGGTCGTGTCTTTTACCCATAAAGATTATAGTTCGATTCCTAAAGTTAGAAATTTGACACCTTTTAAAAATGTCTGACAAGTGGTTGTTTTTTTATTCTTTTTATAATGTTTGACACGTTTTTTAATGCAATAATGCCTGACACGTTTTGTAATATTGTATTTTATTATTTACAAATCTCTAAAGTAAGGGGGGGGGGAAAAAAAAGGCCCAGTGGCTCTAATTTGGCCTGTACATAACAATAACTCACTTAAGACACATATATTTGAGTAAATGTGGAGATATTTCCTTTAGGAAGCTTCCCAATAAAGTGACTTATTTTGATAAAGGGTATGAGTGGATGTTTAATTCTCAAATTTCAAAGATGAAATTTTATTTAGACGGAGAGAATGGTAACATATCAAATTTTGAGTCTAAAATTTTAAGAGCACACCTAAAAGAATAGAAGCGCAGTGTCACGCACGATTTGGGAACGCTGGATATCTTGCGTGTACATGGCATTCTCTCGGGTTCGAGGTTCGAACTTGGACATGCGGGCAGCACGAAGACGCAGACGGGGCGTTACGGAGTGCGCGGGAGTGCTCACATGCCTAAGTTTATATGTGTTGTAAATATGTAGAGTGTTCTAGAATTGTAGGGAGAATTCTAGAGAAGCGCTGATGTAAGCGCTTACACAGGCGAGGCTAGATATTTGTAGGGAAGGTTCTGGAGAGCCATTCCCAACCGTCGGATGTAATAAATCTTAGCCGTTCATTGAGGAGGTGTTAGGCTATATATAGGGGTTGCCTCCTCCATTTGTGATCATCCAAGGAATCCTTGGCAATGGAATTCATTTGAGTTCTAAGAGCTTCTCTCTCTAGACTCTTTCTCTCTCTAGAAGTTCTCTTGTGTTCTTTGCCTTTCCTTGGCTACCCGAGGGGATTCGGCTGACTTAGCGAGATCAGGATGGGGTGATCGAGCTAAGGCCGGCACGGGGCTTGGTGTTTTGGGCGATCAACTCCAAGGCCGTGACAAAGTGGTATCAGAGCTTTGGTTCGAGGCAGCTAGGTGCAAAGCTGAGAACTTGGTTCGTGGTAGCCATTTGGTAAGCAAGGATGATAGGCAAGAACCGAGGACGTTGTGGTGGCTAGAGGAGAAAGGTAGAGAGGGAGAACTTCGGGAGGACCCGAGGATCAAAGAAGTCCTGCCAAGATGGGGATGCTGCTACCGTGATGCTGAAGGTAGGAGCCTTGGAGGGACGAGTCTTGTGGAAGAGCAATGAAGCTACCTTCGTGAGCCTAGTACCAAGGCCGGGTCGCTTAGTCAGGTGGATGACTCCCTCAAGGGATGGGAGTGTACCAGGCACTAAGGCGAGGATCCTGGGAAGTGCAAAACGAAGGTGGGTTGGTACTTACCCTGGACGTATCTCGTGGGAGTAGTGAAGATACTCAAGGCTTTCGACACGGACTCTGTGGTCGTGGGTTCGATCAAGCAGGAGGATCGATCCCTGGGGAGGACCTCGGGAGAGGGTGTGTTTGCCAAGAGGAGGTGGAGGTGGCACTACTGAAGACATGTCCTGGGCAAGACGAGGGATGCTCCAACATAAGACGTTGTATCAGAGGAATTGCTTGACTCTATGTTCGGTGAATGACTCCTGAGTGAGGTGGAGTGGATCATGTCATGGAAGCACAGGTGTTGCACAGGCAGGGGGCCTGGATTCACGTCCCAAGGGGAAGGGAGTGGATCATGTCGTGGAGACGCAGAGGTGCGTCCAATTGCCTGGCTCCATGTTCGGTGAAGGACTCCCAAGTGGAAAGGAGTGGATCATGTCGTGGAGGTACAAGCATAGCACAGGCAGGGGCCTGGAGCCACGTTCGGTGGAGGACTCCCGAGTGTAGGGGGTGGACCATGTCGTGGAGGCGTAGGGACGCCAGAGTTTCCGGATCCATGTTCGGTGGAGGACTCTCAAGTGAAGGAGAGTGGACCATGTCGTGGAGGCGTAGGGACGCCAGAGTTTCTGGATCCATGTTCGGTGGAGGACTCTCAAGTGGGGGAGGGTGGACCATGTCATGGAGGCGCAGGAGACTCAACTTAAGGATACCTTAAGTAGAGGTCGAGTGGAACACCTTACTTAAGGGTGACACCAGTGCGGGGCTGCTAGTTCGGTGGAGGACTGAGCAGAAGTGCTGGGAAGAGTGGACACCAGTGCAGGGCTGCTAGTTCGGTGGAAGACTCCTAGGTGATGGGGTGGACCATGGACTGAGCAGAAGTGCTGGGAAGATTGGGCGGTTGCGGATTCCGTCCTAACCTTCGAGAACCGATGGGACATAGTTGCGCGTGGAGGAGCAAGTCGTGGTTCAAGGCTCGAGTACGGACTCAGTGGTTGCAAGGGTCGAGTTGGGGAACTTCGCCCGTAGATGGAGAACCACTGGACGTTGGGGAAAGAGCTAGATGACGGGGAGACGAGCTTCTTCAGTGGGGGAACCAACATGTTCCAAGGAGGTGCACGAGGGGCCTCATCAGTGGGATGCAGGCCTATTCAAGATCAGGCGTGATCTTGGTTTGGCACAGTGACGAGGGCGTCACTGGATTAGGTGGGGGAGAATGTCACGCACGATTTGGGAACGCTGGATATCTTGCGTGTACATGGCATTCTCTCGGGTTCGAGGTTCGAACTTGGACATGCGGGCAGCACGAAGACGCAGACGGGGCGTTACGGAGTGCGCGGGAGTGCTCACATGCCTAAGTTTATATGTGTTGTAAATATGTAGAGTGTTCTAGAATTGTAGGGAGAATTCTAGAGAAGCGCTGATGTAAGCGCTTACACAGGCGAGGCTAGATATTTGTAGGGAAGGTTCTGGAGAGCCATTCCCAACCGTCGGATGTAATAAATCTTAGCCGTTCATTGAGGAGGTGTTAGGCTATATATAGGGGTTGCCTCCTCCATTTGTGATCATCCAAGGAATCCTTGGCAATGGAATTCATTTGAGTTCTAAGAGCTTCTCTCTCTAGACTCTTTCTCTCTCTAGAAGTTCTCTTGTGTTCTTTGCCTTTCCTTGGCTACCCGAGGGGATTCGGCTGACTTAGCGAGATCAGGATGGGGTGATCGAGCTAAGGCCGGCACGGGGCTTGGTGTTTTGGGCGATCAACTCCAAGGCCGTGACAGCAGGGTCATGAATAATGCCCTAAAAGAATAGAATGGCCTTTATGGACTAATGGCAAATTTTTTCTGGGGTTTAGTGTCTAGATATTGTTAGAGACTCCAGTAAAGTAACCCAAGGCTAAATATGAAAAACAAGGATAGATATGGGTTGAAAACTATGGTAGAGACGCAAATGAGATGACTTTTGAGGTTAAACCCAAGTTGGGGCAACATTATAATTTTGAAAAGTTGGCTTATAGTGTCATTATCAAATATGTTCTTAAAAATCCATAAAATTTAAAAAGGGGGGGGGGGAATGGTGTCTTAAGGCTTGTTTGAGGTTAAAAATTGGGAAAATACCTAAAAAAAAAAAATATTAAGTATTTTGGCTAATTAAGTGATATTTAGACAAATTCAATTATTTGAAATTTGATGAGGCTTCAAATAATTGGATAGAAATGGGGAATAATTATTTGAGGATTAATTAGAGTTTCCAAGAGAAGGTCGGCTTTTAAATTAACAGATTAATTTCCTTTTTTTTTTTTTAGTCCCTTCTTAAAGTTTGAGGAATTCAATTTGAATTTTTCTTCCTCCGTTGTCCCTTAATATGACCCACATGTGGGGTATTCGTTTTTTGCTCTACACATGTGGGGTATTCACGGAAAGACAATGTGATGCATATTAGGAAGACAAAAAAAAGAGTCTGTTAGAAATCGCGATGAATAGGGCCAAAAAGCGGATTTAAAAAGGCTACACTTCACAGTTTAATTTTAACAACCGTGAAATATATGTGTTTTCACGGTTGTTCAAAAGACACCGTGAAATATGTTTTTCATTTTATTCACGGTTTTACACATAAAACTTGAGAATATTTTTTTTTTTTAAAAAAAAAATATATATATATATTATGGTCATTTATTAAAGGGGTTTAAACTTCTCATGTTACATGAGAAGAAGATTCCTACACATACATGAAATAATAGTACCCACATATATATATATATATATATATATATATATATATATATAATGCTAATTTTATATGTGTGTGTGTGTGCAGTGGCGGACCCACTTGAGTGCCAATGTGGGCAAATGAACACACAAAATATATAGAATTTGAAAGTAAAATATAGGAATATATGTATAGTTGGAACAGCTGGTAAACACTTTCTCCCATGACTCATAGGTCTCCGGTTCAAGGCTTCATGCTACACCTGGACCCTTTGGTTTATCCTATTGTGGCTTAATCGATGAGTTTCTCTGTCACATTACTCCTAATGTGTGGTTTATTCTTCTTAATGAAGATGTATTGGATCTCATTGAAAAGATTTTTATGTTCTCTTTTTTCCACAAAAAGTATTTTTCCCCTTAAAAAAATTTTTCGGGGGCAGCCCCCGAATCTCATTACTAATTGTGCACCCATAAACTTCAAACTCTGGGTCCGCCACTGTGTGTGTGTATGGGTTCCACTATTTTATGTATGTGATATGAGAAAATACTTCTCCTACAATATGAGAAGTGATTTTTCCTTTATTAAAACAGTAAAATATTTTCCCAAAATAGTTCATTTTAAATTAACAAACAGTAAAAGTATTTCTTAGCGGGATTTCGATCTCTTAATATTCCACTGTTTCGTCTTTACCATAAACTATTGGCCATAAAATATGTAACATTCTGTAGTAATGGGGGTGCCTCCAGAATTAAGAGGGCTTGCAGAAAACGATACAGAGTAACAACATGCTTTAGAAAATTTTATAGGAAACTTGTTTCCTACTTTACCAGCGAGACGGACGGGGAAGAGTGTGATGCGGGAGAGAGAGTAAGGAGTTTTTATTTTTATTTTTATTTTTATTTTTATTTTTATTACATAATCATGTATTTGTAAAAATCCAAAGCTAAGATTAATTATATCGTAAAAAATCATACACCAATATATAACTGATTCATCTAATTTCAACAAGTCAATAATAAAATCTAAAATCTTCATATTGTAACTTCATAAGATAATTTCAAATACAAGAAACGACAAAGCAATATGATCAATACTAGAAGGGAATTATTGGTGTAACTGGTCCATCGGTTCATACGCTGCAATGTTTCAGATAGCAGAAAGCTTGTTGATGATTGGATGACGCGCTTTACACATTGCCTCTAAAGGAATTGTTTTTGGCATTACGACCCCTGCTGCTTCTGTCATATCAATTTGTTCGTCCCTCACTCGTTTCCATTCAAAGCATTGAATCAACAATCCCAAAGTCATTCCCACTGTTCGTTGAGCTAAGCCTGATCCTGGACAAGCTCGTCTTCCTAATCCAAATGGAATTAACTTGTTAGCTTCTCCTTCTTTCTCAAACCTCTCTGGCTTGAAACTTGTCGGATCACTCCATAATTGAGGATCTCTGTGGATGGCCCAAGCATTGACTAATACGGTAGTGCCACTTGGAATAGTGTATCCTGCAATAGTGCAGTCATTTGAAGCCTCATGTGGAACCAACAATGGTGCAGCTGGATACAATCGAAGTGTTTCAGATATAATGCTTTGCAAATATGGTAGTTTGGATACGTCAAGCTCATCTATTAATCGTTCTTGCCCAATATGAGTGTCTATTTCTTTCCTTGCTTTTTCTAACACAAGTGGATTGTTTAATAAACAAGACATTGCCCACTCTAAAGTAGTAGCTGATGTATCCGTTCCAGCAAGAAGCAAAGCCTACACGTCAAAATTAACAATTCAACATCAAAATTTGATTTTTCAGATTACTTAGTTAATTAGTTTTTAATCTATTGCTTGTTGCTTAAATAAATCAATTATCACAATTCCGTCATATCTAAACCATATCCCAACTTTCCTATTTTTAATTTTTTGCTTATTTTCTATTACTGTTGTCTTGGTCCCCATGTCACTGTACGCCTTTATATATAGGCTATCAGAACTAGTTACTGTGCTCGTCCGTATGAACTGTCCAGATCTGATCTGGACGATCCATATCTGATTTTTTTTTTTTACTTTTTTTATTTTTTACAAAAATAATTTTAATGGGTAAAGGACTTAAAATAAAGATAATCTCTCAACTAACATTTTTTTTAAAAATGGATTTTTTCATATAGAAAAAAAATAAAAACAAAAATTAAAAAAAAAAAAAGATATGGGCCGTCAGGAACTCGTCAGTACAGACGAGCTCCCCCTGCTCGTCGAGAGGACGAGCAGGGAAGCCAGTTCCCTAGGCTACCCTATTGATGAATAAAATTAGGTCAGTTTTGACCTTATCTGCCTTTGTCTCTCTTCTCCAACACTCATATCATGAGGTTCAAAATCCAATGAAACGTAAGGGGAAAAAATTCCGTTTGTTCGTTCTTGCACTTAATATAATCAAAAGCAAAAATAATATTTGAATAGCACTGAAATCCTATATATATATATATATATATATATATTCCATTTTGCTGTTTTGTTTAGAGTGGGTGAGCCTTAGTGCAATGGTGAGGTTGCTGCGATATAACCTAGAGGTTATCGATTCAAATCTTAGAAACAGCCTCTTCGTTAGATGGGTTAGGCTATGTACACCTATCATCCCTATACCCCATATTGCAAGAACACATATCAAAGGAAAGAAACTCAAACATATCACATGATCATACGGACAAAAAGCAGTTTTACTTACCAAAACGAGGCCCTTAATAATTTGATCCGTGTAGTACTCAGGATGTGATTCTTGGAGGCTCAAAAGATGATCGATCATAGTATTTACTCTCTGCTTTGCATTTCGATGCTCATCAATGAGCCCTTGCAAGAACCCATCGAATTTCTTGGCCAAAATCTTGAGCCTGCTCTCTATGTGATCATAATCAAGCCATCTCAATATGGGCATGAAGTCTGCAGGGTTATTTGCCCCTCCTATTGCTACCAACTCCTTTATCATCTGTCTAAACTTTATCGCCTCTTCCACATCTCCAATTTCATGGTCTTCTCCCCAATACCTCTTACCTGAAATCATTCTCATAATAATGTTGAAGGTCATCTCTGAAAACCTTGATGTCAATTCCACTTTCGCAAATTCCTTATGCGAGTCGTGTGCAAGCTTTTCCACCAACCGCTTCATCTCGTCCTTTCGCATTTCTAAGAATTTGGTGAGACGGTGGGCCGAGAGTACCTCAGCTGTGGTGATGCGGCGGAGATTGCGCCAGTGTTCACCGTAGGGAGCGAATATCATGGTGGTGCAGTTGTAAGAGACATACTCACCGGACAGAGAACGTGGCCGATTTGCCAGGACAATGTCGTTTTTGGTGAAGCATTCTTGGACTGCTGACGGCGATGAGACAACGACGACCAGACGAGTGCCAAGCTGAAGAGAAATTATTTGGCCATAATGTTGAGAAATGCAGTGAAAGGCGTGATGGAGTGGTTTACTAAGTTGGTGGAGGTTGCCGAGTATAGGAAGAGACGGTGGACCAGGTGGGATGTTTTTGAACTTCTTCTTTTGAAAGAAAAACTTGAGAGTCAAGAGGAAAGCAAGCGCAAGAAAGGGATAATAGAACAAGAAGAAGCTCATGATTTTTTTTAATACTTCTTTCTGGGAATCGTAGTGATACGAATGGATTTTGAGTCGGATAGACTTTGTAATGTGGTTTTATTGCTGCTTGTGTGTTGCATTCTTACGTAATGCTTCGATTAATCTTATATCCAAAGGATGTCCTTCAAAAATCAAATGTCTCACATGTCTCATTTCATACGTAATTTCTGACCCTAAACCCTTTTTATGAGCAACAAATACTCAAATCACGTTAAACAAATTGTAGGTTAAAATTAGTTAAAACCAATAAATGCATAAGAGATGTAACTTTTTTTTTTTTTTCTAAATATACCCTTATTTATGAAGATTATGAGGGTATGGGAGAATATGTATGAAAAGATACAAGAATGAGTAATATGTGAGAAACATGTAACTAAATTATGATTAAAGTGGAAAATGTGCATTAGATTTTTAGATAAAGTCATATTGTTAATTATCTATAAGACTAGCCATATGTGAGAGAATGTTGCTTATAAATAAGATTGGAGACAGTACAATTTTTTGGTATAATATTAATAATCACAGATTAGTCAGATTTTTGGACAAAATTTGCATCATCAGTTGGAAAGAGTACATCAATTATGCAACTTTTGTTATGGGTTGGCGACGTAGTACAATTGGCGCGTGAGGGTTGGCAAAATTTGTCTATTTCATTAATTTCGTTTTCGTTGTTGCTGCATTATTGAAGGAAAGTATTGCAGGCTTCATATGTCCTAAAACCCGCCACGTGCTGATGCTAACAAAACTGGCCCAGTGGCTCTGATTTGGCCAGCACATACAATAACTCACTTGAGACACATATATTTGAGTAAATGTAGAGATATTTCCTTTTTTTTTTTTTTTGTCAAAAGAGATATTTCCTTTAGGAAGCTTCCCAATAAAGTGACTTGTTTTGATAAAGGGTATGAGTGGATGTTTAATTCTCAAATTTCAAAGACGAAATTTTATTTAGACGGAGAGAATTGTAATATATCAAATTTTGAGTCTAAAAACTTAAGAGCACACCTAAAAGAATAGAAGCACAGGGTCATGCATGAATAATGCCCTAAAAGAATAGAATGGCCTTTATGGACTAATGACAAATTTTTTCTATGGTTTAGTGTATATCACTCTGGTCCTATTTATAAGTTCAGTTTGACCAAATCTCACATACCAAGGAAATGTAAGTATCTCAATAATTATATAATAAATTTTCAACTTTACCCTCATTTATGAATGGGTACCTTTTAAATTTATTGTCAAATCTCTCTCATCTTTCTCTTTCCAACATGGCTAGCCAATCTCTCTTATCATCATTAGTATAGGCAAAATTGTCACAATTTCATTTATTTGGTCAAAATGAACTTATAAAAAGGACCAAATTTTTTGGTCAAATTAGACTTATAAATAGGACCAGAGTGGTAGATATTAGGGATGTGCAAGCACCCCGCAGCCCGCCCAACCGCCCGCGCCCCACAAAAAATTCCCTTGATGAAGCCCGCCCAGATTGGACCCGTAACAGGTATGGGCTACCCCATACTTATATCTATTAAACGGGGCGGGAAATGGGTTAGGCTACGGGCTACCTGTGCCCTCCTGTTTGTATGTATATTTTTAAAATATATTATTTACAGTATAATATTTAAGTGTTGAACACATACTCCAATACTGATATTTGGTTCTGCAATACTGATATTTGGTTCAGTAGTAGGGGTCCGTCTTTTAGCCATAAAGATTATAGTTCGATTCCTGAAGTCAGAAATTTGGTACCTTTTTTAAATGTCTGACAAGTTTTTTTTTATTCTTTTTATAATGTTTGACACTTTTTTTAATGCAATAATGCCTGACACGTTTTGTAATATTGTATTTTTATTATTTTCAAATCTCTAAAGTCAGAAAAAAAAAAAAAAACTGGCCCAGTGGCTCTGATTTGGCCTGCACATAACAATAACTCACTTAAGACACATATATTTGAGTAAATGTAGAGATATTTCCTTTAGGAAAAAGCTTCCCAATAGAGTGACTTGTTTTGATAAAGGGTACGAGCGGATGTTTAATTTTAAAATTGCAAAGATGAAATTTTATTTAGGCAGAGATGATGACTTCCCATTTTAGTAGATTTGAGGGATATTTTTATATATTTAGGAAGTTATTATTACTAATTTAAAGAGATTTTAAGAGAAATCAATTTGGATACTTCATTTATGGGATTTCAATTTAAAATAAAAGTTTTTGAGTTTAGGCAATAAATAATGGTAGTTCAGTTTATTAAAAAAAGAAAAGAAAAGAAAAGATGAAATAAAAATTCAGTTTATTATTATTATTGTTATGGTTATTATAATAATATAATTTCTTTTTTTTACAATCAGGAGCGAAACGAGTTTGGGCTGATGGTTGAATGAATTTGTTAGTTCTCAATGTGTTTTGATGATTAACAACAAGTGTAAACATATTTTGAAGTTTCCAAAATCCTTTAAAAACCATCTGATAGTTGCATACTCGAGTATAGGACTATTAAAGGATTGCTCAATTGCATTTTACAAGTCAATACTGCAGTATGGGTAGACATACTCGAGTATTGAAGTCACAGAGAGCAATCAAGTTTTTGAAAATAAGTGCATACTCGAGTATAGGTATGCATACTCGAGTATAGGCCATCCAGAGAGCAACCAAAGTTTTCAAGTTAAGTCAATACTGCAGTATAGTGAGCTATACTCGAGTATTGGACTTACAGAGAGCAAATAAGTTTTTCAACTTGAGTTGGATACTGCAGTATAGGTATGCATACTCGAGTATAGGCTTATACAGAGAGCTCCCAAATTTTATAACTATTGCAAACTGCAGTATAGGTTTGCATACTGTAGTATTGGGCTCTTAAACTGATTTTCAACTTGACACATGTTCTTGCATACTTCAGTATGGATTTGCATACTCTAGTATAGACAAGAGAAAACTTCAAACTTTTTGAAATTAGAGTTTCATACTCGAGTATAGAGTTGCATACTTGAGTATGGGACCATACAGAGAGGTCACTCAACTTGTCAAGACTTGCTTACTCCAGTATACAAATGCTTACTCCAGTATAGAGGCATTTTGAACTTAAAATTTTTCTCACAAACAGTGCCATACTCGAGTACACTACTAACATACTGCAGTATAGGTCTTGTTTTTCAAACACAAGTCACGATGGTTTGCCTCTGGAAGCTGCATACTCCAGTATGACTTTGGAAACTGCAGTATGGACACTTATGCACAGTGCCATACTCGAATATTGATGAACTTACTCCAGTATACAATGGTCAAAATTGATTTTTGAATTACACGAATTTGCAAATCCTTATTGTTTGACCTAATTGCCTTCATATATCATTCACTTATGTTCCCTACTATGTTTAACAAATTTGTTAATTGAATTACAATTAGCACAGATGAAGATTATTGAAGGTCAAAGCCATAAAGCAAAAAGTGTACAGTGCATTAAATGCACTTCTGCAAATCAACCTACTTTCAGCTAATCCATCTGAGCACGCCTTCTAAACGTTAAAGAATGTTTACTACAACAAGTAAAGTCATCTCCAACGGGCAAATTCTCAGAGGGCCACATCAGATCACATTAACACTTGAATTAGCAGAAGTTTAGAGAGAGAAGAAGACCAGACTTAGTGCTAATCACCTACAACGGTTGGATTCATCAAGCAACGGTCATTTAATGTTCTCTACCTATAAATAGAGTGCATTAACTTCTTCTCAAGCTGATACACCAACTTAGAGTGAAAATTTACTGAGTTCATTTATTGTGTATAAGCTTTCATCTGTAATAGTATCAATTTGATACTTGTGCTTCAGTGTTCATCTTATCTGCTCTGTGAGAGAGTCTTTTCTTGTAAATCATTTATTGATTGTGATAACCACAAGTCAGGGGACTTGGTAGTTTGGGTGTATTGATTGCATCTTGTAAGGGGGAGTGAGTTCTAGAGAAAGAACTACTCTGAGTACAGAGATTGTAATCAATATTGTGAAGTTAGTGGATTGAAAATCCCAAGTGAGGCTTGGGGACTGGATGTAGGTCAGGGAAAAGACCGAACCAGTATAAATCGTTGTGTGCAAAGTTTCTCCTCCCTTCTCCTCTGTCTTACTCTGTTTTAGTTGGTTAAAAACAGAGGTTAATCTTTAAATTTTTAAAGATTCCCAATTCACCCCCCCTCTTGGGTATCTAGCTCCAATCTTCAGAATTGAATCCAAAAAGAAAAAGGAAAAAAACCTAAAAGCTACGGGGCCCACGAGTTTGAAGGGGAGAGTCAATTGGAAGACCTAAAAGAAGCAAGAGGAGGCGTACAATTAAATGATTATTCTCGCTGGAGCATTCGCGGACACAGAGGAGGCGTACAATTAAATGATTATTCTCGCTGGAGCATTCGCGGACACAGAGGCGGCTATTCAGAGACACACAGTGAAGGGAGAGAACAGAGGAACAACGCATGCACGACCAGACTTTCCACCTTCTTCTTCCTATCTCGCCGGCAACATCATCTACCACCAAGGCCGCCGGTGAGTCTCGTCTTCACAGCTGAGAGGAGAAGCACTGCTCGATTCTTCACCATCATCAGCGTTTTGTTTTCTTCTCAGTGCTCTGTTTTTATTTCTTTCCATTTGATTTTCATTATGGTCCTAAATCTGGAATTTATTGCTGTGCTGATCTGGATTAAAGCTATATTTGGCTAATCTCTCTTTGCAACCTAAAGGAACTTTGAACTTATAGGTGTGGATTAGACTTTGTTTTTATTGGTGGGTTATAATTAATATTAATTTTGGTTACTTAATCTTGTTTAGTTTTATCTATTTTTATTTCTTCTTAATATTAACCATCATCAGCGTTTTGTTTTCTTCTCAGTGCTCTGTTTTTATTTCTTTCCATTTGATTTTCATTATGGTCCTAAATATGGAATTTATTGCTGTGCTGATCTGGATTAAAGCTATATTTGGCTAATCTCTCTTTGCAACCTAAAGGAACTTTGAACTTATAGGTGTGGATTAGACTTTGTTTTTATTGGTGGGTTATAATTAATATTAATTTTGGTTACTTAATCTTGTTTAGCTTTATCTATTTACTGATTGGCCATCATTAAATATGAATTTGAGAATTAAGATTTACCTTAACGAAGGGGATTTTAATTAGGCTCTGAGATTAAGTAATATGGGATTAGATTACGATTTAATTTGTGATTAGGATAGACATATACCTAATTGCCCTATATAATTGTTGAAGAGTGTGTTCAAGTTTTGTTGCCTCTTGAGTAATTATGTTAGACATAACAAAATATATTCAAGAGAGGGTTGTAAGTAGACCGACAGACACTTATAACTATTTATACTCGAGATTAACAAAATTGATATTAAGGGTAATTAAATTAGTGAAATCAAGGTTTATGAAGCCAATAAGGGATAAGTGACTCTGGGTTGCTCCTTTTATTATCGTGGTGGTTTGTTTATTTTAATTTTTAGTTTTAATTCCTTTTTCTTAATTAAATTCAATTTTGGTTTTCTCAACTTAAACGAAATTGTAAAATTAATGCTTAACCAAAGTTTGTGATACCAAGTCCTCGTAGGAACGATATCTTACTCACTCTTTATTACTTGGTACGGCCCGTGCACTTGCGGAGTTTATAGGCTACAAAGTTTTTATCCGTACCAGGAGAGAATTGTGGCTGTTCTGGTGTAGAACACAGATTAATTGGACTTGATTAGGTGTCAAGCCTAGAGCCTACGTACCCTTTGAAGGGATCAAAGTCCACATAGTTCGCAGTAAACTTGAAGGCTATTAGCTAGAGGGTAGTGCGCGTGCTCAATGTAACAGAAAGTAAATAGAGCATAAGTTAGAATGTGTGCACCTGGTTAACGCTCCTCTGTATTTATAGAGAGGTCTGGTGTGAGTATCTTGGCCTAGTGAGTGATATCTGGGACCGAGATATTAGGGGCTGGTATCTCGGGATTATGGTTAGGATAGATCCTGTATTGTTGGGATCTCATATCTTTGCCTATTATCCCACCGGCTATGCTCCCTAGGCAAAGATGGGTCGTGGCATGGATCTGGGCTATTGGGCCGGTCCGTAATAGTTGCCCCCCAGCTCGGTCGTTCAGGCCTCTGGACGGCTGGGATGTTCGTTGCCCCCGGCTCCTGTCAAGGCTAGGGTATCCTGTTCCTGCTAGACCAGCGTGTGGCCGCCATGGCCCATAACTCGGCTTCGAATCCAAGGCTGGCTTCTTGCGCCTTTGCCTCGGTGCCGTACCAAGGATGCTGAGTTCAGTTTACCACGGTGGTTATTCGATCCGTTCCGGCCCATGACGCCTACCAGCGACTTCGGATCCATGCTTTTTGCCCTTTGGCATTCACCATGCGTCTTCGGGATTCCCCTACGCGTGCCATCATTGCGGGTTCACACCTGGCACGCCCTGAATGGTGGTACTCTACAACCGTCGCGTCTTTTCATGCTCCGATGTTCGTGCGCATTTAATGTGGTGACGTCGTGCTGTACCAATTCCGTCATGTCTATGTTTGAATAGACCGTTTCACCCCCGTCATTTCGTGACTTGGTTTAAATAGCTTTTCCTCCTTCTTCGTTCTTACTTTTCCCGCTATTCAACTTTTCTCAAATTTTCCTCTGGTTCCTTTCTAAGTTCGTAGTACCACCTCCTTCGATCGAAACTTCGCCGTTCTTCATTTTCAGAGTTCAAGCTTCCCCCATTCTATTCATACAGGGATTCCGTCACTTTCTTTTACATTTGTCCGGTCTTACTCTGTATTTTGCTGTTTATTTTCTTAGAATTGTCGCCTGTATTGCTGTTCCTCCCCTTTTTCTTGGTTGCTCGGCGAGCTTTCTGGGTTTTTCCTTCACTGCCTTATCCCAGATTCTCATACATTTTCGCCTTCTGATCTAAGTCCCTTAGTTCTTAGGCTTCCTATTCTCTTACATAGCTAGAGGTAGAAATTTCCCCAGGCCCTCTTACATGGCTAGAAGTAGAAATTTTACTAGGCCAAGAGCAGTATTGTTATCGGAAGAAGAGACCTTTCTTCGAACACGTTTGCCCCGCGCCTCCTACTAGGTCCTTGGGGGTGAACCTCCTAAAATGGAAGTGCTGGCGCCTTCGTGCCGAGGTGGTGTTAGTCGTCCGAGGTAGGCGGGTTCCCGTCCTACGGTTGTTAGAGCTCCGGAGCCTCCTCCCATCCGCCCCGTGGTAGGAGCCATTCCCTTCGCACTGCCTATTGGGGCTGGGGTCGACACCTCAATTGGCTCAAGATCTCCTGGTCTGCTGGCCCAACCTCTCAGCTTCTACAAGGGTCCTCGGTCTAAGTCCCCGGATCCTCTTCTAGAAGGATACCTCGGCCCTTGTTGGGATTGCCTGGCTGAGAGCTCCCATCTCATAGCTCGTGGTAACGATGCTGAGGCTTCTTCGATACTCGGCTCATGTTGGCACCGGCCTTCAACTGGCCTTTCTCCTAATGCCCCCATTCGTTTGAGTCCGTTGTCGTATTCTCCTGCGACTGTTGTTGTACCAGGTATTCCCGCTCTTTACTAATACTGGTTTTATTTATTTTGCCTATAGGTTTAATGGCTCCTAAATCCCGATCTTCGAAGCAACGGTCCGAGGCTGAGGGTTCGGACTCTTCTAGTCCACCCGAAGCCTTGTGTCGGCAATATAGCTGGGTGTCCCACGATGTGCTCAAGACTCGCTCCCTTATGTCGGAAGTCGACATCACTCGGTTGCAGATTTCGGGCATGCCTGGGTGTGTCATCAGTTGCCCGAGAGCCGACAAGCCTATTTACGCGACGCGGGAAGTAGGCCGGCCGAACTTCTTCTTCTTCTACTGGGATTGTTTAACTCGGGTCAAAGTTTCCCTACCTTTCACCCCTTTTCAAATGGAGGCCCTTCTGCACCTGAGACAGGCCCCGTCCCAGCTTCATCCGAACGGGTGGGCGTATTTTGTTACTTTTGAGCAGCTTTGTCGCTCCTTCCCCGTCCCAATTCCATGCACCCCCGAACCTTTTTTTCTACTACTTTGGCCCCTTTACCCCCAGCTCACCGAAGGAGAGTGATAAGCTGAAAGGGTTGGTATTCCTCCGCATCAACCCAGACCGAAGGCTTATGACGCCTTTCTCGGATTCCTTCAAGCGCTTCAAAGGGGCGTTTTTCAAGGTTACAGCCGAGTTTGGAAGCAACCTTGGTTCTTGGAAGGTCCGGAGGATGCTAACGTGGGCTGGCGTTTTCCCTTATACTGGATGGAGAGCCACTATAAAGAGAAGGCTACTTCTTTTCAGATCCGACACCAGGATCTACACCCAGAGTCGATCACCGCCCTGCCCCGGTTAGAGACCTATGTGGCTGAGTATAGTCTGAAGCCCGCGAGCTTCTTTATTACCAGAGAGAGTTCTAAGCCTCTTCCTCCTACTTGTAAGGTTCTTAACATATTATCTTGTACTTTGCTTTGGATTTTGGATCCGTTTTGCTAACTTTTTTCCTCTTTGTTTTTTCAGCTCGAAATATGCGCGCCCTGCCGCTTTATCTTCTAAAGGTGAATCCTACTGCCTCCTCCCCGAGTCGACACACTAGGAAATGGGACGCTCCTGAGGACGCCAGCCCGCCCACGGCCGATGCATCAAAGAAGTCCAAGGCCTCAGTCGGCCAAGGATCTGCTCCTGTTGACCAAGGATCTACTCCTCCTGCTGTCGTCGAGCCTTCCCAGGCAGTAGAGTCCCATGTTGCTAAGGGGAAAGAGGCCGTGATCGTTGTAGAGGAGGTCGAGCCTGTGATCTCCCTTGAGGCCGCATCGAGCTCCTTGCTTGCTTCGCCTCTGTCTCCTCCTCACTTTCCGCCTCCTCCTCTTCCTCCTCCGCCGCCGTCAGGTCCGTCCTTGGTTTTCCTGCGTGGCTTCCTGTGGAAGAAGGGGGTGGTCCCGAAGGTGGATGTTGCTTTCCTTCTTCCACGGCACTTTATGGAAAATCGGCCATCGTCTCCGCCGGCTATGGACGAGTTACATGCAACCCAAAGGCATTTGTGCCAGTAGGTTGGGTATGTTCAAGCTCTGATCGTAGTGCAGGAGAAGTACGCCAAGGTTGATGCGAACTGCCGAAGGTTGAGGGCGTCTGAGGAGGGACTGAAGAAAACCTTGGCTGCGGCAGAGGCTAAGGCCGCGTTTGTGGAGGAGCTGAGTAAGGCCTTGGCCATGGCAGAGGCTAGGGCCGAGTCTGCTGAGGGAGAGCGGGACATGGCCCGAGCCGAGCGAGATGCTGCCAAGGGCGCGGCGGTGAAGGCTAATCAAGAGCTCCAGCTTTCTCGGGGCTCTGCCGAGAAGTTGGCCGAGGAGTGCTCCCGGGCTTAAAAGGGGTTGTCCGAGAGTCTGGCTGCCTTGAAGGTTCTTCAGTAGCAGCTGGCTTCCCTGATTGAGAAGCATGCGGCCATCAAGGTGGCCCTTTCAGCGGAGCAGGCGGCGCATTAGGAGGCGTCCGATGATTTGCTGCAGACTGCCAAGGAGTGCTTTGAGCTGGCCTGGCTCAGATCCGATTTTTCAATCCCGGCGTGGAGCTGAATGTCGACGGGTATGATTACCGTGCCTTTGTAGACGACGGGAATCTGATCCCTTACCATTCTCCTACCACCGAGGGTCCTGCTGAAGGTGCGGAGGAGGGTGCCACCGAGGTCCGGGGTCCTGAAGCTGGGTCGTCCAGCTAGTCTTGGACCTTTGTACTTTCTCTTTTTTGGGCGTCTGTGCCCTTATTGCTTTTGAACTATTTTGGCCTTCGGGCCATTATGTATATGTAATCTTTAGACAATGAATGACTTTCTTTTTATCATACTTTTGCCTATGTTTAAGATTCTAAACTTGGTTTAGATATTTGTCGACTGTAATGAATACGAGCCGTTTATACTCTACCACACTTACGCGTGGGAGGTTGGGGCAGGGTTTTATATTTGTACCTCGAGGGTCCTTAACTTTAACCGCTCTACCTCGGTCCAACTTTTTATTAGTTGGATTAATAGTAACCGACGTAAGGGCAAGACTACCACATGTTCAACCGAGGCTTCATTTGCCTAGGGTCAAACATTTTGACCTGATCAGGGCCGGCATGATAGTCCGCTTGCTTAGTCGAGCAAGCGTTGACGCGTCAATTTCGCGAAAGGCCACGTATGACACCTTCACCGAGCTCTAACCAATGCCTGTCGGAGTACAACGGCCGGTTTCATACATCTAGATGTTTTTTATTGGTGGCCGGGTACACAACCTCAGAGCCGTCATTCATGCCAGGCTTAAGAGCCTCGGCTTCGGGTTTTTGACCGGGCTTTATTGCCTCAGTTTCATGCTTAAGCAAATAGTTGTGCATATTCGGGAATCGCTTCAGTGGGATCCTTTATTAATAAGAAATAGCTCTAAAGAGCTTTGCAAATGAAAACTAAAAACAACTTAGATTAAAAACTTAAAAGAGGAGCAAAGCAAACGGTGGTGTCATTCCGCCGCGCTGAGCCGGGATCTAGCTATGGTAGATCTTCGATTTGTTGGCGTTCCAGGTTCATTTAACTGGCTTCCTTGCCAAGGTCTCAAGAATGTATGCCCCTCCATCGAGTTTTTCCTTGATTCGGTATGGACCTTCCCAATTAGTTGGCGTTCCAGGTTCTTATTGCCTATGTCGGCTCTTCGGAGTACTAGGTTCCCTCGGTTGAATGACCGTGGCCGAACCTTTCGATTGTACTTTGCCGCAAGGAGTTGCTTGGCCGCTAGTTCTCGGCAGTGTACCGTGATCCGAACTTCATCAATAAGGCCTAGATCCTTCTTTAAGGCGTCGTCATTGGACGGATGCCCTTCCCGCCCGGCCTTTATCTTTCTCCATGAAGGCTGTCCAATCTCGACCGAGATCATAGCCTCGCAGCCATAGGTCAATTGGAAAGGGGTCTCCTGAGTCAAGGATTGCACGCTCGTCCTATATCCCCAAAGAACACTGTGAAGTTGTTCAGTCCAGCTGGTGTCGGCCTGCAACATGTGTTTCTTGAGTCCGTCCAAGATGATTTTGTTGGCCGACTCGGCCTGGCCGTTGGACTGCGGGTGCTCTACAGAGGAGAAGTGTTGCTTAATGTCTAAGTCGAACATTAAGGCCTGGAATCTATGGTCCATGAACCGGATCCCATTATCCGTAACAACTTCAGCAGGTATTCCGAATCGGGAGACGATGTTGTGGCGAAAGAACTTCATTACTCTGGCCGAGGTTATGGTGGCGAGCGGTTCTGCCTCGATCCATTTGGTGAAGTAATCGACAGCGACGATGAGCCATCTGCATTGCCCTTGTGCTGGCCTGAATGGTCCGAGGATGTCCATGCCCCATTTGTAAAAGGGCCAAGGGGCCGGCATACCTTTCAACTCTGTAGGCGGTGGCCATATGATCCTGGTGTATTTCTGGCAGCTATCGCACCTCTTGGCTGCTTCCATGGCGTCGTGCTTCATGGTAGGCCAGTAGTATCTGGTGCGCAATGCCTTTCACGCGAGAGCCTTGCCCCCCATGTGATGGTCGTTGCTTCCTTCATGCAGTTCGGCCAATACATACTTTGCTTCGGTCTCACCCAGGCACCGCATCATCAGGCAGTGCAAGCCTTTTCTGTACATCTGATCATCGACCATGGTGTAGATGGTGGCCTCCCTGATCAGCTTCTTTGCTTCGATAGAGTCGGTTGGGATGATGCCCCTTTCCAGATAATCCTCAATCGCCTTTCTCTGGTCAGTTGTTGCCGAGATAATCATTATGCAGCTGGGCTCGGTCAGGTTCTGCTGGATTACGGTCCTATGGTTGTCCAGCCCTTTGGTACTTGCGAGTTTAGAGAGGATGTCGACCCTTGCATTCTCTTCTCTTGGGATATGGGCGACAACCACTTCGTCGAACTTGGCCATGAGCTCCTTCGCGCGGTTCAGGTATTTCACCATGAGAGGTCCTTTTGCCTGGTAGCTGTCGTCAATTTGTGCGGCCACGAGTTGGGAGTCAGTTAAAACCTTTACTCGCTGTCCTCCGTTATCCCTTGCTTGGAGCAGCCCGGCCAAGAGGGCCTCGTACTCGGCCTGGTTGTTAGAGGTCGGGAATTTCAGTTAGAGGGAATGCTCGGTGGCGACCCCTTGTGGGCTCTCAACGATGACTCCTGCATTGTTGCCCTTAGCATTAGAGGATCCGTCCACGTATACCTTCTAGGTCCCGTCGTTTGTTAAGGTCGGGGTCAGCTCCCTGATAAAGTCGGCCAAAGCCTGTGACTTGATCGTAAGCCGGGCTTCAAACGTGATGTCAAATTCCGACAGCTCAATGGCCCAGTTGGTCATTCTTCCTGCTAAGTCTAGCTTGTGGAGGATCTGCCGCATCGGCTGGCTGGTGCGGACTACTATCCGGTGTCCCTGAAAATATGGCTGGAGTTGTCTTGCCGCGGTTAGTAGGGCGTAGGCTACTTTCTCCAGCTTCTGGTACCGGAGTTCAGAACTTTGTAATGTCTTGCTTATGAAGTATATCGGTGTCTGTTCGGTTTCGACTTCTCTCACCAAGGCAGCGCTCACGGCTTCATCGCCGACTGAGAGGTATAGGAACAAGGTTCCCCCCAGATCCAGTCTTGTGAGTACCGGGGTGGTTGCCAAACACCGCTTGATTTCTTCGAAGGCTGTGTCACAGTCCGCATTCCAGCCGCCGTGGGTTTCCTTCTTTAGTAGCTTGAAGAAAGGCAGAGCTTTCTCTGCCGACTTGGGTAAAAACCTTGTTAGGGTGGCCGGTCAATTGCTGAACCTCCTTCTTGGTCTTTGGGGGTTGCATTTCTAGGACGGCCTTGCATTTGCCCGGGTTGGACTCAATTCCTCGGTTAGTCAACATGAAGCCCAAGAACTTTCCATCCGGAACTCCAAAAGCACATTTGGTCAGGTTCAACCGGATTCGATGTCTTCTTAACTTTTCAAACGTCTGTTCAAGGTCCCGGATGTGATCTTCGGTAGCTTCAACTTTACGATCATGTCATCTATGTAGACTTCTATGTTGTGGCCGATCTGGTCCTCAAACACCCGGTTCATCATCCTTTGATAAGTGGCCCCGGAGTTTTTCAAGCCAAAAGGCATGACGTTGTAGCAGTAGTTTGCCTTGTCCGTCATGAACGTGGTTTTCTCCTGGTCGTCCGGATGCATGGCGATCTGGTTATATCCAGAGTAGGCGTCCATAAAAGAGAGGAGCTGGTATCCGGCCGAGTTGTCCACTAGCTAGTCGATGTTTGGCATTGGGTAGGAGTCCTTCGGGCACGCCTTGTTCAGATTCGTGTAGTCGACGCATACTCTCCATTTACCGCTCGGTTTGAATACCATGACTACATTTGAAAGCCAAGTCGTGTATTGTACTTCTCGAATGAATCAGGCCGCTAGGAGCTCTTCAACATGGCTCTCGAGGGCCTTCTGTCTGTTGTCAGCAATGGTCCTCTTCTTCTGCGCTACCAGTCTGGATCCCAGCCATATGCCGAGCTTGTGGCAGCAGAAGTGGGGGTTGATGCCGGGTATTTCAGCCGAGGTCCAGGCGAAAATGTCAAGATTCTATATGAGGAAACGGACCATCTGTGTTTTTAGGTCGTCCTTCATATCTCTGCAAATTTTGGCGGTCTTGGATGGGTCTGTCCCTAACGCCACTTCCTCTAGTTCTCCCTCCGGCTCGAGCCTTGGGTTTTCTGTCTCTCGGAGGTCGAGCTCTACCATGTTAATTGGCTGCCGAGGGTGCCTTTCTTCGTCGAAATCGAACACGGTCTTGTTATGTCCGAGCCAAGGTGGAGATGAGGGTCCTCCTCCCTCGACCCGGAGAGTCTCGAAGTAACACTGTCGTGACTCTGTTTGGTCCCCGGTCACCTCGACCAACTGGTTTTTGTCGTTGATCATCTTCAGTTTCTGGTGTTTCGTGGACACCAACATGTCCCAGGCGTGTATGGTCGGCCTACCCAGGATGATGTTGTAGGGGGAGCGGAAGTCGGCTACTACGAACCTCACGCGTTCTGACTTGAAGGCCTCCTTTGTTCCGAGGGTCAATCTGAGGTTGATGTAACCCTTTGGGAAGGAGCGCTCTCCGTTAAACCCGATCAGGGTGGTCTTGCAGGGCTTTAGATCTTCTGTGTCGAGGTGCATCCTCTTATAGACGTCCCAACTTATAATGTCGGCCGAACTCCCTGCATCCACGAAAATTCTCTTGATGCGGTAGTTTACCAGGGTGCCGGTGATAACTAGTCCGTCCTGGTGGCCGGGAATCACATCCTTTAATTCTTCGTTGGTGAAGGTCAATGGAGGCGGCCTCGGCTTCGATGGGTCGTCCTTGAATTTGGGGAGGTTCCTCACGGTCAGAACTTCTTGAAGGTATTTCTTTCGTTGACTTATTGTGTCTCCGACTCCTCCAAATCCACCGCTGACGACGTCGCACTGGAACTCAACGTCAGGGAATTCGTCGTCTGAGTCGGTCCTCCGTTTCTTCTCTGTCTTTCGAGCGTCCTTGGGCGGACTCCTACTTCGGCCGCCATAGTTGCGTTTCCCATTCGTTCTCCCCTGCGTCTTGATCACATACTGACGCAACTTCTCTTCTCTAACGAATTTCTCGATGGTGTCGCAGAGGTCATAACACTCGTCAGTGGTGTGTCAGGGGAAGTCGTGGAACGTATAAAATTTTGAACGGTCCATGTTGGAGCGCCCTCTGAGAAGCCTTGGTTTTTCGACCTTCTTCATCTCGGCCTAAGCCACCTCTTTCAATACCTGCGATTGAGAGACATTCAAAGGAGTGTAGCTGTCGTACTTCGCTTTGATGTCGGCTCTATCGGGCTTTGGTCGGCTGTCTTTGTTCTGCCTACGGGACTCGGCCTTCTGCCTGCTTGGTCACTCTCTATAGTCGGGGGAGGTGTTCCTCGTCTTCTCGGGTTCGTCTGCGTTGGTTGCCTCCATTTGTTCCACGTCTAAGTATTTCTTTGCCTGGGTGTAGAACTCGGTCAAGGTGTAGACCTGGTTTTTGCACAGGTTCCTGGCCAGGCGTGATGACGGATCTAATCTGTTGACAAGGCAATGTATGTGGACGTCTTCGGATAATGATCAGACTTGCATTGCCACGTCCCGAAATCGGTCCAGATATTTCTACAGTGTCTCACCCTTCCTTTGTCTCACTTTACTAAGCATGAACTGTGATTTCGGATGCTTCTTACTTGTGGCAAAATGCAGTTCGAACTTGTGTCCGAGGTCTTCGAAGCTTCGGATTGAGTTGTCAGGGAGTGAACCCAGCCATTTGTGAGCCGGTCCTGTCAAAGTGGCCGCGAAGAGGCGCTGGATGACCGGGCCATCAATTGACCGGACCCACATCAGTTTGTCGAAGATTTCCAGGTGGTTGCGTGGATCCTGGGTTCCGTCGTACTTTGGAAGGTCGGCCAAGTCAAAGTTCTTTAGATAGGGGGGCTGTCACTACTTCCCTTGAGAATGGGGATCTGCCGGATCCCAATAGGTACTTCATTCGGTACTCTCGGGTGATCCATGGCAAGGTGACCCATGACGGGGTGACTCGTGGCGAGGTGACTCATGGTGAGGTTATTGGCGGGTTCTATCTATCTCCCAATGCTCTTCTAGGTCTCGGCCTCCTCTTCTGGCTCGGCCGTTGTGGTCCGCGTCACCATCTCGGAGTTCCGTGTTGTCATGATTTTCTGGAGGCGGTAGGTGACCTCGTTCTACGCTCGTTCTCCCGTCCGGTCTTCTGGCGTTTTGTCGCCTGGTTCTCGGTTGTGGGCTACCTGACGAACTGCTACTACCCGCGTCGGCTCTTTCTCTTCCTGTACAGGGTTCTCTCCGGTTTTCCTGCTGGTGATGGTTCTAGAGCTCCTCCCTTATCATTTGTGCAAAGGTGCATATCTTTGCCTATTATCCCACCGGCTATGCTCCCTAGGCAAAGCTGGGCCGTGACATGGATCTAGGCTGTTGGGCCGGTCCGTAACAGTGACATTTCAAATTTTGAGTCTAAAAACTTAAGAGCACACATAAAAGAATAGAAGCACAGGGCATTCATGACCTAAAAGAATAGAATGGCCTTTATGGACTAATGGCAAATTTTTTCTAGGGTTTAGTGTATAGATATTGTTAGAGACTCCAGTAAAGTAATCCAAGGCTAAATATGAAAAACAAGGATAGATATGGGTTGAAAACTATGGTAGAGACGCAAATGAGATGACTTTTGAGGTTAAACCCAAGTTGGGGCAACATTATAATTTTGAAAAGTTGGGTTATAGTGTCATTATCAAATATTTTCTCAAAAATCCATAAAATTTCAAAAAAAAAAAGGAAATGGTATCTTAAGGCTTGTTTGAGGTTAAAAATGGGGAAAGTACCTCAAGAAAAAAAAAAGATATATTATGTATTTTGGCTAATTAAGTGATATTCAGACAAATTCAATTATTTGATATTTGAGGAGGCTTCGAATAATTGGATAGAAATGGGGAATAATTATTTGAGGATTAATTTGAGTTTCCAAGAGAAGGTCGGCTTTTAAATTAACAGAATAATTTCCCTTCTTTGTTTTCCTTTTTTTTTTTTTGTCCCTTCTTAAAGAATTCAATTTGAATTTTTCTTCCTCCGTTGTCCCTTAATATGACCCCCATGTGGGGTATTCTTTTTTTGCTCAACACATCTGGGGTATTCACGGAAAGACAATGTGATGCATATTACGAATACCAAAAAAAAAAAGTCTGTTAGAAATCGCGATGAATAGGGCCAAAAAGCGGATTTAAAAAGGCTACATTTCACAGTTTAATTTTAACAACCGTGAAATATATAAGTTTTCACGGTTGTTCAAAAAACATCGTGAAAACTAACGTCTTAGTAGTGTAGTGGTATAGGAATCAGTATTAACTGTCCTGCTTCCCCCATGTTCAGAGTTTAAATCCTACCCCTTTCTTACCATGATGTATAAAATTAAAAAAAAAAAGACACCGTGAAATATTTTTATCATTTTATTCACGGTTTTACACAAAAAAAAAAAATTGAGAATATTTTAAAAAATAAAAATAAAAACTATTTTATGGTCATTTATTAAAACAGTAAAATATTTTCCCAAAATAGTTCATTTTAAATTAACAAAGAGTAAAAGTATTTCTTAGCGGATTCGATCTCTTAATATTCCACTGTTTCCTCTTTACGATAAACTATTGGCCATAAAATATGTAACAGGGTGCCTCCAGAATTAAGAGGGCTTGCAGAAAACGATACAGAGTAACAACATGCTTTATAGAATTTTATCGGAAACTTGTTTCCTACTTTACCAGCGAGAGGGACGGGGAAGAGTGTGGTGCGGGAGAGAGAGTAAGGAGTTTTTTTTTTTTTAAAAAAAAAATACATAATCATGTATTTGTAAGAATCCAAGGCTAGGATTAATTATATCGTAAAATATCATACACCAATATATAACTGATTCATCTAATTTCAACAAGTCAATGATGAAATCTAAAATCTTCATATTGTAACTTCATAAGATAATTTCAAATACAAGAAACGACAAAGCAATATGATCAATACTAGAAGGGAATTATTGGTGTAACTGGACCATCGGCCCATCCGCTGCAGATGTTTCAGATAGCAGAAAGCTTGTTGATGATTGGATGACGCGCTAAACCAAGCTTTTCATTTAATTTAATAAGGATCCTTAGGTAAAATATAGCTTTTTTTTTCTTTTTTTTTTTTGAGCCATTGTAGGTCCTCTTTTGACGCAACCCTGCACATGGGTGATACAACATCGGTTGCTCAGTTACTCCAACATGCACCTCAAGAGGCTTTTAGCTTAACTCATAACCCTCTTTGACTTCACAGTTTAATGCGAGTGCCAACATTGGTGATGAAGTGCCCCCAGTTACTAAGTAAGGTCTAGAAAAGTCATTGGAGTTGTGTGTGTGTGTGTGTGATTTTTTTTTTAACACTACCTGAGTCATTTCCCCAGATAACAATTTTACTTAGCTGGCAAAGGTCATCATCTATTTTTCTAAAAAAATCATGTAGAAAAATATTCATAAACTAATAATTTGTTGATCATATTACAAACTAATTTTTATTCTCATAATCAATCTCAAGATTGAAAAAAAATGTAAGACTTTAGAGACTTAATTAGAACTTTTTTTCCATTTTTAATTTTTGACTTAATAATATTTTTTCTAAGATGGAGAAGCCTCAAAGTTAAGGTGAATCCTAAACAATGCAAAAATTTCAAATAAAAAAAAAATCTTTTCAATTGTATAAGAACAAGCATAACTAAGGAAATTATACTTTCCCCCATACTTAAATCAAACATTGTCCTCAATGTTGTAAAAATCAATAAAGAGGGAAAGGAACTAGTACTCCCTTGGTTTAAGTCTCTAACTCTGATGTGGAGTGTTTCCTTTAATACAATACATGATGTTTCAAATTTTGAGAGAAAGAGTGCACATACAAGACTTTCCAGCAACAAAAGGAGCAATCATCTTCAAACCTAAATAAAACTGAAAGAAAAAACAAAAACAAAAGACAAACAAAAAAAAAGTAATAATAATACTAAATAATGCAAGCAAAACCGTTGGATTGCCTCCCAAGAAGCGCTTGATTTATAGTTTTCAACCTGACTATGTCAGAATGTCAAGGAGGTTGAGACAAGCAGCGCCAATGTTTCCTAGAAGAGGATGCAGAAGTCTTCGCAATTTGTTCACTACGCCGGCAAGTATTCTAGCTCCATATTATTTTTCTCAATGAAGATCGTTTTAAGGGGCTCCTTACTGGCAAACGAGTCCAATTTAGCTTGACTGAGGTCATTTATCACAACAACCCTTACACATTGTTTGAATTCATATCGAGACTCAATTGCTCTGTCCCTCTTAAACTTGACTTGCTTATCACCAAGTCGTAAAATTATCTCTCCTTGTTCGACATCTACAAATGCTCTCGCAGTAGCCAGAAATGGTCTTCGAATAACTAGCAGAATTTCTTGATCTTCATCCATGTCAAGAACAATGAAGTCAGCAGGATAGATAAAAGAACCAACTTTTACTAGGACATCCCTAATGATACCATATGGATAAGAGAGACTTTGATCAGCTAACTTGAGTGTAACAGTTGTAGGACTGGCCTCCCCTAGTTGCAGCTTCTTAAAGAGAGATAGAGGCATAAGATTTACAGCAAACCCCAAATCATATAGTGCACCACCTTCAAATTGATCACCAATCACACATGGAATAGTGAAGGAACCAGGATCTTTACACTTTAAAGGAACATTAGATTTAATGACACTAGTGATCTCCTTGGTTAGTACTACAGTTGCAAACTCAGTAAAATGCTTCTTCTTACTCAATATCTCTTTCAGGTACTTAGCATACTTAGGCATCTGCTCCAAAGCTTCTATCAATGGGATATTAATGTGTAATTACTTGAAAATATCCAAGAATTTCTTGTATTGCTCATCAAATGCCTTTTTTTTGGAATCTCTGAGGAAATGGTAGAGGCAGTCTCCATTTAAGAATCTTAGTACTTGCTTCCCTTTGCTTTACCTCCTTATTTTTGGATTTACTATCCTCATCTATTCCCTTAGCCTTTTGTGTAGATTCTTTATCAATTCCTCCAAGGCTCTCAGGAGTTTCTTCACTATTAGAACTTTAAGGCTTCCTTGTTGGTTGTTGTGCCTCAGGTAATTCTTCACCACTTCTAAGGGCAATGGCTTTACAATCCGCTCTTTCATCTCTACGAGGATTATGCACAGTATTACTTAGCAATTCTCTTTGTTGTTAAACATTCACAGCATTTGCAATTTGTCCCATTTGTACCTGAAGAGTCTTGATAGATGAGTTTATACCTGCAATAGATGAGTCTATTCTTACAATAAATGAGTCTACTCTTGCATTAATAGCAGCTTGCTCCTGAGTATTCTTTAATTGAAAATTCGAAAGCTGAGATATCACTGTGTCTAGATCAGATTTAGGTTCTTGAGTAGGAATGACTTCCTTTTCAAATTGATGAAGTCTAGGAGGTGGCACTTGTCTTGTACTAGAGGTTGATGCTTCATTAAGAGTCGCTCCATTTTTCCAAGAGAGGTTGGGATTGTTACGCTGCCCAGAATTATAGGTGTTTGAGTAGGGATTGTTCTGGTTGTTGCTACGGTAGTTTCCTGTATAGTTCACTGGCTCTATTTGTTAAGAAATGAGGCATTGTCCATTTTCATGATAATTTCCACAGTATCACAAGGGGCAAGAATAGCATTGACTCCCATGTGTCTACCATTAGATCAGTTTACTTGAGCTTCTAAGTGATCAACCTTCTTGTTGATTGTATTTAATATTGCCATCAGCTGTGAAGAAGGGGCTTCAATAATTTTATCAACTGACTTCATTGGCCTTCTTTCATTGTTGTTCTGTATAAAGTCAGCTAATAAGTCATCTAAACAATTCCATCCATGATTCACCGATTGCTTTGTAATTCCCCCATTAGTGACAAACATTTAATTCTGATTTAGATTCAGGAGTCAACCGAGTATTGAATATTTGAAGCAAGACTCACTTCTCTAGATTGTGACCAGGGCTCTGCCAGATAAACAACTTGAACCTCTCCCAGGCCTCATACAAATGTTCACCATATTGTTGACAGAAATTTGTAAAAGCGGCTCGTGCGTCCACAATCTTATTATGTGGAAAAAATCTTGATTTGAACTTTTCTTCCAATGTCTCCCAAGAGGTTATGCTACCATCTTCTAAGTTGTTGAGCCATTCTTTAGCTTTCCCTTGTAGAGAGTAAGGAAAAAGCCGAATGCGAATCACACCATCAGGAACTACATTCATCTTGAATGAGTTGCAAACGTCAAGAAATTGTATCAGATGCTGATTTGGATCTTCTGAATTGTTTCTTGCATACTGACCCTGTAGTTCAAACATCTTAAGTATAGTTTGCTTGATTTCAAAATTGTTGGCTTAAAATTCAGGTACTCTGATTCCTGACTGATACCCTCAAGATAGTCTTCCCAGAAAATCATTGATACACAAACGACCATTTTCATCTGCATCCATTTCTTCAGTGTCAGTTTGTATCAATTCCTCTGTAAGTCCCGGCTATCACCCAAGAGGGGGGGTGAATTGGGTGATATATAAAAATTTCCTCTCTTTAAAACATTTTCGCAATTCAGTGTTTTCATCTTGAGTAACAAAAGTAAGTTTTCAAACAATTGATAATTGCTCAAATGTAAATGCTGGAAATGTAAAGGATAAGGAAGAAGAGCTTGCAAACAGATTTATACTGGTTCGGCCCTCCTTGACCTACGTCCAGTCCCCAAGCCACACTTGGGATTTTCAATCCACTATCTTCAATAAGCTTGATTACACGATCTGTAACTGAAGCAATCCTCTCTCTAGGATTCACTCCCCCTTACAATCTGTAATCAATACACTGCTTGATTACACACTCTGCACTCGAAGCAATCCTCTCACTAGGATTCACTCCCCCTTACAAGTTGTAATCAACACAATGTATATCCCACTCAAGATTACCCAATCTTGAGTAACTCTCAGAAAGATAATGTGTTTACAATAAGTTTCCTCTCAAAGGAATGGATAAGTAATCACTGAAGTACAGATACAATTCATTTCACACTCTTAAGCTATTTAGATATGAAAAACAGAGTGAGAATGATGTAGAAGCAGAGCATCAGCATTTTGGCATGGTAATCATATGTCTCCACGTTTTTCTGCTTCAATCCATGTCTTTTATAGGTAGGGAAGAGTCTGTGACCGTTTATGACCGTTGAAGAATCAATCAGACCGTTGTAGCTGATTATCTTTAAGTTTGGTCAGCTTCTTTCTCTAATCTCCAACTAATCCAGTTGTATAATTGATCTGAGGTGGCTTTCTGTGGATTTGCCCGTTGGAGAAGACTTTGCTTGTTGTAGTAATCTTCCTTTTAGCCTTTTGCAGACGTGTACAAGTGGATTAACCAAAGGAAGCAACTATCTGGGCTGTGCATTTATTGTTCTGACAGTTTTTTGCTTTTTGCTCTAATCCTTCAATGAACCTTCGTTAATCTGTCTGAAACTCACTAGAAAGATGGTTAAACATATCTAGAATTAATATAGAATAATCATGGAAAGCATTGAGATCAAACAAGAAGGTATTACAGATTTCCCAAATTTGAAATTGCACCAACGGTCACAAACCTTGAGGCCAACCTCGAGGTTAGCCTGAAGGTTTCAGGCAAGTACTGGTTTTAAAACATGTAACCTCGAGGTTACAATGTGAACCTCAAGGTTGGAAGCTATTTTCAAACCTTCATTTTTCACTGGAGCCCGACAACCTCGAGGTTGGAAATCCATACTCGAGGTTGGCCTTTGAAAATGCAAAGTTCAGTTTTTGAAAACAAGGCTTAGCCTCGAGGTTGGAAACTTAACCTCGAGGTTTTCAATATTTTGAAAACCAGTTTGCTCTCTGTAAGACATAATACTCGAGGTTGAAACTCCATACTCGAGGTTCAGAGTATTTTCATGAAATCTCAAGTTTAAAACAGAATACCCAACCTCAAACTCAATTTTACATGTCCAACCTCGATGTAAGAATCCAATGCAAGAAGAATCAGCTCCAAACTCATTGTATTATGTCCATTAAGATCGGATGAATGAAGGCTGTTCTTGATCAGCCCTTTTTGCGTTGTCCTGAACTGATTGTCAACGTCCAAAAGCCATATCTCCCTGGTCTGAAATCCGTTTTGGTCCGTTCAAGTCTTGTTGGAAAGCTATGTGTGTCTACTTTCCAATGGCACCAATTTGAGCTCAATTGGATTTGTGGTTTGTGAGATTCACCCAAAACATTGAAGCTTGGTTCTGACTGTGACGGTGATGTTTGTGTAAATTTGTAAAATTCATATCTCCTTGTTCTGAACTCCTTTGGACTTGAATCTTTGTCAAGAGTACGTGTTGGGAGTCTAGTTGCCAATGCTTTTGGTTTCGTCTCAATCCGATCTCTGGTTTGGAAGATATCATCAAATTACCAAAGGTCGCCAGAAGCTGAACGTGGAACAGAGTGCACCAGAGTTGCTAATAGTGCTGAAACCTTGAGGTTATGACTACAACCTCGAGGTTGGCACTTGCAACCTCGAGTTTGCACTTGCAACCTCGAGGTTGGCTGGTCCAGTGACACCAAAAATGCTGAAGACACTCAAACCTCGAGGTTTATGCTCAAACCTCGAGTTTTCTCGACCTGGACCTCATATTTGCTTGATTTAACTCAGAATTGAGTCAATTAAACTTCCATATGAACTTGTAGCCTTCTAACATCAATATAAGAACTTGAAAACTTATATTCTCATTCTATTCATCAAGTTCTTCCTTCATTAATCTCTCATCTTGATTATTCCTCATAATCCAACTCTTTCTTCAGCCTCGAATGCTTCTTCTTTATTTGGTCTCTTTTCTTCTACTTGGTTATCACCAAAACCCATTGATAACAACTTGCTTTCTTGATAACCTCTGCAGATACTTCTTTCTTTCAACTCTTATCTCCTTCTTGATTAATCTCTATAATTCAACTTGGATTGATCTACATTAAATGCAATAGTTAGTCCAAGTAGGAGATAATTATATTGCTCAATCTTTTTGCTTATAAGAATGACATCTATGTAAGACATCATCAAAACTAAGTATAACCAACATTCTCCCCCTTTTTGATGATGGCAAATACCTTAAGAAAAATATGTATGAATATAACAATACATTAGATACAACATATTTTTCTTGCCATTCTCTCCCCCTTATTTGTCATTAGCAAAAAGTTGAATTGAAGTTATCAGAAAACGACTAATTTTGCATTTCAACACAAGCTGATCAGAGGATGACAGTAGATAAACATATAAACAACTAGAAATGTATTCAATGAACAAACTTCATAAACGCAGAACTGATATCAGAGAGGATAAATACTCTGATAATCACTGATATCAGAACCAATTACTACAAAATCAGCAAAATACAATGAAATGCAATGAGACACAACACCTAGAACCTATGCACCTTATGCATGTTAAAAGAGTCAAAGAAACTGATTTTCTCTCCCCGATTGAAAATGCTTTTCATTCTAAATATAATGTAATTTGGAATGTTTTTATGAAAACAAATTTGAAGGAAATTGAGGAAATTTTCAAGAAATCTTTCACAATTAAAGCATGTGGATACCAAACATGTGCACAATTTCTACTGAATATAAAAAGATAGGGATTAGAAATGCTCATGTTGATTTTGCAAATTGATGAACTATCTGTGAAGTCCATTTACTAGCTTTGAGATATGTGATGTGCTCTAAATAGCCTCTGGGATGAGACTAAAGTATTGGCTTCTTAAGTTGTATCTCATCTGAATGAATATGATCATCAGTACTTCAGCTTCCATCTTTTGCCTTTTCTTCATAAATCATCCATGTAGAGCACATCTCAGCTTCAATGATTAACCGCTAAGACATCTTTCTCTAATTTAATAGTTTTTCCTTGTAGTGCGTTAAGGAAAATTGTAACACAACAAAATCTCCTGTTACAAATTGAAAACATTCTTTCGAAAAGATTTGTTAGTGTAAGCCAAATATCAAAGTATCCTTTTCTATGTGATATTTTTAAAATAAAGCTAATGAAAGGAAAATATGATATTAACTCATCATCAAAACTAACAAAAGATATGAATGCAGATGAGTATGGTTAAAAGGGTTTTTCTTCAAATAAAGAAGGTGAGCTTTTAAAGTATAAAGCATGTATGAATGTGAAGCTCCCCCTTAATGAATGCATGACTAAAATGTGAAATCCCCTTTAATGATACCAAATAATAATGTGACACCAAATGTTATGAAATTTGAAAATATCTTTGCTCACAACATGGTACCTCAGAATTGAAAACTTTCAAGTTCACTTGGGTGGACTTGAAATTGTTATAAACAAATCACTTATGCCTTTTATGATGATAATAGAGTTTAAGGCATAAGGATCATTTTTTTAAAAAATGATTTGCTTAGGCTAAAGTTCATGAAAAATTTGAGTGAATAAAATCAAGTTAGCCTGAAGAGTGATATGAAACAGAGAAATGATTATCATATATGAATATTATTGCAGAATACAATACCTCACTCAAGTAATGTCGTAATTACTTGAGTCATAATGGTTGGTAGTCCATAGATGCATCACGGGCTAGCTTTTATCTGATAATGTGATCAATACTGAAGCTTTCCCAGATGTGACTAAGCTTCAAGATGAAGAGTCACATAACCATCAGATGTTCTGAATGCATCTTAGACGCTGAAATCCCAAATGGGCTTTGTATAGGATTAGCTTCTGCTCATAGCTTGTCATCAAGCTAGCATGCTCCTTATCATCTTGGTTCCTTGAACGATATACCCTTTTTCTTGCCCTTTGAAGGTGGTGAAGGTGAAGGATCATTCATAACTCCCCAAACCTCGAGGTTTTCTCCAAAACCTCAAGGTTTTGCTGTCTGTCATTTGTGAGTTGCTCTCTGTGTCATCCAAAACTTGAGGTTTTCACTGAAAACTCGAGGTTTCTCCATTCTGACACACTTCAGTGGTGAACATACACCTCCAAACCTCGAGGTTTGCTCATGAACCTCGAGGTTCTGCCTTCTGACAGCAAAACCAGATCCTGCAATAAGATGAATGTTCTTTTGTACTCAATGATTCTTGAGTCCACACAAGATTAGACATGACAACTCTTACACTCTTATATGATTAAACCATATGACGTTTGAGCAAAGAGTATAATAAGTCAATCATAGATTAAGAACATAATTTTACCCAATCAAATAAATTCAGGCCAATGAATCCAAAGGGTAATAACTAAATGATACCAAAAATGTTGTTTCTCAATGACAATTTGTAAGCACATTTTATGTAGAAGAGATGTCATTGATAAAAATGAGTATAGAAAACCTTATCTATAACGATAAGCATTTATTAATTTGAATTTCAGATTTTTCAAGAAAGATAATCAAATATGCAAAGTATTTCAAATCTTGAATGATCTTTCAAAAATGTAATTACACATTATGAAATCAATACTTTTCATACATGAAAGATTTTTTTTTTTTTTAAAAAACAATGCTCATTATAAATATGATGGAAGTCAACAAGTTTAATGAATATATCAATATGCTTCAGATTTGAAGAGCATGTTGAACATTGAAGTTAACATGTGGAAGAATTTTCTGAAAAGCCAAAGTCATGAAAGTAAAGCATTGTCAAGACATGCTTAGCTTAACATATATAAGCTTAATTACTTTGCTATTGACCAAGAGATAATCTTGCCTTAGAGAGTAGAGTCTTGAAAATATAAGAACATTCAAGGCAAGAGTATGAATATGCAGAGATAGTTACTCAGAATATAGATGAACACGAATGCTAATGTATTTGAGTAACACAAGAAGTACTAGGATTCATAGACAATGAAGTACAAACTCATTAATCCAAATGATTAGAGTTCCAAAATATTATCCTAGTAAGTTATTCCATATAATGGTTAATGCATTAGTGAACATTCATAATGCTTGGAGTAACTTGACCAATAAGAATTTATCCAATAAGCATGAGATTTTCACAAATTGGATTCTTTTATGGAAATAAGCTTGAGACTCATATAGATAATCAATTTGTTAGATATAAGATCTAACTTAATAAAGAATAAAGAATGAGAAGTTCAAGCATCACATTGAATACCAAAGATCAATATGTAAATAATAGGGAAAGCTCAACTGGACAAATTTGAAGCATATCCATCATTCAATATACAATATTAACTTCCAATTTGAAACATTATTTGAATGCAATCAAATTATGGATATGTTTTCAAAGCATTTGTATGCATTTTCTCAAAACAATATGAGTTAAAATCCAAATAAGTTTAAAAAAAATGTGCATTTCAGAAACATGAACTTAGAAAGTTATGCACAAATTCATTTATGGTCCATTTAGCAATCTGAAAACACTTTGAAAAATATAAATGATTGATTGCTAACGGAATGCAACGATGGACAAGTATTCATTACCCAAAAATGAATTTCATATAATCACAATATGGGGTAGGGATTAGATATCACCGTAATTCCCCTTGTCCTCATAGAAACTTGCTTAGTTGAGATGGATTGGTGTAGACAACTCCTTTTTCGGTTGTTCACCATCAACATCAAGCATAGCTTGTTGAGCTTTCTCAAGACTTGAATCATTCCTTTATGTTGCATTCTTGAGAAGCTCTCTTTCATCCTACAAAACTTTATACATCTTTGTTTTTCTTGGTATCCAACCTTGGATCCAATCATCGTTAGCTTGTAGGAACAAAATTCACATGCTCTAGAAATGTAATCAGATTATGATAATCAAGCATAATGAATTGAACATAACTTTATGCATGCAAAATGTATTTTTCGACTCAAAATGTGCGCATAAAGAGTTAGGCTTTTGAATATTGTAAACTATGTATAAATAAATCTATCAAGTAGATTTTCAATTTTAAAAATAATTTTCAATGATCATTCTTACTATCCAATGTGTAAAACCTCAATAAATGTTCTAGATGAAAGAGTAGGAGGTTTCACCATTATGCACCTTTTACCTTAGGTACTTGAAGAATTGGCTTTGCATATCCATTGTCTCTTTGGTGTCTGCAAAGTCTTCACAGATGATATAGGCTTCAAGTATATTTTCTTTGATATTGGAGGGGCTCTCTTATTCTTGTTCTCCTCAAGATAGTTGTACGGCACTCTCTGATAGTTTGTTCTTGAGGGAAGGTATACTCCTCTTGCTTGTAACCCATGCTTCTTTTGATGTTTAAGACTTGTAGATTCAGCAATGGGTGCCATGTGAGTTCTCTTGCTTGATGTAGATTCTTTAATCTTCTTCTTTGGTGCATGAAGAACTCTTGGCTTCTTCTTTCCTTTCTTTGTACCTTGATGTCCATTAATATTCAAATTATCCTGCACACATAGAGTACTAGATGGACATTTCGGTACCCACTTATACTTGGGTCCTTGACTGTTAGTATTGGACCTTGATTGTCCTTTAGGAACCCAAACCAACTTATTTCTTACATTGAAATTTCTTCTAATACAACATGTGTAAGAAATATGTCCAGATTTTCCACAATAATTGCAAGTAATATAATCATGCTTGTTATGAACAACTTTGCAAGAATTATGTGGTTCTAGTGGATGCAATTTCAAATGACTCATATTTGTGTATTCTTTCTTCCCATATGATTTTCCAGCATCATTTTTGAAATTGTTTTTGTTTTTCAAAATAGAATCAGTAAATGGTTGAAAAACACTTCCATGCAATTGTTTGAAAACATTTTTCTTGCCTACACAAGAAGAATTGGAATTGTTTACCTCATGTGCATCTTGAGCTCTAGCTAATGATTGATCATAATTGTCTATGAGTTCATCTTGGAAATTCTCTTCCTCTTGTTCTGTTGTGTTGACTAGATCATGGAAGAACTCAATAATTTCTCCTTCTTTATTCTCCACTTCCAATTGTTCATCAATTGTGGATACACAACTTATAGTTTCAGATGAGCTGTCAACACTTTCAACTTCAACAGAATTGTTAGAAGCATATATAGAATCAAGAGTATCCCAAATTTCTTTAGCACTAGAGCAAAACTTGATTTTCTGAAAATCATTTTCAGTTAAAGCAGAATGAAGGATTTTCATTGCTCTAATGTTCAAAGAAAACATCTTCATTTCTTTTTCTGTCCAATCCTTTCTTGGTTTGAAATCAAAAGCATTTGTAAAAACATTCCACATATAAAAATCAGTTGCTTTGATAAAACTAGTCATTCTAGCTTTCCAAAACCAAAAATCAATATCTTTAAAAAGAGGTGGAATGGTAAAATCAAAACCCTCAGAAAACGAAGAACACCCGAAATCAGCCATTGAAACTCTTGAGACGGTTAAGTCCTTTAAACAAGAGCCTTGCTCTGATACCAAATGTAAGTCCCGGCTATCACCCAAGAGGGGGGGTGAATTGGGTGATATATAAAAATTTCCTCTCTTTAAAACATTTTCGCAATTCAGTGTTTTCATCTTGAGTAACAAAAGTAAGTTTTCAAACAATTGATAATTGCTCAAATGTAAATGCTGGAAATGTAAAGGATAAGGAAGAAGAGCTTGCAAACAGATTTATACTGGTTCGGCCCTCCTTGACCTACGTCCAGTCCCCAAGCCACACTTGGGATTTTCAATCCACTATCTTCAATAAGCTTGATTACACGATCTGTAACTGAAGCAATCCTCTCTCTAGGATTCACTCCCCCTTACAATCTGTAATCAATACACTGCTTGATTACACACTCTGCACTCGAAGCAATCCTCTCACTAGGATTCACTCCCCCTTACAAGTTGTAATCAACACAATGTATATCCCACTCAAGATTACCCAATCTTGAGTAACTCTCAGAAAGATAATGTGTTTACAATAAGTTTCCTCTCAAAGGAATGGATAAGTAATCACTGAAGTACAGATACAATTCATTTCACACTCTTAAGCTATTTAGATATGAAAAACAGAGTGAGAATGATGTAGAAGCAGAGCATCAGCATTTTGGCATGGTAATCATATGTCTCCACGTTTTTCTGCTTCAATCCATGTCTTTTATAGGTAGGGAAGAGTCTGTGACCGTTTATGACCGTTGAAGAATCAATCAGACCGTTGTAGCTGATTATCTTTAAGTTTGGTCAGCTTCTTTCTCTAATCTCCAACTAATCCAGTTGTATAATTGATCTGAGGTGGCTTTCTGTGGATTTGCCCGTTGGAGAAGACTTTGCTTGTTGTAGTAATCTTCCTTTTAGCCTTTTGCAGACGTGTACAAGTGGATTAACCAAAGGAAGCAACTATCTGGGCTGTGCATTTATTGTTCTGACAGTTTTTTGCTTTTTGCTCTAATCCTTCAATGAACCTTCGTTAATCTGTCTGAAACTCACTAGAAAGATGGTTAAACATATCTAGAATTAATATAGAATAATCATGGAAAGCATTGAGATCAAACAAGAAGGTATTACAGATTTCCCAAATTTGAAATTGCACCAACGGTCACAAACCTTGAGGCCAACCTCGAGGTTAGCCTGAAGGTTTCAGGCAAGTACTGGTTTTAAAACATGTAACCTCGAGGTTACAATGTGAACCTCAAGGTTGGAAGCTATTTTCAAACCTTCATTTTTCACTGGAGCCCGACAACCTCGAGGTTGGAAATCCATACTCGAGGTTGGCCTTTGAAAATGCAAAGTTCAGTTTTTGAAAACAAGGCTTAGCCTCGAGGTTGGAAACTTAACCTCGAGGTTTTCAATATTTTGAAAACCAGTTTGCTCTCTGTAAGACATAATACTCGAGGTTGAAACTCCATACTCGAGGTTCAGAGTATTTTCATGAAATCTCAAGTTTAAAACAGAATACCCAACCTCAAACTCAATTTTACATGTCCAACCTCGATGTAAGAATCCAATGCAAGAAGAATCAGCTCCAAACTCATTGTATTATGTCCATTAAGATCGGATGAATGAAGGCTGTTCTTGATCAGCCCTTTTTGCGTTGTCCTGAACTGATTGTCAACTTCCAAAAGCCATATCTCCCTGGTCTGAAATCCGTTTTGGTTCGTTCAAGTCTTGTTGGAAAGCTATGTGTGTCTACTTTCCAATGGCACCAATTTGAGCTCAATTGGATTTGTGGTTTGTGAGATTCACCCAAAACATTGAAGCTTGGTTCTGACTGTGACGGTGATGTTTGTGTAAATTTGTAAAATTCATATCTCCTTGTTCTGAACTCCTTTGGACTTGAATCTTTGTCAAGAGTACGTGTTGGGAGTCTAGTTGCCAATGCTTTTGGTTTCGTCTCAATCCGATCTCTGGTTTGGAAGATATCATCAAATTACCAAAGGTCGCCAGAAGCTGAACGTGGAACAGAGTGCACCAGAGTTGCTGATAGTGCTGAAACCTTGAGGTTATGACTACAACCTCGAGGTTGGCACTTGCAACCTCGAGTTTGCACTTGCAACCTCGAGGTTGGCTGGTCCAGTGACACCAAAAATGCTGAAGACACTCAAACCTCGAGGTTTATGCTCAAACCTCGAGTTTTCTCGACCTGGACCTCATATTTGCTTGATTTAACTCAGAATTGAGTCAATTAAACTTCCATATGAATTTGTAGCCTTCTAACATCAATATAAGAACTTGAAAACTTATATTCTCATTCTATTCATCAAGTTCTTCCTTCTTTAATCTCTCATCTTGATTATTCCTCATAATCCAACTCTTTCTTCAGCCTCGAATGCTTCTTCTTTATTTGGTCTCTTTTCTTCTACTTGGTTATCACCAAAACCCATTGATAACAACTTGCTTTCTTGATAACCTCTGCAGATACTTCTTTCTTTCAACTCTTATCTCCTTCTTGATTAATCTCTATAATTCAACTTGGATTGATCTACATTAAATGCAATAGTTAGTCCAAGTAGGAGATAATTATATTGCTCAATCTTTTTGCTTATAAGAATGACATCTATGTAAGACATCATCAAAACTAAGTATAACCAACATCCTCCTCTTAGATCTGAGGTGTTGTGGCTTCCAAAAACTCTTGTGTATTCCTTGTTTTCTGTGGTGTTTTAGTAGATTTGGTTCTACGAGACATGTACCGAAGTACCTGCAAAACCAAATAGATCTCAAAGTACTAGCTAACACCAAAAATTGAAAAGAAAAGAAAAATAAAGAAAGAAAGAAAAAGATTTATTATATTATATGATATTAAATTGCCAAATGATATAAAAGAAATTAAAGGACGCACCTGTACCTATACCTGTACCTGTGCAAAGAAAAAGAGGTAATTGCAACCATTTTGGGTCTGTTTGGGATCCCATTTGATGGATTTATAATCCCATTAGATAGGGGGAAAAAAAGTTCATCAAGAGGAAAAGGGGTGTTAGGATTAATTAATTATTTGATGGACTTTACACTTTAAAGCTTTTCTTTCTTTCTTTCTTTCTTTTTTTGTTGAAGCCAGATTTGCTAGCTTCTCATCCCATCAAGTTTCTCATCTCATCACCAAAAACCTCTTTGAACCCCCCCCCCAAAAAAAAAAAAAATCCTACCTCTGTCTTTCTCACGTGATACTCTCCTCTCCTCTATATATCAAATATTTCATAAATTTGATGAAATATATATCACATATCCTTTTCGGTTATTTTTTGTTTGTTTGTATTTTTATTCCAATGAATATGAGATTAGTTGGGATTGCATAAATATATCACGTTCAAGAAAAAATTTAGTTTTTTTTTTGGCATATTTACGTTAATGAATAAAAATAATGAAATGATTTTTATTTTACATATATATTTTGCGTATTTTCAAAATTGTGCAGATATATTTTTTTAATGGTAATTTTATTATTAAAGCACTTCATTATGTTGTAATTTTTTTTAATGATAATTTTATTATTTTATTTAGCAAATTTATATTTAATTTTAATTTTTTATTCAAAATATCATATTTTATATGTGTCTGTGTGAATTTGATTCATATCTTTTTCAGTCATTTTTCATCTCATCTATCTTTTTAAAAGCTATGCCAAACAAGTGCTCATAAAAAACAAAAGCATCTCCTGCTACTACTATCTCAAACACAAACCACATCAGAAAAATTCCATCAGAAACAAAAACCAATTCTCTCACCACTTTTTTTCAGTACTATCATGGTTGGGAGTATATTTATGGTGGAGAAAGGGATTAGAATATATGAGTAAGACATTGAACTTTATGTAGAATACTAGTGGATGTTTTGCGTTGGCGAAAAATAAAAGATGAGGTTAAAATGTATTATGTTTAATTAATTGAGGGTAATATTAAAAAGGTGGGACGATTTGAGAACATTAACTAAAGTAGTAAAAAGGAGAAAATATGACAGATAAAGAGGCATTGACATACGAACTGTTAATTACTTAATCCACTGAATATATTCTGGATTTTTTTTTTTAACGTTATTTTCTTAAATTTATCTTGTTATTTACGAAAAGTGGCCCCGACCAAGACTCTCCCACGCTGCAGCAGACAGGCGGGATAAGAGACTGAGTAGATGTATTTATAACACGTAAGGACTTTAGGTATAATAATTTATGACTAGATAGTACACATAATTGAAGATAGGGACCGTAACAAGACACCTAACAAACCTATGAAACATATAACAAAAGCAAAGGACACATACTAAACCAGCAATTCTGAGCCCAAAAAACCCCCCCCCCCCCCCCCCCAAAAAAAAAAATAGCTAGCTACAAAACAAGCTAGCTAAAAGATAAATTTGACAAACTAGCTACAAGACAAACAAATTTTGTTGTTATTATTATTATTATTATTATTATTTGATATAAATTTCAGATGAATAAAACCACAGACTTTCAAAGCTATGCGCGAGATATTTATGGACAAGTCCAGAGACTGAATTAATCGATAACATTTGCTTTAGAATGATTTGTGTTAATTTTTTTTATTTAATTTTGTATTATTTTAGAAACTCCAAGTCACATTGATTGGTGCAAAAAATTCTATATTATTTTTCAACTTGTGAGTGATTGATGTGTTCTTTAAATGCGTTGTTGGTGGCCTCTATATGAGCTGAGGATGAAGGATCTGTGGGAAAGCAATATGGGGTGTGGGGGTGTTAAACGCGTTCCACATTTAAACCTCAGAAGATAAGGATATATAAAAATAGTGCTTGTTTATATTTTGTATAAGGCAGTTGATAAGTACATATTTTATGATTGAAATAAATGTGAATTTTGAATTCTATTAGATTAAATCTATAAATATTCTATATCTATTTAAATTTTTTTTAATATATATTTCCCCTAAATATAAGCTTAAGGATTAAAAGTATATTTATGGTGGAGAGAGGGATTAGATTAGAATATATGAGTATGACATTGAACTTTACGTTGAATAATACGAGTGGATGTTTTGCGTTGGCCAAAAATAAAAGATTAGGTTAAAATATAATATAGTTAATTAATTGAGGGTAATATCAAAAAGGTGGGACGATTTGAGAACGTTAACTAAAGTAGTAAAAAGGACAAAATATGACAGATAAAGAGGCATCGATACGAACTGTTAATCCACTGAATATATTCTGGATTTTTTATTTTTAATATTTTTTAGTTTCTTAAATTTATCTTGTGATTTACGAAAAGTGGCCCCCGACCAATACTCTCCCACTCGTAGACAGGCTGGATAAGAGAAGACATAAACGTCAATGCACGGTCCTATAATTTTGACTCTGTAAATATGATAATAGACGACACCATATCTACCCATAGATTTCAAATGAATTAAGACCACAGACTTTTAAATCTATGCCAGATTTTTTATACTACCTTTTTTTCTAATTATAAGATTATTTTTAATTTATAGTGTAAATTATATTACAAAAATAGTTATATAATTAAAACCGGAGGAAGTACTAAAATTCAACCCTTATTTTATGCACGAAATATTTATGGACAAGTCAAGAGAGAGAGACTGAATTAATCATAACATTTGCTTTAGAAAGATTTGTGTTAAGTTTTTTATTTAATTTTGTATTTTTTCTGGTCCTAATTATAGAAACATTTTTATAATATAATTTACAATATAAAAGTGTTTCTATAATTAGGATAAGAGGTAGTATTATTTTAGAAATTCCAAGTGACATTGATTGGTGTAAAAAATTCTATATTAATTTTCAACTTGTAAGTGGTTGATGTGTTCTTTAAACCCGTTGTCGGTGGGTTCTATGTGAGCTGGGGATGAAGGATCCGTGGTTGAATAATACTATAGTGATTGTTTATATTTTGTACTAGCCAGTTGATTGAATAATACTAGTGATTGTTTATTTTGTGTACAAGCCAGTGGTTGATAAGTGCATATTTTATAATTAAATAGATGTGAATTTTGAATTATATTAGTTTGCTATAAATATTCTATATCTATTTAATTTTCTCAAATTAATCAATAATCTTATATTAAGAATAAGAAGAGGAAATACATAGAAATACTTGATTGATCGCATGGGAAAAACTCACTCCACCTTACTTTTATTGTCAAAAAGGGTGATAAATGAATTATTTTATACTGAATATGTATTTTTATGTTTAATATTATTGATTATTTATGTTTATTGGGGATATTAATAACTTGGGTTAACATAAAAAATACTTATGAACTTTTAGCAAAAATACATGTAGTATTATATATTTTTTGGAGATACAAAATTACCTACACTCTTTTAAAATAAAGGCTAAAGTATACTTTTAGTCCTTTAAGTTTTATATAAGGTACACTTTTGGTCTCTTAACTTTATAGAGTATACTTTTGTACCTAAAATTTTAACACCGTTAATGTTACTAACAGACATGGCGAACTCAAATGATGATTAATAGCATTTAATTACTTAAATTTTATATATTCTTCCATTTACCCATATTTTAAATTTTAACTTAATAGTATTTAATTACACAATCATCACTTAAGTTTACACCGTTATCACTTGAATTTGCATTTTCTGTTAGCAAAATTAACAGTGTTAGAATTATAGGACTAAAAGTATGCTTTATAAAGTTAAGGGACCAAAAGTATACCTTATGTAAACTTAAAGGACTAAAAGTATATTTTAGCCTGAAATAAAATCACTAATAATCCCCATAACATTGACACAGAAAATAACCACATATACCAACTAACAATAATTTTTTGTTTTGAGAAAATGAATTTGTTTTGTTTTAATGGGACTTCGAAGAGCTTGGGACAAAGGTTTCAGGAAGTGATAACCATGAAAAGTGATTGTTCCCAAGAAATTAAGTTGCTTTTACATGCACATGGCAGTATTATTGTTGAGGAGAAAATGGTCATTGCGGATTGACAAGTGTAGCCGAGACGTGACCCTGGAGGCTGTGAGTATTGAAAAGGATTAAATTTTTTTTTTTAAAAAAAATCATAATTAAATTGGACCGAGTCAATTTAGATTTTTTCGTTTTTGTTTTGGCATTTAATATTTTATGTGATCTTTTTTTTTTTAATAAAAGCTCAATAACTATAATAAACTAATTAAAAAAATAGTTGAAATTGGTTAAAAGCAATAAGTATGTATCAAATCAAAATTGTTTTTCTAAGTATTCATTTATTTATGAGGACGCAAGCAATATAGGGAAAATGTGTAACAAATGAGAGAAAGTATGAGAGTAACAATTAAAAAAAACAATTAAAAGCTTGTGGTGCTGCGAACTGGTGTGTTTGTCCAAACAAACACACCAGAACGGAACGAACAGAGGCGACCCGCGTCTGTTCACAGTGAATTGATGCGTCGAACAGAGGCGACTGACAGAGATTTGCCGTATCTCCCAAAATAACCAAGTTCAAAAATGATTTTGCAGAAATAGGGAACCTGGGTCGTTTCCCCGATGAATTCGCAGCGGGTTTGATTAAAGGTAACAACGAAATAGAAACAGTAAAAATGGGGGGTTTTGTTGATTCAAATAGATTAAAAACGAAAATAAACTAAAGCAGAATGAAACGTAGAAATAGAACGAAATGCAGAAACAGATTAAAAACCGATCAACCCAACATTTAGATTCCAGAAACTTCCATCATTGAGTGAATAAATGAACGAGCTCGCGTTTGACTCTGGACGAACCGAAATCTCTGCGTTCGTCCAGAAAATCCCTCGACTAGACGATCGCCTAGCATCTGTCCGAACAGTGGCGTCTCACTGTGCGATCGCACAGCAAAACTGAAACCTAGTTCGAACTCAGTCCTTGGGATGAACCAAACCAAATATTAAAACTAATATTTGAACTATTTTCAGAAATCGGATCCGATAAGATGAAAACAGAAACGAGTAATGTTACCGATTAAGCACGAGCTCTCTGGATGAATCATGGAATCGTCAACGTTGGGTTAATCGCAAACGTTTAGCCGAACATGGCTGGGAAAAACAAAGAATAGATGAAGAACGCGAAGAACATTTCAGAGAATTTGAAAGCTTCTGTTTTGATCCACAAAATATCTAAAAACGTGAATGAATATCTGTTTGTGGTTGCTGCCTTACTTAACCTAAACCTAAAATGGAAATGGGTCAGCTCAAATAATAAAATGGGCTTTAGTTACAAAATCCAAAAATATACATCAATTTCGGCTTTAAAATCGACTGCCCTCTTGTCTGAATTTGCTGTTCATGTCTTCATAACAATTGTAGTTCTCTGACTCATCTAAAATATGAGACAAAAATGAGGCAAATCTGATGTCTGGTTCAAGAGTTATGGTAAAAATAGCGAAGCAATGTAAAACTGGAATTTTACTATTAAAAATGGTCAAAATAAAATCAAAGCCAAAAGCTCAAATAGATATAAAAGCCATTATTTATTAGCTAAAGAGTCCTAAATTATTAATCAAGAGACAAAAAGTAGTGTATGAAATATTTAATATTAAACTCCCGCACACTTATCTTTTTGCACTCCTGAGCAAAATTCAAAGAAAAAGACCTAAAGGAGAAACTCTTCTTTTCTAACAATTGCTAACAATGCAAAAATTGAACAAGGGACACAGAGCTCCAAAAGATCAATCAATCAAGACCACAATCCCTTCATCTCAAATCACAATTCATGGTACTCTCATCAATGATGCTAATCACAAAAGATGGTCTCTCAAATGATGCGCTCAATCAATCAACCTCTCAAGTGTATCTCTCAAGTGTTTAAGGTATATAAGTGTATCGCTCAAATTCTACTCAAGAAAATTGTTCTACCATAAGCTTGCTCCATTTCTACATCTCCACTACTCATAACACATGCATGCACAAATCAAGAGAGCTTGTTATTAAAGATTGTAATGGGGTTAGGGTGAAGGTAGGTAAAAGTATGGAATAAGAGGTTAAACACCAAAGAAATTGGAAAGAGCACTGATTAACACAATCATTCTCTATGTATGAAAACTTTTATTTAACTCATATACTTCCTTTCTTTCTATGTTTTTTTCTTCTTCTTTTTTTTTTTGGGTTTTTTCTTCCTTTCTTTCTTTTTTTTCACAATTTTTTTCTTTTTCTTTTTTCCTTTTTTTTTTTGGAGAAACGGTACTATATACATAATCACTATGACAAAATCAAATATCTCCCCCCCCCACACTTAAACTGTTGCACTCCTGAGCAACCCCCACACTTAAACACACAACCAAGGTAAACCAATACTCAATAAATTTGCAAGGTGCGGAATAAAATGGTTTTACGCTTAGGCTTGTAATGTGGCGTAGAAAAGAATGGGCAAAAAGGCACAAAGGGGTTTGCAAAAGAATAATAATGCAAGGGAAAGGCTATTTGGCCAAAGTGGGGAAAATAAAAGAAAGAAAACAAGCTTCCATCATACTTATGCACGTAAGTGAAAAATGTAGTTTCAAAAAGAAAAGGAGCAAGTTCTAGAGAACGCAAATCATGAGCAGATGCACACATGAAAGAAAGAATGGCAAAAGATGAATTCCATTCATGCAGGCCCAAAACCTCACAAGGTCAATACCAACTTAGGCAATCAACAACATCAAATCAACTACCAAGACATGTAATCAAAGAGTCAAGAATTTCAGACCAGACAGAATGATCCATTAAAACCAACATGTCCAAGTTCATAATATGTAGCAATCATGGAAAGAGAGACTGTATTTATTTCAGAAAGCAAAAGAGGGAAAAAAAAAAGGAAAACAAATAAAAGAGAAAGAGGGACAAGAAAGAAGAATACTCCCCAAGGGTTTATAAAGGGTAAGTGGCATCAATGAGAAGAATCTCTGCTTCCTTAGGCTGCTACTGGGATCCCCCATGAAATTGCTTAAGGCGATGCCCATTGACCTTAAAGGTCTGTCCTGTGGGTAGATCACATAGCTCAACAGCACCAAATGGAAATATGTTAGTGATCTCAAAAGGGCCATCCCATTTAGATCGAAGCTTACCAGGCATAAACTTCAAACGGGAGTTAAATAGAAGAACTTTTTGGCTTACAGAAAATTCCTTCCTCAAGATATGCTTATCATGGAATGCTTTAGTCTTTTACTTGTACAGCCGTGAACTCTCACAGGCATCTAATCGCAACTCATCTAACTCTTGCAACTGTAGCTTCCTCTCCATCCCAGACTTAGCCAAATCCGTGTTACACTGCTTAATAGCCCAATAGGCTTGATGCTCCAACTCAACTAGAAGATGACATGCCTTACCAAAGACAAGCCGATAAGGAGACATCCCAATCAGAGTCTTATAGGCGGTGCAATATGCCCATAAAGAATCATCTAGTCGCTTACTCCAATCTTTCCAGGTAGACTTAATAGTCTTCTGAAGGATTTGCTTAATTTCTCTATTCGAGACTTCAGCTTGACTGTTGGTCTGAGGATGGTATGCTGTGGAGACCTTATGAAGCACTCCATACTTGCATAACAAGGCACCCATGCTTCGGTTGCAAAAATGGGATCCTTGGTCACTGATAATGGCTCTAGGAACACCAAACCTGCAGAAAATGTTAGACCTAACAAAATCCACCACCACAGAAGAATCATTAGTCTGGGTGGCTTTCGCCTCAACCCATTTCAAGACATAATCCACAGCTAGCAGTATGTAAGTATAACCATAGGAAGCAGGAAATGGACCCATAAAATCAATACCCCAAACATCAAAGATCTCACAAAATAATATAGGGTTCTGGGGCATCTCATGCCTACGAGAAATACTCCCTGATCTCTGACAGTTATCACATGACTTACAAAACAGATGGGAATCATGAAACAAGGAAGGCCAAAATAATCCACTGTCTAACACTTTCCTAGCAGTTCTTTGGGGTCCAAAGTGACCACCACAGGTAGAAGCATAAGCAAAATGCAATATAGAGTGAAACTCATGATCAGGCACACATCTCCTAACTACTTGGTCACTAAAAAATTTCCACAGATAAGGGTTATCCCAAACATAATATTTAGATTCACTCTTTAATTTAAGGGTTTGGGCCTTAGTGGAATCGACAGGCAAAACACTAGCTACCAAGTAGTTAACCAGATCAGCATACCATGGAAGCTTACCTTGCAGCTGTAGAAGCTGCTCATCAGGGAAATCATCTCGAATAGAAGAGGGGTGAGAGGGGGAATGGGTGATGCAACTCAAGTGGTCAGCTACCCAGTTTTGTGCTCCACTTCAGTCTCGAATCTCAACATCGAACTCTTGGAGCAATAGCATCCACCGGATGAGCCGTGGCTTAGCATCTGCCTTTTTCAAAAGAAATTTCAACGTTGCATGGTCAGAGAAAACAACTACTCTACTTGCTAGTAGGTATGATCTAAACTTATCAAAAGCAAATACAATAGCCAACAACTCCTTTTCAGTAGTGGTGTAATTAGACTTGGCAGGATCCAAAGTTTTAGAGGCATATGCAATCACATGAGATGCTCTGTCAACCAGTTGTCCCAAGATAGCACCAACCGCATAATTGGAAGCATCACACATCAACTCAAATGGAAGGCACCAATTAAGGGGTTGGATCACTGGAACTGTAGTCAGGCAACGCTTCAAGTGATTGAAGGCCGCCTTGCACTCATCACCAAATACAAAGTCAGTGTCCTTATGCAGAAGGTTGGACAAGGGTTGGGCAATCTTGCTAAAATCTCAAATGAAACGCCGATAGAAACCTGCATGACCAAGGAAAGAGCGAACTTCTCGCACAGATGTGAGGTAAGGCAAAGCAGTAATAACATCTATCTTAGCAGGGTCTACCTCAATCGCTTTCCTAGACACTATGTGTCCCAAGACTATACCCAACTCAACCATAAAGTGACACTTCTCATAATTTAGCACAAGATTAGACTCAATGCACCTATGCAAAACTCTAGACAAATTAGCTAAGCATGCATCAAAATCAGACTCATATACAGTGAAATCATCCATAAAAACCTCCATGCAGTCCTCTAGAAACTCAGAGAAAATGCTTATCATACAACGCTGAAAGGTGCCAGGTGCGTTGCAGAGGCCAAAAGGCATCCTTCGGTAGGTACATGTTCCAAAAGGGCATGTGAAGGTCGTCTTCTCCTGGTCCTCAGGAGCAATATGGATCTAGAAGTATCCGAAGTAGCCATCCAGGAAGCAGTAATGAGACTTGCCAGCCAACCGCTCTAACATCTGATCAATGAAAGGTAGAGGGTAATGATCCTTGCGAGTGGCTTGGTTGAGTCTCCTATAATCGATGCAAACTCTCCAACTATTCTGAACTCGAGTAGGAATGAGCTCATTTTTCTGATTGGCTACCACAGTGACTCCGGATTTCTTAGGAACCACCTGGACTGGGCTAACCCATTGGCTGTCAAATATGGGATAGATTATACCAGCTTGTAGAAGCTTAGTGTCCTCCTTCTTCACCACATCAAAGATAAGAGGATTAAGGCGTCTCTGGGGTTGCCTCACCAGCTTAGAGTCCTCTTCCAACAAAATTCGATGCATACACATGGAAGGGCTAATGCCAACGATGTCAGCTAATGTCCACCCAATGGCTTTCTTGTTCGCCCTCAATAAGCTTAGCATCTTCTCTTCTTGGACAGGAAGAAGATTGTTGGCCACAATGACTGGCAACTGTTCATCCACCTCCAGAAATGCATACTTCAAGTGATCTGGAAGGGATTTCAACTCAAGTTTGGGTGGTTGCTCAGTGGAGGGTAGAAGCTTGGGTGGTTGTTGCAACAAGTCTGCTGTCATCACATTAGAGATACCTGAAACCACATTCAAAGAAGCAGAAGAACTGTGTCTATACAGCTCAACGTTAACATCAGAATTTAGCTCATCAAAATCAGAGTTAAGTTCATCATTATCAGAATCAGGATGCACATTAGGATCAAGATGAAGCTCAAACTCAGAATCAATATCAGAATCCACATGTAATGTAGAATCACCAAGCAAGTCAGAATCACCAAGCAATGCAGCATTAAGCAAATCAATGCAAACAGAGCACCATTCATTATCAGCACATGCACAAATGGAAGAATCACTCTCAGATGCAAAATTAGGACAATCAGCACACCAACTAGCAAGAATATCATCCACAGCATCATCAATCACATCAATGCATAAAACACAATGATCTTCCCTAGGGTGTTTCATGGCATCAAAGATATTGAAATTCACAAATATATCACCAAACTCCATGGAAAGAGTACCAGAATGCACATCTATCTTAGTCCTGGCTGTTTTCATGAAAGGCCTCCCTAGAATGATTGGTGACCTACTACTAGGAGACTCATCCTTCATATATAAGATGTAAAAGTCAGCAGAGAATATCAATTCATTAACTTTGACTAATACATCTTCAACTACACCAGAAGGATGAACACTACTCCTAATAGCTAGCAGAACAACAACACCACTAGGACGTAAAGGACCAAGACCAAGAGACTAATAAATAGATGCAGGCATGACATTAATAGAAACACCTAAATCTAGCATGCAATCATCAAATCTATAGTTACCAAAACAGCAAGGGATAGAAAACATCCCTGGATCCTTGCACTTACGAGGCATTGTAGGATGGATGAGTGCTGATACATTCTGGTTCAAACTCACTTGTTCACTCCCCTTCAGTCGCCTCTTGTTGGTGCACAACTCCTTCAGAAACTTGGCATATTTAGGAATTTGTTTGACTGCATCTAAGATAGGAATGTTGATCTTTACTCTTCTGAATGTCTCAAGTATATCCTTCTCTTGTGCTTTTTCTGCCAACTTCTTGGACTGAACCGCTCTCTGAGGGAAAGGAAGAGGAATGGGGATGTCTTCCTCTTCAACCTTCTACATTGCCTTTTTATTTTTAGAGTCAATCTTCACATTGTTTGACTCTTTTTCTGATGTGGAAGTCACATCTGCAGTTGGTGTAGGTTCCTCCAATTGTTTGCCAGACCGCAGGGAGATAGCACTCACATTCCCCTTAGGATTGGGAATGGTCTGTGAAGGAAGAGTGTTGGATCCTTGAGGTTGAAGCTAATTCAGTGACGTTGCCAATTGGCCAATCTGAGTTTGCAAATTCTGAAGGGAAGTCTCAGTTTTGAATTGCATAGTGTCTGTGGCAAATTGCCTCATCATATCCTCCAATGAGGAACCACTGCTACTAGCCTACTGTTGTGTTGCCTGTGGAGGTGCACATATGGCTGGTCGAGGAGGTGGCGTAGGCAAAGGAGGTGCAGATTGTTGTTGGAAATTTTGTGGTCTGTACTGCCTCTGCTGGTAATTCCCAGAATTCTGTTGATACTGGTTACTTTGATTCTGATTCTGGTTCCAACAGAAGTTGGGGTGATTTCTCCAACCAGGGTTGTAGGTGTTGGAGAAGGCATTGTTCTGCTGGTATTGTGGCTTCCCTGGGAAAACACCCACTGTAGCTACTGACTGGTCTTAATAAGCAGGATCATGCAAGGTAGGACAAGAGTCAGTAGGATGATAAGGGTCAGAACAGAACCCACATGAATACCTAACCTGAGGAGGAGAAGACTGTACTGTCTGAGTCGCTACCAACAGCCTCACAAGGGAGGTCAGATCATCAAGTCTAGTCTCTAATCTCTGAGAATCATACTGGACTGGAGGTGTTTGGTTCTGGTAAACAGGAGTACTATTGGCCCTAGTGCCAAATTGCTGAGAATTAGCAGCCATAATAGATATCAACTCTCAGGCTTCCTCTGGTGTCTTGCTATCCAAGGCCCCACCACTAGTGCATCCACGAAACTTTTGTCCAATGGTAACAAACCGGAATAGAAATATGTAATTAGAAGCTGGTATGAAATCTGGTGGTGTGGACAGCTAGCACACAATCGCTTGAACCTCTCCCAGTACTCATACATGGTCTCCCCGTTGATTTGTTTAACACTAGTGATCTCCTTCTGAATAGCAATGGCCTTTGAAGAAGGGAAGAACCTCACTAAGAATAACTTCTGCATATCATCCCTGTTGGTTATGATTAGTTTTGATGATGTCTTATATTGATGTCATTGCCATTGTTATAAGCAAAAAGATTGAGTAATATAATTATCTCCGACATTGACTAATTGTTGTATTTAATGTAGATTAATCCAAGTTGAATTATAGAGATTAATCAAGAAAGTAGATTGAAGAAAGAAGTTCTTGCACACAATATAATGGGAATATCAGAATGTCAAGGAAGCAAGAAGTTATCAAAGGATTTCGGGAATAGTCGAAAAGAAGAGGAAATATTGAAGAAGGTAGAACTAGCAGAGAATGATGAATTCAAGTTGAATAATGGAGAACGATGAACAAGAAGATCAATAAAGAAGTATTGAATTAGAAAAAGAAATTGAATCGAAGAAGATGTGAAGTTAAATCAAGAGAAGAGAAGAAAAGAGAAGAAAGAGTTGAGTTATGAAGAAGAATGATCAATTTGGGAGATGAAAGAAGGAAGAACTTGATGAATGGGATGAGAATATAAGTATTCAAGTTCTTATGCTGAAGCTAGAAGCCTCCAAGATCATATGGAAGTTGGAATAACTCAATTCAGAGTTAAAGTCCACAAAAATTAGCTTCTGGATGAGCAAACTCGAGTTCAAGACCCCAAACTCGAGTTCAGGACCCCAAACTCGAGTTTAGGACCTCAAACTCGAGTTTAGAATCACAAACTCGAGCCTATAAGTGTCTTCAGCATTTCTGGTGTCTCTGGACTAAGCAAACTCGAGCCTACAAGTGCAAACTCGAGCCTATAAGTGTCTTCAGCATTTCTGGTGTCTCTGGACTAGGCAAACTCGAGCCTGTAAGTGCAAACTCGAGTTCACAGTGGTCATCAGCACTTCAACTCCACTCTGTTTCACGTTCAACTCGGGCGAGGTCTGGTAATTCGACAATATCTCCCAAACCAGAGATCGGATTGAGACGAAACCAAAAGCATTGGAAACTAGACTCCCAACACGTATTGGTGACAAAATTTCATGCCCAAAGGAGTTTACATAAATTATTTATGAATTTTACAAGTTGGAACAAGAATCAACGTCACAGACCAGACCAAGCTTCAGTATTTTGAGTATATCTCACAAACGACAAATCCGATTAAGCTGAAATCAGTGGCATATAAAAATAGACTCAAAGGGATTTCCATCAAGCTTTGAACAGACCAAAATGGAGTTCATACCAGAGAGATATGGTCTTTGAAAGTTGACAAAGTTGCAAACTCGAACCAGGCCAACTCAGAATCAACCAAGTCACAAATTAACTTACAAACTCGAGTTCATCAGTCACAAACTCGAGTTCGAGAGTTCCAGAGAAGAAATGAACATTTGAAAAAAGCCAAACTCGAGCCTATAAGTGAACAAACTCGAGTTCATCTTAGACAGAGAGCAACCAGGTGCTGGAAAACATCCAAACTCGAGCCTATAAGTAGCAAACTCGAGTTTACGGGTTCCAGAGAGCAAAGATTGATTTTAAAGAGAACCAAACTCGAGTCTATTAGTTGAAACTCGAGTTTAGACATTCCAGAGAGCATCTGGGCTATTCAAGATGGATCCAAACTCGAGTCTACAAGTTGCAAACTCGAGTTCGGGACGCTGATTCAGAATTTCAAATCTGACGAATTTGCATTGCCTTCTTGTTTGATCTTAATACTTCCCATGATTAATCTCTAGTGTTCCTAGACATGTTTAACCACTTTCTTGGTGAGTTTTAGACAGATCAAAGAAAGTTTATTGAAGGTTTAAGACAAAAGCAAAAGTGATGTCAGAACATCAAAAACTGTGCAAAAGTTCCAACGGCTAGTTTCTAACGGCTATATTTCATCCTACAACGGTCATAAACGGTCACATACCTCTCTCTACCTATAAAAGACATGGACTCAAGCAGAAAAACGTGGAGATACAAGTCTACAATGCCAAAATGCTGATTCTCTGCTTCTACTCTGTTTTACTTGTCTAGATAGCTTTGAGAGTGAAATGAATTGTGATTGTACTTCAGTGATTATCTATCCATTCCTTTGAGAGGAAATTTATTGTAAACACATTATCTTTCTGAGAGCAACTCAAGATTGGGTAATCTTGAGTGGGTTATACATTGTGTTGATTACAACTTGTAAGGGGGAGTGAATCCTAGTGAGAGGATTACTTCGAGTACAGAGTGTGTGATCAAGCGGTGTATCCTTACGGTGTGTAAGGGGGAGTATCTCTGTAAGAGATTTGTAAAAGGCTGCACAAGTGCCCGGCTAAACTTGTGGGATTGTAGCGGTTCTCAAGTACCCGATTAAAGCTTGAGGGAAATAGTGGATTGAAATCTCAGGAGGTGCCTGGGGACTGGACGTAGGTCAAGGAGGGCCGAACCAGTATAAATCTGTTTGTACATTCTCTTCCCTTATCTCTTACGTTTTTAGCATATATGTTTGAATGTGTTTACATATATAAATGTATGGTTATTGCTTTCTAAACTGATTTCTTGGAGTTACGAAAAGAATTTCAAGTTAACTAAAGTTTTTTTATACTTCACCCAATTCACCCCCCCTCTTGGGTTCAGCCGGAACTTACAATCCCAACTCCCAATAGATGCTGCTTGCAAATTGTATAGCCAATCCTTACTGACACCATCTAGGGAAAATGGAAAGGCTCTCAGCTTAATGTGGTCCTCATCAATTCTTGAGGTTTCATTGTGCTACATACCACATGGAACTCCTTTAGATGACTGTGAGGACATTCACCTACAAGACCATGAAACTTAGGCAACAAATGGATAAGACCAGATTTCAGTTCAAAGTTAGCAGCAAGTTCAGGATATTGAATACACAAATTTTGATTGCCCACATCAGGGGTAGCCAATTCTTTCAATGTGGGACAATCTACTTAGTCTGCCATAATTTCTGAGTTAGCAAAATTGCTACTAGAATCAGTGAAAACAACAAGACTATCAGAAGTACTATCAGAAACACAATCAGAAAGATCAATAGAGTGGACACAATCAGAATGTTCAAGTTCAATGTCCAATTCAGTATTAATCCCACTACTTAGCCTAACAACTCTTCTAGCAGCAAGAATTGTTCTTTCTATTTCGGGATTAAATGGCAACAAATCTTCTGGATTAACAGTGCTCCTAGTACTCATGCAGCATAATCACAAGGCAGAATTTGCAGAAAATCAAAAATTCTGAAAATGCCACGGAAACTCAAAATTACGAAAATGCCACACTAAAAGGGGTAAAAAGTGTAAAAACACTAAGACACACAAAAGCAAACACAAAGAAAAGAAGAACCTATGGTAGAAATTGACCAAAACAAGTCCAGAAACACTATCAAATGATTTTTAAAATTTATGGGACTTGGACAGGACAATTCCTAGACCATTGGGGAACCCAAAAATGGAATTAAAAAACTTCAAAAATTGAAAAAGTGGTCAAAACGATGGAATTTGGCGAAACGGAGGTTTGCACATGGAAAATCATGATTTTCGATGTGCCCTGCGAGATCAGCCGTTTTCTATCAACGTACCAAATTTCAGCCAAATCAAAGATACTAAAAAAAACCTGTCCTCATAGAAATCACAAAACCGAAACCGAAAACAACGAAAAAAGAGACCTGGGTTGGAAGACCTCACTCTCTACTTGAGAGTGATTCTTTCTTAGAATGCCCAATTCCTTGTGAATAAGACCTGGGTTGAGTGATCTGGGTCAGAAAAATTTCTGCTCAGCCACCCGAACCCCTAACCGATGCTATTTACACTACTATTACTAATCAAACCGATGCAAAGTCCCCGGCAGCGGCGCCATATTTTGACAGAGATTTGCCGTATCTCCCAAAATAACCAATTTCAAAAACGATTTTGCAAAAATGGGGAACCTGGGTCATTTCCCCGATGAATTCCCCACAGGTTTGATTAAAGGTAACAGTGAAACAGAAACAATAAAAATGGGGGTTTTGTTGATTCAAACAGATTAAAAACGACAGTAAACTAAAACATAACAAAACGCAGAAATAGAACGAAATGCAAAAACAGATTAAAAACCAATCAACCCAACATTTAGATTCCAGAAACTTCCATCATTGAGCGAATAAATGAACGAACTCGCATTTGGCTCTGGACGAACCGAAATCTCTACATTCATCCAGAAAATCCCTCAACTAGACGATCGCCTAGCATCTGTCCGAACAGTGGCGTCTCACTGTGCGATCGCACAGCAAAACTGAAACCTAGTTCGAACTCAGTCCTTGGGATGAATCAAACCAAATATTAAAACTAATATTCGAACTATTTTCAGAAATTGGATCTGATAAGATGAAAATAGAAACGAGTAACGTTACCGATTAAGCACGAGCTCTCTGGATGAATCATGGAATTGTCAACATTGGGTTAATCGCAAACATTTAGCCGAACATGGCTGGGAAAACGAAGAACAGATGAAGAACACGAAGAACATTTCAGAGAATTTGAAAGCTTCTGTTTTGATCCACAAAATGTCTAAAAACGTGAATGAATATCTGTTTGTGGCTGCTCCCTTACTTAACCTAAACCTAAAATGGAAATGGGTCAGCCTAAATAAATAAAATGGGCTTTAGTTACAAAATCCAAAAATATACATCAATTTTGGCTTCAAAATTGACCGCCCTCTTGTCCAAATTTGCTCTTCATATCTTCATAACAATTGTAGCTCTCTGACTCATCTGAAATATGAGACAAAAATGAGGCAAATCTAATGTCTAGTTCAAGAGTTATGGTAAAAATAGCGAAGCAATGTAAAACTGGAATTTTACTATTAAAAATGGTCAAAATAAAATCAAAGGCCTAAAGCCCAAATAGATATAAGAGCCATTATTTATTAGCTAAAGAGTTCTAAATTATTAATCTAGAGACAAAAAGTAGTGTATGAAATATTCAATTATCAGCGACCCGCTTCCGTTCACAGCGAACTAGTGTGTCTTATGAACAGACGCACCAGAACGAAGCGAACTATCCAAACGGATTGCAATATGCAGCCGCTGGTTGGAAAAATCGAAGAGGCATAATGGGATCATTTTAACGTTTGGAAATTCAAAAAAATTATTTTTAATCAAAAAAATAATTTGATAAAAAAATAAAATTTTTATTTCACACACGCGGACCAGATCGGGCGGGCGACGACCGATCGAACTGAACCAAGTCGGCCAGACGGGCGTCGGCAGTGCGCGCGCGTGTGTGGTAGATCAAAGGTCACCTAAGTCCTCACCCCTCCACAAAACTGGGTTGGCCTAAGGGCCCAATTAGTAGGAGCCAAGTTGGGGCTTATATACCCTCCAACATCTCTCCAACTAAGCAATGTGGGACTATTCTCTCACACACATTCCTTCTTACTTTTTCCTCTTCTTTTCCATCCTTCTTCTTATTCATAACCTATGGGATTTTATCCTAAAATTCCAACAATCCCCCACATGGATAAGAAGTTAGTCCATCATGATCAAATGCAAATGATTATGTATGCAAAGTGCGGTTCCTCTACGAGAAAGAACTGCATCGAGAAAGGTAGGGGCTGCCTTTGAACCTTCTCTAGTAAAAACCTATCGGATATACTGGTCAATCAGTGGACGCGCTGTCTTGAACTGTCGACCTTTTAGTGTAAACCAAGACAATAGGAGTTACATAGTTGCTGCTCTAGCATCGTTGGTTCTCATGCTGTGTCCATTTTGACCCTGGACAAAGCCTAGTTCTGTGAGTGTTCTAGAGAATCATGGGGTAGAGAGGAGGCATATTGGTGGCAGCATTCTAGAATTGCTTGGTTGACTTGTGGCGACCGAAATACCAGCTTTTTCCATAGTAGGGTCATCCAAAGGAGGCAGAGGAACAAGATTTTGAGACTGAAGAGTGATAGTGGGGTCTGGTTGGAGGATAAAAAGGCCATTCATGAGGATTTCAGTGGTTATTACAGGGAGTTATTCAGTTCTGGGGGGATTAGACCGATGGAGCATGCACTACTTTATGTCAAAGAGGTGGTCTCCAGTGAAGATAATCATTTGTTAACGCAACCAGTGTCAGATTAAGAGATTGAAGCAGCTTTCTTTCAGCTGGGAGCTAATAAAGCACCTGGTCCAGACGGGTTCTCTGCAGTTTTCTATCAATCAGCATGGCAGACAATTAATATGGAGGTCTGTGGGATGGTGTGTGATTTTTTTGATGGTAGTGCTGGAGTAGGACCGCTCAACGACACTAATATCGTTCTGCTGCTTAAGATTGGCAGACCAGAAGGTGTGAAGCATTTTTGGCCGATAGGCCTATGCAATGTCTCCTATAAAATAATTGCAAAAATAATGACAAGTAGAATGCACTTGTTGATGGATAAGATTATCTCTCCAAACCAAAGGGCTTTTGTGGCTGGATGCATGATCCAAGATAACATCATCTTGGTAAATGAGGCTTTTCACTGTCTAAAGCATAAGAAGAAAGGAGATAAGTGGGGATTTGCCTTGAAGATTGACATGAATAAAGCATATGACTGTATAGAATGGGACTTTCTTCCAACTGTGATGTTGAGAATGGGTTTTTGTCGCTGATGGGTGAGTTAGGTTATGGAATGCATTACTACGATTGCTTTTCACTTGAAGGTAGATGGCCATCCGGTGAGCTCATTCAGTCTGGAAAGAGGGGTAAGACAAGGAGATCCTTTGTCTCCTTACATGTTCATCATAGTTTCAGAGGTTGTTTCTCTGATGCTGCAGATGCATATTGACAAGGCTGAGCTAAATGGTGTAAAACTTGCTAGATCAACACCTACACTCTCCCACTGTTTTTTTACGGATGATGCGGTCCTTTTCTTGAAGGCGGACGAGATGAATTGCAAGGTACTGCGCATGATTCTGGACATCTATTGCAAGGCTTCCGGTCAATTAATAAATCTGGATAAGTCAAGCTTATATTTCTCTGCAAACACCCTGCTAGAGGTAAAGGAAAAAATAGCTGATTGTTTGGGTGTTAGCTTCAAGGATCTAACTGGGAAATACCTTGGTTTACCAACTATTTGAGGTCGGTCTAAATCTGGAGCTTTGGCATTTGTGAGGGATAAAATAGGAGTGAAATTACAAGGGTGGAAATAGAAGCTCCTCACCTTCGCTGGTAGAGAAACGCTCATTAAGGCAGTGGCTAACTCAATACCCACCTATCCTATGACATGCTTCTTATTTCCAAAGAAGTCTTGCCTGGAAATTGACCGATTGATCTCAAGATTATGGTGGGGCCAATCTGGTGATACAGGCTTTATTCATTGGCACAGCTGGCGACGAATGACTCTTTGGAAGGGTGAAGGTGGAATGGGTTTCCAGGACCTTCTTAGTTTCAATAGAGCCCTTCTAGCCAAAACCGTTTGGAGATTATTGCAACAACCTAATGATCTTTGGTGCAAAATACTTAAAGGGATTTACTTCCCTAGAGGACAATTTCTCAAAGCAAAGAAAGGGTGGCATGCTTCATGGGGTTGGAGTAGCTTGTTGGAAGGGTGGGACCTCCTCTTGAAGGAGTTATGTTGGAAATTAAAGGACGGCAGATCTGTACACATATGGGGTGCTCCGTGGGTGAAGGGGGTACAAGGATTTCAGTTGAAGAAGGAAGGAACAGATATGCCACCTGATAGTTGCAAAGTAGCAGAAATTATTATTAATGGAGGATGGGATCTGCAGCCAATTACTACAGAGATCAGTCTAGCAATTCAGGAAAAAATTATGAAAATTCCTCTCTTCCCCACGGCAAAGGCAGTTGCCTGATTTGGTTGGCAAATAAGGATGGATGCTACACTGTGAAGTCAGGATACTTGGTGGCAATGACTCATTGTGGAAATGTATTTGGCTGGTTGTGACCCAGGTACATCTTTTATTATCCCTGACTCATTGTGGAAATGTATTTGGCGAGTTGTGACCCCTCCTAAGATCCAACATTTTCTTTGGAGATTGGGAACGGGGACCATTGCCACGCGTGATGCTTTATTCAAACGCAAGTGCTCTAATAATTCTATTTGCCCTATATGTATGTCCAAAAGGGAAACTATTGAACATTTACTGTTTCTTTGTCCTTAGACAAAGCTATGCTGGTTTGGTTGTCCATTAGGCTTAAGATTTAGTAAGTGGCCTATAAAGCGTTGTGAAGAGTGGCTTGTGGAAACGTTGGGTGGGCAATCAGGTTTAGATGAGTATGGCAAATCCATATTTGCCACGATGTGTTGGTGGATTTGGAAAAAGCGTTGTAACTGGGTTTTTAGGGAAGAAAGACCTGATGCAAAGGAAGTGGTCAGACTTGTAGTATCTCAGGTGGATGAGTTCTGGCAAGCGAAAGCACGAGGGGGAGATGTGTGTAGGAAGATATTTGTGGAGGAAGTGATTAGAAGGCCACAATGGACGAGACCTCCCCGTGGGGGTGTAAAAATCAATTTTTGATGGCTCATATAAGGAAGCCATGGAGGAAGCAGGGATTGGAGTGGTGTGTCGGAATGAGGAAGGAGAGTTTGTTGGAGGTATGGGTAAGTCAGTACCGGCGCTGTCTGGTTTTATGGCAGAGTGCGTGGCGCTCAGGGAAGCTTTGCTGTGTAGGGAAAAATTCCAGGAACCCGTGGTGATACTGGAAACAGATTGTGAAGTTCTGTACAGATTGGTAGTACATAAATCAATTGTTGGATGTGATTGGGGGTTCCAAGATCTGCTGCTGGAAATCTTTGGGTTGCTTGAGTCCTTGAGTGGTGTGTCGTTATCTCTGGTGTCAAGACAGGGAAATCAAGCTGCAGACAGACTTGTAGCAGAGGCCGCAAAGAAGATGCTTCAGCCCCATTGGCTGACTTGTGTTCCATCTTCTCTAAGCAAGTTCTTAGCTCATGACTCGGTGATATCCAGGAACCGAAGGGTGTGCAGATCAGGTTTGTACAGTGGTCACGACAAGGAAGGCATTGGCTGATTGCATATACATGGTTGCTGTTGCTGATAGTTAGTTTCATTCTTTCAATTGCTTGTTTAGGATTATAGGACATAGTTGGTAAGGTGTGTGATAGGATTTGATGTTAGCTTTTTGAGTTTCTCTTGGCTTCGGCTATTAGTGATTGTAATTCATTGTTTGTTTTAATAAAATTCGTTCTTTTGGCCAAAAAAAAAAAGGTGCATATTTATAGTAAAATGTTATGACAACTTTGGTAAATTCCTCAAACCTATCTCTACTTGCATTTCAACCATAGGACTTAGGTTAACTTAAGAAGCATGAATCTCCACCCTTCTCCTCTCACAAACCGTGTTCACCTTTCTCTCTCCCCTACCCTCTTCCATTCTCATTAAGAACCCTATCTTCAAGTACATTATCTCTTCCATTCCTTGACTTTTTATCCACCATGTGCTTAGTGAAGTTAATATCTAGATTTTTAGCAATTCTCTCTTCCTCTCCAAGATGTGTAACCGTGGCCTACTTCCCTTCTTTCCTTTATCACTTCCTTATCCTCCAAAAATTCTATCCTCTTCCATGCATTAATTGCTATGTGCTTTAGTTAACAAAATATCTAGATCTTTATAAAATTTAGTTAGCCACCAATTGTCCTTTGAAACTAGATGCCAATTGATGGTTAGTTACCAACTAAATAAGAAAGCATTTAAGTGTTAACCATAAAATTTATCCAAGTCCCTCATCTAGTTCATTATTTTCGAATATTATGCCTTTTATTAGATGTTTCTAATTGCTCCTTATCATCTTGAAATTAAATGTACAAGTTGGGTAAAATCATGGTGATATTTTATCCAAGCTTGTTATGTAAATCTTCACCCTTAATTGCATTTGCAATTAATTAATTGATTTATGAACTAATTATGAGAATTAGTGTTTAATTAGGCAAATATTATTTCACCTTTCTTGGCTTAATTACTTGAGATATTATCTTTGGAACACTTGACTCTCATTGTTCCAACAAGGCTAGCCTAAATATACTATCACAATCTTGACTTTAATTACCCATGTGTTTGCTTCACATAATATCTATATATATATATTTTCTGTAGCTTTTCTTCTTCAACAATCCAAATGAAAACCGTACCCCCCTTAATTTACTCTTGAATTGTGTTGCTTTATGCCTAGTAGATAGTGTGTAAAGAATTCCTATTTAATTCACATAGATGAGGACTTAATTAGGTAATAAATTGTAGCCATTAGATTCCACTTTATTAGATTAACTCTTAGCCCTTTGTTTATGTAGAAAAATCCTACTTATCATTGTAGATTTTTATCTTATATCATATGTGCTTTTATCTTATATAATTTTTCCCTTTCATTTATATGAAATTCACCCCTCATATTTATCTCTAGGGGATTATAGTTTAATCCTAATTAAACTCCTTAGTGTAGTGTTCTAGATGTTATTAGGTGTAATTGTCAAAGTATGATAGGTTCTTAGATTAATTTTGATCATCAATAATTCCCTTTATGCCAATATTGAACCCTTGTTGGTTATTGGTTTTTAGTTAAGTCAAAATATCCTTAATTGATGACTTTTAACATGCCTTTTAATTAATTATGGAAACTAACACAATTATTTTAATTATTGTAAATTTAATTTTTCATTAGTTGTTGATAATTTCCTTCAGTTGCTTTAGGTATTTTATAACATTTTATGGCTCTTTATGATTAAATATGAACTATGTTGTAATATGATAATTTTAGGGTATTTTATGATCCCTAAATGAAGATTAGAAATTTTGGGTCTTTGGTTTATTTAATTCTAAGAGAAAATTCCCTAAATTAAAACAAATAAGCTACAAAATTTTGAGACCACATATTCACTTATTTTCAATAGGCATTGTCTATCAAAATATAGTGGTTAAGCTAAATAAGAATTTTATGGTATTACATCATGTAATCAAGAAAAGCAATCATACATATCATCAAACAAGCATAAATACCATGCACCCAATGAGAGTTAGTTCACTAATGTTTAACTTTACTAATTCCTCTTGTTTTTCTTTGATTCCCTAACTTGATCACCATACATGTCTAAGCCTTCGATTCCTTTTTGTTAGTTATCTATATGTTTTAATGATAACTGACAATTGTAAATTAAAAAAGTTGTTATTGATTCAAGATAAAAGGTTCTAAGTTTGGAAAATATCTTGACTCAATAACATGTGACATCCATTGTACTGGTATAACTCGAGTGAGATCTATGCAACTCAAGTCACACTTCTCTGTGTTAAAACCAAAAGATTTTTGCACCCAGTAACTCAAGTTATGGTTTTGCAACTCGAGTTGGTCATTAAATAACTCGAGTCATTGCGTACTTTCATGTTTTCTCAATCCAAGCCCGATAGCAGCTTTTTGAAATATCTGATATAACTCGAGTTATATGATGCGCAACTTGAGTCATATGAGTTACAGAGAACTCCAAAATTATTTCTGAGAAAAGTAACTCGAGTTAAGTCCATATAACTCGAGTCACCCTATTACAAAATCTCTTCTCTGGTTTGAAATTATAACTATGACTTGAGTCAATTTTACATGACTCAGTTATGTAACTCGAGTTATCCTTGAATGACTCGAGTCATATATATCAACTTTTTGAAAACTTCGTTTTCGTAATCTGCAATTCATTGATTATGCTTTGGGTACTCTATATTATTGTTTCTTACTACTCCTAACAAAATTTAATCAGTTTGCTAATGAGTTTCAGTCATGATTAACAAGTTTTAATCATCAATTTATCATAAAGCAAATCTGTGTCAGACGCATTAAATGCTTAAGTAGAGATGAAGCACAAAAATGGAAAATGGACTTTTGAGCGGCTATAAAGATTCTGGCCATTTCCAGTCAACATTCTACTTGAGTCTCAACGAACAAATCAAATGAAGAATAACAACTAACCTTGAAAGAATGCGAAGAGACGGAGCAATGTTGAAATTCAACGAACATATTCATTACTCTCAACGGCTCATTAATCTCTCTTCAATAGTCATTAAATGTCATCAACTATAAAATCCAAAAGCATTCAATTCTTCAACCACCGAAAACTCTGCCCATTCAATTAGTGATATAAGCATTTACTGTTTCTACTCTTAAAGCTAATATCTTTGAATATTTAATTCTTTAGTAATTATTAATCTACTCTTTTAGAGAATTCTTTATTGATTATCCTTTCTTATAAGAATCTCAAAGTATTGGGACTATGGGATTAAGACATTTGATTACAACTTGTAAGAGAGAGTAAGTTCTAGTGAGAGAATTACTCTGAGAGTTACAAAGTGTGTAATCATTTGAGTTAGTAAAATCCTGGAGAGTCTGGAGACTGGATTTAGACCGAACCAGTATAAATTGCTTATGTTCTTCCTTTTTCTATTGCTCTCTATTTAGCTCTGTTTTACTTAGTCAGTTTCAAAGGATTTTCAAAGAAAATTTTATATCCCTAATTCACCCCCTCTCTTAATGATATTCCTGCTTTCACTTTTTCCATAACATCCATTGGCACTAAATATATGCCATGAAGTATCTATTCGAATTATTAGAGCATTAACCATATTGTCAGCTCGACAACTTAAGCTCTATTTAGTTTCTACTTTCATTATCCTAGTTATTCCCTTATTTTCCCTTGGCATAAAAATTCTTGTGCCATCATTTCCCCACTCAATTTTCCATGAAGAATTCATTTTTGAGTTTGAAATTATAAAATTACAACTCCTCCTAGCATATTTATTCATGACAGAGCCATAAGGTTTTTGAACCCTAAATGCACTTTGCACTCTAACTTGACTCTTCCATCATGTTTCGTAGCTTTAGGCTTGATTGTAAACGGCATAACATTTACTTAAACACTTAATTAGTTAAATCCTATTTTCTATAGAAAATTGGGCAGCATCTCCCCATAGAAAGTTATCCTCCAAAAATTTAAAAAAAGCTTGAAATCAAGCCTCCAATAATCAAAAATAATCAAGTAACATTTCTAGCTATGACCATTTCTTATATATAAGACGGAAGGGTGCATCACAGAATGACAATCATATTTAAGAAAGAAAGGTAAGAAATTTTAGTGACAAACCACGATGCAAAATTATGACTACAAACATGCGCGCGCGTGTTTCCATAGAATTTACTGAATACTATAGGATACCAATGTCTCTTTTAAACAATACTTTCAGAAACAACCTTGCCAATGATATGTTGTTGAGCTTTACACATGGCTTCTAAAGGAACAACTTTTGACAAAGTCAATCCTGCTCCTTCTGTCATATCAATTTCTTCCTCACTTACTCGTTCCCATTCAAAGCATTGAATCAATAAGCCCAAAGCCCAGCTCACTGTGCGTTGAGCCAAGCCCGAACCTGGACATGCTCGTCTTCCTAATCCAAATTGCATTAACTTATTAGCTACCTCTTCTTTCTGAAACCTTTCAGGCTTGAAACACAAAGGATCAATCCACAATTGAGGATCTCTGTGAATGGCCCAAGCATTAATCAACACAATAGTATCACGTGGGATGTTATAATCTCCTATGGTGCAGTCCTCTGAGGACAAGTGTGGTACCAATACTGGCGCCGCAAGATGCAATCGAAATGTCTCAGATACAATGCTTTGAAGATATGGTAGTTTCAAAGCGTCTTGTTCATCTATCAAATGTTCTTGTCCTATTTGTGTGTCTATTTCTTGCCTTGCCTTTCTTAATATCTCCGGATGGTTCAATAAACTAGACATTGCCCACTCTAAAGTTACAGCAGATGTGTCGGTTACGGCCAGAAGCATTACCTATGAATGAAGTCAAGCCATGTCAAAAGCGAAAAACACCTTATTGAAAATAACTTATCGTTTTTTCTTTGATTTTACTAAAAATCATTATTCCTCTAGTACTATTTATAAGTATGGGGATGAGATTTATCTTGATCATTTTATAAGTCACATCATTATTTTTTTCACATAAATTTATTCTTCATTTATTTTTGTGTTAACTTTTCTAATCTTGCTATAGATTATAATCCCTCTGTTCCTTTTTATAAAATATCACTAACTAGAAATCACTTTTCCTGTCTATCCACAGGATAGGCAATGAGAGCTCTTCCCTTCTTGGACTGTCAAGATCAAATCAGGACGGTCCAGATCTTATTTTTTTTACTTTATATTTTTTCAAAAAAATTATTTTAATAGGTAGAAAATCTAAAATGAAGATAATCTATTAACTAACATTTTTTCAAAAAACGATTTTTTTATTTAAAAAGAAGCAGTTAAATAAAAAAAATCAAATCTGGACCATTCGGATCTGATCTGAACGGCCCAGATCATATAGATAGATAGTACCTATCCTTGGGATAGGCACCGAAAGTGGATCAACCAAATTACATATATCAAAAAGTTAGCTAGAAAATAAATATGTAAAAAAAGAAACTCATTGTTCAAAAATACCCTTATTTATAAAGAAGGTGGGTGCGAGAGAGAATCAGTGGGCTAGAAAAAAGTGAGGAGAAAAGCATATAATATAATAAATTGAAGGTAAAAATGGGAAAAAAAATTGCATTAAAAATTTAGACATCTCCAAATAGTATATTATAAAAAAAAAAAGACATCCATTCAAACAATGATTTAAATGATGTCTATATTAAATAAGGGTAAAGGTAAAAAATTATTAAATTTCAACATAGAGTAAATGGAATTTAAGACTTTTCTTAATCCTAATGAATTATATATGTTAGATGTGACTTATAAATGAGATTAGTATATTATTTAATCCTTAAATCAAACACCAACTAGCACATTTACAACAATAATAACAATTCTTCTCTCACTAGGTAAGCTATATGGATCTTACAATAGTACTGTGGTTTAACTATAACCATATTTCTAGATAAATTGTTAACTAAACAATCATGCCTAGGATATATAATTTTTTTTTTTTTTAAAAAAAAAAGCGAAAACAGTAGCGCTTACCAAAATAAGACCTTTGATAATTTGGTCTGTATAATACTCTGGCTGTGATTTCTGCAGAGTCAAGAGGTGATTTATCAGAGTATTTCGACTTGAGTTCCCACTTCGATGCTCGTCAACGAGTCCTTGTAAAAAAGTATCGAATCTGACGCTAATACCCTTCAGCTTCTTCTCCAAATTATCTAAATCAAACCATCTAAGTATCGGCAAGAATTCTGCAGGGTTATTTGCCCCTGCTAGCTTCACCAACTCCTTTATCATCTCCCTAAACTTACTTGCCTCCTCCACGTCACCGACTTCACCATCATCTCCCCAATACCTCTTGCCTGAAATCATTCTCATCATAGTGTTGAAGGTCAGCTCAGAAAGCCTAGATCTTAGCTCCACCTTCGTAAAACCCTCGCCGGAATCATGAGCCAGCTTTTGTACCAGCCGCTTCATCTCGTCCCTTCGCATGTCCAAGAAGTAGTTGAGACGATGCGTGGAGAGGACGTCAAGCACCATGATGCGACGAAGGTTGCGCCAGTGTTCGCCATATGGGGAGAAGGCGACAGTGGTGTAGTTGTAGCCAACGTGTTTGCCGGCTAGGAACTTGGGGCGGTTGGCCAGAACGATGTCGTTCCTGGTGAAGCATTCTTGAACTGCAGATGGTGAGGAAACTACCACGACCAAACGAGACCCGAACCAGAGAGAAAATATTTGACCATAGTTTTGGGAAATACGATGAAAATGGTGGTGGAGTGGCTTCTTGAGCTGGTGGAGATTGCCGAGTACGGGAAGAGAAGGAGGTCCTGGTGGGATATTTCTGAATCTTCTTTTTCGGAGAAAGAGGTTGAGGGCGAGGAAGAAGGCAAGGCAGAGGATAGAATAATTGATAATGCAATTTGTGGACATATTTTCGCATGTCACATTGATGATTCATGTGTTCACTTTAAAGGGATATGTGGGACAATTAGATTTTATTATGGTTTGTTTTTAATTGCCAAAGGTCAAAAGAACTGTGCTGACTCCATTAATCACTTCAAAATATCTTTTTCTCCATGACGATAGCTTCAATTATTTTTGAGAAAAATGAATTATTTTGAAGCACTTAAAATTCTATTAAAAATACACAAAATATTAAATAAGATTACAATTACAAAGAACCTAATAAAGAGGTATATTGATAAGCATCGTTTTGAATACATATATTGCAAAAGATTTTTTAATATAATTCTATCATTCTTATTTACATGTTAACTTTTAGAAACTTTTTGGTTTGTAAATAAAAAATTTTAAAAAAAAACTTTTAGAAGCTTTTCATCACTTTACAAAATCTATGAAGCAACCATTTTGGGCCTGTTTGGATCCCATTCGATGGACTTATAATCCCATCAGATAGGAAAAAAAAGTTCATCAAGAGGAAAAGGGGTGTTAGGATTACTTAATTATTTGATGGGTTTACACTTTGAACTCTTTTTTTTTTTTTTTTTGAAGCCAGATTTGCTAGTTTCTCATCCTATCACCAAAAGCCTCTTTGGACGGTCCCCCTCCCCCCTCCCAAAAAAAAAAAAAGAAGTCCTACCTCTATCTTTTTCACGTGATACTCTCCTCTCCTCTATATATCAAATATTTGATGAATCTGATAAAATATATATCACATATCCTTTGCCTTTTCTTTTTTTGTATTTTTATTCCGAAGAATATGGGATTAGTTAGGATTGCAGAAATATATCACGTTCAAGAAAAATATAGTATTTTATCTTTATTTTTTTGCATATTTACGTTAATGAATAAAAATAATGAAATGATTTTTATTCTACGTATATATTTTGCAAATTTTCAAAATTGTGCAGATATATTTTTTTAATGGTAATTTTATTATTTAAGCACTTCATTATGTTGTAATTTTTTATGATAATTTTATTATTTTATTTAGCAAATTTATATTTATTTTTAATTTTTAATTCAAAATTATTATATTTTATATTTGTCAGTGTGAATTTGATTCATATCTTTTTCAGTCATTTTCCATCTCATCTATCTTTTCAAAAGCTATGCCAAAACAAGTGCCCATAAAAAACAAAAACCGCTTCTGCCACTGCTATCTTAAATACAAATCACATCAGAAAAAGTCCAACAATAATAGCTAGCTACAAGACAAACTAGCTAAAAGATAAATTTGACAAACTAGCTACAAGACAAACAAATATATATTTTTTATATAAATTTCAAATGAATTAAGACCACAGACTTTCAAATCTATGCGCGAGATATTTATGGACAAGTCCAGAGACTGAATTAATCGATAAAATTTGCTTTAGAATGATTTGTGTTAATTTTTTTAATTTAATTTTGTATTATTTTAGAAATTCCAAGTCACATTGATTGGTGCGAAAAATTCTATATTATTTTTCAACTTGTTAGTGATTGATGTGTTCTTTAAACGCGTTGTTGGTGGCCTCTATATGAGCTGGGGATGAAGGATCTGTGGGAAAGTAATATGGGGTGTGGGAGTGTTAGATTGTCATTTCGCGGAAGATATTTGAAGAGACGGGGTATCATATTGTAACTTCCTCAAAAAGTTGAGGGAGCTGATTGAGCGGGGTCCTAAACTGTCATTTCTCCAAGATTAACAAAATCAAAAGATATAATTTGAAAAATAAATCAAATCTGATATATTGGCTAAAGTATACTTTTAGTCCTTCAAGTTTACATAAAGTATACTTTTAGTCCCTTAACTTCATAAAGTATACTTTTACTCCTAAGATTTTAACACAGTTAGTTTTGCTAACGGAAAATGCAAACTCAAGTGATAATAGTATAAATTTAAATGATGATTTTGTAATTAAATACTATTAGGCTTAAATTTAAAATATGGGTAAATTGAAGAATATGTAAAATTCGTGTAATTAAGTGCTATTAGTCATTATTTGAGTTCACTGCATACGTTTTCCATTAGCAACATTAACGGCGTTAGAATTTTAGAACCAAAAGTATACTTTATGAAGTTAAGGGACCAAAAGTATACCTTATGTAAAACTTAAAGGACTAAAAGTATACTTTAGCCTTTGATATTATATTGATATATCAAAGAGTTCCACATCAAGAAATAACTTCCCCTATAAATAGAGGCTCCATGAACTACTCTTGTCACACGCATTGACTACTCGGAGAGGGAGTATTATTTTCGCTATGAGTTTTTAAACTCCTCAGTTAAGGGAAGAGATGTAGCCTAATAGGGAAGCTAGTTTCTATTTATTTCTGTTTGATACTTTATGAATTTCCATTTTATAAATATTTTTTATGAATATATTTTTGTTTTTCTTTTAATTATATTTATTTCTCTTCTTCTTCACATTATTTGCTTTGGCATACTACCAATAGAATCGAATATGTAGGTAATCGATGATGGACTAGGAGGTGAAGGGAGAACTAGATCTAGAAAAATATATACAAAAGTTATTTAGGCTAGGAATAGTTCTACATATTTGTGGTGATAAAACGATAGCTTTATGGTTTAATTAGTTATTTGAGTGTGGTGGGAACAAACTCAACATTAATTAAAAAGGGGACTAATAATTCAAGAGAATATTAGGATATTTTTGGAATATTTATCACTCTAACAAATCTAAGAATCAACTCAAAAATAATAGAAATTAGTAACATGTTCGTGAAATCTTGAACCCAACTCTTTAAGTGATGGTTACATTCTCATAAATACTTTCTTTACTAAAATATCATCTGAATTGGTAAGTTATAACCTCCTAGCGGGTGAGACCCGAGAATATTCTAGGACTATTATTAGATTGATCCCTGGAGCGATCATTGTCTTTCATATAAGAATTAGTTAACTAATTTAAAGAGATTGAAGATATTAAATAAATTATTTAATTAATTATAACATATGTTATATGATATCTCTGAAATACTAATGTTATGTATATAATTAGATTATTTATCTGTGAGGTAAAATAGTTTTAAAAAACCATACATAGAAATATTCTAAAGTAGTTTATATATAATTTTGTTATTTTTTGTAAATTAGTCAATTAAATCTTATATTAAGAATAAGAGGAGATAATACATAGAAATACTTGATTTATCGCACGGGAAAACTCACTTCATTTTACTTTTGCTGTCAAAAAGGGTGATAAATGAATTATTTTATACTAAAATGTAATGTCGTAAGTTAAAATGTTGATATTTTTTTATGTTTAATTACTTGATTATTTATGTACATTCGGGATATAAATAACTTGGGTTAAGATAAAAAATACTTACAAACTTTTAGCAAACATGCATTTAGTATTATATATATTTTTCGGAGATACAGAATTACCTATAATCTTTTAAAATAAAATCAAAAATTATCCACATGACATTGATTGTTAGATGACTGAAAATAACCACATGTACTAACTAACAATAATTTATTGTTTTTTTAAAAAATGAAAATTTCTATCCTACCCCCAACTGAAACGTGCGCGAGCCATTCTCTTCTCCCTACCCTCGTGCCGACCCTCTGCGTGTGGAGTTGTCGGGGTGCTTAATGGGACTTCGAAAAGTGAAAAGTGAAAAGTGATTAGTGATTGTTCCCAAGAAATTCAGCTGATATTGCATGCACATGGAAGTATTGTTGTTGAAGTTAATAGTATGCTGCGGAGAGAATGCTCAGTGCGGATTGACAAGTATAGCCGAGAGGTGGCCCTGGAGGCTGTGAGGATTGAAAGGATTAAATTAAATGTAGTTTGATTTAGTAGCGAAAAAAATGTAGTTTGATTTTAAAAAAGGCAATAATTTAATTGGAGGGACCAAGATTGAAGATAAGGTTGGACCAAGTCAATTTAGATTTTTTTATTTCGAATTTAATATTTCATCCGGTCTTTTTTATAAGAATTTAATAACTATATTTTACGGTTTAAGAAAATTATTGAAATTGGTTAAAAGGAGTAATTATGTGTCAAATCAATATTATTTTTCTAAATAGTCTTTTATTTATGAGAAGGCGTGTAAGATATAGAACATGTGTAATAATAATTGAGGGAGAAAAAAATGCATAATAGTAACCATATAAAAAAGGAGAGAGAATAAAAAAAGTCTACCTTTTAACTATTGCTATATAAATGATTTATGAAGGGTAAAGGGAAAAAAAAAGGCCATCAAATGTTAAGACAATTTTTGTCTAGCTCTTATAAAAAGGATAAGATGAATATATATCAAATAATTATTTATATGATTGGTTAAAAATGGAAGTGAATAAATTATACACTAATTGAAAACTCTTTATTTTATCAACTTTAATTTGCTTCTCTATCCTGTCTAGAGACTATAAATAGAGACACAGGGCATGCAAAAAAGCCAAACCAAAGGAGACATTGCTGTAAACATGAGAAAGGCTATTCTAATTGCTTTTCTTATTTGGGTTTCTACAATATTTCTCATCCAGCTTCCTTGTTCCACTCATGCACGTCTTTTAGTTGGTAACAATAATACTTCAACTTCGTTTATTTTGCCCCCCTTTTTTTTTCCTATTCAATCTCATGCACTGTAACTAGCTTCTTGCCTCATCAGTTCCGAAATGTCTATGAGTTTCTGATTAATTAATTATTCTCCGTTGTGATCTGTGAATATATTAAACTGAGAAGTCAATATTATACGATGTACGATGCAGAAAAGACATCGATAACTTCAAGGACGAGGAATAAGAACAAGCCTGCAGTTCAATGTCCTCCTAATACTCCTTATCCTGGGTGCCTTCCAGCTGCTCCAAAGCCATCGTGCAGAGATCCCTATAAACGTGGCTGTGAGAAGTAGGAAAATAAATATCTGAATGGTATGGGTATATATATAAAGTATAGTAAAAATAAGGGGAAATTTGTCTTTTTATCCATATAATGCTAGCTTTGTTGTAATTCAGTTTTTAAACTTTGATTCTGTGTAATTCAATTTTTATAATTTGTATTCAGTTGAAACCTAGTATTTAAAATTTAACTCACTACAATTCAATTTATATAGTTTTAATCATGCAGAACTCTAGTTCCTAAGCTTTATGAAATGCTTAATTTTATTTTATAAAATATAAGGGTCAATAATTTAAATGGTTAACATTATAGAGATTGAAGTTGTACTGAGTCAAAATTTAATGATTGAGTTACATCTGAATCAAAACTATAAGGATGAAAAGTATTAATTTTCCCTGTTGCAGCTTTTGATTATCCTCCTCTATAGAATAAATGATGTCTTCATACCGAGATTTGATGGGAAGTCGAGGTAAGTGTTTGCTCATCAAATATTCTATTTTCTTTTCAGTGTGAGAAATATGTACTTCTTAAATTTATCTGTTGCTGTTGTACTTAAAATAAAGAAGGTGCCTCGTGGCTTTTTTACCATATAATTATTTAATAGAGTAACTTGTCCACTTGTAAATTGTTGCTTACTTTTTTACTTTAATTTCATATTATTTGGGAAATTCAAATGGCCTGGAGAAATTGAAACAATAAGAAAAAGCGAGGGAACAAAAACTCGGCACCAACACATCGAAATATAATAAATCAAAACAAGGAAACCGAAATTCGAATTTCATGGACCTTGATAAATTTAAACAGTCACACATATATCCACCTTTCATAATTTTAATTAGCTTCAATTACAATCAAATAATATTGGCCAAAGTTTAATTCGGCCACCCTTCTTACATCATTCCTTGGGTCATCCTAATTCGTAATACTAGTCTCTGCTTAAACCTTGTATATATACTTCTATAACATATATTAACAAAAATAATGATCTACAATTCAACCATCCATCATTTTGTTTAAGATTGGAAACATTATTTCATATTTCATCATGTCTTCAGGTTAAACGTAATTACTCTGAAATCTTTTTGAAATTATTCTAAACGATTTCACAGCGAGAAATATATCTTCATAATATACAATTAAAGGAAAAAAGATGCCAAAAACAAAAACCATTGCCTAGAAATTGCCTCTATATTGTTACTATTGTAGAAATCACAATATATTATAGTAATTAAGTGTCATACATCATCGTTCCAAACCGTCATATATATATATGCAGCAGAGGCGCAGCCAAGAATTGTAATTGGGGGTGAAAATTACAGAATAGAACTCAAGTGTTCATGAAACTACATTTCAGACCCATAAACATTTCAATATTTTTATTTTATTCCCTCCATGAAACTTTTAGTGGGAACTAAAGTAAAAATATTCAAATTTTCATAGGCTGAAATATAATTTCTTGATCATCTGGGTTCTTGTAACATCCCAATTTTCTAAAACGTTTTCGAACTATTTGATCAGAGTAGAGCATCAGAATAATTTCAAAAGAGCGGGTATCTGATAAAAACCTTCACTGTTGTAGTATTTGGTTACTTATACAGCGGTATAGTAGTTTGAAAATAGTACAACAAGATAACGCTGAAATAAAAATTTCTATGTCTTCGTCCTTGCGCTAGCTCCTTATCCTTGTCCTCGGTCCTGGTTCCTCCGGATCCTGACGCTATGTTAAGAACTGAGGTTCAATTACCATTGAACCTCAGGTAACGGTTAACCTCATGCTTATGTATCAAATATGTATGACAGATATCCATGGCAAAACAGCATTTAATCACATACAATATTCACATATTCACGTAATAACATAACACAGCCACTGCAATATGCATGTTATTACAGTCTGCACTATCTCCAGTGCCACGATGGCCTATCGTGTCCTCAGCGCTAGGAAAACTTAACGGCATTATCAAAACCATAACCCGTATCAAGTTGTATGTGTATGATCAATTTTCAAAACAGAGTTTCAGACTATCTATCACATATAAGCATACCATAAGCATCAGAGTTAGTGTTACAGTACGTGTCCGTACCTGAGTTAATAATTCCAGTATGTCGGTGATCGGTACACGTTTGCAGACGTCCTATCATAGGAATATTACGTGATTAATTGTAAATAATATTCTTGAATATATTTTGGCCACTATTGAATATTCTACCCTTGGTACACTAACCCATTATTTTATTTCTTCAAAATTCGTGGAAAAACGCTGGACAATATTGGGCAGAATTTCGCCTATCTTTGAAAAATCACAACTAATTCTAGAAAAATCGAAACGAAGGTCCGTAAAAAGTTCTGGACTCCTTAGGATGTCTATTTTCCAGAAAAAATATCAGGCCTTGCCCAGAATTCAAAAATCATTCCCAGATTTCACGTGCTCATCCTCTGCCCAGAATTTCCAGCATTTTCGCAACATAAACTTTGAGAATTTCTTTCTCACTGTACAGAGATCATTTCAACATGCTCTTTACATATTTAAAAACCTCTACATGTCTACTTTCATCATGAATTTTCTCAGAATTTTTCAATAGCATTTTCAACATGAAATATGAGCGTTTCTGTTACTAGTTCAGAAATCGCCTAACCGACAAATTTTCGCCAGAACTTCGTTACTACTTGTTCTTGACCTGGGAATTTTTGCAGAACTACTTTCTTCACTGAATTTTCAAAATGAAGCTATTTTAAACTATAAAAACATGAAACTAAAATTATTCTAGAATTTTAAAGATTAAAACTACTTCTACCTATGAATTTAAACTCAAAAACTAAGAACTTTTCTTACCTAGAGCTTGAACTCCTTCAAGACTTCCCTTCAGCTCTCTCAACTCTCTCTCAAGTAAGCAAATGTTGTATTGCTTGGTGTGAAGAAAAGTGAAGAGCTTGGGTCCCTATTTATAGGAAAAAGGTTGGGCAATTTGGTAATAAAATGCAACTTTGCTCTTGTCAATTAAACACCATTGGATCTAGGGCTTCATTGACAAATTAAATCCTCACCACACACACACTCATCTGCCCTCTCTCTCTCTCTCCCCTCTTCTCTTTCTTCTTCCTTCTCCTTGAAGCTAAGACAAACTTGCATTTTAAGCCATGAATAGTGTTTTGTTTTCTAGAAGCTTTGACAATTTTTGACACATGTGTTTGAAACTCAATTCCTTCCCTTTGAAGCCTTCAAAACCGAAATTCCTCTGGTCCTTAGGGTTGGGTTGTTGTTTTGGGCTTTATTGGTGGTTTGGGCAATTGTTTGGGTTACCAAAAATGATCCAATTGAGTTTTTGTTATGCCAAAAAGCCCTAATTTAATTCTTCCTTGTTTATTATTAGATTAAGCTTAATTAGGTTTAGTTTGAAATGATCTTATTGATTACCAATCAAATTTTGATCCTACTAAGTCCAATTGTTACAATTATGGATTCCTTGTTAGGCTTTATTGTTGAATTTAGCCAAAATATTACTAATTGTTTGTAAATATTGGTCATTAAATTAATTATGCATGTTAACTCAATTAAGATTAATTTTTGATGTTTACTAATTATTTTTAGTGTCCTCTAATTATTTTAGGCCTCCTCCTATCCCTTTACGTCTTAACTTTGCCAATATGTGAATTACATGACAACATATCACTAATTGTGAGTTTAATTGTTCTTTGAATTGTTGGAAATTCCATTTAATTGGTTTAAGGGTTTTTATGGCATTTTTCAATATTTTATAATCCCTAATAAAATTTTAGGGAGTTGGATTTTGCCATATTAAGTCCTACCGACAAGTTATTCGAGAATTAGAATAAATATACTTACTAACTTGGAGATAACATACTCTCCTATTTTAAATGGGTCCCAAATGGCCAAAATATTATATTCAAGAGATATACAAATTTTGGGGTATTATAATCAATTCCTTGATGAAGATTGGGCATAGTTATTTAATTTTAATGAATACCTAACTATTTATTATTTTTCTCCTATCTTGTTTAAGTATTCTCCATAGTTCCTTATTGGTCCTTTTAATTCCATGTGAACCATATTTTAATTTGGTAATTACTTGGATTTTATGATATTTTATGGTTCCTAAGAGGATTCAATAATTAATTGCAAAAATTAATGCAATTACTTTAATTAATGTACAATTATTTGTCCAATCAATTATTGACACATTCCTCTAATTTGTTTGATATTTCAATAACATTTTATGCCCCTTTAAAATTTAAATATGAACTATGCTTCAATATGAAAGTTTATAGGGTATTTTATAATCCCTAAATGAACTTAGAGTATTTGAGTTGTTTTGGTTTATTTAACTCTAGGAGAAAATTCTCTAATTTTAAATTAGATAAACCATAATATCTTTGAGACCACATATCCACCTACTTTAATAGGTATCATTTAGTGGTTATGCTAAAAAAGATTTTTAGGGTATTATAGTTCTATTTTGTAATTTTAGGAGGACCACCTGTAGCCCCCTCTAGTTCCGCCCCTAATGTGCAGGTGCTATAAAAGATTGGCACATATGCATTACATTTTCAAACCATTATTTATTCCGGATCTATTATAATGGTTATAATATAACACTTGCTACAGATTAAGGTTTAATGATGCCATGATCTACCCATTGTTATGATAATAATTAACAGTCATATGTAAATAGCCGTCATAATAAATGGTAATACTTGCATAATACATAACGGTATATATTACAACTGTTATTTACTTAGTAACATACATAACGATATGTATATAAGAACCGTTACTTTTAATAAAAATTAATAATGGTCTCATGTAGAAAATTGTTATGTATTAAGAACATAAATAACAATTTGTAAAAAAGAATCATGAACATTTATAATACATGACAGTTTTATATAACAAAATATTGATGTATGGATATAAGACTCTTCAAGTGAGACTGGGGACTGGATGTAAGTCAAGAGGTTGGACCGAACCAATATAAATATCTGTGTCTTGCTATTCTTCTCTACTCTCTGTTCACCTCTATTTTTATTGTTGAAAAATAGAGCATTTGCAAAAAGTTTTTAAAATCCCCAATTCACCCTCTCTTGGTGATTTAGCTCCACCTTCATTTGGTATTAGAATCAGGTCTTCTCTAAAGAGATTAACATCTCGAGAAGGATCATTATGGAAGATATTTTGCCTGATGGAGCTTCGATCAACCGACCACTGGGATTCAATAGAAAGCACTACTCCTTCTGGAAAGCCAAGTTTAAAGTCTTTGTAATGGCCACTGAATATGGCCTCTGGAGAGTGTTCAAAAGAGGAGATTATAGACCAACCATCCTTAACAATGGTCTGAGAGAAGAAAAGTCTAAAGAAGATTATGATGAGAATGATAGAAGAAATGTCACACTCAACAGCAAAGCGGTTCTCTTACTGCAAAGTGCTCTTAGTCAAACAAGAGTATTTCCGTGTCTACAACTTAACTTCTGCTAAAGCTATGTGGGATGCACTGGAAATAGCTCATGAGGGAACAACTGGAGTCAAGCAAAATAGAGTCAATACTCTCATGACTGAGTATGACCTTCTTCGTATGAAGCCTGGAGAATCCATTAGCTATTTCCAGTTAAGATTCACTCATCTAATCAACCAGCTTGCTACATTGGGCAAAGAATATAAGCAACCCGTCCAAGTGAGGAAAATTCTCAACATCCTCAACAAGGAATGGGAAGCCAAAGTCACTGCCATTGAAGAAGCTCGTGAAGATTCTATAGCATTTGTAGCAGCTCTTTTTGGCAGCCTTTTTGAATATGAGGCAAAGCTCAAGTTCAAGAAAGGACTTGAAGAAGCACATGGCAAGAACAAGGGAATTGCCCTCAAAGCTGACAAAGAAGCTAAAGAGTCAGATGATGATGACGAAGATGAAGATGAGGAGATAGGCATGATGGTTCGGAGATTCAAGAAATTCTACAAGAAGGACCAAGGATTCAAGAAATTTCACAAGGGTAGCTCCAGCTATGAGGCAAAGAAGCTAATCATCTACTACGAGTGTGAAAAGCTTGGCCACATCAAGTCTGGATGCCCCCAGCTGAACAATAAGGATAAGGAAAAGAAGAAGTTCAACAAATTCAAAAAGAAAACCTATGTCTCAGCTATTTGGGGAGATAGCTCATCTGATGAAGATGAAGCTGATGAGGAAGAAAAAGCAGATATCTGCTTAGTTGCTGAAGAAGAAGAGCAACATAACAACAATGATGAGGTATATGATTTGAAACCATCTTATGATGAGTTATTTGCTAAATACATTGTTGTGCAATCTAAATTTGAAAAACTTGTTGATAAATATTTCACCTTGAAAAGGAAAAATGTAACTCTTGAACACCAAGTAGAAAATCTTTCTTCACCTGAAAATCTTATTTGTGATGATTGCATTGATTTGAAGAAAAGGAATTTACATCTCACAAAGGCACTTGAGAAATTCACTAGAGGTAGTGAAATGCTCAATGTCATTTTGAAACAACAAAGGTTTACAAACGACAAGTCAAGGATTGGTTACAAACCTGATCTTGATGAAAAGAAAGGGAAAAAGAAATTTGGAGAAAAGTCTTACATGACTTATTTTAGAAAATCAGTGCATTTTTCAAATCCTTTTGCACATTGCAATTATTGTAACCGAAAGGGTCATAATACTTCTTCCTGTTTTCATAAAAAGGAAAGAAAGAGTAAACCTATAAGTAATTATCAATGGAGGCCAAAGGGATCTTACAAGGTTCCTAAGACACAAACTAACCCCAAAGGACCCAAGAAAAAATAGGTACCTAAGACCTGATTTGTTGTGTCTTGCAGGTTTGTCTAAGAGCATCAAAATCCAACAAACGGTACATTGATAGTGGATGCTCTAGACACATGACGGGAGACCAATCCAAATTTGCCTCAATCAAGTCCAAGGATGGTAGCAAGGTGACCTTTGGTGGAAACCAATCTGGAAAGATTGCTGGAATTGGTGAAATTGGCAACAATGAAAGACTAAAAATCAAAGATGTCTACCTTGTGGAAGGACTTTGCCACAATCTCCTCAGTGTGAGTCAAAGCACCGATAAAGATAACTTAGTTATCTTTGATTCTGAGGAATGCTTGATTGTGAGAAAGGATATTCTCCCTTTGGAAAATATAAAATCAAAAGCTTTATTTAGAGCCCCTAGAGATGGCAACTGTTACATACTTAACCTCTCTAGTAATGGTTCTATATCTGAAAAATGTTTTGTTAGTAATTTGGATGAGAGTTGGCTATGACACAAGCGATTAGCTCATGTCAATATGATTCAACTTGACAAATTACTTAAAAAGGATTTGGTGATTGGTGTTCTTAAACTTCGTTTTAAAAATGATATGATTTGTGATGCTTGTCGAAAAGGAAAACAAACCAAATATTCTTTCAAACCTAAAAATGAAATTTCAACTAATAGACCTCTTCAACTTCTTCATATGGATCTAGTTGGACCAGCTAGAGTTAAAAGCCTTGGTGGCAATCTTTATACTTTAGTTATAGTTGATGATTTTTCTAGATTTGCATGGACTATCTTTTTATCTTCAAAAGATGAAACATTTGATCAGTTTGTTGTTTTTCCAAGAAGGTCCAAAACGAGAAAGGGTTCTCAATTTCAAGGATTCGAACTGATCATGGAGGAGAATTTGAGAACTATGCATTTGCTGAAATCTGTGATAGCATGGGAATTGATCACAACTTCTCAGCCCTGAGGACTCCTCAACAAAATGGTGTTGTGGAGAGAAAGAATCGAGTCCTCACCGAGATGGCAAGAGCTATGCTGAATGAGAACAACGCTTCTCAAGTGTTTTGGGTTGATGCAATGAGTACCGCTTGCTACATCTCTAATCGGGCTTATCTTAGGAAGAGATTGAACAAGACTCCCTATGAGTTGTACAAATGAAGAAAGCCAAATCTGAGTCATCTGCATGTGTTTAGATGTAAGTGTTTCATCCACAATAATGCACTACTACAAAAAACGTGAAAAACGTCCTGAATTAGAGGCAATTAACGTCCTTTTTGAGAAGGACGTCTGAGTAGGGGTAGTTGTAAAAATTGCAATTAAGGCATCCTATGTTAAATACAGGACACCCTAAAAAAGGCGTCCTATGCTTGATTTAGGACGCCTTTTTTAAGGCATCCTAGGTTAAATACAGGACGCCTTAAAAAAGGCGTCATGTATTAAGCATAGGACGCCTTAAAAAAGGTGTCCTGAATCAACCACAGGACACCCCTTTTAAGGCGTCCTGGTTTAAAAACAAGACGCCTTATAAGCTACTTTAGGCGCCCTGTTTTTAAATTAGGACTCTAATATTATATATAAGGCGTCCTAGAGGTAAATATAGGACGCCTTATATTATAATTTTTTTTTTAAAACTATTTCGTGAGCTAGATTACAACTGAAATCTGTAAACGATGATAGAACAATGCAAATAAGAAGATAGATGCAAAAACCAACAACAGCAACAAGGCAATTTCCAACTAGCCAGCAAGACCAACAACGAACAGCAGCAAGGCAATTGGCAACCAGCAAGACCAACAACAGCAACAAGCAATTTGGCAATGTGCAAGACCAACAACAGCAACAAACAACCAACAGCAAGTAACCAAAATTTTTAAGACCCAATAAGATAGATCAGTTTAGGCCAAAACGCACTTAACAACCAGCAAGTGACCAACAACAGCAACAACAAACTATTATACTTAAATTGACCAAAAATATAGCTTTCAGCTTCGAGTTTCAATTCCAATACAGAACAAAGATCACATGTACAGCAACAGCAAAATTCTAAATATGCTTTAATCTTCAGGGCTATTAACAAATCTGAGTTACCAATTCCGCAGAAACCAAGAGTATTAAAGGCGAACAATTCAATACATGATGTACATATCTCTATATGCGTTGAAGAAAATTTGCAGCCAAAGCGTCTCAAACTGTATCGATCTCTTCATCCGAGCACGGAGCTAGACTATCAAAAATCTATAAATTGGAAAACAAGGTATAAGTTAAACCAATGAAGTGAATGAAATAATTAACTCAAGTAGAACAAAAAATATTATCATTTGAGAAACACAGAGCGATCACGTATGTTTTGAAAACTTGTACATCCGCTCCCAACGATGGTATGCATAAAAAAACATAACGTAGTAACCGCACTCAGAGTTTCCTGGTTGTTTTGGACACTAATAAATCAAAAGCAAATTGTTAAAACAAATAAAGGCATATCGAAAGCTACCATTGTGTCAATGACATAACTTGAATTTAAACTACTTACTTTCGGATAAAACCACTTTGGTCCACCCTGCTCTGCTGCTCCAGCAATCGATCTAGCCACCCTAAATGCACTATCATTAAAATGGAAATTAACAGACATGAAAACAAATCATATAAATGAAAAACCAATGATTTAGATGAAAATTTACTTACTTGGCAAACATGGATTTGATTTCATCGTTTGGCCTGCCACCATGTAAGGGATCAAACCAATAACATGTGTTCTTCGAGGGACAAACAACACACAGGGTCCAATGACCACTACAACATATACATTTTAATATTAATTAAGATAAGAAAGGAATTTATTCTTAAAAATATTAAATAGACAAAACTAAAATACGTACCCTTCAAGTATTGGGGCTAGATAACAACGATCATCTTCCTCGGCAATTGTAGCACCAACATAAAGCGTCCTTTTGGTTAACGTATTGCGAGCCTGGGCCATGTTTATTGGACTTAAGAATCCATACAAACCCTTGTGGCCTTTCTGGACGCACATTGCAAACACTATGATCGAAATAAAATGATAATCGTTGTTGAGTATAAAAAACAAAAAAGATCAATGCAATAATTAAAGGGGAAAAAACTTACATTATAGCAACTTCAAGAACGACTAAATCTAAACACTCCATATGCATAAATTCGACAAGATCTTTTTTGTCAATTGTAAAGTTATATGTCTTTTCTGTGCCGACAATGCCCGGTTGCATCTTGAAGGAGAGATAGCTGATGTCCCTGTACATGTCTCGCAGTAGTGCTAAGTGTGGAAAATTGCCCGCATCTTGTTCATTCTATGAAAACATAAACAAACATATTCTGAGTGAGTTACCAATGAAAAGCAAGTTCTACTAACGTATTTCCTACCATTGGAGGTGTCACCGCCACCATCTGAATAAGATGATTCGCCAAAGGATGAACGATCCTATGGCCCGGCCTAAATCAGGAACCTCGTCATCTTCAATTGAGATGTCTGTTTTGTCTTCCCCCTCTCGAACACATGTCACAGTCACCCTACGTAGGTCTTGTGGAATTTCAGTATTATGGTGGGTGGTGTGATCCGTGTAAATAAGAGCATCGGCAACAATACGCCGGTGTGGGACATCCAAATAGAGAGTGCACGATTGTCCTCCCTGTAGAATGTGAGAAGGCTCGCCGAGATCAACATCCAGAAGGTGAAAACTCTCTTTACTGCTGGAGAAGGCCGAGGATTCACGGGTTGTATGTTCCATATTGTCCCTCGAATCCACCATAGTTTTCACTTCGGATCGTACTTGTTGCATGATTTCGTCAAACAATCCCGCCCAAATTTTGGCCACAAGCTAAGGACTAGGGTTGTTATCGTCATACAACCGTGAACGCCGTCCAAAATATTGTGTGGCAGTAACCCCCCTAGGCTCCCCTCGAATGTTGTTAGCGTAATCCGGCTTCCCAATCGCCGTTGACAAAATGTCCATCCGTGAACCCGGCATAAATGAACCTTGGGAACTCTGCTCCTCAAGTGCATCCTGTATCATAAGATGTTTCATAAATAACAACTAAACCCTATAATATGAAACAACTGAGGGTATTTAAACCGTCTAATTTAACTACTTACAATCTTGGAGGCAACCTCAGCAACATCTGCATTTATGTATGTGTCGCCCCTCATCCTCACAGCTTTCCATTTCTTATGACGAGGAGGAGGTTCAGGGGGCTGGACAACAGTGGAAGGATCGGATTCGGTAGCTTCCTTCATTCTCTCTAACTGCTCTTCCATCATTCTCCGTTCCAGCTTTCTGTACCCACCACGAGACATACAATGCAGATACTTATTTGCCGCTTGCCTCTCTTTATTGGCTTGCCTTATTTCCTGTGACACGAAAACAAATAAAACTGAGTCTAAGTTGTCAAATAAAAGAAATGATATGAAAGAAATTGTACAATTAATTGTGGATTTTGCCGCAACGCCACAAACTCCCTCCAGTCCTCGGGAGAAATATAAGGATATTTCTGACATGGATCCTCGTTCCTCCTTTCCCTTCGAATTAACTTTTTAGTCAGCTTATTCTTGAAGTCTTTCCAATGTATACGGACTTCCCCCATCCAATGCTTGTGCATTGCTACAGTGTTAGGGACTTCGTACGTTTGCTGTAAGGTAAAAGGAAAGATAATTAAATTTCAAGTAATAAGCCTAATGATACAAATGCAGATATATCGAAAGCGACGAACCAAAATTTGTGCCCAAATCAACTGCTTCGTTTTCTCCGGAACGAACTTCCAATCAGAGATCACAATGCGAACTTTGCTTCGAACCAAATAGCCTACATAGCTAATGAAATTGTCTTCCTCCTGGCCAATTGGATTCAACTTGTCATCAAAGTCCACATGCAGCCTCTTTTATTGACAGGCACGGCGGGCCACTAGCGCTACCATCTGTGTGCAACCTCTACCCCTTCTCACAATGGGCTCGTCAACTCTCTCACCTCCTGACTCATCAGAGCTAGAGCTAGAGCTAGACATAATCCTGTTCATCAAGGACAAATCAATGTTAGATAGGCTATTAAATAGTAAACAGATTAATAAAATGAACTAAAATGTTAAACAACCACAAAAATAACATATTACTATTTCATAACTTAAGATCTTACTTTATATGGTTTCTCATATTCCTTCACAATGATCTTCTCTTGCAACATCTTCTTAATCATCTACCAATTCCACTTCACGTGTTGTAGGGGGATTTGTTGTGAAAGGGGGTGTATCGTCAAGGTTGAAGGATTCTTCACCATACTTCTGTTTTTTACTTTGAAGTATAATGGACATTTTTTTATTTGCAGGGTCTGTAACATAAAACACTTGTTTTGCCTAGCTTGCTAGAATGAATGGCTCATCTCTCTAACCAACTCTTTGAAGATCAACTGAGACAACTCTAAATTGTGGATCTATTACAACAGCATTATTGCTAACTCACTTACATTTCAATAAAGCAACTTTGAACTTGTTGTAGCTCATCTCCCATATTTCTTCAATAACTCTATAATAAGCCATTGATGCTAATACAAGGCTTTTGTCTTTCGAACTCGCAAAGTGCATGGATTCAGCTTCAACCATCACCCTACTATTTTTCGCAGAACTTCTGTCATCTTGGTCTTTTTTGTAAAAGGTATACCCGTTTATTTCATAACCTTGCCAAGTGATGACCTGAAAAGAAGGCCCCCAGGCCAACCACTCGATTGTATCTGACACTTTGTTCTCGCACGATACCTTCTCCTCAAACCACTTTATGAACGTCTTCTTTTGCTCATGAGATATTTGCATGTCATTCTTCCTTGGATTCTTATTCTTCAAACTCTTTCTGTGTTCATCAATGTATGAAGAGTGGAGCTAAATACCCAAGAGGGGGGTGAATTGGGTATCTTTAAAAAATTAAGGATTGAGCTCTGTTTTTGACTAATGAAAACAGAGGCTAACAGAGGAGTAGGGAAGGAAAGCTTTACACAATGTGATTTATACTGGTTCGGTCCTTTCTCTGACCTACATCCAGTCCCCAAGCCTCACCTGGGATTTTCAATCCACTATAATCAAATATTGATTACACACTCTGTACTAAGAGTTGTTCTCTCACTAGAACACACTCCCCCTTACAAGTTGTAATCAATACACCCTCTGTAAATGCAGGATGTTCCTCTCCCTAGGACACACTCCCCCTTACAAGTTGTACTCTGATTTTCCCAATCTCCAAGTCCCACTGACTTGAGATTATTACAATGAGTGATATACAATGAAATAGACTCTCTCTAAGAGCAGATAAGGTTACACACTGAAGCTCTATGTATCAAAGATACAATCTAATGTATATACAGAGAAAGAATAGGTATTTTCGTGCAGAAGTTTTGTAGCTGTCTTCTCTGTCCTGTTTCTTCAAATCTTCAGCTATTTATGGTAGTTTGAAGCTTGTGGACGTTAGGTAACCGTTGGAGCTTCTTCCCATTTGAAAAACTAGCTGTTGCAAGTGTTTCTCCATGTGTAAAGTTGCTGCAGAAGCTGTTGAGTAAATATGCTGTCACCACTTTCAGATTTGCACGTTTTTCACTTTCTTGCAGCTGAATGATGAGGCCCATACTATCTTGTTTGTTGATTCAACTTTATTCAGAGGAGCCTAAGTTGTCTGCAAGGTATGCTGAATGTTTATCACGCCAGGCTGTGGTCCATTCCCTTTTGTCTTGAAGGATATAATATTATATTGCAAGTTGCACAAGCTATCCCTTCATTTGATTCTCTGTCATGGGCTTGATATTTGAATATTGAATCTGTTGAAGCTTTTGTCCGTTGGAGATGTCTTTACTTGTTGTAGTAAGCATTCTTTAACGTTTAGAAGGCGTGCTCAGATGGATTGGCTAAGAATAGGTTGATTTGCAGAAGTGCATTTAATGCACTGTTCACTTTTTGCTTTATTGCTTTGACCTTCATTGATCTTCATCTGTGATTGCTGAAATTCACTCAACAAACTTGTTAAACATAGCTAGGAATATGATTGAATGAATTATGGAAGCAATAAGATCAAACAATAATGATTTGCAAATTCGTGTAATTCAAGAATCAGTTTTGACCGTTGTATACCGCGGTAAGTTCATCCATACTGCAGTATGCCAGTGTGCATACTGCAGTATCCAAAGGCTTACTGCAGTAAACAACTTCCAGAGACAAAAAACTCGCGAAATGATTTTGAAAGATATCCTCTATACTGCGGTAAGCAACTAACATACTGCAGTATGCGAGTTTTTGTCAAAGAGAAGAGAGCCCGTGATTGCCCAATACTGCAGTATGAAAACCTATACTGCAGTATGCAATAGGTATAAACTTAGAGAACTTCCTATACTGCAGTATCCAACTCCATACTGCGGTAAGGACTTGGGTGAGAAAATTTGATAGCTCTCGGGTTGGCCCTATACTGCAGTATACATACCTATACTGCGGTATTGGCTTGACTTAAAATTTTCATTGCTCTCTGGATGCCCCTATACTGCAGTATACAAGGCTATACTGCGGTATGGGCTTGTTTTGAAAAACGCGGTTTCTCTCTGGAAGTCCCTATACTGCAGTATACATAGCTATACTGCGGTATGGACTTATTTTGAAAATACGGTTGCTCTCGGGTTGGCCTCATACTGCAGTATGACATCCTATACTGCGGTATGGCCTTTCACTGGGAGTCCAATACTGCGGTATGTAACTAACATACTGCAGTATTGACTTAACTTCATCAATTTGATGATCTTCTGTAAGTCCTATACTGCGGTATATCACCTTATACTGCAGTATTGACTTTCTGGAAGACCCTTTACTGCAGTATGCCATCCCATACTGCGGTAAGCAACTCTTAGATGATTTTCAAAGAATCTTGGAAACTTCAAAACATATTTTTCACTTGTTGTTAATCATCAAAACATATTGAGAACTAACATTCTCCCCCTTTTTGATGATGACAACACTTATAAACATTCTTTTGAAAGATTTAGAAAGATGTGTAGCTTTCAGATTGAAGTTTTCAAAATATCAGAGTTGAATTATCAGAAAAATATCCAATTTGCATGTTTAAACATAGACATCAGAGAATAGCAGCAGATATATAATTGAACTCGTAAACATGTGCAAAATATGTTCATATTCATTTAAAGCATCATACATGAGTTGTATCTAACTGATATCAGAAGAGGATAAATACTCTGATAATCACTGATATCAGCAAAACAAGATTAAAACATTACAAGCTTCCTACACCTACACCTACATCAACTAATCATCCTACTAAACCTCTAAACACTAAGCATCTTTCTCTGCTTCTCCCCCTTTGTCATCATCAACATACTCGGGATCTAGGATAATAAGAGGAGGAGAATAGAGGACCATAGCTGTGTTGGGATCAAAAGCGGAATCATGGGGCACAGTATATGGAGAGGGTGTAGGGAAGAGCTCAGTAGATGGAGTAGGTGGAGATGGAAGAGGATTCGGAAGAATCTCGGTGGTAGGGGTGACCGGGGAAGAGGTGGGGTGGGGTGGGCTATGAGGTGGACTGGGAAATGAGAAAGTGGGTGATGATGGTGGTGAGGAGTGGGGTTCTGGTGAGGTTGTGGAAGGCTGGGATACGGGTATAGATGGTTGGGCTTCTGGAACAGGAGTCGGAGAGGATGGACCAGTGGTAAAACCGAATGAAGATGAAGATGAGCCACCAAGTCCAAAGTGTTGAAGGAGTTGCTGAGCCTTGTCTCTGGCATCTGAGGCAGCAGCTAAGGTGACTGACAATGTAGAGCCCAAGTTGATCCCTTGATCATCAATAGCATCTTTCACCTTGACCAGTTCAGAGAGAACCTGTGACTGAGCCACTATCACATCCATAACCCCCAACTTGATGTCAGCCCGAATCACATCAAACTCTGCCTTCATCATAGCTCGGTGAGATACAAGTGCAGCATCCACAATTGCTCTAATCCGTTCATCAAAATCTGAAGGAAGTGGTGGTGGAGCAGACTGGGGCTCGTGTGCAACTGACTGAGATGCACGAGTCTGTGACCGCGGTGGAGCTCTCGACTGCCCAGATCCTTCTGGCTCGAACTGAATCTTCATCAAGTTGAGCTGAGTCTTGCCAAAGGCTGGGATAAACTTCATCTGCTCGGGAGGACCCACATACCATATCTTATGGTAGTACAATATCAGAGAGACCAGAGATGCAAAGGGCATGTAGGATCCCTTGCGGGATACGAATCTGAAGTGGCTAATCTCCTTGAACAGCCACTGCCCAATATTGAGCGGATGCTTGCGGATGAAGGCGGTGAAGAAGCGGTAGTCTTTCTGCGTGAAGTGCGTGTAGCTCCCGCCTTTTTGCACAAAGTTACGTGAATACACGTACCATATCACACGGTGCAAATGAGGCATCTCCGAGGGCTTGAATGTCAAGTGAACCCTCTGATCATCCGGTATGTCCTGACCGGGCATAAGTGTGGCATATACTTCCTCATTAGAATACTTCGGAGTGGATGCTTCTGGAGGGTTGACCACCTTAAGGATCTTGTTGAGGATGGCGGCAGATAGTGTAAATTTAACTCCTCTCACAGAAGTTGTGACCCTTTCCTCAATCAGTCTACCTTCAGAGCTCAAGATGTGATTGGTCGCCATGTTGAAGTAAAACATCCTGACCAACTCAGGACAGTAGGCAGCCTCGATGGAGACGAGCGTAGCATATGGCCCGAACCATGGTGAGAGATTCACGTTGCACTCTCGGTAGACTTGTTCCAGATCAACAGAAGTGACAGTGCAAAATCCTCGGCTCCCATAAAGATCTTTGAACTTGGCATTTAAACTGGGAGGAAGTAGGACAGGAGTAACCTTGAATCCTTCTGGCGCATTCTTGTGAATCTTGATCTCCTCGACTGCATTTGCTACCACGAGAGAGGAGTCTTGTTCAGACTCAGTTTCTGACGAAGACCCAGAAACATCAACAGACGATGGAGACGAAATGACAGTCGTGGAGGCTCTTTTGGACCTTGCCTTTTGAGGAACAACGGTCCTCTTCTCTTGTGTCTTGCTTGGCTCTCCAGACTTCTTCTTCTTCACGGCTGAAGATGGGACAGATGCTCTGGATGAAGTTCCCCTCTTCTTGGGATTTGGCGAAGATGTTCTGGGTAAAGGAACACTAATGCCGGGAATCTGACGATCAATACCATCCCCTAATTTCTTAGGAATTGATTTCGATCTTGGTGCTCTGAGAGGAAGAGAAGAAGAGGGTTGTTTGGAGAGAGATTGATCTTTGGACATTTTTACTCTAGGGTTTCGGTGAGAATGAGATTGGGAAGGAAATGAGAGAGATTTGGTGATGATTTTTGGTAGTTTAACGAGGATTTGTGACGCTTTCAAAGAGAGATGGAAGAGAAAGACGCGATACTGCTAGGTCTTACTGTGGTATAGACGCGAGTATGAAAGAACACCGTGTTTCAGTATATATAGACAGACTTGTATACTGCAGTAAGGTTCTTGCATACTGCAGTATAGCATACTTTCATTTACATACTGCAGTAAGGATGGAAGTATACTGACCTGGACTTCAAAAATGTTGAGAGAATTTTTGAAAAACCCGATGGCCATACTGCAGTATAGCACTTACATACTGCAGTATGCCTCTTGCATACCTGAAACTTCGTTTCTGTCTGACCCCATACTGCAGTATATGACTTACATACTGCAGTATCCCTCTTCCATACTCAGCTTTGGCCTCTGTCTGATCCCATACTGCAGTATATCACTTACATACTGCAGTATACCTCTTGCATGTCTGAAACTCTGAAACCCCGATGGACATACTGCAGTATACCACTTACATACTGCAGTAAGCATCCTGCACACTTGGAATTTTTGCTTCTCACACACCCTATACTGCGGTATATCACTTGCATACCGCGGTATAGCTCTACTGAAACATCAAAAACACCCTGCAAAAACAAAGACTAAACTCTCCGATGCTTAAGTTAGTAAAGATTAATCATCAATGACACATCTAACATTAATTTGAGGAAGAATAACTTACAATTCATTGGGATTTACCATTCCCAATTCTCTCCTTATGAAAGTGAATTGTTCCTTGGCTAGAGGCTTGGTGAAGATGTCAGCTAGTTGAAGATGAGTTGGAATGAACATCACTTTCACATCTCTCTTCTGGACATGGTCCCGGATGAAGTGATGTCTCACATCAATATGCTTGGTTCTTGTATGTTGCACGGGATTCTTGGCCAAGCTTATTGTGCTAGTATTATCACAAAGTATTGGGATTTCCTTTAAGTGCACTCCCAAGTCAGCAAGTTGTTGCTTCAACCACAACACTTGAGCACAGCAACTTGAGGCAGCCACATATTCAGCTTCTGTTGAGGACACGGCCACGGTAGTTTGCTTCTTGCTAAACCAAGAGACAAGTGAGTTGCCAAAGAACTCGCATTGCCCACTTGTACTCTTTCTATCCGTCTTATAGCCAGCATGATCCGAATCTGAATATGCCACAAGATGCTCCGGCTGACCTTTGGGAAACCATAGCCCAAGAGTCTTCGAATCAGAGAGATATCTGAATATCCTTTTCACATTTTCAGCATGAGACTCTTTAGGAGCGGATTGAAACCGAGCACACATTCCAACACTGAATTGGATGTCTGGGCGACTTGCAGTGAGATAGAGCAATGATCCAATCATTCCTCTATACTTGGTAATGTTGAAATCCTTGCCCTCTTCATCAGCATCCAAAGAAGTTGTTGTGCTCATTGGTGTGTCAGCTCCATTGCACTTGTCCATTCCAAACTTCTTCAGCAAATCATTTAAATACTTGGTTTGAGATATAAATATCCCATCCTTACGTTGTTTGATTTGCAGTCCAAGGAAGTAATTGAGCTCTCCCATCATTGACATCTCAAATTCCCCCTGCATAGACTTGGAAAATTCCTCACACAAAGAGTCATTAGTAGCACCGAAAATAATATCATCAACATATATCTGTACAATTAAAATTTCATTCAATTTATTTTTCTTGATAAACAATGTTGTATCAGCCTTTCCTCTAATAAATCCTTGATTGAGTAAGAATTGACTCAATCTTTCATACCAAGCTCTAGGAGCTTGCTTAAGACCATACAAGGCTTTCTTAAGTCTAAAAACATGATCTGGAAATTGATCATTTTCAAAACCTGGAGGTTGTTCAACATACACCTCCTCTTGAATGAAACCATTTAGAAAAGCACTTTTGACATCCATTTGATAGAGTTTAAAACCTTTTGTGCATGCAAATGCTAGAAGAACTCTTATTGCTTCCAATCTAGCTACTGGAGCATAAGTCTCTTCATAGTCTATTCCTTCTTCTTGATTGTAGCCTTTGGCCACTAATCTAGCCTTGTTACGCACAATGATGGCTGACTCATCACGTTTGTTCTTGAATACCCATTTTGTCCCAATTACCGGATGGTCTTTGGGTCTAGGTACCAAGTCCCAAACTTGATTTCTATCAAATTGATGTAGCTCCTCTTGCATAGCAATCACCCAATCATTGTCTGAAAGGGCTTCTTCTATCTTAGAGGGCTCTATATGTGAAATAAATGCAGAAAATGTAACTTCATTCAGAGTACTATTTCTGGTCCTGACTCCTTGATTTACATCACCTATGACTTGGTCTAAAGGATGATTTCTTAAAAATCTCCAAGCTCTAGGTTGAGACTGATCAGGATTTTCTAAGTTGTTTTCAGGATCAGCCTCAAAAACATTTTCTGAATTTTCAGAAGGAGTAGGAGCATTTTTCGAAAAGAATTTGTTTTTGAAAATAGTCTCCTCTTCATCATCCAAGGATTTATCAGATTCAGATTCACAGAATACAACATGTATAGATTCCTCAACAATCTTAGTTCTAGTATTAAAAACTCTATATGCTTTGCTCCTATTAGAGTAACCAATAAAGATAGCTAAATCAGCTTTAGGATCGAATTTACCAAGATTGTCTTTACCATTATTGTGCACATAGCACTTACAGCCGAAGACACGAAGGTGGCTTAGGTTTGGCTTTCTTTCCTTGTAGAGTTCGTATGGAGTCTTATTCAGCTTCTTTCTCAAGTATGCTCTGTTGGAGACGTAGCAAGCCGTACTCATGGCATCAGCCCAAAATACTTGCGAAGTGATGTACTCGTTCAACATTGCTCTAGCCATTTCAGTGAGTACTCTATTCTTTCTCTCCACAACACCATTTTGTTGTGGTGTTCTTGGTGCTGAAAAGTTGTGATCAATCCCCATACTGTCACAGAACTCAGCAAAGGCTTGATTCTCGAACTCTCCACCATGATCAGTCCGTATTCCTGAAATTGATAACCCTTTCTCGTTTTGGACCTTCTTGGCAAATGAAACAAACTGATCAAAGGTTTCATCTTTAGAAGATAAAAATATTGTCCAAGTAAATCTAGAGAAATCATCAACAATGACCAAAGTGTATAAGTTTCCACCAAGACTTTTCACTCTAGCTGGTCCAACTAGATCCATGTGAAGAAGTTGAAGAGGTCTGTTTGTTGAAATTTCATTTTTAGCTTTAAAAGAAGATTTGGTCTGTTTTCCCTTTTGACAAGCATCACAAATCATATCATTTTTGAAATTCAGTTTAGGAATGCCAATAACCAAATCCTTTTTCAATAACTTGTCAAGTTGATACATATTAACATGAGCTAATCGCTTATGCCATAGCCAACTCTCATTCAAGTTACTTACAAAACAATTTTCAGAAGTAGAAGCATTGCTAGAGAGGTTCAAAGTATAACAGTTTCCATCTCTAGGTGCTCTAAATAAAGCTTTATTTTTCAAATCATTTATGGAGATCAAATCCTTTTTAACAATAAAGCATTCATCAGAGTCAAATATTACCAAATTACCCTTATCGGTGCTTTGGCTCACACTTAGGAGATTGTGACACAATCCTTCTACAAAGTAGACGTCTTTGATGAGTGGGCCTTCATTGTTGCCTATCTCACCAATGCCAGCGATTTTCCCGGATTGATCACCTCCAAATGTGACTCTACCTCCGTCTTTTGGCTTTATTGATAAGAACTTTGATTTGTCTCCAGTCATGTGTCTTGAGCATCCACTATCAATGTACCACTTGTTCGGCCTTGATGCTCTAAGACATACCTGCAGATCACCAGAGGTCAAGTTTTAGGTACCCATCTTTTCTTGGGTCCTTTGGGGTTAGCATGCACCTTGGGAACATATGTTCCTTTTGGTACCCAGACATAATTTCCTACAGGTTTAGCTTTTCTTTCTTTTCGATGAAAACAAGATGAAGTAGAATGACCCTTCCTATTGCAATATGTACAATGTGCAAAAGGGTTTGAGGAATGAACAGATTTATTGAAATAATTCATATAGGATTTTTGTCCATTCTTTTTCTTTCCTTTCTTCTTATCAAAGTCTGGTCTATAACCAATGCCCGATCTATCGTTTGTAAAACGTTGTTGTTTCAAAATCACATTGAGCATTTCACTTCCCTTAGTAAATTTCTCAAGTGCTTTTGTAAGTTGTGAATTCTTTTTCTCTAGGATAGAGCATTCATCACAAATCAGAGATTGAGGAGAAGAGAAGTTTTCAATTTGCAGTTCAAGAAAAGAATTTTTTCTTTTCAAAGACATATACTTGTCTGCAAGTTTTTCAAACTCCTTTTGAACAACATTGTATTCAGCAAACAATTCATCATAGGAAGGAAGAGATTCATATACCTCATTTATTTCACTAGGTTGTTCTTCTTCCTCAGCAACCAGGCATATGTTGGCTTTTTCACTTTCATCCTCTTCAGCTTCATCCTCATCCGATGAGCTATCTCCCCATATAGCTGACACATATGCCTTCTTTTTGTATTTCTTGAATTTCTTCTTTTCTTTCTCTTGGTTTTTCAGCTGAGGGCATTCTGCCTTGATGTGTCCGGGCTTCTCGCATTCATAGCAGATGATAGGCTTCTTTGATTCATAGCTCGAACTTCCTTTCTGAAATTTCTTGAAGCCTTGATCTCTTTTATAAAACTTCTTGAATCTCCGGACCATCATGCCAATCTCTTCATCCTCGTCCTCATCTTCCTCATCCTTTTCCACGTTGAGAGCCACTCCCTTGTTGCGATTGTTGCCACCATTGACATCTTCTAATTCCTTCTTGAACCTCAGTTTGCTCTCGTATTCAGATAAGCTACCAAACAATGCGGCAACTGAAGTCATTGACTCTCCACGAGCTTCTTCAATGGCGGTAACTTTTGCTTCCCAATCCTTTGTCAGAATATTGAGGATTTTCCTCACTTGAGCTCCTTGATCAAAAAGCTTTCCCAAGGCCGCTAGCTGATTGGTCAAGTGAGTGTATCTCAACTGAAATTCTCCAATACTCTCGCCTTGCTTCATTCGCAACAAGTCATACTCAGTGGTTAGAATGTTGACGCGATTTTCCTTGATTCCAGATGTTCCTTCATAAGCTATTTCCAGCGCCTTCCACATCTCTTTAGCTGTTGACAAATTACAGATACGAAAGTACTCCTTTTGACTAAGAGCACTCTGAAGCATCAGGATAGCCTTGCTATTGAGAGTGATGTTCTTCTTATCATCATCATTGAGCTCGGCTTCTGTCTTGGGAACAGTGATGCCTCCTTCTACCTTGACTGGAACATAGTCTCCAGTCTCAAAGACCCTCCATAGACCATATTCTGTAGCCATCACGAACACACGAAATTTTGCTTTCCAGAAAGAGTAGTGTTCGCCGTCGAAACCGGGAGGTCTGTTGATTGAAGCTCCATCTGGAAGAATTCCTTCCATAGTGATCCTTCTCGAGTGGTAAAACTCTTCTGAGAAGACCAGGCTCTGATACCAAATGAAGAGTGGAGCTAAATACCCAAGAGGGGGGGTGAATTGGGTATCTTTAAAAAATTAAGGATTGAGCTCTGTTTTTGACTAATGAAAACAGAGGCTAACAGAGGAGTAGGGAAGGAAAGCTTTACACAATGTGATTTATACTGGTTCGGTCCTTTCTCTGACCTACATCCAGTCCCCAAGCCTCACCTGGGATTTTCAATCCACTATAATCAAATATTGATTACACACTCTGTACTAAGAGTTGTTCTCTCACTAGAACACACTCCCCCTTACAAGTTGTAATCAATACACCCTCTGTAAATGCAGGATGTTCCTCTCCCTAGGACACACTCCCCCTTACAAGTTGTACTCTGATTTTCCCAATCTCCAAGTCCCACTGACTTGAGATTATTACAATGAGTGATATACAATGAAATAGACTCTCTCTAAGAGCAGATAAGGTTACACACTGAAGCTCTATGTATCAAAGATACAATCTAATGTATATACAGAGAAAGAATAGGTATTTTCGTGCAGAAGTTTTGTAGCTGTCTTCTCTGTCCTGTTTCTTCAAATCTTCAGCTATTTATGGTAGTTTGAAGCTTGTGGACGTTAGGTAACCGTTGGAGCTTCTTCCCATTTGAAAAACTAGCTGTTGCAAGTGTTTCTCCATGTGTAAAGTTGCTGCAGAAGCTGTTGAGTAAATATGCTGTCACCACTTTCAGATTTGCACGTTTTTCACTTTCTTGCAGCTGAATGATGAGGCCCATACTATCTTGTTTGTTGATTCAACTTTATTCAGAGGAGCCTAAGTTGTCTGCAAGGTATGCTGAATGTTTATCACGCCAGGCTGTGGTCCATTCCCTTTTGTCTTGAAGGATATAATATTATATTGCAAGTTGCACAAGCTATCCCTTCATTTGATTCTCTGTCATGGGCTTGATATTTGAATATTGAATCTGTTGAAGCTTTTGTCCGTTGGAGATGTCTTTACTTGTTGTAGTAAGCATTCTTTAACGTTTAGAAGGCGTGCTCAGATGGATTGGCTAAGAATAGGTTGATTTGCAGAAGTGCATTTAATGCACTGTTCACTTTTTGCTTTATTGCTTTGACCTTCATTGATCTTCATCTGTGATTGCTGAAATTCACTCAACAAACTTGTTAAACATAGCTAGGAATATGATTGAATGAATTATGGAAGCAATAAGATCAAACAATAATGATTTGCAAATTCGTGTAATTCAAGAATCAGTTTTGACCGTTGTATACCGCGGTAAGTTCATCCATACTGCAGTATGCCAGTGTGCATACTGCAGTATCCAAAGGCTTACTGCAGTAAACAACTTCCAGAGACAAAAAACTCGCGAAATGATTTTGAAAGATATCCTCTATACTGCGGTAAGCAACTAACATACTGCAGTATGCGAGTTTTTGTCAAAGAGAAGAGAGCCCGTGATTGCCCAATACTGCAGTATGAAAACCTATACTGCAGTATGCAATAGGTATAAACTTAGAGAACTTCCTATACTGCAGTATCCAACTCCATACTGCGGTAAGGACTTGGGTGAGAAAATTTGATAGCTCTCGGGTTGGCCCTATACTGCAGTATACATACCTATACTGCGGTATTGGCTTGACTTAAAATTTTCATTGCTCTCTGGATGCCCCTATACTGCAGTATACAAGGCTATACTGCGGTATGGGCTTGTTTTGAAAAACGCGGTTTCTCTCTGGAAGTCCCTATACTGCAGTATACATAGCTATACTGCGGTATGGACTTATTTTGAAAATACGGTTGCTCTCGGGTTGGCCTCATACTGCAGTATGACATCCTATACTGCGGTATGGCCTTTCACTGGGAGTCCAATACTGCGGTATGTAACTAACATACTGCAGTATTGACTTAACTTCATCAATTTGATGATCTTCTGTAAGTCCTATACTGCGGTATATCACCTTATACTGCAGTATTGACTTTCTGGAAGACCCTTTACTGCAGTATGCCATCCCATACTGCGGTAAGCAACTCTTAGATGATTTTCAAAGAATCTTGGAAACTTCAAAACATATTTTTCACTTGTTGTTAATCATCAAAACATATTGAGAACTAACAATGTATGGTTGAACTTCTTCCATATTATTCAAGATGTACAGGTGTGCTTGCAACACCTCTTCACGAGGCTTATTTTTTAGTTTGATTCCTCGAGTTCCCTCGGTTATCTCCTCGTCATGCTGAGATCGTATCATCGTCCCTGATAGATAATCTTTGCAAAAGTCCATAGCCTCTTCAACTACATATCTCTCAACGATTGAGGCTTCTGATCGATAAGGATTTTTAGAATACCCTTTTAAGATCTTCATGTATCCCTCGAAAGGGTACATCCACCTTAGGTAAACTGGACCGCAGAGCCTTACCTCCCTTACCAAATGCACTATCAGATGCACCATTATATCAAAAAATGCAGGAGGAAAATACATCTCTAGTTGGGACAAAATAATATAACCCTCATTTTTCAATTCATGCAACTTTTCAATGTCAATGACTTTGTTACAAATAGCATTAAAGAAAATACACAATTTCGTTATAGTGGTTTGCACTTCATCTTTCATAATGCCCTTAATAGCTACAGGCAATAGTTGTTGCATCAGCACATGATAATCATGGGACTTCATTCCTACTAACTTCAAATCGTCCATTGAAACACACCTTCTCAAATTAGAAAAATATCCTTGTGGAACCTTAATGTCATATAAACACCCACACAAACTTTTTTTCTCCGCTTTTGATAGTGTATAAGCTGCTGGCTCCATATATGCCTTCTTACCATCTTCTTTTACTTGTGGATGTAACCGTTCTCTTATTCCTATATCAACCATGTCTAGTCTCGCACTCATTCCATCCTTAGTCTTTCCTAGTATGTGCAAAAGAGTACTGACAAGGCTATCACAAACGTTTTTCTCCACATGCATCACATCAAGACTGTGTCTTACATCAAGACTACGCCAATATGGAAGATCAAAGAAAATTGATCTCTTCTTTCATATATTCTTCTCACCCAAAATTTCTCACTGCTAACACAATATGACATTGATATGTTTCACCCGACTATAAACATCCTCTCCAGTTAATGCCTTTGGAGCCATTCTATGCTCCAGTAAGCCGTTAAAACGTTTTCTTAACTTACGATATGGGTGGAATCGATCAAGAAACCTCTTGTGACCGAGGTAGACCGTTTTGTTTTTCGTGCTTTAGTTGATGGAAGTCTGTGTCTGCTTCACATATTGGACATGCTTTATGCCCCTTGACACTGTACCCTGACAAATTTCCGTATGCAGGAAAGTCATTTATCGTGGTAAAAATTATTGCACGTATCTTGAAGGACTCCTTCTTATATGCATCAAACACATCTACGCCTTCCTCCCACAATTTCTTTAAATCCTCAACCAAAGGCGCCAAGTGACAGAAGATTTGACGTGTTCTCCCAAAATAACCAGGATTTAAAGATTTGAAGTATAGTGTAACCTGGGTCGTTTCTCCGATGAATTCACAGCGGGTTTGATTGGCGACAGCGAGACAGAAACAGAATGATAAAATGGGGGGATTTTTAATTCGAAAGAAATAAAAACGTAACTAAACAGAGACAAAACGAAACTAAACAGAGACCAAACAGAGGATTAAAGGATTAAACAGAAACAGATTAACAACGATCAACCCAACATTTTGATTCCAGAAACGTTCTTCATTGAGCGAGAAATAAACGAACTCGCGTTTGGATCTGGATGAACCGAAATCTCTGCGTTCATCCAGAAATCCCTCGACTAGACGATCGCCTAGAATATGTTCGAACAATGGCACCCCACTATGCAATCGCACAGCAAACTTTAAACCTAGTTCGAACTTAGTCCTTGGGATGAACCAAACCGAATATTTAATCTAATATTCGAACTATTTTCAGAAATCGAATCCGATAGATGAAAACAGAAACAAGAAACGTTACCGATTAAGCACAAGCTCTCTGAACGAGTCATGGAATCTTCAACGTTGGGTTAATCACAGATATTTAGCCAAGCATGGCTGGAAAAGATGAAGAAAAGATGATGAACGCGAAGAACATTGAAGAACAGTTGAGAGAAAATGAAAGCTTCTGTTTTGATCCACTAAAACACAAAAAACATGAATGAAAAGGTGTTTGTGGCTGCTGCCACACTTAAAGTTAACCTAATTGGGAAATGGGTTCAGCCCAAAAACAAAAATAAAATAATATGGGCTTTAATTACAAAATTCGAGCCCAAAATAAAACTCAAAAATACATATGCTTCGGCTCTAAAATCGACCGCCCTCTTGTCCGAATTTGCTCTTCATGTCTTCATAGCAATTGTAGCTCTTTGAATCATCTGAAATATGAGACAAAAATGAGGCAAATCCGATGTCTGGTTCAAGAGTTATGGTTAAAATAGTGAAGCAATGTAAATCTGGAATTTTCGCTATGAAAAATGGCTAAAATAAACCCAAAGGCCCAAAGCCCAAATAGATATAAAAGCCATTATTTATTAGCCAAAGAGTCCTAAATTATTAATCAAGAGGCAAAAAGTAGTGTATGAAATATTCAATTATCACCAAGCACACATCAATATTGTTCCCGGCCTGTTTTGGTCCAGAAATCATCATAGAGAGTATCACATACTTGCGTTTCACACATAGCCAGGGAGGTAAGTTGTATATTACAAGGAGAACCGGCCATGCACTATGGGTGCTGCTAAGAGTCTGATACAGATTGATCCATCTGTACAAAGCCCCAGAAGAAGGTTTCTTGGCTCACTGCCAAATTGAGGGAATATTTCGTCTATTTTCTTCCATTGTAGAGAGTCAGCTGGGTGCCGAAGACATTTTCCATCGGATATTCTCTCATCGGAATGCCATCTCAACTGCTTTGTCGTCGCTTCACTAGTAAAGAAACGCTTAAACCGCGGTATTATTGGAAGATACCACAATGCCTTCACAGGTTGCATTTTTGTTATCTCATCATCTCCAGAACCACCACCTTTCTTCACTTTGTATCGTGAAGTTTTACACTTCGGACAATTACTCAGGCCTTCATACTCATTTCTGTACAATATGCAGTCATTAGGGCAACTGTGTATCTTTTTATACTCCATACCCATCGAAGACAAGATTTTCTTGGCCTTGTACATACGATTTGGAAGTACATTATCGTCTGGCAACACATCACACAACAATTGATGCAGTGATGTGAAACTACTATCGATCCACCCACAAGTTGCCTTTAAGTTGACCAAATGTAAGGTCCCAGTCAACCGTGTATGCTTAGTACACCCAGGGAACAAAGGTGTCTCTGCATCATTCCGCACGCTATCATATTCATGCGGTTGTGCAAAAGATTCGACCTCAACATCATGAATCATTCTCTCCATTCCATCGTCATCTACCTCAACTTCATTTTTGTGGGACACACTGGTAGTTACCTCCTCACCATGCCATATCCACGTTGTGTATGGAAGGTTTATTCCATCACAAATTAAGTGATCCCTTATAGTAGCAATATCCCGTCGAACCCCATTTAAGCAATTAACACATGGACAATAATACATCCCATTTTTTGTAGCCACATTCCTTCTAGCAAATTCAATAAACTCTTCCACCCTATTCTCATATTCTTCACTAGTTCTCAAAGCATCCATCCAACTATGCCCCATTTTAATACCACCTACGACATTTCCACCAACACTCAAGTTTATAACAATTTAAAGAACGACATGTTTTTTTGTCAATCTTGAACTAAAAATTCGGCAACATTTCCCTTTAAAAGTAACACATCCCAAAATTTAAACAACAAACAATTTCAACTTCATTCAACAAAACTTACTAACTAAGGCAATTTAGATCAATATCAACTATTAAATCTCATAGTTTCATCAATACAAAATATAAAAATATAGCTAAATTGTCTAAGTCATAAACTATTAAATTATGGATTTATAATCATCTTTATTCATACAACAAAGTTTACCTAGTTCAATGCACATCAACAAAAAAAACAATAATAAACTATAATTACCTCAACTTTAAATTCTGATGCTTGAAATTTTATTTACTCTATTCAACCTAAAGACAACAACAATAAAGACAACGTTAGAATTATTCAAACTAACATATGAGAGGGAATAATTGTATGACAAAAGGAATATGATTAGATATACCTACCCTAGCACCCTCAAACTCTTGTGGGTTGTTGTCGTGACCAAGTTACAGTACTCAAAAAGGTTATTAGCTTCCTGAAGTCAAAAAAGAAGTAATTACTGAGAACTTAAAACAACAAATTTCTAGATAAGTAAAATTGATCAAATGTACTTTCAATGCTTAGATTTAATAAAATAAGTGAAATGTTAACTTGATTGTTGTATCTCCAAAGGAAATGCACCAAGTATACCATTGAAAGGGTCCAAACTGCAATTACAAGGCAAGTGTCCTTGAACATGTGATTAAGAATATCTAATAATCTTTGTAAAGCATTTTTAAGTGGGAATTTACAAAAAATATCATTTGAATTTTAAAACCCCCTAAAATGTGTACTAAATTAGCAAAATGTCAAATAGGTAATATGGTAGGAATTTAAAATTTTGAAGTTTGAATGTTGACAATTTGAACATAGGAATTAACAACTAGGGTATAGAAATTGATAAATTGAACTCTCAAAGTTGTCATTGTGTATACCTAGAGTGGAGTGATTTGAGTGTGTCTTTTTGCATTACAAAATATTTTTTTTATCCAAGAATTGAGGTAAAGTGCAACACTCGGGTCGTTCACTTAAGGAGTATTTATTGAGCTACTTAAATTAACTAAATATCTACACTACAAGAAAACATGGGGTTGGTTTTAAAAATCATTTCTCAACTACAACTAATTGGATGCAATGATATTAAATTCTAAGCTATTATTTTTTTTGTTTTCTTTATAAAATGAAATGGTTAATGAAATATGAATGAAGTGAATTCTCTAAAAATTTAGTTCAATTGCCATCCTTGTTCCATAAATGATATGGAAGTCCAAATTCATCAAAGTCTAATTGAAAAACCCCAATAATGACATTGGGTGTAACACTCATAATCAATATGGGCCTTCATTCTCTTAATTTTGTTACTTTTCAGGATTTTTTAGCAACCAGTGACTCATCTTCAAAAATTCATAATTAAATCTAGAAAAATCCTTTTGGGTTGATTCCAAAGCCCAAATGACCCTTAATATGTCTATTTCCAACCACAAATACTCATTTAGGCCAGACCAAGTCAAAAATATATCCATAGCCAAAAATATCCCTACTGTCCGAAATAATGTCCAGAATCAGAGGGTCATTTTCAAATATATGAAAATAATCCTTGAGATGTCTACTTTCTCCCTGAAAAATTCATAATTTTCGAAGTCCATTTACCATGTCAAATATCATGAAGAAGATGACTGACTCCACAGAAGATTTCCAAAAACAGAACCCTAATGATTTCCAAACTTCCATTTATGCTTCCAAAATTATGATTCAAGGTCAATCTCATATAAAATCTCATTTCAAACACAATAAAACCATCAAAATGACCAAATTCCCATTCTTTATACCGAAACAAGGGCTGGCAGAAAATAGAACATAGGAAACTATATTGCTTCCAATGTTACATATCACTCTTACACTTCTCCTATTCTATCATTTGATCTCCCTTGCACCATAACAAACCCTACAAAATTCTACATTTGGAACTATAATCATGACATAAGCTTTTATCTTTGGCTTCCTACAAAACCCTACAATATATATTCGAAACAGAGGAAGAACAGCAGACAAGCCTATGGTTCTTCTAAGGTTCTAATCAAGCAGACAAGTATCACAGCAGACAACCATGATGCAGAAAATTAAAAGACAAACAGATTTTCCAGCGATTCTATTGAAATTCATCAGATCAAAGATTTTGCAATAGAGGAAGCCAATTTCAATGATTCATTGTTTCAATTCCATAGCCAATCAATCAAATGAAAACAAAAGGTAAGTGTGGGAAGATTAAACTCACCTGAAGAAACAGAGGAAGCCACGGTGGAAAATAGCGGCAGCCGGCAGAGTTGTGAAAAGGAAAACCTAAGACCTCCCTGAGCTTCACGGTCCGACTACAAGGTTCTGTGCGTCTGATCTTTTGGAGTTCTGGGTTGTACCGTTGTGCCGAAGGACGACGGAGGTGGGTGGTGATAATGGACGGAGGAAGGAGTAGAGTGAGCTTCTGGGTCCGAAGGCAAAAAACGAGGAAGAAGGAGAGTGAGACAGAAGGCATAGGGAATTTTTTTTAAAAAAATAAAAATAAAATTAAATAGAGATACCTCAGTCTCCCTTCTTTTATACCTCAGTCCGACGGCAACAGAGCAAGCAAATCGACGAAGCTCTCACGCGCGACGACAACAGAGCAGGCAAGTCGACGGAGCTCTTGCGCACAATGAAAGGGAAAAATGAAAGGGCTTTTGGTAGGGAAGGCGCCGAGTGAGAGAGTAGGTGAAAGTGAGGGTGAGAGATTTTGGGCGTGAATGAGTGAAAAGGCTTTCGCGCGGCGTGAATGAGTACTGAGCAACGGTGGGGATATGTGTGTGAGTAAGCACGTGAAGACAGACATCAGAATAGGGTTCAAGTGTGTTTTTAAGGCGTCCTGATCAGGTACAAGGACGAGAAAAAATTAATTAAGGCGTCCTGATCCCATAATCAGGACGCCTCAAAAACAAAAAAAATTACCCCTGACCAAAAATTTTGTTTTTTCGAGCCAATTAAGGCGACCTAATAAAATAGCCAAACGCCTTAAAATTTATTAAGGCGTCCTGATTTGACATCAAGACCCCTTAAAATTAAATTAAGGCGTCTTGGTGTCAAAGCAGGACGCCTTAATAAATTTTAAGTCGTCCTGACATACTATCAGGACACCTTAAAATTCAATAAAGTATCCTGATCTATATATAGATCGCCTAAAAAACTCCCCAATTAAAATTTTTGGCCTAATTAAGGCGACCTGCCAATATATCAGGACGCCTTAAAATTGGCGCCAAAAAAATTTAGAAATGGCCCTAAGCACAATTGATTTTTGGCGCAAAATAGTTTAAAATTAGGCATCCTGATATTGTTTCAGGACGCCTTAATTTATTTTAGACGTTCTGAAGCTTATTTCAGGACGCCAAATTTGAGAATATCAGCATTTATTTTACAAGAATGCCACTACTTTCATTTTTAACTTCCTTTTTAAAAATCAGGACATCTCTTAGGGAAGTAGTTAGCCTTTTTTATAGTAGTGATGGTAAGGATAACTTGGGAAAGTTCAATCCCAAGGCAGATGAAGATATATTTTTGGGTTATTCAAATAGGAGTAAAACTTATAGAGTCATTAATACTCGTACTCGTATTGTTGAAGAGTCTATGCATGTTGTTTTATGTGAATCCAAATCTGATAAACCTCTGGATGATGATAAGGAAAATGTTTTCAATCAATTCTTTTCAAAAACCACTCTTGCTTCTATTGAAAATCTTGAAGTTGTTTTTGAAACTGATCTTCAAAACGCTTTAGAAAATCTTGATCAATCTCAGCCTAAAGCTTGGAAGTTCATTAGGAATCATCCTTTGGACCAAGTGATAGGTGATGTAAATCAGGGAGTAAGGACCAGAAACAGTACTTTAAATGAAGTAACTTTTAGTCCCTTTATTTCTCATATTGAACCCTCTAAGATTGATGAAGCCCTTTCAGACAATGATTGGGTGATAGCAATGCAAGAGGAGTTACATCACTTTAATAGAAAACAAGTTTGGGATTTGGTACCTAAGCCTAAGGACCATCCAGTCATTGGCACTAAATGGGTATTCAAGAACAAATGAGATGAATCAGCAATCATTGTCCGTAACAAGTCAAGATTGGTTGCTAAAGGCTATAATCAAGAAGAAGGAATTGATTATGAAGAAACTTATGCTCTAATGGCAAGATTGGAAGTCATAAGAGTTCTTCTAGCCTTTGCTTGAGTCATCGGATCCAAGCTCTATCAAATGGATGTGAAAAGTGCTTTTCTAAATGGTTTCATTCAGGAGAAAGTTTATGTTGAACAACCTCCAGGTTTTAAAAATGATCATCATCCAAATCATGTTTATCGTCTCAAGAAAGATCTTTATGGTCTTAAGCAAGCTTCTAGAGCTTAGTATAAGAGATTAAGCAAATTCCTTCTTGATCAAGATTTTATTAGAGGAAAAGCAGATACAACTCTCTTCATAAAGAGTAATAAGCTTAATGAAATTTTAATTGTTCAAATATATGTTGATGACATTATATTTGGTGCTTCTAATGATGCTTTGTGTGAAGAGTTTGCTAAGAATATGCAGGGGGAGTTTGAGATGTCCATGATGGGAGAACTCAACTATTTCCTTGGTTTTCAAATCAAGCAAAGGAAGGATGGAATCTTCATATCTCAGACCAAGTACCTCAATGATCTGCTGAAGAAGTTTGAGATGGATCAATGTAATGGAGCTAACACTCCAATGAGTTCAACCCCTTCATTGGATGCTGATGAAAAGGGCAAGGGCTTCAACATTACAAGATATAGAGGAATGATTGGATCATTGCTCTATTTGACTGCAAGTCGCCCTGACATCCAATTCAGTGTGGGGATGTGTGCAAAGTTCCAATCTGCTCCCAAAGAGTCTCATGCTGAGCATGTGAAGAAAATCTTCAGATACCTTGCTGACACGAAGACACTTGGATTGTGGTTTCCCAAAGTTCAACCTGAACATTTGGTGGCATATTCAGACTCAGACCAAGTAGGGTACAAAACCGATAAGAAGAGCACAAGTTGTTGTGCTCAAGTCTTATGGTTCAAACAGCAACTATCAGACTTGGGAATCAACCTGAAAGAGATCCCAATATTGTGTGATAACACAAGCACAATAAGCTTGGCAAAGAACCTAGTGCAACATACTCAGACTAAGCATATTGATGTGAGGCATCATTTCATAAGGGATCATGTTCAGAAGAAAGATGTCAAAGTCATGTTCATCCCAACACATCTTCACCAAACCATTGGCTAAGGAGCAATTCAATTTTATAAGAAGAGAATTGGGAATGGTAAATCCCCATGAGTTGTAAGTGTTTCTTACCCAATGTTAGTTATGGTTTTAATGAATGATAATTACTAACTTAAGCATTGGAGTATCTAGTTGTGTTTTATGCAGGATTCTTGAAATTCTTATGTTTGTTGTCAAGAAGAGCAAACTCGAGTTTTGGGAACAAAACTCGAGTTTTGTCAAGTATTGCCGGGGTCAAAGAGCAACCTTGTTTTTAGAGGAAGCTGAAAACTCGAGTTTCCATCAGACAGAGAGCAACCAAGTTTTGAAGAATGGTGAAAACTCAAGTTGGTAAGTAGAAACTCGAGTTTTGGTCACGGAAGTTCAAAGTTTCACCTTACACCTTTGAAGTCCGGGTTAGTAACCATTCATCAAAACTTGAGTTTTGTAGTGAAAACTCGAGTTTTAGTCGTGTCTATATATAGGAGTTACTATTTAAGTTCTTCAAAACTCAAGTTTTGCCCTAGCGCTCTACTATGCATTTAGCCCTAATCTTCCCAATCTCTCTGATTTACCTCTTTCTCGACCAAATTTCTTCTCCCAATCACTAAAGATGGCCTCGAATCGACCTCCTAAGCCAACACACAATGAATCTAACCCTAATATCAACTCCAATCCGTCAACCACCCCAGTTGAGCGTCTAGTGAGATTGAAGACGACTCCCAGACGCTTCCACTATGGAGTTGGTCGCTCAATCAAGGGAGTGGGTAAGAATATTCCCTCTTCTTCTCCAAAGTCGAAGAGCACGCCTCAGTCAAAGGGTGCTTCTGCTTCTTCACCCAAAGCAAAGGGGGTTTCAGTCAGTGATCACTCAGAGGTCCGTTCCAAGAAGCGGCATGATCCTGAGCATGTTGAAGTGAAAGGCAAGAAGAAGGTTGCTGAGTCTTCCAAACCTCCTAAGTCGAAGAAAGCCAGGACAGCATCTGCTGGTCCAGAACCTGAGCAACGTCAAGCCTCTTCTCAGGGTGCCCCTGTTACTGATGAACCTGAGGAAGAATCTTCAATTGTGGCAAACACAATTGAAGAAATCTACGCACATCGTACGCCTCCTAACGGCTTTGCGTCCACTTCCTCTACTCTTTCATCTGAGCATGTTGACAGATTCAAGGAGTTCTTTCTGAATAAGGCTTTCTGTCCTTCTATGTCAGTAGATTTGCCCAAGCTAAAAGATGAGCATAGTCTAGACCTCTCACCGTGGCTGAAAGATTATGAGTCCTTTCTTTCCATCTCAGCTTCCTACACTCCCAATATTGTTAAAATCTTCTATTTTAACATGGTGTCTGATAATATCCTAGATTCTGAGGGAAACCTAATTGAGGAAAGAGTCACCACAACTGTCAAAGGTGTCAAATTCACCCTATCTGCTTCTATCATCAATACCATCTTAAAAATTGCCAACCCACTTCGTGTTCCTACTGTCAAATTCAGTAATCAATAGATATTTGAGGCTCTTAAGCCCAATATCCCTTTTCCTGAAGATCAATTGCATACCCTTACCTTCAAACCTGTGTCGATGACACCAATGAATAGAATACTTTGGCATATCTATTCTAGAAATTTTATACAGAAAGGAGGTAACTTCACTCACTTCACACAAAAAGATTATCCTCTCTTCACTATCCTAGTCAAGAAAATTCCTATCAACCTTGGACACTGGATCTTTCAGGAGATGTTAAGGTTCAAAATTGCCTCGCGTAGACCTTCTCACATTCCATATCCATCGCTTGTCTCTGTGATTCTGTTATATCACAAGATATGGTACCTTGGACCTCCTAACTCCATCAAGACTCCTCCAGCTTTTGGCAAATCACAGTTGAACTGTATGAAGCTCAATCTCGAAGTCCTACCACAGAAGTCTTACCCTTCTCATCTCCTATTACTCCCTCTACTGAGGTTCTCCACCATGACTCCCCTCCTACTACTCCACTCATTGACCCTCTCCATGAATCCTCTTTCTCAGCTCCTCCCTAATTTGAAGATGACAAAGGGAGAGAGAAAGTAGCTAGATAGAATTTGAGTTTTTAAATGTTTTGGAGAGATTAAGTAGTGTCTTTAGTGTTGGTAGCATCTTTTTGATTTTATGCACTCTGAACTCCTGTAATGCTTTGCATTTTATAAATGAAATTGTCAATTTGCTTATTGCTTCTGTTGCTTATCTCTGATTTGCCCATATATTGTGTTTTATCAAATGTGCAAAAGCAATTTCAAATGAACAGAGATTTTCAAAATGCTACTTTTCTCAGATTTTTGAAATTTGAAACACTAAGATTTGATCAATTCCATTTCAAAATACAAACTCTCTCAAATTCTTGAAATTTTGGTTTACAAGTGTTGTTATCATCAAAAAGGGGTAGAATGTTAGTTTTCTATGTTTTTTGATGACAACTGACAATTGTAAATACAAGTTAAAGTTTGTCTTTGGTAAGTTGAAAAACTTACTGTCAGAGGTAAACTCGAGTTTTTGTTTGAAAACTCGAGTTTTGAATTTGACAGATAGCATATCATTTTCAATTAACAAAGCAAAACTCTAGTTTTCATGAGAAAACTCGAGTTTTGATCTTACAGAGAACACTCAGTTTTTCACTTTAAGACAAACTCAAGTTTTGACTGGTAAACTCGAGTTTTGCATTACACAGAGACCTCTGATTATTTCCTGTCAAAGACAAACTCAAGTTTTGATTTGGAAACTCGAGTTTTGGCCATACAGAGAGTATCCAACATTTTGAACATATGCAAACTCAGTTTTAATTTAAAACTCTAGGATTTCACTTTGTCATGAGTCTTCTAAGTTTTCTCAAAATTGTGAGAAAACTCCAGTTTTGTTTTGGAAACTCGAGTTTTCACTTGGCATAGAGTTTTCATGTTTTACTCAGTTTTTGAAAACTCCAATTTTGACTTAGCACAGATTTTTCAAAGTTTTCATAATTAAATGAAAACTTGAATTTTGTTTTTGGAAACTCGAGTTTTGGCCAAGCCAAGAGCATTGCACCTTTTCAATGTTTTGAAAACTCAAGTTTTGGATGAAAACTCCAGTTTTTATGTTTTGGACTAAAACTCATACCTCACATTAAAAGTCCAAAACTCGAGTTTAGTTTTAGAAACTTGAGTTTTGAGTTTCATTCAAAAATGTGTTCCAAAGCTCGAATCACGACTTTCCTCTCTGCATAGAGGAAACTCGAGTTTTTCTTAAGTGCACAATTGAAAACTTGAGTTCAGAAGAACAAACTCAAGTTTGTGTCGCAGAGTTTGAAAATCGAATCTAATGAATTTGTGAAACCTTCTTGTTTGATCTTAATACTTTCTATCATCAATCATTTACATTTCTAGCTATGTTTAACCACTTTGTTAGTGAGTTTCAGATGATTTAGAAGATGTTTATTGAAGGTTAAAAGCTAAAGCAAAAAGTAACGTCAGCACATTAAATGCAAAACCCAGAAAGTTGCATACTTTTGGATAATCCTTCTGCACACGTTTACAAAGGATTAATGTCTGCTTTCCACTTCCAATAGCTGCTATTCCAACGGATTAATATTCAAGAAGTCAACCCTAGACTTCTGTGCAACTGGATTAAGTGAAGATTAGAGAAAGAAGAAAACCAAAGCTTAACCAAATTCTTATCTAATGAATGCAACAGTTATATTGAAGATTATAACAGTCATTTGATGCTCTATTGGTATAAATAGAGCTACATTCAATACTTCTCAACTAACACATCTGCTGAAAACGAATTGCATCCAAGTCTACACTTATTCTTTCAGTTTTCACTTGTAAAGTATCTTATGATACATTAAGCTTCAGTGTTTATCCACTCTTAGAAAGAGTCTTTTGTTTATAAATCATTTATTGTAAAGAATCACAAGTCAGAGGACTTGGTAATTGGGTTCATTGATTGCAACATGAGAAGTTTATACCCCATTATAATAACCTTGTTTTATATAAAAAAAAAAAAAAGTTTTGATAAGTTGGGTTGTGAACTTAAAAAGGAGTGCTTAATTTCTAACTGACAACGTCCTTATATCAACATTTTTTTTTGACTGAATCAACAATATTCTAACTTTTATTTATACATACAAAAAGATTTTAACTTACGAGTTTGTGAATGATGAACTAAATTTGTTCAAATTAAGAATATTACCCCCAAATATAGAAATTAAGAGAATCAAATATTAAAAAATTATGCTCTAATCCTTATCATAAGCTTAGTGTAGGAAAACTTTTTGGTTTTAAATAAAAGTATTTTTTTATATATAATATTATCATCCAGGTAGGAGTTCATATTTTTGTGGACATATTTTTGCTTGTCAGTTTGATGATTCATGTGCTTCACTTTAAAGGGAAATGTGGGACAGGTAGATTTTATTATGTTTTGTTTTTTCTTGCCTAAGGTCAAAAGAACTGCGCCGACTCACATTAATAACTTCAAAATATTATTTTCTCCATGAGGATAGCTTCAATTATTTTTGAGAAAAATGTATTATTTTTAAGTACGTAAAATTATATTAAAATATACACAAAATATTAAATAAGATTACAATTACAAAGTACCTAATAAAGAGGTATTGGTAAGCATCGTTTTGAATACATATATTGCAAGAATTTTTAATATACTTCTATTTTTTTGGTCAAATTTAATATACTTCTATCATTCTTATTTGTAAGTAAACTTTTAGAGACTTTTTTAGTTTGTAAATAAAATAAAAAAGCTTTTAGAAGCTTTTCATCACTTTACAAAATCGATGAAGAAACTACTTTTTTCAGTACTATCATATGGTTGGGAGTATATTTATGGTGGAGAGAGGGATTAGATTAGAATATATGAGTATGACATTGAACTTTACGTTGAATAATACGAGTGGATGTTTTGCGTTGGCCAAAAATAAAAGATTAGGTTAAAATATAATATAGTTAATTAATTGAGGGTAATATTAAAAAGGTGGGACGATTTGAGAACGTTAACTAAAGTAGTAAAAAGGACAAAATATGACAGATAAAGAGGCATTGATACGAACTGTTAATCCACTGAATATATGCTGGATTTTTTATTTTTAATATTTTTTATTTTCTTAAATTTATCTTGTTATTTACGAAAAGTGGCCCCGACCAATACTCTCCCACTCGCAGACAGGCTGGATAAGAGAAGACATAAACGTCAATGCACGGTCCTACAATTTTGACTGTGTAAATATGATAATAGACAACACCATATCTACCCATAGATTTCAAATGAATTAAGACCTCAGACTTTTAAATCTATGCCAGATTTTTTATATTACCTCTTTTTTTTAATTATAAGATCATTTTTATAGTGTAAATAATATATTACAAAAATAGTTATATAATTAAGATCGGAGGGAGTACTAGTATTCAACCCTTGTTTTATGCACGAAATATTTATGGACAAGTTGAGAGATTGAATTAATCATAACATTTGCTTTAGAAAGATTTGTGCTAAGTTTTTTATTTAATTTTGTATTTTTTTAAAAATTCCAAGTGACATTGATTGGTCTAAAAAATTCTATATTATTTTTCAACTTGTAAGTGGTTGATGTGTTCTTTAAACCACTTGTTGGTGGGCTCTACATGAGCTGGGGATGAAGGATCTGTGGGAAAGTAATATGGTGTGTGGGAGTGGTAAACGGGTCTGTGCGTTCCATATTTAAACCCAAGAACATAATGGATATTTTCTTTTGTTTTTTTAGTATCCCATCCGATTCACCAAAACCTTCGGTTCCAACTAATTCGGATCGACGTTCTCTCACGCCGATCTTCTGTGCGTGGAGTTTTGGGCGTGATTAATGGGACTTTGAAGAGCTTGGGACAAAGGTTTCAGGAAGTGATATCCATGAAAAGTAATTGTTCCCAAGAAATTAAGTCGCTTTTACATGCACATGGCAGTATTGTTGTTGTCTTGTTGAGGAGAGAATGGTCATTGCGGATTGACAAGTGTAGCCGAGACGTGACCCTGGAGGCTGTGAGCATTGAAAAGGATTAAATTAAACGTAGTTGGATTAAAAAAAAAACATTAATTGGATTGGAGAGACCGAGATTAAAGATAAGGTTGGACCGAGTCAATTTAGATTTTTTGTTTTTTGTTTTTTGGCATTTAATATTTTATCCGATCTTTATTTGTAAGAGTTCAATAAATGTATTACATTGTTTAAGAAAATAGTTGAAAATAGTTAAAATTAATAAATATATCTCAAATCAAAATTGTTTTTCTAAATATTCTTTTATTTATGGAGGCAAGCAATATAGAGAAAATGTGTAACAAATGAGGGAAAGTAAGAAAGAGAATAATAATAATTTTAAAAAAAACAGAGGAGAGAGAATGAAGAAAGTCAACCTTTTATATGAGGGACAAAGATAAAAGAAAAGTCATCAAATGCTGAGACAATTTTTATCGAACTCTTATAAAAAGGATTAGATAAATATATATCAAGCAATTATTTATATGATTGGTTAAATATAAATAATTGCTGAGATAATATAAATTATTCACTAGTTGAAAACTCCTAATTATTTTATCAACTTTGCTTCTTTATCCTATCTAGAGACTATAAATAGAGACAACGGGCAAGTACAAAAGGCAAACCAAAAGAGACATTGCTGTAAACATGAGAAAGGCTATTCTAATTGCTTTTCTTATTTGGGTTTCTACAATATTTCTCTTCCAGCTTCCTTGTTCCACTCATGCACGTCTTTTAGTTGGTAACAATAATACTTCAACTTCGTTTGTTTTGGTTTTTTTTTTTTTTTTCCTTTTTCCTTTTTCAATCTCATGCACTGTGACTAGCTTCTTGCCTGATCAGTTATGAAATGTTTATGAGTTTCTTGTTAATTAATTATTCTCCGTTGTGATCTGTGAATATATTAAACTGATAAGTTAATATTATGCGATGTATGATGCAGAAAAGACACCGGTAACTCCACCGACGACGAATCCGAACAAGCCTGCAGTTCCATGTCGTCCTGGAATTCCTTATACTCAGTGCCTTCCACCAAAGGCAGCTGCTCCAAAACGTCCGTGCCCCAATCCCTATGAGCGTGGCTGTAAGAAGTAGGAAAATAAATATCTCAATTGTACGGATATATATAGAAAGTATGATGGGAAAATTTATATTTTTATCCTTATATTGTTGGTTCTATTGTAACTCAATTTTTAAATTTTGACTTTGTGTAATTCAATTTTTATAATTTATATTCAGTTGAAACCCATTATTTAAAAATTAACTCACTAAAATTCAATTTCTATAGTTTTAATCATGCAAAACTCTAGTTCTTAAGCTTTATGAAATGCTTAATTTTATTTTATAAAATATAAGGGTCAATAATTTAAATGGTTAACACCATGAATATTGAAATTGCACTGAATTAAAGTTTAAATATTGGGTTACATCTTTATCAAAATTATAGGGATGAAAAATATTAATTTTCACTGTTGCTGCAGCTTTTGATTATCCTCCTCTATTGAATAAATGATGTCTTCCTACCTAGATTTGATGGGAAGTCTAGTTAAGAGTTTGGTCATCAAATATTCTATTTACTTTTGAGTGTGAGAAATATGTACTTTTTCTTTTTCTTTTTTTGGCTCGGTTGAGAAATATGTACTTAAATTTATGTGTTGGTGTGGGGTACTTAAAATATAGAAGGTGCCTCGTGGCTTTTTTACTATCTGATTAATTAATAGAGTAACTTATCCACTTGTAAATTTGTTGCTTACATTTTTACTTCAATCACAATCAAATAATATTGGCCAAAGTTTAATTCAGCCCCGCCCTTCTTGCATCATTCCTTGCGTCATACTAATTCGTAATACAATTCAAGCATCCGTCATTATGTTGAACATTGGAAACAGTATTGCTTATTTCATGACTTCAGGTTAAAAGTAATTACTCTGAAGGCTTTTTTAAATTATTCTAACCGATTTCACAACGAGAAATATATCTTCATAATATATGATTAAAAGAAAAAAGACGCCAAAAACAAAAACCATGGCTAGAAATTGCTTCTATCACTACTACAGAATAGGGATTTAACGGATATAAATTAACGCCAGTTTTTAAAAATGTAGATATTAAAATATAGGCAGTGCCACTGTTGTAATTTTTTTCCTTACTTTTAATATCCGTTTTTTAAAAATAGACATTAAATGTATAGGCAGTGGCTTATTGTAATTTTTTTCCTTAATTTTAAAGTTTGCTTTTTAAAAACGGACGTTAAATGTTTAGGCGGTGGCACTATTGTAATTTTTTTCTTTACTTTTAAAGTCCGTTTTTAAAAAAATGGACATTAAATGTTTGCACTATTGTCATTTTTCCTTACTTTTAAAGTCTAATTTTTAAAAAATGGACGTTAAATGTTTTTGTAAGATCTGGCTGTCACCTAAGAGGGGAGGTGAATTCGGTGAAGTATAAAAACTTTAGTTACTTTGAAAATTTTTTCGTAACTCACTGAAATCAGTTTATAAAGCAATAACCTGACATTTAAATATGTATACACATTCAAACATATATGCTAGAAATGTAAGAGATAAGGGAAGAGAATGTGCAAACTGATTTATACTGGTTCGGCCCAATCCTTGACCTACTCCAGTCCCCAAGCCTTACTTGGGATTTTCAATCCACTATCTTCTTCAACTTGATTACACGTTCTGTAACTGAAGTAATCCTCTCACTAGAATTCACTCCCCCTTACAAGTTGTAATCAAGACAATGTGTTTCCCACTCAAGATCACCCAATCTTAAGTAACTCTCAGAAGAATAGAATGATTACAATAAATCTTCTCTCTCAGAAGTAAATAAATGAACACTGAAGAACAATACAAATCACTTCACTCTCTAAGCTATCTAAACATGAAAAACAGAGAGTAAATTATGAAAAACAGAGTATTAGCATATTGAAGATGTAAGCTCTTGTCTTTGCGTTTTTCTGCTTGAATCTGTCTTCTATTTATAGGTAGAGATCAATATATGACCGTTGAGAAGATTCAATGACTGTTGGATAAAGAAATATAGCCATTAGACTCAGATGAAACTAGCCGTTAGAACTTCGTTTTTTGAACCAGCTATGACATTAGCATTTACTTTACTCTTGATCTTCAGTTTAACACCCTTTGATCATCTGAAACATGTATACAAATGATATAAATGATGTTAAGAAGTGTTATAAATCATTTGGGTAATCATCTGGATGTTTATTAGAAGAATCAGGATTTTTGAAACGCTGATTTTCTGAAGCTGAGATGAAAACTCGAGTTTGCTCTTGAAAACTCGAGTTTTCCTTTTGTTGTCGAGTGTTGGATTTCTCTCTGCTTGAGCAAGTTTTCCATTTGTTGTCGAGTGTTGGATTTCTCTCTGCTTGAGCAAAACTCGAGTTTTGAACTTACAAACTCGAGTTTGGAAGATACTCTGAAGATCATTGCTCTCTGTCTGATGAAAACTCAAGTTTCCACTTGTAAACTCGAGTTTTGGTTCTTTCCCAAAACCAAAGTTTTCTCTCTGCCTTCGATAAACTCGAGTTTTGATTTACAAACTCGAGTTTTGACTTTGTTCTGCCCTTGGTTGCTCTCTGTAACTCGGAAACTCGAGTTTTGTAATTACAAACTCGAGTTTTGACTTTGTTGAGCGTTTTCGCAACTTCTTGAACTGACTGTCAACTTTCGAGGGCCATATCTCCCTGGTCTGAACTCCGTTCTAGTCCGTTCAACTCTTGATGGAAAGCTCTATGAGTCTATTTTCATTTTCCACTGATTTTAGCTCAATCGGATTTGTCGTTTGTGAGATATACCCAAAATACCGAAGGTGTGTCTGAACTATGACGTTGATTCTTGTGGCAAATTGTAAAAATCATAGCTCCTTAATCTAAACTCTTTTGGGCTTAAATTTTATATCAAAATGACGCATTGGAAGTCTAGTTTCATATGCTTTTGGTTTCGTCTCAATCCGATCTCTAGTTTGGGAGATATCGTCGAATTACCAGACCTCGCCCGATCTGAACGTGAAGCAGAGTAGAACAGAGTTGCTGATCACCGCTGAAAACTCGAGTTTTGACTTGGAAACTCGAGTTTTGAGAATCCAGAGACGCCAGAAATGCTGAAAACATTACAAACTCGAGTTTTGAATCCAAAACTCGAGTTTTGAGTTCCAAACTCGAGTTTTGTGTTGAAAACTTGAGTTTTCTCCTATCTGAGAGGCAGATCACTGTAGCGAAGTAGGAAACTCGAGTTTTGACTTGGAAACTCGAGTTTTCTTATCCTGAAGCTGATTTTGCTGACTTTAACTCCAAATTGAACCATTCCAACTTCCATATGATCGTGGAGGCTTCTAGAATCAATCTTAGAACTTGAATAATGATATCTTTATTTCATTCAACAAGTTCTTCTTTCTTTCTTCTCTTCTCTTGACCATTCTTCATAATTCAACTCTTTCTTTCTTCTCTTCTCTTGATTTAACTTCACATCTTCTTTGATTCAATTTCTTTTTCTAATTCAATACTTCTTTATTGATCTTCTTGTTCATCGTTCTCCATTATTCATCATTCTCTGCTAGTTCTACCTTCTTCAATATTTCCTCTTCTTCTTGACTATTCCCAAAATCCTTTGATAACTTATTGCTTTCTTGACAACCTCTACAAGTACTTCTTTCTCTCATCTGCAAGTACTTCTTTCTTTCATCTCTTATCTCCTTCTTGATTATTCTCCTTAATTTAACTTAGATTGATCTACATTAAATACAACTATTAGTCAATATATGAGATAACTATATTACTCAATCTTTTTGCTTTTAACAATGACATCTATATAAGACATCATCAAAACTAATCATATCTAACAGTTTCGATACAATGACTGTTTTAATTTTTTTTTTTAAAAAAAAAAACAGAAGTTGTACTTTATACACCATTTATTTTATTTTATTTTTATTTTGAGACACCATTTAATTTTATTTTGTAAAAACTTAGTGCTACTTACCGTTAGAATAAAAACTTCAAGATTATATGACTACTATAATTATTCCCCCATATTTATAACTATTTCCTAGTATGTAACCTATAAATTTGATAGTTAAGAGAAGAAATTTGTTTTTATTTTCATTTAGTTAATTCCTAATAATTAAGTTTTTGCGACGGATTTTTTTTTAGTCGCAAATTGGCGGTTTTTTCCCCACCTTTTGGGCGAAACTAATATATTTAGATTTATTTTTTTGGATTTTTGTGACGGAAATACAAATCTGTCGCAAAAATTTGCAACGGAATTAGTTTTCCATCGCAAAATTTTGCGACAGATTGTGAATTAAGGCCATTAGATTACACTTTATGATGTTTAATCTTAGCCCTTCATTTATGTAGAAAGATCCTACTTTACTATTGAAGATCTTTGTTTTAAATCCCATGTGCTCTTATCTTTATTATTGTTTATTCTTCCCTTTCTCTTTCTTGTGATATTTTCGCCCCCCAGCATGACTCAAGGGATTTGATATTTAATCTTGGTTATTATCCCTAATATAGTGTTTTAGATGTTGTTACGCATAATTGTCAAAGTGTGATTAGTTCATAGATTAATAATCATCAATAATTCACTTCATGCTAATATTGAACCCTTATTGGTTCTTGATTTTTGATTAAGTCAAAATATCCTAATTGATGATTTTTTAATTGCCACTAGATTAATTATGAAAATTTATTCAATTATTTGAATTAATGTAAATTTAATTGTCCACTAATTATTGTTAATTTCCTTTAATTGATATAGGTATTTTTATAACATTTTATGGCTCTTTATGATTAAATATGAACTATGTTGTAATATGATAATTTTAGGGTATTTTATGATCCCTAAATGAATATTAGAAAAATTGGGTCTTTAGTTATTTAGTTCTAAGAGAAAATTTCCTAAATTAAATAAGCTACTAAATTTTGAGACCACATATTCACTTATATTTAATAGGTCATGTTTATCAAAATATAGTGGTTAAGCTAAATAGGAATTTTATGGTATTACAAGCTAAATTTGTTCAAATTAAGAATATTACCCCCAAATATAGAAATTAAGAGAATCAAATATTAAATAATTATGCTCTAATCCTTATCATAAGCTTAGTGTAGGAAAACTTTTTGGTTTTAAATAAAAGTATTTTTTTTTTTATAATATTATCATCCAGGTAGGAGTTCATATTTTTGTGGACATATTTTTGCTTGTCACTTTGATGATTCATGTGCTTCACTTTAAGGGTATGTTTGGTTTGAGGAAATGGGAGGGGAGGGAAAGTTGAGAGAGAAATTTTTTTTCTCTTCTTTACAAAATTGCCCATAGATAATTTTCAATATTCCAAAAATATCCTCATAATAAAAAAGAATATTCCCTTCATTAATGGCAAAATAGTAAATGTCATTCAAAAAAATTTTTCCCTCCCTTTCCCTCACACTAAACATACCCTAAAGGGAAATGTGGGACTGGTAGATTTTATTATGTTTTGTTTTTTCTTGCCTAAGGTCAAAACAACTGTGCTGACTCACATTAAAAACTTCAAAATATTATTTTCGGAAAAATAGCTTCAATTATTTTTGAGAAAAATGTATTATTTTTAAGTACGTAAAATTATATTAAAATATACACAAAATATTAAATAAGATTACAATTACAAAGTACCTAATAAAGAGGTATTGGTAACTAAGCATCGTTTTGAATACATATATTGCAAGACTTTTTATTATACTTCTGTCATTCTTATTTATAAGTCAACTTTTAGAAACTTTTTTAGTTTGTAAATAAAATAAAAAAGATATATGGTTGGGCGTATATTTATGGTGAAGAGAGGGATTAGAATATTTGAGTATGACTTTGAACTTTATTTTGAATAATACGAGTGGATGTTTTGCGTTGGCCAAAAATAAAAGATTAGGTTAAAATGTAATATGGTTAATTAATTGAGGGTAATATTAAAAAGGTGGGACGATTTGAGAACATTAACTAAAGTAGTAAAAATGACCAAATATGACAGATAAAGAGGCATTGATACGAACTGTTAATCCACTGAATATATTCTGGATTTTTTATTTTTAATATTATTTATTTTCTTAAATTTATCTGGTTATTTACGAAAAGTGGCCCCGACCAATACCCTCCCACTCGCAGACAGGCTGGATAAGAGAAGACATGAACGTCAACGCACGGTCCTATAATTTGGGAAAATCCTTCTTAAGGCCCATATTAACAAAACAATTCCAGAAAAGGCCCCAAAATTCTGAAAATTTCAAAAAAGATTCCAAGATTCTAAAAATTCTAGAAAAGGCCTCAAGATTCTAAAAATTCCAGAAAATGCCCAATGTAAATTGTTAATGGGGCTGATATAATTGTTAGCGGGGTACTGATATAGTTGTTAATTGGGCTGATTTAGTTGTAAGAAAAAAAAAGTAACAACTAAATCAGCCCAGTTAACAACTATATCAGTTCCCCGACAACTCTGTAAATTCTGAACGACCTTTTTTAAAATTTTCAGAATCTTGGGGCCTTTTTTGGAATTTTTAGATTTTTGGGGTCTTTTCTAAAATTTTTTTGATAAAAAGGGCCTAGAAAAGGATTTCCCCCTATAATTTTGACTGAGTAAATGCAATAATAGACAACACCATATCTACTCCGAGATTTCAAATGAATTAAGGCCACAGACTTTCAAATCTATGCCAGATTTTTTATACTACCTCTTTTTTTAATTATAGGACTATTTTTATAGTATAAATTATACTACAAAAGTGATCTTATAATTAAAACTAGAGGAAATACTAATATTCAACCCTTGTTTTATGCACGAAATATTTACAGACAAGTGGAGAGACTGAACTAATCATAACATTTGCTTTAGAAAGATTTGTGCTAAGTTTTTTTTATTTAATTTTGTATTATTTTAGAAATTCCAAGTGACATTGATTGGCGTAAAAAATTCTATATTATTTTTCAACTTGTAAGTGGTTGATGTGTTCTTTAAACCCGTTGTTGGTGGGCTCTATATGAGCTGGGGATGAAGAATCCGTGGGAAAGTAATATGGTGTGTGGGAGTGTTAAACGGGTCTGTGCGTTCCATATTTAAAGCCCACAAAATAACGGATATATAAAAGTAGTGCTTGTTTATTTTTTTGTACAAGTGAGTTGATAAGTGTATATTTTATAATTAAATATATGTAAATTTTGAATATATTAGATTAAATCTATAAATATTTTATATCTATTTAATTTTCTTAAATTAGTCAATTAAATTTTATATTAAGAATAAGAGGAGGCAATAAAAAAAAATACTTGATTGATCGCATGAGAAAAACTCACTTCACCTTACTTTTATTGTCAAAAAGGGTGATAAATGAATTATTTTATACTAAATATGTATTTTTATGTTTAATTATTTGATTATTTATGTTTATTGGGGATATTAATAACTTTGGTTAACATACAAAAATACTTACGAAAGTACATATCGTGTTATTTTTTTTTTGAAAATACAAAAGTACCCATACTCTTTTAAAATAAAATAAAAAATAATCCACATGGCAGTATTATTTTTGAGGATTGACAAGTGTAGCCGAGACGTGACCCTGGAGGTTGTGAGCGTTGAAAAGGATTAAATTAAACGTGGTTGGATAAGAAAAAAACATTAATTGGAGCGAGATTGAAGATAAGGTTGGACCGAGTCAATTCAGATTTTTTTTTTCTTTTGTTTTGGCACTTAATATTGGGATTTACACTTCTCATATTATATGAGAAGAAGAAGATTTCTACACATATGAAATAGTGGGACCCACATCTTTTTTATATAAAAAACACTTGAGCATGAAAATGATGGAACTCACATCTTTTTCTATTTATGACATGAGAATACACTTCTCCTACAACATGAGAAATGTATTTCCCTTTAATATTTTATCTGATCTTTTTTTATAAGAGCTCAATAACTGTAATACACTGATTAAAAAAATGGTTGAAATTGGTTAAAAGCAATAAGTATATATCAAATCAAAATTGTTTTTCTAAATATATTTTTATTTATGAGGAGGCAAGCAATATAGAGAAAATGTGTAACAAATGAGAAATGAGAGAAAGTATGATAGTAACAATAAAAATTGAAAAAGAAAAAAGAAAAGAGGAGAAAGAATGAAGAAAGTCTACCTTTTATATGACGGGTAAAGATAAAAGAAAAGTCATCAAATGCTCAGACAATTTTTATCGGACTCTTATAAAAAGGATAAAATAAATATATATCAAGCAATTATTTATATGATTGGTTAAAAATGGGAGTGAATAAATTATACACTAGTTGAAAACTCTCTAATTATTTTATCAACTTTGCTTCTCTATCCTATCTAGAGACTATAAATAGAGACAACGGGCATGTACAAAAGCCAAACGAAAAGAGACATTGCTGTAAACATGAGAAAGGCTATTCTAATTGCTTTTCTTATTTGGGTTTCTACAATATTTCTCTTCCAGCTTCCTTGTTCCACTCATGCACGTCTTTTAGTTGGTAACAATAATACTTCAACTTCGTTTGTTTTGGTTTTTTTTTTTTTTTTCCTTTTTCCTTTTTCAATCTCATGCACTGTGACTAGCTTCTTGCCTGATCAGTTATGAAATGTTTATGAGTTTCTTGTTAATTAATTATTCTCCGTTGTGATCTGTGAATATATTAAACTGATAAGTTAATATATTATGCGATGTACGATGCAGAAAAGACACCGGTAACTTCACCGACGACGAATGGGAACAAGCCTGCAGTTTCATGTCCTCGTAATTATACTCGTTATACTCGGTGCATTCCAGAGGCAGCTGCTCCAAAACCTCCGTGCAATATGTATGTGCGTGGCTGCAAGAAGTAGGAAAATAAATATCTGAATTATACAGGTATATATGGAAAGTATGATAAAAATAAGGGAAAACTTATATTTTTATCCCTATATTTCTAGCTCTTTTGTAACTCAATTTTTAAACTTTAACTCTGTTCAATTCAATTCTTATAATTTATACTCAGTTGAAACCCACTATATAAAAATTAACTCAATGAAATTCAATTTCTATAGTTTTAATCATGCAAAACTCTAGTTCCTAAGCTTTATGAAATGCTTAATTTTATTTTATAAAATATAAGGGTCACTAATTTAAACAGTTAACGCTATAGATATTGAAATTGTACTGAATTAAAGTTTAAAGATTAAGATTGAGTTACATCTTAGCCAAAATTAAAGGGATGAAAAATATTAATTTTCACTGTTGTTGCAGCTTTCGATTATCCTCCTCTATTGAATAAATGATGTCTTCCTACCTAGATTTGATGGGAAGTCTAGTTAAGGGTTTGCTCATCAAATATTCTATTTACTTTTGAGTGTGAGAAATATGTACTTCTTAGATTTATGTGTTGGTGTTGTACTTAAAATAAAGATGGTGCCTCGTGGCTTTTTTACTATCTAATTAATTCATACATGTGACACATCCACCTTTCATAATTTTAATTAGCTTCAATTACAATCAAATAATATTGGCCAAAGTTTAATTCGGCCACGCCCTTCTTGCATCATTCCTTGGGTCATCCTAATTCGTAATACTAGTCTCTGCTTAAACCTTGTGTATATACTTCTATAACATATATTAACAAAAATAATGATCTACAATTCAAGCATCCGTCATTATGTTTAAGATTGGAAACATTATTGCTTATTTCATGATTTCAGGTTAAAAATATTACTCTGAACGCTTTTATAAATTATTCTAAGCGATTTCACAACGAGAAATATATCTTCATAATATACAATTAAAGGAAAAAAGATGCCAAAAACAAAAACCGTTGTCTAGAAATTGCTTCTATATTGTTACTACTACAAAATCGCGATATATGATAGTTATTAATTGTTATAAGTCATGGTTTCAAATTGTCATATATACGGGTGCTATATAAAAGATCAGCATAGATACATTACAGTTCCCTCCAGGCCTATTATAATGGTTATAATATAATACCCGCTATATATTGAGGTTTAGTAAGATCATGATTTGCTTATTGCTCTAATAATAATCAACAGGCACAAATAAACAGCCATCTTTATAAATAGTAATGCTTGCATGATACATCACAGTATCATTTTACAATTGTTATTCATTTAGTAACATACATATACACTACAAGAAAAACACATATTTGCGACGGAATTTTGCGAGGGAAAAAATTCCGTCGCAAATATTGGGATATTTGCGAGGGATATTTATTTCCCTCGCAAAAAGTTAATTTTTGCGAGGGAAATTATTATCCCTCGCAAATTGGACGGAATTTTGCGAGGGACGAGACATTCCCTCGCAAAATGGTGCATTTTGCGAGGGACAAGACATTCCCTCGCAAAATTGTAGGCATTTTGCGAGGGAATTTCCATTCCCTCGCAAAATTCCTCCATTGCGAAAATTTGGGGGAAAATTTCCCTCCATTTTTTTCCCTCTTTTGCGAGGGAACAAGAATTCCCTCGCAAAATGGTGCATTTTGCGAGGGACAAGACATTCCCTCGCAAAATTGTAGGCATTTTGCGAGGGAATTTCCATTCCCTCGCAAAACTCCTCCATTGCGAAAATTTGGGGGGAAATTTCCCTCCATTTTTTTTCCCTCTTTTGCGAGGGAACAAGAATTCCCTCGCAAAATGGGGAATTTTGTGAGGGAAAATCTGGTCCCTCGCAAAATTGCGAAAAAAATCTGGGGAAATTTCCCCCCAATTTTTCGCTATTTTGCGAGGGAGGAAAGATTCCCTCGCAAATTGGAAGGAATTTTTGCGAGGGACGAGACATTCCCTCGCAAAGTGGTGCATTTTGCGAGGGACAAGACATTCCCTCACAAAATTGTAAGCATTTTGCGAGGGAATTTCCATTCCCTCGCAAAACTCCCCCATTGCGAAAATTTGGGGGGGAAATTTCCCTCCATTTTTCCCCCTATTTTGCGAGGGAACAAGAGTTCCTTCGCAAAATTGGGAATTTGCGAGGGAACATCTAGTCCCTCGCAAAATTGTGAAAAAAAAATGTGGGGAAATTTCCCCCCAATTTTTCGCTATTTTGCGAGGGAGTAAAATTCCCTCGCAAAATGTCCCCATTTTGCGAGGGAACCTTTTTTCCCTCGCAAAATTTGCCCATTTTGCGAGGGGTTTTTTTATCCGTCGCAAATTTCAGGAAAAAAGCTCAGTAGATTTCCCCCAATTTTGCGATGGAACTATAATTCCCTCACAAAATGCCACATTTTGCGAGGGAAAGATTTATCCCTCGCAAAATGGTGGCCATTTTGCGAGGGAACATATATTCCCTCGCAAAACTCCTTACATTTTGCGAGGGACATAAATTCCCTCGCAAAAATCCTTACATTTTGTGAGGGAATTTATATTCCCTCGCAAAACAGTATATATATATATATATATATATATATTTAAAAAAAATATACCTCTACACAGCAAGCTAAGGCAATTAAAAGAGAGAGAGAAAAAAAACCCAACGTCTCTCACGATTTCCCCCCTGCGACGACTCATCAGTACTCAGTAGCCCTAATTTCACAATTGCATCTTGAGTCTCGGCCTCACCGTCTTCTTCGTCGCATACTCGCACGTCTCAGTCCGTGATTTGTCGTCACCGTCGCCCGCGATCTGTCTCTATCTGTTGCTCGCTGTCCAGGTTATTCTAGGGTTCTTTGCCTAATTCTTCGTCTTCTCAGTCGCATACTCGCACAGGCCGCGATTCGTCAAGGTAAATCTTCTTCTTTTGCTGCTGCTATTGTGGAAACTAGAAGAAATCCGAGAATCATGCTAAAAGGGTGAGTTTTTGTGCTATTGATTTCAGGTCAGAGTTAATCCGAGAATCGCGTTGCCGCTCTTCCTCTGCTCCCCAAATCAAATCGCGTCACTGCTCTTCTCTCAACCCTCGTTGCTCTCCAAATCAGCTATCTTGGGAATTTCGAAGTGGCTAGGTTGGTTAGGGATAAGAAGACCAGAGAGCTTGCTGCTGTCAAATACATTGAAAGAGGGAAAAAGGTAAAATCTTTTTCGAGGTTAAATCCAGAAAGAGACCAATCATGTTTGATCAAATATGTAGGACTGCTCTGCGATTTCTCATCGTGTGCATATTGTTGATGCACACGATGAAGTGATGAACCCTATTTGCTTTCCTGGATTTGCTTTCCTGGAATACTCATTTTACTCGAATGATTCAAAGGTTTTATTGTTGCCATGAGGAACCCTCTTCTTGTATTTGCGTTGCTTTTATTAAATGATTTTTTTGATTTGGGTTTATATCTTGCTCTGGATTTTTGAATATGCAAGCTCTGTTCAGAATCCTAACAACACACAATAGAGACTCATCACACTTGTTCATCGTAAATTACAAGCAAAATTTTTTAAGTAGAAGGTAAGTAATTAACTTTGGAGGTGTTGAGACAAATACTTTTTCTAACCATACTATATCATTAAGGTTGTAATCGTAGTTTGATTGTATGATAAAACAGTTCCTAAATTATTGCCATTTGTGAATTAAATCAGGTTTTAACATCAAGTGTATTTACATTTGGTGATCTTGATGCTTATAATCTGTTTTTCTTCTTCCCTTTTGCTAGAGCCTAGAGGACTAATCACCTATGTTTGTATTTTTGACTTCTTCTCTTAAGGCTTATTTCAACATCATACTGTACTGTAACAACAGATTTGTTTGCCTTCAAAAAATGGTTACGCACCGTCTTTAAAAAAGTAAAGCTAAGAATAGTGATGAAGGCATGTTTCTTTCGTTTTGAGGAGGTTGGATAGCTTAGCAAGCCATATCCTTCGTGTATTTCATATATTATTAATTTTTATGAAGTGGAGTTTTGCCACTTTTCTTTATATGATCATTAGATGGCTTGGTTATGTTTCATGAAAATTGTGGTACTCTTATGGTTTCAGACTTTCCACCTAGTGACTACTACTCATATAGATTGATCCTGTGAAGTTGTGAAGCATTATACGTATTTAATTCATGCGATTTTGTGACTAATGTTATAGTTGGGTTGTTTGGTGATGAAGCAACCAAATACTTTAGGAGAGGGTGCTAGCTAGAATTATGTTTGGACTATATATTTTTGTGTGCCCACCTTTAGGGTTTTCAAAAGAGTAGTTTTTAGGACTGTTGATGCTTAAAAACTTGTATTGCTATGGATGTTTTTGAGTTTGAAATGTACTATATTATATTCATTCTTTCCCCTCATTAACTTCTTAATTAAGTTTGAGTCTAGGACCACTTCTAGCTATCTTCTGCTGGTGGCTTCTTTACATGTTACAGTTATGTATTTCTTTTATATATGCTGCCGTAAGAAATACTTGGCTTTTGCTAATTGATACTGGGTTTAATTAAATGTTGAAAGAAACAACTAAGCTAAGTTGTGAAGTCTTGAATAGTGCGTCATTATATTGTTTATATGTTCACACAAAATTGTGTTACATATTCTCGGGTCACTAAATCTGCCAATAATGATGGATTTGAAGTTTGGTATAAAGGAGTTATCCATGAAAGATAAAAATAGAATATTGACATCATTAGGATCAATATCACTGATACTGTAGATGTAGATTTCTATCTATGGAAGAAAGAATACAAAGAATCGTAATGCAATTGTACAAAAACAATAAATAATAACATACAATTAACAAAATTAATATTATTAAGTACGAGTAAATCTAATTTTGTCTTCTATGAGTTAGCTATATACTTGAGTCTAGCAAACTTAATCATCATCAAGAATTTGGTGATCTTACTCCATTGCAAGAACTGTAAGTCTTATCATTGTTGACAAATCCCAAGTATGTCATGTTTTCTGGATATATTCATTGTCATTCTAGTTTATCTTTTTAAGTCTTATTCTTTGCAACTAAACAATCTTCTTTACTTGAATGAGACTGCTATGGATATATTCATTGTCACTTACTTTATTGGAATTTTGAAATTTATTTAGATAAGGTACATAATCTATTGGAAGTATTGGAAGTGTTGCTCCAGGTAGACGTGATACTTTTGCTACCAATCGCAAACCATTATTCCCTCGTCTATTTAAATGAAGTACAAAAAATAAACTGACTTTGTAATGTTGGTTAAATTTGTAGATGATAAGAGGGTGAAGACGTTAGAAGCGAAGGTGAAGGAGCAAGAAGCGCAGATGAAGGAGCAAGGAAAGATGATTTTAGAGATGCGGGAACTTCTCAACTCCCTTATGAAGGACAAGGGTACGGGGCCGCTTCCTGATGGTGATAGCGATACCGATGGTGATCCTACCCAGACTGCTACTATTTAGACTTTTTTTTAGTTTATTTTTGTTGAAACATTATACTTTGTAATATTTTGTTATTTTTATGTAAACTTTGATGTTTATTACAATATCTTTTTATCATATATAAGTCTTTTTAATTTCTAACTTTTAATATTTTTTATGAAATTAATTACATTTTTAAAATCATTTTATTTTTTAAAAAATTTAATTGGGAACTTTGCGAGGGAAAGCAATTCCCTCACAAAATTCAACAGTATTGAATTTTACGAGGGAATTTTATTCCCTCGCAAATATAAAAATTTTGCGAGGGCCAAAGATCCCTCGCAAGATTTGAAATTTGCGAGGGAAACCTATTCCCTCGCAAAATTCAATAGTATTGAATTTTGCGAGGGAATTGAATTCCCTCGCAAATATAAAAATTTTGAGAGGGCCAAAGATCCCTCGCAAAATTTGAAATTTGCGAGGGAATCATTCCCTCGCAAAAATTTCAAATTTGCGAGGGATAATTTCCCCCGCAAAATCTCGAAATTTTGCGAGGGAATTTATTCCCTCGCAAAGTCCAAATTTTTGCGAGGGATTCGCTTTTCCCTCACAAATCTTGAAATTTGCGAGGGAAAATGGTTCCGCCGCTAAATCCAAATTTTGCGACGGAAATGTGCATTTTTGCGACGGAAAATTGGTTTGCGTGGGCGATTTTTGCGATGGAATTTTTTCCGCCGCAAAATCCACCGCAAACCTTTTTTGAAACGGAAATTTGCTCTTTTGCGAGGGAAAAATTCCGCCGTGAAAAAATGATTTTTTTGTAGTGATATAACGGTGTGTATATAAGAACCGTTAGTTTAAAATAAAAATTTATAAGTCTCATATAGAAAATCGTTACGTATTTGATGAAGGGGTAACCAGTGCAAGTATACACTATCAATGTAATACCGGCAAGTATCCCAAGGTAATAAAATATCGTTCCCACAGGGACCAAAGTTCCAACTACCAACCCAAATCACTTTAATTTATAGTTGATGTAATCGAAAGAGTTTTTGATGAAAATATTAAAAGATAGTAAAATGACAAAGAAATTGAATTAAACTTTGTAAAATGAAATTAACAAAAGCTTAGGGTCATGTATATCATCAATAATCCATTTAAATGTTTTTCCTTTACCAAAAGCTAGATTAAGACCTAATCTTCTTTTAAGGTAGAGTTTAACTACTTAACCGTTGAATTGGAGTAAGTCAATCGAATTTCAGATTTTAGTCTAATTGCTTATTCCTAAGTCAATTAGCTTAATCCTTAATCCTAAAGTCATGTTCCCATGCTCATTAGAATTAATTCTTGCATTAAGTCCAGAATTCTTTATGATTGCATAAAGCCTATGTCAAGTTCCCTTGCTAGTACCTTATGTTCTTTAATCAATTGAACCTAGAATTAACTAGCCTTTCCCAAGGTCTAATTAATCTTTCAATTCCTTAATTAGATGATCAAACCAACCAAGGCATTAAGCGTGGGTTAAAGAAACATATCCAAGACAAACATTATGCAATTAAAAACAGAATCACAATTAAACTTCATAAAGAATCCATACATGACCTTAGAAAGATACTTAGTTCATGCTAATCATGACCAAGCATAAAAATGGTAAAAGATGAAGAACATGAAATTTAATTAAAACAACCAAAAAGGAAAGATTACAACTAAGCCATACCAAGAAGGAGGCAAGAAATACAAAAGAAAAACAATACATAAAACAAAAGATTAGAACTAAGCCATACCAAGTAGGAGGCAAGAAACTAAAGACAAGAAAGAAAGACAATACATAAAACTAAATAAGCAAAACTAAAGCCTTCCATGTAGGAGGCAATGATCAAAAAGGGAAGCAATGGAAAATAAATTGCATGAAAGTTATAAGAATAAACTAAGCCTTCCATATAGGAGGCAAAGAACAAGAAGAACATAAAATGAAGAGAAATCTGAAACTAAGAAAGAAAGAACCTAAAATGGAGAGATCTTGGTCTGCTCCAAGTGTGTCTACATCTTCTAAACATCCTTGTATTTATAGAAAACTTGGGAGAACTATTGAGCCACAATTCTTGACTTTTGTGCTCCAAAAACGCGTCCGAATTACAGCCTGGTTTACACCAAGATTTCGGTGGCTTTCGGTGAATTTGTCTTCATATGAATTGTAGCCCCGGATGTCAGCTTTCCAGTCGTTCAAACAGGACCTCATTTGGATATCCGTAGCTCCAGTTATGGGCCAAACACTGCATGTTGGTCCAGAGTCCGTCACAGCACATTGTTTTGTATTCCAAGCCCATTTTGGTCCTCTAAACGTCTGATTTAGCTTCTGGGCTTTTCATAGAAGTTGTAGGTATGTCTCTTATCTTTCCTAAAATATAAAGTTTGGATCAATTGGAGGTCTAGAACGTAAGTTATGATCAAAATACCGAACAGTGTTCATTACCCAATTGAAAAAGAGATGTGATTTGAGCCCAGTTTTGATCCAAATTTCAAATATGACCAAGATTAATGCAAATGAAGTCTAAAAACTCATTATGCAGATGAAAACACATATTTAACAAATTGTTCCATTAAAGCATGATAATGACAGAGTTTATAGCTTCTTTTTGCATTTAAAATAATATGAATTCAATGATTATCAAACTCCCCCACACTTAGCCTTTTGCACTCCTGGGCAAAATCTAAAGCAAGAAAACCAATCTTTTTTTTTTTCAAACAGTTGCCAGTAATGTAAAAATTGAACAAGGGATAGAAAGCTTCAAAAGATTGATAAATCAAAACCAAAATTCTTTTATCTCCAATCACAATTATGGCAATTTCAATCAATGACGCTAATTACATAAGATGGTCTTTCAAATGACGCGCTCAATCAATCAACCTCTCAAGTGTATCTCTCAAGTGTTTAAGGTATATAAGTGTATCGCTTAAATTCTACCCAAGAAAATTGTTCTACCATAAGCTTGCTCATTTTCTACGTCTCCACTACTCATAACACATATAGGCACAAATCATGTTATTACAGGTTGTAACGCGGTTAGGATGAAGGTAGGTAAATGATAGGGCAAAACTTTAAGCCTAAAAAAACTCCGCAAGTGCACGGGCCGTATCAAGTAATAAAGAGTAAGTAAGATATCGTTCCCACGAGGACTTGGTATCACAACTTTAGTTAAGCATTGATTTCACAATTTCGTTTAAGTTGAGAAAACCAAATTAAATTAAATTAAGATAAAAGAAATTAAAACTAAAATAAAAATAAGAAAACTACCACAATAATCAAATGAGCAACCTAGAGTCACTAATCCCTTATTTGATTCTTAGATTTTATCCCCACTAAATTAACTTTGATTTAATTTAATCAGCTAATCTAGAGTATTAATGTCTATAAATGCCTTCCGGTCCATTTATATACCTATCTTAATTAATTATGTAATGCCTCACACAATTAAATAAGACGCGTTTTAAATCGGGCTCACTCTAATTTGATTATGCGGAGCTTCTAGGTATATTCCTATCCTAGACGCAAATTAGATTAAAACCTAACTTCACGTTAAATTTAAACCTAATTCCACATTATTTATTCCCAAGGTCAATTTAGGATTCCCTCTTCCAAGTCCAACCCTAAATCCCCAAAACATGCTCAATGGTGGCCACTCACTAAGCAATAGCAATAAACACAGGATTAAATAAACTGAATAAAATTAATCAAAACTAAAAAGTGGGAATAATCTCTAAAACCCAAACAAGTTCATAGATCCTCTAGGTTGCAAAACCAACTAGCCACACATGGCTTTATTCAAATCCATAAACAAAAAGAAAAGAATTCAGGTTCAAAGAAGAAGAAGAAGAGAGAGGAAAGAAAATTTCTTCGTCGCCTCCACAGTCCTTCCGTCCTTCCGTGGAAATGATGAAGAGAACCGAAACGCTCAGCCTCTACTTCTCTGCTTCTTTGTCCCTTCCTTCTCGTTCTGCGTCTCTCCTGATCTGCTCCGTCCTCCTTTTGCTTGTCTCTACTTCCTTATTTATAATAATTTAGATCTTGGGTCATTGATTCTCTTTTACTTATTACAAAGATATCTCATATCTTGTAATTTACTCCATCAGATCACACAATTGATTTTGTTTCTATTTTCTTGCATGAGACCACTGAATTTGACTGATTGCATATCCTCTTATTGCCTTTTTTACTTCATTCCAAATCAGCTAATATTTCCTGCACAATAAAAATAGGATATGAGTAGATTTTATGTCGATTTATTCTTTGATCCCAAGTTTCACTCAATTATGGAAACGTTCATAAAAGATAATTAAATAGGTATATAATATCAATAATTCTAATTAAATCTCATAAAATATACACCTATTTAATGATAAAATATATACTCATCAGTAAAAGTATGGAATGAGAGGCTAAGCACCAAAGAAATTAAATCGAGCACTGATTAACATAATCATTCTATGTATGAAAACTTTCATTTAACTCAAATACCTCCTTTCTTTCTTTGTTTTTTTTTTCTTCTTCTTTTACACCTTTTTTTTTTCTTTTTGTTCTTTTTTGTTTTTTTTTGTTTTTTGTTTTTTTGAAACTATACTATATATATAATCACAATGGCAACATCAAATATCTTCCCCCCACACTTAAACTGTTGCACTCCTGAGCAGCCCCCACACTTAAACTGTTGCACTCCTGAGCAACCCCCACACTTAAACACCAAACCAAGGTAAACCAATGCTCAATAATTTTTCACGGTGCGGAGTAAAATGGTTTTACACTTAGGCTTGTAATGTGGCTTAGAACAAAATGGACAAAAAGGCACAAAGGGGTTACCAAAGGAATAATAATGCATGGGAAAGGTTATTTGGCCAAAGTGGGGAAAACAAAAGGAAACAAAAACAAGCTTCCATCATACCTATGCACATAAGTGAAAAATGTAGTTTCAAAAAGAAAAAGAGCAAGTTCTAGAGAACGCAAATCATGAGCAGATGCACACATGAAAGAAAGAATGGCAAAAGATGAATTCCATTCATGCAGGCTCAAAATCTCACAGGGTCAATACCATCTTATATAATCAACATCACCAATTCAACAACCAAGACATGGAATCGAAGAGTCTAGAATTGCAAATCAAATAGAATGATCCATCAAAACCAAAATGTTCAAGTTCATAATATGTAGCAATCATAGAAAAAGAGAATGTATTGTTCTTATTCTATTTAATAAACTACATTATTTCTACTTTTTCTACTGGATTGTGTCCCTCCCCCACACTTATCTTCCTCGAACAACAATTAAGCCCAAGAAAATCATATGAATTAAGAAGAAAATAAGTGAGGAAAGAGACAACCTGGGTTAGAGGATCTTAAGTCGCTTGAAGGAGAAGTTCTCATCCTTGATGAGAATCATGCATTTGTCATTAAAAACATCTTCTCCCATATTTAATTTCCTTAGTGGAGGTGGTTTAGGATCCATTGGAAGAGGTCTAAGAATGTATGGTGGATGTTGGTTCCATCGAGGACCTTTCCAAGAATGTGCCTGTAAAGAAGACAAGCAACCAACAGTATCCCATCCAAAAATAGAAACATGGAGAAGTTTCAAGTGAATTAAAGGCATGTTAAGTTCCAAACTTTCCAAGTAACTATCACAACCAAGGAAATCAATGATACTCCCATCAGTAGGAGTCAAGGAACCAATTATATTTTGAAAATTCTCTTGTGGTTGCAAAATGGAAGGTATGGAATCCAACTTAGTGTTGGAGTATACCACATCATTGTCACAATCACAAGAGATGGAAGGAAAAAGATTGGAAGAAGGAAGAGGAATTTTGAAATTGTCACCACCCGGAATGTATGAAGATTTAAAACAATTATCTTGTTTTTCTAAATCAGGTGGCAAATCACAAGAAAGTACTTGTTGGAAAGATTCATCAACATGTAGGATTTTATCAATCAAAATTTCAGAATCTTCATTACCAACAAGACTACAAGGAGGTAATCCAATGTGAATTTCGTGCATTTGACATTCTAGGCTATGATTGTTCTCACTTACATCAACAATAGAATCCATGATCAATGTAGAATCGCTACCAAAATCACCATTTAATGCATCATTAATTTCAATGCAAATAGGACACTGTTCATTATTAGAACATGCACAATTGTCAATGTCACTCATTGATGCAAACTCGGGATAATCAGCATACCATTCAGCAAGAACATCATCAACAACATTGGCATCCATGCTTGATTCAATCTTTTCAAAATTGTCATGCTTACTATCATCAATAGTACAAGAGGATGCATTATGATCAATGATAGAGTCAACCACTTCACTAAATGCTTTCTTTTGAAACTCAACAAGTGAATGACATTTTTCATGATAACAATTTACACATATTTGATATTCTTCACAACAGCATGAAAATATGTCATTCAATTGATTGCAATCATCATTAGTACTATGAAGTGAATCATTTTCATCAGTTAAAACATCATATGAAGAAATAGGAACACACTCATCAACAAGTACAGTCAAATCACTACTACTAAAGTCAATTGGTTGAGCAATTTCATTTCCAAAAAATTGAGGGGATTCAACAATGATTTCCTCATCCATCTCATTATCGCTTAAATTATGAATTGCTTCATTAATTAAAGTAGTAGGAGAGTCTACTTCTATAAGGATAGGATCATTACCAAATAGTAGAGAGGATTCTTCAATATGCTCTTGTACTTGTCTCACTTCTTGTGCATGTGTGCCCATGATAGAAGGAAAACTCATTTTTAAAACTTGTGCTTGCTGCTCAATTTCCCTTGCTAATTTCTCAGTTGATTTCTCATGTTGTTCCATAATTCTAAGCATAGAGTCCATTTGTCGATGAAGGTTGTCCTTATGTGACCACTCCTCATTTATAGCACAAGCCGTTTAATTGTGGAAATCTCCAATGACTTCACAAAATGAAGGATCTTGGTTGGACAAACATGGTTGAGAATGAGGTTCATAAGGTGGCTCAAATGGGTATAGAGATTCATGAGATGGATGGCATGGTATGGAAATGGGATAGAATGAAGGATGGTAAGGTAAGTGAGAGGATTGATGATATTGTTGGAATGGAGGTTGTTGGTATGGTTCATGATATTGGTGGAATGAGCCATCACATTCTTGATTGCCAGCAAAGAAGTGAGAATTGAAAGGTAGATCATGATTATCGTACAACCAAGCCATGAAAGTTCAATGCAATTAATTCCCAATGGGTCACAAGATAACTTTCAATTAATGAAGAAGGTTTTTTTTTTCTTTTTTTTTTTTGTAAAATAACACACAATTGAAATGAACAAGGAATAACTCAAAACGAAAAATTAAAAACTGCAATAAAACAAGCACCAATCTATAAACAAGCAAAGATAGTTGATATTGGGACAAGTTTGGTCCCCGGCAACGGCGCCAAAAACTTGATGAAGGGGTAACCAGTGCAAGTATACACTATCAATGTAATACCGGTAAGTATCCCAAGGTAATAAAATATCGTTCCCACAGGGACCAAAGTTCCAACTACCAACCCAAATCACTTTAATTTATAGTTGATGTAACCGAAAGAGTTTTTGATGAAAATATTAAAAGACAGTAAAATGACACAGAAATTGAATTAAACTTTGTAAAATGAAATTAACAAAAGCCTAGGGTCATGTATATCATCAATAATCCATTTAAATGTTTTTCCTTTACCAAAAGCTAGATTAAGACCTAATCTTCTTTTAAGGTAGAGTTTAACTACTTAACCGTTGAATTGGAGTAAGTCAATCGAATTTCAGATTTTAGTCTAATTGCTTATTCCTAAGTCAATTAGCTTAATCCTTAATCCTAAAGTCATGTTCCCATGCTCATTAGAATTAATTCTTGCATTAAGTCCAGAATTCTTTATGATTGCATAAAGCCTATGTCAAGTTCCCTTGCTAGCACCTTATGTTCTTTAATCAATTGAACCTAGAATTAACTAGCCTTTCCCAAGGTCTAATTAATCTTTCAATTCCTTAATTAGATGATCAAACCAACCAAGGCATTAAGCGTGGGTTAAAGAAACATATCCAAGACAAACATTATGCAATTAAAAACAGAATCACAATTAAACTTCATAAAGAATCCATACATGACCTTAGAAAGATACTTAGTTCATGCTAATCATGACCAAGCATAAAAATGGTAAAAGATGAAGAACATGAAATTTAATTAAAACAACCAAAAAGGAAAGATTACAACTAAGCCATACCAAGAAGGAGGCAAGAAATACAAAAGAAAAACAATACATAAAACAAAAGATTAGAACTAAGCCATACCAAGTAGGAGGCAAGAAACTAAAGACAAGAAAGAAAGACAATACATAAAACTAAATAAGCAAAACTAAAGCCTTCCATGTAGGAGGCAATGATCAAAAAGGGAAGCAATGGAAAATAAATTGCATGAAAGTTATAAGAATAAACTAAGCCTTCCATGTAGGAGGCAAAGAACAAGAAGAACATAAAATGAAGAGAAATCTGAAACTAAGAAAGAAAGAACCTAAAATGGAGAGATCTTGGTCTGCTCCAAGTGTGTCTACATCTTCTAAACATCCTTGTATTTATAGAAAACTTGGGAGAACTATTGAGCCACAATTCTTGACTTTTGTGCTCCAAAAACGTGTCCGAATTACAGCCTGGTTTACACCAAGATTTCGGTGGCTTTTGGTGAATTTGTCTTCATATGAATTGTATCCCCGGATGTCAGCTTTCCAGTCGTTCAAACAGGACCTCATTTGGATATCCGTAGCTCCAGTTATGGGCCAAACACTGCATGTTGGTCCAGAGTCCGTCACAGCACATTGTTTTGTATTCCAAGCCCATTTTGGTCCTCTAAACGTCTGATTTAGCTTCTGGGCTTTTCATAAAAGTTGTAGGTATGTCTCTTAGCTTTCCTAAAATATAAAGTTTGGATCAATTGGAGGTCTAGAACGTAAGTTATGATCAAAATACCGAACAGTGTTCATTACCCAATTGAAAAAGAGATGTGATTTGAGCCCAGTTTTGATCCAAATTTCAAATATGACCAAGATTAATGCAAATGAAGTCTAAAAACTCATTATGCAGATGAAAACACATATTTAACAAATTGTTCCATTAAAGCATGATAATGACAGAGTTTATAGCTTCTTTTTGCATTTAAAATAATATGAATTCAATGATTATCAGTATTAAGAACATAAACAACAGTTTATAAATAAGAATTATGAACATTTATAATATATGACGGTTATATAACAACAGTGATGTATGGGTGTAAGACTCTTCAATTGAAAGTTTATGAGCTAGTTGATCTCTTCTACATATATAATAAAACAATAGTACCTTCCACATCAAGTGACGATGCAATTTGGCATGGATTAAGATATTTCAGGCTTTGTGGGGAGAATCAATGGTAATTGTCGACATATATAAGTGATAATTTAACTAGTGACCTATATAATTATGTCACTTAACATGAATTAACCCCAAAAAAGCAAAGTACATTTTGAAAAAAAAAAACATATAACCCTATTAAAAGGGGTGCAAGCATATGCAAACCCTAGAACTCAAGGGTTTGCATAATCCTTGTGCCTTTTTTGATAGATAGGGATATTTGATTTTTCCCTATCTTCCTTTGATTTCCATGCTTAATTACTAAAAAGAAACAAGGTATAGGTGAAAACTTACATTATTATATGTATAAATTATGAGTAAGATTGATTCTAGCCACAAAATCTAGAAAATTTTCATTCATCCAAATTGAATAGCTACTCAATGAAGAAAGTACTCACCATGAAAAAAAAAAAAGATCTTTTGTAGAGGTTAATTTTTATTGGTCAATCTAAACCACTACAAATATTCAATTTTGTACTAGTTTAGGCATAAACCGCAACAAATTTGTAGTGGCAGCAATGGCGTCAAAGCACGGGCTTGTTTGCAACGAACTTTGTAGCGGTTACTATAAATGCAACTGCTTTATGGCGCAAAGGTTTGTGACAGAGATTTGTAGCGGTTACAAGAAATAAACCGCTACAAAGTTAGCGCCATCTTGGAATAACCGCTACAACATGCAAAGAGACACAACATTTTTCACAGTTTGGTAAAACAAACACGTAAACTGCAACAAAATGTCATAATGTGTAGCTGCTTTTGTATAACCGCTACAGAATGTTAACATATATATAACCCAGCCCTTTAATCTTTTTAGAAAATAGTGCAACATGTAATGGAGGATTGGGTTGCAGTATAGCTACATGTCTTTGATGAAAGTAAGTCAATGACTTTTTTTATTGAAGATTGATATCTATTTTGGAAATCCAATCTTCCACTACCAAAAAAAAAACTGTTTTTTGCGGCGAAACAATTCCCTCACAAAAAAACTATTTTCCGTCGCAAAAATGGTTTGCGATAGATTAAGGTCCATCGCAAAAATTGGCCTTGCAAATCACTTTTGCAATGCCTTTTTCCCTCGCAAATTATTGAAATTTGCGAGGGAACAACTCTTCCCTCGCAAATCTTGGAATTTGTGAGGGAAAAACTTTTCCCTTGCATCAAGGATTTTGCAAGGGAAGAGTTGTTCCCTCGCAAATTTTAATAATTTGCGAGGGAAAATACTTCCCTCGCAAAATCCTTTTCCCTCGCAAATCCTTCCAATTCATTTTGTTAAAAATATAAAAAAACAGAAAAAGTAAAAAAAAAATTACATAAAAGATATTAAAAATGAGAAAATAAAAATATTAGATGGAAGAACATGTAGATCCCACTACAGCACCAACAGTTCTAGTAGCATCATTAATTGCAACATAAAATTTTGATTAATTATAACTTATACAACTTAAAAACTGATCTGTAAGGAGATTACTACTCAAAGGGCACTTCTTATTTCAACCGCAATATCATAAATACATTTTTTCTGCCCAAAAAAAAAATAAAAATCTCAAGCTCCACAAGCAGCAAGAAAGAAGGCTACTCAGCCAGCATCATCTTACAAGTATATATATTTTCATGCATATAAGCATGTATATATATATATATATATATAGACATAACACACATATGAAATGCAATCTTCTCAACTAATCTGTCTGTAGAGATATGTATAGCTTAGAAGATGGAATATCACCTAAAGGAGGGTGAATAGATGATTACAAAATTCTTTAGCTAATTACTCAAAAACACTTAAACAGAGAAGGAGAGAAGAACAATGAACACAAGAGATTATACTGGTTCGGTCCAACTCTTGACCTACGTCTAGTCCCCATAAACACTTTAGGATTTCACTATCTCGAAACTTGATTACACACTCTGTAACTATTGAGTAATCCTCTCACTAGGACTTACTCATCTTTACAAGTTGTAACCAAATAACCACAGACACAATTACACACTTAGTACTCGAGATTATCCTTTCACTAGGGCTCACTTCCCCTTACAAGTTGTAATTATACACCCACACTTAAGGTTCCACAACCTTAAGATTTAACTGATAAACAAATATTCAAATAGTGTTTAACTCCTCACTGAGTAGATAAATGATAAACATTGAAGTACAAGAATATTCAAAGATATTAAATGAAAATAATGAAACGGAAGATTGCAATAATATCGAATTGAATGCACAGCGTTTTCAGTTGTTGGCGAATTCAATGCTCCTGATATTTATAGTTGTTGCAATTAATGACCGTTGGTGAAGCTTGAATGATTCCGTTGTGACTCTTAAATATAGCCATTAGATAGTGAGTCTTCGTAGACATTTTCGCCGTTTAATTATCCAGGTGGATTTGTACCATCACGACATTCTTTCATTCCTTCTGTTTTGTATGTTGTGAAATAGCATTAATTGCGTGAGCACAATATCAGTAAATGCTTTACATTGATCAGAGAAATGGTTGTCGAGGTTATCACAGGTTTTGGCAACTGCATTTAATGCTTCTCTGACACACAAATTACTTTATGATAATTTGTTGTTAATCCATGATATAATGGTCTGAAACTTATTAGCAAACTGATTAAAAGCATTTAAGAATAGTAATGAGTAATGATTTGAAGAAACAAAATCATAGTCAGTTGAGTTTGATTTTCCGAAGACGATGATTTGAAAGTTAGAAAGATATGATTTGAGAAGCATGACTGGAGGCATATTAATTGACTAGAGGTAAGAATATGGCATTTGAAGATTTTGCCTTGAGTAAAAAAATATGATGCCTTGAGTTATCATGACTAAAGGCAATATCTTTATGACCAGAGGCAAATATGATATTAGCGCAAAAACAAGTAACATGATAATTTGCCTTAAGTCAATTAATTGATGCCTTGAGTTAACATGACTAGATTTAGATAATAAATGATTAGAGGCATAGTCTTTAATATAACTATAAATGACCAAGCGTCGACTTGACTGGAGGTAAGAATAATCTTGAGTCAAGTTGCCTTGAGATAATTCACTAATTGACTAGAGGCAAAATATGGATTTCAACATAATTACAATTTTGTCATTGATACTATTTCGAAAATCATGTGCTGGAGTAAAAGAAATGCCTTAAGACAAATCATATTTGACTAGAGGCAAAAGATAGATTTCAACATAATTACGATTTTGCCATTAAAAGCAGATTTTCATCATAATTACAACTTTGTCATTGAATGCTATTTGGAAAGTTATATGTGCTGGAGTAAAAAGAGATGCCTTAAGGCACTTATCAAGTGACTTGAGGTATCTTAAGGCACAAAAATGAATTTTCAACTATTCAAGCAAGATAACTCGAGGTATAATTAAATTACCTAGAGGTAAATTGAGACTTCAAATTTTCGTCCAAAATTAAGATTTAATTACATTATAATTATAATCATCAAAACATCAAAAACTTGAGAACTAACGAGCTTCACGCTAAACAATAGCAGATAAATGTACTAAATCTTTATTGAAACTCTTAAGGCTAAAAATTATTTTTTAAAAAGTACATGAAATGATATAAGACTAGACTGATAAAATGCTACAGAAAGATTAGCCAAGATGCTGACATCGGAAAATATATCTAAAATGTCATTCATTTCCAGGCAAATCAGTTGCAACCAATTCTTGCTATGGTGGCTGCTGAGTCATGTCCTGGACAAAAACATGAAAAAATTGAGCAAAGGACAGCCAATGAAAAATGTAAAATCACAATATTTATAATCAAACAAAGTAGCTAACCAAGGGTGGTAAACATTCATCCGCATGTCTCCGAAGAACAGAAAATCCCCCATGGGTGCTGGTGTCAGACGCAGTAAGCGTTTTACAAAATGAATGGACAGTGCAACTTGAAGGTTCTGGCAGAAGATCATCTGGACTACTCAACTCGCTTTGCTAAACCAAAGAATGGAAGGAAAATAAGGCAGGAATTAGGAAAAAGGAAAGAAACAAGCAAGAACTAGATCGGTATGATAGGAAAAATAAAGCACTCACATCTAGTTCTGGAAGCAATATTATTTGTGTATATACTTCATCTGTCTCAGGTTCGGCGTCAGCCTACACCAACAAAATAATCAAAACAACCTATTTACTAAGGATCTTTGTAAAGCTTGATGAATTCTCAAATAAGTGATAGATAAACCCAAAAACACAAGGCAATAGAAGAACCAAAACTGACCCAAAGAAGAACATTGACCACTTTGCATAAAATTTTAGATGGCAGGTTGAAGGAAGGCATTTGTTGCTCTGCTCCTTAATGCATTGACGCCTCAAGCTAAAAAATAGAAAAGCACAAGTAAGACAAAAGAAAATATATAGACTAAATGGTACAACACTCCATCCATTAAAAGATATAGTTTTCTCAAAAGTGTTATAAGAAGCCATTGGAAGGTGAATCAATGCCAACAGGAACTTAACCCATTGAAGAAACAAAAAATAAACCAGAGAGCATCCAAAACTTAGACTAAAACAAGAGTGAACAGGTAGCAGCACATGCAAGGATCAATATGACTTCAAGTTATAAAATAAGAGCTTCTTCTCAGTTGTATTGTCTCAACAGCAATCTCATGTAGCTAATACATAAAAGATAATACAGAGCATACACATATGATGTTCTTGGTTACCTGTTAAAACGGAAGTTATGACAATTACCAAATCAACCCATGCTACTCTAGACAATTTTTGTATATTAACGAAGTGACAAACATTCGCTAAATCCCACGTGGAAAAAGTAGTGCATTTAATCGTCAGGAAGGCTCAAATAGCAATGTGAAATACCTTCAACCAAACCTCATTTCCAGAAAGGCATAAACTTGAAACACGTACCTTCATCTTTTCTAGTGTGCAAATAATTTTACTCAAAAGCAGACTGGCAAAATTTTAAGAATTAGAAAACTAAAATACCTGTTCCATATGCCCCTGAGGAAAGTAATAAACTCGTTCTCCTTCATGAGAAAGAGTGACAAGGGGACCAGCACAAGCACACCACAATTCCTTGTACAAGGCATCGTTTGTTGGCCCTGTGAAGAAAAGATGAAAAGATGCGACCATATAAGGAGCACAAAACATAAAATTTATATCACAAGAAACTATGCACATAATTAAAAAGCATCTTAAAATATACTTTCCATATTTTTTGCTTAGGAAACAGGAGGCAATGAGATCACCAACAAAAATTCAGTATTTGAATCAAAGCATATACAAATTTGAATTATAATTACGTTCTCTACCATCAGACAGAAGAAAGAGAAAACGGAGCAGGCAGACATTATGCTTCCAGCCATAAGGATTATCTAATCATAAGAGGAAGAGGTGGCAAACAAAATATGGGTTGGAAAAAAATTATCAAAAAGAATAAGTTTCAATAAATGGCATATCATAAATTGGAATATGCCTTCATATCTTTGCCTCATAGAACATCTGGTTTAACCATTAACATCACTCAGTAATAGGATTACCAGTACCCAGTGAAATTTAAGGGTAACTTTAATACAATTATATTTTAGAAAATAACGCAACATAAGGATAAAATATAGACTAATAAAGTCAAACCTGCTGCTTGGTTTCCACCAGGTGTCTGATTTGAAGCCATAAATGCCATTAGAGAATGACACAAATAATCTTCAAAATAGCAATAAAATCTAGAACCCTGAATTCAAATCTGTTGTGTATTTCTGTCACACAAAGATGAAGATCCGTTTTTTCACTAATTTTAAAATCGTGTAATGCAAGCTCGTTCAGATCATACTTAAACAAAACAAACACCTGACTAAATTAACTATACGCAAATCATTCAGCAAACCCATAGCCTCTCACTAAACCTTATGGGATTCGAAGCTAGACGGCGAAAAAGAGGTGTAGAGCAAATCATTCAACATAAAATTAACTGTAGGAAAATCATTCAGCAAATCATTCGATGTTATTGGTGATTAACTCTGTTATGTATCATTCAGCATAAACAACTGGGTATTACCTGGCAGAAAGAAAAGTGGGTCTTAGTTGCCGAAGATGAAGGAGACAGTTCGAAACCTACCAAATAGGTTCAGAAATCCACCGTCGACTTCGCCTTCCCCGTTCGCCCACTAATGACGATGTGAAATAGGTTCCGCAATTCGTCGTCGCTTCACGTTCAGCGTCCATCGTCGCCGTCGCCTTCCCCTTCCCCATCCACCGTCGACTTCACCGTGACAAGGCCAACTGAAGAGATTGAGAGCTAAGAGCACCTAAAGCTACAATGTGTCAATGTGAGAAAGTGGATCTGAGAAAGAGAAAGTGAGGTCGCGGACGGAGGAGAGGAGGGAACAGAGAAGGTGAAGAAAGAAGAACCGTAAATAATTTTGGATCTAAGATGTTAAAAGTAAGTTTGCTAGGGAAAAATAGGTTTCCTCCCAAAATTAAGTCATTTACCCAGGGAAAATAGGTCCCCTCGTAAAATTACTGGATTTGCGAGGGATTTTTAGTTCCTTCGCAAATATACAGATTTTTGGGAGGGCAAAATGTTCCCTCACAAATTCCATCATAAATTTTGCATTTTCTAGTAATGAATTCAGCGACATGTTGCATTATTTTCAATGGCAAATTATCGTAGTGGTTGCCCATGAAACCACTACAATAGTAAATACACACACATTTGTAGCGTTTTTTTCTTAGTAACTGCTACAAAATGTGAGGAGACATAATATTTGTCACGATTTGGAAAAGACAAGCTGCCACAAATATTGTTAATTTGTAACGATTATGGACAAAACTGCTACAACTATTCAACCTATATATACCCCCAGCATTCAAATTTTTTTCTCAAGATAGTACAACACGCAACGGAAGATTGGGTTACAATATAGTTGCCTTTCTATGATGAAAATAAGTCAGTCACTTTTTCATTGGAGATTGGCATCTATACTAGATATCCAATCTTCACGTGCCATGCTATACTATCTTCAGTAACTAAGAAAACTTATAGAGGTTTTTCCATTAAACTGCTAAAATATGCAAAATGTCAGACTGTTGTAGCATTTTTCTCTCAATAACTGCTCCAGAATGCCAAAGGTCAAGCATTTTGTAGCGGTTAGTGAACCACTACAAAGTGTCACGTTGCACGAGATAGGATTTTGAGTTTTGTAGAGATTTAGTGAAAACCGCTACAAAATGTCAAATATTGTAGCGGTTTTATAGGAAAACCACAACAAATTTGACGCTTTTTTAAATAGCGCCTCCCTTCAAATCAAACCATGTAAGGTTTGATATATCACCTTTTAAATTTCATTCTCTTATGTTTATTTGTAAGATTTAGGAGATTTAGGAGTTATGGTTTCTAAGGGAGATGGAGGGAAAGAGAAAGAGGTTGTATGCAGTAGAGCCCTCTAAGGTGGCGGCAGTAGTAGAGCGGGCCGCAATGGGGGTCGTGGGGAGGGACTTGTAGGTTGAAATATCCCTTTGTCGGTGCAAGTAGGGACTGAGAAAGATCAGGTCTTCTTTGATGAGCCAATCCCACAACCGAAGACCGTAGGGGGAGAGTAGAGCATACATCTATCCTTCAGCAACCTTGATGATGATGATGAAAATGTTGAGATAGAGATTGACTACGCCATTGGCGAGGCAGAGCGGTTTATTGATCGGGAGGAGGAGCAGGACCGAAGGAACCCTCAACCGTCGTCTTCACATTCCACCGAATTTGAGGTGGATGTCAAATGTAAATGTAATTATTTTTTTGACAAAATTTAAATTTAAATTTCTTAAGGTTAATTAAATTATATTTAAATGTAATACAAAAATGTTTTTATAATTGTGCAGATCAGCAAGGGAACATCAGCAAGAGGATGTTGGATGTTCCCGATGTGAATTTGTTGCAGGGGCCTCGCGTCGTAATCAACTAGAATAAGCACACGGACTAACTGATCGGCAACGGTGGCTGGTCACCTATTCAACCTACCTGACACAGCTGGGTGGCCGGAATTGAGGGCGGTTCCCTATCCACTTCCAGAGTTGGAAGCATGTTTCGAAAAGGGCAAAGGACACAATGTTTGAGGAAGTTTTGCAGGTAAGCTATTTTGTTTACTTATATTTTACATGTAAATAGTTATTATTTATGGTTTATTTATTCATTAAATAAATAAATAATAATTCAATTATGATACACATAAGTTTAAAGTCTGAGCCAACACGAAGAGGTACTCACTGCTGAAGATAGGGGACAACAAGAGAAGAATTGGAGGGGTTGCCTTTACAACAAGATGAATGGAGATGGGACAATTCCCTTACAGCAGGCAGCAGCTGATCCAGAGCATCCTAGACAACGTCAACCCAAGCAGTTGGGCAAGTTTTGTCCAGGCCTAGAGGAGCCCACAGGGACAAGTATGTTTAAAGTCTGAGCCAACACGAAGAGGTACTCACTGCTGAAGATAGGGGACAACAAGAGAAGAATTGGAGGGGTTGCCTTTACAACAAGATGAATGGAGATGGGACAATTCCCTTGCAGCAAGCAGCAGCTGATCCAGAGCATCCTAGACAACGTCAACCCAAGCAGTTGGGCAAGTTTTGTCCAAGCCTAGAGGAGCCCACAGGGACAAGTATGCTTTTAAATAATTATTGCAGTATAATTTTAATGTTGATTGCAATTAAATATGAAAAGACAAGAATAATACAATTTAGTTTAAATCTAAATCATATTGAAATTAAATATATCAAAATTTATAGTTTATCATATCCAACATAAATCTTTTATAAAATTTATATATAAATTATTTAATATATTGAACAAATTATAAATTTAACAAAAATCATAATATGTTTGATTAGCATCCTCTTTAATTTCTTGATATTTACCCATCACCATTAAAACTAATTTCTTTAATAAAAATAAGGAAGAACTAAAGGATTGAAGAAGATGATGAAAGGGGTAGATATTGAAAGAGGTACTTAATTGAAATTTTCTCTTACAACAAAAAGAAAGGACATGACAAAGAAAGGTAAACAATGAGTATTACGGTACTTAATGGCAGCCCGTAGTTGAGAAAACCTTTTTCCAGACAGCAATAATAATTTACCTATAGTTCGATACCTTTTCTAAGATACACTTTATGAAATAATAACATTTAATTTAATTTAAATTTGTGTTCAAACATATTAAACTCACAAATAACATTTTCTTCATACTTTTTTTTTTGGGTAAAATGGCGACAAAGATTGAGATAAAAAAATTATGCTTACGAAAATATATTTAACCTTTGATCTTCTATTATTTTATTTTTTTTTAAAAAAAACATAATAGGATTTTGTATTAGTTGTGAAATTGCTATAAAATAAAACCAACCGCTACAAATACACAAATCGCTACAAAAATAGTTGCCTAAATCGCAACAAAAAACGTCATATCGTCCACTACAAGTGTTACGTGGATATTAATATAAATACCCCCATCACACCTCATTTTATATGCTTCAGCTTCGATTACTACACACATTTTCTCTTGGTTTCTCTCATCTGTCTACATTTTCTCAAGAGGTTAAGTGTTTGAAGAGGGTAAGTGCTATTTAAGTGGATCAAATATGATAATCATCCAAATATTTGTTTTTTCTTCTAACTTTGTGATACTAATATTTTTTAATTCACGATTTTACGAATCTTTTTCAACTTTCCTTTCACTTTCATAATTAGTTAGAATGAAATCATAATTAGTTGTTAGTATACCTATACATTTTCAGTTTTTTTTTACACCTATATGATAACCATGTATAATCAAATATCATATTTTAATATCAATTATTTTTACTAAAAATATAAATCACATATTACAATTATTAGTTAATTAATAAAATAATCTAAAACAACTTTTTTTTAAAATTTTATTCATTTGTAGTGGTTCCGTAACAGTTACAAATTCTCACATAAAAATTTATTTGTCATTTTGTAGTTGTTTACAACCGTTACAAAGATTGGAAAAAATTAAAAAAAAGAAGCCAAATTTTTTTTATTAATCTGAAAGAAAGGAAAATATAACAAAGTAGACAATACAAATAAAAGAAAAAAAAAAGAATGGGAATATTTTTTATCGGTTACATAACCGCCACACTATAATTTGAAACTTAAGCGCATTTTTTGAAATTTCATCAAATTTATTAGCAGTTAGTCAACTACTACAAATTCTTGCTACCATTTTTCAAGAATTTGGTGAAATATTTAGTAGCGGTTATGTAACCGCTACAATTTTTGTTAATTTCATATTGTAGCGATTTCCTAACCGCTACAATTTTTGCACGCACGACTTTATCCCAACCTCATATAGTAGCAGTAATGTGAAACCGTTACAGCTACAATAGCAGTTAAGGTATATGTAGTGGCGAGTTAGTATAACCGCTACAAAATAGCTTGCAACATTGTGTTTTGTAGCAGTTTTTGTAACTACTACTAATGTCATATGTAGCAGTTAAAACTGCTACAAATACATCATTTTAACTGCTACAAATAGTCATTTTTTGTAGTGACTACTCTATTATATATATAGGGACGAGACCAAATAGCTCAAAAACTTTCATGTTGAAGAGTCTAGGACTGATCGCAATGTTAATTTCATATCTTTCAACTTGGTGCCACCTGGTCAATAGAAAAGCAGGAGAGGAACCTTCGGTCAGAGCAATAAGCATGTGATTTCCCAAAAAAATATAACTTCACAAAAGCAATTTGATTGTCACCTGAAGTAGTTTATTCACATAGCTAGCTTGTTTGTGTATGACTCTTGATACATCTAAACTAGTTTATTCATAGAGTTTGTTTATATATGACTCTCATTGATAAAACTGAACTAGTTTATTCATCACATTCCTATTGAACTTTTTGAAGTAATTTTTGGAGATATGGAAACTTCAAAAAAGGAGATGTATGTTCTTAGAGATCATATGTCCAAAACTTACATAAAAAAAGATCAATGAAGTAGGAATGTTTAGTAAAAGTAATGTGTGACAACTTCCTGCAACAGAAAATGAACCTTCAATCAAAGCAAAAATTGGTTTTTTATATTAAAAAACATAACTTCACAAAAGCAAGTTAATGTCACCTTGAATGCTTTATTACGCTGATACTTCACAAAATGCACCTTAATTGAATTATAGCAGAGTACTAAAGGAATGCAACCAAGCTAGGGCTATGAAATGTGAAAATGCTAGTTAGAGCAAGCAAAAACAACTCACTCGATAGTTACTGAGACAAACGTGTAGGCATTCACTAGCATGGTTGTCACTGAGAAGTAAGATGAAGGCTTTTTATTGTAGGGATCGACTAAAAACGACTCTCAATAGTTGGAAAAGAGAACAAGAGAAGTAGGGTTACGATGCTGGCAGGTTTCGTTCAAATAGGCTAAGTGTCAAGTATATTTCTTTTCAAATGCTTAAATAGAAGAGGAAGAGTAGGGTTTTTTTAGGTTGTCGTGCCTAAGACTTTACAAAATGGTTGTATTGAAAAAATATTATTTATTACGGTTATTTGTTAATGACTTTGAGTTATATCACTGTTTTAACATATACATATATCACGATTATTAGTTAATATCTATGAGGTATATTATTATTATTTTTTCTTAATTTATTAGGCATAGCTAGTGCCCAGATATTTATATTTCAAAATTTTATAAAAAGAAAACCAAAAAATATCACCTTTGATATGGTGACTAGTTGCCTGATAAATGATTTGAGATCTTCTACGAATTTAGTAAATGTTTTTTCCTTCAATTTTAATGAATCAAAAGTTCCATAAATTCACAGCAAACCTCATACCATCACGTTACTCACCAAAGGCGAGGCTTGAATCATTTGAGAGTATGTCAAATAATAGTGGTCAATAACATACTCATTAAGAATGAGATTGGCCTTCCTATTCAAACTCGACAAATATCTGGCTAGCCTCCTCACAACTTGGTCAATGCATTATGCATGTTGTATCATTTCCTTTGTTTGAGGTGGAGGCGGATGTTGTGGTGGAGGAGAAGGGGAAGAAGGAGGTGGTAGAGGTTGTGGTAGAGAAGGAGGATGACACCATGGATTTTCTAGCAATTCTTTAGTATCACATTTCATTTTGGCGATTGAAAGAACATAGGAGAACAAAGAAGAAATAGTACAATAAACATAAGGAAATGGGGAGTCTATATAGATTGGATGTGAGGGGTTTAAAACATTATTGGACATGTTGGAAGTTGAAGAGGAGCAGTCGTGCCCAATGGTTAATGTTATGGATGAACGCTCCTATTCAACTTCCAACATGTACAATTATCGACGGAACTACCCATGGAATTCCATGGGTAATTTCAAGTACCAATGGAATTCCATGAGTAATTTCTGTCGGTAACAATTACTCATAGAATTCTATGGGTAATTTCTGATGGAATTTTTTCCGTCAGTAATTCCGTGGATAATCTTTTTTTTTTAGTGCACTCCCCTTGCACTTTGCAATTTAATACCTACTTAATATCCCTCAATCTTGAGTCTCTAAAATAATAAATGATTCAATAAATATCTTTTACAAGAGTAGATATATGAACATTGAAGTACATAATCAAGTTTAAGAGCTTTAAGACTTTGCATTAAATGCAATACAAGCTTTTCACAATGGGTATTGTGTTGAAGTTTGGTGCGTTTGTCTTCAATGCTCTAGGTATTTATAGATTGGATGAATCAATTACTTATGTCTTGTTTGTTAGCTCTTGTATTTTGACGATTACAATTTCCAAGATGTTAAAATTAAATAACCAAAGAACATTTAATATAATTTATGAAAAACATTTTCAGAAGGTTACTCGAGCAAGGTATCAAGCTTGCTCGAGCAACATCGTGTGCAAGGCTATTCAGATGAGGTTTGAGAAAGCCTTGCTCGAGCAGACCATGTGGTCTTGCTCAAGCAACATCGAGCTAAGCAGAACAAGACATCAGCGAGGCTAAGCTTACTTGAGCACTAAGAAAAAGCATGCTCGAGCAGGCTTAAATGGTTGCACGAGCAAAGTCGAGCAACCAGTGTTTTTCTCTTCTGCATTAGCCTTACTTGAGCAAGTATCAAAAGGCTGCTCGAGCAGGATTTAAAGGTTGGTCGAGCAACGTCGAGCAACCAATGCTTTTTACTTCTGTAAAGCGTTGCTCGAACAAGGATAAAAGCTTCTCAAGCAGTATGCTCGAGCAAGCCTAAAGTGTTGCTCGAGCAAAGACGAGCAACTTGATTTTCCTTCATATATAAAAGCTTGCCCGAGCATGATAGAATTCATGCTCGAGCACGTTGCTCGAGCAAGCAAGAATTCATGCTCGAGCACCACCACTGCAAAAGCTTTTTTACATGATTCAAAAGAGCTTGCCCAAGCATGATAATATCATGCTTGAGCAAAGGATTTTTCCTGCTCGAGCATCAGCGTCCAAGAGCATTGCCCTGTGTAATCTGAAGGAGCTTGCTCGAGCAAACTTGGGCTATTGCTCGAGCAACATCATTCTGTTTTCAAATCACCGTGTTCGAAATTCATGAATCATCGAATGGATTAATATCTCTCTTGATTATTACTGATTATGATTACCAAATCTATTAACCAATTTGTTCATAAGTTTCAGATCATTTAGACATAAATTACCGGGCGAATTTAAATGAATCAATCTAGCATGTCAGAAGCATTAAATGCAGCTACCTAAACCATGATACTCTCGGAGACCGATATTCTGAGCAAAGTAAAGCTAACTTTGATATTCTCCGATTTCGAATTTAATACCATCTCAAAACGGATACAACAGAAAGAATGAAAGAGACTGTTTGGTCTGAACATTCCTCCTAAGACGGCGAAATCCTCAAACGAATGTATCATCTGTCTAACGGACATATTGAGAAGTCACAACGGCTACTTCATGAGCTTCAACAACAGTCATTAATGGAGACAACTATAAATGGCCGAAGCATTCAATTCGCCAACTATCGAAAAGCTGCGCAATCAACTCGAAATTAATTTCATCTGTTGTTTCAACTGTTTTACAGAGTCTGTTCTTTAGTGTTCATTATTCTATCAACTCGTGAGGAGAACTTAAACATTTATTTCTTTATCGAATGTAACTTAAGGTTGTGGAACCTTAAGAGTGGGTGTATAGATTACAACTTGTAACAGGGAGTGGAGTTCGAGAGTGAAAGGGACCATCCTTTGTTTACAGAGTCTGTAATCGTTCCGAAAAATAGTGAAATCCCAGGTGTTCTGGAGACTGGACGTAGGACGAAGTTTTAGACCGAACCAAGATAAATTCTCTTGTTTTCATTTATCTTATTGATATCTATTTTGTTCACAATTTGAAAAGAAGTTTAAATTTTTTTTAGATCACCTATTCACCCCCTCTAGGTGATATTCTATCTTCATTTGGTATCAAAGCCTCGTTTCTCAGTTGGGTTTAACATCCTAAGAAAGATCATGGAAGGAATATTACCAGACGGTGCATCAATCAACCGACCTCCAGGCTTCAACGGTGAACATTATTCCTTTTGGAAAGCCAAGTTCAGAGTATTTGTACTGGCTACAGAATATGGTCTCTGGCGTGTAATAGAGACTGGAGACTATGTACCTGTAAAGACTGAAGGAGGAATTACAATTCCAAAGATAGAGGCTGAATTTGATGAGAATGATAAAAAGAATATTGCTCTTAATAGTAAGGCTATTCTAATGCTGCAAAGTGCTCTTAGCCAAAAGGAGTACTTCCGCATATGTAATTTGTCCTCCGTAAAGGAAATGTGGAAAGCTTTAGAGATAGCCTATGAAGGAACTTCTAACATCAAGGAGAATCACATTAATACTCTAACCACAGAATATGATCTGCTATGGATGAAACCAGGAGAGACTATTGCTAAGTTTCAACTTCGATATACTCATTTGACTAATCAGTTAGCAGCCTTGGGTAAAATTTATGAGCAAGGTCCTCAAGTCAGGAAGATCCTCAATGTTCTGACTAAAGACTGGGAAGCGAAAGTCACTGCGATAGAAGAGGCTCAAGGAGAGTCAATGGCCTCAATTGCTGCCTTATTCGGGAGTTTGTCAGAATATGAAAGTAAACTAAGATTGATCTGGACGAAGTCAATAGTAGCCGGAACAAGGGAATTGCTCTGAGCGTTATGAAGGAGAAAGAAGAAAGAGATGAAGATGATGACGAGATGGCTATGTTTGTACAACACTTTAAGAAGTTTTACAGAAAAGATCGCGGCTTCAGAAATAGATTTGAAAAAGGTGACTCTAGTAAGAAACAAGAGTTCAAGGACAAAGATCAAATCACCTGTTACGAATGCGGGAAGCCGGGTCATTACAAGTCAGAATGTCCTCAACTAAAAGACAGTGAGAAAGAAAAGAAGAAGAAGTCCTATCAATTTAAGAAGAAGGCATATGTGTCAGGAATCTAGGTAGATGACACCTCAGGAGAAGAAGCGAAGAAGAGAAAGAAACTGCCAATCTCTGTCTGGTGGCAGAAGAAGAAGAGCAAGCTAGAAACGACAATGAGGTAACTTATGATGAGTTATTTGATGAAAACAATGAGATACAATCTAAGTTTGAAAAACTTATGGATGAGTGCATATCTTTAAAAAGGGAAAATATGACTCTAAAATTACAAGTTGGAAAATCTACTTGTAAAGATCTTATCTGTGATAATTGTTTGGATTTAGAGAAAAGAAATTCATATCTTACAAAATCACTTGAGAAATTCACTAAGGGTAGTAAATGCTCAATGTAATTTTGAAGGCACAAAGATTTACGAATGATCATTCAGGCATAGGATATAATCCTATTTTTGACAAACAGAAAGGGAAAAAGAAAACAGTTGGAAAATCCTATTCAAACTATTTTCGAAAAACAGTTCACTCTTCAAATCCATTTGCACATTGTAATTACTGTAATCGAAAGAGTCATAGTACTTCATCATGCTTTCATAAAAAGGATAGAAGGAATAATCTAGTTGGTAATTATCAGTGGGTACCTAAGGGAACCTATGTTCCTCAAGCTCAGACTAACCCCAAAGAACCCAAGAAATGATGGGTACCTAAAGCTTGATCCTTTTTGGTTTTGCAGGTGTGTTTGAAAGCATCAAGAATTAACAAGTGATATATCGACAGTCGATGCTCCAGACACATGACGGGAGATGCATACAAGTTTGTTACAATGAGTACAAAAGACGGCGGTAAAGTTACTTTCGGTGGAAACCAATCCGGGAAAATCACTGGTATTGGTGAAATTGGTGCAAAAGACGGGCCTCAGATTAAGGATGTCTATCTTGTAAAAGGTCTTTGTCATAATCTTATGAGTGTGAGTCAAAGCACCGATAAGAACAACTGGATTATCTTTGATTCAGAAGAATGTCTCATTGTCAACAAAGACAATCTCCCAATAGATAAAGGTAAACTAAAGGTATTGTTTAAAGCTCCTCGTGAAGGAAATTGTTATACCCTGGATTTACCAAAAATAAACTTTGAAAAATGCTTTGTTAGCAACTTAGATGAAAGTTGGTTGTGGCATAAGCGAGGCTCATGTCAACATGCATCGATTAGATAAGTTGTTAAGAGAATACTTAGTGATTGGTTTACCCAAACTACGTTTTAAAAATTATATGATCTGTGATGCATGTCAACGGGGTAAACAAACCAAATCATCTTTTAAAAACAAACCCGAAATCTCGACAAACCGGCCTATTCAATTACTTCATATGGATTTAATTGGACCAGCAAGAGTTAGAAGTCTTGGTTGAAATTTATATACTCTGGTGATTGTCGATGACTTCTCACGTTTTACTTGGACTATTTTCTTATCCTCTAAGCATGAAACTTTTGATCTGTTCGTTGTGTTTGCCAATAAGGTGCAAAACGAGAAAGGTATTTATATTACAGCTATTCGAACGGATTATGGAGGTGAATTCGAGAATCAAGAGTTCAGTGAATTTTGTGATGCTCACGGGATCGACCACAACTTCTCGGCTCTAAGGACACCACAACAAAATGGTGTAGTCGAAAGGAAGAATCGTGTACTAACAGAGATGGCTAGTGCAATGTTGAATGAAAATCAGACATCACAAGTCTTCTGGGCAGATGCTATGAGCACAGCCAGATACATATTGAATAGAGCCTATCTCTGAAAGAAGCTTAACAAGACTCCATATGAGCTCTATAAGTAAGGAAACCGAACCTGGCGCATCTTCACATCTTCGGCTGTAAGTGCTTCGTTCATAACAATGGTAAGGAAAATTTGGAGAAATTTGATCCCAAATCCGATGAAGGTATATTTCTTGGATACTCTAATAGGAGTAAGGCATACAGAGTTTTTAACAAACGTACTCATGTAGTTAAAGAATCAATACACGTTGTGTTCTGTGAGTCTAAATTAGATGAATCTCTGGATGATTATGAAGAAAATACCTTCAAAAATCAATTCTTTTCAAAATCTACTCTCGCCTCTCTTGAAGACTCTGAAGATGTTTTTGAATTTGATCCTCAAAATAATTTAGAAAATCTTGATCAATCTCAACCTAAAGCTTGGAAGTTCATAGGGAATCATCCTTTGGACCAAGTGATTGGTGATGTTAATCATGGAGTAAGGACCAGAAAAGTACTTTAAACGAAGTAACTTTCTTTGCTTTTATATCTCAAATTGAACCCTCTAAGATCGATGAAGCCCTATCAAACAATGACTGGGTGATAGCGATGCAAGAGGAATTACACTAATTTGATAGAAATCAAGTTTGTGATTTGGTACCTAGGCTTAAAGACCATCCAGTTATTAGCACAAAATGGGTATTTAAAAACAAATGAGATGAATCCACACTTATAGTCTGTAACAAGACTAGATTGGTCGCCAAAGCCTATAATCAGGAAGAAGGTATTGATTATGAGGAAACGTTTGCTCCAGTGGCTAGATTGGAAGCAATACGAGTACTTTTAGCTTTTGCGTGTATCAAAGGATTCAAACTTTAACAAATGGATGTAAAGACTGCTTTTCTAAATGGTTTTATTCAGGAGGAAGTATATGTTGAACAACCTCCTGGTTTTGAAAATGAACATCATCCAGATCACGTCTATCGTCTTAAGAAAGCCTTGTATGGTCTCAAATAAGCTCCCAGAGCTTGGTATGAACATTTAAGTAACTTTATTTTAGATCAAGGCTTTGTTAGGGGGAAAGCAGATACAACTCTTTTTATCAAAACTAATAAGCTTAATGAACTCTTAGTAGTACAAATATATGTAGATGATATAATATTTGGTACTACTAATGATTCTCTCTGTGAAGAATTTTCTAAGAAAATATAGGGAGAATTCGAGATGTCTATGATGGGAGAGCTTAATTTTTTCCTCGGATTACAAATCAAGCAAACAAAAGATGGGATATTTATATCACAAACAAAATATCTTCGTGATTTGCATAAGAAATTTGGTTTGGAACACTGTAATGGTGCAAACACTCCCATGAGTTCAACAGCTTCGCTAGATGTGGATGAAGAAAAAGGGAAAGACTTTAACATAACCAAATATGAAGATTGGAGCTAGATACCCAAGAGGGGGGGTGAATTGGGTATCTTTAAAAATTTAAAGATTAACCTCTGTTTTTAACTAACTAAAACAGAGTAAGACAGAGGAGAAGGGAGGAGAAGCTTTGCACACAATGATTTATACTGGTTCGGTCTTTTCCCTGACCTACATCCAGTCCCCAAGCCTCACTTGGGATTTTCAATCCACTAACTTCACAATATTGATTACAATCTCTGTACTCAAAGTAGTTCTTTCTCTAGAACTCACTCCCCCTTACAAGATGCAATCAATACACCCAAACCACCAAGTCCCCTGACTTGTGGTTATCAAAATCAATAAATGATTTATAAGAAAAGACTCTCTCACAGAGCAGATAAGATGAACACTGAAGCACAAGTATCAAATTGATACTATTACAGATGAAAGCTTATACACAATAAATGAACTCAGTAAATTTTCGATCTAAGTTGATGTATCAGCTTGAGAAGAAGTTAATGCACTCTATTTATAGGTAGAGAACATTAAATGACTGTTGCTTGATGAATCCAACCGTTGTAGGTGATTAGCACTAAGTCTAGTCTTCTTCTCTCTCTAAACTTCTGTTAATCCAAGTGTTAATGTGATCTGATGTGGCCCTCTAAGAATTTGCCCGTTGGAGATGACTTTACTTGTTGTAGTAAACATTCTTTAACATTTAGAAGGCGTGCTCAGATGGATTATCTGAAAGTAGGTTGATTTGCAGAAGTGCATCTAATGCACTGTACACTTTTTGCTTTATGGCTTTGACCTTCAATAATTTTCATCTGTGCTAACTAACAAACTTGTTAAACATAGTAGGGAACATAAGTGAATGATATATGAAGGCAATTAGGTCAAACAATAAGGATTTGCAAATTCGTGTAATTCAAAAATCAATTTTGACCGTTGTATACTGGAGTAAGTTCATCCATACTCGAGTATGGCACTGTGCATAAGTGTCCATACTGCAGTATCCAAAGTCATACTGGAGTATGCAGCTTCCAGAGGCAAACCATCGTGACTTGTGTTTGAAAAATAAGACCTATACTGCAGTATGTTAGTAGTGTACTCGAGTATGGCACTGTTTGTGAGAAAAATTTTAAGTTCAAAATGCCTCTATACTGGAGTAAGCAAGTCTTGACAAGTTGAGTGACCTCTCTGTATGGTCCCATACTCGAGTATGCAACTCTATACTCGAGTATGAAACTCTAATTTTAAAAAATGTGAAGTCTTCTCTTGTCTATACTGGAGTATACAAATCCATACTGAAGTATGCAAGAACATGTGTCAAGTTGAAAATCAGTTTAAGAGCCCAATACTGCAGTATGCAAACCTATACTGCAGTTTGCAATAGTTATGAAATTTGGGAGCTCTCTGTATAAGCCTATACTCGAGTATGCATACCTATACTGCAGTATGCAACTCAAGTTGAAAAACTTATTTGCTCTCTGTAAGTCCAATACTCGAGTATAGCTCACTATACTGCAGTATTGACTTAACTTGAAAACTTTGGTTGCTCTCTGGATGGCCTATACTCGAGTATGCATACCTATACTCGAGTATGCACCTATTTTCAAAAACTTGATTGCTCTCTGTGACTTCAATACTCGAGTATGTCTACCCATACTACAGTATTAACTTGTAAAATGCAATTGAGCAATCCTTTAACAGTCCTATTCTCGAGTATGCATACATATACTCGAGTATGCAACTATCAGATGGTTTTTAAAGGATTTTGGAAACTTCAAAACATGTTTACACTTGTTGTTAATCATCAAAACACATTGAGAACTAACAAAATATAGAGGGATGATTAGGTCCTTGCTCTACTTGACTACCAGTCGGCCGGATATTTAATTTAGTGTGGGAATGTGCCCACGATTTCAATCAGCTCCCAAGGAATCACACGCAGAGCATGTTAAGAGAATCTTTCGATATCTCTCAGATACGAAAGAGCTGCGTCTCTGGTTCCCAAAAGGTCAACAAGAATTTTTAGTTGCATACTCAGACGCTGACCACGCTGGATACAAGACTGATAGAAAGAGCACCAGTGGGCAATGTGAGTTCTTCGGAGGTTCACTGGTATCTTGGTTCAGCAAAAAGAAAACTACTGTGGCTATATCATCAACTGAAGCGGAGTATGTAGCTGCCTCAAGCTACTGTGCATAAGTCTTATGGTTAAAACAACAGTTGTCTGATTTGGGAGTTCACTTGAAAGAGATTCCAATTCTGTGTGATAACACGAGCATGATCAGCTTGGTGAAAAATCCAGTGCAACATACAAGAACCAAGCATATCGATGTGAGACATCACTTTATCAGAGACCACGTATAGAAGAAAGATGTCAAAGTCATGTTCATTCCCACACACCTTCACCTGGCTGACATTTTCACTAAATCGTTGGCAAAGGAGCAATTTCTCTTTATACGAAGAGAATTGGGAATGGCTAATCCCAATGAATTGTAAGCCTTTACTGTTAATTAATTCTTGAATATTTAAAATTTTACTGACTTGAGCATCGGAGTTTCTGTCCAAGTTTTTGTAGGATGCTCTGTTAATATGAGAAAAGAACAGAGTCAAACAGAGAAGTTTCTGCTCGAGTATGACAATGGATTCTACTCAAGCAAGTTAAAAGGTTAAGTAAGTTGGAAGGGAAAGCTAAGAGGGTTGCTCGAGCATAATCTTCAAACCTGCTTGAGCAACAGCGAAAGGATTAATAAAAAATCAAAAGGAGTGATGCTTGCTTGAGCAAGCTCAAAGCTATACTCAAGCAATAGCGAGGAAGAAGCAGATGTCTTGAAGAACGCTGCCCGAGTACATGTGATCACTCTACTCGAGCAACGTTGGGTGTCAATCTAGTATAACATTGGGTGTTGCTCGAGCAAACCCCGATGTCTGCCCGAGCAACTACGGGACTTAATTAGTTCTCTTCATGATTCACTCATCTATTCTCAAGCAAGGCAAGATACTTGCTCGAGCACGATGAAAACATTGCTCGAGCAAAGTCGATGTTCAGTCTTTTTAAAAAAAGGAGTCACGTCGTTTCATTTCCGTCACATTGCCATTTCTCCCTTTTCTGCCGTCCAAAAACCCTAACCCTCACCTCTCAAATTTTTCCATACGTTACGTCCGTTTGCGAATCGTAACTCAAATTCCTCCGTTACAACTGTTCGATTCTTCAAATCTAACCGTTTCAACCGAACAATTCCTCTTAAATTTCTCCACTTCCATCCAATTTCATCACTCTTGTAGTCAGAAACTTCGACTTCATCTTCCAATTGTTTCATCTTCGACTTTTCCGATGGTTGATTCGGGTGAAAAATCTCCTTCTAAACACTCTCCCACGAAGAAATCAAGGTACTTTAAACCCAAAGTTGTCGACCCTGAAAAACCCCCAAAATCCACAAAATCCCAATCATCGTCTAAAGCGGCAAAAACATCCACCGAGTCCAAGATAATCGAGAAGCAAAAGGCAAGGGTACTACCGTCGTCTCCAACAACACGACAGAAGACTGGGTCTCTTCCTACCAGGAAATCCAAATGAGCACGGTCTCCATCTCCACCATCTTCAAAAACTGTCGGTACTGAGAGGACCTTTGATGAGGTTAGTGGCAAGTCAAGAGAGGACCAACCTCTACCTCTCAAACCATTCTTGAGTCAGAAATCACAAGGGTCCGGGAGCAAGAAGTTGAAGGTCTCGTTCTCATTTAAATCGGAAGGCTCCGAAAACAAGAAGGAAGAATCTTCAACTAGTTGCCCCCAAGATGGTAATCTACCTGAAACTTCACCAAATATGATTTCTGGAGAAATAGTTGTTGATGATCATCGTATGTTTGCACGATACTTCGAGACTAGACCCTTCTGTCCAATTGTATATGTTGATCTAGTGCATTTCAAAGATAAATTCAACTTAGACTTGAAAAATTGGTTAGCCCGGTACATGCCACTTCTCAGTATTCGCATGCCATTTTCTCTGAAAGTAGTGAGAGTGTTCTATCACAACATGCACTTGCAAGAGAAGGTTCACAAGTCTGATGAGGATGTGTTAATCACAAAGATTCGAGGTCAAGATATTAAAATCACAGCCTATGATCTTAACGTTCTTCTAGGTGTCATTGATATTCCTGAAGATCCTCCTCAGCTCTCCCTTACTGAGTGTCACCAAATCCTCTTTTCAGGTGCTCCAATAGAAGGTACAAAAATCAATGTAACACCTGCTATGATGAAGGATGAGTATAGAGTGCTGTGGTACGTGTACAGTCGCAGTCTGGTTCAGAAAGGCCAGAGTTTTACTCATTTTGTGAGACGAGATTTTGAGTGCTTTGCCTCTCTTGTTGCCATGGAGCCACGGGATTTGGGCAAGTGGATCATGGAAGAGTTGATCACATTTATTTCTGAGGCTATGGTCTAGCTACGTGCTACCATACCATATCCATCATTAGTTTCTCGAATTCTAGAAGTCAACAATGTTTGGTACCTCTTGGACGACAAAGAAGTGTACCCTCCATTATTTGGGAAGGATCACATGAGAAATATGAGGATCACCTTCACAAAAGCTCAATCACAGAACAAAGGCAAAGCACCTCTTTCCTCTTCTCAGCCAGCTGATTCCAAGCATTTTGGTTTTGTACCATCTGCTTCCAAGCCATCTGGCTCACTTCCTCCGGATGAAGCAGAGTCTTCTAAGGCTAGTCCTTCTTCCCCTACTCCAGCTCCATCCTTCTCAAAGGCTGCCATTCAAAACATTGTTGAATCTTCAATACAAAACATTATTGATACCTCTATTTAGAAAGCCATGGTCCCTGTTGTTCAATCCTTTGAAGTCTTCCAGCAGTTGACTCGTGAGATGATCAAAGCCTTCGGCTCCGATATGGTCAAACTCAAGGCTAATCTCGGACTACAGATGATGACAGATTTGGCAGATTTCCAAGACTTTATGGATAAATGCTTCTCGGTTCTCTATGATCAACAACAGGAGATCAAGAAGGAAGTACAACGCCTCTCTCGTCAGGAGTATGGGATTCACAAAACGGTTATGCAATTCGACTACACCTTAGATAATTTTGTAACTAGCTTTGGTCCTGGTCGTCCGACAACTGGTTTTCCTTCTCTAGCATCTGCCTCTCCTGTTCCATCTGCTTCTGATCTCTCTGCTGATCATCCCCCTACAGATGCTCCTCCACCTTCTCCTGTTGATCCTACTACTGTTCCTCTTCTATCCTCATCCTCGTCTAACTTCCCTGATAGCTCCCCTGCTTCTCCATCTATTTAGGGTCCCCTTTTTGTCGATGACAAAGGAGGAGAGTAGTTTGGTTAGGCTAGTTTGCTTAGGTAGCCAGTTGTTTAGTCAGATGTTTTGTAGTAGTCAGATGCTTTGTTAAAAGCTTCTTTTGTATTTGACTATGACCGAATCAATACCATTGCATTTCAGTTTTAACAATTACTTGGATTGGTTTATTAATTTGCTAATTTCCATCTTCAAACTAGCTCTTGAAATTGTCATCATCAAAAAGGGGGAGAATGTTAGCTCTTGTATTTTGATGATTACAATTTCCAAGATGTTAAAATTAAATAAGCAAAGAACATTTAATATAATTTATTAGAAACATTTTCAGAAGGTTACTCCAGCAAGGTATCAAGCTTGCTCGAGCAACATCGTGTGCAAGGCTATTCAGATGAGGTTTGAGAAAGCCTTGCTCGAGCAACATTAAGCTAAGCAGAACAAGACATCAGCAAGGCTAAGCTTACTCGAGCACTAAGAAAAATGCTAGAGCAGGCGTAAATGGTTGCTCGAGCAAAGGCGAGCAACCAGTGTTTTTCTTTTCTGCATTGGCCTTACTCGAGCAAGTATCAAAAGGTGTGCCAGGTGTAAGTATCATTTGACGCCTGTCTATCCCGTTCAGCTCTTATCTTTCTCCATGATGGCTGTCCGATTTTGACCGGGATCATTGCTTCACAATCGTATGTCAACCGGAATGGGGTTTCTTGGGTTGAAGTCTGTACACTTGTCCTGTATCCCCAAAGAACGTTGTGCAGCTATTCGGTCCAGTTGGTGTCGGCCTTTAACATACGTTTCTTTAGTCCGTCTAGAATGATTTTATTTGCTGACTTGGCTTGGCCATTGGATTACGGGTGTTCGACGGAGGAGAAGTGTTGCTTAATGTCTAAGTTGGACATTAAGACCTGGAATCTATGGTCCATGAACTGGGTCCCATTATCCGTGACGACTTCGGCAGGTATGCCGAATCGAGCGACGATGTTATGACTGAAAAACCTCATTACTCTAGCCGAGGTGATTGTAGTCAATGGCTCCGCTTCAATCCACTTGGTGAAATAGTCAACGGCGACGATGAGCCATTTAAACTGTCCAGGTGCTGACTTGAACGGTCCGAGGATGTCCATGCCCCACTTGTAAAAGGGCCACGGATCTGACATGCCTTTTAACTTGGTTGGCAGTGGCCATATAATCTTGGCATGTTTCTGGCAACTGTCACACTTGTTGGCGGCTTCCATGGCGTCCTGCTTCATGGTCGGCCAGTAATAACCGGCGCGTAACGTCTTCCTTGCAAGAGCTTTGCCTCCCATGTGATGGTCGTTACAACCTTCGTGTATCTTGGCCAACACGTATTTCGCTTCAGATTCACTTAAGCAACACATCATCGGGCAGTGCAATCCTTTTCTATAGAGCTGATCGTCGACCATGGTGTAGATGGTGGCCTCCCTAATCAACTTCTTTGCTTCAGTGGAATCGGTTGGGATGATGCCCCTTTCTAGGTAATCCTCAATCAGCTTTCTCCAGTCGGTAGCTGCCGATATAGTCATCACGCAGCTTGGTTCGGCCAAATTCTGCTGGATCACGGTTCTGTGACTGCCCGGACCTTTGGTACTTGCCAGCTTCAAGAGGATGTCGGCCCTTGTATTCTCTTCTCTTGGGATATGGGTAACAATCACTTCGTCGAACTCGGCCATGACTTCTTTCGCTCGGTTGAGGTACTTAGCCAGCAGTGGTCCCTTTGCTTGGTAGTTGCCGTCAATTTGGGCGGCAACAAGCTGTGAGTCGATGAAAACCTTGACTCGATGGGCCCCGTTATCTTTAGCTTGGAGCAGTCCGGCCAAGAGAGCCTCGTACTCAGCTTGGTTGTTGGAGGTCGGGAACTTCAATTGGAGAGAATGTTCAGTAGCGACACCCTATGGGCTCTAGACGATGACTCCTGCGCCACTGCCCTTGCATTAAAAGATCCATCAACGTACACTTTCCAGATTTCGTCGTTCGTTACTGCCGGTGTCAATTCCCTAATGAAGTCTGCCAACGCCTGTGACTTGATCGTATGCCGGGCTTCAAAAGTGATGTCAAACTTGGACAACTCAATAGCCCAGTTGGTCATTCGTCCTGCCAGGTTAGGCTTGTGCAGTATTTGACAGATGGGCTGACTATTTTAGACTACGATCCGGTGTCCCTGAAAGTACGGCCGAAGCCGTCTTGCTGTCGTCAGTAGGGCAAAGGCCAACTTCTCCAGCTTCTGGTATCGGAGTTCAAAGTTTTGCAGCGCCTTACTCACAAAGTAGATGGGTGCCTGCCCGGCCTCGATTTCTCTTACCAAGGCGGCACTTACGGCCTCATCTCCATTTGACAAGTACAAGAACAAGGTCTCCCTTTGCTCCGGCTTTGTAAGCACCGGAGGGGTTGCCAAACACCGCTTAATTTCTTCAAACGCTACTTCACAGTCCGAATTCCAACCTCCATGTGTTTCCTTCTTCAATAATTTAAAGAATGGTAATGCTTTCTCTGCCGATCTGGGTAAGAATCTAGTCAGGGTGGCCAAGCGACCCGTTAATTGCTGAACCTCCTTCTTGTATCTCGGGGCTTGCATGACAGCCTTGCACTTGTCCGGGTTAGCCTCAATTCCTCGATTCATCAACATAAAACCCAGGAATTTCCCGGTAGGAACTCCAAAGGCACATTTGGCTGGGTTCAACCTGATTCGATGTCGTCTTAGTTTTTCAAATGTCTATTCCAGGTCTCGAATATGATCCTTTGGTAGCTTTGACTTTACAATCATGTCATCGATATATACTTCTACGTTACGGCCGATTTGGTCTTCAAAGACCCGGTTCATCCTGCGTTGGTAAGCGGCTCCGGCATTCTTCAACCCAAATGGCATGACATTGTAGCAATAATTCGCCTTGTCGGTCATGAAGGCGGTCTTCTCCTGGTCGTCCGGATTCATGGCAATCTGATTGTACTCGGAGTAGGCGTCCATGAAAGAAAGCAGCTAGTACCCAGCCGAGTTGTCGACAAGCTGGTCAATATTCGGCATTGGGTAGGAGTCCTTCGGGCATGCTTTATTCAAATTGGTATAGTCAGTGCACACCCTCCACTTGCCGCTCGGTTTTAGCACCATAACCACATTAGAGAGCCAGGTTGTATATTGCACTTCTCTGATGAATCCGGCCGCTAGGAGCTCTTCCACGTGACTCTCAAGGGCTTTCTGTCTGTCAGCTGCAATAGTCCTCTTTTTCTGCGCCACTGGCTTCGACCCTGGCCATATGGCGAGTTTGTGGCAACAAAAGTGTGGATCAATTCCGGGTATCTTAGCTGACGTCCAAGCGAAGACGTCTTGATTTTGTCTTAAAAACTTGATCAGTTGTGCTTTCAAATTCGCATTCATATCTCCGTCGATTTTAGTTGTCTCGGAGGGATCCGTCCCCAGGGTTAATTCCTCAAGCTCTCCTTTCGGCTCCAGACGTGGATTTCCTAGCTCTCAGAGATCTAGTTCCACCATATTGACCGGCCGCCGGGGCTATGTATCACTCTCGACCTCAGCCATAACTTCATTGCTTCCGAGCCGAGGTGGGGATGAGGGTCCTCCTTCCTCGACCTGGAAGGCTTCAAAGTAACATTGCCGCGACTCCTTCTGGTCCCCGGACACTTTCACCACCTGATTTTTATCGTTGATCATCTTCAGCTTCTGATGTTTGGTGAATACCAGCATGTCTCAGTTGTGTATGGTCGGTCGGCCCAGGATAACATTGTAAGGGGAGAGGAAGTCGGCTACTATGAACCTCACACGCTTTGACTTAAATGCCTCCTTGGTTCCTAGTGTCAATCTGAGGTCAATATAACCTTTTGGGAAAGAACGCTCCCCATTGAACCCAATAAGGGTCATCTTGCATGGCTTCAGGTCTTCGACGTCGATGTGCATCCTTTTATATGCATCCCAACTTATGATGTCAGCGGAGCTTCCTGCATCCACAAAGATCAATTTGACACGGCAATTTACCAGGGTTCCGGTTAAAACTAGTCTGTCCTGGTGGCTCGGGATAACATCTTTTAGTTCCTCATTGGTGAAGACCAATGGAGGTGGATTCGGCTTCGCTGGGTCATCCTTGAACTTTGGAAGTTCTCTAACCGTCAAGACCTCTTGCATGTACTTCTTTTGTTGGCTTACTGTATCTCCACCTCCCCCAAAACCTATGCTGACGACGTTGCACTGGAATTCAACCTCAGGAAACTCGTCGTCAGAGCCGGACTTTTGTTTCTTCTCTGGTTTTTGTGAGTCTGCGGCCAGGCTCCTGATTCGGCCGCCATAATTCCGTTTACCGTTTGTTTTCCCCTGGGTTTTGATTACGTATTGACGAAGTTTCCCCTCTCTTACGAACTTTTCAATAGCGTCCCGGAGTTCATAACATTCGTCAGTAGTGTGTCCGAGGTAGTTGTGGAATGTACAGAATTTTTACTAATCTGTATTGGACCGACTTCTGAGAGGCCTCGGTTTTCCCACTTTTTTCATCTCAGTCTGAGCCACCTCCTTCCAAAGCTGGGATCACAAGACGTTTAAAGGGGTGTAGCTGTCGTACTTCGCCTTATTATCTGTCCTCTCTTGGCGGGGTCGACTGTCTTTGTTGCATCTTCGGAACTCGGTCTTCTGCTTTTCTGTCTGATCCCTTGCGTCGGGTGAGGTATTCCTCACCTTCTCGAATTTGTCCGCATTGGCAATCTCCATTTGTTCGACATCCAGATACTATTTCGCCCGGGTGTAGAATTCGATCAAAGTGTAGACTCGGCTCTTGCACAAGTTTCTAGCCAAGCGTGATGATGGGTCCAATCCATTGACCAGATAGTGTACATGGACTCCTCGGATAAAGATCGTTCTTGCATTGCCAGATCCCTGAACCTATCCAAGTACTTTTGCAGCGTCTCACCCTTTTTCTATTTCACCTTACTCAGTGTGAATTGAGACTTCGGTTGTTTTTTGCTCGTGGCAAAATGTAAATCAAATTTACGTCCGAGGTCTTCGAAACTCCTAATGGAATTGTTCGGCAGAGAGCTCAACCATTTGTGTGCCAGTCCGGTCAATGTGGCTGAGAAGAGGTGCAAAATGACCAGGTCGTCTATTGACCGGACCTACATCAACTTCTCGAAAATCTTTAGGCGATTACGCGGATCCTGAGTCCCATCATACTTCAGAAGGTTGGCTAGATCGAAATTTTTTGGATATGGAGCCGTTGCCGTTGCTCTTGAGAATGGAGTTCTTCCAGACCACGTCAGATATTTCATCCTATATTCCCAGGGTGAGCCATGTGGTCGAGGGGCTCTATTCTCCTCTCAGTGCTCATCAAAGTTTCGGTCCTCGCCGCTATCATATCCATCCCAGTCTTCGTCATCATCCCGGTCCTGGTTGTCATTTGCGACCTCGGTCCTCCCTTTCTAAGATCCGTAATAGCCGCTCCTTCTTCCGCGCAGATGTCGATTGACGTTCTTGCCTAGTTCTCTCTTCTCTCCTTGTCTTGCCATGGGTCCGGCGTCTTGACTCTGGGCTACTAGGCGAACTACTGTTGTTCGAAGTCATGGCCTCTTTTCCCTTACGAGAACTTCTCCGGTTTCTGCGTCTAAGGCGGCTTTCCAGTCTTTCTTCTATCATTTGCTCAATAGCGCAGAAATCCTCTTGTCGTTGGAGATGATCTCGCTTCCTGAACTATTTGAGTCGAGGCCTCCATTGCCATCTCTTCCGACGGCTGATCAGAGGCTGGGGATGAGGTCGTCGTGTCGGTTACATGTCCTTCCAGGGTATTTTCACGTCGTGGTTGACTCTGAAACGGTGGCTGACTTGGTCTGGCCTGAGGTTGGTTTGGCAAGGGATCCCTGTCAGCCTGTGGTGGTAGATTACTTCTGCTGTGGCTTTTGGTGTTTGCCATTAGTAGTCACGGGGATAGAAATTTAAGGGTCCCCACGGACTGCGCCAATGTTCTGTTCTGGGAACAGGACTGATTGGACTTGACTAGGTGTCAAGCCTAGAGCCTACGTACCCTTTGAAGGGATCAAAGTCCACGTAGTTTGATGTATACTTGGAGGCGTATAGTCAGGGGGTGGTATGTGTGCTCTGTGTGACAGAATGTAAAGTAAGCATAAGTTAGAACGTGTGCACCTGGTTAGTCGACCTCTGTATTTATATAGGTGTCCATGGCGGGTATCCCGGCTTAGCACGATATCTGGGGTGAGCTATATCCAGGGCGAGCAATATCCGGGGCGAGTATCTTGGGATGCCGATACGATATGGATAGATCGTGTCTTGTTGCGATTCCGGATCTCTCTTATGATCACAAGATCATTCTTCCTGATTCTGTTAGGCCACACTGCAGATTTAGGCCTTTGGGATGGTTCATAACAAATGCCTTTATCATTTTTATGAATACTCATGCATAAAATACAGCCTTAAATAAGATTTAAGTCAAGTTCTAAATCAAGTAAAAAGATAGGATAGGGGTACATACTGGAAAAAAAAAATTGTATTAGGCTCAAAATCTCCCTAGGAATATGATCACTAGCCTAAATTCACCAAAATCAAATCCATTGCCACTAGGTTCATCAACTCAAAACATGATCAATCACTTCTCAAATCAAGAATGCATCATAAAGTTACTTAAAACTTGCAGTTTTAACATATAAGTTTTTTCTTTCTTTTCTTGAAAACAAGGAACAAAAACCAAAGTAAAAACCAAAATATTTTTATTTTTCTCATTTTGAAAACACAAAACAAAAACCAAAAGTAAGAACAAAATCCCTCCCCCACAATTAAATCATGCATTGTCCTCAATGCAAAATATAGGTCTAGCCAATAAGAACCAGCAATGCAAGTGAAAGAGTAAGGAAGGAATACGACCAGACTATTAAAAGCTTGGAGGCTCAACTGAAGTAGCATAATTGGGTGCTCTCCTTTGTCTGGTTGCAAGTCACATGAAAGCACCGGTGATGTCCTCTTTTGAGGTTTAGCAAACATCTCCTTTTTTTAAGGTCTGCAGATAACATTTTAGCTCAAGTATAGAAGGTGTTTGGATAGGTGGAATCAATCCATGTACCTGTATAAAATCATAGCACCAAGCAGTATCTCGTCCCATATAAATATAATCAATAAAACTCGATTGATCAAAAATAAAGGAAGATCCCAAAATAAATTGACCAGAAAGTATTGGAACTTCTAGATATTTTGAACAGCCCACAAAGTCAATATGACTCTCCTCAGTAAGAGTCAAATTCTCTAAAGAATGAATCAAGTGATCACTCAAAATGGTCTCACCATGCTTGCTCAAATCATCACACAAGACAAATTCTACCTGTGAAACATCAAGATTCAATATGGTTTTACCCTCTAAATGCATATCTAAATCAAGGCTTCCCCTACACTTATCTTCAATAGTATCCCCACTAACAATAGTCATGTCAAATTATGAGTAGTATCAATAAAATCAATAGAGATATTACTGCGTTCAGTCAAAGCATCATCATGATTAGTGCTAAGCTAGGTATCTTTAAAATCAATGGTGTTAGAGGTGTCAACAACAATTTCTTCATCAACTTCCTCATTAGAATCAATAGAATTTGTAGGATCAGAAGAATTGTATATATATATAAAAAAAAGGTATGGGAAGAAGTATCAATGCATGCACTATAAGATTCAGTATAATTTAAGTCAATAGAACTAGTCAATTCAGGAACAGCATCAGTGCATGCATATTCAACTAATGTACCAATCATCCCATCATTTGAAGTGGTAGAAGAAACAAGGAATGAATCATTAGAAGGTGAGAGTATATTACCACATGGAAATTGACTTTGAACTTCTAAATCTTCACTCTGTAAATTGTTAATTAGAGTTTGGAGCTGGTCAACCTGCTCTCCTCTTTCTTGAAGGAGTTTCATCATAACATCCATCTGGTTTGATAATCTTGAATGCTTGTCATGAACTGGAACAATTTGATCGACATATCCAAAATTTGAGTGATCATGCCATCCAGATTATATGCATTTGAATATGGATCGTATTTTTGGCCACCTTGAGTCATGGGTTTAGAAGGATATATTGCATTGCAAGAATCAACTCCGTCATTCAGGTAGGGGCAAGAGTCATTAGGATGAGAGGCTAGAGAGCAAATAGGACAGAGCGGTCCCCCACACTTATCTTTTTGCACTCCTAGCAAAATTCAAAGCAAAAGACCTAAAAGAGAAACTCTTCTTTTCCAACAATTGCTAACAATGCAAAAATTGAATAAGGGACACAGCTCCAAAAGACCAATCCATCAAGACCACAATCCCTTCATCTCAAATCACAATTCATGGTAATTTCATCAATGATGCTAATCACAAAAGATGGTCTCTCAAATGATGCGCTCAATCAATCAACCTCTCAAGTGTATCTCTCAAGTGTTTAAGGTATATAAGTGTATCGTTTAAATTCTACCCAAGAAAATTGTTCTACCATAAGCTTGCTCAATTTCTACGTCTCCACTACTCATAACACATGCATGCACAAATCAAAAGAGCTTGCTATTACAGGTTGTAATGGGGTTAGGGTGAAGGTAGGTAAAAGTATCGAATGAGAGGCTAAGCACCAAAGAAATTAAAACGAGCACTGATTAACAAAATCATTCTCTATGTATGAAAACTTTTATTTAACTCAAATACCTCCTTTCTTTCTATGTTTTTTTTTTCACACCCTTTTTTCTTTTCTTTTCTTCTTTTCCTCTTTTCCTTTCCCCTTTTTTTTTTTGGTTTTTTTTTCTTTCTTCTTTTTTTTTCTTTTTTTTTGAAACTGTACTATATATATAATCACAATGGCAAAATCAAATATCTTCCCCCCACACTTAAACTGTTGCACTCCTAAGCAACCCCCATACTTAAACACAAAATCAAGGTAAACCAATGCTCAATAAATTTTCAAGGTGCGGAATAAAATAGTGTTACGCTTAGGCTTGTAATGTGGCTTAGAATAAAATGGACAAAAAGGCACAAAGGGGTTACCAAAGGAATAATAATGCACGGGAAAGTCTATTTGGCCAAAGTGGGGAAAACAAAAGAAAGAAAACAAGCTTCCATCATACCTATGCACATAAGTGAAAAATGTAGTTTCAAAAAGAAAAGGAGCAAGTTCTAGAGAACGCAAATCATGAGTAGATGCACACATGAAAGAAAGAATGGCAAAAGATGAATTCCATTCATGCAGGCCCAAAACCTCACAATGTCAATACCAACTTAGGCAATCAACAACATCAAATCAACTACCAAGGCATGTAATCGAAGAGTCAAGAATTGCAGACCAGACAGAATGATCCATTAAAACCAACATGTCCAAGTTCATAATATGTAGCAATCATAGGAAGAGAGACTGTATTATTTCAGAAAGCAAAGCAGAAAAAGGAAAACAAATAAAAGAGAAGGAGGGAGAAGAAAGAAGAATACTCCCCAAGGGGTTTATGGAGGATAAGTGCCATCAATGAGGAGAATCTCCGCTTCCTCAGGCTGCTGCTGGGATCCCTCATGAAATGGCTTGAGGCGATGCCCATTGACCTTAAAGGTACTTCCTGTGGGTGGATCACATAGCTCAACAGCACCAAACGGAAAAATGTTAGTGATCACAAAAGGGCCATCCCATCTAGATCGAAGCTTACCGGGCATAAACTTCAAACGGGAGTTAAACAGAAGAACTTTTTGGCCCACAGAAAACTCCTTCCTCAGGATATGCTTATCATGGAATGCCTTAGTCTTTTCCTTGTACAAACGTGAACTCTCATAGGCATCCAATCGCAGCTCATCTAACTCTTGCAACTGTAGCTTCCTCTCCATCCTAGACTTTGCCAAATCCATGTTACACTGCTTAATGACCCAATAGGCTTGATGCTCCAACTCAACCGGAAGATGACATGCCTTACCAAAGACAAGCCGATAAGGAGACATCCCAATCGGAGTCTTGTAGGCGGTGCGATATGCCCACAAAGCATCATCTAGTCACTTACTCCAATCTTTCTGGGTAGAGTTAACAGTCTTCTGAAGGATTTGCTTAATCACTCTGTTTGAGACTTCAGCTTGGCCGTTGGTCTGAGGATGGTATGCTGTGGAGACCTTGTGGAGCACTCCATACTTGCGTAGCAAGGCACCCATGCTTCGGTTGCAAAAATAGGATCCCTAGTCACTGATAATGGCTCTAGGAACACCAAACCTGCAAAAAATGTTAGACCTAACAAAATCTACCACCACAGAAGAATCATTAGTCCGGGTGGCTTTCGCCTCAACCCATTTCGAGACATAATCAACAGCTAGCAGTATGTAAGTATAACCATAAGAAGCAGGAAATGGACCCATAAAATCAATACTCCAAACATCAAAGATCTCACAAAACAATATAGGGTTCTGGGGCATCTCATGCCTACGGGAAATACTCCCTGCTCTTTGACAGTTATCACATGACTTACAAAACAGATGGGAATCATGAAACAAGGAAGGCCAAAACGATCCACTGTCTAACACTTTCCTAGCAGTTCTTTGGGGTCCAAAGTGACCACCACAAGCAGAAGCATGAGCAAAATGCAATATAGAGTGAAACTCATGATCAGGCACACATCTCCTAACTACTTGGTCACTACAAAATTTCCACAGATAAGGGTCATCCCAAACATAATATTTAGATTCACTCTTTAATTTGAGGGTTTGGGCCTTAGTGGAATCGACAGGCAAAACACCAGCTACCAAGTAGTTAACCAAATCAGCATACCATGGAAGCTCAGCTGTAGAAGCTGCTCATCAGGGAAATCATCCCGAATAGAAGAGGGATGAGAGGGGGAATGGGTGATGCGACTCAAGTGGTCAGCTACCCAGTTTTGTGCTCCACTTCGGTCTCGAATCTCAACATCAAACTCTTGGAGCAATAGCATCCACCGGATGAGCCATGGCTTAGCATCTGCCTTTCTCAAAAGAAATTTCAATGCTGCATGGTCAGAAAATACAACTACTCTACTTGCTAGCAGGTATGATCGAAACTTATCAAAAGCAAATACAATAGCCAACAACTCCTTTTCAGTAGTGGTGTAATTAGACTGGGCAATATCCAAAGTCTTAGAGGCATATGCAATCACATGAGATGCTCTGTCAACCCGTTGTCCCAAGATAGCACCAACCGCATAGTTGGAAGCATCACACATCAACTCAAATGGAAGGCACCAATTAGGGGGTTGGATCACAGGAGCTGTAGTCAGGCAACGCTTCAAGTGATCGAAGGCCGCCTTGCACTCATCATAAAATACAAAGTCAGTGTCCTTATGCAGAAGGTTGTACAAGGGTCGGGCAATCTTGCTAAAATCTCGAATGAAATGCCGATATAAACCTGCATGACCAAGAAAAGAGCGAACTTCCCGCACAGATGCGGGGTAAGGCAAAGCAGTAATTACATCTATCTTAGCAGGGTCTACCTCAATCCCTTTTCTAGACATTATGTATCCCAAGACTATACCCAACTCAACCATGAAGTGACACTTCTCATAATTAAGCACAAGATTAGACTTAATGCACCTATGCAAGACTCTAGACAGATTAGCTAAACATGCATCAAAATCAGACCCATATACAGTGAAATCATCCATAAAAACCTCCATGCAGTCCTCTAGAAACTCAGAGAAAATGCTTACCATACAACGCTGAAAGGTGCCAGGTGCATTGCAAAGGCCAAAAGGCATTCTTCGGTAGGCATATGTTCCAAAGGGGCATTTGAAGGTCGTCTTCTCCTAGTCCTCAGGAGCAATATGGATCTAGAAGTATCCGGAGTAGCCATCCAAGAAGCAGTAGTGAGACTTACCAGCCAACCGCTCTAACATCTGATCAATGAAAGGTAGAGGGTAATGATCCTTGCGAGTGGCTTGGTTGAGTCTCCTATAGTCGATGCAAACTCTCCAACTATTCTGAACTTGAGTAGGAATGAGCTCATTCTTCTGATTGGCTACCACAGTGACTCCGGACTTCTTAGGAACCACTTGGACCGGGCTAACCACTGGCTATCAGATATGGGATAGATGATACCAGCTTGCAGAAGCTTAGTGACCTCCTTCTTCACCACATTAAGGATAAGAGGATTAAGGCGTCTTTGGGGTTGCCTCACTGGCTTAGAGTCCTCTTCTAACAGAATTCGATGCATACACATGGAAGGGCTAATGCCAACAATGTCAGCTAATGTCCACCCAATGGCTTTCTTGTTGGCCCTCAATAAGCTTAGCAACTTCTCTTCTTGGTCAGGAAGAAGATTGTTGGCCACAATGACTGGCAACTGTTCATCCACCTCCAGAAATGCATACTTCAGGTGATCTGGAAGGGATTTCAGCTCAAGTTTGGGTGGTTGCTCAGTGGAGGGAAGAAGCTTGGGTGGTTGTTGCAACAACTCTGATGTCATGATACTAGAAATACCTGAAACCACATTCAAAGAAGCAGAAGAACTGTGTCTATACAGCTCAATGTTAACATCAGAATTTAGCTCAACAAAATCAGAGTTAAGCTTATAAAAATCAAAATCAGGATGCACATTAGGATCAGGATGAAGCTCAAACTCAGAATCAATATTAGAATCCACATGTAATGTAGAATACCAAGCAAGTCAGAATCATCAAGCAAGTCAGATTCACCAAGCAATGCAGCATTAAGCAAATCAGTGCAAACAGAGCACCATTCATTATCAGCACATGAACAAATGGGAGAATCACTCTCAGATGCAAAATCAGGATAATCAGCACACCATCTAGCAAGAATATCATCCACAGCATCATCAATCACATCAATGGAGAAAACAGAATGATCTTCCCTAGGATGTTTCATGGCATCAAAGATATTGAAATTCACAGATATATCACCAAACTCCATGGAAAGAGTACCAGCATGCACATCTATCTTGGTCCTGGCTGTTTTCATGAAAGGCCTGCCTAGAATGATTGGTGACCTACTACTAGGAGACACATTCTCCATATCTAAGATGTAAAAATCAGCAGGAAATATCAGTTCATTAACCTTGACTAATACATCTTCAACTACACTAGAAGGATGAACATTACTCCTATTAGCTAGTTGAACAACAACACCAATAGGACGTAAAGGACCAAGACCAAGAGATTTATAAATAGATGAAGGCATGACATTAATAGAAGCACCTAAATCTAGCATGCAATCATCAAATCTATAGCTACCAAAACAACAAGGGATAGAAAACATCACTGGATCCTTGCACTTGCGAGGCATTGTAGGCTGGATGAGTGCTGATACATTCTAGTTCAAACTCACTCGTTCACTCCCCTTCAGTTGCCTCTTGTTAGTGCACAACTCCTTCAGAAACTTGGCATATTTAGGAATTTGTTTGACTGCATCTAAGAGAGGAATGTTGATCTTTACTCTTCTGAATGTCTCAAGTATATCCTTATCTTGTGCTTTTTCCGCCAACTTCTTGGACTGAACTGCTCTCTGAGGGAAAGGAAGAGGAATGGGGATGTCTTCCTCTTCACCTTATTGCACTACCTTTTTATTTTTAGTGTCAATCTTCACATTGTTTGACTCTTTGTCTGATGTGGAAGTCACATCTACAGGTGGTGTAGGTTCCTCCAATTGTTTGCCAGACCGTAGGGAGATAGCACTCACATTCCCCTTAGGATTGGGAATGGTCTGTGAAGAAAGAGTGTTGGATCCTTAAGGTTGAAGCTGATTCAGTGATGTTGCCAATTGCCCAATATGTGTTTGCAAACTTTGAATGGAAGTGTCAGTTTTCTGTTGGAACTGCATATTGGCTGTGACAAATTGCTTCATCATATCTTCAAGTGAGGAACCACCACTACCACTAGCTTGCTGTTGTGCTGCCTGGGGAGGTGGACATATGGCTGGTCAAGGAGCTGGTGCTGGCAAAGGAGGTGCAGATTGATGTTGGAAATTCTGTGGACTGTACTGTATCTGCTGGTAATTCCCAGAATTCTGTTGATATTGGTTACTCTGGTCCTGATTCTGGTTCCAACGAAAATTGGGGTGATTTCTCCAACTAAGGTTGTAGGTGTTGGAGAAGGCATTGTTCTGCTGGTATTGTGGCTTCCCTGGAAAAACACCCACTGCAGCTACTGACTGGTCTTGATAAGCAGGATCATGCAAAGTAGGGCAAGAATCAGTATGATGATAAGGGTCATAACAAAACCCACAGGAGGACCCAATCTGAGGAGGTGAAGACTGGACTGTCTGTGTCACTGCCAACTGCCTCACAAGGGAGGTCAGATCATCAAGTCTAGTCTCTAATCTCTGAGAATCGTACTGGGCTGGAGGTGTTTGAATCTGGTAAACAGGAGTACTATTGGCCCTAGTGCCAAATTGATAAGAATTGGCAGGCAAAGTAGATATCAACTCTCGGGCCTCTTCAGGTGTCTTTCTATCTAAATCCCCACCACTAGATGCATCCACAAAACTTTTATCTAACGGCAACAAACCAGAATAGAAATACGTAATTAGAAGCTGGTCTAAATTCTGGTGGTGTGGACAGCTAGCACACAATTGAACCTCTCCCAAAATAACCAAGTTCAAATAAGATTTTTGTAGAAATAGGGAACTTGGGTCATTTCCCCGATGAATTCATAGCGGGTTCGATTGATAACAGTGAAACAAAACAGTGAAATAAGGGGTTTTTGATGTGAACAGAATAAAAACGAAACTAAACAGAGACAAAACGAAACAATACAGAAACAGAACGAATCAAACAGAGATTAAACATTAACATAGATTAACCCAGGATTACGAATTCACTTCCCTTCCTCGGACGAAACAGATTCACAACCAAACTCGTGATCGACTCTAGATAAACCGAGATCTCTGCATTTATCTAGAATTTCCCTCAACTGAACAATCGTTCAGAATCTATTCGAATCAGTGGCGTATCACTGTACGATCGCACAATAATACTTTAACCTAGTTCGAACTACGTCCTTGAGAAATATCGATCTGGGCTTTTGATCAAAAACCCAATCCAAATCCAAAAATTGAATCCGATCAGAGAATATAGAAACGAGTTAGATGGTTACCGATTAAGCGCGAATCCTCTGGAAAGTAGAATCCTTAATCCGTGGGCTAATCACAGAGATTTAGCCAAACATAACTAGGAAAAACGAAGAACAGATGAAGAACGCCAAGAACGTGAAGAACATATGAAGAACAGTTGAGAGAAAATAAAAGCTTCTATTTTGATCCACAAGTTTAACAAAACGTGAATGAATAATGTTTGTGGCTGCTTCCTTCCTAAATAAAACCTAAAAATGGAAATGGGCTTTAATTAAAAGTGGGCTTTAATTATAAAATTCGAACCCAAATAAAATCCAGAATTAAACATCAACTTCGGCTCCAAAATCGACCACCCTCTTGTCCGAATTTGCTCTTCATGTCTTCATAACAATTGTAGCTCTCTGAATCATCTGAAATATGAGACAAAAATGAAGCAAATCCGATATTTGGTTCAAGAGTTATGGTAAAAATAGCGAAGCAATGTAAAACTAGAATTTTACTATTAAAAATGGTTAAAATAAAAATAAAGACCTAAAGCCCAAATAGATATAAAAGCCATTATTTATTAGCTAAAAAGCCCTAAATTATTAATCAAGAGACAAAAAGTAGTGTATGAAATATTCAATTATCAAGTGGCCCTATTAAAGCAAAAGACATAGGCTGTGGGGTAAAAGAAGTAGAGGGCCCCATAGGATTGACCATATTAAAAGAATTTTGCATATGGGACATAGTCATTTTTTCCACAGCAGATGCAAGCCTATCAATTTTGCTCTCCAGGTGAGACTCATAATTAGAAGAAAGTAATCCCACCTCAGAAATATTCTGAACACCATAGTCATAATGATAAGGCACAGAAATATAATAGTTATTTCCATAAACTGAAGCATGCCAAGCCATCATAGGAGAGATCAAGTTCAATTTTTCAAGAGTGGATTGGATCCAATAAACAACTACCTAACAAATCACCTAGAACTCAAACCTAAAGCCTAACCATTGCTCCCCGACAACAGCGCCAAAATTGATGAGCTACTTTTGTTGCTAAAGCAATCAATTAAACTAGGAACAACTAATAATGCTAAATAGTGGCAACCTAGGTCATTCTTCCAAGGAGTAAGTTGTGGGTTTTCTTTAGGGTGAATTTTGGTGATAAAAAAATGCAAATAAAATAAAACTAAACTAACTAAATGCACGATGGTAATGACTCTAAAACCTATATGAGAATTAAACTAATCTAAATGAATTCGAATACAATTTTTGAGGGGTTTTCATTATGAGAGAATAATTAAAATTCTAAGAAAGGAAATTAACTAACTATTAAGAAAATCAAATAAGAAAAGACAGAAAAGGTTTACTAAAGGAGGACAACTTATGATTTTCATGGAATTAACTTTCTTAGCCTAAATCAATTAATTAGACCAAAGGGATTAATGAAAGATTAGAAACCTAATTGAACATGGGAAACTTTCTAGCTCAATAATGCATATTCCACTAGAGAACTCATAATGAAATAAATGATGATTAATAAACTCATTAAAAACCAATCACAAAATAATCTTAGAAATTTTGTTTACAATCATCTAATTAAACAACTAAACAATTCATCAATCTAATTAAACAATTAAATCGATAAACTCAATTGACAATTAAATTAATAATGAAAACTCAATTATTAATTTAATGGACAATCCAAAGGTTGCAAGATTGTTCTAAATTAACTATCTCAAGTCTTGAATTAAAAAGATAAAATGAACAAAACTTCTTTGTGGCCTTCAAGTGCAAGATCCTAAGCTCTAGTTTCTTCCATGCTCCTCCCAAATTGTCTCCTAAAGATCTCAAGCTTTCATGGAATCCTCTCGTTCACGTATTAAGCAACTCCTCACAACCATTAAAATTGATGAACAAGAGTCAATTGATGTCCAGGAAAGAGTGACGTGGGTCCGCAGGGATTGAATTAAAGGAATGGATGAGTGGAATTATTGATTAAATCAATCCTTGGTCACTGCCCATCCACTGGAGGATTAATAATTGAATGAATTCCCAATCTCCAATCAAGTGGCGTAGTCAGTCTGAGAGAAAAGAAATTAAAGATGAATGAATGATCCTCTTGAGCGTCTCTGCCTCCGCGTGCGTGAGTGACTCCAAGAAACAATCAGAACGAAGATGACAAATAAATCAGTTGTGCGGCTGCGTCTCTCGGCTCTCAAGGAGACCGTGAATTTTTCACCATATAGCGGCTAGGTTAAATAAAGGGGGAAGAAGAGATAGATTTTTGGATACTAACTTGATCCCATCAAAATTAGGAAGTCCAATAAAATTCCCCCATTAAATCTTTTTATATGATAAAATCGTAATCTATCATATCTTAAGAAATATTATTTAATTACAAGATAACAATTAGGATATTAATAATTTAAGCACAATAATCTCATAATTAATTCAAATTTATATTATTTCTTAAAATTGGCTAACAATCTAAATATTATCTAATATATCCAAATTAGCCTAAAATAATTCCTAAAATAAATGGATAAGGTGAGATAAAATATATAAAATTGAGATTTATCATCTACCCATGAGAACCATAAGTTTTACGTCGATTAAGATTGGCACAGAGTCAAAATTTAACTATGCCAAAGATAACATTTTAAAATATATATATATAATATATATATATATATATATATATATATATATATATACATACATACAAATTTTAAGAGGTAAAAAATATTCAAACCATATAATATTAAGGGGGAAAAATTAGGGAGAATTACACTCAGGTCCTAAGGAATAGAGATAATTATAATTAGGTCCCTTGAAATCATGAAATTACACAGAAATCCCTAGGGACTTCTGTGTAATTATTTCAAAGCGTAAAATTATTTTGCTGTCCATAGTGCATATTTCAGAGAGAAGCGATTAACAACAGAAAAAACATAAATTAACAACATAAAATGCATGTATTAACAACAACTTTTGGAAACCCTAAATTTGTATTCTCTTACTTCTAGAAGCGATTAACAATAGAAAAAGCATAAATTAACAACAGAAAATTCATATATTAACAATAACTTTTGAAAACCCTGAATTTTGTTAATAAATAGAGTTGTCATTAATACATGCATTTTCTGTTGTTAATTTATATTTTTTTCTGTTGTTAAACGCTTCTAGAATTGAAAGAAGACAAATTCAAGGTTTTCAAAAGTTGTTGTTAATACATGCATTTTCTGTTGTTAATTTATGTTTTTTCTGTTGTTAATCGCTTCCGTGTGAAATATGCACTATGTGCAGCAACATAATTGTATACTCTGAAATAATTACACAGAAGTCCGAAGGGACTTTTGTGTAATTTTATCATTTGAAGGGACCTAAATGTAAATATCTCTCTTCCTTGGGACCTAGGTGTAATTTTCCCAAAAAATTAAAACTTGGAGAGAAGATAAACCAATTAGTCTGCCCGGTCCATATACTAGATTGAGATGACCACAAGTCCACAAACTAGTACAAAGAATTCAGATGGCCGTCTGGCACAAGAATTCAGTTGAAGCAAACTGGGGGCCGAATTAATTTGGCCAACATTTTATTGTAAGCGAAATGAATTAAATGTTAGACCTGACTATCACCCAAGAGGGAGGGTGAATTGGGTGTCAGATAAAACTTTAGAAACTTTAAAATTCTTTTCAACTCTTAATGAAGGTAACAAGTATGAAAATAACTATTCATAAATCAACAGTTAAATATTTGAATAAATGTTAAAATAATATTTGCTGGAAATATAAGAGTTTAAGGAAGAGAATATGCAAACTGTGATTTATCCTGGTTCGGCCCAATTCAAGATGACCTACGTCCAGTCCCCAGGCACCTCCTGAGATTTCAATCCACTATTTTCCTCAAGCTTTAATCAGGTACTTGAGAACCACTACAATCCCACAAGTTTAGCCGGGCACTTGTGCAGCCTTTTACAAATTTCTTACCGAGATACTCCCCCTTACACACCGTAAGGATACACCGCTTGATCACACACTCTGTACTCGAAGTAATCCTCTCCCTAGGATTCACCCCTCTTACAAGCTGTAATCAACACAATGTGTTTCCCACTCAAGATCACCCAATCTTGAGTAACTCTCAGATAAAATGTTTACAAACAAATCTTCTCTTTAAGAAGTGATAAGATGAACACTGAAGTACAATACAAGTAATCTCACTCTCTTAAATTATATGATCACTAAGAAAATAGAGAGAATATGAGATAAACATCAGAAGGCATTTTAAAGGTGTAAGCTCATGTCTCTTTCCATTTTGAATTCTTCTCCTTATATAAGCATGTTGAACGAACTTGGAGAAATTTTGACCGTTGTGAATAGTAACAGCACTTATTCAAAAATTGTTTCCGTTGAGGCTTGCGTACGGTTTTTTTATCGTTGAGCTCCATCTTCTGTTTTTAGATTATTGTGAGTGTGTATATGTCCGTTGGAGTTGTGAGCCGTTGTGAGCTATTTGACCGTTGTACACTCCTTCATTCGAATATCAGTTCCGTTGAGATATTACCGTTGTAACTTTCTGTCCGTTTGAGAAATAGCCGTTGCTTCGTCTGTCTCATTCCATCAAAAGCTTTGTTGAATGCCTTCATTATTGTTTTCATCAAAGGACCGTTGCCTTCTTGCTTTAGCAAATGGTTCAACTTCCATGTCACTGTGTGTTTGCTTCGGACAGATTTTTGCTTCCATCAGTCTTGATCTTATTTCAAATGTTAAACACCTAAAACTCATACACAAATGATATAAATAATGTTTAGAAGTAGTATAAGTGGTTTTGGTAATCATCTGGATGTTTTCCATACGCTACAGTAGTTCCGGACGCGGTGATTCTTGAAGACGATGAACAGTATTTTCGTGATGATGATTCAGAACATAGCTCAACTTCCAGTAACCATATCTCTTCATATATAGCTCTAAAATTAGTAAATGATATATCCCTGGAAAGCTCTTGATGTTTTCTTTCCAATGAAAAAAGAATCAGCTCAAAACACTTTGTATTTTGACCGTTATGATCCGATGAACACTGACTGTCCAGAAAACAGAGTTCCAGCAACCCAGAAATTTCAAAATTCATATCTCCTTCGTTTCAAGCTCTTTTTAGTTGCTTTCAAATTATGTGAAACCCTTGTTGAGTATAGAATCATATGGAATTGGTTTCACTTCATGTGGTTCTGTATAATATGAGATATAGACAGAAAACCGAGGCTATTCTGAGTTGATTCCAGAATCACATGTATCAACTTTCGAAGGCCATATCTTCCTGGTCTGAGCTCCGTTTTGAGTGGGTCAAATTGTAGTATGATGCATTTTGAGTCTAGTTTCATATGCCACCGGTTTCATCTCAATTGGATTTGTGATTTGTGAGATACACCTGAAATACCGAAGCTCGCCTTGCTGTGTGGCGTCAATTGCACTGCCAACTTCCACAATTTGTTTCTCTTTCATCTAAACTCCTTTGGACTTGAATCTAGACTCCAAATGACGCATTGGGAGTCTACTTTCATCCAAAATTGGTTTCAGCTCAATCCGACGTCTGGTTTGTGAAATATCATCGAAACATCGAACGTTGCCCATTGAAAACGAAGAACAGAGGCAAGCAGAGCACGAAACACTCAACGAGGCACGGGGTGGACTGACTTGAAGTTCAGAGAAATTACGGTTTTGCCATTGAACTGAATTTCAACATAATTACCATTTTGCCATCAAAGCTGAAGTTCTACAGAATTACGATGTTGCCATTCTGATTTAATTTGGAGAACCGACAGAAATGACTTGAGGCAATTATCTTCTTGACTCAAGGCAACTCCTGAGGTAATGAAATCATTGCAGCACACTCATGGATCCGTATGACACTATTCATGTATACGGTGCACTATTTACGTATACGCTACTATTCATGCTGATGCTTCAAATAGCTTAATTTGACTCCGAATTAAGCTATTTCAACTTCCGCTTAATCGTCAAGACTTCCAGTATTGATATTTTCTTTTCTTCAATCTCATATCATAATTATTCTCTATAATTTAACTTGGACTAACCTACAATAAACAAAGTAGTTAGTCAATGTATATGATATAAACTTTTTGCTCTAGATAATGACATCAATGTAAGACATCATCAAAACTAATCATAACCAACATTAAATGGGAAAAGCACTAATGTAATAATTTTTATCAAAATATCCAATTAAAGTATATAAAAAATATTTATTAAAATAGGGTAATTAATGACGTCACTGACAAGATGCTACCAATAACATCAGGAGGCATGATGCTACTAAGATAATGGCGTCATGAATACTACCACCACTAAAGTGATGTCATACCAATGGCATCAATTAACAAATTAAATTGATGTCACTATCTCACTGATGTCAGGCACCCTAACGTTGGTGGCATTGCCTGACACGACGCCACTAACGGTTCTATTTCGGTAAATCTTTTTTTCATTTGCTCTAATTGAATACAATTTTGGGCAAAGGAGCAAAAATGCACATGAAGTTTGCCCTTGGGAGCGTCCAGCACCACAAAGTTTCAAAAGGAGCAAAAGTAGACACAAAGTTATGTTTTGGGGAGCAAAAGTACCACCGGCCGTTAGTTGACCGTCAGTTGACCGTTAAGTTGGATGGAATGCTGACGTGTCGCTGATGTGGCGTTGACTGGGATTGACATGCTGACGTGGATGATGACGTGGAATTAAAAAAATTCAAAAAAATTAGGAAAAATCTCAAAAAATTAGGAAAAAAAATAAATAATTTTAAAAAAATTTTAAAAAAATTAAATTAATTCGAATAAAGTTTAAAAATTTTGAAAAAAAAGAGGAAAAATTTAAATAATTATATAAAAAAGTAAAATAATTAGAAAAAAATTAAAGTAATTCGAAAATTTTTTAAAAAAATTCAAAATTTTTTAAAAAAAATTCGAAAAAATGAGGAAAAATTTAAATAATTAGGAAAAAAATTAAAATAACATAAAAACAATAAAAAAATTCAAAAAAATTAGGGAAAAATTAAAATAATTAGAAAAAAATTCAAAAAATTAGAAAAAAAATCATAAAATTAGGAAAAAATTCAAAAAAATAAAATAATTAGTAAAAAATAAAATACCCCCGCCAGTGGGCCCCACCACCGACCGGTCTTAATTATAAGACAACATTTGAGAGTTTGTTTTTGTCCTAATTATAATACAACATTCTAAATTTTGTCAATTTCTTCCTAAAAGATGCCTATTGATATAAGTGAGAGATTATGTGAAATCAATAAGGTAGTTGAGGTACATAATTTATATAAAGGCATTTTAGAAAAATAAGTAAAATCAACTAATTCGACCGCTGCCGAGTATATAATAAAGGGCAACCGATCACCGCCGGCGGCTGGCGGTAGGGTGATCAGTGGTGGGGCCCATTGGCGGGGGTATTTTAATTTTTTTCTAATTATTTTAATTTTTTGAATTTTTCTCTAATTTTATGAATTTTTCCTAATTTTTTGAAACTTTTTAAAATTTTTTATTTTTTTCCCTAATTATTTAATTTTTTTCCTCATTTTTTTTCGAATTTTTTAAATTTTTTTCGAATTACTTTAATTTTTTTTATAATTGTTTAATCTTTTTTCTAATTATTTTAACTTTTTCCTATCTTTTTTGAATTTTTTATATAATTATTTTAATTTTTTTCCTAATTATTTAAATTTTTCCTCATTTTTTTCGAATTTTTTTAAAAAAATTTCGAATTAATTTAATTTTTTTAAAAAAATTTCTAATTATTTATTTTTTTTTCCTAATTTTTTGAGATTTTTCCTAATTTTTTTGAATTTTTTTAATTCCACGTCAGCATGTCAGTCCCAATCAATGCCACATCAGCGACACGTCAGCATTCCATCTAACTTAACAGTCAACTAATAGTCGGTGGCACTTTTGCTCCCCAAAACATAACTTTGTGTCTACTTTTGCTCTTTTTGAAACTTAGTGGTGCTGGACGCTCCCAAGGGCAAACTTCATGTGCATTTTTACTTCTTTGCCCTACAATTTTTGATAAAAGTTACTACAATGCTTTTTCATGAAAAGTTGATGTGACTGTTGAAAAGGATTAATCAAAGGCAGTGTAATAAAAAGCAATAAGTGGAAGGGAGGGAGCAAGGTTGAAGATATGGTGCGACCAAGTCAATTTAGATTTTTTTTTCCTTTATATATATATATGGAGGGAGCAAGGTTGAAGATAAGGTGCGACCAAGTCAATTTAGATTTTTTTTTCCTTTATATATATATATGTGCATACATATCCAGGATGGAGCTTCATGAGACAATCCTCCCCCCCCCCCCCAAAAAAAAAAATCTGTTTAGATTTCATTTTTAACAATTTAAGATAATATGTTCTTTTATATATTAGACTTATTAAAATACTTTTATTATACATTTGTCCCTCTAAATATTTTTTTTTTAATTAGCTAATGAGTATACATTTGGTCCTCAAATATTTTCTTAATTAATTAATGAATATACATTTGACCCCCTAAATATTTAGTTCAAACTCCACCACCACACATATATGTATCAATTACTTGTAAGATGATTGGTTAAAAACATGAAAATAAGGCCTTGTCTGGTTTCTTTTTTTTAAATATATTTTAAAAAATTAAAAAATAATTTTAAAGATGTGTATTTTGGTTATGGGTTCCAAAAAAATAAAAAATGAAAGTTAAAAAAAGTAGAGGAAAGCTCACGTGATAATTTTTCATTTCTTATAGGGATATGATAGTCTTTATCAATTTATAATTGATTATAACATAATATCAATATCTGTATTTTCTTCAAATATTGTTTCATACCAAACATAATTTTAAACCCCCAATTGTAACCGATTCTACTCACAGTCCCAGTTCCAATCCCAATCTCAATTTGTCAAAATTCGAACCAGCGTACCAAACAAATGGCTATAAATAGAGATGTAGGGTAAGCGTAGTATGAGCATATTCAAAAGCTAAATTAAAAGAGTCATTATATTTCTGTGTAAACATGAAGAAGGCTATTGTAATTGCTTTTCTCATTTGGGTTTCTACAATATTTCTCTCCCTTCCTTCTTCCACTCATGCCCGCCTCGTATTTGGTAACAACTACTTCAACTTCGTATGTTTTGCTGCTACTTTTTTCTCAATCCCGTTCACTGTGGCTAGCTTATCGCCTCAATTATAAAATTATTATGAGTTCCCTATTTTCACTTATTTTTCGTTTTGATTTGTGAACACATTAAACTGATATACTAAACTAAATATATATGTGACGACGGTGCAGAAAGGAAACCGGTAACCGCACCAATAACGACTAAGCCTAAGCCTGCAGTCAATTGTCCTCCTGGTTCTATTTATACTCGGTGCCTTCCCAGGCCAGTTCCTGCACCAGCTCCGTGCAGTCCCTATGTACGTAACTGTAAGAAGTAGGAAAAGACATATATATAGCTGCATATTAATTAATACAGAGTACCACTGTCTCTGGTTCTGTGTCATCTTTGTGTGTGTCTTGTTGCAGCTTTTGATTAATCTTTTATGTTTTGAAGAATAATATAATGTCTTCCTACTTACCTAGATTTCATGGGAAATCGAGGTTACAAGGATGTTCATGAATTTTATATAATTCTGAGTGTGAAAAATATATTGTAATTCTTAATTTATCTGCGCTGGTGTTGTATTTGAAAGTTTAAATAAAGAAGGTGCCTCTGGCTTTTTTACTATCTAATTATTCAATTAATTATTAGAGTTACTTCTTGTTCTACTTGTAATTTTTTTTTATTGAATTGTTATTTTATTTTCATATTATTTGGGAATTGTTATTTTATTTTCATATTATTTGGGAAATTCAAATGGAGAAGTAAAAAAAATGGAAAAAAAAAAAGGAAAGAGGAAAATGTTCCTAAACTTGGTACCGACACGTCGTCAAAAGATAATGAATATCAAAACAAATAAGATAACCATAACTCAAATAAAATTTATCTCTGAATCAATACTTACCATCAACCATCAAAAGATAACGTAATCCGATTCTAAAAACTGATGTGTCGAAGAGAATTTGAGATGAACTTACGACGAACTTAGTACATATAATAGGAAGAAGTACTCATATTTAATGCCTAATGGTCCCTCGAACATATTGTCTCCTAATATAATGATAGATGTGTCTAGCAAAAACAAAAAAAAAAAAAAAAAAAAGGGAAAATTCGTTTGAGGGCCCCTATTGGATAATTAATTTCAGAAAATGCCCACAAAATCTGAAAATATGGAAAAATGCCCTGAAATTCTGACAATAGCCAAAAAGGCCCAAAGATTCTGACGGAGTTGTTAATGAGGCTTATATAATTGTTAGTGGGGGGCTGATATAGTTATTAACCGGACTGATTTAGTTGTTAAAAAAACAATTAACAACTAAATCAGCCCGGTTAACAACTATATCAGTTCCATTAACAACTATATCAGCCCCCGTCAGAATCTTTGGGTCTTTTTGGGTATTGTCAGAATTTCAGGGCATTTTTCCATATTTTCAGATTTTGTGGGCCTTTTCTGGAATTAATTGCTCAATAGGGGCCCTCAAACGAATTTTCCCAACAAAAATGGAAAGGGCTGTTTGAAGGTCTGAAATTTTTTGCTGAAACTGCCTCCTCCTTTGTGACCACGTTCTCTTCTTCCTGGCCTTCTATGAAGGATTATGCATTCCTTTTGATCTGCTACTTTCTATTTTCACTTTCTAGCTATTTGATTGAAATTTGGCTATTGTTTGTGTTCTTTTGAGTTGATATTATCGGATCTCGAATATGTGCAGGTCTTGGTGTTGGAGATATATAAAATCCTTAGTTTGTTGGAATCCTCATTAGTTAGTTAAGAAATTAATGAGGTGGTTAATCACTGCAAGATTGTAAAAAACCTTGTTCTGAACCCATAATAGAGTGACGCCTTACCTTAACATAAGTCAGATGTATTATTTAACAATAAATTTAAACCACTAGTTAGGTTTAATCATGGGAAGTAAAAACCTTTTTCAAAGAGTTTATAAACTTAACCCAAACATAGGATTTAATCCTATGATTCGAATGGGCTTTTCCAGAAAAAATAAATAAATAAAACTTATGAAAACATTTTATCATTTTATCATTGGGTCAACCTCTTCATTAAAAATCCATCATTCCTTAATCTCTATTTGGTATTGTCAGAGTACTTCACAATTATTAAGTTTAAACTAGTGCTCATTGTCTGCTTAATCATTCATTATGCTGTGGGCAAGTATCGTACATGTCCATCCTTGCAGCAATAACTAAGCATATTGTATTTAGGGGTTTCTATATATATTTAAGAGGTTGCACGCATCTATATATATTTACATTAGCCACACTTGGATAATCCAAAAGAATATCTAGTCATAAGGGAAATATTATACAAAAGGTGATAAAGAAACTAAGCTACACTATCCAGTTCCTTCACCTTCTCAGTTACCAGCGACAATCATGCCTTTGCCTTTCCTGTATACTATTTAAGGGAAGGGGTGAGATTCTTGAAAATCCCAATGGTAATCACATACACTCATAATATATGCGAGTTTACAAAGCATGCAAAACAAGCCATCAAATAAGCCAATCCATATATTCTGCAAACAACATATTCAACAAATTAGCATATTGACAAAACAACAACCACTGTTCGTCATGGTAAGACAACACAATACTTACTTCGTTACATAACAGGTGCAACCATTATACGTCATGGTAACTCAAGCCAATACTTACGTTATTGCATATAACAGGTGCAACCATTGTAAGTCATGGTAACACAGGCCAATACTTACCTTACTCCATATAACACGTGCAACCATTGTATGTCATCATAACATACACCAATACTTACGTTATTGCATATAACAAGTGCAACCATTGTACTTCGTGGTAACATAGGCCAATACTTAAGTTATGGCATAATAGGTGCAACCATTATACATCATGGTAACACAACCCAATACTTATGTTATGGCTAACCAGGTGCAACCATTATACGTCATGGTAACACAGCCAAAAAATGATGTGAAATGCTCATCAGGTCTTACTATCCTATTAGGTCTTATTGCCTCATATATTCATGAAATGAATATAAGTGACGACACAAACAAACATGCACAACAATATATCACATACAAGAGTTAGAGTCACTACTTATCACCTTCCCAACACTGTACCTTCACCAAGGTCCTTATCGATTCACTTATCTCTCGAGCTCAAATAATCATCAAATCCTATCATTAGAAATTTATATGGAGATGGGCCATCATTCAATCTGATCTTAATAATAAAATTAAGATTATGTTCTTCTAGACCCACTCATAAAGCTTGTCCTCATTATTTACATTCGTCGGTCATCATTGATAATATTGCAACCTTATGATATTATATACTTACTATTTTCCCTTTAACCAAAACACTAGCCCTTCAAATATTCCCTAAAAATTCTTCATTTAAGGCTAGTTGCAATTGTTCAAAAATGTGATTATTTTAAGACTTAACATAAATTTAGCTTTCAATTTCTCAAGGAACTTGGAAAAATCATATCTTGGTATATAAACCTCCAAATGAAGTAATTCCAATTCCCAATTAAAGCTCTGCAAGTCTATTTTAAAGGAAAAATAATCACCAAACAAATCTATGGCTAAAACATTCTAAGATTTCACAAAAGAGATATAACTTGAATTTGGAAACAGAATTTTCTAGATTTCCTGACCAATCTTTGAAAATACATAACTTCCTTTATACACATTCAATTAGTGTGTTCATAAATTCATTTTAAATCTTAACAGGTGTACTATATATACACCATAGTTCATAGACAGAAAGGGTCCTTTGCTTGGTGAAAACTTCCCACAAAAATGGACCTCCAGACTGGAAAACAAAATTGTTCCAGCTTTCCATGACAAATTTAGAAAAATCATAACTAGAGTTCTCAATGTCAAATTAACTTGATCTAGGACTATTTTTAAAACTTAATATGTTTACTATAAGTCCACAAAATATCGTGGTCAGAAGAGATTGATTGCCCTGATTTTTCATTACTTAAAAATCGGTGTTCCTGTTGAAAAATCCTATTTTCCAGAAACATGGTCAGCACCTCATTCACATAAATATGAACTCTTCCAGCTTCTATCTTAGTATTGAATCATCATTTTAATATTCTTAAAGCAGTATTCAGATGGCAAAATAGTTATTTAAACTAAGGAGGCCTCAAACAGTAACTTAAATAAGTTTCCAACTTGAGAATGAGCTTTCTATTTTACTAAATGGTTCCATATTATACAGAATCCTCTTTGAGCCAATTGGAATAATTATATTTAGAAAAATTTCATTTCTTCCATACTCAACAGTTGCTCTCCGAAAATAAGGATAGGAAAGATTTAAAACTTATATCCCATCCTTCTCAAACATCAGCATCCATATATATATCTTAAAGACACCTTCTTGCGTTTCGACAACAACTTGCCAAGACCAACAACATCAACATATCAAAGAACACTTCTATCATGCACCTTTAATCATGTATAATTAATTCCTCTTATCCTTCCCTTAGATAAAGAGAAGATGTACCTCGGAAAGCAAAGTAGATTCAGCCATAACAAAAACAGAACCAAACAAATACATGCAACACTGATTATAAGCTTTATTCTTAAATGCCTTTTCAAACCTTTAATCACAGATTTCTGATTTCCAAACCAAGATTCCATAATTTTTCAATCCCCAATCAGAAGTAATACAACAGATTGAAGGTGGGAAAGGATTTGGGAAGCTCACCTTAGTTGAGATCTAAGGTTGCATGTGGGTTAATATCCTCCTCTAGAGTTCCCTCTCGATCTCATCTCCTTAGCTCTCTCTCTCTCTCTCTCTCTCTCTCTCTATATATATATATATATATATATATTCTTCTTGGCAGTTGATCCAAAATGATCTGATGTCGCGATGTCATTTTTGAAAACTGAAGTACACCTCATTACTCGAGTTCTTAAGTGACAACTTGAATTATGGGTTTTGCGACAACCAGATTTTCTAAATGCTATGACTTGAGTTGTGATTGACAACTTGAGTTGCTGAATTTGTAAGATTTTTCAAAGAACTCAAAGCTTTGTCATTAATTATTACAATTGTTAGACATCATCAAAACACATAGAGAACTAACAAAGGAAGCAAGAAGTTATCAAAGTACTTTGGGATTGATCAAGAGAAGAGAAGAGAAGAAAGAAAGAATGAGTTGAATTATGTAGAATGATCAAGATGAGAGATTTAAGAAGGAAGAACTTGTTGAATGGAGTGAAGATATCATTATTCAAGTTTCTAAATTGATACTAGAAGTACCCAAGATCATATAGAAGATGGAATGGCTCAATTCAAAGTTAAAGTTAGTAAAAATCAGTTTTAGGATGAGAAAACTCGAGTTCAACACTCAAAACTCGAGTTTCCTACTTTGCTACAATGATTTGCTCCTTTAGTACAAGAAAACTCGAGTTAATAACTCGAGTTTAGAACTTAAAACTCGAGTCAGTCATCATAAACTCGAGTTAGTAGTGTCTTCAACGTTTCTAGCATCTCTGGACTAGAAAAACTCGAGTTTCCAAGTGCAGACTCGAGTTTATAGTGTTGATTAGCACCTCTGTTCTACTCTTTTCACATTCAGCACGGGCAACGTCTAATAATTCGGTGATATCTCCTAAACCAGAAATCGGATTGAGGTGAAATCAATGGCATATGAAACTAGACTCCCAATGCATCATTTGGATATAAAATTCAAGCCCAAAGGAGTTCAGATCAAGGAACTATGAATTGTGGAGCAAAGCAAGCCTCAATGTTTTGAGTGTAACTCACAAACTACAAATCGGATTGAGCTGAAATTAGTGGCATATGAAAGTAGACTCAAAGAGCTTTCCATCAAGATTTGAATGGACCAAAATGGGGTTCAGACCAAGGAGATTTGACCTTTGAAAGTTGATAGTCAGTTCAAGAAGTTGCAAAAAACACTCAACAGAGTCCAAACTTGAGTCAGGCCAAGACAGAGAGCAACCAAGGGCAGAACAAGTTACAAACTCGAGTTTGTAAGTATCGAACTCGAGTTTAAGAGAGGCAGCGAGCAAATGTTGTTTTGGGAGAACACCAAACTCGAGTCATTAAGTTGGAAACTCGAGTTTCCATTAAATAAAGAGCAGGAACGTTAGAGCATCTTCCAAACTCGAGTTTGTGAGACCAAAACTCGAGTTTTGATTAAACAGAGAGCAATCTTTAATAACGTAACAACCTCCAAACTCAAGTTTTCATCTCTGCTTCAAAAAATCACCGTTTTGGAAATCTTAATTCCTTTGATAAACATTCAGATGATTACCCAAATGATTTATAATACTTCTTAACATTATTTATATCATTTGCGTACATGTTTCAAATGATCAGAGGTTGTTAAACTGAAGATCAATGGTAAAGTAAATGCTGATGTCATAGCTGGTTTAGAAAACGAAGTTCTAACGGCTAGTTCTATTTGAGTTTAACGACTATATTTCTTTATCCAATAGTCATTGAATCTTCAAACGGTCATATATTGATCTCTACTTATAAAAGAAGACAGATTCAAGACAGAAGTAGCAAGACACAAGCCTACATCCTCAAAATGCTCATACTCTGATCTTCATATTATTTACTCTCTATTTTCAAATGTTTACATAGTTTATCATAGAGAGTGAGATGATTTGTATTGTACTTCAGTGATTATTCATTCACTTCTTAGAGAGAAGATCTATTGTAAACATCCTACCATACTACCTGAGAGTTACTCAAGATTGGGTGATCTTGAGTGGGAAACTCATTGTATTGATTATAGCTTGTAAGGGGAGTGAATCCTAATGAGAAGATTACTTCAAGTACAGAGTGTATAATCAAGTCGGTGTATTGATTACAGTTTGTAAGGGGGAGTGAATCATAGTGAGAGTATTACTCCAAGTACAAAATGTGTAATCAAGTTGAAAGAAGATAGTGAATTGAAAATCTCAAGTGGAGCTTGGAGACTGGACGTAGGTCAAGGATTGGGCTGAACCAGTATAAATCATAATTTACATATTCTCTGCCCGTATCTCTTATATTTCCAGTATATGTTTATTTGAATATCTAACTGTTGATTTAGAAAACGTAAAAAAAATTCAAAGTATCAAGTTTTAATCAGACACTCAATTCACCCCCCTCTTGGGTGATAGCCAGGTCTTTCACTATCATGGTTGGGAGCATATTTATGGTGGAGAGAGAGATTAGATATACAAGTAAGACATTGAACTTTATGTTGAATACTAGTGGATGTTTTGCGTTGGCGAAAAATAAAATATTAGGTTTAAATTTATTATGGTTAATTAATTGAGGATAATATTAAAAAGGAGGAACGATTTGTTGTGGCAAAAAAAATGGGACGATTTGAGAACATTAACTAAATTAGTAAATGTGTAATGATATATGCGTTTATGCGCTCGTTTCATAAGTCATAAGTCATAACCATACCGTAAGAAAGGACCAAATATGACAGATGAAGAGGCATTGATACGAACTGTTAATCCACTGAATATATTCTGGATTTTTTATTTTCTTAAATTTATCTTGTTATTTACGAAAACTGACCCCGACCAAGACTCTCCCACTCTTCAGCAGACAGGATGGATAAAGAAGACATAAACGTCAATGCACGGTTTTCGGGGGGAAAAAAACGTTAACGCACGGCATTGAATAAGTCAATGACTGAGTAAATGCAATAATAGACAACACGCGATATCTACCCATAGATTTCAAATGAATCAAGACCACAGACTTTTAAATCTATGCCAGATTTTTTATACTAATATCCAATCGTTGAGTGATGCACGAGATATTTATGGAACAGTCGAAAAACTGAATTAATCATAACATTTGCTTTGACATGATTTTTGTTAAGTTTTTTTATTTAATTGTATATTATTTTAGAAATTCCAAGCAACATTGGTTGGTGTAAAAAATTCTATATTATTTTTCAACTTGTGAGTGGTTGATGTGTTCTTTAAATGCGTTGTTGGTGGGCTCTATATGAGCTGAGGATGAAAGATCTGTGGGAAAGTAATATGGGGTGTGGGAGTGTTAAACGGGTTTGTGCGTTCCCCATTTAAGCCCCAGAAAATAACGGATATATAAAAGTAGTGCTTGTTTATATTTTGTACTACCCGGTTAATTAATGCATATTTCATAATTAAATAGATGTCAATTTTGAATTATATTAGATTAAATCTATAAATATTGTATATATATGAAATTTATTGTATATATATTTTTTCCGCTAAAGATAAATTTAAGGATAAAAAGTAATATTTCTAAAAATCTATCCATATATCTCTTATTTTGTAGAAAATATAATATTTTGAAGGCAAGGGACCACTAACTGTGATTTGCTCCAAAAATCCACGATAAGATGAAGGCATATACGGAAGATACTTGAAGAGATGGAGTTTAGATCGTAATTTCCGTAAAATATTGAGAGAGCTTATTGAACGGGGCCCTAAACTGTAATTTTCTCCAAGACCCCGTTCATCTTTAGCGCAAGAGCGCTTGATTAGTGAGCTATTATGGACTCTTTCATATCGTAAAAAATAAATCAAATCAGATATCATATATATTATTAAATGGATATATCAAAGAGTCGGGGGAAGGGATGTAGCGTAACAGGTTAGTTTCTATTTTTTCTTGTTGGACTCTTTATGAATTTCCATTTATGAATACATTTTAGTTTTTCTTTCAATCATATTTATTTCTCTTATTCTTCACATGATTTATTTTGGCTTGACACCAATAGAATCTAATACATGGGTAATCTTAATGGACTGGCAGGTGAAGAAAGAACCTAGATCTAGAGAAATAGATACAAATTATTTAAGCTAGTAATAGTTCTAGATATTTGTGGTGATAAAACTATACCTTCACGGTTTAATTAGTAATGTGAGTGTCATGCAAACAAATTCAATATATTAAGAAAAAAATGTTAAGAAACAGTTGGTAGTACCGCTAGTCCAAAATAAATGAATAAATTATGCCAATATTATATCCTATTCCTTGGAGTCTTCGGGCAATTAACTGACATCAAGGACTTCGTTTAATGTTGAAAAAAGTAAGACCCTGTTTGTTATACGGATTTCAAGTAATTTCAAGTAATGTAAAGAGAACTCAACAGGGTTTCATCGAAAAATACATGTTTGGTGCATGCATCTTCCGTCAAAATGAGTTCTTGCGCAGCAAAGTTCCCTTAAAGATGGGAACCTAGCTTCAATCTCTCCGAAAGTGGAGGAAAAGTTAAAATGTTCCCAGGAGAGTGAAATATGAGACCTAAAAGACCCTTGAAAAAACAAGACCTATTTAAAATGACAAGGGAGCGACGAGCTTGACGTTCGGTGGCAGGTTGCAACAACAATGCACGTTGGAGGCAAAGGAGAAGTTGAACCCAATGGAAATTGAGCTGAAATCGAGGTAAGTATTCATTTGATATGAAATTATCTATGATTTACCAATTGGTGTGTATTGCCGATGCCTTGGTTCATCTAAGAGGTCTCCAGCGAAGAGGAAGAAGAAGAATAGGGAGAAATTATTTTAACTTGTATGTTTTGCGTTATGTGTAATGAGTCAGTACAGCATTTTTCATTTCTGTTGTTGTTATAAGTCATGCTTAACTATCGCTAATCTAGTTTACATTCTGTTTTTCATATGGGAGTTCGAACGGTGATGTTTGGTTCGAACTTCAACTTCTATGTCATTTTGCAATTTGAACTATTCTATTTGGTTCGAACTTCAACTTCTGTGTCATTTTCTTTTCTATTCCTCTGTTAAGTATCCATTTCCCTACGAAATATCCTTCTTCTATAGTGTTTTATTTCTTCTTCTTGACTGCCATTTCATTCACCCTGGCCCCCTCCCTTACTATATGTATTAAAAAAAAAACACACACACTAAAAGACCAGGCATTAGCTACATTCTAGCAACCTTATAATGTTCCTTTTGACTATCCCACCGAACATCATCTATTTCCAAGAAGTAACCTCTATATTGTTTTCATTTTCAGGTCGACGATCAGGTCTTTTAGATTTAAATATATTTGTCACCCCTTTTTATCCAACGCCTTTTCACTTGATTTATTGCCAATAAGGTTACCCATATACAGTATAATTGTGTAAGAATAATCTATTAACTGTTGGGATCCATACATGCATCGGAATTAAAAATTTTACGAATCCCATCCGAGGATCATCAACGGCGTTTAGATCAAGGTTCGTTAGAAACTATACCTATGCAAATTGGTGAGCGTCTCCTTCGATTTGATCATGTGGGCTACCTACTCGATCAACTAGGAGTAGACTCTACGAATCTCTCTCCTCTACCGGTATCCACATGAACAGCCTTCGAACATAAACGGCAACGTGCTAGCGCCTTTGAACTATGTGTTTCTCTATTTTCTCTCTTGGGTTTCTCGCAGCTTTCTAATTCATCCGTCCTCTTAATATGACTAAATCAATATCTATTTAAAGAGTTTCTAAAACCTTAATGAGTCATATTAAAATATTCAAAATTAATCTAATTAATCTTGAAATTCGAATTTGAATTAAAATAATATATTAATTAAATATGTCCAGCAGATCTAATCAAATATGTTTATTTAAACCGAATTATGAGCCAACAGATTTAATCTATCTTTATAAATTAAATTTGAGATATGATATCTTTCTATTTAATTAAATTTGAGATACTATATCTTTATTCGAAAATTAAATCTGAGATACAATATCTCAATTTATTATAGTTATTTAATTTATTAAATAAATTAAATACTATATATAATAATATTATTATCTATAAATAATATCATTATTATTTTCAAATTTAATATATATATATATATATATATATATATATATATATATATCATTCTGAATTAAATACAGTATTCATTAAGTCTTAAACATATCTAAGATTCAATGAATCTGGACATTATTACTTGTGTTGGGCTATTTTTGTGTGCGACCCTGCAAGCCCACATAAGATTGGCAGCAGGCTAATACTATATCAGCCCACAAGTCGCAAACAACCTCTAGCAAGACATTGCGATTACCAAATTCATGTGGGGATCGATAATGCGATACTACCTATCGTACAACTATGTCACGTCCCTTTTGTCACGTGATAATTTGGTCAAGGATGAGGCATGGATAATGTTAACTTCCTGTTCTTAACCATTACTTTCTCGATTCCTTAAGTAGTCTAATAATAGAAACTCCTTTCCTTCGTAGTATGACCATACATTTTTCAGGCTCACTCATCGAGGGGCTCAGTATTATCTCTCTATAAATATGAGGAACAAATTCCATCTTGACCATTTACATTCTTCTGCATGAAAACCACTGATTCCGATCAAGCCTTTATTATCACCCGGTCAAAGGTGACTTTTGACTAGATCAAATATCAGCGACTCATCATGTTGGAATCCATGATGATCTCATGTTAAAGAGTGTTGTGACGCGGTTATACATGAAATAAGCTTATGACTAAATCTATGCAGTTTTCTCATAGTGCGCCAGTCCAACACCTTGTACTCTTATAAGTGTCTATGAGTTTGATTCGTATCTCTATACTTCATCAAAGTCATACTGGTCTTATTTCATCTTTGCTCCCGCGTAGATGACCGACCAGGAACATTTAGGATAATCTATAAGATATATTCAGGGATACGGTTACACTATAAACATGCAAATGAAATGATAACTAAACGGAACAATGACTTACCCCTAGAGCATAATTTCCAACACTAACACCTCATGTTCTACATCCTATTTAAAATAAAGCATAATATCACACAATTAAAATTCTGTCATTAGTTAGCTCCGTCTGAAATTGTATTTTTTAACAAAATTTGGTAATTCCATGTATTCTCGAAGAATAAATGAAAAATTAAAATAAAGGACCTGGAGAAAATAATATTTATTATAAAGGACCATAAAAATTATAATTACTTAGAAGGACCAAACATAATAATATAAATTTTAAATTACTAACTTACCCCTAATCAAACCTCATGATATATCATATCTTTTTCTTAAATTGGCCATAATCAAACCTTACAATAAATTTTAATATATTATCTCTTGTATTTATAATTAAAAAGTTAACTAAAATTAAAACTAAAAAAGCCCATCTGATATATCAAATCTTTTTTTTTCCTAATATATCATTTAATTAACAACCGTTAAACTCATTTTTTCACCAATTTACATAAGTTTTCAAATTTATATTATCAATGATGATATCAATTAAGTTCTTTTTAAAAAAATTAAAACTAAGATTATTTCATTTTTTTTAATGATATAATAGGTCAATTATATATATTTTTTAAAATTTTATTAACATTACATGAATTTTTTAATCCACATAAATTGCTTCTAAAAGAAAAGAAATCATATAAACTTTCTTGGTTTAACCTATATGATAAATTATAAAAGACCTTAACTTTTATTAAAATTTTTGTTGATTTTAAGAAAATTATAATTTTACAAATTGAGGAATGCATAATTTTTTTATTTATAAATATATATTCAATTTGTGAAAATGAAAATTGACAAAACTTTTTTTTCATTTAATGAAACTCAAAATTTTGCATTAGTTTTAAAAATAGAATGGGGAAGAAAATATAGAAGAGATTTTAGAAGCTTTTTTTAGGGGCATTTTAGTGCTCTTAATTTTATATTTTTATATTTGGAACTTCTAAACAAATACAATTTTTATGATCCTTCTCCATAAATATCTTTTCCTCTAGGTCCTTCATTCTAATTTTCCCAAGAATAAAATGGCATTAACGCTTTCATAAATTTAATTCGTTTCAATTACAATCAAATGTTTGCCAAAGTTTAATTGATCCCCTGCATGCGTAATCCCTTGCTTCATCCTAATTCCTATTATTAGTTCGTTGCTTCTTAAGTATCTTCCTTTTCATCATATAATTAACTTGCCAATACAAGCCATAAAAGGACTACCCCAGCCACCACTGAACTTATCACAATTAACAAGACTTGTAGGAATAAGACGACACTAATTAATCGGATAGATCTCAAATATATGCACGTATTTAGTGGTATTGTGTGTTTAAATTACTTTTGCGAAGGACATTGTTGTTCTTTACTCTTTACACGAAATAAAAAAATATATGAAAACGTGAGCTTTACAAAATGGAGTTACAAGTGATTGAAGTAATTTATTCAAGGAAAAAAAACACACACACACACACCATTTCCTAGAAATCGCCTCTAAATCGTTTTCATTTTCAAGTCAACCATCAAGTATTTGTGTGACCTAATCAATTTGAAATTGTATTTTAATATTCATTAATTATTAATTGTACAACTGTGATGTCATGTTATTTTTTTGTTTGGCACTATATACACATTTCTTAAAATAATTTCACCATCTTTAATTTAATACATTGTCATTTCTAGGTCCTAAATGGCGGCAAAAGCCACCCACACACTATAACTTAAATTCGTAAAATTATTTAAATATAAAATTTATTTAATTCAATTTTATACACACACACACACATATAATCCACAACTTGTTAAATACATTTCTTGAAAATAGTGTCAAAATTGGTTACATTCTCAATGCAATGAGCAAGACTTATATATTTTCCAGTTCATTGCTTTAATAAAACTTCCGATGCTTATTATTTGTTTTGGCCAAATTCCAAGACTTATCATTCACCTCTTGGAAAGTGTCTGTGTGCATGAAATACGGTCCTATGACCTGGATTGGCAGAAACCGCGCGTCTCTGATCTTGTTGATCAATTGCATATAAACTTTCTTCCTTATGATGTCTTATGCTTATTGTGCTTTTGAACTATATGAATATGAGAAACCAATATGATATGATATTAAAAAAATAATTTATTATTTAATCATGACTCATTGACTCTTTTTCGACTGTATATTACTTATAAGGAAATTTAAGAGGATATTGCATAAATGGATACTAAATATTTGATGCAAACTTAGAGGACTCAATGCATACTTTTAATTTAAAGTTTATTTTTAAATGTTTTTATAGAATATTTTAAGTTACTTTTATTATTACGAGTAGTGTCACAATTAATAGATTATTAAACTTTGCTGAATGATTTCGTACGTCATAATCCTAAAAGAAATTATCTAATTAAAGATTCGTTGGTTACATCGCTAGGCCCCAAAAATTATTTGTGAAGAAATGATCTGCTCTGCTATACTTAGGTTACCGTATGTTCCATTCTTTTACACGCGACCTGAATATTATAGTCTATATATGCCGTTTTAATTTGGTCATCTAAACTGTTATTCTTATATATATAGTGTATGTAACGTTTCTATAAATTAATCTAATTCAACGATGCCGAGATTGCTAAAAGACCCGGTTTGTATAACCTATTATAATGTTCAATTTAACTAATTTCTTTTTCTGAACACTGAATATCATCATCATTCATTTTGACCTCTATATTGTTTTCATTTTCAAGTCAACGATAAAGTCTTTTAGATTTAAATATATTTGACACCCCTTTTTATCCAACTCCTTTTCACTTGATTTGTTGTCAATAAGGTTACCTATACACAATTTATTTTTTTAAAAAAATTAATCTGCTAACATCTCATGTTCTTCATCATATTCAAAATAAATCATAATTTGGCAATTAGAAATCATGTAAGAATACATGAAGTTTTAAATAACATGTCTTTTTTGCACAATAATAATTATATGCATTTTATGAAAACCGAACTCCATTAAGCAGGCAAGTGGATGAGTAAATCAATCCTCTGACTGTTTGGGTTAAGAATTTTGAATGGGTTGACTCGGTTGAATTTTTTTTACTTCCTAAGCCTGAAACACCATCGATTTGATGGATTATATGGTGTGTATACATGAATATTTTAACTATTTGGGGATAAATGCCTTTTATAGTTAATCTTAATTAGTCTACCCTGGTTCAAACCAGTAACCCTTGCAACTGATCTGGAATCTCTTACCTTACATTAAGGGTTGATTATCAGGGCAAAGTAATTAAGTACAGAAAAAACTTGTTTATTACATTGTTGTTGCTTCTAAATATCATTCATTTTTTTATTTTGATAAAAAAGTAAAAACAGATTGTCTCATCACCAATTCATATTTCTTTTTTTCCCATCAAGGTGAAGGTTTTTGCAAGCCAACGAATAAGGGGCCCAGCCAACAAACCAATAAAACATGAAATTAAATAACTGAAAATAATATATTTAATTAGCTGACGATTTCAACTTTGATTCTCTAGCTCTAGAGGCTAAAAAAAATAGACACACGGACTTGGTCATTAGTGTAGTGCTACTGCTAACATACAAAAGTGACTTCGTCGTGTACCTTGTTATTTTCTTGAAATTCTTATTATCTCCTTTGACACAATATATGTTTTCGTTCAACCGATATCATCACCATCTTTAATTAATACATTGTCATTTCTGGGATCAAATTTCCCCAGAAACACACACACAGAATATTTTTTACAATTTCAACCTCGATTCTCTCCTTTGAGCCTATAAATAGGCCGGTACGAAAGAAAGGTAGCGTTGTGGGGAGCAAACCAAAGGCATTTTCACAATTGTGTTATTGTGTTTCACTGCTCATCACTACTCAAACAATGAAGAAGGCTATTATTCTAATTGCTTTTCTCATTTTGGTCTCTTCATTTCTCTCCCTTCCTTCTGCCACTCATGCTCGTGATTTGTATGGTAATGAACAACTTCAAACTTCCTTTCATTTAATTTTCCACCTTTTTTCCAATCATGAAGTCATTATGTGTATTACTTACTAATTATTATTCTTTTTCCGGGAATTAAACTGACGTCATACATATGTAAATATATATGTATTACCATATGATCATGCAGAGGTTCAAGATCCAGTCACCTCGCCAACAAATGATAGGAACAATCCTTCAGTCAAATGTGCTCCTGGTTCTCCATATCGCGCTTGCATTAACACTCCACCGACTCCAAAACCTCAGTGCCATGAATATTCCCGTAATTGTAAGAAGTAGCAAAAGAAATATAACTGTATGACCAATGGTAGTATGGTACGTTACCTACAATAATAATAAGAATGGTAAAATAAAAAAATTTGAATAAATTGTCGTTTTGAGTGTCGAAGTAGAATCTCTTTTTTCTGATCCTTTCTCTAGATCTGTCCTACACTTCTCTCATGAAGAATAATGTCTGTACTTCCTTTCTAGCTGTGCTAGGTTTCATGGGAAGTCAAGGTCTAGGTCGATCTTGAATTCTATGCATTGTATTTGAGTGTGTCTTTTGGGTGTGAGAGAGAGAGGTTTTTAGAACTATGTGCCTATTAACTGTGTGTAGGTTCCTCTCTTCTATCATGCAATATTATTATTTTTGTTGCTGGTAAAAATACAAGTTGGTTGGGTGTTTTCTATTTTACTTTTTGGTTGCATTATTTTTATTTCATTTTGATTTAAAGTAAAAATACAAGTTGAACATAAATAAAATGAACTAAGATGTAAATAACAATATAATATAAGAAATAAAAATATATAACAATAATCTCTAATCTTAATTGTGAAACCTGATGTTTAAGACAATCTATAAAAGTATTTTTTTTAATTTTATATAGTGGTTAAAATTATCTCAGATAAATAAATATAAATATATGACTAAAGAATGAAAATAAAAAAATTAAATAGGTGATGAGAAGCCCAAAGGGGAACAGTAGTAGGCGCTGGAACTTGTGTTTTTATGTATTGTGTGCAGAAAATTATTAAATCTTGAGCGGCATATGCAAGCTGCTAACGGAAGGGAAAACAAAAAAAATTGACAACCAAGAAGGCAAGGCCAATTAATTATTTTTCTTATTATGTCATTTCTTTAAACCAATAGTATTCTTTTACAAAAGAGGACTTAATCAAGAGAGAAAATGGGAAGGAATTTTCATTCATTAATATTAATATCAGTATAATCCTTTACTCTTCCTTTCATTTCTCTCTCTTCTCTCACTTTCTCTCTTTCTTTTGTTTCTCTCATGGTTAATGTTGTCAAATCGAGTTTCTACGTAGACACGGAATAAGGTAGTAGAAACGTAAATCGTAAAAACGACACAAAATATAAAGTTTCTAATTTTTTATATTTACGATCAGAGCTCAAATATATATATATATATATATATATATATATATATATGTATATATATATATGCATAGAAAAAAAATCATAACTCACTATTCAAAATTCAATGAACAACTTTATATTTAAAAAATATAAGCTATATAACTATATAAAACATAAGTCCAAAAACATCAAAAGAATAAGGTTTGAAGGTGATTTCTTCACATAGAATTATCAATTTTTCATGAATCCTATTTGTTTTTCCCTCCTTATTTTATTTATTTTATTCTATAATTAACTTCTTAAAATACTAGCAAAGATTCATATTAAAAAGAAGATACAACGGAAAAGATAAATAAGAAAAAAAAAATTGCCAGCACATAAACTCTCTATCTTATCTTTTTTCATCCTTCTTTATTTTATTTAAATTTAATTTATCTTTACACTTAGCTTCTTAAAAACCAAATGAAAATAGATTTGTACTGAAAAAGAGATAATAAAGTTGACGAAAAGAAAAGTAAGTAGTAGCAAATTAATACACTATTTTGGTTTAAGTAAATTAAAGATTATACATATAGATGATTGTAATAATTAAGCAAATAAAAATTATAAGAAAGTTTCATAATATTTTTATTCGGTTTTTTTTTTTTACCAAAAAGTGGAAAGGGGTCTCTTTCCTGTTCTGGATCATATAAAAAGGAAAGTGATTAAAATAGATCTTCAAGACGTGGTCATTAGCTTCATCCTTTTTTTCCCTTTAAAAAAAAAAATCATCCTTTTATTCTTTGAGCAAAAACAATAGAAACTATAAAAACTTACATTTTTACATGTTTAAACGGCGTATCTACCAGTTTCTGCTCAAGACAGTTTTTACTTGCGTTATATATATATAATAATAATTATTTATATGAATGCCCATTGACTCTTAATTTGTAACATCCCGTCTTTTTAAATGTGGTTTTCAAATGGGATTATCAGAGCTTTGAAGAAATGATCAGAGTGGCATCAGAAGAGATTTTCCTTTTAAAACAAAACGAGTAACTGATAAACATCCATTGTTGGTGTATCTGATACTAATACAGTCATCCGAATATTCAAGTATTCAAAATTAAACTGAAATGACAAAAACAACGTCAGATGGTCCATCTTCCGTTCGAGTCCTCAAGCGGGCTGCTTACCCTTGTCAGCAACTCCGCCTCTGCCAGAACCTGAGGCTATAGTAAGAGCTGAGGTTCAATTACCATTGAACCTCAGGTAACAGTTAACCTCATGCTTATAAACAGTTATATATGACAGGTATTTCATGACAGTATAGCATAACCACATATCAATACAATCATCACATGTTCATATCAATCCAGTCTGCACTCTTCACCAGTGCCACGATGGCCTATCGTGTCCTCAGCGCGCTAGGAAAACTCAAACGGCATTACCAAGACTGTAACCCGTATATATTCAAATAATTTTCAAGTAGAGTCACAATCTATGAGCATATCTACCACATACAAGTGTACAATAAGCATCAGAGTTAGTGTTACAGTACGCGTCCGTACCTTTGTCGGTGGTCACGGTACGTCGTCGGTTGCGCAGCGATCACAGATTTCCTTTGAGGTAATATTTCATTTATTAATTCACAACCAATATCCCAATAGATATCCTAGCCACAAATGACTATTTTACCCCTGGTGGATTTATGAATTTATTATTTCCCCTTTTTTTGAAAAAATGCTGGTCTTTAAATCTGGGCAGAATTTCGCCTAAATTTGAAAAAGCATAACTAATTCTAGAAAAATCGAAATGAGGATCCGCAAAATTCCTCAGAATCCTTAGGATGTCTAGTTTCAAGAAAAAATAACAGACTTTGCCCAGATTCCACGGTTGATTCCCAGGTTTTTAGTTTTGAACATCTGTCCAGAATTTTCCAGAAATTCGTAGCCCTAACTTTGGGAATTTTTATCTCTCTGTACAGAAATCATTTGAACATGTTCTTTACATATTTAAAAAGTCCTATATGTCTACTTTAACCATGAATGTTTCCAGAATTTTTCAACCATGATTTCAGCATAAAATAATAGTATTTTCATGACTGGTTCAGAAATTCCAGAACTGATGAAATTTCGCCAGAACTTCGTTACTTCGGTGTTTCTCTTCCGGGAATTTTGTTAAAACCCTTTCTTCACTATTTTTTCGAAATAAAACCAATTTTAACTATAAAAACATGAATTTAAAATTATTCTAAACTATTTAAGATCTAAGCTACTTCTAACTAAGAATTAAAAGCTAGAAACTAAAGAACTTGCTTACCTCTTCTTGAACTCCTTCAAGCTTCTTCCACTCTCTCTAATATTCAGATTGCTTGGTTTTGGTGTGAGTTTTGTGAAGGGCCAAGGACCCCTATTTATAGTAGAAGGGTTGGGTAGATTGGTAATTAATTGGAACTTTTTCTTAGCAATTCTTGGCCCTTGGATCTAGGGTATTTTGGAGCACAAATCCTAACCCTTCAAATTGCTTTTGAATCACCTACATGAGTCATTACCCTAGTACATTATCTTCTTCCACCATTTATGTCTATTATCCAAAGGATTTGGCTTGCTTTCTACTAATTAGAATCCATAGAAAAGAATGTGTTTAGGTAGTCTAATGAAGTTGTTTGCTCAATTACTCATTGGTTTTAAACTCTAGGAATTTTTAGCTTCATTTTGAGACCAATTTTGCCTATCTTTCCTATTGGTTCTATTTCTCAAACAATCATGAAAATGGCTTTGGTTATACTTGTCTTCATGCTTGATTTATGCTTGTTATGAATCTCAACTTGGTTTTCATACTTAGTTCAAGGATTTCAAGATATGATTTAATTTGTATAGATTTTATTAGTTTTTATCTAGAATTATTTTTATAACCCAATTTAGTTATTCTAATTATCTTTTATCTCATTGGTCCTCCTCTACTTCCTTACATCACCTTCTTCCATCATCCCTTACATCATCTTATCTAATTAGGGTTGTGATTCACCATGTAGGTGTGTGACTCATGCAAGTTTAGATTGGTGATTCATTGGTTAGAGTGGTGATTCATGTTTATTAGATTAGTGATTCATTCATACTAGGTTCATGACTCATCCTTTAGGGTGGTGATTCATATTGTAAGTGTGTGTTGATTCATGGAACAATATCTCTTCCCTTTTCTTTTAAAAAAAACGCAGCCCCTCCCCCTTTTATTATATATATATTTTTTGTTTTCTTTATACCAAGTATTAGAGAAAGTTATGTGATTGGTTATTCTTACTTCACATGGATTACGCTTTATTAGGAGTAATTAAGGCCTTTGGATAAGCTTTATAAGATGAATTCTTAGCCTTTAGATCATAGTTGAAATTGTTGACTTTTCAACCCTTAATTAGCATTTAATTACCATCTTAATCCTAAGCTTAATTATCACTTGGTTGTTGTTTATTGGTTCATGGGATGATTTATGATTGCTTAACAATTCTTTTAGTGTTAATCTCAAGCCTTGTTGGTTCTTTACTTTTAATTAGCCAATCATCCCTCTAATTAGTGATTCTAAATAATTAACTAACCCTTCCTTTAGTATTAATTAATTGCCTATTAAATGTTGGTAATTAGTCTTTTATTTGTTCAAGTGCCTTGGTAATTTATTATGGCATTTTGTGAATAAATATGGGATAGGTATAAATTCTAGGGTCTTAGAAAATATAGTGTCTTATTTAATTATGAATTTTATGATTTATGTCTTCTTTATTTAATCCCTTGATTAATTATAAAAATTTACATAATCATTTTGTTTAGTGAAAATTCAAGGATCTACTAATTCCTATTATGCTTCCCTATTTATTTAATGTGTTTTCCTAATTTTTCCTTGCTTCCTTTAGGTCCTATAAAATCCCTAATTGAATTTGGGAATTGTTTTGTATTTTTAGGATATTTTATGATTCCATGTAAAATTTAGAAAAATAAAACATTAGTTACCTTAAACTCTAAGGGAAAATATCCTAATAAATAAAATAAATATATCTCAAAATTTGAGACCACATATTCACCTATTTTAAATAGGTGCCATCAAACAAAATATTGTATTTATGATAATTGTTAATTTTGAGATATTACATAATTTTCCATATTATGTCACCAGTATATTATATTATTAAATATAATATACTCCATCTACTCATTATTATAAGACACCAACTAACAAGTGTATTTAGTCTTTTTTATAAGGTACTTGCTTGTTTCCAAAGAGTATTAAATATTTTTTTCCATGTACACCTGTAACATCCTGAATGTAGGGCTCTGAAACTTAAGAATAAGCTTAAATTATGCGGACGTCTAAGCCTGGTTAAGGAGGTGTGACATTCTCGAATAGGGTCATATCTTAGGCCAAGGGATCAAAAAAAAAAAGGAGGAAATTACGAAATAATATTTCAATAATATAAAATTATTATGATAGAATTATTTATGAAAAATTTAGCCTTAATTATTATAAAGTTAATAATTGGAATTTAAGGCATATTTTCCCATAAATTAAAGACAATCTAGTTGGGAATAATTATTGGCCAGAATATTTTGGAGATGATATTTTATGGCCAAAATATTTTAATTGAGGAAAGAATAAAGTCCATATATATATATATATATATATATATATATATATATATATATATATATATATATATATAGGGAAAATCATTTGTCCAGTGACTGAACCTAAGCTTCTGTTCTGTGAACCACCAAAACTGTGCCGTTTGAATTAGTATCGTGATTTCTCGCCTAAAACAACAAAAAAACACACAACCCATGATGGGCATTTCCGATCGATCTGCTTGTGGAGGGAATTCATGGCTCTTCCTTCAAGAAACTCGCCAACGGCAAATACGCCTGCCTCATCTGCCCTCATAATCCCATCCTCAATACCCCTCTCATGCTCTCCGTTCGTATTTACCTCTTTTCTTTTTCGAGATATTTTCTTCCAATTCATGTCGAAATGGAATTTGTACAACTGGTGATCATTTTGTGGTGTTTCCATCGAATTGATAGTAATAAACCTAGGCGTGGTTCCTAATGGTTAATTTCCTCCTTTTCTTTATTTCTCCTCTTTTTTGTACCTTCTGAGTGTGAGGTTTTTTCCTCCTCTTCCTTTTCTGCCAAAAGAGCATGGTGAACGAAAAGGAGAGAAAACCGCCAATGTAGAAGAAAGGAACATAGTTGCTAATGGTGGGTTTGATCAGATGATAGTGCAATCCACTGGAGAAGAGGAATCGCCCACTATTCCTATTTTTTCTCCAGATTAGATAGCGCTCGATCAGAAATGTCCATCATGGGTTTTGTGTTTTTTGTTGTTTCAGGCGAGAAATCACGATACTAATTCAAACGGCATGGTTCACAAGACAGAAGCTTAGGTCCAGTCACTGGACAAATGATTTTCCTATATATATATATATATATATATATATATATATATATATATATATATCTTTGTGTGTGTGTAATTGGAAGGGATAATTTATGACCTAAAATAATTATTGGAAGTTAAGGCCTAATTTCCGTGAATTTTTGGGAAAAGAATTATTGAAGTCTAATGGCTCAAGTATTAGAAAGAAAAAGAGAATATGAACTCAATGATTTTTTTTTTTTTTTGGTTGGTGTTTTTTTTTTATACGAAAAAGTTTTTTTTTGGTTGGTGTTGAGTTATACACTATAGCCATGCAGCAGGTCATGTGCTTCAATCCATGCAATACCAATTTAATATTCACTTGGTAATGAGACAAGCAAAGACGCAACACCTATGCTCCATCATATTTGTCTCATTTGGTCCATATGCTAATTAACAGGACACCAATTCCCTTAACCCTTCTGAGCAAACCAAAAAAAAGAAAAAAAAATCCCTTAACCCGTAAGTCATTCTTCAGCCCATATGCCAACAATATATCGGTGAATCCACCAGCCCATTATACTCCAACCAATTAAATCACCAAGCCCAATTCATCGGCCAGCACGTATATATCTATATCCCATTAACATAAGTTGTTGGGAAAGGTCTCGCGTATACGCCCGATAGAACCTCGATCCGGACTAGGTAAGACGAAGCTCTGGTGAACCGGTTGCAATAGCAAAAAAAAAAAAAAAAAGTTGTTAGCTTACCTCAATCAATGAAAGCGTAGAGGGAGATCATGTCAAGCAGAAAAATATCATCAAGCAGTGACTTTCACGGAAAGGAGAAGCAAAGACAGCAACACCATGCTTCTTGAGCCAAACGCCACACTCCCCTTCACTATAAACTGGGCAGAAACACAAAACAGAAAAGGAAACACGCAGAGAGGCAGAGACCGAAAGTTAACGTGAGAGTGAGAGTAGGAAGGAAAGGAAGAAGGTTGGAACCGTGCATGTAAGCCAGTGTATCGACCAAGGTGAGCCTCTAAACCCCTCCCTTCTAGTTTCTACATGATTAATTCTAAGTTTGAGGATTAAAAACGCATGGTTAAGCTGCTGCATTTTCTTTACTCTGTTTTCTGACTCACAAACAAAGTGTCTTTTGCTGATCTGTTTTTATGGAAAATGTTTGGGTTTTTGCTCGAAATTTTTATGGAAGATAGTAGACATCTTAAACTTTAAAACGAGACAAAACCCAGCCAAAACGGACATGTAGATTGAGATATATGATTTTCCAAAGTTTAGCCAAAATCTGGAACGTTTTCTGTACTTCCGGTAAACAGTAATTTTCAGCCTTGGTTTTGGGATGGCAAACATTTGATTTTTTCTTTGAAATGTTTACAGTAAATATTAGACATCTTAAACTTTAAAACGAGCCAAAACTCAGCTAAAACGGACATGTATATTGAAAGTTATGATTTTTCAAAGTTAGACACTGAAAACTGGAAAATGTCAATTTCAAAAGTGAACAATACTTTTCGGACTGGTTTTTTAAATGGAAAACATTTGATTTTTTCCTTGAAATTTTTACAGTAAATAGTATACATCTCAATCTTTCTAAAAAGTTAAAGAACACCTAAATCGGACATGTAGAAAAGGATATATGATTTTCCAAAGTTTAACCAAAAATCTTGATGAATTTTGTGTTCCAGGAATAGTGATCATCTTCTGGCATGATTTTGGAATATGAAGCCTTCGATTTATTTCATGAAATTGTGTGTTATAACAGTACACATAATAATCTTTAAAAAGAGCTTTGGATCACCTTAAACAGAGGTCTGTAGCTCAAGATATGATTTTTGGAAGTTAAGTCACAATTTTGGAAAGTTTTCTGGATAATGTTTACATTTTAAAAAATATGAGAATGATATAATATGTTATGGCTATTGGTATTATTTTTCTGTAAAAGTAGACATACTAAGGAACACGTAGTTTTTGGAAGCACATCATTTAGATTTTTGTAGAATTAATTACGAATTTTCAAATTTTAATTATAAAATTCTGGAAAAATCTTATGTAAAGAGTCAAGTTACATATATATATTTTGGAATTTTAAGAAACATTATATGTAATGCAATAAAACATAATTTATAGAATGATTGGTATTTATTAAACTTCTAATTTAAAGTATTGATGACGTATTGGAATAGCCTCTGGGTTAATAAAGATATTATTAAAATTTTAATCAATTTAGTCTTGAAATTTGAAAGACTGTTATACCATTTCTGAAATCCGTGGGACTAAAGGTCTTTTTTTAAAAAAATGTATATGCCATCAGTTTTTATTATAATAATATGTCATTATTAAATTTGTATATTTTTATGAAATTATAAATTAGAATTTTAATTATGTGGAGTTTTAAAGAGTTATTAATGGTTAGTAAATTGGTTGTGGTAGATTGATTTTTGGCGTGTGTTTGAACTTTCGGATTATGAGCAGTGTAATAATAATTAGCTTCGGCAAGAGGTAACCACTTTCCACTTGTTATGTGTATTAGTATGTTGTTTGTGAGTATTTTGTTAACGGGTAGGTTATTAATAACTAAATCAGCGCCATTAACAACAATTTTTTAACAACTAAATTAGTATTGTTAACAACTATAATAGTTCCCCGTTAACAACTATATCAGTCACATTAACAACTTACGTTTTTAGAATTTTGGGACCTTTTTTGGGTCTTTCTTTATTATTTGGGCCCCATATAGATTTTTTCTTGTGAGAATTGTAATTAACTTGGTTGCTTATAACAAAAATCAAATCGTAATATATAAAGATGTGGGACCCACACAATTATTAGACAACTTTCTCAGCTGCCCTGTTTGAAAAATTTGGCCATGGAAAAATTACATTGAAAACCCAGAGGTAAAAATTACATCAAATTACCCATTTTAAGTTTATAAATAGAGACTTTCTATAAACATTGAAAAGAAAAAGCACTTAAATTATAATTAATCTTCACTTTCTCTCTTGAAATTCTATCTTCTCTCGTTTCTTGTTCTTGTTTTGTATCCCTTACCTCATATATATCTTTATTTTATAACACATTATCAGCACAAAGTTCTAACTATGTTTGAATCATAGCCAATCTTACCAAACTCAAGTATCATGGGAAAAGAATTATCTATCATGGATCTTAAATGCTAAAATTCATCTAGATGTTCGGTAAATATTTAACAATAATCTCTAATCTTAACCATGAAATCTGTTGTTTAAAATAATTGGTAAAAGTATCTTTTTAATTCTATATAGTGGTTAAGATTATCGCAAATAGATGAAATAAACATATGATAAATGAATATAAATAAAAACATTAAATAGATTGTGAGAGAATCAAGCATTAACTCTCATGCTGATAACGTATTATAAAAGAAATATAAAATAAAAATGGGAGCTACTCTTATTCATAAATTACAATCCTTTCTTCCACTCTCTTTTTTCTCACAATTTCTCTCTCCCCTCATTTCCCAAACAATATGTCTACGCGGTGCGTACAAAGAAAATGGGTAGTAAAGTGTAATTTCCACTTATGGGTGTTCGCCTCGCAAGTGAATGAGTTTTGCAAGTACTAAAGTGATAAGTAAAGTATTGTTCCCACAAGAACTTGTTTAATAAATTGGTCAAGCGAGAGGCTTAATAAATTTCATCAAGTTGAGCTAAAGTTTCGATGTGGAAAAAGAATTTTTAAAGACTATTTCTAAAACTTAAAATTGATAAAGGTAAATGATTCTTGGACTTCAAAGATAATGGAGCCTAGGATTCTTCTTCCCTTTTGCATTTCATAAAACTTGGGTAATTTCCTCTCTAGTAGCATTTCAATACGTATATGTGTTAGTCTAAGGTTCAAAAACACTTGACACGCTCTTTCAAGTCAAAATCAAGTTTCTCTTCTCGTTAAGATGCACAATCTCTTGCTACGCTTAATGAGAATCAATCTTTAAGCAACAACCCTAATATGACAATGCAAGATTAGTAAATATATCTTTATTTTACTAACAAACTATCCATTTAGCAAGTAAACTTCAAGACAAGCATGATTTCAATCAAGTTCTACACCTAGATTAGCTCTCTCAAGTCAAACCCAAGAGAATAAATCGTCTAAATGGAGGCCAATCACTTAAAAGTATTAAGCCAAGGTTGAAATCAACACACATATATATTTATATACTAAAAGAGAGGAATATTAAAGTATTAATCCATACAAAGGGTCAAAAGAACCCTAGAATGGAAGGTTTAGCTACTCATGTTCAAATAGAAAGAGATCCTAAACAAAACTAGTGTATACATGAAGAAGCTAAGTGGAAAAGAGGAGAAAAGAGGAAGAACCAAGGCGGAAACCCCAAAATCACTCTTAGGTTGAGCACCCAAGCCTCCAAGATTGTCCAAATCTCTCTCCCAAGCTCTTCTCTTTCATGCTCACTTGTTTCCTTGTGCAGAGAGTGTGTTTTTCAGCCCTTCCCTTTAAGTTAAATAGGGTTTTTTTGCTCCTGAAAGCAAAAACGTGCATCTGTACTTTCTGTACATTTCACAACTGGCTATGGCCAGTTTGTCAACTTGCCACTGCCAGTTACACAGAGAGCTACTTGCTGTGGCCAGTTATACAGGTTCCTTCTAACTTTGCAATGCTTCACTTCCTTGATTTCTTTCCTTGTTTCTAAGTCCTTATAGAGCTTCAAAACTTGTCTCCATCCTCCTACAAAAGAGGGAGGATTTATCAATTCTCAATTGAATCACAAACTTTATAGGATATAACAAGAAATTTTATTTTTCCTTGATACTTTAATATGCACATTTTCTTCTATACACTTCATTTCCTATGCACATTTTGAACCAAAAATAGGTATAAAAAAAAAAAAGAAAATGTACTGGAATGTAGTCAATTTCTAAGAGTTAACAATGGGACATTTGATGTAATTTTCCCCTTGCCAATTTTTTCAAACACGGTGAATGAAAAAGTTGTTTAATAATTCGTGAGTCCTACCTTTTTATATATTATATTATATTTAATAATATAATATACCGATGACATAATATAAAAAAATTAAAAGTGAATAGACATTCACATAATTAATATATTCAACACTACTAATAGTTTTTAAGGAAAAAAAAAACATCACATATATATATGCCTCCTTATGTGATGTACTTATAAATTTCAAAAATATTAAAGTCTATTAAGTTGAGAAAAACAATAAGTAAATCATTCTTTTTCCATTTTATTTTCACGTCGTCTTCATTATGCTTAGTGGTCTATTTCAACTTCTCTTAATTTTTCAATACCGTAAAAATTTTAGGGCATGACTTTGGGAACCATATAGTATGGCATTGAAAAGGTGAGAAGACCAGGAAAAATTAAATTTCTTTGCCCCTAGACTTGAAGGCTTCTTCAATTTATATATATGGAGGCTTATCATGAAAATTCAACTTGCAAATCCAATACACTAAACATGAAATCGGCAGTGTTACTTTCACTACTAGAAAAGCATAAAATAGAGACGGAATTTGCGACAGAATTATTTTCGTCACAAAACGTGTCTAGATTTGAGACAGACAGACAAATTTGTTGCAAATTTCTAGTTTTGAGATGGATTTTAAAAAAAAGATGTTTTGCAATGGAAATAGGAGCCCGTCACAAAATGGCGCCCTTATGGACGACGTTTTGCAATGGAATAGAGGTCCGTCACAAAACGATGGCACCAAGGCCGCCGTTTTGCGACAAACCAAATGTCTGTTGCAAAAGCATAGCCACTTTTTGTGACGGGCCATCTGTTCGTTGCAAAACGGCGGCTTATCGTTGCAAAATGGCGGCACTAAGCCGCCGTTTTGCAACGGAACTGTGTTCCTTCACAAATCTAGAGTTACATTCCAAATTTCTTTTCCATTTCGTGTCTGCCATCTCTTCTCCACTCTCCTCTCTGCTCATGTTGTGACCTCCAGCCCTCCCACCGTTTGTGCTCGTCGTTCCGTCACCGTTTGCTGTGCCATCGTTGTCCCCATACGTCAGTGTCGTCATCGTCCTGCCATCCGTGCTCGCCATTCACCAGGTAAGATAGTGTTTAAACATGGATTTTGAATACCTTATTGTAATTTTTAGTCCATTCTCTTTATATTATTGTTTTAAATCACTCATTGCTAAAATTGATCACTCCAATTAGTTATAAAACTTGATTGTCCATTAGTTAAACTTGGTGGAAGAAATTGATTGTTGGATCATGAAGTAATATATATCCTCTAATATTCATTGCTTCAATCAATGAATTAGACAGGTAATAACAAGCTGAAAGAATAATAATTTGTACATGGTGGGTGTCTTGATTAGTTGTGTGTGTGTAAGCTTACGTTTGAATATTACTCCCTCTGATTCTAATTATAGAAACACTTTTGTAGTGCAAATTGCATTACAAAAGTGTTCTTATAATTAGAACCGGAGGTAGTATATGATATGATAAAGATATTGTTGTCAAGTCGAAATTGGTTACTTTAGATTTTATAATCTTTGAGTGAAAGATGTGGGATATGTAGCAGGAAGACTAAAGGATGAAGAAAGATTAATAAATTAAAGTAGATAATAATTGATATTGTTGTCAAGTTGATATTGGTTACTTCACATTTTGTTCCCTTTTTTGACTTGTGCTTATTCTATCATCTCATGATCTTTACATGGATTGAAACCTTAAACAGATCAATATATTATATTACAAGATCATCTTCAGTTATATCCTCAAAAAGGAAATAATAATAAAGGGTGCAAAAGTTGTAACAGTTTGCGCCTACAGGCTGTAACTAATTTGCTAATAATATTCTTATTTTTTAATCACAACTTTAAGCAGTTTGTCTGGTTGTGGTAAGAATTAAGGTGTACATGCTCTCTTTATTTTATGTAGGTGCATCGAATAATTAAACATTATTAATAGGTTAATTTTAGTTGTAATTAAAGATTATGTCTTATTATTATAAGGTCTAGAGTTAATAATTCTCAAATTTAATCTGATAATAATATATCATATCAGTTGATGAGACACTAATAAATGGTCTAGTTTCATTGCTAGTTTTTAAAGAATAATATTAATGCACATGTTCTCATGCTTTTTGTTACAGTAATAACAAAAGGGAAAAAGAATTCATTTTAGTGCCTTCCCATTAATTTCATATAATCCATTTTAAATATAAGAATATCTATGATATATTGGCAGTATTAAGTAGTAACAATTTTTATTTGGAATTGGATTCATGTAATTAATGATGAAAATGATACTTTCTAGTCCTGAGTATAGTTTTTTCCCCCCCAAATGTGAAAGTATAATATCTCCAAATCACTTTGAACTTAAACATAATTTATATTGGACTTAGACCTTTAAGCAGGTTAAAGCCTTCCCAATTAATAAATATACTTATTTGGGATGCAAACAACATCCCAACAAATGCTTGGGATGCAAACATTGATTATAATGAAACAAAGTCCTCGTGTAGGTTGGATTGGGGAAGTATGGAAGGTGATTGTAATAGGAGTTGAATATACAATCGTCTAACTCAGAAAAAATAACTAACTCGAGTATTCTTGGAGGGTTTGAAAGAGTTCATCCAATTTGCTTTGGCATAAACAACTAATTCAAGTACCACGATCAGTTGTCTATGTGTGAAATGTATGTGTTTAAAATTTCAGGATCCGAGCACAATTAAAAATTTTCAAATTTGCGACAAAAAACAATTCCGTCGCAAATTGGATAGTTTGCGATGGAAAAAACTTTCCATCGCAAATTTGGAAATTTACAACGGAATTACTATTTTGTCACAAAAAATGGTTTGTGACGGACATATATCCGTCGCAAACCATTTTTGCAACGGAAAATCTTTTTTTTTTGTGACGGATTTTGTACATCGCAAGTTTTAACCTTTTTGCTAGTGTTTTAGCTCTAATTCTATTCTCTTTCTCTTTTAGTGTTGCTCAACTCATGGCTGATCCTAATAGTAAGATATATATTAGTTTTTACTGATGTTCTCCTCTTGCCCAAAGAATTATGGATCTAATTGTTCATCGCTCTATATATGTATTCTTTTAAATGTAAAACGATTTATCCCTTTTCTTTTCCATTTCTCTTTTGTTCCCATTCTCGCATAAGTGAATTCGGATTCTCTACTGCTCTTTACTTTACTTCCTCATTTATAGTATAACTGTATAAGTCGCTTCTAAAACAATTTTGTGGTCGGAGGTATAATTCACTTTACAAGAGTTTGAGGGGATAGAGAATGTATATTTTCTTTTTAAAAAAAAAGTATGGTATTTTTTAGGAGTAAAGGTGGAAATCATAACAGTTTTTAGACAAATTTAATGATGCAACTATATCTTCTTCATTTTTTAATTCCAGTGAATTAATTTATTAACTGACTTATATTATATCCTTGATATATATATATATGGGGAAATGATTTGTGTAGTCACTGCACCTAAGGTTTTTTCCAGTGAATATAAAACAACGCAGTTTAGTTTAATGAACATTGATAAAAAATAAAAATAAAAAAATAATATACAATTCAAAACAAAACATATAGTGAAAATTCAAATAATTTTTTCGTATGAGATCACGAATAACATTAAAAAAAATACAGAATCAATTTGTGTACATGCTCACATTATTCCATAGGGATAATTACTTTTTAAATTTCAAATTAAATACATTAAATTAATTTGAACGAATCATCAGTAGTTACCAGCGACGGGTATTTCCACGGCAAACTCGATGTAGCAGAAGACTGAAAGCAAGGCGAAGACGTCGCAGATGACAAAAGGTATGACCACGGCCGGGCCGGCCCTGTCCATGGCCACAAGGCCAGTAAGAATGAATATTCCGGCGCCAATGACGGATCCGACGCCGAGGAGAGGTGAAGCCGAGAGAGAGAGAGAGAGAATGAGTTTTTTTTTTTATTTTAATGTTCATTAAACTAAACTGCGTCGTTTTGTTTCACTAGAAAAAACCTTAGGTGCAGTGACTGCACAAATCATTTCCCCTATATATATATATATATATATATATCAAGGATAAAATAAAATAATTAAACTACGTGAGGAAACTTAAATATAATTTAATCATAATTATATATATATATAATTACGATTAAATTATATTTAAGTTTCCTCACGTAGTTTAATTAATTTATTTAACCTTGTTCTGTTTTCTATTTTCTTTTTCTTTTTTGGACCTCATACTTGTTCATCATTAACATGGAAACCCACCTTCAACTTCATGGGTTTGATTTTATATGGTAGGAAATGTTTGAAATTATGTCCTAGAGGCAAGTCATTGTACTTTAAACGTTTATATCATTTAAAGTATTCTCCATTTAGTTATCATTTCATTTGTATATTTATAGTGATAAATGTATCTTTGGATATATCTTATAGATTATCTTAAATGTCCCTGATCGGTCATCTACGCGGGAGAGAAGATGAAATAAAAATAGTATTGTTACACCCCTACCGGCCTCGCCCTTTCGGGTGGCATGCTAGAGGGATCCTTTTCGATTATTACCTTTCCTTTGTTGATTAATCACTTTAAATTTATATCAAAGTATACGCGGCAGAGCATATAATCAATTTGGACAACTACAATATATACTGGTAAATGTACATACAAAAACATAAAGTAATCCCTGTAGGGTTAAGGGTACAATCATCCAAAATAAATACTGAACAGTGAGCATGAGTCATACAGTCATCCCAATTATAGAAGTACAAGAAGCAATTGGGCATCCTTTATTTCTTCGTCTTTCCGCACCAAGCCTACCTCCTTCAAGTCCTTTAGCCGTAACTACCCTACACCTGTATCTTTTGAACCAAACTGGAGTTCAAAGTTGAACCCCAGAGTAACTGTTAAAGTCAAGTACAATATGTATACAAAGCATGCAAGTAACCATAATCAGGAATTCAAATCACATATCATAAATGCATTCAGAATCACATCACAATCACAACACAACGACGTACTGTCGAGCTGCCTTACCAAGGCAAGCCCCGGACGCCCGCGTACCATCGATTCGTCTCTCAAGACCGACCCCGAACACCTGTGTACCGTCGAGTCACCTCACAAGGCAGACCCCGGACACCCGCATATCGTCAAGTCATCTCACAAGACAACTCCGGACGCCATCCTCAGCGCTATGATCAACACAATAGCTAGGGAGTTTAACCCCAACTACCCCGAATGCATCTCAGGCTCGGCAGCAACCTAAGGACACACGGTCCACTAGGCCCTACTACCACGCATCCTTAATCATGGAAAACAGACATACAACATCAACATAGAATATATGAGTTAACAGTTACTACCTGGCACGCCTTGCAAATAGCAAACTCTTCCCTTGACGTTGGAGATACGTCCCACACTTGCTATCACCCTAGGTACAACCAAACATCATGCTTTTAGTCATATGAACACATTTTGCTTCAAGTTCCATAAAATTCGCATAGCACCAGAATTTTCTAGAACCTCTCACCCAACTTCGCTGATTTTTAATAAATTCTAGAAAAATTGTATCGACATGAAATCAGTGGCTTTAGAACCCTTAGGATGTCTATTTAACAGGAAAAATAATTACCAAAGTTATCTAGGTTCAAAACTTGTCCTTAGTCTCAAACATTAGCCATTGGTCCGAGACCAAATCCAGGTTTTTAGGTCATTTTCAACTTAAAAGATCTCTCAGTTGGAAACTCCAAATGACACAAAATATTATATCAAAATCATCCTTAGGATGTCTACTTTCATCATATAAAATTTCAAAGCATTTGAACTTCATTTGATGCTTCAAAACCATCGATTTTGCACTACTCTCTTTCTAAGACCGTGGGACCCACGTGATCTGACCTAGGATATGCAATAATTACCCCTTTAAGAGTCATAATTACGTGTCATCTCATTGTCATGTCAGCTCCAAAAGATGTGGTCCAGATTAAACCGGATTATTTTATCTCTCTCTCTTCATAATTACTTGATGTGACCCTTCTCTCTCTTTATAATTACATGATGTGACCCTTTTCTTTTCCTCCAAGTCACTTTCTCTCTCCTCTGGGCCCACCAATTTCGTCCTCCCTCTGTGTCCAAGGGTCTGGGCCCGACTCCGGTAAACCCTAACCGGTCCTGCTTTTCTCCTTCTTGCTGGTTACACTTGTCCTCGTAATTCATGCCCTTCAACTGGACTTATGTAGGCCCGGATCATTAGTCACATTTCCTCGACCACAAGTGGACGGAACATAATACCTTGGGGATCAACAAACCCTTATTCTAGTACCTCAGATCCGCCTCGTAATGCGAGCTACCCGATAATCCGACTTCTGACCTCGAAACACCACGTGTCCGACGTAGTACTACCACTACTGACTTTTCCTCCTATATTTGGTTCAGATACACATTCTCTCTTTCTTCCCTTCTTATTTTGTCCAAAAACGTAGGACATCCATGCCTGCCCTGAAAATGTTGTATATTCACTTATACCGGCATATTTTCACTCAACTAATTCTCCTACACCTTAGGACATATTTAGGTGGCATCCTTCTCACTGGATTTACATCGTATAGGCCTTCTGTGCCCCTTTTCATTGGCACTTTAATTCCACGGCTTATTCATACTAGTCTACTGACCTGTATGGCCGAGTTGCTTAGTCCCAGAGAGTCTTCCTAACTCTCGACATTCTTGGGACTCTTCCTAAATTGGGCCTAGTCATCCTCCTATTTTAGGCTTATTCTTCACTTTTAGGGTCCAAAATTCGGGATATTACATTTTTCCCCTTGTTAAATAAATTTTGTCCTCGAAATTTGGCTATACTTTAGTCATATCTTTAGACATAAAATCTGTATACACTTCTTCATATCCTCAACTGTTTCCCACGTTGCTTCCTTCGGAGATAGTCCCTTCCAGCCAACCTTGACTGAAGGAATACTCTTCCACCGGAGCTGTTTCTCTTAATGACCAATAATTCGTTCAGGTTCTTCCACAAAGGTGTGATTATCTTGGACATCAACATCCTCATATTCCAACACATGCTCCAGGGCCGATTGATATTCCTTCAGTTGGGAAACATGGAAGACGTCGTGTAACCTGCTGAAGTTTGGTGGAAATGCTAACTGACATGCCACTGGTCCCTGCTTTCGCTGGTATCTCAAAAGGACTAATGTAATGAGGACTTAGTTTTCTCCACTTTATCGCTCTACCAATTCCAGTAATAGGAGATATCTTCGGGAATACATGTCCACCGACTTCAAATTCCTGAGACCTCCTTCTCTCATCCGCATAACTCTTCTGTTTGCTCTGTGCAGCAAGGAGCCTCTTTCAAATCAAACTAATTTGCTCAAACATTTCATCAACCATCTCAAGTCCGAACAGCTTCCTTTCTGATAACTCAGTCCATCCAAGGGGTGGTCAGCATTTTCTCCCGTACAACGCTTCGTAAGGAGCCATGTGTATGGTAGTTATTATTGTAAGTGAATTCTACCAAAGGCAGGTATCAATCCCAGCTGCCTTTGAAATTCAAAACGCAGGCTCGCAATGTATCTTCTAATGTCTGAATAGTCCTCTTTAATTGTCAGTCGGTCTAGCGCAATAAGATGTATTGAACTTCAGCTTCATTCCTATTACCCCTGTAACACTTGCTAGAATCGGGAAGTGAATCGAGGATCTTTGTCAGAAATGATGCTCTTTGGTGTTCCATGGAATCATATAATCTCTTTGATTTAAATCTCCGCCAACTTCTCTGGAGAATAATTTACACTTATAAGGATAAAGTGTGCTAATTTCATAAGTTGATCCACAATCACCCAAATAGTATCGTAGTGCCTTATCTTGGGAAGGCCTACTATTAGGTCCATGGTAACCTCTTCCCATTTCCATTTGGGAATCCCGATTCTCTACAATAAACCTTCTGATTGTTGTTGTTTAACCCTAACTTTCTGGCAAGTTAAATATTTGGCAACATACCTTGCTACATGTTCCTTTGTAGTTGCCCACGAAAATTCTGTTTTCAGATTCCGATACATCTCACTGCTCCTGGATGAATGGCGTTCCTACTTTTATGTGCCTCATCCAATATCTTCCGTCTCAATTCCTCCACTGATGGCACATAGATCCCCTTCTTATACCGCACTAGTCCATTCGGCGAGAGGTCATAATCCGTCAATTCACCACAAGAGATTTCCTCTCGAATGGACTTCGCCAGCTCATCTTGCTCCTGAGCTTTTACGATTTCTGATCTTAAACCGTTCTCCTCATGACTAACAAGAAGATTAGCAATGTAAACTCTAGAGGATTTACTCTTACTCGTCTTGCCCCTTGACTTATCACATATTGTCCTTTCGGCTCATTCTATTACCATAACACGGGATTTTCTTGCCTTATTGACCAGGGAATCACCCTCAGGCCTTAGGCATCTCATCTTCAACCTGGTACAGGTCATTGTTTTGCCCAATCCTCAGGATGCATTTTAAGCACATTAATCTAAAGTCACCATGCCAGTAAGTATTCCACACAGTGCTAAGCATCACAGGTCTTGCAGGCCAGGAACACCGCCTCGTGCAAGCCTGCATACCGGGCCTTACCGCCCTGAGCCTCTGCTCACTTATTTCATCTGAGCTTCTTCCATTTCAAGCTTTTGAACCATTTTCCTCTTGCGCTTAGCACAATAACTGGCATTTGACTTAACCAGTTCAAGTTTCTAGACCATTCTATCAGTTTCTGTTCCTGTATCAACACAATTACCAACTGCACCATTTTTTTACATATTAGCAATGATAATCATGCCATTGCCTTTCATTCCTTTATGTTGTCTCATATTCAACTTTAAATTTCCAATCATTCAAAATTTCTTGTAGAAGCAGTATATTTTCACGAAACATTAATTTTCTCATTTTCACATTCAATCGCTGCCAGCTCAAATTTTCATGAAAACAAATCACTGCCAGACTATTTTTAGAAAAACATTTTCTACCGGCACACACTAATGAGTGGGATTATTCATTTCACAAATTCAACATTCAAAAGCTCTCACCACCACTTCCACCTTTCGGTACAATGCCACACCCCAATCCTTTCAATACCTACCATCGAAGTGGCAACACACTTGTCGGCCAATATGGGAGAGTTTCCATCCCTTCTAGGACCCAATGTTCTTCACTGGCACATACCATAACAGGCCACCCACCGAAATCTCATACCCGGGACAAAGGACCTCTGTCCAGGAGCCCTGCTCCAAATACCTGCGTGGGTGCCAGCCAGTCAAGGCAAATCACGCGCCCCTACAAGGTGAAACTACTCAGATTGGGTGCACACACTGCTGGTGCGAGTATCAGCTTCTCAAAACCAATCCCCTCAAAAGAACTTTCAACAATGGCCATCGATTTTCAAACTGTTTCAAAACATGGTTTCGTACTGATTCCACCACAAGCATGGTTCAAACTCAATTTCAAATCGGGGTCCCATCAAGACCCTATCTGTGAGACAACATTGTTCAAAAACAATCATTTCAAACTAGTTCCGGATTCTGTTAAGAACATTGCATTCGAAAATTCAGTTTGGAAAATTCAATTTCAAAACTTCACAAACATAGCTGGTGCATTGGTAAGTTGAAAACTTAAATTTTCAAACATACCCGGAACCAGACAACTGATAGAGAAGGTCATCAACTCCAACTTACATCTCAGACTCTATCCTTGACTACTCAAGCCATCCATAGGATACTCAGTCCATTTTATTTCATTTGTCAGGTCACTCTAGATACCATGCTTGTAACCCTCAAGCTTATAACTTCTTCGGCACTTCGCCCGTTATTCATCATCTAATAGTTGTGGCCTTTTGCCAACCTATGATCGTACCAGTCACATAGGACTTAGGACTTCTTATTGACCATTTATCCAATTCAATCATCTGAAGTCATACCAATTTGGTATGTCTCATTGCCCACTGAATAATGGTATCATAGTTCCCTCCAATAATACGCATAGCACTGGAGCACCCCATGGCAATACCTTGGTATCACATCAAGTAATCCTCATTTGGGGTTATTCTATATATGATCTTTCGATGAAGATCCAGCTCCAGGCATAGTCACAGATTCAGCTTCCCTTAATAGGGATTATCCACATCTTTCTGGGAAAATCACTAGCCACTATCATATCTACGACTATCGATCCTAATCACAAGACCGAAACTTGTGGCTATCGAGGTTCCAACAATCATTCAATTCTATCGAGACACTAATTCTCAATCACACTTCCTCAAGGGACATTCTATATTCAAGATCTTTCCCTATGCTGCTACAGCAACTATCAACCTCAAAGTATCATATATCATGTAGGTACTATCCTCAAACATACCTCAAATAACACAATATCGATCAATATTATCAAGGGTTCTACTCTCGATCATTCTTCCTAAGGGAATATCATGAGATTAAAATCATTCCCTAGCAACTAGTAACCTCGAAATACCTCATACATATGGGTACTATGCCTCAATGCATTCAAATCAATCAAATGCCTAAAGGATATCTCATTACCAAATCAGATCATTAGGTTTATCAACCTAATTCTATACCCAATAATCATGCCACGATCATCATGATTCATAACCTAAAACATTCAGGCACTATCCTCAAATAACCTCAAATCAATAATCATCAGATTCACAATTGACTCCTAGAACCTCAACATCAGTTAGGCTAAGGAATCATATTACCTCAATAATACTCAAAATAGGAACTAGGATCATAATTCATCTTCCTAGTTTAAACCTCATAATATTCAATTAATACCAACCTATTCACGAGATTTTAATTTCTATCCTAATCCTCAATATCACAAGGGTATACCCTAATATTGTTCTATTACCTCAAGGCTGCTTATCAATCCTCAATCATACCTAAACAATTCAGTATCGATCAATATTCATAGGGTTCCTACTCTCAGCACTAGAACCTTAGTTCAACCTTATTCACATTTAAGATCAGATTCAAGCCTAATCTCAATCATATCCTGACATCCTCATAGCATCTCTAAGGATCACTGTAAGTCAAAACTCAAAGTTCTAAAACCTCAAACAAAGGAATCTCAAATTCCTATAATACTTCCCAGGGGGTCACCCATCCTGAGATTTCTCTTGTCTAAGCATGTTTAACTTCTGGGTGCCAATCTTGTTCAGGGGTACTCATACTAGTACCAAGCGTTCACCTTTTCAGAAACCAGATACCATCTTCTTCATACAGTTCCCTTCTAATTTTTGTTGTGGAAATCGGTCCCTAATTTCCATATCAAAAGCCCCCAAGGTTAGTGACAGAACTCATACTCTATGCTACCTTGTCTACTACAAGAGTCTTATCTTACTGGAGCCCAACCCTCTTTCTTAAGGTATTTATCCTTGATGCTCCATTTGCTCATCTGTACTCTTAACCATGTACCATTTACTAGTACTGTCCAAACCATGCTTTGATACCAAATTGTTACACCCCTACCGGCCTCGCCTTTTCGGGTGGCAGGTTAGAGGGATCCTTTTCACTTATTACCTTTCCTTTGTTGATTAATCATTTTAAATTTATATCAGAGTATATGTGGCAGAGCATATGATCAGTTTGGAAAACTACAATATATACTGGTAAATGTACATACAAAAACATAAAGTAATCCCTGTAGGGTTAAGGATACAATCGTCTAAAATAAATACTGAACAGTGAGTATGAGTCATACAGTCATCTCAATTATAGAAGTACAAGAAGTAATTGGGCATCCTTTATTTCTTCGTCTTTCCGCACCAAGCCTACCTTCTTCAAGTCCTCCAGCCGTAACTACCTTACACTTGTATCTTTTGAACCAAACTGGAGTTCAAAGTTGAATCCCAGAGTAACTGTTAAAGTCAAGTACAATATGTGTACAGAGCATGCAAGTAACCATAATCAGGAAATCAAATCACATATCATAAATGCATTCAGAATCACATCACAATCACAACACAACGACGTACCGTCGAGCTGCCTTACCAAGGCAAGCCCTGGACGCCCGTGTATCGTTGAGTCGTCTCTCAAAACCGACCCCGAACACTGGTGTACCGTCAAATCACCTCACAAGGCAGACCCCAGACACCCGCGTTCCATCAAGTCATCTCACAAGACAACCCCGGACACCATCCTCAGTGCTAGGATCAAAACAGTAGCTAGGGAGTTTAACCACAACTACCCCGAATGCATCTCAGGCTCGGTAGCGACCTAAGGACACACGGTCCACTAGGCCCTACTACCTCGCATCCTCAATCATGGAAAACAGACATACAACAGCAACATAGAATACATGAGTTAACAGTTACTACCTGGCACACCTTGCAAATAGCAAACTCTTCCCTTGACATTGGAGATACGTCCCACTCTTGCTATCACCCTAGGTACAACCAAACGTCATGCTTTTAGTCATATGAACACACTTTGCTTCAAGTTCCATAAAATTCGCATAGCACCAGAATTTTCCAGAACCTTTGACCCAACTTCGCCGATTTTTAATAAATTCTAGAAAAATCGTATCAACATGCCATCGGTGGACTCAGAACCCTTAGGATGTCTATTTTACAGAAAAAATAATTACCAAAGTTATATGGGTTCAAAACTTGTCCTTATTCTCAAACATTAGCCACTAGTCCGAGACTAAATCCAGGTTTTTAGGTCATTTTCAACTTAAAAGATCTCTCGGTTGGAAACTCCAAATGACACAAAATCTTATATCAAAATCATCTTTAGGATGTTTACTTTCACCATGTATAATTTCAAAGTATTTGAACTTCATTTGATGCTTCAAAACCATCGGTTTCTCCTTACTGCCCAAAAACCGTAAGAACCGACAAATTTTCGTATAGAAAAAACTTAAGCTTTTAAGGTTTGCAAAAAGGTGATCTCCCTTGACCCCACACAAAAACACCTTCTGAAACCATTGATAATCTTAAAAACATTTAAATCCTACTACAACCTCATGAAAACACCACAGGGAAGAAGTGAGAGTAACTAGGTTGTCGGCTAGGGATCTTACCTCGGGTTTTCGATTACGGGTGCCTTCCTCTTCCTTTGGAGAGAGACCTTCAGCTGGAGACTCTCCCTCTTATTCTCCAATTTTTTCTTGTCTAGTCCAAATGGAGGGAGGAGTGCCCCTTTATATAGGCTCCAAAGGTGGGGCCCTCATCCAAACTTGATCGCGATCTAACGGTCAGGAAAATTCCTCGGATTTAAATTATGATTTTCTTACTTGTTTCTCAAGGCTTCTAGAAAGCTCCTTGGACAGATGGATGCGCCTTCCAAGACCAAAAATAAGATTCCAAAATTGCCCCTGATGGTGGTCTTTGGTATTGCCAATTGTAGGTTTTTGGCCCTGGGGTAAAACGGTCATTTTGTACTGCTCTCTCTCCAAGACCGTGGGACCCACGTGATCTACCCTAGGATATGCCATAATTACCCCTTTAAGAGTCATAATTACATGTCATTTCATTGTCATATCAGTTCCAAAGATATGGTCCAAATTAAACCAGATTATTTTATCTCTCTCTCTCTCTTCATAATTACTTGATGTGACCCTTCTCTCTCTTCATAATCCTTGGGAGATAGACCGAAAAAAACTGACTAGTAGAAATCACAAAATCAAAACTTAAAACAGCAAAAAAGTGGTCTAAATGTTGGAATTTGGAGAAAATAGGGTAGACCTCACTCCCAAGGAGAGTGACTCTTTCTTAGAATGCCCAGTTCCTTGTGTATAAGACCTGGTTTGAGTGATCTAGGTCAGAAAAATTTCTTTCCAGCCACCTGAACCACCTAAACTACCGAAACGATGATATTTACACTACTGTTACTAATCAAACTGATGCAAATTCCCCAGCAACGGCACCATATTTTGACAGAGATTTGTCGTATCTCCTAAAATAACCAAGTTCAAAAACGATTTTGCAGAAATAGGGAACCTGGGTCGTTTCCCTGATGAATTCGCAGCAGGTTTGATAAAAAGCAACAGTGAAACAGAACGGTAAAATGGGGGCTTTTGTTGATGCAAACATAAATAAAAACGAAATTAAACAGAAACAGAACGAAATGCAGAAACAGAATGGATTAAACAGAAACATATTAAAAACGATCAACCCAACATTTTGATTCCAGAAACTTCCATCATTGAGCGAAAAATGAATGAACTCGCGTTTAGTTCTGGACGAACCGAAATCTCTGTGTTCGTCCAGAGAATCCCTCGACTAGACGATCGTCCAGCATATGCCCGAACAGAGGCGTCTCATTGTGCGATCGCACAGCAACACTAAAACCCAGTTCGAACTCAATTCTTGGGATGAACCCAACCGAATATTTAAACTAATATTCGAATTATTTTCAGAAATCGAATCCGATAAGATGAAAACAGAAACGAGTAACGTTACCGATTAAGCATGAGCTCTCTGGATGAATCATGGAATCATCAACGTTGGGTTAATCACAAACGTTTAGCCGAACATAACTGGAAAAAACGAAGAACAGACGAAGAACGCGAAGAACATTTCAGAGAATTTGAAAGCTTCTGTTTTGATCCACAAAATTCTAAAAAACGTGAATGTCATGTGTTTGTGGCTACTGCCTTACTTAACCTAAACCTAAAATGGAAATGGGCCAGCCCAAATAAATGAAATGGGCTTTAGTTACAAAATCCAAAAATATACATCGACTTCGGCTTCAAAATCGACCGCCCTCTTATCCGAATTTGCTCTTCATGTCTTCATAACAATTGTAGCTCTCTGAATCATCTGAAATATGAGACAAAAATGAGGCAAATCCGATGTCTGGTTTAAGAGTTATGGTAAAAATATCGAAGCAATGTAAAGCTGGAATTTTACTATTAAAAATGGTTAAAATAAAATCAAAGGCCCAAAGCCCAAATAGATATAAAAGCCATTATTTATTAGCTAAAGAGTCCTAAATTATTAATGAAGTAGTGTATGAAATATTCAATTATCAGTTAGTATGCATCTAATTTTCAGAACCCAATTGCAAATGTACAGACACTGAACGATAAGTCTGCCGATGTGAATGTGATTATAGTTATTATTGATGAGGAATATGTACCTGGAATAATATAGTAGTGCCATATATGTATCTATATCCGAATAAAACATTTGTAATTTTGTCCTTTGAAGCAAATGGACCGTATCTTGGCCAAAAGGAAAAAATGGAACCGTATCATTATAAATTCAAATTGGGGAATAATTCCGTTGAATATATATCCACACACATATTATTTAGGGAAAATTATAATAAAGGACCTAAGAAAAATAATATTTATTAAGAAGGATCATAAAAAATGGTAATTATTTTAAAGGACTAAAAATTAAAATATTAAAATAAAAGGACTAAATTACCCTTAATCAGATTTCCTATCTTCTCATTAACTAAATTTGGAATGATTTTTTCTTCCTATCTTCTCATTAACTGAATATGGAATGATTTTTTCTTACATTAGAATCTAAAGTAATTAATATATAATAATAAATAGATATTAATTCAAATAATTCTTTTCTCATCGCACAATCACTCCAGATTATTATGCTAGAGAAAAGATAGGAAAGATAAAGCTTTTTATGGTTGTGGCAGAAGAAGCCTCGTGCGTTGTGCAACCGTCTGTGGTGTTAGACCTGAGATTTTTTGTGCTGAGGCAACCAAAAGTACCTGATATTCATTTAATATTACCAGTTGTTCCATTCCCAGAGAAACAGAAAATAAAGCAAAAGACTCTTAACTCAAAAAAACCCCATTAAAAGAAAAGAACGTGGTTAAAGAAACCAAATCTCTCTTTCATTTCGCTATAACCATAAAAAGCTTCATCTTTCCTATCTTTTCTTTAACATAATAATCTTGAGTGATTCTACAATGGAAAAAGAATTATTTGAATTGATATCAGTTTATTATTATCCATCAATTACTCTAGATTCTCATGTAAGAAAAAATCATTCCAGATTTAATTAATGAGAAGATAGGAAATCTGACTAAAGGAAATTTAGTCCTTTTATTTTAATATTTTAATTTTTGGCCCTTTAGAATAATTACCACTTTTTATGATCCTTCTTAATAAATATTATTTTTTTTAGGTTCTTTATTATAATTTTCCCTATTATTTATTATAAATCACAATAACGTTCATGGTAATTAAGAAGAAAATGAATATCCTACATCATACTCTCTCTCTAGTCCAAAATATAAATTACAATGTGAGAGAATTCTTTGGTTCGTTCAAAAGTAATTGATGCTTATTTTTTTTAATTGATGTTCACCCCCCCCCCCCCCAAAAAAAAAAAACTCATTTAATTTAGTGACCGTATGGTTGGAATTTTTTTAATTTAAGAAAAGTTTAATAAGTCAGCCTCTCTTCTTTGATTTGAATGAGATGATTAGAAGTGATATGGGCGTGCATGCGTCATACTTGAGGCAGCAGATGCTTTTATACAGTTTTATTATTTTATATAATGATTTCTTTAATAGGCAATGCTGCAAAAGTATAATACTCCCTTTAATAATACATGTTAAAATTAGATAACTAATATATATATATATATATATATATATATATATATAGGGATAGAATATTATTACTACCAATTTTTTATCGTTAGATCAGAATCTAACGGTGAAAAGTAGTAGTGATATTGATAGTGACAAAAAATGGTAGTAACAATATTCTATCCCATATATATATATAGGTTTATCACTTCTCATGTTACTGAACATAAAGTTATGTTAAGTTACCCCAAAACTATGTTATTTTGTGGTTAGATGAATTAATGAACTCTCAAAATGATGTAGTTTTGGGATTATGGCAATTAATAAAGGATTTTTTTAGTAAAATTCAAATAATAAATGCAAAAACAAAAATATAAAAACACCATTTATTAATTTCCCTAACTCCCAAAACGACATAGTTTTGGGGTGATTTGACATAACCTAATGTTAAATGACATGACAAACGATAAACCCATATATATATATATATATATATATATATATATATATATATATATATTATGTTAATAAGTAGTTTAGTTTATATTATGTTAATAAGTAGTTTAGTTTGCTACTTATATTCTAGTCCTCTATAGTAGAAACACGTGCCTTTAGCTCCTTGATGGTATTGATGTATGCAAAAAGAATAGAGACAATACTCCACTGGCTAATAATGGGGATGTGAGATTGTCTGATATGTCTACACATATCTTCAATGCCAAGAGAGCAATCATCACGAACATAAAAATAGAAAAGAGTTATCATGTGTTGTTTTGAGTTTTTGAATGCATCATTTTAGCTAGATTTAGTTGTCTATGGGTATGCATGGTAATACTCCCAGAATGACTTTTTCCTTAATTTCTGTGCCCCAGAACAAAAATAGATAGGAGTTGTGTTTGGTAAATCCGGTTTTTTTTTTTTTTGCTCTTGGGATGAACCAGTTTATTTTTTGTGCTGGGAAGTAAAAAAAAAAAAAGAAGAAGCTAAAAATTTTGGCTTCTCTATTCTAGGGTAAAAAATCAGAATTTATTTTTCCCTCAATTGAAGAAGAAATTTACCCTCGTTCACTACCACCACCGCCCCACCACCACCGTCATTGCCACCCCCAACACCACCACCGCCACCGCCCACCCACCGCCCCACCACCACCGCCACCGGCACCACCCCACCACCACTGCCACCGCTACTGCCCCACCACCACCGTCGCCGCTTCCGCCACCACCACCACCGCCACCACCCTACCCCCGCTGCCACCACCGCCCCACCCCCGCCGCCGCCACCACCACCGCCTTACCGCCGCCGCCACCACCCCCACCACCACCGCCACCAGCCCCCCACCGCCACCGCCATCGCCGCCGCCACATAAATACATTTTTTGAATATAAAAATTACATAAATGGTTTTTTTAGGAAATTTAAATTGAAGTTTATTTGTAAAGTATAATAATTATATTAATTATTAAAAACAAGGACAAAATGGTAAAAATAACTCATTAATCCTTTATCTTCCTCCCTTACTATTTTTTTAACTCCCAAACAATGGGAGGAAAAATGTGTTATCAAACGTAATTCTAATTTTTGGAGTAAAAATAAAATGGGTTAACAAACATAATTCTGATTCTCAGAACTCTTCCAAAGCACAGAATCAGAAAAAACTGTTTCATCTCAGAAACAGTGCTAGACAACAGAATGGTTGCCATGCACACCCTAGGTTTCTAAGTCTAATTTACTTCTAATTGTGTTCAACGCTTATATTAGGCTCCTACAGTTTGAAATCTATATCTCTTGGACAAGTCTATTTAAATTTTTCTTAAAAAAAAAATTTTTGCCGCTTATGAATATCATTTGGTCAGATACATACACTGAGCTAATAATTGTACAAACTAATAATCAGCATGGAATTTATTTAACTGAACAATACGTATGCTAAAATCATGACGAACACTTAATTAATTTTTGGTAATTTATCATTTTAACTTTCAATTGTGATAACTCCTTGATTTAGGGAGATAACAAAATTTTTTAATGTTACTTTCTTGTGTGAGATCAACAATTTAATTTCAAATCACTTAAAATCTTCACAACGCTGAATTATAATAACTCTTTAAGCAATGAGAAACAATAGTAATATGGAGAAGTGAAAAATGATCCTATTGGTAACATTAAATTGTATGTTGATTTAATTTAATAGATGCTTTCTTTCAAATTAATTGATTCCAGTTTCAATGCTTGATTATGAATTAGAAAACTTCTATCCACAACTTAAGAAAAATTTAATTACATCATATGATTTTATTTTCTCCTATTTTTTTCCTCTTGCCCGTGAAAAAGATTAGTCATTAAAAAAAAAAATCTAATTGATGCCTGATCTTTTTTCTTGTTTCTTATGTTGATGTGTTGTTCTACTCAGTTTGCTTTGTTCTCTCAAAACTTTTGGATCTATTCCCTGTTTTATCCTATTGTGTGACTGTTCAATTTTAAGTGGCAAAAGAAAAATTAAAAAATAAAAATAAAAATAAAACTGGTCCAGTCCAGGCAATCCCCCTAGACCGGTCTAGTTCAGCCCAGACCAGACCTCGGGCTGGATTGTCCAGCCCGAGGTCCCTCCTGGACCAGACCTTGGGTTGACCCCAAACCCAGTCTGGTCTGGGCCATGGACATGCCTATGTGTGTTTGTATTAACACCTTATCCTGTTTGGATGGAAAAGAAATTAAACAACAAATGGAAGAAAGGAACTAATCAAATATCTCGATAACTAAAATATATATCCTTGCCTTACGGGACTTGGCTTCTGTCCTTTTTGGACTTGGCTTCTGTCCTTTTTTTTTTTTACTATCCACTCAATCCTTTACCCCCTTTATGACCATTGGATCAAGATCCAATGATCCAAATTTAATATTTCATTCTCATCTTTCTCTCTCTTCTTTTTATAAAAGGAGAAAAAAATATTAATAGCATTAAATGTGGATCATTGGATCGTGATCCAATGGTTATAAAAGGAGTAAAGAATAAGAGCAGATAGTAATAGAAAAGGACAGAAGCCAAGTCCTGCCTTACGTCATAATATATCATGTTTAAAATCAAATTAAATATTGAAATAAAATAATAATAAACATTAACATCAGAAAATAATTTAAAATCAAATTATTTGGTAAAGATATATTTTTCATGTTATATATTTTAAAATAAAATAATTTAGAGAAAAACTTTTTTAAGTAAGAAATAAAAAAGTGGATATTTAAGAAATTAAATATACTAAAAGGAAATAAATGAAAGGGCTAAAGTAGAATATAATTTTCTTGAGAAATTATTACAGAAGAGCGTTCGAAGGCAAACTAGAGGACACAAGGGAAAATGAGTTTTTTTTTTTTTTTTTTGCCCATTTTCTTTTAATACGTGGAGAGAAAATGAGATATTTTTCCCCAACTTTTTTTTCCTTCCACTTTTTCTTTCCAATTTAAAAGGGGAACCCATTTCCCCCATCATTTTCTTGAAGCTGATAATACAAGGGCCCTTGGAAAAGAGTGATTGTGCCTGCCCTTTCGTGGTCTTCTCTATATCTCACAAATTAATATCACGCATGTTAGTCCAATTTTTTTTTTTTTTTTGGCCATTTTCTTTTAATACGTGGAGAAAAAAGTTGGAGAGAAATGAGATATTTTTCCCCATATTTTTTTTCTTCCACTTTTTCTTTTCTATTTAGAAAGAGAACCCACTTCTCCCCTCATTTTCTTCTTGCTGATAATACAAGGGCTCCTGAATAAGAGTGATGGTGCCTGCCCTTTGTCGTCTTTTCCGTATCTCACAAATTAATATCACGCATGTTAGTCCCAAAAACAAAAATCCAGGCATGCTTGTTTAGTCAAAGAAGGCTGTTCTAAAGACTAAGGCCCTGTTTGTTATAAATAAGATTTTAGAAAGGAAAGGAATGGAAAATTAGAATTGAACTTTAAAAATGTTAGCCGTTTGGTACACTAGGGAAAGGAAGTTAGTTGAGGGAAAATGATAAGTTTGGTATGAAGAATTGGGTGTTGGTTAAGTGGGAAGATTAGGTGAAATTCCCATAATGCCCCTAAACTGTTCAAACGCTGGCGTCTGGTTCGAACATAAAGGACTAAAGGGACAACGCAGTTCGAACGAAAAAATGGACATTAACCAAACTTGTGCAGCTGTTTATATCAGAACATTTGAGGAACAACAAAATGACAGAAACAGAAGTAGGCATTTTTGACAGAAACAGAAGTAATATAAATGCAAAACAGTAAAAAACCACAACATAGACCCACACATCGTCTTCTTGTTCTTACTCATGTTGTTCCACTTCCTCTTCGCGGTCGCTCTCGTTAATTTTCTCAAGAACTTTGTGGTGGGTGTTTTGGGTTTTGCAACTGAGCACATCGGAGACAAGATTGGAACAAGAGGGTCAGCAAAATTTCAGAGAGTCGAAGCATCGAAGCAAGCAGCCAGGAAATTGCCGATCTTAGTCTGCTATATCTGATGAAGAAGAAGCAGGAAGAAGAAGAACTGCGTGCAAAATTTTTCAGGGCCAATTTCGTCACAGAATTTCACTCTCCCGGGAATATTTAAGCACGTTTCAAGGAAAATTTCCCTCCATTTTTGGATGGAATGCAAGTTACCACGTTTAAAGAAAGATCAAAGGTTGCTGGAATATGGTTTCCAGGAAAGCAGTGCTACCAAACGCGTTCTGTGACGGAAGATCTACAATCTTCCCTTTCCTTCAGCCTATCTTCAGCATAACAAACGGGTCCTAAAAGCAGTACTGCATTATCTCATATCTGTCCGCCTAAGTGCCCATAAAAGTTATTAGTTTTGTCCTAATTATAAGATTGGGTTGGTTTTTTTAAAAAATTAAAGAAACTAAATAAGTTATTTAATCATATCATATGTGGTATATTCTTAGATTATATATTAGTTTATTAGTCGAACTAATTAGTTTGAAGAAATATTCTAAAATAATTTAATGAGCTTCTTTAATTTCTCCAAAAAAAATAGAAAAGAGTTATCATGTGTTGTTTTGAGTTTTTGAATGCATCATTTTAGCTAGATTTAGCTATCTAGGGGTGTGCATGGTAACACTCCCAGAATGACCTTTTTCTTAATTTTTGTGCCCCGGAACAAAAATAGATGGGAGTTGTGTTTGGTAAATCCGGTTTTTTTTTTTTTTTTGCTCCCGGGATGAACCGATTTGTTTTTTGTGCTGGGAAGTAAAAAAATGAAGCTAAAAATTTTGGCTTCTCTATTCCCGAGCAAAAAATCAGAATTTATTTTCCCTCAATCGAAGCAGAAATTTACCCTCATTCACTACCACCACCGCCCCACCACCACCGCCGTTGCCACCCCCAACACCACCGTCGCCGCCGCCGCCGCCGCCCCCACCCCCACCCCACCACCACCGCCCCCACCACCACCACCGCCTCACCGCCGCCGTCACCACCACCACCACCACCGCCCCCACCACCACCACCGCCTCACCGCCACCGTCACCACCACCACCCCCACCACCCCCACCGCCATCGCCGCCGCCACATAAATACATTTTTGAATATAAAAATTACATAAATAATTTTTTTAGGAAATTTAAATTTAAGTTTATTTGTAAAGTATAATAATTATATTAATTATTAAAGAAAAGTACAAAATGGTAAAAATAACTCATTAATCCTTCATCTTCCTCCCTTACTATTTTTTTAACTCCTAAAAAATGGGAGGAAAAATGTGTTATCAAACGTAATTCTGTTTCTCGGAGTAAAAATAAAATGGGTTAACAAACATAATTCTGATTCTCAGAACTCTTCCAAAGCACAGAAGAAAAAAATTGTTTCATCTCAGAAACAGTGCTTGACAACAAAATGGTTGTCATGCACACCCTTAGTTTCTAAGTCTAATTTACTTCTAATTGTGTTCAACGCTTATATTAGGCTCCTACAGTTTGAAATCTATATCTCTTGGACAAGCCTATTTTAAAAAAAAATTTGCCGCTTATGAATATCATTTGGTCAGATACATACACTGAGCTAATAATTGTACAAACTAATAATCAACATGGAATTTATTTAACTTTACAATACGTATGCTAAAATCATGACGAAAACTTAATTAATTTTTGGTAATTTATCATTTTAACTTTCAATTGTGATACTGATAACTCCTTGATTTAGGGAGATAACAAAATTTTTTAATGTTACTTTCTTGTGTGAGATCAACAATTTAATTTCAAATCACCTAAAATCTTCACAACGCTGAATTATAATAACTCTTTAAGCAATGAGAAACAATAGTAATATGGAGAAGTGAAAAATAATCCTATTGGTAACATTAAATTGTATGTTGATTTAATTTAATAGATGCTTTCTTTCAAATTAAGCAGAAAAAAGCAAGCTTATTAAAACCAGACCGGTGACTAAACCGGTCGGAGTACTAAGTTAAGGGTTGGTGGGTAAAACCAAAGCCAAACCGAGGCCAAACCGGTAAGAAAAGGAAAATTTTATGTTTGTTTTATTAATGTCAAATTATATATTTAAAAAAAATTCCTTTAATATCTACCGGTTAAAAAGATGTATGGCTACTCTATGCCCATTGAATAAAACAAAGTACTCATGTTTTTTCACTTCTTCACGTGATTATTAATGTCTTGGGAATGAAATAGTCGGACCACTCTACCACTCTAATATCACCATTGAATGAAAAATTTCCATTGAATAATCTGTTCCCTTCCCTGGTTCGATTTGAGGGTTCTCTTTCTCTGCTTAACGGCCGGTTCGTCGATTTCTGGTCTAAACTGGTCGGTCCGGTCCGGATTTGATAACCATCGAAAGAAGTAATTCATAGATGATCAGGTGGATTTATAATAACTCCATGATCCTTGATTTGTGGGGACTAAAACTTTTGTCTATTATATTTTGTTGGAAAAAAAATACACATATGAATATATTTTTTTGGTCAACTATACATTATTTATTATTTACCGTAGAATCTCTTATTTCTTACCTTAGGCATGTAGAATTTTAGAAACTTGGAAATTTTTTGTAACAGGAAAAACCATTTTGACAAAGATATTTTCATAAGGAAATTTTAATAACTAATAAAACCATTTTGATAGTGGGATTTTTTGACAGGAGATTTGGGGTTGGGACTTTTTTAATATTTTTTTCTTCTTTGGGACTTCACTAATATTTTCCCTATTATCAATTTCAAAAAACTGATTTGTGTTAATTACAAACGTTTAAAATTAGTTAAAAGCAATAAATGTGTATTATTTTTGTAATTATGCCCTTATATATGAAGATGATAAATGTAAAAGAATAAATGCAATAAATACGATCAATAAGAAGAAGTAAGGTTGGAGAAAACGTAATAAATATTTAGACGAACCTAAAATAAAGATTATATTTTAGGATACAATGGTTTATAAATTTGATGCTTATTTTTTTTTATATATGGGCGATAGGGGATGGGGGGATCGAACCTAATACAAGGGGATGGAGAGACTACTCTCAATACTACTACATTACTAGTAGTGCCGGTAATTTGATGCTTATAATGAAGGAGGAAGGGAGTATAAAATTGAACTCGAATCAACCCGCCATTGTGATCAGCCTTGCTTCCTCGTCTTCAATTTAAAAGGGGAACCCACTTCACCCCTCATTTCCCCCCTCATTTTCTTGAAGCTGATAATACAAGGGCCCTTGGAAAAGAGTGATTGTGCCTGCCCTTTCGTGGTCTTCTCTATATCTCACAAATTAATATCACGCATGTTAGTCCAATTTTTTTTTTTTTGGCCATTTTCTTTTAATACGTGGAGAAAAAAGTTGGAGAGAAATGAGATATTTTTCCCCATATTTTTTTTCTTCCACTTTTTCTTTTCTATTTAGAAAGAGAACCCACTTCTCCCCTCATTTTCTTCTTGCTGATAATACAAGGGCTCCTGAATAAGAGTGATGGTGCCTGCCCTTTGTCGTCTTTTCCGTATCTCACAAATTAATATCACGCATGTTAGTCCCAAAAAAAAAAAATCCAGGCATGCTTGTTTAGTCAAAGAAGGCTGTGCTAAAGACTAAAAGCAGTACTGCGTTATCTCATATCTGTCCGCCTAAGTGCCCATAAAAGTTACTACTTTTGTCCTAATTATAAGATTGTGTTATTTTTTTGAAAAAATTAAAGAAACTAAATAAGTTATTTAATCATATCATATGTGGTATATTTTTAGATTATATATTAGTTTATTAGTCAAACTAATTAGTTTGGATAAATATTCTAAAATAATTTAATGAGCTTCTTTAATTTCTCCAAAAAATCAACTTAATCTTATAATTAGTACTGGAGGAGGGAATATTCAATTTGGCCCCACCAAATTTAAGAGATGGCATGTGTGTCCTTAATAATGATACCTATTATTTATATAAAGGGATCAAGAATTCCTTTTCTTTTTTAATATTTACAATGCTCATAATTAATATTTATAGTTTTTTAAGAAAATAAAGAGAAGTGTTAAAAATAGCAAAGATGAATATTAAAAATAAGAAATGAGTACTGAAAATTTATCAACTTCAAAAAGTTTTAATTCCTTTCAATAATTTAGTTCTTTTACATAAAATTTCAAAATTTTGCAGTACTTAACTGTAATTTCATTCCCATATAATGACTTATTCCTCCACAATACATCATATCACATATGATACAACCTTAGCTGTCTCAAAGTCAAATCCCAAATTTTATCACGAATTAAAATGCAATATAATGTAATCAATTTGAGATAATTCACTTATCAAGGAGTCTTTTGTTTTGAATTTTCTAGGTTATGCTAAGTGCTAAAAACATGGTTAGAAAGGGGTTTTTGAAATCGGTTTTCATTAAATTAAGATGCATGAAATTAAAGCTATTTGTACTTTTTTTGGTATATTTCTTTTTTTGAAAACAATGAAGAATGTTTTGGATTAAAAGGTATGATATAAGAAAATGAGTTAATTTTGTATTAAGTCTAATTGAAGACCCTAAGCTATCGCATAAATGACTAATCCTACAATCACATTCATAGTCATCTCTTAGATAAATTGTTAAAAACCATTTGATGTATTTGAAAATCATTTAATGCACTTGCTTCCTTTAAATGAGCACAATTACGACACTCAAATTAAAATAAATTCATCACATACACTAGTAATCACATAAAATGCATAACTTCATAGTTCAAAAGGAAATATGTTCAATACAAAATCTAAGTGCATCAACAACAAAAACAAATTCAAAACAAGGGCAATCCATCGTAGATAAATAATCTCTTATCTAATTATTCTACTCATGAACCAAAAAAAAATCATCATCAACAAATCTAAATATATGATAAAAACTAAAGGAAAACTAATGAAGTCCCTTTATAGCACATTGAAGCTCTAGCCACCTCCCTCACCACCAAGCCTCTGAAAAAATGGCCACACATATCTCTGACAACAATAAAAGGTCCTTCAGACCCAGATAATACATTGAACAAGAGTGGAAGAGCTTAAAAAGATAGAAGAATATTTCCGAAAAGTTATAGAGCTCACCAAAAAGTCACAAACATCACCGGAAGTCACAGAACTCGCCGAAGAATTACAAAGAAAGGATGACGATGATCTAAAAGAAGAATGGCCGATGGTGCTCTGGTATGATGACGAAGGTCACCAGTGGTCTGCAACTGTCAAGCTCTACCTCAGACTCTTAGGTTCGCTAGCGACGGCGGAGGAGGATGGTCGAAGAGAATAGAGGCATGGTAGTGATGAAGATCCAAAGTCCGATCTTATTCAAAGGCCAGAGGACTTTATGATTTCATATGATTTGGATGTGAATCCACAAACTTGAAAGTTGGAGCTTGATACCCAAGAGGGGGGGTGAATTGGGTATCTTTAAAATTTCCAAAACTTGTTCTGTATTTAAACACTCAAAACAGAGCAGAACAGAGAAGATAAGAAGAAAAGCTTGACACAGTGCAATTTATACTGGTTCGGTCCTTTCTCTGACCTACATCCAGTCCCCAAGCCTCACTTAGGATTTTCAATCCACTAACTCAATAATATTGATTACACACTCTGTACTAAGAGTTGTTCTCTCACTAGAACACACTCCCCCTTACAAGTTGTAATCAATACACCCCAACTACCAAGTCCTCTGACTTGTAGCTATCACAATCAGTAAATGATTTACAGATAAAACTCTCTCACAGAGTAGATAAGATAATCACTGAAGTGCTTGTATCAAGTATGATACTTTACAAGTGAAAGCTAATACACAATAAATGAACTTAGTAAATTTTCGCTCTGAGTTGGTGTATCAGCTTGAGAAGGAGTTAATGCTCTCTATTTATAAGTAGAGAACATTAAATGACCGTTGCAAGATGATTCTAGCCGTTGTAGATTATTTGCACCAAGTCTGGTCATCTTCTCTTTCTAAACTTCTGCTAATCCAAGAGTTAATTGAAGCTGATGTGGCTCTCTAAGTATTTGCCCGTTGGAAATGACTTTACTTGATGCAGTAAGCATTCTTTAACGTTCATTAGGCGTGCTCAGGTGGATTAGCTGAAAGTAGGTGGAATTGCAGAGGTGCATTAAATGCACTGTTCACTTTTTGCTTTATCTCTCTAATCTTCAATAATCTTGATCTGTTTTAGCTGAAATCCACTTAACAGACTTGTTAAACATAGCTAGGATCATAAGCAAATGAATTATGGAAACAATAAGATCAAACAAGAGTGTATTCCAAATTCGTGCAATTCAAAAATCAGATTTTACCGTTGTATACTCGAGTAAGTTCATCTTTACTCGAGTAAGGAACTGTTTATAAGTGTCTTTACTTGAGTAACCAAAGTGTACTTGAGTAAGCAACTTCCAGAGGCAAACCATCGTGACTTGTATTTGAAAACCAAGAGCTTTACTCGAGTAAGTTAGTAGTCTACTCGAGTAAGGCACTGTTCATGTGAAGAATTTTAAACTCAAAATGCCTCTTTACTTGAGTAAGGCTTTGTATACTTGAGTAAGCAAGTCTTTGACAAGTTTGTAACCTCTCTGTATGGGCTTTACTCGAGTATGACAACCTTTACTCGAGTAAGCTACTTAATTCCTCAAAAGTGAGAAGTTACTCCAAGTCTTTACTTGAGTATACAAACTCTTACTTGAGTAAGGAAGAACAGGTGCCATGTTTGAAAATTAGTTTAAGGGCTCTTTACTTGAGTAAGCAAACCTTTACTAGAGTATGCAATCTCTTTGAAAAAACAGGTTTGCTCTCTGTAAGTCCTTTACTCGAGTAAGCAAGTGTGTACTCGAGTAAGCACTCAAGTTCAAAAATTCTTTTGCTCTCTGGAAGACCAATACTCGAGTAAACAAACCTGTACTCGAGTATGGGAACACTTAGAAAAACAAGTTTGCTCTCTGGTTGGCCTTTTCTCGAGTAAGCATACCTTTACTCGAGTAAGCACCTATTTCAAAAACTTTGATTGCTCTCTGGAAGTCCTTTACTCGAGTATAGCTTCCTATACTTGAGTAAAGACTTGTCAAAACGCATTTGAGCAATCCTTCAACAGTTCTATACTCGAGTAAGCTTACCTCTACTCGAGTAAGCAACTGTCAAACTCTTTTAAACTAATTTTGGAAACTTCAAACCATGTTTACACTTGTTGTTAATCATCAAAACACACTGAGAACTAACAAAACTCATATTTTGGGAAACTTTTGATTATTGTACTATCACTTTTTATATTATTATCTGGTATCTAGTTCGAGGTTTGTGACTACCCCTCATAATATATATGTCTCCTCAAGAACTCAAACTCAAAACCCCAAATGATTTAGCAGGACTTTATACCGATAAACCAACTATGTGTTGGTTCTATACTATAATCTGAATATTGTATAGAAACGGATTTTTATTATTAGACTTATGGTTGAATGTCATATTCTGAGTTTCGAGAAGCTCAAGAGCCAAGTGTTGATAATTAATTTATGTTTAATAGAAGTATTATTTTAACACCAAGACTTAGTTTGTCAAATGATTGAGAAAGATTTTATTCATCATAAAAGTATTCAATATTTAGTTGGTTTAAGTAGTAAATTTGCTTCGGAAGTACACGCCCAAGAGCAATTTTGCCCTGGAATTTTTTTGAGCTCAATGTAGCCCCAAAAATTTAAAAAACATAGCAATGTTGTCCTTTTCTGTTAAAAAATTAACGGTCAACGTCACTTTTTTAAATTTTAACGGAAAAAGGCAAAATTGTTAAGTCTTAAACTTCCAAGGTACATTGAGACCACAAAAAAAAAAAAAAAACTTATAAGGCAAAATTACTTCTGGACGTCTACTTCTAAGATAAATTTGCAACTTAACCCTATTTAGTTCTCTTTTTCCTATCATAGATATGTAGTGAATCAATAGCTTATTGTTAAAGGATTTCGAATAAATATGTGAAAAAGAATGGTTTAAGTACAAGATTTTTACACCATGTTATCGATATTGATATCAATATGTTTAATTTAAAATAAATTAATTTGATTATGTAGGGCTCAAGTGATAAATTTCATGGTAATGGTGAATCAACACTACTACATATTTGAGCATTTATAACCCTTAATGCATAATAGTTAAGGTTAATAAACATCTGATCATACCATATTTTTATATGATTTTTAATAATTAAATTGGGATTCTTAATGCATTTTATGAGATATTATTGCATGATTAAGCACTAATTTAAGGTAGAGACATTTGTATTGAATTAAATGTAATTAGAGGTAAAATGGTCATAATTTATTCATAATTCATAATTTAATCTTGCATTGTAGGTGGTTTAAGAAGAAAATTCGAAATTTCGGAAAATGTCATGGGGTCAGAATAAATGTGTTGAGGACTGGGGAAAATTACAAGAAAGTGCCCAAAAATTTCTAAAAATTGGAAATGAGTGAAGAAAAGGTCAAGAGAAAAATTACAGAAAAGGACCCAAATGTTTTAGAAATTTCAGTTACACCCCACAAGATTTTGAAATTTCTCACTTTAATCCCTCCATAAAAGGTTTCACACTTTGCACTTAGGTCCCTGGTCAAAACTCTGCGTTTTGACCAAGGACACTCTGAGACCTAGCTGAGGGGTATTACTCAGATCCTGAAAACTAGTGCTGGGAGGACATCAACTACACCTTGGAGCTTCCTGGACCTAGAGTTGGACGTGCATCACCTTCATCCTCTTCCACTCCCCCCCCCCAACCGTCACCGGCGATGTTCACCATTATCTTCATTGTTGCCGGCGACCACAACCCTCTATTACCGTCATGGAGTTTCTAAACCAGAGGGGGGGGACTTCACGCCTAGACCTTCATCACCATTAACGACCTCCCTTCACCTCACCTTCACCCATCCTTTTTTTGGGCTTAGAGGTCTCTAAGTTGCCGAGGCGCATTTATTGTTTGACCCTGCCGGGGTGCGTTTATTGTTTAACCCAGATTTCGTATCCGAATTGTTCCATCTTGATTTCCTTTTGTCTGAGTCTTGACGAATTTAGATTCATTCGTGTTCTGCTACCGATTTTCCTGTTTAGGTGTTAGGTTTTTTCCAAGGCGGAATCTATTTGTCTTTCCCTCATTCTTTGTTTTCACTTGCCTCGATCTCGGTTGATGGTGAATATGTTTTTTCACTAGCAACGCTCAAGCAATCGGGTCGGCATTTGAAAAATCAAATAACCTCGTGAGGGCTTCCGTTAGCTCTTCTCACACCATTGACAACTGTATAGTAGTTGCCCCCTAGCCTGGCAGTCAAGGGCTTTGGGCTGCCGAGGTGGAGCTGTTTTTGAACCCTGATATCATATCTGAGTTGCTACAACTTGTTGGATTTTGATGAAGTTTCTATCCGAGTTTCAACGAACCTCGGATTTACTTGTATTTTGATTGAATTGCCCCCGACATGTAGTCCGGGTTATGTTGGATATATTAGTTTTGATGATGTCTTATATTGATGTCATTATCCAGAGCAAAAAGTTTGCATACTACATTTATCTTCTACTTTGACTAGTTCTTATATTTAATGTAGATGCAAAGTTTAATACAATGAAAAATGATCAAAAACAGAGTTTGAAGAAAGAAGTACTTGTTAAATATTATGAGAATATCAATATTCAAGTTTCTATGATCAAATAGAAGTTGGAACAGCTCAATTCGGAGTTAAAATAAGCAAGATCAAGCTTCCGGATGAATACTGTTTTGTTTCGGGCCATTAATGCAATTTCAGCATTTTTTTCTCACAAGAACAGTGCCTTGTTCGACCACAAATGATTCCATGCTCGAGCAACATCATTCCAGCTCTTATTTTTGCATAAACAGTGCTTTGCTCGAGCAGAAGCAAAGGCATGCTCAAGCAAAAACACCTTTCAGCCTACTTTGTTCAGCTCTGTTTCTGGCGACCTTTGGTAATTCGACGATATCTCCCAAACCAGAGATTGTATTGAAGTGAAACCAATTTTTTTTGAAACTAGACTTCTAATGCGTCATTTTGATATAAAATTCAAGCACAAAGGAGTTCAGATCAAGGAGATATGATTTTTTGAAGTTGGCAAAAGAATCACCGTTACAGTCCAGACCAACCTTCAGTAATTTGAGTATATCTCATAAACGAAGAATCCAATTGAGCTAAAATCAGTTCCATTGGAAACTAGACTCAAATACCTTTTCAAAAACATAAAGAACACAGAAAAATAAGATCAATTGAATAAGTTATGACGTTTTGAAGTTGACAGTCTATTCTAGATGTAGCAAAAACACTAGATAAGAACAACCTCTATTCATCTGATGTTAATGGACGAAATACAACTAGTTTGGAGCTGATTCTTCTTGCATTAGAAGGAAGACTTGAAGAGCTTTATGAGCATGGGTAAGTTTGCCAAATTTGGAGCTGATTTGAAGACGACATAATCACTGGAAATTGGCTCTTGTACGGCCAATGCTATTGCACATTTGAAAGTCAATGGAAACTGATAGATTGCTCAAGTATTTCAGAGAGCATGCCAGAGCAAGGAATTTGGAATGCCCGAGCATCATCGGGTTGAGGAAGAATTTCCAAGTTAATGAGTAATGCCCGAGCAGAGTGTAAGGCTGCTCTAGCATGGTAGGTAGCTTGCTCGAGCAATATCGTAAGTTACCTAATCATCACTTCTATTTGCCTTGTGCTCAAGTAGGATAATATCATGCCCGAGCAGCATGCACAAGCAAGAGAAAGGACATGCTCGAGCAAAATTAAAACGTGCCCAAGCAACATTGATCAACTCTTCATTCTCTACCTTTGAAAGACGCTTGCCCGAGCATGAAAATGTCATGATGCTCGAGCAGAAGAAAAATGCTGCCCGAGCAAGCATGTTTCTGAATCCATTTCACTCTTTGTCTCAGCGTTGCCCGAGCATGATGCCTTGGTCTGAAGCATGAACCATGCTCGAGCAACATCGATTAAACTAATCTTCTCGCCTCTGTCTGACCCTTGCTCGAGCACCCTCCTTATAGCTTGCTCGAGCATCAGCGATGGTAATTGATTTTCAATAGAAGCTTGGCCGAGCAGACCTTGTCACTTACTCGAGCATCAACGAGTGAAATGAATTCTCAACAGATTCTAAGAGTAGCTTGCCCAAGCAAGCCTGGACTCTTGCTCGAGTATTGGGCAACTATAAACTAAACAGATACATCTTTTTATTCTTGCCCAGGCACACATATGATCTTGCTCGAGGAAAGTCATCTCTGGTTTCAAAATTACCGTCTCCGAAAATCCTAATTCATCGTATATGATTTCGTTTCTACATCTTATTACTCATTACTATTCCTAATTGCTTTTAATCAGTTTGCTAATGAGTTTCAGATGATTAGATCATGGATTAACAACAAATTGGCATAAAGCAATTTGTGTGTCAGAAGCACGTCAGAAAATAGATGAAAGCCTTTATGTCTAACGGATAGTTTGAATATTTACAACGGCTATTATTACAACACCCAAGACGGAACATAACCGAAGTTAACGGTAAACATTTGATGATTAAAGTTGGATTAGAGCTCAACGAACAAAAAGCAACAAGAGTTTCAACAGCTATTTCCAACTGACCTCCAACGTTCGAATACTCGCAACGGTCGAAACACAATAACATATAAATTGTGAAGCCTTCAAACCGAAAGGGGTGACGACGATGAATGATTCAACGAACCCAATGAAATGATTTTACTCTTCACCATCGATAGTTCAATAACTCATACACTCTGTTTCTCAATGCTTATATAGTTTACACTAGAGAGTGAGATGATCGATTTTGTACTTCAGTATTCAATTCTTTATCTACTCGTGAGGAGTTCATAAACATTGATTTCATTATCAGTTGAATTTTAATGTTGAGGAACCTTAAGAGAGGGTGTATCAATTACAACTTGTAAGGGGGAGTAGAGTCTGAGAGTGAGAACACCATCCTTCGTTTACAGAGTGTGTAATTGTATCCTTACAGTGTGTAAGGGAAGTATCTCGATAAGAGATTATAAAGGCTGCACAAGTGCCCGACTAAACTTGTGAGGTTGTAAAGGCTTTTCTCTTGTGTCTAGTTAAACAAGGAGATGGTGGATTAAAAATCTCAAGTGGAGCTTGAGGACTAGACGTAGGTCAAGAATTGGGCCGAACCAGTATAAATCACTATTTGCATATTCTCTTCCCTTATCTCTTATATTTCCAGTATATGCTTATTTGAATATCTAACTATTGATTTAGAAAACGCGAAAATATTTTCAAAGTTTCAATTTTTTAATCTTCACCCAATTCACCCCCTCTTGGGTTCAGCCGATTCTTCAGGTTAATCTGCTTTGAAACTTCGTCTATTTCTTTTCATGGTCATCGAGATCTCTTCTTCCTCAACCATCTGGGTTTCCGAGTTCGTTGTGCCGCAACACCGAATTCCCCCAATCCAAATTATCCTGAAGAGGAACGGACCGAGCTTCCGAGCTTATTTGTTGTTGTATTTGCTTTTGTCGCTGACAGCTTTACAGTGCCACACTTGTCTTGTTGCCCCCCAGCCTGACAGTCAAGGGCTCTAGGCTTCTGAGGTGCATTGACTATTTAACCTGGATCTCATGTCTGAGGTTAATCTTCACTTCAACAATAAGTTGATTATATGAACTGTTCAAAGTTCTTTTGAATGACCGGGCCAAGGTCTTTAGTAATGCAGATCTGCTTGTTTTCTTCCAAACTTAAAGCCTGGGAATCTGGGGTAGGGTTTTCATTTTAATTGCTAAGGGTTTTTTATTTTAACCGCGCTATCGAGTTCCGGTTCTGTTGTCCGGGATCATAACTGAGATAAGGGCAAACTGTCACATGTCCAACCGTGGTGTTTGAAACGCAACGCTTAGACATTTTGACCTGATTAGGGTTGGAATGACAATTCATCTTCTTATTCTGGAGCGAGCTTTGAAGTGTCAATTTTGTGAAGGCCAGTAATGGCAATTTCACTGTGCTCTTAACTTGGGCTTATTAGCCCTAGTGTCAGCCATCTAGATGGGTTCTCTTTCAAACCAGGTTTAGGGACCTCGGTGTAATACTTAAGCTATCAATAATGCGCATTTTGAATTTCCACTGGGGAATTCTGCATCAAAGTAATCCGCTCCAATAAGATGTTGTGTCTGGCATAATGAGAATGCAGAGCCGAGGTCTAACTATAGTAGATTCTCAGCTTGTCGGCGTTCCAAGTCCTTTTGATTGGCTTCCTTCCCAAGGTTTCGAGTATGTACGCTCCTTTGTAAAGTTTCTCTTTAACCCGGTAAGGACCTTCCCAATTTGTAGCTAGCTTGTCATCTCTGGCGTTTTTATTTCCAACATCCACACGTCGAAGTACCAGGTTGCCCCTGTTAAAAAACTGTATAATTTTCAATTTATCCGAGATCCACTTAAGGAGTGCAGAGTCAACTTTGATAGGTTTCAGTTTATCCTGGGTCCACTTAAGGAGCACGGATTCAACTGGATAATTTTCAGTGTGTCCAGGGTCCAATTAAGGAGCACAGACTTAATTGTATTTTGCACAGATCCCGGATTTTAACTGTATTAAGTGTAACCGGGGTCCTTCTTCTTTTTCTTTTGGATGTGGACTCCTCCGCAAAATTTTCCTGAATTTGTTTATCCATGATGAGTGTCGTAACCCGGAATTTGTTTATCCGAGAGGGGTGTTGTAACCCAAGATTCCGTTATGGGTGTCATAACCCTTTTTCTACGCGGAATTCGGATCTAACTGGGATCAGTTTAAACCGGTTCCGCCTTCGTTCCCTTTCGTAGGAACGAACTCCACGCGGAACTCAAATTTTAACTCCAATAAAGTCATTTTATCAAGGTTCCAAACTCAACAGGTACTCGGATGAACAAGTTAGATATGCTATAACCATTGTTGTCAAACTCGCGAGTTGACTCTCTGAGTTTACCGTCTTTACGTTTCTACCTTACTAAATCGAGTCAAGTCTCTAGCAAACTCGTATCAACTGTAAACTCATATAAACTCACGAGTTTACAGACCAAATTTACCGTTTTTACGTTTGTAGCTTACAAAATTATGTTAATTTTTTTCAATTTTGTCATCCTCAACAACTTTATATATGAATTTTATAGAAATTTCTTTATTAGGTATAATGAATTATGAATGTTGATATATTTAATTTTAATTATTTGGATTTAAAATATATTTAAATTAAATTGTTGTTATTTTTATATTATAATTATTTAATTATACACTGTTAATACATGTTTAATAAAAGTAAACTCTTACGAGTTTACCAATTCAAGTTTACGATACGAGTTTACATCATTGTCACGAGTTTGCATAGACTCGTGAGTTTGACAACCTTGGCTATAACAGTGAAAAATATATAAATTATTCTTTCTTGGCAACCAAAAAGTGAGAGGAAAATAAATTACCACAAAGCTTAACACGGAGCCAGGGTTTTGATCAAATTCGGTGTAACAAGGGTCCGGCTTCTTTTCGTTTCTCGTAAAAACCTTCCACGGGGCCCGGATTTTAACTGTAATCAGTGTAACTGGGTTCCATTTGATGACTGGGCCAAAGTAAAAAAATCATTGCACAAGATATTCATCTGGTGCCAACTGAGAACTATACGCCCCGACACGATTGACCAGGATTTAATCCAGAATACATTTTGGCTTTACCGTGTCCCGAAGGGAGCACATTTTAACCATTATCTCGGCTTTATCGTGTCCCAAAGGTAGCACATTTTAACATTTATGTGGGCGTTACCGCATCCTAGAGGAGTACGTTTTAGCCAAAATCTTGGCTTTACCGCATCCTAAAGGAATACGTGTTAGCCTGAACATGATTTTTGGAAACGGGTTTATGTACCTCGGATTCCTACATGTTTAACTTGAACAGCATTTTCGAAAACTGGTTTCTTTATCATGAATTCATACATGTTTATAGATAATTAATAATAAGCAAAGATTGAGCATCTATGAGATAAAGAGGGTGATACTCATCTGGATGTAGCTTAGGGAGTTACTACAGCATGACGCTTTTGCTCAATAAATGTTTGACGGAGTTCTCCATTTGCTCGTTTGCCTTGTCTCAAAACAACTAGATCCGGAGAAAGGAAATACAAATCCCAGCCGAGAGTACATCTCGACATGCACTCAGAGTATATCCCAGCATTCTCTGAATCTCGGCATCTAACAATCTCGGCATATCATCAACCTCGACTATCGTAATGGGGTCGAGACGCCATAGGCATTGAATCAACCTCGGCTTAACAACAACCTCGACTATCTCAATTTTCTTGTTTGCCTTGCCTCAAAACAATTTTGATAGAAGAAATAATAGGTGAATGAGATCATACGCTATTACTATATGTTCAGAGGGTTTTAGTAATCCGCTAACTCTTTCTAATGTGAATAATATAGAAAAGACAAATACTAAGCAAATATAGCAAGGCAAACATAAGGTAGTGTGATCCTATTATTGACCTTCCTGCATCCCCGAGTTGTGAAAATAACTCCTTTGAACTAAATGGCATGGAGAATTCAAATGTTGTGGTTGCTTTATGATCCCAATAGGGCATCTAAATTTATGCTAGAATTGAAAAGTCTGGTTCCCAAGGAGAGAGGATGACGATCCTAGGTTCCAAGGAGAGAGGATGACGCTCCTGGGTTCCTAAGGAGAGAGGATGACGATCCTGGGTTCTCGAGGAGAGATGATGATGATCCTTCATACTATCTTCTCATCATGTGGAAGCTTATGGTCCAAATAGAGCATCTAAATTTATGCCAAAATTGAGAAAGTGCTCGTTTAAGGATTAAACGTATGGTTTATGTGCTTCCTGATACACATCCCCTCTTAACAGAATTCCCAAAGAGAGAACCTGGCGATCCTTCGAACTATCTTCTCGTCCCGTGGTCACATGGAAAGTTAAAAGAAGAACCCATGTGAAGCAGCTCAAAACCAAGCTGTTGTTCAAACAACAATCGTTTCTCTGAATCCTTCGCAAGCTGCTACGATTCTTGATTTTGTTGCTGTGGATTTTCAGGAACTTCCTGTGAAAAGGCATCTGACTGCTGCTTCTAGTGTTAACCATTTTTGGTCACAGGAATTGAAATTTACGGTTCCCCATGATTGGCGCCAATGTTCTGTTCTGAGAACAGGATCTATCGGACTAACATGTTTGATGTTGATAGATTTGGACTTGATCTAGGAACAATACCTAGGGCCTACGTACCCTGTAGAGAGATCAAAGTTCACGTAGTTCAAGACACACATAGGCGTTTAGCCAAAGGGGTGGGGTGTGCGCAAATGTGTGACTGTATGTAGATAGTTCAGAGTTAGAACATGTGTACTTTAGGGTTTGACCTCTGTATTTATAGAGTTTACCTTAGGTTGAGTTGCTTGGGCCCTGTGATTCGAGGCCCCGATATCCTAACTACCAAATATATGTTTAAATATACCTGGATTGTAGATAAGATAGGATCCTCCTTCATTATAGATAGATCCTGATATGTAATATACTCCTTACTGGGCCATATATTGAATATGGGCTTTATCCAGATCCGTAACACATATGAATCAATTTTGGAAATCATCAAAAAAAACAAAGAAACAGGAGCATCAATCGTATCGGGCAAAAACGATTACAAATATCATATGATAAAAAACAAAAATACAAATTTGGTTTTGATAATTGCAGAAGTCATAACATGAATTCAGGTTTCTCAAGAGTTGAGGGTAGTGATGATTCATAGGAAGTACGATAAAACTCCTCTCATCCCATAATCTGGTCGATAACAAAGAACAGGCAATTTGATATAATAAATAACTTATTAAAATAAATTGCAAATAGAGATAGCTAGATGAATTAATTGCAGCAATAATATAATTCATCTAATTAATTTTTTATCTCTAATTCAAGTATTGAACCCGTGCAAAATTAGAATAATTAAGTCCATATCATCCCTCAGATTATCCCAAATTAAAGAATAGAAGAAAAGAGGTATCAGAGAGCGTGGCTCATACCACAAGAAGGACAAATTCAAAAAGCATAAATTTTCCTATAATTATAAATAAATAAATAAACAAGAAAGAAAGAAAAAAAGAATGATAACTCAGTTCAAGTTTAGTTTGGTTTCTTTCATCTCATATTCTTTACTGTATTATTCTCTTTATCTTTTAAGATATTCAACTTTATTTTTCCAAATACCACACCCTTTCTTTTTTAACATTAGTCTCATTGCAACCTAATAAAAGTCCTTTGGATTTATGCTTGCACTTGTTTTATTAGTGGTGGAGAATTTAGATTCTTGTCAAACTTATGGAAAGAGTATTGGATAAGGATGAATTTGAGTGTAAACACAACCCTTGCACTTTTGAGTGAAGAGTGCCATACATATTATACTTGGTGAGAGAGTTCTAGCTTAGGTTCCCCTTTGTCAAGTAAATTGCCATGATGTTTGCCTTCTTAATTCATGAGAAGATCACTTGGACAAGAGAGGTGTTGGAATATTTTTGTTTACTTTTTGTTTGTGATTGGAACATTCATTTTTGAAGCTTTACTTTAGTTTTTTCTTAATTATTATTCTCCCTTGGTCTTGATTTATTTTGCCCAAGAGTGTAAATGATAAGTGTGGGGGAGTTGATAAACCCTAATTTTATATATTTTACCCCACCTTATTCATTTATTTTAGGGACTATTTTAGGCTAATTTGGATTTATTACATAATATTTGAATTGTTGGCCAATTTTAAGAAATAATATAAATCTGAATTAATTATAAGATTATTGGGTTTCTATTATTAATTAATATCCTGATTGTTATCTTATGATTGAATAATATTTCTAAATATATGATAGATCAAGATTTTATCATATTAGAAATCCTATAGTGCAGAATTTTTCAGGGAAGCTAAAAGGAAATCTAATGGTGGAAATTTTATTGGACTTCTTAAATTTTAATGGGCTCAAGTTGGTATCCAAAATCCTTTTCTTCCTCCCCATTAATTAACCTAGAGCGTACCCAATAAGGATTGGTATAGTTGGCTAAGGCATCGACCTTCACCCCAAAAGAGAGGAGGTTTGATACCCGCTAATTGATGTAACGGTGAGGAGGCTCGATACCCGCTGATTGATGTAACGGCATTGATTGATGTAAAGGCCTCATTGGTAGACGATCTGTAAATACCTCTGTAAGCACTCTTTGAGCCTAGAAGCATGTCTGACTCCGGTGGGATACCAGTATCTACCCCCACCTAAACCTTTTACTCACGCTCTCTTAGAGCCGCAGGGACGCAGCCGCAGACGCACGCTGAGGGAAGTTGCAGGATTGGAAGGAACAACAATTCACGCAGAGACGTTATTGCTGGAGGTCCACCTTAGTCCGTAACTTCCCATATTGCATCTCTTGAATCCTCTATCCATCCAATGGCCGTGATTTGTATAATAATTTGTATAATAATGGGAGGAGGAAGAGTTATCATCGTAGATTAAGCTTATTTGGGAGGTAACTTAGGAGGAGCATAGAGGAGGCTAAGGCCTAGGAACTTACACGATCGCAAGAGAGTGTTGTTCTTTTTATCTTTTTAATTCGAGACTTAAGATAATTTAATTTTAAAGGATTTTAAGTTAGGTTAATTGAGAACAATCTAATTTTAGATTGTACACATATTTCTTTTGAATTGAATTGATAATTTGAAGTTTTTATACTTGAGACAATTGCTGGATTTTTGTTTACAACCTTTGGATTGTCAATTGAATTAATAATTGAGTTTTTGTTATTAATTTAATGGTCGATTGGATTTATCAATTTAATTATTTAATTGAGTTGATAAATTATCTTGTTGTTCAATTGGATAATTGTAAATAAGATTTTAAATTTATTTAGAAATTAATTGAGATTAGTTTTTAATGAGTTTAATTAGCCACCACTTATTTCACTATGAGTTTTCTAATTGAATAAGTGTTATCGAACTTGAGGATTTTCCATGTTTCAATTAGGCAATTAAATTCATTAATTTCTTTTTGATCCAATTAATTAATTTGGACTACGAAGTTAACTCCATATAATTACTAAGTTGTCCCCTTCATCATCATAACTGAACTAGATCTTTGTTATTTGATTTGATTTTAATCAATCTTCTTCTTAGAATTTTAATTATTCTCTCATATCAAAAACCCCAAAAATTGCATTCAAATTCATATAGCTTAATTTCATTTTCATTTAGGTTTTAGAGTAAATTTTCATCTTGCATTTAGTTAGTTAGTTGCATAAAGGTAGTAGTGTCTTACATTCTAGTTTAGGTCTAATTCCATTCCATTGCATTTTTTATCAACTAAATTCAACTTAGAGAAAATCCATTGCTTGCTCCTTGGAAGGATGACCTAGGTCAACACTAAACTACATAATAAATTAAGACCTAGTTTAATTGATTGCTTTAACGATAAAAGCAACGCATCAATTTTCCCACCTTATGATAGATAATTACTGATGTTTCTCTTGGCCAAGTTTCGGCCTTCACTTTCATTAGGTATGTTTTTGCTTTTCCTTTTAGCTTTTTTAAATACTACTATTTTCTCTACCCTAAACCTAATTTTCTTGATCATGGTGCTTTCCTTAAAAACTTTTCTTTCTTCTACACGCTATGCCACATCCTCTTTAAATTTGTTTATTTGAGTAGTTTCCATCTTCTTTTGTTATTGACTCTTATATTTACTAATTCAAAACCTAATGTTATTTTGATGGCTTTTCATTGTCTATTCTATGAACAAGTGGGATTCTACTTTTTTTCCCCAAGCATAATCTTGAAACTGTTCATAAGACTATACCACTTATCATTATGAAAAAAAAAAAAAAAAATTCTCAATTTTCGACAAAACTAGCCACGAAAAAATCATGTGGCTAATTCCATTGGAAATCCGTCAGAATACCAAGGATTTTGAGGCTAAATTAGCTACAGAATTATTTGCCACGGAAAATGCCGTGGTAGCTCTGTGTCAGGTTAAGGGTAGGAATGGAAATAGGCTACAAGGGCCTACTACATTTTCTACATAAAACTAAGTCTAGCCTATTTAGTAAATAGGTCAGGCTCAGGCTTATTATCAGGCCTATCTAGATAAACAGGACATACCTTTTTTCATACGGTCTAGCCTACAAGTCTATAAGTCTAGCCCATTTAAATTTTTTAAAAAAATTTATACTATTATATAAGTATATATAATATTAATTAAATTATTTATAAATCTATCAACCTAGCCTTAATCATGAGTTTCACATCTCATTGTCATTCACACACACTCAACTCTTGAATTCTCATCAATCATTTACCCCCACCCAGTGGGGGAACTTGGAGGAAAAATTTGGGAGGGCCAAATAGTGGTGGGGGATTTGGGGGTTTAGGGGTAACGCCCCCGAAATTTTTATTAAAGGAAAGTTGTCATTTGCAGAGAAATTTGTCATTTTGTCATTCTATTTTTGAAATTCCAGAAAAGGCACAACATAAAGAGGTCAAACCTGGAATCATTGAATCAAAGATACTTCATACAAACTTTTAGTAGAAGCAAGGAAGAACTGGATAATTAGCTCAAAGATGAAGAAACCCAAGCTCAAGTTCAACACTTCTTTTTTTTTTTTTTTTTTTTTTGCTCGGAAGTTCAATGAAGAAAAAGAAGAAATGTTTACTGTGAGTCCGTGAAATAAGGAGAAATTGTCAAATTGAGAGATGATAGAGAGCTTGACCAAAAAAAAGAGTTGATAGAGACATGTTAGCGGGAGGGAGCAAAAAATAAAAGAGGAGATTTCTTTGGTCAAAGTTGCAGATGCATTATTACACTAAAAACAAAAAGAAAAAGTCCTACTAAAATATTTTTAACAATTTTTTTGGGGGGCCATGTCTTCACTAAGCTCTGCCGCTGCCCCCACCTCTATTCCCTATAATCGCTTGAGATGACAAGGCAAACTCATGACCTATTCCCTGATTTGCGTCATCCACTAAAGTATAATAATTACTATAAGTTTATTTTAGCGTCAAATGAAATATTATAATGTTAGTATGAGGAGTTTATCCCAATTTACTTGGAAAAAATAAAAGAGGTAAAGTCCAGTTTTACATGCTACTTATTACGTTTGGTCAATTTTAGAAAATATATCTTATTAGTCAATAGATGATTGATTTTTTTTTTTTTATTCCTATTTGCTTGGACAACTATTGTCATTAGACATTTGTTTTCTTTACTAAGCCATTATATTAGGATGAAAATGGATGTGAGGCTTTTAAGATATAATTAGGAGTGTAAATAAGCATATGAATTTGAAGACACGAACTTTAAAGGTTATTTAAAAACTTATATCTTAAGTAAGCATTTAAATAGATTTTAGGCTTTGTTAGTCCTTTTGAAGAAGACTCATTTAGGCCTAAAAAAGCCTACATATAAGTTTAATCTTAGACTCAAACTTTAAATTTTTGTTACAAGCTCAATCCTATTTATGTAAGGCCTAAGCCTAGCCTAGCATATTTTCACCTTAAATAGAAAACATTTTGACAGTAAAGTGCCAAGGCAAACCCAAAAGGAGGAGGCAGCCTCTCCTCTTGTGCCTCCTGAATGTGAGCCAAGATATAATTTGAGACGACCCAAAGCTAAAGTTCTTCATTTTGATTCATGTACGCTAATATGCGTTATTTGCTTATAGCTAATTATCTGACCATATCTTGCTCATTTGGAGAAGAAACGAGGAGAAGTCGATTTGATGTTCTTAAACCATACTTTGTTGAAGCAAATGAGTTTTCCTTTAGCTCACGTCTTACATTTAGTATTGGAGCAATACCAGTTAGCCTCATCCCAAAACTAGGTATTATATATATTCAATATCGAAACAGTACTAGTTAGGCTCACATCTAATAACAAGTAAGCATAATAAGGCCAAGTTCCCGCCTTTGGTTCTTGTCAAGTTATTCTTACGATCCACAGCACTATGATCATTTAACAAGATTCTAAAATTTCTAATTAGGCCTTTTAGCCTTGTTATGAATAATTTTATGAATTTTTGGAAAGTGTTCGCCTAAAGTTATGTTGTTTATTTTAGCTGGATTTAAATAGAATTTTTCCATGCTTCATTTAATAATGAAGTCTGAATATAAATGAAAAACTTGAGCTATTTAAACTCTAGAAATAATATAATAATTCAAATTCATAATTAAAATCAACTCTAAATTATTTAGGGTGTGCATGATAACATTGTAGAAATGAGTTTTTTCTTCTTCTTTTTTTCCAATTTTTGTTCCCCGGAACAAAAATGAATAAGAATTGTATTTGGTAAATCGGTGTTTTTTTTTTTTTTATTATCGGATGAACCAATTTAATTTTTGTATTGGGAGATTTTTTAAAAAAAAAAGACTATTTCCAGGCACAAAATGAGGATCATTTCTCTAATCTTTCTTTTGTTCTTGGCCAGGAAACTCGGCGATAGGTTTCAACCCGACGAAACCCTAGCGAACCTTCCCTCTTCTTCTTCCCGATTCTCTCAGCCAGGCAAACTCGACGATAGGCCGTTCCTAGGCCTCCCGAATTTTTATTCATCGTAAGTGCATTCTTAAACGCCTGTTTATTATTCTTCCTTCAAATTCTTGCGCCAATTTTGTTGTTCATTGTTCTCTGTTTCTGTTTTTTAGGTTCACTCATTCGGATTTTAAGGTCTAACTTCAGAAATACCAGAGAAGGTCTATTTGTTATACGATTCTTTATAATAGTAAGCTTGCGATTTTATAAGTTATCACGCAATTATAAACAGATCAGTTGCATGTCTTTGTGCCCTTTTTGTATCTTTCACATACTACCATATAATTTGTCTTTGAGGACTGAGTTTTGTTTTATATGACAATTTGAGGGAATCTTTATGCCTTGGGTTTATTTTGCTTAATTTGCATGTCTTCTCTGCTTATTTCCCTGGCCTTGTGAGGAAAACTCGTTTACTGATGATGAGAATGGAATAAAGGATGAAGAATAATCATGACCAATAAAAGGAGGGTCTGCAAGTTCACAATATATAGCTGATATGCTCTTAAATCTTAATCATCTCGTCAAAAAGCCAGTTTGGTGTCTCTGGAATCATATCAGCAACTTCCTAGATTTAATATATATCTTAAGAAACATGTATTATATCTAGTTTGAACATTAAATCTGTCAGCAAAATTTAAAACTGGCATTCATGGGTCAATAATGACTAGATAGGGTATATACAATTTTATTGGGCAAATGTTTCCACAGCTGGGTTGTTGAAATTTTCTTCTTTATTTCAGTGTATCTGCCTATTGTTCATTCACGATGTAAGCTCAGCTATGTTCTGTTCTATTGTATATATAATATAGCTATGCTATGTTCTACCCCTGTTTTTTTATTCTATTTAATTCCCAGTCGACAATTTACTATAAAATATACAATATACATGTTGCAAAATGCTCTCTTATGTTTTTGACATGTTATCAGTAAGGAGAATGGCATCCGAAGGATTTGCAGCAAAATAGACTGATAAAAACACAAACTTTGGAGGAAGGCGAAAATCTAGCACATTATTAAGAAAAATATTGCAAACCAATTAGCTAGAAACAATCAGTTGCCCCCGATATTGATAGATTAAGAGACATATTCGAAATACATTGGAGACTTGTCTTTTTTTTTTTTTTTTTCAAATACAACATCAATTATTTTTGCTTTAAATTATTGTGATATCATGAAAATTTAGTTGAGTTAGGTGACTAATGTAGATTTATTTCTTTATTTATTCATTTGTATAATTAATATTAAGGTAATTGAAAGAGAAGGAAATCACCAAGAGGGGGGGTGAATTGGGGATTTCAAAATTCTTTTCGGTTCACCCACACCACAGAAAATATCAAGGCAAAGTGGAGATAGAGTAGAAGAGCTTGACACAGATGATTTATCCTGGTTCGGTCTAAATCCTTGACCTACGTCCAGTCCCCAGTACCTCTGGGATTTTCCACTATCACTCAAGAACAAATACACTCTCTGTAAACGAAGGACGCTCCCAACCTGAGACTCGCTCCCCCTTACAAGTTGTAATTGCTTACAACAGATACACACTCTGTAAACGAAGGATGTTCCCGACGTGGACACACTCCCCCTTACAAGTTGTACTCTGTAATCAGATACACCCTATGTAAACGAAGGACACATTCCCCCTTACAAGTTGTAATCTGATTTTCCCAATCTCTAAGTCACCTGACTTGAGATCCTTACAGTGAATGATATACAGGGAAATAAACTCTCTCTAAGAGTAGATGATGATACACACTGAAGCTCAGTAATATCCTAAGATATAGAAGTTGAACTCTATGTATGCTTTCTCTGTGTATGCGCTGGTTCTTGTTTTTGTTGCGATCTGCTGAGTTCAGTCCTTCAGGTATTTATACTAGTTGAAGAATGAGGACGGTTGAAGGACTTGTCCGTTTGAATATTTGAGTATGTCCGTTGAAGCTTGATTTCATAGCCGTTGAAGTGCGCTGACGATGGAGCGTGATATCTGGCAGAATATAATGCATCGGTTTTGATTCTTGTGATTGGTCCCATAACGCTGAAGAAATAGTGGAAGCTTCGTTGTATATGTCTGGCGTGAGAGCTGCCCATAATTTGCTGTCTGTACTTTGCTTCAGAGGATAAAGTAAAATAATGCAATTTGCATCCAGCGTATTTCCTCATTTGATTCTGGCTTCTGTAAACTCATGAATAAACTCGTTAAAAGCATTTGGTAATCTTACTCATAAATATTTAGATGAGAAATTTAAACTTTTCAAGACAGCCGGAAAGCTTCCAAACTGATATGGAGAACAGAGGTTGACTGTGCTTGAGCATGATTTATAGGTTGCTCAAGTAAGCATGTTAAATACCGAAGAAAATGGCTTCTGCTCGCTGCTGCTTGAGCATGCCCAAATTCATACTTGGGCAAGCTATTCCTGGGGCGAAGAAACGCCCTTGCCCGAGCAAGCACTTCGGCTTGCTCGAGCAAGCCTGCTCGAGCAAGGTCCTGACCTTGCTCGGGTAGGCTTCTCTCGGGGAAGGTTGCTCGAGCAAGGTTTCAGTCTTGCTCGAGTAAGCTTGTACTTGGGCCTTTTCTTGGGGGTGCCCGAGCATACTTTCTGAACATGCTTGGGCATGTTTTGCTCGAGCAAGCTTTCATCCTTGCTCGAGTACGGTATCTTACCAGTGCTTTTCCCGTTATTACTCGAGCAGACAAGTTCTTATGCTCGAGTATGGTGCAAGCCAGTGTGTTCGGACAAGATCCAAATTTAGGAAATCATTCCATTTTAGAAACCTCTTCAAATAATCCTTCCCTTTCAATAAGAATCAACTCCAAGCTAGTTGTATTTCATCCATTAACATCAGATCAATTGAGGTTGATTTTATTCAGCGTTTTTCATCTATTCAGAACAGACTGCCAACTTCAAAACATCATAACTTCTTCAATTGATCTTCTTTTTCTGTGTTCTTGATGTTTATGGAAAGGTATTTGAGTCTAGTTTCAAATGTCTTTGGTTTCATCTCAATCCGATTTGTCGTTTGAAAGATATCTTCAAAATACTGAAGCTTGGTCTTGACAGTGACGTTGACTTTTGATCCAACTTGTAAAATTCATAGAAAATTAATCTGAACTCCTTTGGCCATGAATTTTTGTCAGAAGTACGTGTTGGATGTCTAGTTTCATTTTCCATTGGTTTCGTGTCAATCCGATTCCTGGTTTGGGAGATATTGTCGAATTACTGAACGTCGCCAGAAACAGAGCTGAACAGAGGAGGCTGAATAGTACAATACTTGCCAGGCTTGCTCGGGTATGCTCGAAATTTGCTGAAAGTATGACCCTTGCTCGAGTATACTTCCATCCTTGCTCGAGCAAGGTACTGTTTGGGCGTAAAATGAAGTCTGCTCGGGCATGGGATCAATTGTGCTCAAGTATGGTACTGTTTGGGTGGTAGAAAATGCTGAAATTGCACAAATGCCCCAAAACAAACTAGTATTCTTCCGGAAGCTTGAACTTGCTCATTTTAACTCCGAATTGACCCGTTCCAGCTTCTATTTAATCACAGAAACCTGAATATTGATATTTCCATGATAATCAACAGATTCTTCTTTCTTCAAATTCAAGGTGCTAAAATTACATAAATGCCCTCCATCAACCAAGTATCTTGAACTTGCTTGTTTTATCTCCGAATTGAGCTGATCCAACTTCTGTTTGATCCTGGAGACTTGAATATTAATATTCTCCTGATATTTAACACTTTCTTATTTCTTCAAACTTCATTCTTCATTATATTAAACTTTGTATCTACATTAAACATAAGAATTAGTCAGAATATAAGATAAATGTAGTATACAAACTTTTTGCTCTAGATAATGACATTAATATAAGACATCATCAAAACTAATCAGAACCAACATTATAAGACATCATCAAAACTAATCAGAACCAACATTCTCCCCCTTTTTGATGATGGCAAATACCTTAAGAAAAATATGTATATATAAATGTAAATATATTAAATGCAACATATTTTTCTTGACATTCTCTCCCCCTTATTTGTCATTAGCAAAAAGTTGGGGTAATGAAGAAATACTTGTGGAGAGATAAATATGAAGTCTAATTAGAAATGATTGTCTTTCTTTAAGCATATTTTAAAAAACGATTTTTTCTCTCCCCTTTTTGAAAGAATTATGATTTTTAAATATGAGGCAAGTAGAAGAGAGTCAGGGAAATTATTTTCATTCTAAATATGAAGCATGTTGGAATGTTTTTATGGAAAAAAAAAAGAACTAATTTGGAGAGGCTTTCAAGAAATATTTCACAATTAAAACATATAGATACCAAACATGTGCAATATTACTACTTGAATATAAAAGAAGTAGAGTTTAGAAATGCTCATGTTGGTTTTGTAAATTGACGAATGATCGATGAAGTCTGGTTGCCGGCTTTCTTCTATGAGATCATCTAAAGTTTGCTTAGCAGAAAAATCATGAATATTCTTTGAAATTTTGAAGATGAAAGTACTGGCGTCTTGAGGGTTATCTCATTTGAGTGAATTTAGCAATACTCGGCTTTCATCTTTTGCCTTTTCTTCATGGAACTTTTCACAGAGCATATCTCAGTTGAATGATGGAATGTGAAAACACTATTCCTTAATTTGATGGTTCCTCCTTGTAGTGCATTAAGGAATATCCTTGTACAAAACAAAATCTCCTGCTACAAATTGAAAACTCTCTTTGCGAAAGATTTGTTAGTGCAAGCCAAATATCAAAGTATCCCTTTCTATATAATATTTTTCAAATAAGGATAATGAAAGGAAAATATGATATTAACTCATCATCAAAACTAATAAACCAAAGTGAATGCCGATGAGTATATTTAAAGGAATTTTCTTCAAACAAAGGAGATGAGCTTGTAAGATATAGAACACATGTGAATGTGAAGCTCCCCCTTAATGAATGCATGACTGAAAAAGTATGAGATCCCCTAAAATGATACCATATAATTGTAAAACTTATGCTTTTTATGATGGAGAAAAAAATGTTTAAAAGCATAAAAATCATTTTGAATATGAATGTGATCAGACTAAATTTCATGAAATAAAATTGAAAGAATAAGATCAATTTAGCCTAGCAATACATATATTATTTCATAATACAAATACCTCACTCAAGTAATATCGTAATTACTTGAGCCACATTCCATTGACGCATCACAGGCTAGCCACTGTCTGATAATGTGATCAATATTGAAGATCTCCCAGATTTGATGCATAAGAAAATAGTGTCAGGAGATGAACCGTCGTTTGGCCTCTTGAAGTGTTGATTGCCCAACTTTGCTTGAGTATAAGGATACTGTGCTCGAGCAAAGGGCTTACTTCCGTGATTTGAGGGTGTACTTGGGCAAATTCAGCGAGTAGGATCATAGAAAATCTTTACAGGACACGAGTTTGCTCGAGCAAGGGTTTTCTCTTGCTTGGGCAGAGGCATACTTTTGGGGTTTTTAACAATGCTCAGGCAAGAGGCTGCGAGTATGCCTTTGAAGATATGGACTTCGCTCGACTTTGCTCGAGCAAGAATTTTTCTTGCTCGGGCAAGGAAATACTTGTGAGGATTTTCTTCTTACTTGGGCAGAACACAGCGAGTATAGCCTTCCCAAAGTCTTCTGAAACCCGACTTTGCTCGAGCAAGGAATTTCTTTGCTCGGGCAAGGTCATACTTTTGGGAATTTTTCAACATGCTCAGGCAGAGGTCAGCAAGTATACTCTTCTAAGATCTTTCAGCGCCCGACTTTGCTCGAGCAAGGATTTTTCTTGCTCGGGCAAGGCTTTATGCTTTCGTCGATTTTTGGACTTGCTTGGGTAGGAGCTGCAAGTATGCTTCTTTTTAAACCCGTTTTTGCTCAAGCAAGATTTATCCTTGCTCAAGTAAGGTGATCCCCCACATATTTTTGAGATGAACAAGCCACTCAGATATTCACACTTTTCTTTTCTTTTTGATACTTTTCGTCTTTGCTTGAGCAGATGTCGTTATATACTTGAGCAGACCCTTTGCTTTGCTAATTTTCACACTCTGCTTGGGCAGGCTGTTAGGTGTGCTCAAGCACCAATCTCTCTGTTATTCATCTATGAAACAGAGGATCCTACAAATATATGCTTTTTGGTACCCAATGTTTCTTGGGTCCACATGAAATTAGGCAGAACAACTCTTATGCTCTTATATAGCTAAGACATATGATATTCGAGCAAGGAGTATATCACAAACTACAAAAATGGTATCCAATCGATTCATGACATTGAACATACAGGTCAACGAATAAATGATGCCATAAAATTTTTAACTACAATTTGTAAGCTATTCTACTGATGGTTAGTGCATCAATATTCAATGCACTAACGAACATTTCTAAATCTTGGAATAACTCAGCCAACTAAGAATTTATGCTTAAAGCATAACAGATTCACAAATTGAATTCCCCAATTTTTTTATAGATAGATTTGAAACTCTTTATATGATTAATTTGCTGGACATAACGTCCAAAAAGGATGAAGAGTTAGAGAATCACATTAATTGCTAAAGATCAATTTGTGAACGACAGGGGAAATTAGCTGGACAAATTTAAGACATATCTGACATTCAGCAAGCAATGTTTGACTTCCAATTTTGAGAACATCAGTTGAATGCAATTGAGAGCATTTTCAAAAAAACATTTGTATGTATTCTTCAGAAGCAGAGTGAACTGAAATTTGAAACAAATTTTAGAATTGTTGACTTAAAAAAAAAAAAACGTGAACTCAGAAGGTTATGCACACATTTATTTACGGTCCATTTAGCAACCTGATAAATATTTTGAAAATCATATATAATTGATTGCTAATGAAATGCAAAGATTGACAAGTATTCATTACCCACATAAGTAATTTATTTAAATGTAAAATAGGGTAAGAAGTAGATATCACCGTAATTCCTCTTGTCCTTATAGTATCTTGCTTGGTTCAGATGGATTGATGTAGATAACTCCTTTTCTGACATTCACCATCAACCTCAACCATTGCTTCTTTGGCTTCCTCACGAGTCAAATTGTTTCTCTATATAGTTGCATTCCTGAGAAGCTTTTTCTTTGAGCCCGTTGATTCTTCTTTTGTTGTTCCCCTCAAGATAGTTGAACGATACTCTATGGTAGTTTGTTCTTGAGATGGAACATGCTCTTCTTGCTTGTATCCATTGCTTCTTTTGATGTTTAGACCTTGTAGTTCTAGCAATGATTTCTCCACAAGTTCTCCTATTTGATATAGGTGCTATGCTGTTTCTCATTGGTGCATGAGAAACTCTTGGCTTCTTCATTGTACCCCTATGTCCATTGATCTTCAAATCATTCTGCACAGACAGACCACTAGATGCACATTTTGGTACCCATTTATACTTGGGTCCTTCAGGGTTAGTTCGAGCCTTAAGGAAAACACAAGTTCCCTTTGGTACCCATTGATAATTACCAACAGGTTTATCTCTTCTTTCTTTCATATGAAAACAAGATGAAGTGTTGTGCCCCTTTCGGTTACAGTAATTACAATAAGCAAAAGGATTTGAGGTATGAACAGATTTTTGAAAATAATTCAAGTAAGATTTATGTCCATGTTTCTTCTTCCCTTTCTTCTTATCAAAATCAGGTTTATAACCAATTCCTGATTTGTCATTTATGAACCTTCGCTGTTTTAAAATCACCTTGAGCATTTCACTACCTCTGGTGAACTTCTCAAGAGTTTTTGTAAGATGTAAATTTCTTTTCTCCACGATACAGCAATTGTCACAAACCTTTTGACAATCATTTCTAAAAATATTTTCAGAAGTGTTTTCAGAAATGTTTTCGCAAACCAAAACAGAAGAAGATACATTCTGAACTTGTTCTTCCAACAATTTTATTTTCTTCTTTGATGCAATGAATTCTTTTGCAAGTTTTTCATATTCAGAATATAATTCATTGTATTCAGAAAATAATTCATTATAGGAAGGTTCAGAATTATATACCTCATCATCACAATGATCTTCTTCTTCAGCAATTAAGCACACGTTCACAACTTCTTCCTTACTTTCTTCGTCTGAACAGTTATCTCCACATATAGCAGACATGTATGTATTTTCCAAAGCTTTCCACATTTCATTGGCAGTAGATAGATTGCAGATACGGAAATACACCTTTTGACTAAGGGCACTCTGGAGCATTAGAATGGCTCTGCTGTTAAGAGTTATTTTCCATTTGTCATCCTCATTGAATTCGTCTTCGGCCTTTGGAACATTAACTCCACCTTCTACTCTTGTGGGAACATAATCCCCATTCTCTATGACTTGCCAGAGACCATATTCCGTGGCTAAAACAAACACTCTGAACTTTTCTTTCCAGATTGTATAGTGTTCACCATCGAAGCCAGGCGGTAGGTTGATTGAGGCACCCTCAGGTAATATTCCTTCCATGATCTATCTCGGGTTGTTAAGCCCAACTGAGAAACCTGCGCTTTGATACCAAATGAAAGAGAAGGAAATCACCAAGAGGGGGGGTGAATTGGGGATTTCAAAATTCTTTTCGGTTCACCCACACCACAGAAAATATCAAGGCAAAGTGGAGATAGAGTAGAAGAGCTTGACACAGATGATTTATCCTGGTTCGGTCTAAATCCTTGACCTACGTCCAGTCCCCAGTACCTCTGGGATTTTCCACTATCACTCAAGAACAAATACACTCTCTGTAAACGAAGGACGCTCCCAACCTGAGACTCGCTCCCCCTTACAAGTTGTAATTGCTTACAACAGATACACACTCTGTAAACGAAGGATGTTCCCGACGTGGACACACTCCCCCTTACAAGTTGTACTCTGTAATCAGATACACCCTATGTAAACGAAGGACACATTCCCCCTTACAAGTTGTAATCTGATTTTCCCAATCTCTAAGTCACCTGACTTGAGATCCTTACAGTGAATGATATACAGGGAAATAAACTCTCTCTAAGAGTAGATGATGATACACACTGAAGCTCAGTAATATCCTAAGATATAGAAGTTGAACTCTATGTATGCTTTCTCTGTGTATGCGCTGGTTCTTGTTTTTGTTGCGATCTGCTGAGTTCAGTCCTTCAGGTATTTATACTAGTTGAAGAATGAGGACGGTTGAAGGACTTGTCCGTTTGAATATTTGAGTATGTCCGTTGAAGCTTGATTTCATAGCCGTTGAAGTGCGCTGACGATGGAGCGTGATATCTGGCAGAATATAATGCATCGGTTTTGATTCTTGTGATTGGTCCCATAACGCTGAAGAAATAGTGGAAGCTTCGTTGTATATGTCTGGCGTGAGAGCTGCCCATAATTTGCTGTCTGTACTTTGCTTCAGAGGATAAAGTAAAATAATGCAATTTGCATCCAGCGTATTTCCTCATTTGATTCTGGCTTCTGTAAACTCATGAATAAACTCGTTAAAAGCATTTGGTAATCTTACTCATAAATATTTAGATGAGAAATTTAAACTTTTCAAGACAGCCGGAAAGCTTCCAAACTGATATGGAGAACAGAGGTTGACTGTGCTTGAGCATGATTTATAGGTTGCTCAAGTAAGCATGTTAAATACCGAAGAAAATGGCTTCTGCTCGCTGCTGCTTGAGCATGCCCAAATTCATACTTGGGCAAGCTATTCCTGGGGCGAAGAAACGCCCTTGCCCGAGCAAGCACTTCGGCTTGCTCGAGCAAGCCTGCTCGAGCAAGGTCCTGACCTTGCTCGGGTAGGCTTCTCTCGGGGAAGGTTGCTCGAGCAAGGTTTCAGTCTTGCTCGAGTAAGCTTGTACTTGGGCCTTTTCTTGGGGGTGCCCGAGCATACTTTCTGAACATGCTTGGGCATGTTTTGCTCGAGCAAGCTTTCATCCTTGCTCGAGTACGGTATCTTACCAGTGCTTTTCCCGTTATTACTCGAGCAGACAAGTTCTTATGCTCGAGTATGGTGCAAGCCAGTGTGTTCGGACAAGATCCAAATTTAGGAAATCATTCCATTTTAGAAACCTCTTCAAATAATCCTTCCCTTTCAATAAGAATCAACTCCAAGCTAGTTGTATTTCATCCATTAACATCAGATCAATTGAGGTTGATTTTATTCAGCGTTTTTCATCTATTCAGAACAGACTGCCAACTTCAAAACATCATAACTTCTTCAATTGATCTTCTTTTTCTGTGTTCTTGATGTTTATGGAAAGGTATTTGAGTCTAGTTTCAAATGTCTTTGGTTTCATCTCAATCCGATTTGTCGTTTGAAAGATATCTTCAAAATACTGAAGCTTGGTCTTGACAGTGACGTTGACTTTTGATCCAACTTGTAAAATTCATAGAAAATTAATCTGAACTCCTTTGGCCATGAATTTTTGTCAGAAGTACGTGTTGGATGTCTAGTTTCATTTTCCATTGGTTTCGTGTCAATCCGATTCCTGGTTTGGGAGATATTGTCGAATTACTGAACGTCGCCAGAAACAGAGCTGAACAGAGGAGGCTGAATAGTACAATACTTGCCAGGCTTGCTCGGGTATGCTCGAAATTTGCTGAAAGTATGACCCTTGCTCGAGTATACTTCCATCCTTGCTCGAGCAAGGTACTGTTTGGGCGTAAAATGAAGTCTGCTCGGGCATGGGATCAATTGTGCTCAAGTATGGTACTGTTTGGGTGGTAGAAAATGCTGAAATTGCACAAATGCCCCAAAACAAACTAGTATTCTTCCGGAAGCTTGAACTTGCTCATTTTAACTCCGAATTGACCCGTTCCAGCTTCTATTTAATCACAGAAACCTGAATATTGATATTTCCATGATAATCAACAGATTCTTCTTTCTTCAAATTCAAGGTGCTAAAATTACATAAATGCCCTCCATCAACCAAGTATCTTGAACTTGCTTGTTTTATCTCCGAATTGAGCTGATCCAACTTCTGTTTGATCCTGGAGACTTGAATATTAATATTCTCCTGATATTTAACACTTTCTTATTTCTTCAAACTTCATTCTTCATTATATTAAACTTTGTATCTACATTAAACATAAGAATTAGTCAGAATATAAGATAAATGTAGTATACAAACTTTTTGCTCTAGATAATGACATTAATATAAGACATCATCAAAACTAATCAGAACCAACATTATAAGACATCATCAAAACTAATCAGAACCAACAGTAATATTATGATAAGGTTTACACTTCTCATGTTGCATGAGAAGAAGAAGATTTCTACATACATAAAATGCTGAGACTCACATCTTTTTTAAAAAAAATAAAAAACTCAAGCACAGAAATCGAAATAACTATCACATAAGGATACACTTCTCCTGCAATATGAGAAGTGTATTTTCCTATTATGATATTAAAAAATGAGAGCAAATGTAAAGAAATAAATTATTTTTTTTGATATGAGATGTTGGCATTTTAGTTAAAATTTACCCCAATTTATTATTTTATATCGTTGATGAAACCTGCAAACAAAAAATAAAGAAATAGATTTGTATTGTATTAAGTCATTCTAATTCTTGGAATAAAATAAAAATGTGTTAACAAACATAATTCTGATTCTCAGAATGAAAAAAAAAATGTGTTACCAAAGGAAATTCTGATTCTCGAAGTAAAAATAAAATGAGTTAACAAACGTAATTCTGATTCTCAGAATTCTTCCCAGGCACATAATCAGGAAAAAAAATTGTTTCATCTCGGAAACAGTGATGGGGAATAGAATGGTTGTCATGCACACTCTTAATGTAACTCAACTCTTAATCCTTAATTTCAGGAAAATCTAGATATCCTATCTTCTTTAAAGTAAATAAAATTTAAAATAATTCTAAGAAAGATAAGTATAAAAAAGGTCAATTAAATCCTAAATAATATAATAATAGTTATTTAGAAAATCTAATCTAATAATATAATCTTAATATCTAAATTAAACCATCATTTGTTAGTTCTCTATGTGTTTTGATGATAATCAACAATTGTAAACATGTTTTGAAGTTTCCAAAATCTATTAAAAATTATCTGGCAATTGGAAATTAAACTCGAGTATAGGAAGCTACACTCGAGTATTGGATTGACAATGGATTGCTCAAATGCATTTTACAAAACAATACTCAAATATTGGAAGCAATACTCGAGTATTGGAGTCACAGAGAGCAATCAAATTTTTGAACTGAAGTGCATACTCGCAGTATAGTACTAACATACTCGAGTATTGGTCATTCAGAGAGTATTCAAATTTTTCAAACTGAGTCAATACTCAAGTATAGGAAGCTATACTCGAGTATTGGACTTACAGAGAGCAAATGATTTTTCAACTTGAATGCATACTCGAGTATGATACTTACATACTCGAGTATAGGCCTTACAGAGAGCAAACTAGTTTTGACTTTGAGTGAATACTCGAGTATGGTATTGGTATACTCGAGTATTGGTCTTACAAAGAGCTCTCAAAATTTTATAACTGTTGCATACTCGAGTATAGGTTTTGAATACTCGAGTATTGGGCTCTTACAAAGTTTTTCAACTTTACACCTGTTTTGAATACTCAAGTATTGACATGGAAAAACTTCACAATTTTTGAAAGATAGTTCAATACTCGAGTATTGATGTGCATACTCGAGTATTGGCCATACAGAGAGGTTATCCATTTGTCAATGATTTGAATACTCAAGTATTAGAATGAATACTCAAGTATTGAGGGTTTTGAACTTAAAAATTTGCTCACAAATAGTTGCATACTCGAGTACATACTTACATACTCGAGTATTGACATTGGTTTTTCAAAGCTCAAGTCACGATGGTTTGCCTCTAGAAGCTGCATACTCGAGTATCAGATTGGATACTCCAGTATTGACTCATGTACACAGTGACATACTCTAGTATAGAGGAACATACTCGAGTATAGAGCGTTGAAAACTGATTTTCAAATTACACAAATTTGTAAAACACTTTCATTTGATCTCATTGCTTCCAATTATCATTCACTTATGTTCCCAGCTATGTTTAACCAATTTGTTGAGTGAATTTCAGTTAACATAGATGAAGATTATTGAAGGTCAAAAATAAAAAGCAAAAAGTGCTCTGAAGCATTTAATGCACTGCAGTTAACTAGCCTCCTTTTAGCTAATCCACCTTAGCACGCCTTCTCAACGGTAAAGAATGATTTCTTCATCAAGTAAACTCTTCTCCAACGGGCAAATCCTCAGAGAGCCACCTCAGATCAATTAAACACCTGGATTAGTTGGAGATTAGAGAGAGAAGCTTACCAAACTTAATGCTAATCACCTACAACAGTTGGATTCATCTTACAACGGTCAATTAATGCTCTCTAAGTATAAATAGAGTGCATTGAAGTCTTCTCAACAACTCTGAACAGTACACAACTACTGAAAGCGAAAATCATTGTGTTCATTCATTTTCTTTCAGTTTTTCATCTGTAGAGTATCTTTTAAAACAAGCACTTCAGTGTTCATCTTACCTACTCTGTGAGAGAGTCATTTATGTTATTATTCATTGATTGTAAAGAACCACAAGTCAGGGGACTGGTGGTTGGGATAATTGATTGCAACTTGTAAGGGGGAGTGAGTTCTAGAGAGAGAACTACTCTTGAGTACAGAGTTTGTAATCAGTTGAAAGTTATAGTGGATTGAAAATCCCAAGTGAAGCTTGGGGACTGGATGTAGGTAAGGATAAGACCGAACCAGGATAAATCATCTTGTGCAAGCTTTCTCTTCTCTCCATCTCTATTATACTCTGTTCTTACTTGTCCAAAACAGAGCAAATCGTTTAAATTTTTAAAGATACCCAATTCACCCCCCCTCTTGGGTATCAAGCTCCATTTACATCATTAACCATTATCTATATTCATTAAGTCTAACTCTCCCATCAATCATAACACATATATTTTTTAAAATAATGAAAATTAATACAGATGAAATTTTAAAATTATATTAGAACAATAACTTGTAAATTTAAAAGATAACATTTTATATGAATGGTTATTATATATATCTAGCCCATTATAAATATCAGTGTTGCCATATTCCTTGTTCGGGTGATTCTTATCTAACTCCGCTCTACTAACCGTGAAGTTATGAAAACCGGAGTTTAAGACTTATATTTAAAGCTGGAGGCACAGCCATAGAATCAAAGAAGATCTTTAGCTCATCTCTTTAGGTTCGGATAAAGCCTCTGATATCTAGTTCTTTTATGGCTGTGGAGTAAGATGAAAACCTTAATGTCATTACTATCTAACCATCCTTTCCAACTGCGCATTTATACCATTTGAAGAACAGAAAGGCTCCCTTTATGTGATGAGGGAGAAAAAGAGATAGACCAGAGTGACAGGAACAGACAAACACCTTAATATTGTTTTCCGAGTTAGTATCTTTTTGGCTTTCCTTTAAACTTTTTTGGAATATACCTATTTTCTCTATGCTATTTTTGTGTAGACACTCTAAACCTAATTTTTTTTTTTTATCATGGTGTTTTCCTTAAAAGATTTTCTTTCTTCTTTATCTTATACCACATCCTCTTTAAGTTTGTTTGTTTAAGTAGTTTCCATCTTCTTTGTTATTGACACTTAAATTTATTAATTCAAAACTTAATGTTAATTTAATGGCTTCTTTTTGTAACAAGTGGAATTCTACTTTTTCCCCAAGTATCATCTTAAAATTGTTCGTAGGACTATTCTACTTGTCATTATGAAAAAAAATCTCAATTTTCAAAAGAATTAGCCACGAAAAAATTCTGTGTTGCTAGCTAATTCAGTTGGAAATCCGTCAAAATTCCAATGGAATTTTTTTGTGGCTGAATCAGCTACAGAATTATTAGCCATAAAAAAATGTTGTGGTAGTTCTGTGTGAAACTAAGGGTAAGGGTGGAAATAGGCCACATGGGCCTACACATTGCCTACATAAAACCAGATCTAGCCTATTATATTTGGTAAATAGGTTGGACTTAGTCTTATTTTCAAGCCTATATAGACAAATAGGACATACTTATTTTTATAAGGCCTAGCCTACAAGTCTACTAGTCTAGCCCATGTAACTTTTAAAATATATATATATATACACTATTCTCTAAGTATATATAATATTATCTAATTAATTTTATAAATTTATCAACTTAGCCTTAATCATAAGTTTCACATCTCATCGTTATTCACACCCACTCAACTCTTGAATTCTCATCAATCATTTACCCCTACCTCTATTCTCTTTGAAACGCTTGAGATGACAACACAAACTCACTCATTCTAGCAGTAAAGCGCCAGGACAAACCCAAAAGGAGGAGGCAGAAGGCTGCTCCTCATGGTGCCTCCTGCACATGAACCAAGATATAATTTGAGACGACCCAAAGCTTAAGTTCTTCACTCTGATTCATATACGCCAATATTGGATATTTACTTCTAGCTGATGTAGGCATATCTTGCTCATTTGGAGAAGAAAAGAAGAAAAGTCGATGTGCGTTATTATTTTGATGTTCTTAAATCATACTTTGTTGAAGCAAATGAGTTTTCCTTTTCCTCACGTCTTACATTTAGTATAAGAGCAATACCAGTTAGCCTCATCTCAAAACTACATTTTGGATCTGGCTTGCATCCACTGCAAGCAATGGTGCGCTGCGTCCGCTGCAACAGAACTGCATCGTTTTAATTGAAAAATAGTGCAGCTTTGGCCCCTTTTTTTTCTCTTTTTTTTTTAATAAATATTTTAGGATACTGACTCATACTAAAAAGATACGTCAGGATACTAACCGGTGCTGGAAAAATACTTCATGATTTTCAAAAAATATTTTAGGAGTTTAAAAATATATCCTACAGTATATTTTTAGTGCTAGTCACAATATATGAAATATTTTTTTAACATTGTAAAATATCATAAAATATTTTTCAATACCATATCCTAAAATATCATTTAGTACTAGTCAGCATCTTGAAATATTTTTATAAGATCATAAAATAATTTTTCAAGATACTATTTTTTTCAATATCATAAAATTTTAGGAGTTTAAAAATATATCCTACAGTATATTTTTAGTGCTAGTCACAATATCTGAAATATTTTTTTAACATTGTAAAATATCATAAAATATTTTTCAGTACCATATCCTAAAGTGAAAGTATCATTTAGTATTAGTCAGCATCTTGAAATATTTTTATAAGATCATAAAATAATTTTTTAAGATACTATTAGTATATTTTTAGTGCTAGTCGCAATATCTGAAATATTTTTTTAACATTGTAAAATATCATAAAATATTTTTCAATACCATATCCTAAAGTATCATTTAGTACTAGTCATCATCTTGAAATATTTTTATAAGATCATAAAATAATTTTTCACGATACTATTTTTTTCCCTATCATAAAATTATTTTAGGGTACTAACCGATACTTAAGATATTCTTGTAAGATCTTAAAATATTTTTTCAAGATCATGAAGTATTTTTCCAGCATCAATTATGAAGTATTTTTTTTTCCAGCATCAGTTAATATCATCTTTTTAGTATTTCCAGCCTTGGTTATGAAGTATTTTTCCAGTATCGGTTAGTATCTTGAAATATCTTTTCAGTATCCTAAAATATTTATTAAAAAAGGGGGGGAAAGGGGCCAAAGCTGCACAATTTTTCAATTAAAACTACGCAATTCTGTTGCAACGGACGTAGCACACCATAGCTTGCAGTTGGATCCCTAGATTTTACATTTGCTATCGAAACAGTACTAGTTTTTTTCTTTTTATAGGAGATAGAGCATAGCGGCTCGAACAGACAAACCTTGAAGATTGTTTCCCAGGTTAGTAAGACCCTTTGATCCTAATTTTCTTGATCATGGTTCTTTCCTTGAAAGCTTTTATTTCTTTTAAACTGCATCCTCTTTATTTCTTCTGTGTGTTAAACTGCATCCTCTTTAATTAGATTTGTTTTTTAAGGAGTACTTTCCATCTTTCTTGTTCTTGACGTTTACATTTAGTAATTCGAGATGGCTTTTATGTCTAACGTGTGATTTCTTGTTTTACTTTCTTGTATAACTAAACTCTTAATCCTAAGAGATAAGGGTAATTCCAGGAAAACGTAGGTATCCAATAAAGGTAATTTCGGGATAATCTACATATCCTATCTTATTTTTAATGTAACTAAACTCTCAATCCTAATTTTAAGAGAAGTTTATATGAGTTTTCAAAATAAAGAAGAGATGTATGTAATTAAGGCAAAATGTAGGGGTGGTTAAAGTATTTTACTCTTTTTAAAATAATAAAAATTAATGCAGATGAAATTTTAAAATTATATTAAATCATCATTAATGAAAAACATATACATAAAAATATATATATCAATATATAATTAAAAATAATAAATATAAGTAAAACGATTTGGTTAAAAACAAAATATTAGTAAAACGACTTAAGATTAAATTTGCTTATAAAATTATTTTATTATCCTGTACTTTAAATCCTCCTTATGTTTTTTTTATATAAAATTATTTTATAATCCTGTACTTTAAATCCTCCAGGTTATTTCTTTTTTTTTTTTTTTTTGGTATACACCTTAGGTTATTTCGATAGATCCACACGTGCTTTATGAATTAATACATGTATTAATACCAGGTGAAGTCGATTCGAACATAAACCTTATTAGTCATGTCATTTTATCAAAACATTAAAAGATAACAGTTTATAAGATAATTTAAATTTAAGTTTTGATAGATTTATTTATAAAAACGGTTATTATATCTACTAAACAATTATAAATATCGTAGATACTGGAACTTCACGTCCGTTAGTTAAATACCAGTAGAGTGTAAAAGCAGCTTCCCTGAAAGCCGTTTGGATCCTTTTTCAGTAAAATTCTGGATCGATTCACAACCACTTTCTAGTCAATTCCACTAATATATAGTGAGCCTTCCTCTTCCGTAGACTCGGCTACTTCTTGTGCGTGATAAGCCTCTTCCGTAGACTCAGCCACTTCTTGTGCGTGATAAGAAAGAAAAAGAGACAGAGCATAGTGATTAGGACTGACAAAGATTGTATCCCGGGTTAGTATTTTTTTTCTTTTCCTTTAAGCTTTTTTTGAATATAACTATTTTCTCTTTGCTAGTAACACCCTCTAAACCTAATTTTCTTGATCATGTTTCTTTCCTTGAAAGCTTTTATTTCTTCTAATTAGATTATAAAATAGCTTCTCCACTTTAGCACACACGATTTTGTTTTCGGTTGGACTTTATTAGACCCATCAAAATGCATCCATAAGAGAAAGATCTCTGTACCCTTATAAGGCATGCTTCGTTACCTTTCCTGCCAATATGGAACTTTACAATCCACCCCTTTGGACCCAACGTCCTTACTGGCACAACGACTCGAAACTTGGCTCTGATACTAATTGTAACATCTCAGCGTATCGTTCTTGATATTGTCTACTTTAGGGCTCATCACCATTGTTATGTCCCACATCGGTTGGGGACAGAAACAAAAGTAAGGGTCTGGATACCTCTTCGGCGTGTTTTATAGTCGTGAGGAGGGGTAATGGGCCCCAAAACGAACAATATCGAGAGCGAGGCACTGAGATGTTACAATTACTTTAGAGTCAATGTGGGTTGATGTGCCAACTAGGACGCTGAGTGCAAAGGTGGGTAGAGTGTTATATCCCACATCAACTAGCAGGGGAAAGAGTCTAGATGCCTGTCCCTCCCATGCGTTTTAAAGCCATGTGAGGTTATGGGCCTCAAAGTAGATAATATCGAAAACGGAAGTTCATTATTTTATTTTGATAGATCATAAAAGTAAGGCAGAAGTTCATTATTTTATTTTGATAGATCATAAAAGTACTTTTTAATTAATAACCATAAATTTAGCATGTGCTCTATCAATTAATGCTTGGTGAAGTCAATTATAACATAAACTTATAATTTTATAATTATAACTAATATTAAGATTATGTGATTAAAGTCATGTCATTTTTTGCAAAACAATAAAAACAAATTGTAAATTTAAAAGACAACAATTTATATGATAATTTAAATTTAAGTTTGGATAGATTTATTTAAAATATGAGTAATTATTATATCTCACTAGCTAATAATAAATATTAATCTCTTAAAAATTAGATAGAAAGAAATAGATCGTGTAACCACAAAGATTGTTTCTTTGGCTAGGTACAACTATTTTCCCTGCTCTATTTTTGGTCTTAATAAGACCCTATAAACCAAATTTTCTTCTAATACATTATAGTTCCGCCTTAGATTGTCTGAAGACAGATTTAAGATCCTCTTAGTATATGTTTCTTTGAGGATTTATCACCTCACAACTTTAAAACGTATTAAGAATGAGAGATATCTAGACTTTTATAAGGTGTCTTTATTCTCCTCCTCAACCGAACTTCACACTTTTTTTTTTTTTTGGGTAAAAAACGAGGCCTCAACCTATTCTCATTTCCTTATCAGAATAAACCTTGGGTATGAAACACCCACACAATCCCTGTACAAATAGCTGGTTACACAGTAAGGTGGATTCTGAAATACAACTCTAGATACTTCTTGCTCAAAACTAAAATTAGTAAGTCAGCACATGCATTACCTTCACGATATACATGGACAAATACAATATCTAAAAAGTTTTCCATCGCTTTCGCTATCTGCTCCAGTATCCTTGACCCAGCATTCCTGTCCTCCTGCAAATTTTTCAATAGATGTATCACGGCCAATGAGTCACTCTCAACAATGACCCGCTCAAAGCCATATTGATTAGCTAATTCCAAACCCGACAGAACAGCCCATAATTCCGCATTCTTAGTAGAACAGACCGCCAATCTCCTTGTGAAACCACATAACCATTCTCCATTGCTTCCCCGAATGAGTCCCCCACATCCACAGCCAATTTCCCTTCACCCTTTGAGGCTCCATCCACATTTATTTTAACCCACCCCTCCCTAGGGGCCGTCCATCTATTGTTCACCTCCTCTTTTGCACCTAATACCTTACCAAAATCCACCCGAGCCTTCTTAATTCCATCCACAGACCAGTACGCAATTCTTGCTCTATTCTCTGGCATTATATATCCTTCCTCAAAGCAGCATCTATTTCGCCAAGACCAAAGGAGCCAGCAAGCTATGCCAGACAGCAAACACCAGTCATTATTTGGCCTTGATAAATTCCACTCCAGCCAATCTTTTCCCTGCAAAGCTACAAATTCAGTTTCCAAATTACCATTTTTTAAGTCCAGCCACAGATTCCATGCTATACTGCAGTCCCTGAGTATATGCATCAAATTCTCACTGTTGTTGCATCTATAACAGTTCCCATTACCTCCCAAATATCACACAACAATTTTTAAAAGAAAAGGAAAATAACTAAATAACTAAATAATATGTGAATCAATTATTTTTAACTTATGAGTATCTTATGAACACAAGTTCAAAAGAAGAATCCAGTCTCAAACAATTAAACTATTATATGAGAGAGCCAAAAGTTTATCTAATCATGTGTTTGTATAGCTGTAATTGAAGGTCTTTTATGTATTTGTGATGGTTATACGAATCTATAATTGATAATAATTTCCTTGTGTAGGGTGCCCATCTTCTAGCTTCTGCTAATTCAAAAAAGATGTCTACCTCATATCTTAGCACATATACAAGAAATCAATCTAGTCATTCCACCGACTGGCGCAAAAAAGTAGGAATCAGCAAGTTGCGAAATTCTATAAAAACAAAGATGTAAGTAATTATAGTTTTCTTATCAGCAAGCATTTGCCTTATTTTCCAAAATAGTTAGGAATAACATAATTGAAAGCATTGACTTCTGTATAATATTTTTACTGGGTAGAAACTAATAAATCAAATTCTATTTCAGTTCTGATTTTTTGAAATCCAGAAGAAATCTTCCTGGTGGGACACTACAGAAGGTATCCACTCTTACAATTGTGTTGGAAAGAGAACTATTTACTCAGGCTGCTTCAGAGGTTGGTTTATTTAATGATTATGTTTTATGTGCCAGAGGCTAATTTAATTTTAAATAAAGAACCTCAAGCCATTTATTGACAGTTTTTTTTTTTCAAAAAAAAATTATGTTTTGTAGGATGACTATAAGAATCCAAAGACAATAATCAAAGTATTGCAGAAGAATGTCCCAGGAGTATTATGCAGTCCACACATAAACAGAAACAATACTAACACCCCTATGAAGAATCCCCCTTCTAGCTTATCACATGCTTGCTCTAACCAAAATCAAGCAGGCCAAGCTTCGCCGATGTTTGCCGCTAGCAACCTGAATTTCACTGGTTATGTAACAGAGACGGCCAACCATACTAATAACTGTGAATTTTCCAACCAGAGGAAGTCTCACGTTTCTCTTGACAATAAGAGAACTTTCGTTCCTTATTCTAACTTCAAGGCTTCCGGTAGAATAAGCAATCAGAATCCAAGCTCCAAACCAATTTTCTCTCATTCACAATTGCAGCAACATAGAGATCACGGTATATCAAGTAATCTTAATATGATTTCTTACTGACTATTTATCGGTGTATTACGAGTACTTTTTATATTTTCTATTTCTCAACTTTTATTTTTGGCATGAAATCTACTTATTTTTAATCATGTTCTCTCATTCGAATTATTACTTTGACAGTGGAGATGGATTGGGTCGGCTATAATGGAAAACAATCATCAAATTTTCTCCGTAAACCACGAGAATCCTCACTATCTATACATGGAGCAACATATGGTTTGGAATCTGCAAACAAGACCATGGATTGGGTCAACTATAATGGAAATCAAGTTTCAGATTTTCTTAGTACACCAAGAGAATCCCCACTATCTATATATGGAGCTGCATCGAATTTGGCAGAACTTGGGGGTAATCATTGTTATGGTTTGGAATCTGCAAACATTATGGATTGGGTCAACTATAATGGAAATCAAGTTTCAGATTTTCTTAGTACACCAAGAGAATCCCCACTATCTATATATGGAGCTGCATCGAATTTGGCAGAACTTAGGGGTAATCATTGTTATGGTTTGGAATCTGCAAACACTATGGATTGGGTCAACTATAATGAAAATCAAGTTTCAGATTTTCTTAGTACACCAGGCGAATCCCCACTATCTATACATGGAGCTGTATCGAATTTGGCAGAACGTGGGGTACTAGGTCAAGGTTATTTGGAGGACATTTTTTTACTACCTACCAAAAGATTGAAAATAGAGCCTACTGTCTCTATGAGCAATAATGATATTTATAAGATATGGGATTCCCATATGGTTCTAACCAATTCTCCTGAAAGGCTTCCAAAATTGCATCAACAAGAAGAACCTTCCTTTCCTATCTTTCCTCAAGTTACAGAAAACCATATGGAATCATCCGTCAATGCAATGCAAGATTCTGTAAGCTTTAGCAATGCAAACAACGCAATTGGCATAGAAGCTATTCTTTTTGAATATAGAGACAAATATAAATTACAAGATTCATATCCTAAAAGCAATGATGAGGAACAGAATAAAAATGGGATTGAATCTACTACGAAAAGCATTACAGATAAAGTTATCGAGCCAAAAGATGATTTGGATAAGGGAACAATGTCTTCAAAAACAAATCCAATAACAACTGATGCATCCTATGATGTACTTGAACAGACTAATAAGGGTAGGACTATCTCTAAAGGAATAGAAGCTAGTAACAAATTAGAGGATTCATATCTCAACAGTGGTGATGTGAAGTTGACAAACAATAACCCACAGACTTGTGTTGACGGTTCAAATTCAAGTGACCACACTCTCCAGAAAGATCCTATCTTTGATAAAGACGATGTTCAAAGAGAAAATGAGTTCGACCAGTCTGTTAAAAACAATGAAATGGAAGTAATTGAGCCCAAATCTGATTTAAATAATGGAGAAAAGTCTTCAGTATCAACCTTGAGATGTTTTTCCTTGCCTGAAAATTTCACATCTGATCAAATAAGGAACCACATCATGAGTCTAAAACAGGATATTGCCCAAGTTAGTAATTTACTCAATCAATTGCCACTACCTTCATAATACCTTCTCTATATATATGTATATTTATCTATTAAAGATTTTTAATTTCTTTTATTTTAATTTTTAACCTCTAATGCGCCTATTGAAACAGAGTATCCTTGAGGAAGAAATTATAATTGACGATAACTCGTGCTCATTGTGTGGAATCAAAAACCGTGTCTTTCAACGATTAGACATTTGTTGCCTATCATGTAACAAAATCATCAAGAGAGATACAAAATATTACGGTAGAAAAGCAGAAGACAGTGATAAGGAACAGTGCTTTTGTATGGCTTGCTTCAATAAATCTAAAGGTGATTCCATCCAATTCAATGGAGTGTCTCTCCAGAAGGAACTACTTGATTGTAAGAACAACGATTACGATGATGTAGAATCGGTAATCATGTTTACTATTCATATAATTCTTTTTTTCTATACTCTATAAAAAAAGATAAACTCACCTTTTATGTGTTGCTTCCTCTAGTGGGTCCAATGTGATAAATGCCAGAGGTGGCAACATCAGATATGCGCTCTCTTTGACGATAAGAGAAATTTAGAAGGCAAGTGTCAGTACGTATGTTCCAAATGCTGCTTAAAGGAAATAGAAGAAGGAATTCGTACACCCTTAAGGATTGCTAATTTTGGTGCTAAGGACTTGCCAAGGACCAAGCTTAGTGACCATATAGAGCAAAGACTCTTGTCACGTCTTGAACATGAGAGAGAACAAAAGGCAAAAGCTGAAGGAAAGAATGTTGATGAGGTATGGAGCAAATTACTGCACAATTATAATTGTTGAACTCTATTTAAAGTCCTATACTGTTTTCCATTTTTTTTAACTACCAATCTATTTTCCAATGCATGTATTTTGGTTTGCAGATTTCTAGAGCAGAAAATCTTACTGTAAGGGTGGTGCTATCAATTGAAAAGCAATTGAAAGTGAAAAAGGAGTTTCTTGACATCTTGTCTGGGGCGAATTATCCTCTAGAGTTCCCATATACATCAAAAGTAAGTGTAGAGATTGATTTCTAAACAAGCTTTGTCCAGTGGCTTCTTTGATAATACTCAGAACTAACATGTTAGTTTCTGTTGCAGGTTATTCTTTTGTTCCAGAATATTGATGGAGCAGATGTGTCAATCTATATTATTTTTGTGCAAGAATTTGGCTCAGAATGTAGTTATCCAAATCATCGCTCTATGCACATATCATATCTTGATTCAGTAAATCATTTTAGGCCTCAAAGACAGACTGTGACTGGAGAAGCTCTTCGTACATTTGTATATCATGAAATATTGGTAAAGTCTTATTCCTATCCCTCTTCAAGTTTATATTTGAAAGTTAGCCAAATTTACTAGCATTTATATTGATTCTGGTTTTTTTTTTTTTTTTGGGCATCCTTAGATTGGATACCTTGAATTTTGCAAGAAGCGAGGTTTCGAAAAATGTTACATTTGGGCGTGTCCTCCAACGAAGGGGGAAGATTATGTGCTATATTGTCATCCAAAGAACCAAAAAACTCCATTAACCAAAAAACTAAGACACTGGTATTTTTACATACATGTGTTTGTGTTCACTTGTGATCCTTACTGCTCATAAATATTTTGGTATTTACCTGGCATGTTGTATTTATGTAGGTATCTATCAATGATAAGGAAGGCTTCTGAAGAAGACATTGTAGTTAATCATACAAATATGCATGATCAGTTTTTTGTTGCTTCTAATAGTTGCAACTCTAAGGTGACAGCTGCTCGTTTACCCTACTTTGATGGAGACTACTGGTCTGATGCTGCTATTGATGAAATGATGAGACTTCAAGAAAAATATGAAGGAGATTATGACAAAATGTTGGAACAACCTGTGACTAAAAGAGCTCTAAAGTCTATGGGACATACAAAACCTTCAAAAGACACCATTAAAGACTTTCTGGTGATGCATAAAGTAAGTCTTTCTTGCCTCTCACCTATATTTTTTTGCATTGTAGGTCTACTTGATGATGTCAAACGGTAATAATTGCGAGTTCAATGGAACCAAGGTCTGGCTTTAAGAATTAGAACTGGCCATCTTAATTTTTGCATATTGAGGCATAAAGACTTAATGAAAGTAGTTGAATAGTTCCTGATTTATTAGCATAATCTGATATCTCTTCATTTTCCTTTTATCAGTTGAGCAACACTATGTTAACTCACAAGGAAGACTTCATCATAGCCCAGTTGCAGTATGCGTGCACGCTCTGTCATGAGGTGATATTGTCCGGAACACGATGGTTTTGCATTGAGTGCAAGAAATACTTGCAGTGTGAAAGGTAGTTAATTATTACTCCTCCGTTCCACAATATAAGAAATATTTGAAGAATTGATCTTAATCTTAGATATAAGACATATTTTTCATATTTGACAATATTTTCCTAATTTACCCCTATTAATGCTCTCTAACATTAATCGAAGAGGAGAGGGAATGATGGAATTAAAGAAGATGACTAGGGTGTTTTAAGAAATACATGTCATGTTAACCAACTCAACTAACTTCCTTAATCTAATCAAATTAAGTAAATATATCTTATATTAAGAATCGAAGGGAGTACAATGAGCTTTAGTACTTCTTTTCCCTCTTCAGGCCTCCCTTCTCTTATTTTGTTCATGCCAATGCATGTGGTTTTGCTTTGCCTTACCTTCCTTATTATTGTTATTTCAGATGCCACACTTCAGACACACATACTTCAACCACTGGGGAGAAGCATACTCTCTGCCAGGTAACTATCTAAACTAAAGTTCAAAAAGTTGACAACTATGGCTCATTCAACAACATAGCTTTCTCCATTAAATCTAACAATTTTTCTTTTTTGAATTGTTTGCTCCTTAGGCTATCGTGGATGATATCCCTTGTGATACTAAGGAGAATGATATAATCCTGGACAATGATCTTTTTAAGAGCAGGGTTGATATTTTGACTTTTTGCGAACAGAATCATCTTCAATTTGACACACTACGTCATGCTAAGTTTACCACAATGAAGCTTATCTATCATCTCAAGAGTTCTACTTTGATGGATAATGGTGATCCAAGATGTAGCATCTGTTATAAAGATCATAATGGGTCCTAGCTGAGCTGTCAATGTGATGTTTGTCCTAAGTTGTTTATTTGCTCAACATGCTATGAGGAAAAAGGTGCTAATTGTCATGAGCACAAGTTGAGACAATGTTCTTCTTCCACAGATCATTGTCTATCAGAGAATCAAGGCTCAGAAGAGCGCAATACTCTCACGGTGAGTATTCGTCTTTTCTTTTCTTTTTGTCCTTTTAGTTTTGGTTTTTGGTTGATTAGATTGCCCCCTTTTCATATGACAAGTCATTTGGTATTCTATGATGTCCAAAAGAAAAAATAAAGGGTTAAGATGATCTTTAGTCCATCAAGTTAGCCCTCATTTTATTTTTCGTCCTCAAGGAGTAAAATGGTCCATATTTTTATTTGATATAAACCAATGGGTTAAACAGAATGAAGATGGAGGGACCAAAGCCTCTTATTTAAAACTTGAGGGACCAAAAATTGTATTAACATAAAAATAAAACATGATCCATGAACTACCTTCTACATTCTCTTTATCCTATTGAGCATAATATGTATGATTTCTGAGTTATGCACTTGATAATGCAGAAACAGCAGCTTCTGAAAATCTTCAAGCATGAATGTCATTGTAGCTCAACTGAAGGTCAGCATTGCTCTTATCCGAACTGTGCTAAAATGAAAAGGTGGTTTGTCGATGAAATGAAAAGGTTGATTTCCCATGCCCGTGGGAGCAGTGCTCTGTTAAAGAGCAAAGGGATTGCAAATCTTGTAAGATGGCACGGATAAAGTTTAATCTTCACTTAAACAGTTGCAAGAACTCCGAGTGTTGCATATGCAGCAGGTAAGCAACCTTTCAAGTTCGTTCACAACAATTTACTCGAAAAGTGAACAAGGAAAGGGAGAAATTTAATATTAAGATTTTCTTTTATCAAGTATATGTTAATACTGCAAATATGTGGTCATTACTTAATCAAGTATATGTGTTAATACTGCAGATATGTGAAGGATTGTGAATCTCAGCGTCGAAATGCCATTTCAGAATCTGTAGGAGAATAGCAATAGAGGTTGCTAGTCAAAGTTAACCAGCTGTCTATAATGTAGGACTACGTCAATGAAGATATTGAATTCTAAACTAGATCTTAGGTTAAAAACTGGAGAGAGTACATATTAAATAGGAATCACTGAAGTCACTTAGTGTTAGTGTACCATGCATAGCATTCACACAAAAATTTGTAGAGAGAGGCTCGTGGAGCTGAAAATTTTGTTAGATGCTACACAAATGATCAATGTTTTTTTATATGTTAATGTTATTATTAATTTATTGTGATCCTACGGGCTGCTGCATTAGATTGTAAATTGTAATGCAGCTCAATTATCTTATTTGCTTCAAATGTAACTACGAGTCCATGGGTTATATAAATAATAACATGGTGAAAATATGAGCTGTTGTTCAAACTTTAAACTAGTAATAGACCCAAAAAATAAATTTGAGAATGACTTTTAGGTTCCAACTAAGAAAAATTATATCAAAAAAGTCCTTTTTGACAAGTAAACAGGGGGAATTAGCAAGTTAATCAATTATCATTAATAATTTATGGGACTTGTCAATGAATTATTTCCCTTGATTGGGATATGTCATTCTCCCAAAAATAAATTTTGAACCAAACAAAAGAAATATTGAAACTTCATAAGTAAATGAAATTAAACACAGTTGATCAAGCTATAATAGATGCACTTAAAACCAAAATAACAAACACAAATAAATATTATTACAGTCAAATTAAAAGAGATGCTAATAACCACATATGATCCATCTTAGCCAATTAAAACCTAAATTCAAGAAAGAAGAAAAATTAAGAAAACTAATTTAAGTTGTGCAAACCTTCAATCCTTTGTTTCCACTTATAGAGAAATCCTTATATTTCTAGCCTTTCCATGGTCAAATCATAGTCCTTTCTCTGCTTTTCCTAAACTTATACTCCAAATTTTCTTTCTTTGTATGACGGGAACTCCAACTTTTTTCCTTATTCTTTAATATACCCATTTAATGCATAATCTTCCAAATTTAATCCCGGTAAAGCCTATGAATCTACTCAAATTTAATTAGACATAATATATTTCTATTTTTATTATCCTTGGTACTTAATATGAAATTTCCCTTATTTTTCTAAATTAATTCAGTATACGACTAATCAAATATTTCCAACCAAAAAAAAAAAAAACACGTACATTGAAACATGAATATCTGATAATTAGCATCCCTCCTAGCTTACAATGATTTGATTATGATTAAGACAAATATAATTCTGCAACAACATTGTTGTGTTTATATTGATTATTGTCAAATTAACGTCTTGATTACAAGAAAAAGAGGGGATAGTTTTGGGGTGAATTTTGACCTTCATATAAAATATTTTTTTCATTTTATCTTTTATGTTTATTATCTTTTTTTATATATAAGGTTAAATATAATTATTTTTGAAAGATCATGTTATATATGTTACAATTAAATAAGTTATTTAACTTCGTTAATCTCTTTAAATGAGATAAAGTAGTAAAGGGCTCATGTAATGCACATATATTCAAAGACTCTGCCAAGAGATATTTTAAGCGTAACTAAGCACTAGTACAACTACAAAAATTGTGATATATGACGGTTATTGACTATCGTACATAACAATTCCGACCTATCATATATGCAGATACTACAAAAAGCTCAACGCAGATACATTATTATTTCAAACTGTTATTTATTTCAGACCTATTATAACTATTATAATATAACAACCGTTATATATCGAGGTTTCATGAAGTCATGATAATAACTAATGAGCACATGTAAACAACCATCTTAATATATGGTAATACTTGCATGACACATAATTGTCTCATTTTACAATCTTTATTTATTTAATAACATACATAATGATTTGTATATAAGAAATTGACTTGTAACAAAATTTAGTATCGGTCTTATGTAGACCACCGTTATGTATTAAGTACATAAATAACGGTTTATGAATAAGAACTGTAAACATTTACAAATTACAATACATGACGATTTTTATATGATAACCATTATGTATGTATATAAGACTCTTCAAGTGAGAATTTACGAGCTAGTTGAATAATTTGACGTTCTCAATGGATAGAAGCAAGTTATACACAATAATGGCTATAATCAAAGAGCAAGAGTCTTCAAACATTCTCTTGCTATAAATAGAAGGGCATTGAAGACGGAGCAACTACCTGAAATGTACATTTACTGTTACATTCATTTTGCACGTCTCAAAAGCTCTTAGTGTGAATTTGTACTTCAATTATTACTTATTTATTCTTATGAGATGATATACTTAAGCATTTATTTCATCTGAGCTACTCAAGGTAATGGGACCTTGAGTGGCCATTGATTGCAAAGTGTAAGGACCAGCAAGTGTTCTTTGAAGAAGAACTAGCTTGTACTAAGATACCAAGAGCCACTACACACACACAAAAACAAAAAGCCCCTTTTAGCGACAAACAAAATGCGTCGCAAATTAGAGAAAATCCATTGCAAAATGGTTTCACAACGGAATTTGCAACAGAAAATACTATGCACCTAAATTGAAAAAATGGACAAACAGACAACTACCACGAGATTAGTAATCATTAAAAGACAAGGATTAGACAGGATATAAATGTAATGCACCGATTTATTGACTGCTAACACGTGAAAACTCACCAACTGACAACAGTAATTGTCCAGCAGCCAGGCAGACTACCCGTCGATTGCAATAAGTTTAATCGAATGCCAACAGTCCTACTTGCTTCTGAGCATCACCGGATCAAGAACAGGGTGACTAACCTCCAACCATGAGATATTAAATACTTTTCTGCCTCCTGTATTGTCATTAATGTTAAAATTAAAATGGATGAGTAGATTAAATCAATTGCAGATAAATCTGCTTGTGATTATAACAGCAGCTTATTTGCATACTAAAGCTATATCCTCTTAATCTCATCATAATATAAATGTTAAGCTCATGAACTTTGGGGGGAAAAAATACCTTCTAAAAGTGACTTCTCAGGATAACTGATGTCAAATGAAAAAGGTAAGACTAGTGTTTCCAAGAATTTCAGCGCTAGCAACTTCGTTCCAACTGAACCAGGCTACAATATCAAGCAATTCAACTCTCCAATCAGCAAAACACAAAGCCCATCGCCATCACATGAATTCAAGTAATATGACTACAGTAAGGAACTGGGTAGTTAGATGAGTGATGGTTAAGAAATAAACCTGTGTGAACTATCCACAATATGAAATTAATATGACACATACATCAAATCAGAGCAATTCAATAGAAAGATTGTGAGAGAGAAGCCCATTCAAGAACAGAGATGACAAGAAGTTACCAGCATACTGTTAACAAAGACGAAGTTCACTCCAAATTCTAAATTCAGTATCCCTAGTCGCAAGAAATTTTAGATATCCCAATTCTCAAAGAAGTCGTGGAGAAAGGAATTGCTAATTGAACCCTTCAGCATCCCTAAGGCTGCCCAGGGTACATAAGCATAAGTCAAGCTGACTTAAGATTTTAAAACCACCCACTTCTTTCAGCAATTTTAATTATCTTTAAATGTAAGTTTGAATTGTTACATATGTGTATGATTCATTAAGTTGGAAATGGAAAAAATAACAAACCTGACCTGTAATGAACTGCCAATTTAAAAAAAGCATGTCGTTAACCACAATTTATATAAAATATAGAAATGCACATGTGGAAATTTAAAGTATTCTCAACAGAAAGCCTCAAATCTATACCAATCCATTTCACAATGAGAGAAGTGCATAGACTTTGAATCAGGGAAGACCATAAATGATCTGTTCCAATAATGCAAAACTATGCAACTTGATTCAATAGTTTAGATCAGCACCAAAGTAGGAAGAAAATTGTTAGATAAAGAAAGTAGAGCACCTCCATAACAAGAATCCTGGCTAGCAATGCATCAATTTACTATCATCAACTATGAAATCTGCCATAGTGTTGCCAGTGAAAGCAATCTCTGGTTCTTCCAAATTGTACGTTATCTGCCCACAGCACAATCAGGTTAAGCATGTTCAGTGAAGTCAAAACAAGAAGCACACACACTAGCAAACTTCTACATCAAAATAGGTAAAAAATTACCCCTCCTAAACATAAAACAGATCAATTGCAGCCTATAGCTACCTTATTCTGAAAAGGATAACCCAATATTAATTCAAAGAATTATGCGAAGGAGAAAAAATCAATAACAGATATAACATTATTGTCTACAGGTATCGCAAATGCTAGTTATAGAAGATATGATGCATTTATTGTATCACAAATGCTAAAGATTATCAACAACAAGGAAACATGAAGTTTGGACGCTTCAAAACTGTAGGCAGCCAGCGTCCAAGTATAAATGACACCTCATTCTTTTCACAACTGAGTAATTCAAAACAAAAGTTTACTTCTAAAGAATTGTGTTTAGTTATATGCTAAGACAAATAATAATGAGATTACACAGGAAAACACCAAGAAAGCTTATGGTTTTCAACAAGAAGAACTAATTCCCGATTCGTATGTTTATCCAGACAGTGCAATTTGTAATTGAAAGCTTATGGTTTTCAACTGCAAGCCTCTGGTAACGAATACTATATGTCAATGTCTGCCTTCGGACGAATACTAATTGACAGTATCAGAAACAGAAAGTTTTTCAAATAACATTTATCAGTTATCACAAGTCAACAACTAAAAAGGGTTGAAGAACACACAAACGAAAAATATTACAGCATATTGGAATCCGGACTGAGACGTTGAATTAATATGGCATAATTCGAAAGTTCAAAAGCACCAATAATATGTGACGCATTCTCAGTAATTCGATCGTACACCGACAATGATTCACAATTGCATAAATTTTCGGCCGTTTGAAACCAAAAGCAATGAAAAGAAAGCACTAATTCACCGCAAAATCCCCCTAATTGTTCCTTAGGTAGCATAAAATGCTAAAATAGAATGAACGAAGTAGTTCTGAGATTGAACACCTGCTTATTGTAGATTCCTCCTCAGCATCGCCTTCAGACTCTTCATCTTCACGCCATATTCCGTCAGAAACACCGTTGGCTTCCTCTTTAACGGTGCCGCTCTCCGATTCTTCCACTTCATCTCCCGCAGAAGAAGAATCAGCATCGTCACGAGGTGGGTCTTGAAGTCGATGTTTCGGAGACATTTTGAACGGAACGGAACGGAAGGGATAAAGCTATTTTCGAATAATACCTTCCGAATCGTCAAGAGGACGACAAACAGATCTGCAAAAAGAGAGAGTGACGGTGACGAGAGGCAAGATGAGATAAACCGATGGCACGACTTGAGCACTCAGCGATAGCCACGGCGAAGGAATGAAGGGCTTCTGGCGACTGAAGGCAGAGAGGGCTGGGGTTTTGAGCAGAAGATGAAATGAGAGGGTCTAAGGAATCCAAAAACTCTTTCAAAAATGAGCAGAGTGGACAGCGGATTTGAGCAGACAAAATGATCCGTTTTTGCCAAGGATATTTTTTAATGGATGGGATATTCTTACTACCATTTTTTGTTACTATCAATCTTACTACCACTTTTCCACCGTTAGATCAGAACTTTAATAGGAGAGAGAAATTATAAAGGTAGATGAATTCTAATCTAACGGTGGAAAAGTGGTAGTAAGATTGGTAGTAACAAAAAAAAATGGTAGTAAGAATATCCTATCCCATTTTTTAAATGATATGGTATTAACAAAATAAATTATTTATAACAAATCTTGTAATGGAAGGTATCAATTTGTTAATGGTATTTATAAGTTTCTTAAAGATAATTATCAGTGCTTTCGTCAGGTTTTTCACAAGTGTCTCTCATGAAACAACAAATAAGGGTTAATTATAACAAATCTTATAATGAAAATTACCAATTCGTTAATGATATTTACAAGTTCCATAATGGTAATTATCAGTGATTTCGTCAGGTTTCTCATAGGTGACACTCATGAAACAACAAATAAGAGTCAATTATAACAAATCCTATTTGGAATTATTAATTCATTGATGGTATTTACAAGTTCCGTAATGATAATTACTCGTGTTTTCGTCAAGTTTTTCACAAGTGTCTCTCATAAAACAATAAATAAGGGTCAATTACAACAAATCTTGTAATAGAAATTATCAATTCGATAATGATATTTACAAGTTTAATAATGATATTTATAAGAGTGTGTGTTTCTTAATGGAATAAATATTAAGAAGAATATATATATTTGTAGGGATGGGATATTGTAACTATCATTTTTTATCACTACCAATGTCGCTGTTACGGACCGGCCCAACGGCCCATATCCGTGCCACGGCCCAACATAGCTAGGAAGCATAGCCGATATATTGACAGGATCCTACCAAGATGAGATCTATCCTAACCGACACCCTGAGACCCCTCATATCTCGAACCCGGATCTTGTCACCCCAAGTATCATGCCAGACCGAGATACTCGCCTCGGACACATAGAAGGAAACCAACCAGGTGCACACGTTCTAACTTATGTTCTATTTACTTTCTGTCACACAGAGCACACACACCACCCCCTTTTGGCCTCACGCCACCAAGTTTACTACGAACTACGTGGACTTTGATCCCTTCAAAGGGTACGTAGGCTCTAGGCTTGACACTTAGTCAAGTCCAATTAATCTGTGATAGTTGCTAGAAACACACCAAGATCATATGACCACCGCCTACGGAGTTGAAGGGCATGCCGGCCCCTTGGCCCTTTTACAAATGGGGCATGGACATACTCGGACCATTCAGGCCGGCACAAGGGCAATGCAGATGGCTCATCGTCCCTGTCGATTACTTCACCAAATGGATCGAGGCAGAACCGCTCGCCACCATAACCTCGGCCAGAGTAATGAAGTTTTTTCGCCACAACATCGTCTCCCGATTCGGAATACTCGCTGAAGTTGTTACGGATAATGGGACCCAGTTCATGGACCATAGATTCCAGGCCTTAATGTGCGACTTAGACATTAAGAAACACTTCTCCTCTGTGGAGCACCCGCAGTCCAACGACCAGGCAGAGTCAGCCAACAAGATCATCCTGGACGGACTCAAGAAACGCATGCTGCAGGCCGACACCAGCTGGACCGAACAACTTCACAGTGTTCTTTGGGGATACAGGACGAGCGTCCAATCCTCGACTCAGGAGACCCCTTTCCGATTGACCTATGACTGCGAAGCAATGATCTCGGTCGAAATCGAGCAACCATCATGGAGAAAGGTTAAAGCCAGACAGGAAGGACAGGAGTCAAACGACGACGCTTTAAAAACTGATTTAGACCTCATCGATGAGATCCAAGTCACGGCTCATTGCCGAGAATTAGCCACCAAGCAACTACTCGCGGCTAAGTACAATAGAAAGATTCGACCATGGTCCTTCAACCGGGGGAACCTAGTACTCCGACGGGCCGACATAGGCAATAAAAATGCCTGGGACGGAAAGCTTGCGGCAAACTAGGAAGGCCCCTACTGAATCAAAGAGAAGCTCGACGGAGGGGCATACATCCTCGAAACCCTGGCACGAAAGCTAGTCAAGAGAACTTGGAACGCCAACAAATTAAAGATCTACTATAGCTAGATCCCGGTCCGGCCCAGCATAACAATTCGGTTATTCTTCTAAGTTTTAAATGTTTAAGTTGTTTTTCTTTCGACTTACGTTTGCTTGCAAAGCTCTTTAGGGCTATTTTTTATCAATAAAGGATCCCACTGAGGAGATTCATTAATGTGCACAAATACTCGCTTAAGCATGAAACCGAGGCAATAAAGCCCGGTCAAAAATTCGAAAGCCGAGGCCAATAAGCCCGGCACGAATAAACGGCTCCGAGGTGGTGTACCCGACCGAAAACTAAAAACATCTAGATGTACGAAACCGGCCGTTATACGCCGACAAGCATTGGTTAGAGCTCAGTGAAGGCGCCATACGTGGCCTTTCGCGAAATTGACGCGTCAACGCTCGCCCGGCTAAGCAAGCGGACTATCATGCAGACCTTGATCAGGTTGAAATGTTTGACCCAAGGTAAACGAAGCCTCGGTTGAACATGTGGTAGTTTGGCCCTTACGCCGGTTAAAAATAATCCGACTAGCGAAAGTTGGACCGAGGTAGTGCGGTTCAAAGTTAAGGACCCTTGAGGTACAAACATAAAACCCTGCCCCAACCTCCCACGCAAGTGTGGTAGAGTAAAAACGGCTCGTATTCATTACAGTCGACAAACATCTAAACTAAGTTTATAATTTTAAGCATAGGCAAAAGGATTATAAAAAAGTAAATCATTCATTGTTTAAAGTATATACATAATGGCCCAAGGGCCAGAATGGTTCAAAAACATAACAAGGGCATAGACGCCCCAAAAGAGAAAATACAAAGGTCCAAGGCTAGCTGGACGACCCGGCTTCAAGACCCCCTTCCTCAGCTCCATCAGCAAGACCCTCGGCGGCAGGAGATTGGTAAGGGATCAGATTCTCGTCCTGTACGAAGGCACGGTAGTCATAACCGTCCACGTTAAGCTCCACGCCGGGGTTAAAAATCGGATCTGAGCCAAGGCCTGCTCGAAGCACTCCCTGGCAGTCTGCAACAACGCGTCGGACGCCTCCTTATGTGCCGCCTGCTCTACAGAAAAGGCCGCCTTGGTCGCCTTGTGCTCATCAATCAAGGAAGCCCGCTGCTGCTAAAGAACCTTAATGGCAGCAAGACTCTCGGACAACCCCTTTTCAGCCCGGGAGCATTCCTCGGTCAACTTCTCGGCTGAGCCCCGAGAAAGATGGAGCTCTTGGTCAGCCTTGACCGCCGCGGCCTGGCAGCATCCCGCTCAGTCCTAGCCGCGTCCCACTCCGCTTCAGCAGAATTGGCTCTAGCCTCTGCCTCAGCGACTGCCTTATCCAGCTCCTCCGCAGATTTGGCCTTGGCCTCCGCCTCGGCCAGGGTCTTCTTCAAAACCTCCTCAGACGACCTCAGCCTTCGGCAATCAGCATCGGCCTTGGCATACTTCTCCCGCACTTGGACCAGGGCTTGAACATACCCAACGGACCAACACAGGTACCTTTGGGCCGCATGAAGTTCGTCCATGGCCGGCGGAGACAAACGCAGGTTCTCTGTGAAATGCCGAGGAGGGAGGAAAGCAATGTCCACTTCCGGGACCACCCCCTTATCCCACAGGAAGCCGCGCGGGAACACCGAAGACGAACCGGACGGCGACGGAGGAGGAGGAGGGGGAGGAGGAGAAGGAGGAGGAGGCGGAGGCGAAGAAAGCAGCGAGCCTGATGAAGCCTCAGGTGAGATCACAGGTTCGACCTCCTCCATAGCAACCACGGCCTCTTTCCCTTTCGAGGCCTGGAACTCTACCGCCTGGGAAGGCTCGACAATGGCGGCAGGAGTAGATCCTTGGCCAACTGAGGCCTTAGATTTCTTCACCGCATCAGCCTTGGGCACGGCGGAGCCCTCAGGGGCATCTCGCTTCTTAGACTGCCGGCTTGGAGAGGCAGCGGCAGGATTCGCTATGCGAAGATACAGCGAAGGGTGTTCATGTCTCTGGCTGAAAGAACAAAGAAGAAACAAATCAGTAAAACAAATGCAAAATCAATAAACAAGACAATGTGCTAAGCAAAAAACCCTACAAGTAGAAGGAAGAGGCTCAGAACCCTCCTCGATTATAAAGAAATTGGCGGGCTTCAAGCCATACTCCGCCACGTAGGCCTCTAACCGAGGAAGGGTAGCAAGCGAGTCCGGCCACAGATCCTTGTGCCGGACCTGGAAAGAGGTTACCTTAGCCTTATAATGGCTCTCCATCCAATATAGAGGAAAGCGCCAGCCCACTTTAGAATCCTCAGGGCCCTCTAGGAACCAGCATTCCTTCCCAAACTCAGCGAAAACCTTGAAAAAGGCCCCCTTGAAGCGCTTGAAGGAGTCCGAGAATGGCGTCATAAGCCTCCAGTCCGAGTTAATGCGAAGGGATACCAACCCTTTCAGCTTCTCACTCTCTTTTGGTGAACTAGGAGTAAAAGGGCCGAAATAGTAAAAGAAGAGGTTTGGGGTGCATGGAATTGGGACAGGGAAGGAGCGACACAGCTGCTCAAAAGCAACAAAATAAGCCCACCCGTTAGGATGAAGCTGGGATGGTGCAAGTCTCAGGTGCAGCAGGGCCTCCATTTGAAAGGGGGTGAAAGGGAACGAAACTTTGATCCGGGACAGGCAATACCGATAGAAGAAGAAGAAGTTCGGACTACCGACTTCCTGTGTCGCGCAAATGGGCTCATCGGCCCTCGGACAACCGACGACGCACCCAGGCATGGCCGGAATGTTCAACCGAGCGATATCAACATCCGACATGAGAGAGTGGGTCTTGAGCACTTCGTGAGACACCCAGTTGTATCACCGGCACAAGGCTTCAGGTGGACTAGAAGAGTCCGAACCCTCGGCCTCGGACTGTTGCCTCAAAGATCGGGATTTGGGAGCCATTAAACCTATAGGCAAATAAAAAACCAGTATCAATAAAGAGCGAGAATACCTTGTGCAACAATAGTCGCAGAAGAAAATGACAACGGACTCAGATGAATGGGGGCACTAGAAGGAGGACCCGTTGAAGACCGGTGCCGACAGGACCCAAGCATTGAAGAAGCCCCGGCATCATCACCACGAGCTATAAGATGCGAGCTCTCAGCCAGGCAATCCCAACAAGGGCCGTAGTACCCTTCTGGCAGAGGATCCGAGACGTTGGGCCGAGGACCTTCGTAGAAGTTAAGAGGCTGGGCCATCAAAGCTGGAGATTCGGAGCTGATTGAGGTGCCGACCCCTGCCCTGACGGGCAGCGCGAAGGGAGTATCACCTACCACGGGCCGAACAGGAAGAGGCATCGGAGCCCTAGTGGCAATAGGACGGGGCCCAACCTGCCTCGGACGACTAACGCCGCCTCGGCGCAAAGGCGCCAACGTCCCCATTGCAAGAGGTTTACCCCCGAGAACCCAGTAGGTGGCCCGGGGGAAGCGCGTACGGAGGAATGTTTCTTCTTCCGGCAACAGTATTGCTCTTGGCCTAGGAGAATTCCTACCTCTAGCCATATGAGGAAACAAAGGAGCCTAAGAACTAAGGGGTTTAGGTCAGAAGACAAAAATTTGTGAGAGTTTGGAAGTAAGACACTGAGGGAGAAACCCAGAAAGTTCGCCAAGTAACCCAGAAAAGTGGAAAGAACAGTAACACATGTGACAAGTCTTAGAAAAATAAACGGCAGAATACAGAGTAATACCGAACAAATGTAAAAGAAAATGAATGGAATACCTGTATGAATGAAATGAGGGAAACTCGGATGCTGGAAATAAAGAACGGCAAAATTTCAGATGAAGAAGACGATTCTCTGAACTCAGAGATTAACCAAAGAAAAACTTGAGTAAAACTTCACGAGCGGGAAAAGTGAAGAGGAAGAAAGAGGAAAAGCGACTTAAACTGCTGAGGCAAAGTAGCGAAACGACGAGGGCAAAGAGGTCCTTTCCAAATAGACACGACGGATTGGAACCGGGTGATATAAGCGCATTAAATGCGCACGAACATCGGGACGCGAATAGGTGCGGTGGTTGCAGGAGACCACCATTCAGAACATGACAGGTGTAAAACCGCAATTATGACGCGCGAAGAAAGAACCCCGAGCGGCAGCTCAAATGCCAACGGGCGGGAGGCAAAACGTCCTTGACCGGGGTCTTTGGTAGACGCCTTGGGCCGAAACGGGCTGGGGAACCATCCCGGTCACATGGCATCCTCGGCATGCCAGTAACGGTTAAGCCTTCCAAAGGCGAAAGAAGCCAGACCCCGGATCCAGATCCACTTTGAAGGCCACGGTAGTCACAAGCCGGTTCGGTTAAGACAAAGGCCCCGGATCTAGGAAGAGGCCGAGGCACATGAACATCTCGGCCGCCCAGAATTCTGGACAATCAAGCTGGGGGGCAACTGTTACGGATCGGCCCAACGACCCATATCCATGCCACGGCCAACATAGCTAGGAAGCATAGCCAATATGAGCATAGCCGATATATTGACAGGATCCTACCAAGATGAGATCTATCCTAACCGACACCCCGAGATACTTGCCCCTCATATCTCGGACCTGGATCTTGTCACCCCGAGTATCACGCCAGACCGAGATACTTGCCTCGGACACCTCTATAAATATAGAAGGAAACCAACCAGGTGCACACGTTCTAACTTATGCTCTATTTACTTTTGTCACACAGAACACACACACCACCCCCCTCTGGCCTCACGCCACCAAGTTTACTGCGAACTACGTGGACTTTGATCCCTTCAAAGGGTACGTAGGCTCTAGGCTTGACACCTAGTCAAGTCCAATTAATCTGTATTCTACTCAATTATAACAAATCCTATTTGGAATTATTAATTCATTGATGGTATTTACAAGTTCTATAATGATAATTACTCGTGTTTTCGTCAAATTTTTTACAAGTGTCTCTCATAAAACAATAAATAAGGGTCAATTACAACAAATCTTGTAATAGAAATTATCAATTCGTTAATGATATTTACAAGTTTAATAATGATATTTATAAGAGTGTGTGTTTCTTAATGGAATAAATATTAAGAAGAATATATATATTTGTAGGGATGGGATATTGTAACTATCATTTTTTATCACTACCAACGTCGCCATCACTTTTTTACCGTTAGATCAGAATCTCATCTACCTTTATTATTTCTCTTTCCTATTGGAATTCTGATCCAATAGTGAAAAAGTGGTCATGACATTGGTAATGTCAAAAATTGTAATGACAATATCCTATATCCATCTGTTGATGCATATATATATATATATCAAAGGAACTAAGTGACTCTGTGGTTGGGCCACTTGGACCCCATGAAGGTGAACCCACCTTCTCAATTTCATTTTCATTGAATCTTCTTTTAAGAAAAACCCTAACAAAAAAAAAACCCTCACCAAATCTTAGGCCGCTATCGGCCTGAGCTCAGGCTGCCAACGGTTGCAGGCCGTCCGACGGCCAGCCATGGGGGCCCTCTGGCAAGGGTCTTTTTTCATTTTTTTTCTTTTTAAATTTATTTAAAAATTGGGGGCAAAAGGGTAAATTCACCTGAATTTGGAAATCTCAATTCGGTCCTTGATCACCTTTAAGTTCTTTAACAAGTTTAATAAAAATTTAGGATTTTACAATTTCATTTGGTATTTAAATGAAATGTTTTCTTATATTAATCCAAACACTTTGAACAATTCAAAGCAGTTTTGAATTCAACAAGAAAGCTACCAATCAGTCTTTTGAAAACCGGACCAGACCGAGCGGTTTGGACCGGAAACTGGCAAATCGGCCAGAAGACCGGTTCGAGTTAGGAGGTGACCCTGAGTTCCGAGTTGAATCGGGGTCAACTCAGCCTAACCTGGCCGAGTCACAATCTCTTTTTTTTTTTTTTAAACATCGATGGAAGAGAACGGCGGTTTAGATCCATCCATGGCGGCGAGTTTCGTTTGTGTTCGTCTACAATGGTGCCTCAAATTCACTGAAAAAGGTGACGATGGTGCCTCATATTTGCCGATGAAAGAGGGAAGGAAGCATAAGGATGGATCTACAATTCAGCTTCCTTCCCTCACTCGCAGCCATGGATAGATCTTCTTCTTTGTGTCTACAAGCAGCTGCAAGATAATATTGCAACAGAGACAGAGTGTATGTCGATTATTGGAAGGCTTAAAGTTGTATGGTAGAATCTAGGCACACAAGCGGAATGAAGATGCTAAAACCCCTTTCTTCTTCTTTGATATGCTCATGTCTTTGACCTTGTAAGCGTGTGTTTGAGTGAGAAATAAAAAGTAAAGGAAAAAGCTGAGCTTTGAAAAGTTCTTTGGGCATTTTCCCCATTTTTGATATCACTAGCATCCATCTGACTGCACCTTTTTGTTATTTTTAATTCTTTATGTTGCATCATGTTCATCTCTGGCACCTACAAGTCACAGATCGGTGATGGTATCATATCTATCAACGCGCTTTCTGATCATAATCCCGTGAATAATGAGAAAAATCTCTGACATTATCTCTTTTGTTTTTAAAAGAAGGGTGAAGGTGCATTTTTACCAACATAGTATTAGGGAAGGAGCAACCAGCACAAATATTTATTAAGGGTATCTTAAATACCAACAAACAATTAAAACAGGCTAAATAACACAACACCGTCAGCTTCATTTTGTAACGCTCGTCCAGGTGGCTAAAGATGTTTGTAACATCCTGAATTTTGAATCTAATATCTTGAACATAAACCTATTTTGGGAAGACTAGTAGGCTCTATTTTTGGAAAGTGATAAATTTGAAATCAGTATTTTGTGGGCCCCGTGAATAGTATTTACTATTCACGTATACGTTTTTACTATTTACAAATACGTATTTAAAAATATATATATATATATATATGTTATTCGCAAATACGTATTTAATACTTGAAATTTGTGAAATATGAATAGTGTTCACTATTCACAAATACGTATTTACTATTTAAAAATACGGTATTTACTATTCCTAAATACGTATTTACTATTCATGTGGGACCCACGACCAAAATAATTCTTCCTCCCGACAGAAACTCTCGTGAGTTTTGAAAATATTTCACGCGGGACCCACGTAATAGTAATTTACTATTTGATTTATAATATTATATTATTTAAAATATTAAAATATTATTAAAATTTTTTAAAAATGTTCACGGGGCGGCTACTTAGTCACGGGGGGAGATTTCTTTTTAATTTTTAGGAAAATTACGTAAAACGACCCAGAGACAAAAATTACACTTAAAGACCCATTTTCCAACTATAAATAGACCTTCCATTTCATTTCATTCTTCACAACTTCTAAGAGCCATAGAGAGAGGTAGAGAGAGAGAGAGAGAGTAGAGAGATATTTGCTTAAGAGTTATAATAGCTGGTTGGTGATTCGGGTATTAGCAAGTAACAGGTAACTCTGAATATTCTTCCTTATACTTGTGAATTATGTATGATTATAAATTTGTTTGTTTACTATTTTGGCAAGAATATTTAGAAAAATATTTATGGTTTTAAGATCTGGTGTGGGAACTTTGATTTGCAAATCTGCAGAGGTACTATTTATACGTACGTTACTATTCACGTATACCGTATTTACTATTCATTTTTACTATTCATGTTACTATTCACGTATACTGTATTTACTATTCACGTATACCATATTTACTATTCACACCGTATTTACTATTCATTTTACTATTCACGTATACCGTATTTACTATTCATAATATTATTCACGTATACATACCGTATTTACTATTCACGTATACATACCGTATGTACTCTTCATTTTTACTATTCATGTATATATATATCGTATTTTACTATTCACATATACGCATAGTATTCACTATTCATAAATACGCATATTGATGTATAAAACTTTATGGTATAATAATGCATTATTTTGAGTGAACATATTCATCATGGCGGTTGTATTATGATGGGTGGAGTAAGGAGGGATTTGAATGATAAGAATGATTTATGCCACCACTCGGTGCACAGTGGATGGTACTTGTTTCAGGGCCCCATCTTCCATGTTTTCCTCTGGCCGGGATTTCATTGGAGTTGTGGGACATGTGACACCTCCTTAGTTATTTTAAAGGAGGGGAGCCATAGTCCAGATTTAAGCTATATACCTTTGGCCGGGTGTATCTTAAGTTTTGGTGAGCTTGGAACAATTCAGTCAAATGAATAAGTTTCTATTGGACTATGTGTTAGCCTATGGCTCCAGTCTGCGGTATAAGGGAGGTGGTGATATAAGGGAGGCTGCATACTGCATAGTGCATTTCTGAACAGTTCAAGAATTTGATATGATGATGAATATTCTGTAAAGACATGAGATGAGAACTTTTGAGATATATATGTTTTAATACCTTCTATATTGATGACTATTAGTATAAATTATTTTGTATGATAAATTATGGAATCTATATATATATTTGAAATCAGCCCATATCTTTTTGTCATATATTATTTGCTCGTGTACGGTAGAAATATTTAGTAGTTACTGAGATGTGTAATCTCACCCCATATTAACATTTTTCAGGTGAATAACTTAGTAGAGATCAAGGGAATGCACCCATGGAGTGAGCTTTGTAGGCTCTTCTGTACTCCTTTAGTTTATGTTGTGTTATTTTATTTGCCATGAACCTAAAAGACTTCCGCATTTTAAAATAACTCTTATTTATTGGATTTATTTTGGCCCTGTATAAATGGATTTCTACCTTTGGCCATATTGTAAATATGTGTTTGAGTGTTGAATATCCTATATTTGGAGGTGTTACTATTATTTTGGCCAAGATTTTGGTATTGAAAATGAGGCGTTACATTTTTGGTATCAGAGCCTGGTTCTGGCCAATCTGTAAATTTCCTATCAGTTTTCTAAATAAAAATTTTGAGGTCATGGCAAATTAAATATCATAACATGTGCATTTTCCTTTATAGCTTTGGATTCTTTTTACCAATTTTCTTGTGACATTCATGATAGGAGAAGAATGGGTTAATCAAAATATTCAAGTGATTGATAATGAGGATTTATGATTTGAGGATGTGATTGAGATTAAATTTCAGAGCTGCGTAGCGGAAGTTGGTAAGTAGAAAATTTATTGAATATTGGATTCTGTAGGCCCAAAATTACTTTCTAGGATGAATATTTTTATTGGTGTCTAGGAAAGTGATTGAAAGACTAAGCCCCTATTTGATGTTTATTCAATTAGTTGCCGTTGTAAAAAAAGTATGAAGAGATGTTCGCTAGATTTTCACTTACCTAGCTAATTTATATGAGTAACAGATGACAATACCATAACAGAATACGGGCATAGTCTTGATTATACAGAATAACTGGCTTAAGTTTGAATTTAATAAGATAAAGTTGAGTTTGGCAGGAAAACTCGAAAATCCTTATGAATCCTAGAATAGAGATTACAAACATTAGCAAGAAGGCTAAGAAGAGTAGACTATATTAATTCAAGCATCAAGAACAACAGTTGGTACAATCCCACCGCAAGCTTCGACTATCTCAAGTTTAAGTCTATTAATTTCTTCCTGAGCGGCTGCTCTTGAGAGAGGACCATCAGGAGACATTGTTCTTCTCAATCTAGCTATTTGCTTCATAGTGCTTCGAATTTTTACATAAGGCCAATGCTTTATTCCTCCCCTATGGCATATTTTCATTAGAACATTTTTGCATAGACGAACTTGTTGAGCCGCTTCTTGTTGAGGTAAATGGAATAAGTCTCTAAGATCATTAATTGACATTGATGCAGCTCTAATATTTTGTTCAGCTCTTGATCGGTATGGATTACTAGGTATGGGGACTGAAGGATTATTATTTACAACCATGAGCTCTTTTCCTTTATTGGATATATTTTCTGTATTGGTTGGAAATGAACTATTAGGGAGTTCATTTTGATTTTTAGTCCATTCCAAACCAACACAAAGGGCCTCATAGTAGGCTGATAGGGGATCTGACACCAGGACATACCCTAAAGAATTTTGATTCAAACAATAATTTTCTAGAAAATGTTTGACATCTTCTAAATTTTTCTTACCAAAGTCAAATACTTGAGGACTGGAAGAACCTCCTTGTACGTCCTGGTGAAAGATAGCGTGGCATATCATACCAATCCTCCCATGAACTTCAAGTTTATGGTATTGAAGTCCATTGGTATGAATAATCTCTCGTAGAACATGGCAGCAACCACATGAAAATGGATTAGTAGTCTCAGTCAAGGTAGAAGCAGGATTCCTTGGTTGAGAAGGTACCGTAGACTCCATAAGTTCTGCCACATTACGACACCTTTGGACAGGTCGCCTTGATGGACCTGCTTCAGATTCCTTTCTGTTAGTAGTGGTAAAAATAGAATCTTGTATCCTTGGAGGAGGAGTAGGAATGTTAATCGTTGAGGCAGATGAATGAACGTTCATACTTACGGGATTTTGGGGAAGTAAAGAAGAATAAGGGTATGATGCATTGTTTGACAAATCAGACAACATGTTAGTCTGATAGTCATGAAGTAAGGCTTCAAGAAAGAAAGGGTTGAATGAATCGGAGACTGGAATAGAGTTACTTGAACCGGCCATGTTTAAGGATAATGTGGAAGGTTATAGTGAAGGTTACGATCGGAGAGGAAATGAATATGTGGAGGTTTTGTGAAGTTTGAGAGAACGTGAAACATTTACTCTTTCTTTACTCTATTTATAGCTGGGCTAGCAACGTCTATATTTTGTTAAGCAGCATCGGATTCTCATCTGTCGTTAGCTCAGAATCATGTAGATTTTGTTGTTATGCGGAAAATTTTATGGCACCGCACCCTAGTGCACCCTAGCCACCGTTAGGGGTCGCAGTTTCCTAGACCTTTGCAGACAGAAATCGCTATGGCATTTATTGTTAGCTGTGTTTTCAAGAAATTAAGTTTGGACGTTTATACGCGCATTTATCTAAGAAATCTGTCTTGGATGTGCAGCTGACTCAAGATGTCGGAATTGACATTTGAATAGGATTTTAAGCGTAAGCGTGCTAAGGTGATAGTAATCTTGGGAAGGGTGACTTCCTAATAATATTAGATGAACCGGAGAGAATCCGAAGATTTGAAATGATGATGAGTTGTGCCAATTAACCCGAGAGCATTCTTCACTCTCCGAGTATCCGAAGAACTCTATGAATTTGTCAAAGATAATTCAAAGACTAAGGTTTTTGGATAAACATGTTGGAAGATCGATGGAAAGGTATGAAATGGTGATCCTTAGGAATGCCAGTAAGATGTTAGAATGAATATAGTAAATATTGAGGATAGGCTTTAATTTAATCTAAGCTGAAATAGAACTCAAGAACGAAATGAGCCTTTGTGATATTGCAGGTTGAGGTAGAATTAGAACCTTGTGAATACTGCTGAGGTTGTAGATAGTCTTCATATAATCCAAGAATTAGATTAGGAATTGTGAATCATGATCTTAGTATGATGGGTATTTTTGGGGAAACACGAATTATCAGTTGATGTTGAGGTTATAAGAATCAAATTGTAAACTTGACTATTAATGTCTGGGAATATTTGAAAATAGACTTGAATTCAATCTGAGTTAAGATAGTGTGTCTAATTAAGAAAGTATGAAATCCGGTGATTTATGTTATAATATTAGTATGTTATTTGGGTGTGATTAATAGATAACTATGAGAGGAACAGATGATATTTAGTATATGTCTTTGAGATACTAAGGATTGAATTTGAATCATGTGAACAATGCTGAGGTTGTGAGAATAATATTTGAATGTTTTAAATCTTAGTCTAGGAATTGTGAAACATGAATGTTCTATGGATATTATTGAGGACACATGATATCTCTGTCTTGCTGATATTGAAGTTCTAAGAGTTGATTTGTAATTTGACAATTATCATTTTTGGGGAAAGTTTGAGGATAGTTCTTAAATGATATAAGCTATGGAGTATGATGAATCTAGTATGAATAATTGGGGTTTTAGAAATAGGATGATGAATCTGAAAGTTGGTAGGGGATCTAAAGGGTTGCTACTAGTATAAATGTAATATAACAGTTCAACTTAACAGTTGTATTGATTCTTTAGGAGACTGAATTGATTGAATAAATTGAGATATTAGAATATGGTATTAATTGATTTGAGAGAAATAGGGAACAAAATGTGATACCAACATGTATAAGATGTTCAGAGATTGCCAACTGTTTAACTAGCATAGGAAATGATCTTGATAATAGAATCTTTCTTTAGAAATAATGAATTGAGTGTTTCATGGATGAGTTGAGTAGAATAAGTTGGAACCTGGAATGTATTCGGAGTTGGTGACTATTTAAAATAGTTGCTAGGTCCCTGAGTATTTGAATTTTGAACTTACCAATGCACTTGCTGTGTTTGGAAATTTTTACGCAATATTTACAACAGGATTTAAGACCAGTTTGTAATCGACATTTATAAACTATGATGTCTCATGGAATGAATCCTTGCGAAATTCGAACAAGAATTGACTTTTACATTATGATTGTGGTGGAAGGTGTACAAGCTAGAAGAGGTTGGAAACTGTTGTGGATATACTTAGTTTGCGGAATCTTGCCAAATGTACTTGTTTTTGAATTACTTGCCATTGGTGAAAGCTAGATTTAGTAAGTAAGTGTTTTCTTAAACTTGAATTGAGGAAGCACGGGTATAGGATAGACGAGCAGAGGCTTGAAGCGGTAAGACCCGTTGAGCTAGTTTGCATATGGTGGTATCTCTAGGCTATAAGACTTATGTGCCTAGTATTGTGTTTGTTGCCTATCATGGTAACATTAGACCTGTATGTCTAAAGTTTATCTTAAGGTTGGCAAAATAATCAGATTATATCATATTGTGGTTATTATGGCCTGAGGGTAACTTCTTAAGCTGTAAGATCTGAATATCCAGTGTCGTGGTAATACAATGAAATAAGCAGAAAGGAAGAATGAACTGGCCTGTGAGGCCAGTGTAACCAAGCGCTCAAATAAGGAACTAGTGGATCCTGTGTCTGAATATTACTTTGGGTACAGGATGAACGAAAATTGTGTTGTGTGCTTGGTGAGCATGTTTGGGAAAGAGATAGGACTTAGGGATAATATGATATATAAAGCTGAGTCGGAGCGGATTGTTGATGCGGGGGATAAGCAATTGAAGAACAAGGCTATTAGCTTGTAAAGGTTGTGTGTAAAGGAATGGCTCCCGGAGATGCTACTTGGGAAACGGAGGAGAGCATGCGACAAACCTATCCTCATTTATTTAAATAGGTTAGAATTCTTATTATAGCGAAATTTTGAGGACAAAATTTTCTTTTAGGAGGGGAGAAATGTAACATCCTGAATTTTGAATCTAATATCTTGAACATAAACCTATTTTGGGAAGACTAGTAGGCTCTATTTTTGGAAAGTGATAAATTTGAAATCAGTATTTTGTGGGCCCCGTGAATAGTATTTACTATTCACGTATACGTTTTTACTATTTACAAATACGTATTTAAAAATATATATATATATATATGTTATTCGCAAATACGTATTTAATACTTGAAATTTGTGAAATATGAATAGTGTTCACTATTCACAAATACGTATTTACTATTTAAAAATACGGTATTTACTATTCCTAAATACGTATTTACTATTCATGTGGGACCCACGACCAAAATAATTCTTCCTCCCGACAGAAACTCTCGTGAGTTTTGAAAATATTTCACGCGGGACCCACGTAATAGTAATTTACTATTTGATTTATAATATTATATTATTTAAAATATTAAAATATTATTAAAATTTTTTAAAAATGTTCACGGGGCGGCTACTTAGTCACGGGGGGAGATTTCTTTTTAATTTTTAGGAAAATTACGTAAAACGACCCAGAGACAAAAATTACACTTAAAGACCCATTTTCCAACTATAAATAGACCTTCCATTTCATTTCATTCTTCACAACTTCTAAGAGCCATAGAGAGAGGTAGAGAGAGAGAGAGAGAGTAGAGAGATATTTGCTTAAGAGTTATAATAGCTGGTTGGTGATTCGGGTATTAGCAAGTAACAGGTAACTCTGAATATTCTTCCTTATACTTGTGAATTATGTATGATTATAAATTTGTTTGTTTACTATTTTGGCAAGAATATTTAGAAAAATATTTATGGTTTTAAGATCTGGTGTGGGAACTTTGATTTGCAAATCTGCAGAGGTACTATTTATACGTACGTTACTATTCACGTATACCGTATTTACTATTCATTTTTACTATTCATGTTACTATTCACGTATACTGTATTTACTATTCACGTATACCATATTTACTATTCACACCGTATTTACTATTCATTTTACTATTCACGTATACCGTATTTACTATTCATAATACTATTCACGTATACATACCGTATTTACTATTCACGTATACATACCGTATGTACTCTTCATTTTTACTATTCATGTATATATATATCGTATTTTACTATTCACATATACGCATAGTATTCACTATTCATAAATACGCATATTGATGTATAAAACTTTATGGTATAATAATGCATTATTTTGAGTGAACATATTCATCATGGCGGTTGTATTATGATGGGTGGAGTAAGGAGGGATTTGAATGATAAGAATGATTTATGCCACCACTCGGTGCACAGTGGATGGTACTTGTTTCAGGGCCCCATCTTCCATGTTTTCCTCTGGCCGGGATTTCATTGGAGTTGTGGGACATGTGACACCTCCTTAGTTATTTTAAAGGAGGGGAGCCATAGTCCAGATTTAAGCTATATACCTTTGGCCGGGTGTATCTTAAGTTTTGGTGAGCTTGGAACAATTCAGTCAAATGAATAAGTTTCTATTGGACTATGTGTTAGCCTATGGCTCCAGTCTGCGGTATAAGGGAGGTGGTGATATAAGGGAGGCTGCATACTGCATAGTGCATTTCTGAACAGTTCAAGAATTTGATATGATGATGAATATTCTGTAAAGACATGAGATGAGAACTTTTGAGATATATATGTTTTAATACCTTCTATATTGATGACTATTAGTATAAATTATTTTGTATGATAAATTATGGAATCTATATATATATTTGAAATCAGCCCATATCTTTTTGTCATATATTATTTGCTCGTGTACGGTAGAAATATTTAGTAGTTACTGAGATGTGTAATCTCACCCCATATTAACATTTTTCAGGTGAATAACTTAGTAGAGATCAAGGGAATGCACCCATGGAGTGAGCTTTGTAGGCTCTTCTGTACTCCTTTAGTTTATGTTGTGTTATTTTATTTGCCATGAACCTAAAAGACTTCCGCATTTTAAAATAACTCTTATTTATTGGATTTATTTTGGCCCTGTATAAATGGATTTCTACCTTTGGCCATATTGTAAATATGTGTTTGAGTGTTGAATATCCTATATTTGGAGGTGTTACTATTATTTTGGCCAAGATTTTGGTATTGAAAATGAGGCGTTACAATGTTGACATGACTGGTGGAGAGCTGAGGAACCAGAAGCGCGAGCTGAGGAACCAGAAGTGCGAGCTGAGGGGAGACCTTCGACCACCCTTCCACCACCATCATTTCTTCATTCCGTCGACCTTCCCTTTCGCCAGACGGTGACGGTCAAAGACAGAAGCAGCACTACAAGTGCTGGGTTTCCGGTGAGTTCTCACCACCACCTCCCTTTCTCTGTCATTTACCCATTACAGCCGCCAGTCATTCCCTAGTCTTCGCCATCATAGATTCCTTCCTCTGTTCAGATTCACTCTTCACCATTGACGCCACCTTTCTCTCTCCAACCACCAACAAACGCACACCAACACCACTCAGTTTTATTTACAAAATAAGTAACAATACTTTGAGACCTTTGTTATCCCAATAGCTGAATGGATTTTATTGTAGTCAAGTTTCTTTGACAAGAAATGAACTGGAAGTAATACTACGACGTCGATAACCAAGGAAGAAAAGGGGAAAAAGCAAAGTTTTCAAAACATACCCAACCCAGTAGCTTTTTCAAAAGACTCGCCGGAATCTGGAAATATTGTCGGGAAATGCAAAGAATTGCCGGAAACTGGAGATATTGCCAGAAATGCAGAATCTCGATAGAAACCACAGAGAAATGACGAGACTAAGCTGTCAGTGCTCGGCGAAGGAGAAAGTGAAGGTGGAGAAAAGAAAGACGATCACCGCCTACATCTTGCCGTCGACGATGAAGAAGATGATGCCATTCAAGCCCGTGTTTGCAGATCGGCGTCGCCTTTACCTCTGAGACTGTGTTTTCACTGACTCTCACATTTTCACTGTTCCACACGGACTCTTGTGTTCCTCTTCTAGATGCCATGGTCTTCAATAGCGAAGATGGGGTGGCAGTGCATGGTGGCTGAGACAGTGTCGCGTGAAATTACGAGTGGGGGAGGGACAAAGTAATGGTGGCGGTAGAAGAGAAGGTAGAGGTTGAGAAGGAGGGAGACGATCAAGAGGAAGGACTTGAAGTTGAGAGGGAGTAGGATTGAAGTTCTGAGGAAGTTGATGGGCATTGGAGTCAATGGAATCCTCCTCGCAAGGTTGGGGATGGGGATGGTACTGGAGTGTGGCGAGGTGGCCTCCATGTGGACAGCAGCTAAGCAGTTGAAAGTCAGCTAAACGTCTGTTTAAAAAAAAAACAAAAGGTGTTATTTAGCCTGTTTTAATTGTTTGTTGGTATTTAAGATACCCTTAATAAATATTTGTGCTGATTGCTCCTTCCCTAATAGTATGTTGGCAAAAATACACCTTCACCCTTAAAAGAATTAATACCATATCACACATCCCCATATCACACATCCCCTCATATTTACATAAAATATTTTTTATTGTTAAAATATGAATAGTTTTATATATTTTAATTAAATTATATTTTTTAATTCATATCGGTTTAACTCTAGTCTGACTCCGGTTTGACTCCGATCTGACCCACTGACTCTTAACCCAATACCTGGCCGGTTCAATGACCGGTCCGGTTTTCAGAATCTTGCTACCAATAACTTTGGGGAGATTCCTAGTTCTTAGTGCAAGATAGTTAAAATCGAGATTTTACGTAAAATCAGAAGAGAGATAAAAATTCGTAAAATATAAAATCATAACGTAAAAAAATCGTAAAAACATAAAAGTGTTTGAAAAATTAATAAAATAATTTTAATTAAAAAAACCTTAAAAACCTAAAATCGTAGTAATAAATCAAAATTTTATCTACCAAGCTTACATGTTCCAAGCTACTCGCACTTCTATTTTTACATAGTAAGGGAAGATACGCACCCTACCTTCCAAACCAGAGGAGTATCAACAACTTTTCTTTTTTTTTTTTCCGATGGGAAAAAAAACAAGTCTTAAATCACTCTACGCTTCAATTACAAAGGACCATCTTAACTTGTACAAGCCCGAACATACAAAAACCTTTTTAGGCATTCGTTTTTCTGCCTTTTTATTTCCTCTTCCAACTATTTCTCTAGGGGACAGCAGGCCAACTGCTGGTAAAGCACTTTAACATAAACTCACATTTCAGAGAAAAGATTCTAAAACAATTTGATACAACAATCAATTTATCAATGGAGGAGGAAGCTAAATTTCCACTCTAGCACTGAAAACTATAACTACTATTCAATGCCTAAGACTGTCAAAAGTACAGAGGGCCTCAATGTCCTTGACCCCAAATAAAATGAGCACCAAAAAGAAAAAATCCAATCACCCCTCCTGAGTCCTAGTTACTTGCGTGGTTACAACTTACATTTATATTTTCTTTTAACAGTTAATACAAACTACTAGTACTACCCATCAGACTACCAATAACATCATGCCTAAAGGATTGATGATGTCAAAGACACGACCCAAAGCTGCATTATAAGGAAGATGGAGTAAAGAATTATGTTGTCAAAAAAGTCCAGAGCTTCTTCCCTATAGAAGCTTCACCAGGATGTCCAATGTCGACATCTTCTACATTATCAGCACCTTCACCATGGGATTCTTCACTTCTATACTCGTCGTGATCCCTAGCATCGTCTGGCGTCCCATTGACCTCCTCACTCAAGGCTGAATGGTTGGCTGCATTCCGTGCCGTTTCATCATAGTCATCCTGGATCTCCACAATTTTCTCAGACTGGAACACATGCAATTTCACGTCACAAACACAATCAAAACCTTCCAAGATTTGAGCTTATTCTAATTCCCAGATTACCAATGGTTTAATAATAATCATGATGATGATGCTCTAAAGAGGTAAATCAAACATTAAAGATCCCCAAAAAATAAAAATAAAAAAGAACAAAATAAAAGGAAATAAGATGCAGCATAAAACGCAATGTACCGTGCTCACCTGCACAAGTATGCGCCCACCATTCTCATTAGTAACACCCAATGAGAGCGAAGAAGTTTTTGAGTGAAAAATTGCATCTTCTGTTTCTTTTACACGATCAACCTCTCCCTCGCTTTCTTTGCTACCTCCTCCAGAAAAGGCTCGGCTAGATGTGGCTACTGCCCCACTAAGCAATCGGTGTACAACCATGTCAATAGATAGAAAAGGCCAGTAAATTGTTTACAGCTATCAACAACTCTAAAAATGAAAAGAAAACTATTGGTCTAATAATATTAAAAATATTGCTGATGATATAAGCCAAAGATCAAGCAATAAAGCATTCTTGGATCCAAATCAAGCACAGAACCAGAATGTTGAGAAATCCTACGTGGGAGCCTGTAAAAATTATTTTAGCAAGCTCCAGCATAAGAAAATGACCTAAAACAAAACTTATTCACTTCAACAAAGTATGATTTATGAAAATCAAAATACTATCACAAATTGATTTTTCCTCGTTTCTTCTGTAGCCACAAGTAAATAATCCATATCGGTGTGTATGAATCAGAATATAGTACTTACGATTTGGGTCGTCTCAAATTATATCTTGACTCACGTGCAGGAGGAGCAGCCTTCCGCCTCCTCCTTTTGGGTTGCCCTTGCACTTCACTGTCAGATTGTCCCTCATTGACATCATCATTTTTACTCTCAGTCATCTGTGATGTTTGAACATGGTTTCGTTTCCTTGCATTTGCCGGCATTCTTCTTTTGGATGGTTTCCGTGTCTCGTTATTCGTATTGGCAGAATCCTCAGCAGTTCCATTTGGATATTCAATCTCATCGTCATTCAAGGATTCTCCAAGTATGTTCTTAGCATCTTTGACAACAGCTATCACAGATTTATTACGCTTTATTCTGGACCTTCCTCTTTTGCGAAGTTTCTGCTGACCACCCTTTGAATCAGAGAGCTGTGAGTCTTCTGGTGCTTCTGGTGCCTTACTGTCAACATTGCTTTGATTGTCAACAGATAAATCTTTTTCAGCTTCAGCCTCTGCGAGGTCATTGTGAGGAAGATTCTTCTGAACACCAAAAGAATCGCTTACAATTGCAAATGATAACTCTTCCTCATTTTCAGGGCCAGGAATTCCCTGTGAAGATTCCTCAATTCTATCTTTTCCAACAGACAATTTTGCAGCCTCTCTTGAAGCGTGGGCGTCTTCAGACTCAATCTTTCTACCGGGGGAGATTTTGAATATCTTAGAGGTGCATTTACGCAACCAAGAGATTCCGCCAGAGACTGGAGATTTTGACTCAGTTGCAAGTGACACTTCAGTATTTTGCCTTGAGACCAGATTTCCATCAGGACTACCTTGCACAACATCATCAGCCAATTTTGGAAGTGAAGGCACCTCTATATTTTCAATTTCAGCTAAGGATTGTAAGTCAGACAACACAAATTCAGAGACTATTTCACCACAATTCACACAACTCCTGAGTTTCTCAACGAAACTAACAAAACGCCGTCTCTCCTCTACAAATTGCTCTCGCTGACTTTTGAGCTTACTGTTAAGATCTACAAGCATATCTATATCCTCGCGCATTTCCAACTGCTGCCTTTCCATATCCTTTTTATTCTCAGCAAACTCTTGTTTATCCTTTTCTATTTTACTTCTTTGAAGTTTCATTTCCTCCATCTCTCTATGGGCAACTTCTCTCAAATAGTTAATATTACTTAATTCTTGCTCTCTTTCTTCCTCAAATAATTTCTTCCTCTCCAGAAAATAGTTTTCTTTCTGCTCTAACTGATTCTGCATATCAGCTTCAAGTTCTTTTTTCCGCAGCTCAAAATCCAGAAGCATTTGGTTCCTCTCACTTTGAGATTTTTCAGCTAAGTCAGACTTCTCAGTCTCCATTTCAATAGCAAATGACTCTTTGGCCAACTTTAGAGCTTCTAACTCCCTTTGTATGTGTTCTTCATTTGCCTGCCTCTCATTCTTCAACTTTTCTCCTTCAATTTGTTGCAGTTTAGATATCTCCTCCTTTTGTTTACTCACGTTTTTCAGCTCCTTCTCTATATCTGCTTTTTTCAGGTCCAGCTCCTCCCAATCTCTTTCAAAAATCTCCTTTTGCTGCCTCAAATCATCAGCTTCTTTCAGAAGCAGTTCTTTCTGAAGCCTGTACTGATCAATTTCATGTTTTAATTCTGACTGCAAGCGCTCATGTTCTGACCTCTCCTCCTCAGTCACTTTAAGAGAATTTGTTTCTTCATGTATCCTTTGAAGCTCTTTTTCATTGTCAGTCCTTATCTTCTCAACTTCAGCCTTCATACCAAGCAATCTCTCCCTCTCACCTTCTAGTTGCCCTTTCTCTTTCTCCAAGGTCTTCTCATCGGACTTGAATGACTTCTCCCTTTCCTTCAAACCTTTCAATTTCAATTCATACTCTTTTTCTTTTTCCCTAAGCTTCTCTGATTTCTTTTCCAACGCTTGTTCACGCTTTGCAACTTTCTCCTCCAGGTGGCTAATTTCAACTTCATTTTTTTCCAGTTCCATCATTCTGTTCTGTAGACCAGCTTCAAAGGATTTTCTTTTTTCATCCAATTCCACATCAAACTCCTGCTTTTTCAAATCAAGCGTGGCATTGTGTTCCTCAAGAAGCTTCTGAATCTCAACCTGCAAAAACAAGGTATACATATCAACAAATAAGAAAAAAATATACGTAGCAATAGGGACACCAAGATAAATTCAATAAAAACTGATAAGGTTTAGGACCCCAAACAATTAAATTTTCTCAGGGTAACAATTCAGCAAAATTGTTCCAATTTCCAAATCATTTCAATTTCAATTATACCACATATAGTTGAGAACCTGAACACAGCTAACTTATAAATTATTGAAGTTTCAAAATAGTGACACAGATGATTCAGCAGTTTCTATAGGTCAATCACCATCCATCTCTAAAATTTCACATTAACAAAGATTAAGTAAATTAACATACTTTTTCTCTATCATTAAGTTTTTCTTCCCACACAGACAGCTCCTTCTCTTTCAGGTCCAAGTTCATTCTCATTGCATCATATTCCTGCATTAGAGGGATATTGACATTCAACACATGATGGTAAAATACATGACATGAGAATAAACAAAGTAATGACCAAACAATAGTTCAAAAACCAAGAAACTTTGCCTTCTCTTTTAGATTTATATTTGCAAGCCTGCTGTTAATGTCATCTTCTTTGCTTCTCAAGGTCACATTGGATGCTTCAATATTCTTCTGTATGTCTTCAAGTTCCTTCTCTTTATGCCTCAATATTCTGTCAGTCTCATTTGACCTCTGCTCCCTTTCGTTGAGAATTCTTTGACTCTTTGCTAGCCTCTCTTCTCCTTCCTGCAGTTTCTTTTCCCATTCTCTTAAGTCCTCCCTCTGCTTAGATAATGTACTCTCATGCAATTCTCTCCTGTTGAAAATCCAAATAAGGTGATTTTTTAACAACCAATAGTAATAGTGATGGTAGTAATAATAAAGATAGTATCGGGAATACTCTGCAATAAATGATAATCGCTCTCTTCGAAGTGCAGACTCCTGGGCCTCCAATTCTTTTGATTTTCTATCCATCTCTAAACTCTTCCTGTTCAATTCTGCACTCTTGGCATCAGCAGCACGTAACCTGGCCTCTACTTCCAAAGATTTCTCTTCAATGCTAGCTACCAAAGCATTTGCTTCAGCTAGCTTTGAGTCCGCACTGAATTTGATTTCTGCATGCTCGGCACGCATTTCTCGTAAAGACTTCTCAAGCTGTCAGAGGGTAAATTTCCAAACATTATAAAGTAATAGACATGCTTTAACAACAATGATTAAAGTGCAATGAAGTTGAGGTCAATATTTCATCAATTTAAAAAAAGAAAAAGAAAAAAACAATCATGCAAACATTACAAGTATGTATTAAGAAATCTTACATCAAGCACGCACTCCTTCTCAACACCCAAGGCATTCCTTAGATTATCTTCTCGTTTCTCAGCTTCAGACATAGCAATTAAATGAGATGACTTTTCATGCTCAAGGGCATCCCTCACTTCCTGTAAATCTTGGCTTAGCTCTTTCAACTTGGAGTTCCACTCTTTTTTTTCAATCAGCAGAAGCCCCATATTGAATTGGTAATCATAAAGCTGCGCCAAAAACATATAATCAGGTTAAATTATTCACAACCAAATAAAACATCAAACAGAAAGACCCAAAAAAGTAACCTTGAAAAAGGAAAAATGAAACAAATTTTAAGAACAATATTTCCTCTAAGATAGAAATTGCCAAGAATATTCATGTCTTTCAAAGTTACCCAAATCTCAAAAACCACCATAAATTAAGTTTTCAAGAGTAGAAAGACAAAACCATTATTTCCCACAACTAGCAAATAATATATGATCAAATGGCTACTATTGCTGATCTGCTAAAACACAAGAAATGAAGAAGCTATCTCATGTATCGATCCCCTATTAATTTTTCCCAGACATTGACTTTTCCTGCAAATAAAAACGGAAGCAAAAAGTTTTGAATGAACTAATTTAATAACAACAGATTTGGATAGCTAGACTACCATGGGCTAATACAACCAAGCAATGTTCTTGGACCAACATAACAAGCCAACAATACAGAATTTTAGTTTTTCTATCCGCACCCACACTAAGTAATCAAAAAAATCGGGGCAAAAAACCAAAAAGCAACAACAATTCTTTTGTGCACTTCAAAGAGGATAAAGCTAAGTTCCCAGTATCACAAGCGATTAATCCAGGATATGTAAATTAGTTTCCATGAAGAAATTTTATGACAAAAAAATCTCAAATCCGAAATGGAACTACCCAAAAAGAAAAGCAACTCCAGTATTTTCTTCCTTTCCCAAATTTAGATATTCCTCGTACCACAGAAAATTAAATCTGGGAGGCAAATGAAGCTAAAGAAGTCAAGCATGTAACATACACACACAAAAACAACGAAGCCACATACTTAATGTAACCCAAAACGCATGAATGTCACTGCGTGACTAACCTCCCTTTCAAGACTGGAAATTCTGTCAACCAAAACTTCCCGATCCATGGCTGCTCCACCGGATCCCACTATTCCATCGTCCCCATTTTCACGAACAGAACCAGAAGCCGGCGTCTTGGCTTCAAGGAAAGCAACACCCTTCCCCTTAGAAGCATTTCCATCACCAGAATTGGAACCCGACCAAGTCGGTCTCTTTGGTGTGAGAGACCACAACTTCTGAGGCGTAAACATCACAACAAAACTGTCCCAACAGAACCCAACCCTTTAGATTCCAAATTGAACTCCCACAGCTCTTCGAAACCCAGAATCGCAGGTTCCGAATTCAACTTCATAAAGCAACCGATGAGAATCTCAAACTAAAGTAGCCTCCCCACGGTCGAAATTCTCTTAGTTTCTTGTGGCTTAGGACAAGAACCCTAGAGTTCGGAAGCAAAACCAGTTTCCAAATTCCGGCGAATTGTAGATTTCAAGTCCGATGGCGTCTCTCAAACTCAAAACGGTCTTGTGTTTCTCTCTCTTCTCTTTTTGCCCTCCTTTGTGTGCGTTTGCGTGGAACGCTCCCGTTCCTTATTTTCCTATTTTATCATCTCCCTTATCTGTCGTCATCCATTCCTCTTTTGTTATATTACCTAAAAGCCCTCGCCCTTCGTTCATTCATTCTCACCTGAGAGGTTAATCTCGTCTCTTCACCGGGTTGCTTTTTTGGTTTGTCACGTGGGCGGGCGCGGGAGTGCACTGTTATGACCATATCACCCCTGCGTGCCTGATGGTAAGAGAAAGGTACACCAGTTTTTTTGTGAATAACCGAATAACTGAACATGCCAATTTTTTGTATTAACCGTCGAACATAATGCTATTTCCCCAATTCCTTTTTTCCTCAAATTTCATATTGCTCTTTGATATTTTTATATTCAATAAAAAAATTTCCATAAAAAATATATTGATGTTTTAGAAAAGATCAATAATTGAAGGATATACCATGTATTGTTCTCATAGCTTTTAAGTAAAGATATGTATGTGATTTTGTAAAAATTCAATTCAATATATTTATTGGAAGTATTACATTTAACTATTTAAGGTCATGTATATAAGAACAAATACCACGTATGTTTTCTCCATTATAAACATTCTTACAAGTTTGTTAGAAGTCAAGACATACCGATTTCTTGTTCAAAACTCCTGCCACTCAGCGATGCTAGTTTACCTGGCCTTCTGTGTGTAGGTTTCAAGTTTGATACCACCTAAAAAAATGTAATTCAAATATATATATATATATATATATATATATATATATATATGTGTGTGTGTGTGTGTGTGGTTTACAAAGGAGATAATAGAAAAGATTAAATAGCAGTGAAGCATGCTCTCATATAGGGTGGAAATAGGCTAGACTTTAGCTAAGTAGGTTTGGACCTATGACAGAAATTCAAAGCCTAAGATTGAACCTATATATAGGCTTTTTTTTTTTTAGGTATGAGTCTGAACCTTTAAAAATTTTGACAATTGTCGCTCGGTTTTGATTAAATCCGCGTTATCCACTCTGCCCAGTTATGCTATGCAAACTTCGCTTCTTCCAATCAGCACTATCAATGAAATTGACAAGATCTCCAGGCGGTTTCTCTGGTCTCAAGACGCAGATGTGAGGAAGGTGCATCTCATTGCTTGGGATAGGATCACTCAGGCCAAGAAACATGGGGGTCTCGGGTTTAAGAACCTTCGCCGTCAAAACAAGGCTTTTATTATGAAGCTATGTTGGTATCTCCTCACGAAGAGTAAAGCCTTGTGGGTCCAATGTCTCTGGTCTAAGTACAATTGTGGTAGTCTTCCTGTGCTTAATGTATCAAAGAAGAAAAGATCATCCTCTGTATGGAAGGCGATAGTCGAAGTTTGGGACAAGTTTCTAAATGGAGTGGGGAAAAAGGTCAACAGCGGAGTTGGGACTAAGTTTTGGACTGATCTTTGGCTTCCGTTCGATTGTCCTCTTATAAACTATGTGTTCAACCCATCTTTTATTGATGTTCATGAGACTGTTCGTGATCAACTCACGTTGAGTGGGAGTTGGGATCTTAGTAGGTGGCAGGGTAAGCTTCCTCTTCATGTCATAAGATCTATCATTAGAATGCGCCCGCCATGTACTGACGTGCCTGATTCTTTTTCTTGGAGGCCGGCCAAAGATGGTTACTTCTCTATCAAATCAGCCTATCAATACCTATCTGAGCCTGAGCAGAGCAATACTAATAATTATTGGTCTCGGGTGTGGAAGTGGCAGCTCCCGGAAAAAGTTAAATATTTTATGTGGCTAGTGGGTCATAATAGACTCCTTACCAACTCTCTCAGAGCGAAAATGGGTCTTACAAGTGACAGTTCTTGTCCCTTCCACTGTAACTCTGATGAGAGTGTCATGCATATTCTCAGAGACTGCAGCAGAGCAAGGAACTTCTGGAGAGAGATCCTTAACACTAATTCTGTTTCTAAGTTTTTTGCAGGTAATTTGCAGGGTTGGCTTATCTGGAATTCCAAATGCAATCCTAGAAAAGGCAGATTTCAGAATTTCTTTTGGCCAAAAGTCTTCAGTCTTGGGTGCTGGGTTCTCTGGACGACCAGATGCAGATATATTTTTCAGGGTGAAAGCAAAGACATCAGGGAGATGCTTCATTTATGCAACTATCTTCTCATGGAAAATTCTAACGGACAAAATCTATCTCACCAAATTTTTCATGTGTGCAGGGATGAAGAAAAAGTCTGAACTCCACCTCCGCCTAATGCGGTTCGTATAGATGTAGACGGTTCTGTTAGATACCACTATCAAGCAGCCTGCGGAGGTGTCATCAGAGATTGCCGTGGCCATTGGGTGATGGGATTCTACAAATCCTTGGGTTTGCACTCTGTTCTAGAGGCGGAATTACATGCCATCACGCTGGGGTTGATGATGGGTCGAAGAATGGGATTTCAAACAGTCCTGCTCTACTCTGATTCTCTGAACGCCATCAATTTACTCATGAGGAATTGTCACTATGACGACCATCCGCTTAGACATATCATCATGGAGGCTAGGGATCTTCTCTACCAAGACTGGAGCGTTGAGATTCATTATACTCCTAGGGATAACAATTTTTGTGCTGATTTCATGGCCAAAGAAGGTCACAACGTTTCCACTGATGAGGATGTTACGCTAATACCGGTTGTTCCCGACGGATGTCTGAGTATGGTGCTCAATGATCAACTAGGCTGTCCTAGTTAGTTTTGCCTTTTGTTTTTGTATCTGGGAGTAGACTTTGGTCTAGTTTCCTTTTCATATTCAAGCCTTGGCTTGCCTATAATTGATAAAAAAAATTTGACAAAACTTGAAGCCTATTTAAAGTCTAACTTAATCAGCACTACCAGTAGTACAGTGGTATTGGGATTCATTTCCCCCCTCCCGGTCATGGGTTCGATTCGCCCTTCCCCTATCGCCTTGTATCAAAAAAAAAAATCTTACTTAAAATGTAAGGATTTAAATATGCTTAAAGTGAATGGATGTTCACATATAATTCATCAAGCCTATTTAAATGTCTACATTATGTATTAAAAGTTTAGATATTCATTCCTATATGAAATAAAATAATTAGTAAAAAAAAAAAAGAACACTTAATGGCAATAATTGTCAAAGGAAGTAGGAATAAGAAAAATCAATCATATATTGATTAAGAAGATATATTTTTTAAAATCAAGCAAGAACTGACAAGTGACATGTAAAATTAGATTTTACCTCTTGTTTTTCTTGCATAAAATGAGACAAACATTCCCCTCATTTGGATCATTTTCATTTAGGCATCACTAAAATAAACTTATTACAATTATTATGTTGTTTCAAATGGCATAAATCAAGCGAGAGGTAATGAGCTAGCATTGTCATCTCGAGGGATAAAAAAGAAGAGAAGTAGATATGATCAATTGATGAATGTAAATGTTAAACTCATTGATAAATGATTAAATATAAAACTTAGGATTAAGAATAAGTTATTAATTTTATAAATAATTTACCAAATTAATTTAATTAAATTATATATAATTATGCATAATAATACATTTTTAAAAAAAAAATAGGTCAAGCCCGTAGTCATGTAGGTTAAGCCTTATGAAAATGATGTTGGCATGTTTACCTAAATAGACTTCACAATAAGTCTAAGCCTGAGTTTGGTCTATTTACTAAATAAGTTAGACTTAAACTTAAAGTATGCTAGGTCATAAGCCCCTGATAAAGGCCTAACGTATTTCTATCTCTACTCTCATAAATGCCGTAGCCCCATAACATCATCATGTAAGCAGAGGCAGACCCAGAAATTTACTTAAGGGGGGCACTATTAGATGGATGGGATTTGGGGGTTCGGGGGCAGCGTCCCCGAATTTTTTTTTTTTTAAAGAAAAGTTTTAAATGAATTAAAAAAATAAAAGAATATAAACAGAAAAAGAAAAGAATATCAAAAAAATATTCATGAAATCAAGTGAACACTAATAATGTAATAAAAGAGGCAATTATTTTACAAACCTGTCATTTAGAAAAGCAAGGCTAAGTGCTATTAGAAATGCAGTTACATCAATTACAATGACGGGTGGGAACTCAATAAGTTCAAATACATATATTTTAATAACAAAAGTATATTACAATAAAAATGATTACAATGTCATCATTTTAGGTCTTATTTTTTGAAATTCTATTATAATTGTCTTATTATCAATGCTATCAAATGCATCTTTTTCAATATAAGGCACTAAGCAATTATTCAACCATTCATCCTCATCTGATTACAAAGTACAATTTTGATGTATTAAGGGTAGACATTTGATTTAAAGGTATTATATATATATATATAATTTTATTTTTAGGAAATGTCAAATTCAAGGCCCCCTTATTCATAACCTGCGTCCGCCTCTGCATGTAAGATCTGATGTAACTCATCGGATGGTTCCCCCTATAGTTGGTAATTTGCCAAGAAATCAGCGCTCCTATTTTCCTCTCAGTAGACATAAAAATAATATAGACACGCGCACGAGCGCGCACATATACAGAAAAAATATATATACATGCATACACACATTTATATGTGTATGTATATACATATATATATATATATATGCATACAAACATATATATTAGGGTGAAGGAGCGTTTTTGCCAATCAACTATTACGCCAGGAGCGATTTTGCCAACTATCTTTTAATGGGCCCAAAAATGCCAAATAACAATTAAATATGACAAAAAAATACAAATCCGTTTAATGAACAGTGACACCGTCTGTTGCCATGCCACGCGGAGCACCACGTGGGATTTCTGATGCCAGCTCATTCACCTATGTGGAAATGTGAAGGAGCGTTTTTGCCAATAAACTATTACGCCAGGAGCGTTTTTGCCAATAAACTATTACGCCAGGAGCGATTTTGCCAATTAACTTTTAATGGGCCCAAAAATGCCAAAGAACAATTAAACATGTCAAAAAACTACAACGCCGTTTAAGGAACAGTGACGTCCGTCTGTTTGCACGCCACGCGGGATTTAGGTGCTCTCCACGTGGGATTTTGGCTCACTAATGTGGAAATTTCATTGCCTAGGTGGCTTTTGTGTTTTTCTTTCTTTTTTTTTTGGTTGAATCCCTATATTTTTACCCAAACCGAACTTGGTTGACAGACGAACCCTTCCACAGAGGTATCCTTCGACACCCGAGAGCGAGGTACTTTAAAATAAATTATACTGGTTCCTCGCAAGTTTTTTTTTTAAAAAAAAATAAGTAAATAAAAATAAAATTACAAAAAACTCTAAAAAAATTAATATATATATGTGTGTGTGTGTGTGTGTGTGTGTATAATACTGAAGCAGTGCTGACCTCGAGGTACTGTGGCTTTTTTTTTTTATAATAATTATTACGTACTATTTATTTATTTTTTAAAAATTACATTGACAGCAAAACATCGCGAGGTCAGCATCAGTACCTCGCGAGGTACTATGGCGATTTTTTAATTTTTTGTTTTATCATAACTATAATTATGAATTTATCTTTTAAAAAATTATATTATCAGTACCTCGTGAGGTATTGTAGGATTTTTTTCCTTCTTTTATTTTAATTATAATTATCAAAAAAATTTTTTAAAAAAAAATTATACTGAGCAGTACCTCGCGAGGTACCGTAGGTTTTTAAAATTTTTTGCGTTTTTTTAATTTTATAATAATTATTTTTATTGATTTATTTTTTAAAACTATATAAAGGAGTACCTCGCTAGAGACCTCCCAAGGTAATATGATTATTTTTAATTTTTTTATTTTTTAATTATACTTACCAGCACCTTGCAAGGTACTGATGCTGACCTTGCTTTTTTTTTTGTAATAATTATTTTTATTTATTTTTTTAAATAAATGATATTGAAAAAATTTAAAAAAAAATGCGTAGTTACCTTGAGAGGTACTTAGACTACCTCACAAGGTAGTTTAAAATGAAAAATCAAATAAATAAATAAATAAAATAATCCAAACAGAAAAATAAGAAAGGGAAAATTCATTTAAGGGCTCTTTTTGGAGAAAAAAATCCTAAAAAGGCCCCAACATTTAGGTGCTCGCTCTCGGGTGTCGAAGAATACCTCTGTGGAAGAGTTCGTCTGTCAAGCAAGTTCGGTTTGGGTAAAAATATAGGGATTCAACAAAAAAAAAAAGAAAAACACAAAAGCCACCTGGGCAATGAAATTTCCACATAAGTGAGCCAAAATCCCACGTGGAGAGCATCTAAATCCCGCGTGGCGTGCAAACAAACGGACGTCACTGTTCCTTAAAAGGCGTTGTAGTTGTTTGACATGTTTAATTGTTCTTTGGCATTTTTGGGCCCATTAAAAGTTAATTGGCAAAATAGCTCCTGGCGTAATAGTTTATTGGCAAAAACGCTCCTGACGTAATAGTTTATTGGCAAAAACGCTCCTTCACATTTCCACATAGGTGAATGAGCTGGCATCAGAAATCCCACGTGGCGCTCCGCGTGGCATGGCAACAGACGGTGTCACTGTTCATTAAACGGATTTGTATTTTTTTGTCATATTTAATTGTTATTTGGCATTTTTGGGCCCATTAAAAGATAGTTGGCAAAATCGCTCCTGGCGTAATAGTTGATTAGCAAAAACGCTCCTTCACCCTATATATTATTGACTATTAATAACTTACAAATATTACCCATAGTTTTTTATAAACTTTTAAATCTCATATAGATGGAGATTTTTATATTTTCTTATGTAGCATTTTTATGTTTAGTTAGACATTATCATTTTTTATTCATGCGAAACATAATAATCAATTCGTTGCACTTTCCTAATCTTGGAAACATTGTGTACTAAATAAACATTTACATGTGCACGGTAACACTTTACACTTAGATAAAGGATTTAACTTCGATTAACTTGCAATTTAATAAACCTAAAACTACAAGGCAATTTCTTGAGAAATGCCACAAACATGTTACGAATAATCATCGTGAAGAAGAAGAAATAAGAATTGAAGGAGTGAAGCGTAAAAAGAAGGGAAGAGTAGGGAGAATTTGGGAAAAGAGACAAAAGAAGTTGATAAGCGCGAATGTCGGCTTCGCTGGGAATGGGTCATGCCACGGTGTGTGAAGTTGGAAAAGAGCCGAATGGTTCCTAGCCTTTGTCGGCTTCGGCTTATCAGGCAATTACTTTTTTTGCTAAGAATCTGGCAATTACTTGATTACCTGGATAGGATCACATTGCATCAATCAACTATATTTTTAAAAATTTCTAATACTCGGTTGATAAGAAAAATGGTCAGATGCATTAATCAATAAATATAATTTATTATTGATTATTTAACATTTTCTTTTTATATATATATATATATTTCTTAATAATTCATAGATTGAGTAATTATAATTCACTAATTACGCAATCATATTTCCTTTCAGAGGTATATCCCTCAATTTTAGGAAGATGGAATTTATTTTTATTTTTGACTACATTACTTTCTTTATGTGATTTTTCTTTTGGTGGGGGAGGGTTATACAATATTTATCATTACTGAATTATATTCATCTCACACAACGAGTGTGGAAGAAACGCTTGTTTTATAGTAAAGTCTCATTAAAAATTGAATTATGTACTTAAATTACTAAAATATCTTTCATTTATTTGTTTTAAGTGCATGTTTGGAAAACAACAAAATTATGGTTTCATGAGCCTTTTTCTACAAGTCGAGACAAAACTACTCTCACATACTTACCTCTTAAATAGTACTCCCTCTAGTCCTAATTATAAGACTTAGTTGACTTTTTTTGGAGAGATTAAGGAAGCTAATTAAATTACTTTAAAGTATTTTTATTTTTATTTTTTCTTCAAACTAATTAGTTTAACTAATAAACTAATATATAATTTAATGATACACAATATATGAAATGATCAAATAACTTATTTAGATTTCTTAATCTCTCCAAAAAAAAATCAACTAAGTCTTATAATTAGAACCAGAGGTGGTAAAATTTATTCACCAAAAGTTAATCTACACATCCACTAAAACAATTCCCCCCCACCAATGTTGTTGGAGTCACCGGAAAGCTCTGGTGTTGGTGGCCTGACCATGGGTAATAGTTGTTGGAGCTCTATCGTTGGTGAAGTTTTTTTTTTTTTTAATAATAAAATTTTAGGAAAGGGGTTGGGTTCATCCACAATCCAAAAGCAGGGCGAAATCTCCTTTGCTCCTAAGTGATACCGATTTTGGGCAGCGTGAGTCGTCTATTACCCTCAGATGTTAACCTAAACACCTAGAAGTTAAGATGTCTCCCTCAGCACTTTGATTAACTCCAAGATCAAACCCCCCTCCATTTAATGAAAGTGTCCAATCCTTTTGTCAGTTGAACCCAAGGATGAGGGGTTATCGTTGATGAAGTTAGAAACTCTTTAAGGCAGACTTGAAGTCTCTTGAACCATTGAGTCCTTGATAATTGATTTCCAAAATAATCTGTTAATGAGCTGCCAATGACTCTTCATTAAATAGTACGGAGTACAAAATATTATATCCATAATCAAATACGTCACATGCCTAACGTGTAAAAGTTAAATTTGTTAAGACGTGAACTCTACCTACCAATTCTTGAGGAGGAGGGGGGGGGGGGGGGACTCTACCTACCAATTTAGGTATTTTTACTTGTTAATAATGAGTCATGACACATGTAAAATGACAGATTCTGACTATGGATATGGAAATCATTTACAATATAAAGTAGTGAATTTATAATTTCACCAGTGCTAAAGCTCTAGCGACTACAGGTGATGGTCCGACCATTAGCGAGCTCCACTGTCAAGGCAGCCAAAGCTCACAAAGTGACAAATGGGGGTATGCAAAAGTATAATGGTCTGATTCAATCTAGTCCAACTTAAAATGGTCTAGTCTAAATAAATAACATAATTAATGATATTGGATTAAGCTGGACCAAACTGCTTAGTCGAGCTAGATTAGGGTCATGACAGAGTGATCAGACCACCTAGCTTGGTTTGACCTGGTCTAAGTGATTTTTTTTAACGTTTCATACTTTAGAAATTGATTATTATTATTTTTTATTTAATGTTGTTAGAGCTTTTTAAATGATTTACAAATAAATTTTATTGTTCTTAGATATTTTTATATGATTGTAGATATTTTTATTATTCAGACTAGCCTGCTAGTCTGGTAGACCAAATTCAATCCAACTTGACCTTGGGTATCCATTGCACCAAACTGGATCGTGGACTATCAAACTCAGTCCATCCATGAAAACAGAATAAACATCGGGTTGGTCTCTAATCTGGTCTAGACTGTCCTTTATATATGCAACTCTAGTAACGACAGTGGTTGAGGGCTTTTATTAAAATGAAAAAATGAAGGGTATTTTAATAACTAGACAACAAAATCTAATGGGAGAATTTCAGTTAATGCCTATAAGCTCAAATTTATTTCAGTCAATGATTAAAACATTTTGAAATTTCACTGCAGACCTAAGAATTAAAATGAAAATAAGCCCTATAGAGAAAAAGACAGTAATATCCATTGCATTTTTTTTTTTTATAAAAAAGGTTGATCATCCCTAGAGCTTTCATGGCTGGTCACCAACAGCTGCCAAGCTGGAGTGGCAACCATTGGCTGGCCATCGAAACTCCGGCGGTGATCGGCTGGAGCTCGGACTACCAGAAATTAATATATTGTTTATAAGATGATTCTACTTATTTAAGAAGAATAGAGCACTCACAAATGTGACTTGTTTACATTAGGACTTAACTGAAGTTCTAGAAATTTAATTTAAAATTAGTCCCTTATTCCGGCAGAATAATTTTAGATTACATTAGGACTTCTTTACTATAAAATTGTCACTGACTTCAATGCAATCCTCTTCAGTTATCCTCTTCTCTCTACTTATTCCGGCAGAATAATTAATGATTACATTAGGATTTCTTTACTATAAAATTTGTATATGTATGAAAATGACCTTGAATGGATAGTGACAATATATTTTTTCAATCAAGGGAATAAACGAGGTTGCTTTCGCTTTAAGAAATCCCCAAAAAGTCTTTGTTATCCCAATTTTAAATTGCCTATTTTTGGACTGATCGAAGTTCCCTCAAGACGTTTTAATTAATCAAATATTAACCTTATAGTAGTAGTATTGATATACTCTCTGTCTCTCTTATAATATTGTTGGAAATCATAATATTTTATGAGATTAGATAATTCCCTGAAGTTATAATTTTTAGCGATATTAATTACTTTGTTTTAATATACTTCTATTGTCATTTTTTGTGATTTTTTATCTTCTTATCATGCATGATTCTTATATATGATATTCTTGGCATCAGCTCTTTTTGGAGGAGGGGGTCTAAAATTATGAGTTTAGTTGTAATACACTTTGGGACAATTTTACATTCTTAAACGTAAATTATAATGATAGAGTATTTTATATTGATATGGTTTTATTCATAGTTTGTTATTCTTAAAAAAAATATATATGTATTACCACTCTAGTCCTATTTATAAGTCTTCTTTTGACTAAATCACACATATCAAGAAGATGTAGATAACTCAATGATTATGAAGTGAATTTTCAATTTTACCCTTATTTATAATTGGGTACTTTCAACTTTTTCTTCTCTCTCTATTTTCATTGGTACAATTAATATAGGAAAAATTATCACAATCTTATTTATTTACTCAAATAAAACTTATAAATAGGACTAATTTTTTGGTAAAAAAAAACTTATAAATAAGACCAGAGTGGTATTAAATTGTGCATTTTCAAGCTTTAAAACTAACTAAATGGAGGGAAAAAAAAACTAATTAAAGGGAGCAGCGGTAATGTGTTGGCGAATATTTTGTCACTAAATTCAATGGTGGTATCAAAGACACCTTTTCCAATTCGACCAAAAAAAAAAAAAAAAGACACCTTTTCCAATGCATGGTCAAACTTTAGGATTGACCCGCCGGGGATTTTCATCTGATGTGTTGGCAAATATTTTGTCACTAAATTCAATGGCGGCTTTCATGATTTTTTTTTTCCCTTAACATTTTTTTTATAATGAACATAATAAGTATTGTATTATTATTACCTCCACTCCTAATTATAAAACTAAGCTAACTTTTTTTAGAGAAATTAATAAAGTTAAATAAGTTAGTTAATCATATCATATATTGTTTATCATTAGATTATATATTAATTTTTTAGTCATTCTTAGATTATGTGTTAATTTTTTAGTCAAATTAATTAGTTTGAAGAAAAAATAAAAATACTCTAAAGTAATTAATTAGCTTCATTAATTTCTCAAAAAAATCAACTTCATCTTATAATAAGGACTGGAGGGATAATTTATTATTAAAGCAAACTATTTAAGGTTTTTAACCCTTTTCCATCTAAATATTTTTTTGGTACCCCTTTTTTATTTGGAGAGGAGAAGAAGAGAGATTGCAATAAGTTCAATTTTTTTTAAAAAAAAATAGATGAATAAAATTTTAATAAAAATAAGATATAATGAAGATGAAAGAGTACCAAAAACACAATCTAAAGGAGTAACACTACTACAAAAAACTCCTTTAACATCCCTTTTTTTTTTTTGCACTTTCTAATTCCTTTTATAGGAAGACGCTTATGAAAGTGACATAATAAGTCAGACTTACGGCATCCCCAGTAAAAAAGGACACATAAGTTTTCTTTTTTTAAAAAAAAAATAGGCCATGGGCCACAACTTTGACAGAACCAACAAAGAAGATGAGAGCAGCGCTATGAGTTTCTAACAAAAATGTCAATATCACACTTAAGAATTGTCTCAAAAATCAATAATGTATTGTCCCAAAAATTGATTCAGTAAGTATGACTTAAAATTAATGGAGATTTATCTTGTTGGAAAGGGTGAGTGGCCTAAATCAATCTATACAAAGATAAATACTATCACTATTGATTTGTCTTACTGAATTAATTTTTGAGACAACTTATTTCTCATTTTGTGTTTCATTTGTTTAGATCATAAATGACACTTCCTTTGGGTTTTGCGACAGACCTTTCAGTTCCTTTGACCAGTTTGACTTCACAAATTTCGGCTGTCTTGAGCTCAACGTCTCAAGGATTTCCCTCTCTGACTCCAAGTTCGACCGTTTCAAGGCATAACATGTGTGTTCTTTGACTGATTTAATAGTCAAATTTAACACTGGGGGACAAAAGGGCAAAATTGTTACGTTTTGTAAACTTTTATAGCAAAATTGCTCCTCAGCGAAAACTTCTGGGGGTAAAAATGATACTTAATTCTTATTTGATTAATGAGGTGGCATGTCACGTGTGTATTAAGTTAAACTTAACGGTCAAAATTAACGAAGGGGCAAAATTGCTACGGTTGTGAACTTCTGTGGCAATTTTGATTAAAAAAAAAACTTTCATCCACCCAGTGCTCCTGAGCGAAAACTTCCGTGGCAAATAAGACCCTTATCACTTTTTCCAAATTTTATATAAGGTGTACTTTTAGTCCTTTAACTTTTTAAAGTATACTTTTGGTTCTATATTTTTAACATTGTTAAAGTTGCTAACAAAAAATTTCGTCACAACAAATTTAAATGATGATTGTGCAGCCGACAAAACATATTTAAGTTTTTCTTTTTTTAATAGGGTTAAGGTACAAATTAGCCAATAAGGTATTAGGTTAAGAGCACCTAGCACAAAAAAACAATTGAAAGGACTATAAGTACAAAAAAAAAACAATTAAAAAGTGGCAACTATCACACTTTCGTTACAACTAAACTAATGGCCATTTAAATAAGGGATAAGAGTCTTAAATGCCATTGAAGTTTTCGCTCAGGAGCACTGGTAAGACGGAAGTTTTTTTTAGACCAAAAGTGCCACGGAAGTTTACAAGAAGTATCAATTTTACCCCTGAAGTATCATTTTTGCCCCGGAAGTTTTCGCTGAGGAGCAATTTTGCCCCAGAAGTTTTCACTAAGGAGCAATTTTGCCCCGAAAGTTTACAAAACGTAGCAACTTTCCTAGCAATTTTGGCCTTCTGTCCCCAAATATTAAATTTGACTACTAAATCAGTCAAAGACCACACATGTCATGCCTTGAAAAGGTCAAACTTGGAGCTAGAGAAGAAGATCCTTCAGATGTTGATCTCAATGCGGCCAGAATTTGTGAAGTCAAACTGGTCAAAGGAACTGAAAGGTCTGTCACAACATGCAAATGAAACACAAAACGAGAAATGAATTGTTCCAAAAATTGGTTCAGTAAAACAAATCAATAGTGATAATATTTACGTTTGTATAGACTGATCATTTGCTTAGATCATAAGTAATGCTTCCTTTGGGTTTTGTGACAGCCGACCTTTCAGTCCCTTTAACCAGTTCGGCTTCACAAATTCTGGCCGTCTTGAGCTCAACATTTCAAGGATCTCCTTCTCCGGCTCCAAGTTTGACTTTTTCAAGGTATAACATGTGTGGTTTTTGACTGATTTAATAGTCAAATTTAATATTTGGGGATAGAAGGGCAAAATTGCTCATTAGTAAAAACTTCCAGGGCAAAATTGCTCTTTGGTGAAAACTTCCGAGGCAAAATTGCTCCTCAGCCAAAACTTCCATGGCATTTTTGGTCCAAAAAAAACTTCCGTCTTACCAATGCTCCTAAACGAAAACTTCAATGGCATTTAAGACCCTTATCCCTTTAAATAATTAGTACGAGAAGACTTTGACTGAAATTGTTGACGTGGCACAGTGCGAAGAAAGGTGTGGCATACATGTGTTAGCAGGAAAAAGGAAAAGAGAAGCAGGGTCTGAGCTGGGAATCCATCGATCCTCCACACCTTTCCCTTCACCTCTCTCATTCCTCGCTAGTGACTCCTTCACCTTCATCACCGCTGGTGAGATTATCCCATCACCACACTACCACCACCTCCATTCCTTCACCTTCTCAGCATCGCCGAAGAGCTCAACTACAACAAGGGAACACACGATCGAGGAGGTAAAGGCAAAAGCGGTCTGGAAAGCGATATGAAAATGAGGGTTTAGCTTCTATGGTGACATCTTTGTCGTCATCGACGGGAGAGATGGAAAATATTGTGATTATGGAAGAGAAAGAAAGAACGAAGCTAGTTGTGGAGAGAGCGATCATATATCGACGTGGTTGATGGAGAGGTCGTCGGAACTATGATTTTCCATAATGAGTGCTAAAATTACAGGTTCTCGTTCAAACGTTTGAGAAGGTTTCATATTTCATTCAACATCACCTTTCTAGTTTCATTGGCCTTCATCTCCAGCTAGCTTCCTTTGGTAAAGCCCCTCTTTTCTCCATCACCAATCTGTGAAAGCTAATTCTTTTGTTCATCTCAAAGATATCCTCTGTAAGGTCCATCGTTCTCGTCGCCTTGCAACTCTGAAGTCCAAAATTTTTGCTTTTTACTTTGTCATAGAGAGCTTGATTTTGTGTTTGCATCTTTGTGTTTGGAATTAAAGTAAATTATACTTGTTGTATTTACAATTGCCAACAATGCTCTGCTTTTATGCGACGAAGCTTAAGTTAGAATTTGTGTGTTCTGCGTTGGATGTCGGAAATTTTTGTCTTTCTTGTTTATTTCCTCACAAAATAAGTTATGCCCCCATCATTAAAATTTTTGGCCCCCAACTATCATTAAAATTTTGGGTGGGCCACTGGTGTTGGTTTGATGGAGATGGTAGTTGAAACTAATAATCAGTGTATGTGTTCTCTTCCTTCTCGTCTTCGAAGCTCACGGTCATGCAGTCCGAGATTCTGGTTCTCAGTCTCCTTTGTCTAAGCTCAGTGATGAAAGAATATCTGAGAACATTTTCAACAATGTGAAGGGAAGCAAAGGACTCACATTCTTATCCTTCAATCCTCTCACTAGCTGCGACATGGGCATCTTCAGTTGACACCCATTGACGTTAGTTTAGTTAGAACGGACTTGGGATAATTTGCACATTTCAATTGTTTTTTTTTAATTTATGGTCATTTCAATTGTTTTTTGGGCTGAGTGCTCCTGGTCTAATATTTTATTAACCAATTTACACCTTAACCTTTTTAAATATAATATATTTATATTATTAAACTAAATACACCGATAAATTATGGTAAATGAAATCGAGGATTTGCTATTTACATTATTAAACTAATTAAACTAATATAGTTAGATTATTAAACTAATTTTTTTAAAATACAATCAAGGTTTTGATATTAACTGCTTCATTAGATTTTTTGACATTTTTCAATTTATACATGTTGATTAATATCATTTAATTATACAGTCATAACTTAAGTTTACACAATTATTACTTAGGTTAGTTGCATAAGCATTTTTCGTTAACAACATTAACAATGTCAAAATTATATAACCAAAACTATACTTTATAAAGTTAAATAGCCAAAACATGTAAACCTAAAGAACTAAAAGTATACTTTAACCTTTATGATTTTATTGGGTCAATGTGCATTTAACATCATGAAGTTTTTTTTTTTTAATGTGTATTTAGGACCCTAAAGTATTTTGTGGTGCATCCAATACTATAAAGTATTTTAAATTGTGCATCTAACACCTTAAAATATTTTTTGTGCCTTGGTGTTGAATGCAACAAAAAAATACTTTAGGAAGCTCGACGCATTAAAAAAAACTTTAAGGTGATGGACGTACCTGAAAAAAATAGTTCAGAATGCATCATAAAATATTTTAGGATTCTGGATGTACTTGAGAAAATACTTTAGAATTCTGGATGCAATTAATAAAATACTTTAGGGTATTAGATGTACTGTAGTCCAAATTTTATTTTAATCATTTTAAAAAATAATTTTCACGATTCCACAACTTTAATGTTTCTCTTCTATCTTACAAAAAAAAACTATGGCTCTTTTAACATCAAAATTAAAGGTAAAAATAAACTCATTTATAAAACTCATGACCGCCTTGTAATTTTGAGGGTAGCGGGGGAGGAATATGCCTTTTTCATTATCTATTCACCAAAAAAGTATGCCGTTTATGAAAATCATGACCGTTGGCTCCAAAGCAGCGTACTTTTCAGTGTTAGCCGTTATGGTCCCCAGAATGTCATCATGTATGTATTGAAATGAAAGAAAAAAAGTAACGTGGAAGATAAACACTTCTTTTCACTTATGATGGTCTTTTACTTTTTAAATTTTCTAGTATTATCTGAAACATCTTTTACTTATTATTTATCCGATGCCATATCATATATTAATGATTTTTTGTAAAAAAATTTAAAGGTTATGAATGAGAAAATCAATTTGTCAATAATTAGGAAAGTTTTGTCGGCAAAGATAACTTTTAAAGCCTTTATTTCTTGAATGGAAACAAAATCATGGTGGTTATAACTTTATACTCTTCCAATTTTAAAGGTAGGAATTAGATAATTAATCTATAAAAATTAAATTAGTTATTTAATTAAAAATGTGCTTTTGCTTTTCTAAAGTATACATTTTAAAAATTTCCCTTATAAATTATTTCATTGATAAAAACCTTATTAATATATACTCCCTTTGGTTTTTAATGTATGATTTTATTTGTAGTTTAATTTTTTTAAGATCTTTTTTAAGGATATGAAAAAGTTGCAAATTTAGTATACAAAGTGAATTAGGATTTTACATCTAGGATTAAAACTCCTTTACTACCCTCATGTTTAGAAGTGAATTACAACTGAGTTAAAACTATAAGATAAAAGATTAAAATTTTCCCAAATTGAAAATCCAAATCAAATGTTTGATAACAAAACTGACATAGTACATCTTTTTTTGATATAAACTGACATTGTACATCTTAAACACTAAGACAAGGAGATCACAAAAATGGACCTTTCAAATCCCAGATGGGTCTATGATAGCCCAAATACATAATGCTATTGTGAGAATTGACAAAAAAAAAAAAAAAAGAGCGAACATCTTTATGTCTCCCAACTAACTAGGATTAGCCAGCGCCTTAGAAGCGCAGTGGCATGGGAGTTTGGCTTCCCTCCCCCATGTCTAAGGTTCGAACCCTGCCCCCTTCCCCTATTATGTGCATAAAAAAAAAAAAAAAAACTAACTAGGATTAAGCTTTCCAACAGAATGATAAATCAGTACAAAAGGAAGAGATCTTTTATGAAATTTGATTGATGTCGCCTTTGATTATCATAATAAGAAGTAAACAATATAATGACGCTGATTGATTAATTATCTCATTAGGTTGATTACATGGACATTGGGCCTATGACTTTTGATAATTCTCTTATTAATTAGTTGGTTTACTAATTATATGTGCTTGATGGTTTATGTGTATTTAACATCATTCCAATACATAATTTTTCCCTCTGTACATGTGGTTTAATTTATAACCTTTGTATTACCCAAAAAAGAAGAAATTTTTATGTGGGTTATTTTATATATTCTATCTACAATCACAATCTTTTTATGTGGGCCTCTAATTAGCCTCACCTTAGACATTCATCATTCTTAGATTTAACAGGTAAAAGGGTTGAACACTCTCATCAAAAGGAGGGGTTCGATCCTGAAATTGGTCAAGATGCTGGAGGAAGTATATTAGTTCCTGGGTAACTAGGTAAATGCTTGAAGGTAGTAGATAACTCTCCCTACCCAACATTGATATTACTGAGGAAGGAGAGAGATTTTGCCTTACTCTTGGATCGTGGGTGAACCCAACCCTTTTCCTAAAATTTATATATAAGAAAAAAAAAACAAAGAACTCTAATTAGTTTGTCACGTGGAAACCAGTTTTGATCTATACCTAAACAAATATGGATAATTTAGATTTTATTTGGACCATTCATATTTAATTTTTTTTTTATATTTATTAGATTATTTTAATGGCTATATGATTTAAAATAAAAATATCTCTTATTTTTTTAAAATAAATTTTATTTAAAAATCTTTAAATATAAATCTTGCTGATGAAATATGGATGGTCTAAATATGATAAGCATTGATATAAGAATAAGAGGATTCATTTTGAAGTTTCAAAAAGTTCAGGAGGTCATTTATATATAGTTCAAAACTCAAGGGGTTATATAAAATTTAGCCCATTTTATTCATTTTTTAAAACTTATGCGCATCATGCATGATGTGCAAGTGTTACACACAACTTCAGTGAACCACAAATGGATGTTGGCGCCAATGATATTCCACTAGCTAGGTTTCATATGATTCTGTATCGAATACAGATGGATTGAACAAGCAGCTTCAGACTTTACTTGTCTCTTTTTGTCTAAGGTTGGGTATTTTCTGTCATATACCCCAAATAGAGGTGTTTATGTAGTTGACCTATGGGTAGCTTTTTTTTATAAAGAGGTATGCCCGATCGGGAGCGTTTTACAACCAACACTTTCTTTCATGTCCTTTCTAACCTTGGATGGCCAGGAAGCAGATGAAGTCTTTGAAGTTACTTTTATTCTTATTTATTTTGTGGTGACTAGCTTTCCTTACATTTGGTTTGGTGCTGTTGTATTTGTTAGTCTTCTTGTTCTGTTTTGTTTTTCATTTAGTTTGCTGTCATCAGTGTAATCGTTTGATGTAACTTTATTATTAGTATCAATATATGTTCCTATTCCGAGCCAAAAAAAAAAAAAAAAACAAGCAGCTTCGGTTTTGTTTACTTTTTATTTTATATCGCATGGGCAAAAGTTAAATGGTGTCGTGACTTAAGGGCCCATTTGGATGAGTTTTTTAAAAAAATATTTTTTTTAAGTGCTTATTTTTTAAGCTCTAAATTGGAGCTTTTAAAAAAGGCAACACTTTGGCTTTTTTTGTGACTTTTGCTTTTTTTTAAAAATATCATCAAAACATATAAATTCATTTAAAAAGCATTCTTTTTGTATTGAAAAAGTGTTTTTTTTTCCCCTCAAAAAAGCCTATTCAAATGGGCCCTTAGTGTTTTAATATATAAATCTTTTTATCAAAATAAAACAATGCACTTTGAATTGATCGATATGATGCGTAAAGAAAACGTATGTTTTGCACGCTGAAAGATTCCAAAAAGTAAAAAATAATGGCTCATATAACGTAATGTTTCATTATAGTTATATGAGACGATGCATGCATTATGATTTATCTGATGTGTTTGTTTGTTTGTTTTTTTTTTGGGAAATAAAATGTCACACGTGGTTGCATTCTTATATAATTATAAACAAATCTCTTGGACAATGAAATTCGTGATGATGGGATTATGTTAAAAAATTTATATTTAATAAATAATGTAAAATATTTAACCAAGCTGCTTATATTGTTCATAGACACTATATATAATAGTTCATTCATTAATATCGAAAAAAACAATAATTTATTCATGGTTTATATTTTATATAATGCAAGAAAAATTTCACCTAATTATATTTGAGGCAATTCAGTCTGGTTTATAAATACTTTAGCCAAGATACTTCCTCCAGTTCTTAATATAAGACACCATTAATTTTTTTTGAGATATTGAAGAAGTTAAATAAATTATTTTAAAGTATTTATATTTATTGTTTTTCTTCAAATTAATTTGTTTGATTTTTAAGCTGATATATAATAAATGATATACAACATATATTATAATTAAATAATTTATTTAACTTCATTAATTTCCTAAACAAAATCAATTCGATCTTATATTACCATTTACTTTAGGCCGACACTCTGTCTCATTTATTGAATGAGAACAGAAACTATCCTCAATAAATAATGAGTCTAAGCTCTGTCTCTTTGCTGTTCCAAAAAAAAAGAGAGAGAGAAAAAAAAAAAAGAAGAGGAAGAAACTCTATCTCCTTTTTTTTTTGTTTCATTATAGTAAAGCCATTTAGATTTCTTTGTTTATGACACTAAATCTAAAGTAAAGATCAGGGTAAAGAAATTTCACAATAGCCATAGGAGACGTAAAAAACCTTTAGGCTTTTCAGAAAACATTCTCCTCGCTCAAAGAACTGTCCAAACAAACAAAAAGGATATAAAGATATTAGAACATCTACAAGCTGTTATGCTGATAAGAGAAGATGAAGATATTGAATCCTTTCTTGGAGAACTATTTGAACAGGATGAAGTACCAGACCATATCTATTCAGTTAGTCAGCCTAATCGAACCATGTACTATATCAGCCAACCCGTCCACCAACAAAAACCAGCCTCTCAATCCACTGGCCAGTCCATTGAACCCATGCAAACTGAAACTCCACCTAAATGTCTTGGGTCCCTAGGATCTCTCAGCTCCAAACCAGAATAAAACCTCATTTCAAGACCCAACATCAAAATGAACATCCTCCCAGAAAAATATGAAAAACCCATTCCTGTTATTGCCTTTATTGATATTGGTTCTTGTAAGATGGTGATGAAGCCTCACATTTTAGTGCCAGGAGACTGGACATCATTTGATCAATATTTTCTTACCGCAGATGGCAACCTGTTTAAAATTGATTTAATTATCAAAATAAAAATTGGTATACAATTTTTTCCAGGTTGTATCTTGCGGATGAAAGTATTGGGATTTTCCAAGAAAAGACATTCTCATCGGGTTCAATGCTTTCAATCACATGAAAAATATTTAGATATTGCCTAGGGGTCTCCGATTCAAAAAATCTTTCACAGCATACACAGATTCCTAGTGTTCTAGAGATTCAACAAGCACCGTCAGGATATGAAGATATCAGAGGCCACCAGTATTATGCCGACAATCATGACCAATTTCATATGTCGCCTCTTTAGAAGAATAAAGACTTCTTCATCAAGCTGCCTTTTAAGAGAAAGAGGACGTCAATCCAATAAAAGCCTCTCACCCTGACATGAATCCAGAAGATTTAGCGTTGGCTAGAGAATAATGTGCTGCCCTCCTCAAACAGGGCCTCATCAAGCCCATAAAATCTGATTGAGCTTGCCAAACATTTTATATAGTAAAAAGATAAGAGATAAAAAGGGGAAAGAAATTATTAGTCATTGACTACAAACCCTTTAATATATATCTTCCTTCAAGATGACAAATGTCTTCTTCCAACTACCAATACACTCTCATTCCATTTAAAGAATATAAAGATATTTTTAAAATTTGATCTTAAAGCTGGTTTTTAATAATTGGACATTCATCCAGAAGATAGATACAAGACTATCCTAAAAGCCCATTATCATTGGACAGTCATGCCTTTTGGGCTCAAAGTTAGCACGTCACTATTCCAGAAGGCTAGACAAAATTTTTGAGCTAATCCTCCATAGTACCCTTATTTACATTGATAATATTCTCCTTTTCTCAAAAGAGGGAAAGACCCATAAAGCCTTATTATCCAAGTTATTGAAGATCATTGAATAATATGATATCACGCTTTCTAAAAAAAAAGGGAGAAATCAAATAGTCCATAATTTAATTTTTAGACATGATTTTTGAAAATCTTCAATTCCAGCTCGGATCACGTATTTCTAAAGAACTTATAAATTTACGAGCATAGAGTTGGTCTACCGCTTTAAAGCCTTGCTAAATCCCTTTGGCTCTTGAATTTGAGTCTCAGAGGAGTCATTTGTGTTTAAAGGGACAATCACGAACCCCCAATCGAAAACTGAATAATAATATAAAAAATTAACTTCAAAATATTCCAAATAAAAAGTTAACAACGAAGCAAATTCATATAGTTTTAGGATAATCAATTATATCATAGACTTTACCCTTCATGAGTCTAATAAGACAAGCAAGCTGTCTAAATTACTAGAAAAGAACCCCAAACCAAAGTGTTTCAGTTTCTCAAGTGAATAGCCCAACATCCACCTCTGCTCAAAATTCCTGACAAAGGCAAAAGGATCTTTCATAATGATGCTAATGATGATTTCTGTGGAGCTGTCCTCATAGAAGATATAAATGGGGAGTGTCATTACTGTGGACATGCTAGTGGCCAATTCAAAGAATTAAAGAAGCATTATCACACTAGTTACAAAGAAGTCATTGTACTCAAAAAATAGATTGAAAAGTTCGGTTTTCATCTCAATCTTTACCATTTTATGGTAAAAATGGATAATGTACATCTTTTTCTAACATGCTAGACTCAAAGAAAAAAAATATTGCTTGATAGCCAATTGTTTTGATGGAAAAATTGGTTTTCCTGCTATAAATCCACAGTCCACTACATTAAAGGTGACCACAACACTATAGAACACTAGAGCAGATTTTTTCTCAAGACCTCATAAAAATATCCAGTCTCTTAAACCACCTCAACCCAACCCACTCCTTTATCCAAACCCCTCCACATTCTAACAATATCAGAAATGGGCTATAGCAATTCCTCCCCTTCCTATCTACCACTTCCTAAACAACAAGAAAAATGACACCTCCAACCTTTGCACCCTTCTGAATGGTGGTTTGCACCTCTTCCTGAATGGAAGAAAGAGCATTACAGTGCCATTGAACACTATCACCTTCCGCATATTCCAAAGTAAAACCAAAAGGCCTACTGTTTCTAGCAAATACCTCTGGTCCTTTGAGCACTATGTATGTAGACAGATTGCTTTCCTAATCGCATTCCCCAAATTCAACAAATTAAAAATTTCTTATCAAACAATGGTGTTTGCAAATTGCAACTTCGGAAATCTTAAACAGGCCACCATGCACTCAATTTTTGCCTTTTTTGGATTAAAATCTGGCCTCTACCTAGCAACGCTCAGACACGCATCCATAATCACCCATGGTCCTCCTGTTAAAGCCTCCATATAATCATCCATATATTGAAAAATGACTAAGAAGAAATTGTCCTCCAAATCATCCATATGCATCCATAAACTCAATTTTTTTTTTTATCATTATTATCTTTTTTGTGTTTACTTCTTAGTTTTCTTGGTAAAAATGTTATAATAACATTTTCTCCTCTTCCTCCTCCTCCTCTGCTTTATTTTTATTTTTATGCCATAGAAGCAACTTTTTTAACTTTTTAGCTTTTTTCTTCAAGTTTGAAATTTTTAAACTAACTTTTCAATCTATTATCTAAATAAATTTTTGTCAAACTTGCTTTTTTTAATTAAAGTTTATCTAAACATAAATCACTTTACACTAATTAATTTTTATCCCAAACTTCAGTTTACGAAAGTGGATTTGGATAAAAGCCACTTTTAAAAAGATTAATACAAACCAACCCTTGCCTTAGGCGATTAAGAATGGTTAGATGAAATGCTAAAACAAGGAAAAATTGTTGGAAAAATCCCTCCATCACAAAATTTATAGCACAGAAGTAACTAGAATTTTTTAAGGACTTACATGCAACTTATCTCTAGAGAGTATAGCTCTTCTTTAATTTTGTACAACATATATTCTAGTTCATACAAAATGGAAGACGTTTATACATAGCTCACGATATATTTGCATATGATGAAGAAGAGTTGTGTATTCTCAAGGACCTAGGTCCTTGGGTACTCTTGGACAATAAATTTTGTAATGAGGAATTTTTAAATAATTGTCTCTACAAAAAAAATAAGGATTTTTTTTTAAAAAAAATTAACAAGATGAGGTAAAACTTGAATAAGAAAAATTCAAAATACTCCGTTATTTATTGAGAAAATGACATCAATGAACTATGAGTGGAAATTAATCATTTTAAAGAACCGTAAGTTTTCCAAATTATTGATAAGGATCAAGGTTCTTAATAAAGAAGTAAATGAACAAAATGTCCTTATGTGATTGACACATAGCTAAATTGTAAATTATCGAAAATGAGTTGTGAATCTGAAAGCTGATTTGCAAAATTCAGAAATATTAGTTGGAAATTAGTGATAAATTATGAAAGTTTGTTGAATAATAAAATTTAAATTGCAACTAATAAAAAGATTAGTTTCAAATCACTTATAAATTTAGGAAATTCAACAAATTCAAAATTTTTAATTTAAAAATAATTCACAACCACTAGTTTTTCATTTGCAATAGTTTTCAAAATTAATTTGTAACAAAGTTCTAGGGATTTACAAAACTTTCACAGTTTATAGCTTATTTATAATTAATTTTGGGTTAAATACCTAATTTGCCACGGAAGTTTTGCTAAGGGAGCACCCAGCACCTGAAAGTTTTTAGGGTGTCAAATTTGTCCCGGAAGTATGAAAAAGGTATCAAATTTACCCAACACTGACAGAAGGTCAAACAGACGTTTGCCACGTAGGATTTTTTTGGGGTTAAATACCTAATTTACCATGGAAGTATTGATAAGGAGGCAATCAGCATCCTGAAGTTTTTTTGGTATCAAATTTGCTCCGGAAATATAAAAATGGCAGCAAATTTGCCCAAAGCTGATGGAAAATCCACGTAGGTCGTTAAAATGCCACATGGTTAGGAAAGAAACACAGTGGAGGGCGAGTCATATGCCAGATCATGTAACCACGTTAGCACCTCATTCATCTCTCTCTCTCTCTCGCTTTTGACGGTTCGTGCTTCTGAATTTTCTTCTACTCCTTCACCCATTCCTACATCAGCGGCGACAATGCCGGTGGGACCAAGGTTCTTAAAAACGAGTTTTTACCTGAAAATGGAAGGAGAATGAAAAATCGTATAACGTAAAATCGTAACGTAGTAAATTTGTAAAAAATATCGTAAAAACTTAAAAGCGTTTGGAAAATTAGTAAAATCGTTTTAATGAAAAAAAATCATAAAAACGTAAAATCGCAATGAGAAAACGAGTTTTAAGAACCATGGTGGGACCATTGGGAACACGATGGCTCTCCGATGTGAGGCTAAGAAATTGCCAGGCGGTGTGGCAAATTCATACCAAACGATTTTATCCCTTAGACCCTTACAATTTCTCGATTCTCAAATCTTCAGGTAATGCCTCCTCACTCCCCCCCTAATTCCGTTATTTTGCTTCTTTGAAATTTTACAATTTGATGAAAATTTTGACAATCCATATGACCATCACTAATTGGGTTTATTGGCGGGTTCTTTTTTTTTTTTTAATCTTGATTTAGAACTGTTTGACATGGTTACATGTTCTAGCATATGACTCACCTTCCACTGTGTTTCTTTTTTAGCCATGTGGCATTTTAACAACCTACATGGACCTTTCGTCATCTTTGGGCAAATTTGCTACATTTTTTATATTTTCGGGGCAAATTTAGTACAAAAAAAACTTCTGGGTGCTAAGTGCTTCCTTATCAATACTTCAGTGGCAAATTAGGTATTTAACCCAAAAAAATCCTACGTGGCAAACATTTGTTTGACCTTCCGTCAGTGTTGGGCAAATTTGATATCTTTTTTATACTTCCGGAGTAAATCTGGTACCACAAAAACTTCTAGGTGCTGAGTGCCTCTTTAGCAATACTTCCGTAACAAATTAGATCTTTAACCCATTAGTTTTTGATATTCACAATTCGTCTTTCACAATTTGTAATTGAGTCTGTATTTTTCTTCCCTTACTTCTTCTTATTTAAAATTTTAGTCTGTCTTTATTATTATTATTTTTTTAAAAAAGTGTTTCTATGAAATTTTAAAAAATTATGAGTCTTCATAGTGATTTCTTCCCTGGTCTTCACGTTCGGAAGCACCAAGTATCGCAATATCGCGGACTGTGTCTGTGTGCGTGACTAATGACTATCGCTGTGTCGGTAGTACTCCTATAATATTTCTTTCCATTGTCGGCTGATGAGGCCATGACATTAGAATAAGGAAGTGATCTTTCTGTCTGTTTCTCTCTCCGTCCGTTGAGATCAGAGAAATGGCTTCTCCTCCGGCGGTGAAGTTCCCGATCCATCTGACAGTGCGATTGATTGGCGTCTTCGTCACGCTTCTTCTTCTCACCTGGGCTCTGCATTTCAGAGGAGGCCTCGCCCTCGTTTCGCATAACAAAGATCTCATTTTCAATGTATCTCTCTCCCTCTCTTTCTTCTCTTGTCTTGAACATTAATTAGTGTTATTGTGGTCCCGATAGAACTTAAAATTGTTGTTGAGGAGATTTTCTTTTTAATAATTGAGCTGTCTCCGTGGGATTAAAAATTGATTTCGGAAGGAAGCGAATTAGTTCGGTGATGGATGGATGAAACAGAAAAAATTGAGGATCTTGGAGTGACTGTCTGAATAATGACTATTCGTAGTGGAATTGTGGTGAATGGGGTTTCCAATTTGCTTTGCGGAATTGCATTGGATTTTGGTTGTGAGATCCTAATTTTGGGTTCTTTGATCCTACCGCAATGGCATTCCTTACCGTTTCTTTTGTTGTCTTTAGGCTTCTTTCTTGTTCTATTCTCTCTGCTTATAGCAGTTCAGTTCAAGAGATCATTCATTTTGACATAGATTGGTGAGGAAGACTGAGAAAGTACGTCATTATTGCTCTTTTCAGGATGTCACAATGGAATGGCAAACGGAGTCTAGAATGAACACTTCCTCCTAACTTGTAAACTGGTGTTTTCTTCTGACGAATAAAAAGAAGAAGTAGAAAGAACTAGTGTTTTCTGGGGAATTATTTAGATCGCACTGTTTGCTGGAAATCGCATATGAATCAATTTGTTTGTTTGTTGACCCATATCGTTACTTTCTAAAGATATTTTTCTTTGCAGAATGTGATTCCTGATAATTATTTCACTGAAACTTTGTAGGTAATTTATTTTTCACTGTAGCTATAACATGATTTTTGCATATTGGCGTTTGATGAGTCAGTCAATCTATGTATATGCCCCCTTTTCCCGTTATGGCTAAATTTTGATGACTCTATTGTTATGATGTTCACTGCAGGTCCATCCAGTGTTGATGGTGATTGGACTTATCCTAATCAATGGTGAAGGTTAAGGTTCTTCCTTGTTTACTTTGGATAACATTGGAGACATACATCATTATTAGTATAGCAACATCCTTTTGAAACTTTCTAATATCATTCTGTGAAGATTTTTAAATTCACTATACCATTATGAAGCTATTGATCTTCATTGCAATGAATGAATTATTTATATGGGATTACTTGAATTATCCCAACTAGCTATTATGGAGGACATGGAAGTGAGAAATTGATGGCATAGACTGACCGGAGGAACTTAAATTGTGCTTAGTGTTCATATTTGTTTGCACAAAATGCAGTGTCACTGGTCTATTCATTCTTAAAGAGAAACACTTCAGTTCTTTGGGTTTGTTAACTTTGCTCACATGATAGATAAGTTTATAGCATATTCATTATTAATATGACATGTAAATGATCCCGCCATCTTATTTATTCATAACTCATATTGTATGGCCAATGATTCTATGCCAGATTGCCTGTATCAAGCCAAGATGCTTACATTATTTTATCTTCATGACATGGATGCACAAATCTATTTACTCCCACTTGATGACATCTTTGTAGCTAATACTATGTTCTTCCTTGAAATAAATGAGCATACAGTAATCAAATTCATTAGATATGTTAAGAGAAGCTGAAGATTTCAATCAAACCGCTTTTTCTTGGTTGGTAAAGTATGTTGACTTCAAGATTATGTCTCGATTTTCCAATCATTTCATGTTGTTAGACTAGTCTAGTACTACAACAACAATAACAAAGCCTTGTTCCACTAGGTGGGGTTGGCTACATAGATTATACGACGCCGTTATGTTATATTAAAAACCAAATCTTTGGATAGATTATTAACCAAAAGATCCCGTACTATAACCTTATTGAGTATTCACTTCGGTCTTCCTCGACCTCTTTCAAAAGGACTTCATAATGCTTTATCAATCCTCCTCACCAATGCTCTCAATGGCGTTCTTTGAACATGTCCAAACCACCTCAAACGATTTTCTGCTATTTTCTCTTCTATAGATGCCATTGCAACTCGTTCACCTATATGATAATTACGAATCTTATCTTTTCTTGTATGACCAAACATCCATCCTAGCTTCCTCATCTCAGCTACCCCCATTTTATGTTGATGTTGTTTCTTTAAAGCCTAACATTCACTACCGTAAAGCATTGTTGGCCCTATAGCAGTATGATAACACTTTCCTTTTACCTTATTAGGTACTTTTTGATCACAAATAACTCTAGTAGCTTTTCTCTATTTATATAATTTAGATTGAATTCTATGATTAACATCTCCATCAATTTCACCATCTTGTTGTATAATTGATCCCAAATATCTTAATTTTGTCACTTGTAGAATGACTTGCCCTCCAATTTAACTTCCACTTCTCTTCTAACTTGTCTCTTATGAAAATTGCAATGCATATAGTCAATTTTGTTCTTACTCAGATGGAAGCTTGTCAACTCCAGAGTCCTCTATATCTCAAGTTTAGAATTAATTTCTTCCCTAGATTCAACCAACAGAACTATATCATGAGCAAAAAGCATGTAGTTAGGGATCTCTTCTTTGATAGGCTCAGTAAGAACTTCTACCACTGGGTCAAAGTCAAACAAATAAGAGCTGAAAAGCTGATACCTGATGTAGGCCAATCCTTATAGGAAAATCCTTTATTTCATCTCCAGGCGTTCTAACACTGGTTTTTACCCCCTCATACATGTTCTGAATGGCTTTGATATATGCAACATGCACCTCTTTCTTTTTCAAGGCTTTCCAAACATCTATTGGCACACAGTCATACGCTTTTTCCAAATCAATGAAAACCATATGCAAATCCCTTCCTTTGCTCTGATACTTTTCCATTAGTCCCCTTAGTAAATAAATTGCTTCTATTTGTTAGAACTGGTTGACACCCAAGGGGTTGAATTAGGTGTAAGATAAAACGTTAAAAACTTTGATAATCTTTTTGCATCTTTGTGAAAACAATAAGTATGAAAATAATGAATCATAAATGCATAGTCAATTATTCAAATCAAGTATGCTGAAAATATAAGAGATAAGGGAAGAAATATGCAAACTGTAATTTATATTGGTTCGGTCCAATTTTTGATGAGCTACTTCCAGTCTCTAGGCTCCTCCTAGGATTTCAATCTACTATCTCCCTCAAGTTTAACATGGTACTTGGGAACTAATAGAATCCCTCAAGTTTCACAGGTACTTGAGAACTTTAACAACCTTAAGCTTAATCTTGGTCTTGAGAATCACTCCCCCTTACAACTCGTAAGGTTATAATCTATTTCCCATTCAAGATCCCAATCTTGAACAACTCTTTGAAAGATAAAATGATTACAATGAAAACATACTTCTCTCTATATTAAGTAAATTGAGTTGAACAGTTCAGAGCTTTGAGTATGTGTAATATTCAGAGTTTCGACATTTTGACATTGTGCTCCCAAGCTCTCTCTTTCTTTGGTTTTGAATGCTCCATTATTTATAGTTGTTGATAGCTATTTGACTATTGAGCTTTGTTGAATATGTCTAGTGGAACTAGCCGTTCGAAGCTTTGATAAAATTTTCTTTTTATACATTAAAGCTTAATCCAAGTTTAATCACCTATAATCTTCATAAAAATTGGATTAGTGATGATTAGGAACAATACAATCAAGGTCTATATGATTTTGGAAGAGAATCATGAAATTTGAGACGATGTTTAAAAACTGTGCAGAACATCACTCACTGGGATCATCGTGATGATGTCGTAGTGATCATCACTCGAGTGGTCACCATAGTGATCTCTTAGAATTTGTGAAGGGAAAAGTGCATTATTCTCTGGGATCACTGTGGTGATGTGGTAGTGATGAGTGCAAATAGGACCAATGGAGTGGTTGCCATAGTGATCTTCAAATTAAACAGTGCATCATTGGAAGTAATGTGCATTATTTTCACATCAATGGAGTGATCTTTGCTAGTGATAAAATCATTTTGAATCCAAATTTGGCAAATGACCTATCATCACAAAGCTCTTGAAGTCTATTTTCCAATGAAACAAGAATCACTCCTAAATTCGTTGTCTCCCAAAGTTATGATCAAAAGAGTGACTGCTGGTCTGAACAATATTTGAATTTTGAGCGTCAAATTTCAAACTTCACATCTCTTTCATCCAAACCACTTTGAGCTTGATCCTAGTGTCGTTGAATCACCCATTAAGTCTAGTGTAATATGCAACAAGTTTCAACTCAGTCAAAGTTGCGGTTGGAAGGTATGTCCAAATTGTTGAACCTGGTCTGGAATAACGCGAGAAATTCCAAAGTCAACTTCTAAAATTCATATCTTGTCCATCCAAAACCCTTTGAGCTTGATCTATGAGTTGAATCTCATTTGATGTCTAGTTTCATATGAAACAAGTTTCACCTCAATTGGATGTGTCATTTGTGAGATATGTCCAAAATATTGAACATTTTTCATGCTGAATGAAAATAGAGCACAATAGAGTGGTCATCACTCGAGGTGCCACTCGAGTGATCATCCTGGAGGTGCTACTCACTTGAGTGAAGTTGATATGACTTTTATATGAGCAATTTTAGCTCCGAATTGACTCATTCTAACCTCCAATTGATCATAGAGACCCCAATATCAAATCTATGAACTTGATTCTTGATATTCTCTTTATATCTCACAAGTTCTCCTTTCTTCAATGTCTTCTCCTTCTTCTTGATTGATCTCTACAATCCTTTTTGATAACTCCTAGTTTTTCTTGGTTATTATCTTCAATCTCGTTTTTCTTCTTCCTTCTAGTCCTTCTCCATAGTCCAATTACATAACTTATTTATTTTCTTTGACTTCCTCTCCCCACATTTTATAACTTCAATCTTCAATATCATCTTAATCTTTTTCTTTATCATTCACTATAATCCATCTCGATAACTTCTTTCTTTTCTTGACTTCGTTTCCCCATAATTGATAACTTCATTCTCCAATATCTTCTTACTTTTCCTTTTGATTAATCTCCATATTCAAACTTGATATCTGCTTTCTTTGCTTGACTAATCCACATGATATTTCACGTTAAATATAGTAGTTAGTCAATGTAGGAGATAAATGCAGTATACAAACTTTTTGCTCTTAATATTCGACATTTATATTTGTTAATTATCAAAACTAGTAATATCTAACACTGTTGTGGAGCTTCTCGGCATGAATCCAATTGGGTTCTCAAAAATAAAGACTGGTATATAATAGAAATTAGGAAATCGTGTCTGAAGAGGACAGAGGAATGTTGATTGAATGCCAGTTGTTTTTGTTTTTCCCTGCCCGGAGAAGTTAGGTTGGGAATTTGCTATATCTATTCCCTTTGGGTCATAGACGATGCAACATCTAAAATTACATAGCTCAAGCTGAAAGCCTTGTCTTTTAAATTATCCCCCATCAGATACAGATTAGATGGTCACTTGTCTTCTAAATTAACTCTTATAATCTACTTGGAGTGCTGAATGGAGCGTGTCAAAATTGCATCATGAAAGCTTTCGGGGCTCTGTCAAAATTACATTATGTCCTATTAACATTTCTCCCTAACATTGCCACTAAAATTGAGAAATGAGCGTATGAAAATTGGGTATGTTTCCTGCCATTCGTTCATAGTACTTTTGACATCTAAAGACTGATGACACTAGGGATAGTTCTTTCTTCCTGAACCTGGAGAAGCGGCATTTTTACTACTTAAGAAAATCCAGAGGCAGGAAGACGACAAGATTTTATTTTTGTTCTGGCTAAGATAATGTGATACAAGATTGGTGGGCTAGTTAGTATTTTCAAAATGCCGTTAACAGCTTTGTTCAAAAGTATATCTTACCAACTCTGATTAACTCCATTCTCTTTCTGTATAGCTCAAACAGCTGTTTCTTAACTAACTCATCCTTTGGTAATTTCTGAGTTATGCTTCCTGTTAATTTAGTATTTGATGAATAACTTCATGTTTTTTATAACTCTGTGCAGCGATGCTTGCATATAAGTCGTTACCAGGAACAAAAGACTTTAAAAAAGGAGTTCATCTCGCATTACAATTTGTTTCTTTCATTTTAAGTTTGACTGGGGTGTGGGCTGCTTGGAAGTTTCACATCGACAAGGGCATCGACAATTTCTACAGCTTGCATTCATGGCTGGGTATAGCTTGCCTTTTCTTATTCTTCATCCAGGTATCTTTTTGCCTTTTCGATTTTTTCTTTTTAAATTTGCACAATGGGGCCTAAAGCTCAAAAGCCTAGGTATTCTTTTATATTTCTTCATACCCTCGGATATCAAGCTATACTTTACTCCAGAACTTGGATTTCATTATTGCACCTATTAGAGATTTTATCGCAGCTATTTATGGACTTTCACTTGATACCATAAACATCTGAGTTGATTAGTCTTCAGCGTAATATGAATGCCTTTATGGCTGATGTTTATTGGAGACTTTATTGGAACTACTCATGAACTTGGATAAGAATCGGTACGTGAATAGCAAGTGAACTGTTTTTGTACGCCATAAAATAATTTTCTAGTGAAAAGGTGAAAATAGAAACTTAGAAATTCCAGTTAAAAGATAAAACTTACATGACACTATTTAGGCATACGTTTCTTTTTTAAAATAATTAACCATGTAGATCTAAAAAAAAATCATTTTGTTAATAGCAAACAGATGAAAAATTTACACCCAAGTTTCGGCCAACTCCATGATAAAACTATTCATGGATGATTCATATAACATCTAAACCATTCGAATGAAGCGATCTTTGACAGTGCCTATCTCACATACTGCTGTTATTTTTGTCAGTGGGTTGCTGGATTCACAACCTTCTGGTTCCCAGGAGGCTCAAGAAACAGCAGAATCTCTCTACTGCCATGGCATGTTTTCTTTGGGATCTATATTTATGGCTTGGCCATAGCTACAGCTGCTACAGGGATCTTAGAAAAGGCCACATTCCTTCAAACCAGCAAGGTAATCTCTCGCTATTCCAGTGAAGCAATGCTGGTGAATTCCTTGGGCATGTTGATCATCATGCTAGGTGGCTTAGTGATTCTTGGAGTAATTACACCTTCTAATGGTAAAGCTGATCTTATCATTAGAGGCAATGAGTAAATTTTATATAACCCTTTCAAAATTGAGGAAGAGCAGTTTCTAATGCAAGATCGGATGGGACACCGATGGTCAGATTAACATAGACGGTTTTTTTTTTTCCTGTTCTGGTTGCTCAAGTTCTTTCTAGTTGGCCCTTGTGTAAATTAATCTTCTTTCTCTCTCGGAATCAGAAGATGGGTAAATTTGATGAGTGTTCAAGTTATGCGTCTTTGATTCTTGTTTAAACATATGCATTTCATTCCGTTGAAATTGCATTACATCTCATAAAAAGTAGGAGAAAAATATAATTATACATATTTTGATCGCTATACCCTATTTCTATTGTTTTTGGACTTCCGGCCCCATCCATCTGTTGAGCTCCGGTACTTTGAAACTGCGTCGTTTTTGGCTTAAAACATGAAGTTGGTCCTTTTTTTTGTTTTTATTTCAGGTATAGTAAAAAGATACTCTAGGATAATGACCGGTATTGAAAAAATATTTCATAATCTTAAAAAAATATTTTAGCATTTTTTTAAAAAATTTCAGGGTATTAAAAAAATATTTTAAAATACTGAATAGTATTGAAAGAATATTTCATGATCTTGAAAAATTATTTTAGGATCTTAAAAATATTTTGGGTGCTGATTGTTATTCAAAAAATACTCCATGATCATGAAAAATTATTTCAGGCTATTGACTGGTATTAAAAAGATCTTGAAAAATTATTTTAGGGCACTGAATGATACTCAAAATATACTATATGATACTTTTTTAAGATCATAAAGTATCATAAAGTATTTTTCTAGTTTTCTGAGTATCTTTTTAATATCTGTTAGTAACCTGAAAAATTATTTTAAGATACTAACTAATATATTAAATATTCAAGATTCTAAAATAATTATTTAAGATTATGAAATTTTTTTAGTACAAGTATCTTTTTAATGCCCGTTGGTAGTTTGATAAAAGAAGAAAAGAGGACCAGCTTCCTATTTTGCTACAAAAACGACACAGTTTCAAGGTACTGGAGGTGAAAATCGCTAATTTCTTTTATATTTATTCTTGATGTAACTGAAAGGTTGATTATTAATAACTTGTCCAAATATAAGTTATTAGAAAACCACTAGGAATATCGGAGGAAAAAAAAAAAAAAAGAAAACCACTAGAAAAAAAATTACATATAAAAATTCTAAACTCTGTTTTTTATTAATCTCACTATTTAAAAAATAATGATTGTGAATTTTATTAAGTTTTAAAAATATTATATTTATAAATTCCAATATATTTCGTTAAAAAAGGAGGGAAATCAATAGATGGTATCGAAAAAAGGATGTAATCATCTCAAAATTGTAGATCTTTTTGTACTTCATAGGGAGATATTGCATAAACCCACGCACACGCGTATGTGTAGCTATGAACCTGTATGGATTAATGGACCATCCAATTGAAAATGACAACAGAAGCCATTAGTTGCTGATATTATACCCATCCAATTACGCTTTCAGCTAAAACCCTAAATTCTGGTGTCACCAAGAACTTCAAACATGAAGACGTTGCATAATGCTTGAAAAAACTAGACACTGGAAAAAGGGTCAGAAATAGAGCCGAAGCATTAAATGCTTAACCATGCATCCAATACATCCTTAACGTTGGTAATTAGGAACCACAACGAAACATTCTGCTGGCTCCGTGCCTTTCCTTGTAAAGAATACTCGGAAGCTTCCATTATCTGAAACTTGGGACGGCTGGCCCGTTGGAAAGACCAAGGGTCCAAGGCTAACTTCCATTCCATGGTGCATTTCTGGTGGCCGTAACGAGTCAGATTCCTGGGGATCTGCAGGCAACAAAAATGAAATTGAGCGACAGGAACAGGGAAAAACAGTCCGGCGATCAGAATGAAGAGCAACAAAGCACAGTCCCAATATTTTAACAATCATATAGATTCAAGGGAGAGTCTGAACTTTCAGAAGTTCATCAATATGAAATGTGCTTTCTAAAATATCGTAATCAACTTCCCCATTTCCTTTATTTCACCCTCTCCTTGATTATTGTTAAGGGTGTATCAATAGGGTAAGGTATATTAGGATAAGATTGACAAATATGAAAAATTTATCTTATATTTAAGATCAAGATTAACTTCTAAATACGTCTTATATTAAGAACTGGAGGAGTACTTGGAAACATCTACTTACAGATAATTCCAAATTATATTCCTACTGAAACAGTTTAAGCAATATATAACAATAACCTGTAGGAGATAAAAATGAATGAACATCAAGTAACTTTAACCAGGTTCCAATTGAAATGAAATAATTCACTCCCTTTTCTTTCCCAACTAATTCAGTGCAAAAGCAACAAATAATAAATAAGTGAAAAGAACAAGAGTGAGCCATTGCCCAGAAAGTGATAGCTAAAAGCTTACATATGTACTTTAATTTCCTTTTTACCTTCTGAGTGAAATAAACACTATCCCATAGCAAGAACCACAGCTCACAACATTGTTATTAATTTTGTCACTTAAAATTGAAACAAAGCCTCGTCTAGGTTCTAAATTCTATTAAATATTATTTTAAGTAGGTTTTTCTCCCTAATTTTCATGTTAATTAGTCTTATATATTTATTATAAAAGTAAAAACTACCTGGACTGGCCAAACCAAATGGTCTAAACTACTACCTCCGGATAGAGGTGCTCACAGTATGGTTAATCATGGATTAGACTAGAGTGGGTTTGGTTTCAACCTGAGGTCTGGTTTGAATAGCACCTCGAGCTATACAAGATAGTCTAAGGTTTGGTCTGGCCCAACACTAGCCCAAGCTCGGGTTGGACCAGACCGGTCTAGGGTTGAACAAGATCGGTCTAGTGGATTACTTGACTAGTCTAGGACTTATTTGGTGTTTTTTTTTGGGGCCTTTTTTGAAAGGCAATATTTGAATCTTGTAAGACTATAACAATACCTATAATCATATTAAACACATCAATGAATATTAAAACTCAATCATAAATCCATAATAATTTCTAACAATATTGAACAATAATAAAAAATAAAATTTTTTTTTTGGCCAAGACTGGATCAGACCAAGGGGTCTAAGGCCTTGGCCTGAACGCCACCCTGAGGACACTTTTTTTTTTTTTGGATATAAAGGATGGCAAAGAGCCTACATAACAATACAAGAGATTAATTACACACATGGGGAAATTAATCCCAAATAATCTTGATCCAGCCAACCTCGCAAGGTCGTAGGACACTCATCTAGAAGCATGGAATTCGAAATACCCCTCTTAGCAAGGGCATCCGCAATCCTATTAAATTTTCTAGGAATAACTCTAACGTTTACCTGCCAGTTCAAAGCCAACAGGTCCCTAGCTCTCAAAACTAAAGAGCTACATGTGTAGCAATCCCGATCTAACAGCAAATTAATCACATTATCTGCATCCGACTCCAAAATTACTTTTTTGAAGCCTAAATCCCACGCCAGCTACAGTCTTTCAACAATTGCCCATTCCTCTACTGTACTAACACTGCAATCACTGATGGTGCGAGTACACCCTGAGAACACTTTTTTTTTTTTTATATAACCCTGAGAACACTTGTCTAGCTTGATATGCCTAATATTGTTTTGGGCCAATTTTTTCAACGGACTGGATCGAATTTGATCGGTCTGACCCAAAGGATCCCCCCCCCCCCCCCCCCCCTCATTCCTAGTTCATAGGATGGGATCGGGAATACCCCGTCATGATGAACAATGATGGAACAGGATTTTCGTCCCAAAGACTTCCAATCCCGTGTCTTGCCGGGATGGGATGGCCTATGATCTTTAATATGGGATCCCTAACCATTATTATGGGCCTAAAACGAGGCCCAACATAAATACTGTTTGGATCAAGCCATAGGGGACATCATTATGGGCCTAGAATAAGGGCCGATAGACATACTGCTGATTTCAGGTTCTCCATCTTTTGTTTTTTGGTATAATTCAGGTTCTCCATCTGAATTGCCCAAATCCGACGCCCAAAATAAGCCCAATTCTGGAAGAATAATTTTCGTTTCAGTTCTGGCTATTGGGTCACTATTAAAGCGGCCTGCCGAGAAAAACAATCTGCCCAATCGGGAGCAGTCCAGTCCATTTTAGCCCATAAGTTTTTTGAAAAAATCATTTAATTTTGAACAAAACAAAGGTGCAGGATTCTATGAGATTGTGTATTCTTTACATTTAGAAGTATAGTATACAAGAAACATATAACGACAAATATACATATACATAAGACTTGTGAGAGTTTTCAAAATAATAGAGCACCAAATTGAGAGTCCTATTTTGTTTGACCTGAAGGAGGGCTTTTTATTGGAAAGATGGGTTTTCTCTAGGTGTTATAGGAGTTTACTGCGATGTGATATACACAGGTCTCTTAGGTATAGGGGTTCATTATTTTTATATATTTTATTTGTATAGGTACAGAAGTGTATTAATCAATGAATAAAGAGGTTGGGTTAATCAAACAAAAAAAAGAGGTTGGGGGTCAAAGTGGCTATGTCATAGAAGTGATAATTTGCATGTGACGTAGTCGAATCCAACGCAGTACCATATATCGTTCTCTGTACTGAATGATTTGAAGCCCCATTCATATAAAATCTTAGTGGCGTCCGTGGTTATTAGCATAGAACCGTGGAATTAATATTTACCATGTTAACAAAAGTACGCATCTTATACTGTGTAATACTACATAAAACACACACCCACAAGCCTGTTGGTGTTGAACATGAATGACCGAAGGAATGTGTTATGGACTCATATATGAGACTTATTTGTTGTTCGACCCAACAAGGATAATTTGTATTAGAATCTCTCTATAATCAGGTAAGATCCTAATTGACTTATAATCAAGGCTATAAGCACGAAATATATAGGTGAGGCGGCTGCCCATGGGCCAAGAAACGCACAAAGCCTAAGGTTTAAATTCTTAAGGTAATCTCTATAAATAGGAGGTTAACCTAAAAGGTACATATTCTATATTCATCTTATTTACTATTCAGCTTAACTATACACACACTCCACTCCTTTTTGGCTAAACGCCATATATGTACACAATGATCCATTGCCATATACGTACAACAATGATCTTTTCAGTATCTCCTATATAGATATCTCTCTCTTCGGTATCTTCCATATAGATATCTTGGAAAGTCATCTGATATTTCTTTCGGTATCTGCATATTTTGGGGAATATCCAATATAAACATACTTTGTTATATTGGCATTCTTCTGAGTTGTGTTGTGCGTCGAAAGTAGGTATACGTACGTACATAGGGATAATAAGGGAATTGAGTGTGAGGTGAATATTCAGGAAGAACTTTAACCAAAAGATCGAGAGAGAATTAGAGAGAGAGAGACGGAATAGCTAGGGTGTGTTGGGCAGTGAAGAGAGGAAGAGGAGACAAAAGAGAATAGGGGTGAAGAAGAAGAAGCTGCTGATAAGCCATCCTTTTTGCAAGTGAAGGTACAGTCTTGGAATTCTCTAGAGTCGAGAGAGATGAGAGAGAGAGAGACAGAGATCAGAGAGAGGTATCATTTCATTGATTCATTAATGGAGAAAGATATGAGGGTATTATAATAATGGATTTGCCGTATTTATTCTCATCAGCCTTTGCAGCGCCATTTGTGTTGCTCTTATTATTTTATATATTTCCTTCTGCTTCATGAGAATGACCTACCACTTACTCTCTCTCTCGAGCTTATTATTATAATATTCCTTCATGCCGGGCCATGCACTACCCCCTTTCCTCTATCCGTATTCCATACATTGTTTACATGTTACTCCCTCTTTGTCTTAATTATAAGAGTTATTTACTAAAATTAGAAAAGATTAAGGAAAAAAGTTAAATTAATTAATTATATGTATTTTTCTAAAATGCCCTTACCCAAATTTATTTAATACAAATACATCTCTCAAAAATAGAATTAAGCAATATAAATAAAAATTTATTTTCCTAAACCACGCTCGGTCAAGTAAATAATACTATCTCACGCTCTCTAACAGAAGTGAAATAAGTTAAAACTTCAAAAACTCAGTTATCAATCACTGTGTGTGTGTGTATGTTTTTTTTTTCCTGCAAAGAAGTCTTCAAGTGTTTCAAAAATTTAAGTTATTGGCATGTATGTTTATAAACTTTGAAATAAAGCGTTCTTAATTTATGTCTTTTAGAGTATGAAAGTTCACGCAAACATAATTTTTAGTTTTACAGGTTCAAACGATTATCTGAACCTGTTTTGAAATTAGATGCTTCTGCAGAATTTCTTTGTGGTTTGTTAATACAGCCTTTTGTTTATTTATTTATTTAGAGAATGCTATGTTTACGTGTTTTTGTTTATAGGAGCAAATTTAGATGTATATGACATTAATGAGTTGCAAATATTATTTACTTTATAAAATATATAGGTGTATTATTAAATTATTATTGTCTTTAATTATTATTGAGAAAATAAAAATAGGGGTATTATAGGAAAAAATTGACAAAAATTAAAACTTGCTCTTATAATTAGGACCAAAACCAACTCTAAAATTTACTCATATAATTAGGACCGGAGGGAGTATGAGATATTTTCTTTCACAACACAAATATATATCAATAAATACTTATCCCCTATTATGATACACAGAGAAGGTGTGTGAGAAGAGATTCTCTGTTTGTATAATGTGAATAGAGAGACAAGCAGGATGAATTTCTCTTGCTACAAATTGATGAATTCCTAATTTCTTCACACACATACAGATCAGATATGCTATTTATAATATTTTAATTAAATGTGGTTTCAGCTAAGTATAACATTTTAAAGGGTTACGGTACAATTTTTTCTTTCCCCCCGGAAGTAATCACTTAGAAGTATTGGGTATCCGAAGGTTTTTCAAGAAGTTATTTCAACTTGAAAATGTTAAAAGAGTAAATTTGCTTGAATCGTTAAAAATTAATGTTGGCCGCTAAAAAATTAACATTGACTGTTGACTCTCTTAATGATAAGAGGCAAAATTGCTGCGCTTTGATTACTTCTGGGCAAAACTGTTCTCAACAAATTACTAATATTCAATACTTTGAGTGGTTACTTTCAGAAAAAATTTGCTCCTTAACCTTATTTTAAATGAATCATCTAAATGTGAGTTTAGTGTATTACTATATTGCATGAAGTTTGAGTTTATAAAGATATTAAAATGTTTTATTTCTTATGAATAATATGTTTTGTTAAAAGTACTGTGTAAAAATACTATTTTTTATTTTTTATTTTTTTCAGATGTATATATTTCATTAATTAAACTTTTCATTTTTACACTATCATGTATTATAGTTATAAATCTTTCAAAAAAAAATTTCGAGACAAAAATGCATTCTAACTTCAAATATTATTTTAAATAAATATTTAAATTTTAAAACAGATTAAAACGATGTATTTACTTAAAATAGATTATAGATTTAAATAATGCAGACAAAATTTAGAAAATGAATATATCCAAAATACTTATTGCCTAACCTCACAGGCCCCCCCCCCCCCCCCAAAAAAAAGGCCCTGCTTTCCCCATTAGAAATCTTTTTCACCAACAGAAGTACATATTAGGTTAAAAATCCATCACATTACTACAAAAAAAACTCAGAAAAATGACCTAAATAAGATCTAATTAATGTCCCCTTTCAGAGGGATGTCTCGAGGGATAGTTATTTTTGTGATTTTTGGCGTCATGAATTGTATTCAGGACGCCTTATTACTTTTTTTTTTTTTTAAAACCCCAAACCTCAGGTTCGAGGAGCTAGCTAGTGAGCCAAGAGGATCGAAAATAGCAAGCCACAATTTGGGCGGAGGAAGAGTAGAAATCTGAGAAATATGCCAAGGAGCAAATCCAGAATATAAAAAATGCCATGGACCAAATCCAAAAAACAACTAAACCCAAAAAATCAAACATGCCAGAGAGCAAATCTAGAAAAATCAAAAATAAAAAAGAAGCTAGGTACTATGATCATAAGCGACAAGGTTATCTTAAAAAAAAAAAAAAACCTAGAACAAACCCACCTGAATAGATCTGCAACGAAATCGACTGTGGCTTTCATTTGCGGTGGCATTTGGTGTCACTGGGTTTTAGATCTCGGCGGCGAGGGGAAACTCAGATCTATTTTTTTTTTTTTCCTGAAATTCTCATGGCAGGAAGAGTCGGACGAAACTAATGACGGCTTGAATCAGAGGAGGAGCGGAGGATCGGGGGAGGGAAGATGGATGGAGGATGAGGCGCGAGATGAGTGGAAGAGAGGAGAGGAGTTTTAGCGTTGTGTGTGGGAGATTAATTGTGTAGCCCACCGTGAGAGATCGAATAGCTAGTCCGATGATAAATACAAAAATAATATTTTTGGGGTCTTGAAATTTGTTTTAAGACGCCAAAAAAATTATTTGTGGCGTCTTGAACCATATTCAAGATGCCAAAATTATTAATTTTGGCGTCCTGAACCATATTCAGGACGCCACAAATAATATTTTTGGTGTCTGGAAACAAATTGCAGGACCCCAAAAAATAACCTAGCGCCAAATTTTTTTAAGAAATTACCTCGGCGCCGGTGCCAAAAAATAACCCTTTTAGGCATCTTAAATATATTTTTTTGATTTGATTTGATTAGTATTATTTTCGATTTCTTTGATTTGATTATTTTTAATTTCTTTGATTTGTTTAGTAAAAGTTTCGATTTATTTGATTTGATTAATAATATTATTTTCGATTTCTTTGATTTAATTAGTAAAAGTTTTGATTTTGTTAATTTGATTTGAGTACAATTTAATTTTGGCATCCTAATTTAAATTTTAGTATGCCAAAAAATTTCCTGGCACCAAAAAATTCATCAAAATATGCCAAAAAATTTTTTGGCACCAAAAAATTCATGAAGATGCGCCAAAAAATTAAGTTTAGGCATCCTAAATATATTTTAGGACGCCTAAAATTCAATATTGGTGTCCTGATTTTATTTTTAGGACTCCAAAAAATTTCTTGACGCCAAAAAATTCTTCAAAATGTGCCAAAAAATTAATTTTAGGCATCCTAAATATATTTTAGGATGCTTAAATTAATTTTAGACGTTCTAAAATTATATTTAGGACGCTTAAGTCTCAAAATTCAACCAAATAATTATGAAATTGTCACCGCCTATACTTTTTAATTCTTTTTTTTAAAATAATGACGTCTTTTAAGGAAGTAACATTCACTTTTTGTAGCAGTGTCATTTACTAATCAAGAATTCATTCCTTTTACTCTCTAAACTAAGTTTGATATAATTTTGCTAACCAAATTAAGTATAGTCATGTAAAACCATATGCTCAAAGATGATAGCATTTCCGTTTCCGTATATGTGAAACTGCAAAACCCAAATTCCAAATCATAAATAACCTCATCCACGGCCCGAAAATTAGTAAAGAGATAAATATCTTTTTTACTCTAGAAGTTTTGGGTTGAGGAGCACTGGATACCTGGAAATTTTTTTTTTTGGAGCAAAATTGTCCCGCAAGTTAACAAAACGTAACAATTTTGACCATTCGTTAATTTTGACCATTAAGTTTAATTGATGTACATGCGTGGCATTGCCACCTCATCAATTAAAATAGGATTAAGTATTATTTTTGCTTCGGAAGTTTTTGCTGAGAACAATGGGTATTTAGAAGTTTTTTTTAGAAGCAATTTTGCCTCGAAAGTTTATAAAACGTAGCAATTTTGTCATTCCGTCCCTGTATATTAAATTTGATTGTTAAATTAGTCAAAGAACACACATGTTATGCCATCTCACCATCTACAACACTTAGCCCAATATGACGAGGCATCACACCTTGTCATCTCTTTCTTGTTGAAAGAATCATTGGCATTGAGAGAATTAAAGGGATAAACAGATTCAACAAGATCGGATTGAACAACACAAGAAATCACGTTTTCTTTGAGTTGTTGAATCGAGGGTGCAGAGGAAGAAGTCTACCTTGGAAATGTCGAACTTGGAGTCGAAGAGGGAGATCCTTAAGACGTTGAGCTCAAGACAGCCAGAATTTGTGAAGCCGAATTGGTCAAAGGGACTAAAAGGTCTGTTACAAAACCTAGAGAAAGCATCACTTATGATCTAAGTAAATGAAACACAAAATGAGATATGAATTGTCCCAAATTGGTTCAGTAAGACAAATCAATAGTAACAGTATTTACCTTTGTATAAATTGATCTAGGCCACCTTCCCCTAAATTGCTGGAATTGCTACGTTTTGTAAACTTCCGGGGTAGAATTGCTCTTAAAATTTTTTTTTTCTAGATATCAACTACTAATCATCTAAAACTTTCGGGGCAAAAATGACATTTAACCATATTTTGACTTCTGAGGTGACAATCATTGATGCCATGTGTGTATATCAGTTAAACTTAATAATCAAAATTAATGGAAGGGCAAAATAGTTATATTTTGTTAATTTTTGAGGCAATTTTACTATAAAAAAAAAAAAAAAACTTCCGGGGGGTATTGAGTGCTTTCTCGTCAAAACTTCCAAGGCATACTTTATCCATTAGTAAATCAAGATCAAGAAACGCAGTCACTTTTTCTTCAATATCTTCATAATCCTATGGAACTAGTCTAGCTAGTAGCTATCTTCCTCACTTTTCCGAAACGATGAGCCTCAACATGTAGTCTTCGAATACTTAAATACCTAATATCTTCCACATGTGCTATCTATCTGTGGCTATTATTCTCTCTTTGTATCTCTCTCTCTCAGCCAAAGGTTCCTCTCTCACTAATACTAATGCTATTACTGGGCTTCTTCTACAGTTGCTTTCAGTTAGTTTCTAAGATATTACTGTTTGCATCTTGCAGCCATTTCTTACCTGACTCTGCTCATAAACCACTAAGTTTACCGCCCCCCCGCGCCCAAAAAAACAAACAAAAAGAACCACGCTATTCACTGCTGTTACTTGAATGAAAAATGCCCTTCTTTCATGTAAACTCTCTCTTTTTCAAATTAGTGCTCTTCACCTGTAACTAATTTCTATGTCTGACAGTTTGTTAACTTTCAGATTTCTGATTTTTCAGGTGAAGCCTTAATCAATGAATTGAAGAGTGAAGACTCAAATTAAGTTGACTTCACTGTTTGGTTAAAGTTTGTGATGCTTGATAGTTACTATCCATATGACCATTTTGACCTCCTGGTATGTGTTTCTTCTGAATCCGTCTTCTTCGGCTCCTTTTGGTTTCTTTGTTTCACTCTATATACCTTAAATTTTTTTGGTGCAAAGTGATTATACTATTCCATAATATTTTTCTTATTCGCCTAGTTAAAACGGATTCTGATAGATACTATCTCTCTTTACTTTAGCATTTATATGCATTATCATTATTCATAATATTATATATGATCATATATGCCGGTCTATAAGAGTCCTTCATTAGCTTCTAATTAGGAAGAAGAAAAAAGAGAAAGCCATTCTGAATTTAGAATTTAGATCTTGAATATTAGGAGGGAGTGGGGGGAAATGTGTTTCTCTGGTTATTTTTCTCTGCATCTGTCAACTTCAGCTTTTTTTTTCCCCATGTAAAGTCTTGATCTCTAAAGACACTTTATATATATATATATATATTGCATGATGATACTGTGAGATATCATTTTGTTTGTATAAAGGGAGCAATTACTAAGAACATTGACATTTTGTATTTAATGCATATCATTATTTGCAAGTATTATGATCTGTGATTCTGAGTTTTTGGGCTTGTGGAGCAAACAGAAGAAAGAAAAATGAAAACAAACAGCACAGAACTATTTAATATTTTGATCAGTGCATTCTGAAACACCATAAGTTAAAGCAAATTTTCAGGGGGAAAAATACAATTTATGATACTATACTTTGTTTTATTAGAGCCACTTTATAAGACAAAACAAGATCAAGCAACAAAGAAAGTTAAAAGAAAGTATAGTAGTATGCAGTGCTATATAGTGGGCGGTGGACTAACAAGACTATAAAATGGACGAACTGAGATTGAATCTTACATTCTTCAAAAAGACCCTAGGAAAGGCATCCTGGTTTGATTTGAATTAGTCAATTACTTAGATACATAGTAATATGATTCAAAAAAGTTTATATATGTTATTATTATTATAATATCTGCTTTGTAATATTTGAAGAATGAATTGAGTTTTACGTAGATATACAGTATCCTCCATAGTCAAGCTGTAGATCTTCAGGTTTATTACTTTTCAGGGAAAAGATACTGACTTTTTGATGATACAATTGAATGACTGAGCAGACAATATGGAAGCGAAGCATGTAAAAAGGTCTCTGCTACGTATCTGCCTATAAGCGGCAATCATTACCTTTTCCATGTCTTTTTATTTTCTTTACATTTTATACATATGATTTCCGTTGGAAGAAGAATCTAGTTCACTGTTGATCACTTTGAGATTTTACTTATTTCAGGGTTTAAAAAAACAAGAAGAAGAGAGCATTATTGTATAATGGTCGTACAGATGAGTACCGTACGGTGAATTGAATCTTCAAATTGAATAGGACTACTTTACCTGCCGCAGCCCGGGGTAAGACGCCAATCATTTTGCTAATTTCATATTTTTTGTTTGATGTCTTGCATTTTGTTAATATGTTGAATATATACTCTCTATCCCTCGTATTTTTATGAAACTATTTGTGTTTGAATGCCATGCATTACATAGAATATGAGTAATTATTTGACTTTTTTATAATTTGTAAATAATGGGGCCTGTTCTGTGTGTACGTGTATATATTTTATATGATATATTGATGATATCAATGATTTGTATAGTGTGTGTATGTGTATTGATTGTAGGTTATGAGATTTCTAACTTAGTGATACTTGGTTTTTATTTCTTGAGCATTTGGTCTGATGTATCATTACTTGGTTCCAATATGTTTTTAAAAAAATTACTGTTGATTCCAAACTTTAAATATTACACGCATAGGCGTATCAACATGGAAGTAATCATCAGAATAGTTGAAACTTAAGTTGCTTTTTTGCTAAAGGAAACGACTAAAAGGATTGAATGACATAATTAACAGATATGACCCTCCCTCCGCCAGAAATCTGAATCGTTAAATTTAAAGGAAACCAACAACTCGTAGCTCAAACTTGGAAAATTGAAGGAAGGAGGAAAAATGATTGAGTCTGTGAGGAAGGGGTTTGAATTAAGTGATTTGAATCCCACTATGAGATAAGCTTATTGATTGCCCCCGCAAGTGTACAACCCACAGGGAGGTTGTAATTTATTAATTCAAAACAGATTTGAATAATAAGAAAATAAGGATGAGAATATTTATGAAAATATAACAATTACTTAAAGAGTTGGGTTCAAGATTTCACCCACATGTTGCTAATTTCTATTATTTTTGAGTTGACTCTTACATTTATAAGAGTGACAACTATTTCTAAATTATTCTAATATTATGCTGAATTAGTGGTTCCTTTTTAACTAGTGTTGAACTAGTTCCCACGACGCCCACACAACTAATTAAACCATAAAGCAATAGTTTTTATCATCACAAATATATAGAACTATCCCAAGCCTAAATAATTTGTGTCTATTTCTCTGGATCTATGTTCTCCCTTTACTTCCCAGTCAATCGAGATCACTGATATATTAGATTATATAGTGGCCAGCCTAAACAATCCACATGAAGAATAAGAGAAATAGATGTAATTAAAAGAAAAACTAAAATGTATTCATAAATAGAAATTCATAAAGAGTCAAACAAGGAATTAGATTCCCTGTTAGGCTACATCCCTCCCCAACAGAGGAGTTTAGAAACTCATAAAAAAGAATATTGCTTGTGATGTTTTTAGGGTAGTAATTCTGTGTCAAGAATGGACAATAGAGCCTCTATTTATAGTTAAAGTTCTTTTTTGACATGAGACTCTTTAATATATCCATATAATAATTTATGATATCTGATTTGATTTACTCTCCCCGTCATATCTTTTTATCCGGATTCTGGCAGAAATTATGGTTTAGGACCCCATCTCTGCATGCATCCTGGGCGAAATGCCCTAAACTTCTCTTGGTCTTTTGGAGAAAATCACGGTTTATGACCCCATGCCTACAATCTATTCTATTATCTACAAAATAGAATATATTTGAATTGATTTGATATAAATATTATACTTTTTATCCTCAATATTATATTCAGGGAATATATATATATATATATATATATAGAAAATAAATTAAATAGATTCAAAATAGTCATAGATTTTATCTAATATAATTCAAAATCTATATCTATTTAATTAAAAAATATGCACTTATCACCTACATTTAGCACCTATTAACCTGTGCCTATGCATGAAAGAATATTGATATAAATAAAGATTCAAATCTTAGATGTGGCCTGGTGAAAAACATCAAAGATTTGAAGATCAATAAAATGGAAGGAAAAGAAAATGGCAATCATGTTAGTGGGATCAAGAAACTGGGATGGACCACCTTAGGGATCATTTGGAGCAATTGACAAAGACACTACTTGTAAATTCCATAAAACCCGCTAAGAGTCTGATCTACACTTAAAGTGTGAGTGTGTTGCAATGATTAAGATAGAGGTGGAATGTATAATCCTGCCTCTGGTTAAGTTCAATGTGACTTGTCATGACGTACAAGAAACTTAGTTTGACACACCTTTTAACCTCCATGGATTCATCATTCAGTAGTTGTTTTGATTGGCTTGACTGTCACTATCTTCAGTGAATATCACTTTCTGAACCACCAAAAATTATATACAGTATCAACTTCCACCGATGCTTGTTTCTATGAAACAACATGCATTATATATGAAAATACACTCCCTACGGTCCTAAGGAGCCAGACAACTAATTTAGTAAGATTTAAAAAATTGTTAAATTAGTTATTTGTAAAAATATGTTTTGTTTTCACCCCCTAAATATTTGTAATCAATAAAGAGAATTTGGAAAAAGAATTGTGGACTTGAGAAACAAAGTAGATTGAGAAATTATATTTATGATAAAAACAAACCCCTCTACTGACTCTTAGATTTAGGATTAGAGGGAGAATAAAACTAGACAGTTACGTTCATCAATTACATGAAGTAGATTGAATAGTGTAACTTACTTTAGTGGTTAAACTTTACGTGACATTGATGATTTGTGTGTATTCATCTGTTTTGAGCAAGTTTGATGGGATTATTTTTTAGGGAAGAAAGTTGGGTAGATAAGAATAGCTTCCTTTTGGTTTTTTTTTTTTTTTTTTTTTTTTGGGGGGGGGGGGGAGTTGGTATATACTCATTCATGGCCTAACTATAACATACCTAGCTGACTTTTTTTAGAGAGGTTAATAAGGAAGCTAAATATATTACTTAGTCATAGTATATGATATATCATTAGATTATATATTAGTTTATAAATCAGATTAATTAGTTTTGAGGAAAAACGATAGATATAAACAATTTAAAATATTTTATTTAGCCTCCTTAATCTTTCCAAAAAAATTAATTGGATCTTGTATTTAAGACTGAAGGTAGTATTTTTTAAAAAATAGTGAAGCAAGAGGGGGTGTTGCATGTGTCAATGTATGTGTGTGTATTAAGAAAGAGGTGTAACATTTTCCTAAAACCACACTCTTATCAATTTTGTGAGGCCACTCACAAAACATAATCCCATATGAATGCTCAATATGTTGTAATTAATTAGGATTTGATTACAAAATTATTAGACATATTTTCACTTGACTAAAAATATCAGTTGACAAAAGTGGTAAATCTATACTTAGTTCAAAAATTCATAGATGCATGAATAACAACAATTTCATTAAATAGGACATTGTGAAATGTTATACATATATATATATATATATTGTTTGAGATAATGGTGAGACTTAACTAAGTCTCTCATAGGAAAAGGATGAGCAAGTTAAGAAAATATCTGGAGAAGCTACATATGGAAGAATAAAAGATAACGCTTTTTCAAGTGCAGAAGCATTTATTTTGAAATAAACTGACTTATTATGTCAAATTTTAAACTCAAATTTTTAATTAAATTAATTATTGTTTTTCCGGTATTTACGTTTAGGCCTCAGGCCTAGGTCCCAAGCAATCCAAGTCTTTTAAATGAAAAATATGTACCACTCTGGTCCTATTTATAAGTCCCATTTTGACCAAATTACACATACCAAGGAGAGGTGGTTAGCTCAATGATTATGGGGTGAATTTTCAACTTTACCCTCATTTGTGATTGGTTACCTTCAACTTTTTCTTCTCTCTCTACTTTCATTAGTACAATTAATATGGGCAAAAGTGTCACAATCTTATTTATTTGGTCAAAGGGGACTTATAAATAGGACCAAATTTTTTTGGTCAAAAGGGACTTATAAATAGGACCAGAGTGGTATATAATATATTTTGTACTACCCGCGCGCACACACATGCATATATGGGTATTTTCATTTATTTGAACAGGCATGGACAGAAAAAGGCTCTTCTCCTATCTCTCTCATTTTCTTTTTAATAAGGAATTTAAATCTCCCTAATATTCTAAACTATTCTTACACATAAAATGCAGAAAACCATGTAAATGGAGAGTCGTCCTTGTAATATCCATGAAAATTTGCAAATTCATAACAGGCATTAATGTGGAGCATGGTGCTTACACACACACACACACACAATTAGAAAAGTGAGTGCAAATGAGAAAAAAATGATGATAGCTAGGTGATTGATGGGGGGTTAGGTGAGGGTTGTCAGTGATGTCTTAGAGAAGATGGGAATAGAGAACTCGAGCCTTTTAAGCAACGGAAGGGTATACGTAGTTTAGAAGGTCGCAGAAGCAAAGGCTTGCAGAAAATCCTCAAGTTGTTAAGATTCTGGCACTTTCAGATTCAGATCAGAGCCTAGCTAGCTACATTCACATGTAGACTAGAATGACTCTTCATAGTTACCTAATTTAATAATAGCTCGCTAAAGATTCAAACTCTCACATGAGTAATCTTACATATTTAAGTGCATATGTACACATATGAATAGCTTAGATTTAGTGGTCATCATGCTCCCAATCATATACATTAATATCAAAATGTCGAGTTGAACGTTCAATATATATATGTATATATGTATGTATCATATTAAAAAAAAAAGTATGTATGTATAATGAGATGATGTATTTTGCAAAAACTTAGCATATGGACATTTTTTTTAGTTTTATCATGATAATTCATAGTTAGCAAAGAGTCAATACAATATTATCCAATACTATCAATTCATATTAGGCAATAGAAAGGATTCAAATCAAGGAAGAGTGTTCGACCAAAAAAAAAAATCAAGGAAGAGTGATTTTCTTAAGCAAACTAGCTAGAATCCAAACATATCCAAACTTAACATATGATGGAACAATGCCATATTTACATTGAGAATTCTGATCAAACGAGAATCAAGGAAAAAAAAAAAAAAAAACACTCACACACACTCTCTCTCTCAAATCTATCTAGGATCCTTATATTTAGATGCTAAGGCCCTATTTGTTATAAAAAAAGTGGGCGATGGAAAGGGAAGATCAGAGAGTTCCCATGCAAAAAACCTATTACTTAGCGTATCTTCCTTCTTCTAACATTCTGGCGTCTGTGAATCTTCCACCATCCATTGGAAGTTGCTTTCCATTCGAAAGAGGCGGGAATGTTTTCATGTTCTTGGGAGAGTGAAAATTGGGACAAAAAAGCCCCTTTAAACCAGATGTGAGCGGGGTACGATAGTGCAACGCCGCAGAACGAGAGCAGCGACCTTCGACTCCTCCGCTCGACCTTCCTCCTCCCACAACCATCATCACTTTCACTGCCGGTGAGAACTAGAGGAGAGAGTGCCTCTGATTGGGAAACACCAGAACAAACCCAACATCCTTGAAACCAGAATGTCGTTACTTGCTAATTTCGTGAAACGTCGATGTGTGCTTTTATTTACCAGAAGTTCTTAATCTTCCTGACCCATCATTTATCATTGATCATACAAGTTCATTTGATACTGTAATCATAAATTCTTTCCATTTAAACTGTTCCTTCTCTACATGCGTCTCTGTTTTAGTTTTTGTGTTCTAGTGCTCTGGTTTTCTATCTATAGGGTTGTGAAATTACTGATGTAAACTTTAAGCCACAGTCAGATTTTAAGTTTGAACACAGGTGATTAGGTGCCTATTACGTTCGAACGTAACTTGTTTGTTCGAACGTCTGAGGGACATTTTAGGAATTTCACCTCACTTTCCCACTTAACCAACACCCAATTCTTCATACCAAACAATTCATTTTCCCTCAACTTAAGTTCCCTTCCCATGTGTACCAAACAATTCAACTTTTTAAAGTTCCCTCCCAATCTTTCTTTTCATTTCTTTCCCTCTTCTAAGTTCCTTTCCTTCCTTAAATCTTCTTCATAACAAACAGGGCTTAAAACTTACAAGACTATAAGGGAGGATGAGTCTTGAGACCAAAAACTGGTATACTTTATTAGTCTTGACAACACCTGGAGAAGATGAGAGAGAACAAAAATAAAATAAGCAAAAACAGAAGAAACACCTACTATATTTACCACATTATACATATTACTTTAATTACTACGTCACTTTTCAAAACACTAAAAATGGGGAAAAAATAAAGGCTTGCCTTGGCTTTAGGATCAAGCTTTACATCTTAATTAGGACTTGCACTGAAAGTGTCTAATTTTTCTTCTAACAAAAAGGGCATCTGCATTTAGGTCCTTGTTATAGCTAGTAATTGGTTTTGCTTTTTTGATATGTTTTTAATTTCTTTCCATCTTCCATGTTTTTTTTTTTGGGTCAAAATCTTCCATGTTATTTGGATCTTATAATAATAGATGGAGGGGCCAAGCGCCTCATAGCGCATTGGCACTAGTGTCAGGCTTAGGAGTCTGGCCTCACCCCTCTCCTCAGGGGTTCGATCCCTACCAGTTGTATAAAAAAAAAAAAAAATAGATGGAGGGAGTATAATTTATTTAAAATGATCTAAACTAAGGAAAAAAATGAGGTCAGATTGAACTGACCAAGGAATGACTGATTCACTAGGCATATCTAGGCATTTAGTTGTATTTTCTAGTTTGTGGAGTAGAATATTTAATCTAACAATGATCTTTCGCATAATCTTTTTAGTTGTATTTTCTAGTTTGTGGAGTAGAATATTTAATCTAACAATGATCTTTCGCATAATCTTTTTTTCTTTCGCATAATCTGAAAATATGTAATTGCGCGTCATGCTTAAAGGTAAGACTTCAACGTTTTGGGCTATACGAATGGATTTGACTTTCAACAGTGCTAGGCCAAAATTTTAATATGCCAAAAGACTGGATTTGTGTTTACAAGATTCAGAGGAGTTCAAACCATGGAAAGAAATATTAATCGTAAGTTGATAAAATCACTCTAACCACATTTGATTTGTTTCATTTTATAATATTGGACTAAAGTAAAATTCCATTTTCATGAGTTATAGAGTAACATAAATCAAATGGCAGTTTCTCACTCTATATTTTTATCATTTCTGTTTATTTTGTCTCGTTATACAAACTAATTCTAAACAAATCATAAAAAATAAAAATAATAATAATAATAATCTATACCTCTTCAACATATAATCAGTTATAATATTAAGAATAAAGTCATTTCAAAATGATATAGATATGGAAAGCTCATTAGCAAAATAGAAAATGGAACTGACTGAAAGAAATCCGTATATGGCAATAATGAAACTGCAATAATTATTTCTTTAATGGATGGAAATTTCAATAATCTTAGACTTTGATGCAAATTGTTTGACTATTTTCATTTTCTTTTGGTAAAGTTCAATATTACAAACCTAAAATTTCCAATCTAACAAGAAAATAAAATAAGCAAGTTTCTTTCTTCTCTAATCCATTGTTATTAATTTAACACAAACTTTGGTGATTATAATAAGCTAGGTTTGGTCTCCCATTTATAGGATCCAAACCCACGTTAGAGTCCAAGCATCCATAACCTTGCTTGTTTTCTGATTTCCTAAACCTATGCTTGAAGAAAAGCAAATCTATCCCCAAGCTTATGCATGTTTAAGTCAAAGCAAGTGCTCTATAGTTTTTATTTTCCATTTTGCATTTGAGACAAGCCTATATAACTTTTGCTGACTGGTTTCAAAACACCCGTTGATCCTCTTAACCTTGTAAATCGATAGAATATAATTTCCATTATAGAGAGCATTTCTATGTGTAGATTTAAACTTTATATTAGAAAATCTATACTTTTAGTATCTACAATTTTATTTAATTTTTAGTTTGGTTCCTTTTTTTTCAAACTTTATAATTGAATAATTATACTTGGAATTGTTATTAATTTTATAATAAATTATATATTTTTAATGTTTTGGATATGTAATATTTTACAATAACAAGTGGTAAAGTATATGTAATGAAGTTAACTCCCATATATGTGTGTGTGTAACTATGCCCAAGTAAAATTAATTCCCCGTACTACTTGTTTTAGTTAAAATTATAGATAAAGTTATGGATATTTTAGTTTTAGTTTTGTTTTGTTTTTAAATATTTTTCCCATCTAAATTATATATATACCATTAAGTATGCTTAAAAATATAATGCAACCTTCTAATTAATTACTTTCCTTAGCTTGAATCTTTTCATCAACAATCATAGCAACCTCTTATCATCTGTATGTGTAGGAGAATCACTCTTATAATCTGATTTGCTTCTCAGAACCATACTCCAGAAAGTAACCTTCCATCTGATCAGTATCTCTCCATTTTAATAAACTCAAGTTCCCCTGAAAGCTCTCTTTACCTATCTTTCTTTGGCCTTTATTATTATTCGTTGATTCTTTGGTTTAGGCTTCCACACACACATATGGATTGAAATCTTCTAGAGATTGAGAATGTGTAAGAGAACAATTAATGGTGGTTGAGACATCGCTTTTAGGTTTTAGAATAGTTGCTGACATGCATGTGTGTGTCTGCATCTTTGAGTGCATTTCATTTTCTAAAGTAACTGAGTTGTTAAAGAAAGTCAATGGTAATAGATTAATTAAATCTCATGTACCTCAGTTTAATTGAAAAATAAAGTAAAAAAGAAGAGGAACACTCGATTCTGTTTATTAGATATTTCTTAATTAGTTTATCTATACCAAGCATTAAAATACATTTTTTTTTGTTGACCGAATAAGTTGTTGCCAAATTTAAGTATTAATATAATAATTGCAGACTATGTGATTTATAATGCAGCTAAGATTGATTTTGAAAACATTAATTGTTAATGGATTAAATTGGAAGAAGTTATTATAATCGAGGATAAAACGGGAAATATGCACCTATGGATCATCATCATCATGTACCAACATAAGAGATGTTCCTCGATCAAAATGTAAAGTAATGATTAATTGAAAAATTGAATATAACATCACATGCATAGATCGATTGGTAGGGACAAAATATACTTTAGTGTGATTTAATGGTTTGTCTGCAAATTTTATTCATGTGAGGCCAACTTTTAGAAGTCGCAAGTCACAACACTACTAGAAGACAGGTATCAAATTACAAAAAGGATTACAAGCTAATTAACAAGACACCGATTTCAAAACAACAACAAATAGGTCAAAAACTCGAAAATTAGATAAGCTATATAAATTAAAATATTGAATTAAAACTTATCCTTAATTATAAATAAGATTCCAAGTTATACATATCGTGATTTTTCTTGTGCCAACTTTCATGACAAGAATATTAACAGTGAGAGGTGGACGAAAATGATAGTGTTTCAAGACAAACGCGTAGTTTATATTAATGTTGTTTTTAATGTATCATTAATGGGATAGAAAACTAATCCTTCAATATTGATATGGGTAGATTTAGAGTCATTTTCGAACTTATTAAATCCATTTACATTAACTAGTTCTATAGTATGTCCCCTATTTAGGTCATGACAACCTAACATGGCCCCCACAATTCTAATCCTGTGTTACGTTTGATTACGTCCATGTTGCTACCTAAGAGAATAATCTCTTGAAAGTTCTTAGGGTGTAATTGATTGAGGTTATTAATGAAAAGTTAGGGCTATAGCTTGTTGCTTTATACATCCCTATTTTGATTAGAAGTTTATGGACACAAATCTCAGGGAAGGATCGAGAAAATTTTTATTTATATTCTTAAGGAGCAAGATTTAAAGTACTAGATTTTTATGATCAATTTTCGTTCTGAGTTTTGAAAATAAATAACTAAGGTTGCTAAGTACATGTGTTTTAATTGGTTTCCAAAAATATCAAGATTCATGATGTGTTTAATGTATATAAAGCCAATTTAGGAGTACTTTATAATGTTAATAAGTGAAACAGTTAAAGGAGCAGTAGTTGTCTTCAAGACTTCAAGTTTGGCTATTTTTTATTTTTCTATTAAACATATTATTATTATTTCTTTGATAACCTTTAATTGTGATGCCTAAAAAAGTATACCCAAAATACTTAAAGGCAAAGGACACTACTATATATGCCATCACATCAAGCAATAGAGCTTTGTCGCACTTCTTATTTCTTAATTACTAATAATGTGTGTGTTTTGACATGCATAGCTTGAAGTATCATACACATATATAAAAATGTATATATAAATCTTCATGCATTGGAATAATTTGGATCTTATATCAATATCAATATTGCTATTTTACAATGAACTGATGATTTAGAGACATGGAATTTATTTTTGGGAATCACTCTCAAATTAAATCCTAATGAACCAGACCATATAGAACAGAATACACTCAAAACGCAGGGAAAAACTTTAATGTCAAACGATGTTTAGAAGGTAATTTATTTATATTAGAACAGAAACAATTATACCATATTATTTATCACATTTGTATAGCTATTTCAAGACGTCATTTTTGCCAGTATCTAGCTCTTTAGAGTCCATTAACCTCAAATTGCTCAACCTTGTCCTGAGATTGAATTCTGTACAAAGTCAAAGAAAATGACAAAGAGATTAGGGATTTGGCTTTAATGCCAAATGATACAACTCAGAGAAACTACATATGATTAGACTTAACTATATATTAAAGCTTCTTCTAAATTTAGGGCCTTCTATTCTTGACTATCAGAATCAAATGTAACATTAGGTCTAGAGACATGCAAGATGAACAGGTATTTCAAACATCACGTAAAATATATATTCAATCAATAATTAATGAATGTGCTTAAATTAGTGCTTCATTAAGTATCCATATTTAGACTTGAACTTGAGTTTGACAGATTTGGATTTAGCGTTCAAGATTAGATATCTTTTCACATATTAATGAGTGGAGAAAGTACCCATTAGTCAATATAAGTTATCCCATGTTCCTCACTTTGCTTTTAACTTTTGTCATGCTTTTCTTCTTCTTTTAATTTCTTTTTTCATTTCAATTTTATCCCAAAATCATGTTGTCTCCATCGTTAGTTGGCGCTTTTATGAAATGACTAGAGAAAAGGTAATGCACAGTAAATATTAAGAAAATAATAAATAAATAAAATACTATTTATAAGTTATAAACCATATGTCTCATCTTATGTTTTGTGTACAAATATATAAAACCCACCTTAATTTTTTTTTCCCTTTTGGCCGAACCAAAACCCACCTTAGTTGAATATAAACTCAAAGTGAAAGTTATGGGTTTCAAATACAATGTATCAAGAGAACCTCATAATTAAGTTGCAACTCAAGCATGATGATATGAACTAGCTAGTGCTTTTGGTAAAGGTCTTTTTCCTATAATCTTTTCAAATATAATCCTAAAAATTTTGACTAATACATATGAATTAGTTTGTAGGATGAGAAAATACAGATAAAAAAGAATATACTGAGATAGGCGATAGCCATATAAAAGTTAGGGAAAAAGTATAGTGCTTGCTGAATTTTCAATTAAATTATAACATGAGAATAAATTACTAAGTATGTCATGTTATGTTTGTTATTAATTAATGTATTTATTGATTTCATATTAAACACTTAAGAAATTAAGCTAATTAACAAATATGATCTAGAAGTAAAGGGCATGTATAGGAAAAATATTAAGGTTCTAACATACACGTTTTTGTGGGGGAAAAGCACTTAATCGGTCTTGTCCTAAAAGATCATAGTGTAGCAACGCATTATGAATTAAAAATTTAATAACCTCTTTAGCGCCTTCTTATTTGCTTTTTATGGACAATGCAGCCCCTTAAAAATACCAATATGACTCATAAATTCAATCAAAATATAATTAGAAGCCTTTTTTTTTAATTTTTTTTTTAAAATAGCAATGGTGTTTCTAACAATAGTAATTCATTTATCTGATTCTGTACATACAAACTGTTGATTTTTTAATTAAATAGGTGCATACAAATAATCAATTCTCTTTAAAGGGGACTTTTACTTAATTGATACCAATTTATTTAGAAGGAAAACACAAGCTCGAATATATCAGGGAACACGCTTCTAAGAAGAAATGAAAATCTTTTACACTCCAAGCCTTGAGATGAAAAACCAAATATATATATATATATATATATATATATAGCAATTATTCCCCTCTAGCTAAGAAAACTTCATGTGCAATAACTTGGATTTAAATTAAATTTTAACACTTGAATTCACCATATAATTATACATATTATTCATTGAACTTATAATTAGGAAATTGTACTATCTCCTCTTGTTTTCTACTCTAATATGTGAACATTCCCAACAAATTCTAGAAAAATTACGATGAGAAAGAATTCAAAATATGCGTATCAACTTCCAAGGCTTCTCTAGAACGTTTTCATCATACAAATTCCAGCTTAACTGGATGGTGGTTTTTGAGTATTAGGGTTGAAAAATATCCAATGAAGATCCGTAGGCTCAGCTCTTTGAAGGTTATGTAACCATAAAAGTAATGATTGCACAAAATAAAGTATTCAAAAAGAAAAAGAAAAGAGATTGTGAATATAGTGGTAAAATATTATTATAGTTACAAATTTTTGTGCTCATCCTCTATGAACACATGATTGCCTGGTTATAAAAGATTCATTTTGGCATGTATAAATGCTAATTATACTGTTTACCCCTCCCCCATCCCTTTTATTTGCTGGTTGGAATTGTGCCAATTCTTTTTTCTCAGTGAGAGCCTCAAGTTTGTTATGAAGTTGATAGTTGATTGCCTGTTATTTGAAATATCATCTTGTTCTACAGAGATTATTTCAATATTCGTCCTCTTTTAAGAATTAATGTAAAATGGGTTTGAAAATATATATTTAATACTCTGGAAATAAAATTATTTTGAGTCATGAACTGAGTGATATTTGATGGATGAATATTGAAATAATATTTGATGGACCAACATGAACTCTCAATCCACTGTTACATATCATTTGGGTTTCTTCAAAATCTGAAAATTAAATAATCTATAACAATTTCAAAAGATTAATATATGCGTATGTGGTTAAATATGGTATCTACATTTTAATTTTACACTCATAGTTTCTTTTTCCTCTATCCCTCTTTAAATGCATTGTATATGTATACACTACAAAAAATTCAATAATTTTGTCGCAAAATATATTGTCATCACTAATTGATTAGCAATGATATTTCATCACAAATCAGTTTAGCAATACAATTCCATCATTAATTCTCTATATTTTGAAGTTATTTCAATGAATATAGGGAATTTATATGGCATAATCTCATACACTTTACCTCATCAATTTCCCTAAAATCAATTTTCAATAGTAATTTGTTCTAGATGATTCATTTGATTGATCTATTGTATATTTCATTTACTTTGTATTTTAAACTTCCCTTATGTTTGAAATTGGAGAGAGAATGGAAAGAGAGAAGGAAAATAGAAGTGAAATTTTAATGTTGACATTTTCTTTAATTTAGATTATATTTAAATCTGATTCCTTCTCTCTTCAAATTTTCTTGAATCAACAAACTTGGATAGGAGTACAACAAAATAAATACTCATTTAAATATTCAAATAAAAAGATGAAAAATCCAAATACCATATCCCTCAATTCTCATCGATTCAGTCATACTTAAAGGCTGTAATGTCATGCTGTAAGTGATTGACATATCTGTTCAGATTTGTTTACATGTTATTGAATATTTGGATAGATCAACATATATTTTGCAAGTTCTTGAATCAACTATCTGTCTCTCTCTCACACATAATGTTAGTTACTCTCCACAGATTTGTTGCTTAATCGTAAGTCAGGTATGCACCAAATGAAACTTTCATGTCACACATTGAAAATCTTAGAATGCAATCCTAAATTCAGAACTCAGAAGTATAGCCTTTCTTGTACACCAAAGTACAGCATAATTAATGAGGGAGGTATTACCACTTGAAGAGTTAAAGGAAAGCACATAGATCAGTCCATTAAACTCCTCATAAATTAATTAAGACTTTCAGAAACTGAGGTCTATACAGAATCCTTTTGTGAACCGAAAGAATAATAAAGCTCTGTATAGAAAACAGTTCACCGTCAAGTCTATATAGGCTCTTGTGAACAGAGAGCTGTGAGCACAGACAAACACATGATCCACATAATTTGGTCTTAAGCTTCCATGATGGGAACTAGTAAAAGCTTTTGTCAATAGTTATTCTTACTACAAATGTTTAGATTTAGAGATAGCTGACAATTTGATCTTCCTACAAAGCAGAAGCAGCAAAAAATCATTCATACTTATTAGAAAGCTGAAGGTGCAAATATATAAAAAAGCAAGAGTGATTCTCAGGACCTGTGTGACTACACATTAGGGCAAAAATTCTCTGAATCTTCAAATTTTCTATGCATAGAGTAATTGAAACAACTGATCATATGAGATTGTTTAAGATGGTAAAATTGAATTTGCTTCACAGGGCAACAAGAATAAGAATCAGAATAACGTAAGCATATAACATTGTTTGGAACAGGAGAAACTAGTCATCAATTTTTTCATTCTTGTATGATTGATCTTGGAGCTTTCTGTGTGGATTTTTTATGTGGTTTGCTGGCTCCTGTTCTTCCCTCTGTTTAAGTTTTATTGACGTTTAGTGTCCTTTTACCAGCATTAATTAATTGGCAGATATCTCTGATCCTTGCAGAATAAATTTAGCCAAAATTGGCAAAAAGGAGAGGAAAGTTCTAACGTAATCTTCTGAACATTCTTCTCTTGAATTCAAGGTACATTAACACACACACACACACACACACACACATATATATTTGCAACCATAGAATATATTGGTCCCATGTACTGTAGAACATTAACAAAATAATGACATATATTTATAAAGATAATTAAAAGCTGTTAGTGGGACAGTTCCTGATATACACTAGTTGGCATATTATATATAATGTGAACCACACCTTTAAATACTGGTCAGAAATAATACACGCAGCAACCTTGTACGCCAACTGTCATATGCCACAGGCTGATCATCATCAACAGGAGGAAATTAAAAATCAGTACACAAAGAAAGGCTACAAGAATTAAAATTAATTTGTAGAAAGGGAATAAATATATATATGGGACAGAAATGTTACTGGTAGAGATTACACCAAAAAGAAGCTAGCTAGACAGATCCGTTCTTGATTCTGCTTGCATATAGAGAATTCATAGTTAGCATATAGAGAATTCATAGTTCTTCAACAATCACTAGTGTCGACGCTGATTGTTGCACTCTTCCCAAGACTTCCCATAGATTTGTAGATCTGCGTAAGAAAAAAATGAAAGAAATTAATGAAGATTTATTAGTACTTAAACCAGCTCATGAACAGGAAATTAAGCATAGTAGTACCGTATAGTCTCCGAGGATGAAGAAATCAAGACAAAATCAATTAAAAAAGTTACAAATTTCAGCTCAATACCTGTGGACAGATTCATATCGGCTATAGCACGGAAATTGGAGGGTCCATTGGTGTCCCAATTTGGAGTCAAATTAGGGAATATTGAGTAGTCATGAGTAGTAGTAGTAGAAGTAGTATTAATGAATGTGGTGTTGTTGGTGAAACTTGCTTCCTTGTGATTAGGGATCAAAAAGTGTTCTTGGAGATGATTAGAAGAATTCATCAGATTACAAGGCTGCTTCATCTTCCTTTTGATCACAGTACACTGTTGATTTTTTTTATTATGCTCTTCTCTTCTTATTGATTCACTGGTTTCAGCACCACACACCACCACTAAGCTCTTTCCCTTGTGATTAGCCCTTTCCCTCGCCCTCGCCCTCGCCTTCACCCTCGACTCCTTCTTCGCCTTCTCTGTCGTCTCTGGCCTTGTCGCCTTGCCGGAATCTGAATCCACCCCCTGTGGTGAAACCACCTCTTCGCTCTCAGAGGGAGAAGAGAAGCTCTTGGTGGTGGTTTTGCTGGTGCTACTGCTTTTCTTCTTGCTTCGAGCTACCTTCTCGAGCTCTTGAATTTCTTTCTTCGACTTGGTGAAGAGCCAGTCGAGAGTGTTGCTGGCTTTGTCGAACCCTAACATGTCTTGTAGATCGAAGAACTTGCGGGCGATCTCAATGGACAATCTCACCCGTCGGTCTCTCAAACCCTGAGATGTGTAAATCTTGCTGTGCCTATCCTTCTTGGAAGAAGGCTTCTTGTTGGCGATGAAATTACCAGAAACGACATTACAGTCGGGAGCAATGTTCTGCTGTCTCCCAACAGAAGCATACTCTGAGGGTGCAGCAAGATTATTGGTTAATGCTTCTGGGATTAGAGTGGGTATGAAAGGGAGAGAAGAAAGATGATCATGGTGGTAAAAAGTGGCATTCGCAGCAGCAGAAGGCAAAGAAGAAGAAGAAGCATTATTGTTCTCAAAAGCTGAAGGATGATGAAGAAGAGGGAAAGAATAAGATGAAGAAGAAGGGAAGAAATAGTTGCTGCAATTATTATTAGTGGGAGGGAACATCTGAAAGGAAAGATTTGGGGTTGAGAAAACCCTAGCTCTTTTTTCTTCCTTTTGCAATGAAGGAGAACCACAATAATCACAAAAGAGATTCCTCAGAGAAAAAGAAGAAATAAAGTTAGTTATAAAACTCTCTATAGCTTACAAGTAACACATAACGCAACCCTTTTTATAGAAAAAACCTTTTCCCATACAAGGGAAACCGCTCAATCCCAGAAAAAGAAACAGTGAGAAAACGAGGGAGAGAGAAATTAAAATATCAGTCACATGGACCAGTATTATTTTTTTCACCCCTGAAAAGTAACAAACTATTTAGGTTCGTATTGTATCTGGTTTCTATTATCATATTGATTAACTCACGAGCTGGACCAGATTCCGAGTGGTAAGCGCACTGAGGGGTAAAAACGTTGAAAGTCTCAAAGAGAGATAGAGAGAGAGAGGAGTAAGAGGGCATAAGGAAGAAGACAAGAGACACATGATTAGTGGAGGGTGTGTCTCATTGAGTAGAAGCAGAGCAGAGAGGCTGCTGATGATGAAAATCACATCATTCAACTTTTAAAATCGTTATATTTTTTTTCGCATAAATAACGGACACGCACGCAGGTAGAGAGAGAGAGGATATTCATAGGGTTCAAATATATATTACTCGCTCAGACCTTAAATATAATATGTAATTAATTTTTTTTATAGATTAAATAACCTAATTAAATTATTTTAATGTATTTTTATATTTTTAAAATTAACTAGTTTAATTAATAAATTAATATATAATCTAAAAATACCTAATATATAATATAACATATGATAGGAATAAATAATTTATTTTAGAAAAAGTAGAGTAAATCTTATCTTCGTAGTTCGTACCAGGTGAGTATTATATAAAGGCACAGGGGATTTGCGTAGATTCTGACTGACGGAGGTAACTGGTCATGAGCAGGACCTTCGTTTTTATCCTTTATGGTAACCTTTGGGTAACGTGAATTTTCTTAAACCGTTATATCCCATATCCAGACAAGGGATCTCTTCGCTATTACGGGATATCTTACAATTTAGGAGGCCTTTTTGGACCTATTAGCACGGACCCATAAAAAGATGTACTCCCAGTCTTATCTTTAATATCATGTTTTGATTTAACAAATTTATTACATTAATTAATATCACATGTCGTTTTTAAAATATCTTTGTTACCTTTTCCAATTCTTTTTTTTTTTAAAATGTTGAAAGAGTATCAATAATAAAAATAAATTAGAAAAATATTGATAAATATAAAAAATATTTTATATTTAGGATCAATATTAACTCACTGAATAGAGACAAACAGAGTATGTTATTTCTCAATACAACTTTCTGGTACTTGTATTTTTGATTTATACCTCTGTCATACAATGTATGTTTTAAAATGACTTTAAAATTTATAAGAAGTGAAGGAGCGAGGATGAATACTGATATTTGATTCGGTTAAAAAATATTTTTCATTGTTTCATTAATTACTATCCTATTGTTATATATTATGTTACATTTTTAAAGCGTTTGTTTTTTTTTTACGGAATTAGAATTTTTATTGTTATTTTATTTCCAAATGCACAAACAGTTCAAATTTATTTGTTTTTTTAGTGCAAAATAAATCTAGGTCAAGGTGTAATTTAGCTCTGAAAGTAACCACTCTGGAGCACTTGGTTTCTAAAAGTTTTTTGAGATGCAACACTGCCCTAGACATAATTAGAATGTAGCAACTTTGCCCATTGCTACTAAGAATGCTGACAATCAACGTCACTTTTTAAGCGATTTATGTTATATTTTTAATGGTTAGGTTGAATTTGCTATGTTTTTAATATTTTTAAGGCGGAATTACCTTTTGAAAATTTTCTAGATACCTAGCACTCCCGACCAGTGGTTACTTCTTGGATAAAATTACACTTTAATTAACTCAAGAAATTGAGGGTTAAGATTGTGCTAGTTTGACGTTCAAGCAACATGTTTACGAGGTTGAAAAACAAAATTTTTCAGTATTTGCGGAACCCACGTTGGATATTTACTATTCATGTGAATAGTAACAGTAAAAATATTTTTTTACCGTGCCGGTAAATTATTTTTACTGTGCCAGTAAATAATATTTACTGTGATGGTAAATAATTTTTACCGTGCCAATAAATAATTTTTACTACACCAGTAAATAATATTCAGCGTGAACAGTAAATAATTTTTCACCACGCCTGTAAATATATTTTACATCGATAAATAATATTTACTATGCTGGTAAATAATTTTTACTGTTCGGTAAATAATATTTACTGTATTGGTAAATAATATTTACTGTCCAAGAATAATTCTTTTCTGATGTGACAGATCAGACTAAGCTACAGCCACAGAGCATACTCAGAAGAAACTCTTTGGTAAATAATATTTACCGTACCATGTGGAAATACTAACCTCATGAGTCATGTACCATGTACCGTAACTCTTACAGTACATATTTAGGATCTACTCGTTAAAACACATACAGGGTTTCAGGAATACCTGTGATCACTTGAAGACGTCAAAGAGTATGATGTCCTCTAACGTTGATCCACACGACTATCTCCTGATTGCAAATGAGAACACCTTCTCCTTGAATCCCCGACTCCTTGAATGCTTGCTAGGCAGTAACAAGGTGGAGAACTTCAAGAGTTTCGATTTCTTACTCAAGACTAAGAGAACTTCCTTAAGAGGAAGAAAGAGAGAGAAAGAGAAAGAACTTCCTTAAGAGGAAGAGAGAGAGAGAGAAGCTTAAGAGAGAAGCTTGGTGTGAATTGGAATGAAGGAAATGAGTGCTATTTATAGAAACAAGGAGTGAACCATGGCCACATGTTCTTCTTTCAATGTGAGCCACACATTCATTTCTACTTCAAATCCAAAGTGCTTCTTGAAGAATCAATTATTCCATGAAGTGATTCTTGAACAATTAATTATTTCAAGAAGTGCTTCTTATAATTAATTATAATAATTGATTATTCATGAATAGTAAAAGATGAATAGTACTTTACTATTCATTTGACACTATTCACATGAATAAATAATTACTAATTAATTACTCTCTTTATCCAATCCTGATTGGATACAGCCTTGGTTAATTCATAAATTTCCTCAATCTCTTAACCTCTCAATAATTGGGCTTGAAGTACTAACCCAATTACATCAATAGTCTTGACAAAGCCCAATAACATTTATTGGTCCAAACTAACTAAATTAAGCAATCAAGAATAGTCTTTAGTGTGTGACCCATTAGGCCCAATTAGTTACTGACATAGATAAACTTGAACCAATTAAACTCCTTTAATAGGTCAATTTATCTAATGACTACATAAGACACTAGCAATGCTCTACAGTCCCAGAACTAATCAAGTTGATCAAGTGATCTACCTTTTCTAATTTGGATACTGTGCATATATCATCTCTTACAATGTTGTTCATATTTAGTCGAGAGCAAGGATAGAGTATCATCTCTCTTGATTGACTAAATGTAGCTATTTCACAGAACCAGGAATATTCTTCTATTGACTCTAAGACAGATCATGACTCTTCATGATCACTTACTATGCATAGATTCTCGAATCAACTAGAAGTCATCCAAGCTCTTACCGGTCTTGTGAACAACTAATCCCTTGTAGAGGATTGTAAGTCCTTTCGGCATGATCATCTATACTCATGTATTCAGGTAATACCCAAGAGTACACTGTTCTCCCCATTTTTCAGGCGGATAGAGTTGTACAGTCAAAGTATAACCCTAGGACATAATGGTCGATGACATCCTCAAGTCTAAGATGATCCGCACTACCAAATGATAAGAGACATTACAAATCCAATGATACTCTCTACAATGAATCCTTGTGGAGTCTCTCAGCGGGTCAGTTCAATGCTATCTGTTCTCTAACAGATCCACCCACGACATCAGCTAAGGCATCAACATGCCTGCATTCCATGAGGTCCCTACCTTGCATCACTATACAAGTAGATGATGTCGTACTAGTCTTATTGAAATCACCAATGCCCTTTCTTGGCGATTCAAGACTAGGAACAAGTTTCAGGCAATAGACATGTAGTGTACTCGATTCCTCATGATCATGATCCCTATCATAGATCACCGAATAAACACATATTCTATTCCTTGGGCCTTTATCTTTAATCTCATATTAACTATAAAATATAGGCGAGACATAAATATGATAAAGATAAATTATGCTCAAATATATTAATCATGAAATATCAAACAGTACAAGGTGTTCAACTGATTGTCTCTAGGACACCTACATACTAACAGAAATTACACACTCTTATACACTCTTGTGTGATCATGTGCGAATTTTAAAAATTGTAGCACTATCGCCATGCAATCCACAGGGGTTTGAGCTTAAATGCATACGGTTAACAATACTACTATTAAAAAAATTAATTCTATATTGCTATAATATATCGGTATATTAATAAATATACCATTTTGTCATGTTATATATGTTATATGTATTAGTATTAATATCAAAATTTACCTAGACAATTATCATTTTAGGTTATTGGCAAGAGTATTTTACAAATTAGGGGAATCTGAATGTCAGCGAAGTCGATATATTTGATTTGAATTTGTCTATGTTAAATAATGGATGAGATTTTGACTACTTGAGTTCTCCTCCTAGAGGATGAGGCTTTGTTTCTCTCTGATTATGAGAGTGGTCCACATTATAGGTAATTTGTAACTACCTCAACGAAACCAATAAATCTCAAAATAAAACATTTTTTCAATTTTGTCCATATTTAAGTGTTTTACTTGCTACAACAGACTTCAAATCTTTTAGTAAATTGCAATAGATGTAACATTTGGAAAAAGTTCATTATAAGAGTGGTATATGTACTCTCTCATGTCTACATTATAGGTCATTTGGAACTACCTCAACAAAACCAATAAATCTCAAAATAAACCATTTTTTCAACTTTGTTCATATTTAAGTGTTTTACATGCTACAACAGACTTCAAATCTTTAGTAAATTACAATAGAGGTAATATTTGAAAAAAGTTCATTAATAGCATACCAAATGATTTATATTATAGACCAAACGTTTCTTTCGGAAGACACCATTATATTTAGGACCGAAGAGAGATTATGTTTAATGATCAAGCTAATTATGATAAAAATTAACTCTATCATGATTTTGTTTGTGTTTCTGTTTTGTGAGATGCTAAGGCTCAATCTACTGGAAATTCTTGGTGGGATATCTATTTGTGGTTGTTGAATACTAGTAGACGTGAAATTTTTGGTCTTGGATTAAGAATCAATGAAATTGTTGTTTGTTGGTCAGATGTTTCATGTTTGTTTTGTATGCGTATATTATGGGTATATGTAATAATTGACTCTGTTCTATTGTGTTTTGTGATATTCCAGAGGCCTAGCTACAGGGTCTTAAGAATGCTTCATCCTCTATTGCTAAAAGAGAATGTTTTTGTGGATGGAAATGAGAAGGTAGCTTTGGCATTTAAGAGGTTGGGACTTAATAGAGCAAGTCTTAGGAGTGGACAACCATTCATGACCATTCAATTACCATGTTGGTGTGGGTTCTTCTTCCTTTTTGGGTTATGTTTTAGTTTAATCAATAATATGATCGAGGTGGTGAGTGGCCTTATCTGTATGGAAGGAGAATACAGATTCAAATCCCGGAAGCGCAATAATTGAGAGAAGTGAAAACCGTTTGCACTTTAAGTTTTGAAAGAAAAAACCCTTCATATTTTCAAAAGAAAATACATCATCATTTCCTTCCGACTGGTAAAAAAATATACATGGTGTATTATTTTTAAAAAATGAAAATGAAATGTGTACTTGACACAAGTTGGAAAGTCCACTTGGGACTTCTAATAAAAATGAGTAGGAAATCCATGCTGATCAAAGAAATCTGGTTTAAATATATTTTTTTTTGAATATATATCATATCCAAATAATTAAAACTATATCCTTTGAAATTCATAAGTTATCCATACTCAATAAGAAAATTTCTATGAAGTTCATGCGAAGTCACTAAACATGATCAAATTTAAAATTCTAGTACCTATTTAAGAGAGAAGTTGACATAATTTTACAAGTTAAAAACATAACAATAATAAATTTATTGAGTAAACTTGTTAGTTCAATCAAGTTTGTATATAGCACGAGCGGATTGACACGATTAAAAATGCACAATAATAATTACTGGAAAGGCACATGATTATTCTTACATAAATATGATGATTTAAACTTTTAGTAGTGACAGATAGCTCTGTGAAAAAAGGGGAATAAATATTTTACCAGAAGGCGTAGGTAGGTGGAAAATGCGGAGAAATGTAGGACAAGAAACTTTTTTTTTTTATAAAGAAAAGTTTAGATGGAGGTAGATACTAGTATCCCATCAAGGTCATGATATGCCTCTAGACTCAAAAAGTGCTTACAGAGGTACTTACAGATCGCCCATCAATAAGACCCTTATATCGACCAATGGGTATTGAACCTCCTTCTTTTTAAGATAAAGGCTGACGCTTTAGTCAACTATGTCAATCTTCATTGATTCCGACAAAAAAGTTAGAAACTGTAGTTCAGGGCCAATAACAATCATGCGAATCCTAAGCTGCTTGGGGCAAATACTTTAGCCCACTGAGATGTACTGTGGTACTTTTGTCTGTTAATACATATATTCACCATGCACACATAATTTATTAGGGTATCATTTAGACTTATATATATATTTTTAAATTTTTTTGTTAAAAAATTAATAACAATACATATTTGATAAATAAATTTACTTTTTAAATTTTATATCTAGCGTATAAAAAATATATTTGTGTGTGTATAACATTTTAAAATATTTTTTTTATGGTATAAAGTTTATGTGAATTAGATTTGAGGCTCACATGCTATGAATTTAAAAAGCACTTGTCACTAATTGTTCACTTTCAAAGCTCTCACATACAATCTTGTGGTCATTGGTCAAAACATTTACCTTAAAAACAAAAGGACAAGAAACAAAAAAAAAAAAACCCCCCTTTACCACATGGATAAACTTTTTATTGAATAAGATTATTTTGACCGGGGCTATCTGGGTGTCACTGTCAAATGGAAGAACTATTCCGTTTCTGACACTAAATTGCTGTGCTGTATTTATTGTGGTCTGCTTGACTGGTACCTTTGTGGACTTATCCCTCAGCATACCCTTTATTTATGTTAGAAGATTTTAAAATTAAAATTAAAATTTATTTTTTAATAGATATTACACTTTACATCTTTGTTTTATACATAAATTTTAGAAAAGGGGTTAAGTTCAGCCACGATCTACGGACAGGATAAAATCTCCCTTTCTCTTAGGTCATACCAATGTTAGGTAGGGCAAACGATCTATTACCCTCAAGCGTTTACCTAGACACCTAGGAGTTAGGATGCCTCCTACAGCGCCTTGATTAACTTCAGAATCGAACTTCCTCCTTTTAGTGAGAGTATCCGACCCCTTTGCCAGTTGAGCCCAAAAACAAGAGTATTAAAGCGTACATGCTATCCCTAACATAATCTAAATATTCATTTCATTTGTGATCCAAAACTCCATCTATCATATCAAAATATTTAATAAGTCACACGGAGTATTATATATAATATACTACCTCTGGTTTTTAACATAAGATCTTTTTTATGGTATAAATTATGTTATGAATGAGATCTTATATTAAGGATTAAAGATAATATTTAGCAAATTGTTTTAAACCATAAGACACTATTGCAGAAATGGTGACATATGATGGTTATTTTTGACAATAATTCACGGTTCCAAACTATTATTTATTTTGAACCTATTATAATGATTCTAATATAACACTTGTTATAGATTGAGTCTCGGTGAGGCTATGATATGTGCATTACTATGATAATAATTAGCGGGCACACGAGAACAACCGTCATAATATATGATAATGCTTCCATAATACATAACGGTTTCATATTGACAATCATTATTTATTCAGTAATATATATATAAAGGTTTTCATGTAAGATAAGAACTATTAATTTTAACACAAATAAATAACAGTGTTAAGTAAACAACCGTTATAAATTTAGTGCTTTAATAACAATTTCTAAATAGGAACCATGAACTTTTATAATAAATGATAGTTATCTATATAACACTACACCAAAAAAAAAAGTCATTTTGTAGTGGCTAAAATGGTATATTTGTGGCTATTTTAATCGCTACAAATGATAGTATTGCGGTTGGAAAAATCACTACAAAACACACTATTGCAAAGGGCTTTGTAGCGGTTTTTAAGAACCGCTATTGTATTGGTAGCGGTTTTGACACGCCGCTATAAGATGTGTATGTAGATAACATATTTTCTGAACAACATCAACAAGTGTTGTCGCCAAAATTTTGGTGTGGTGGAATATAAAAATTGAACATTTGGCTCCTGCATTGTAGGTTTTTTAAATCGCTACTAAGTACATCTAGGAATTTAAAAAATTGGTGCTAAAATATTTGTAGCAGTTATAAAACTGCTAGTGATATTGGATGAAAATTTTAAAAGTTGCACCAAAAATTTAATCATAATTTGAATTTAAATTTGTAGTAGTTTGAAAATCTCTACTATATATTGCATAAATTTTAAAAAAAAGAAAATAATAATTTGAGTCTATTGTTCTAATATTATGTTGAATTTTTTTATTATTTAAATAACAATTTAAATTATAGTGATTAATATTTGAGAGGAATTATTAGATTAAGTTAAATAAGTATAAATATTATGTAAATTTAATGTTGAGAATGTGTAGGTAATAAGGACTTATGTTGTCCGCTATATGTTATTTGATTTTTTGAAGGTATGTTGAAAATGTTGGGGAAAAGTATTTAAATTTCTAGAGAAGAAGAAAAATAATTAGTATAAGTATTATAAGAAGGAAAAAATAAAATGTTGAAATCAAAGATTTTTTTTTTAAAAAAAATTACCAAATTTGATTAGCTTGCTCAGCTCTTCAGGAAATTTTCACCTTATGAAAGAAAACAAGAGAGAATAGGGGTGGGAAGAAATGGAAGAGGGTTTGAAATGACGTGTGGTAAAAGTATTTATATGGATATCGTAACACTTGTAGTGGTTAAGGAGACGGTCTTTGTAGCAATTGAGGTGACCATGGTTGTAGCGATTGTACATTTGTATTGGTTTTAGTTTAATAAAAACGCTGCAAATATTGGTTGGAATTTTTTTTTACAAAATAAATAAATTGAGGTTTACAATAACAAAAGTATAATTTATTTAATCATTCTCTATTGCCGTCCCTATAAAAAAAATATATGTGAAGAAAATGTTAGTGGTGTGTTTATTATTTGTACAAAATTTAAATTTAAATTAAGTGACACTAAAATTTAACTTTTAAAAACTCATTGAATCATAGGTAAATTGTCATTGCCTTCAAGGAAGAAGTTTTCGAAATTGGCGGGCTAGAATGACTAATTCTTGTAGGTAAAGTTATCACCATCACCTGTAACATCCCAATTTTCTAAAGTGTTTTCGAAATGGTTCGATTGAAATTTGAAAAGATTTAATCAGAGTAGAGCATCGGAATAGTCGTGAAACGAGTAACTGATAAAACATTCATTAAAGGTGCACCAGTCTTCTGTTACAGTCATCCAAGAGTCGAATAACAGAAATAAAGATTTTTTAAAGAAAACTCCTCGTTTGCCTCTTCACGCCACCTGCTTACCCTTCTCCTTGGATTGTCCTCCTGAGGATCCTGGGGCTAAAGCAAGAGCTGAGGTTCATTTACCATTGAACCTCAGGTAACGGTTAACCTCATGCTTATGTATCAAATATGAATGACAGATATCCATGGCAAAACAGTAATAATCATATACAATACATTCATAATCAAATAATAACATAACACAGCCACTGCAATATGCATGTTATTATAGTCTGCACTATTCACCAGTGCCACGGTGTACATCCGTGTCCTCAGCGCTAGGAAAACATAACGGCATTATCAAGACTATAACCCGTATTAAATTGTATGTGTATGATCAATTTTTAAAACAGAGTTTCAGACTATCTATCACATATAAGCATACAATAAGCATTAGAGTTAGTGTTACAGTACGCATCCGTACCTTCGTTGATGATGCTTTGGTACGTTTGACGAATACGGTACTTCTAACGGAAAACAGCGGTATAACAGCAGCAGCGGTAAAAGTTCACAGATATCCTATAATATCATTTTTATCAGTGACCATCAACTTTGCAATACTTGTGGAATCCTATGCTGAAGATTTACTATTCATGTGAATAGTACCAGTAAAATATTTTTTACCGTGACGGTAAATAATTTTTACTGTTCGATAAATAGTATTTACTGTACTAGTAAATAATATTACTGCCCAAGAATAATTCTTTTCTGATGTGACAGATCAGGCTAAGCTGCAGCCACAGAGCATACTCAGAAAAACTCTACCAGGCTTTTCTACTATAATTACCGAAAAAACTACCAAATCTTAAGACTAGGGACCAAAGAACTTACCCTTGAAGTTCTTACTCCTTCTCTCCAGCTCCGAGAACTTTACTCTAAATTCTCACTCTAAACTCTAAGAATTCTCTCTCTTCTATTAAACTCGACCGTTGTGATCTGAGTTTGGTGTGAAGAAAATGAAGAAGTGAGGCCTCTATTTATAGTTGGAAAATGGGTCTTTAAGTGTAATTTTCGTCTCTGGGTCGTTTTACGTAATTTTCCTAAAAAACTAAGAAGTTGCACCCCGTGAACAATTATTAAAATTTTTAATAATATATTAATATTTTAATAATATAATATAATATATATAATATTATTATTTAAATAATAAATTATTATTGAGTGGGTCCCGCTGACAAAATTTTCAAACTCACGAGAGTTTCTGTCGGGAGAGGAGAAAATTTTGTCAGTGGGTCCCACACCTTTAAATATTATATTATTTTTTACTAATAAAGTTCCCTATTCGGTGTTCTGATCGCGTGATCTTTTGCAAATTCTCAAAAAATCCAGAAGCACAGCCTAGAAGCTCTATTCTTCCTCTTTAGAAATATCTGGGTCAACTGAATTTTTGACCTCATTCAGGATATTTCGTAATCTGTCAAAGATTTTAAGTCGGACACTGCCGGAAACAGAAATTACTTCGGGTGACACCATCTTCGAGACAAAAATTCACTGATTCATAATATGCCCTTACCCAAGAAACCTAGTTCACGGTTTACAAGATATAATTTTATTTCTATTATTTCCCAAAATATAAGATATTACATTTCTCCCCACGTTAAATAAAATTTCGCCCTCGAAATTTACTCCATACTAACTAAACATTGAGCCATGAACTCCGGATATCTTTCCCTCATATCTTCCTCTGTTTCCCAAGTTGCTTCATTAGGCGATAAACCCTTCCAGACCACCTTCACAAAAGGAATATTCCTGTGTCGAAGCTGCTTCTGTTGGTAATCGAGAATTCGCTCCGGTTCGACCTCAAAAGTGTTATCATGTCGCACCTCAACATCCTCATACTGAATAACATGGTCATGGTCAGGTTGGTATTTCTTCAACTGGGAAACATGGAAAACATCATGGAGTTTACTCAAGTTCGGGGGTAAGGCTAACTGGTATGCGACCGGTCCACGTTTTGCCAAGATTTCGAATGGCCCAATGTAACGAGGACTTAGCTTTCGCCGTTTAAGCGTTCTACCAACACCGGTTACCGGGGATATCTTGAGAAACACATGGTCTCCAACCTCGAATTCTAGTGGTCTTCTCCTCTTATCAGCGTAACTCTTCTGTCTGCTTTGTGCCGTTAGGAGTCTCTGTTTGATCAATGCAATTTGCTTGGAGGTCTTATCAACTAAATCTGTCCCGATGAATTCTCGCTCCGACAATTCTGTCCAGCATATAGGTGATCGACACTTCCGCCCGTACAATGCCTCAAACGGAGCCATCTGTATGCTCGAATGGTAACTATTGTTGTAAGCGAATTCGACCAGCGGTAAATGTTCATCCCAATGGCCTTTGAAATCCAATACACACGCTCTAAGCATATCTTCTAGCGTTTGTATTGTCCTTTCAGATTGACCATCGGTCTGCGGGTGATAAGCTGTACTAGGCCTTAGCTTAGTTCCCATCTCTGCATGCAAAGCCTCCCAGAATCGGGATGTAAATCGCGGGTCCCGATCAGAGACAATACTCTTAGGTATACCATGAAGTCTTACGATCTCTTTGATATAAATCTCCGCCAAACGTTCTGGTGAGTAGTTAATACTAATGGGGAGAAAGTGTGCCGACTTAGTCAATCGGTCAACAATTACCCAAATCGCGTCGTGTTGTCTGATCTTAGGTAACCCTACCACTAGATCCATGGTAATGTTCTCCCATTTCCATTCCGGAATTTCCAGACCTTGAAGAAGACCAGGGGGTCGTTGGTGTTCAGTTTTAACTCTTTGACAGGTCAAACATTTTCCTACGTATTCAGTTACATCTTTCTTCAATCTGGGCCACCAAAACTCGGATTTCAAGTTCTGGTACATTTTGACCATTCCCGGATGTAGAGTATATCTGCTCTTATGAGCCGCGTCTAGTATCTTCTGTCGTAATTCACCATCCTTCGGAATGTAGATCCGCTTCTTGTATCTGACCAAGCCACTTGGCGATAGGTCACGGTCTTGAGTCTCTCCTCGTGAGATCATCTCCCGTGCTGCTATAGCCCACTCATCGTGCTTTTGAGCTTCCTCAACCGCATCTCTCAGATCATATTCCCCTTGACTAACAAGGAGACTTTCAAGATAGATGTCATCGGATGTGCAGTGGTTCATGCAAACCTGATTGGTCAGGTTTAGGTCTCTGAACTCCTCAAGTAGTTTCCGCTCTTGTATCATCATGTACGCAGTGAGTACCGTTTTTCTACTGAGTGCATCAGCTACAACGTTTGCTTTACCCGGATGATACTTGATCTCCAAGTCGTAATCTTTTAGCAAATCCATCCAGCGACGTTGTCTCATGTTGAGTTCCTTTTGATCAAAAAGGTATTTCAGACTCTTGTGGTCGCAGTATAACTCTACGGTTGCACCATAGAGATAATGCCTCCATATTTTTAAAGCAAACACGATAGCTGCAAGTTCTAGATCATGCGTAGGATAGTTCAACTCGTGAGGCTTTAACAGACGAGAGGCATAAGCTACTACCCTGCCCTGTTGCATCAGGATGCATCCCAATCCTTGTCCACTGGCATCACTATATACTGTATAAGTCTCATCTGGATCTGGGATGATCAGTACTGGTGCTGTAGTCAACCTCTCCCTCAGTATTTGAAAACTCGACTCACAGTCCTCGTCCCACACAAAAGGTTGGTTTTTCCTTGTGAGCTTTGTCAATGGTAAGGCAAGACGCGAGAAATTCTGTATGAATCTGCGGTAGTATCCCGCTAGACCCAGGAAGCTACGTATCTCTGTCACTGTTTCTGGTCTCTTCCAGTCCAGAACCGCTTCTACCTTGCTAGGATCAACGGCAACTCCGTCGCGAGTTATGACATGGCCCAGAAATCTCACTTCTGGCAGCCAAAATTCACATTTGCTAAACTTAGCAAAAAGTCGCTTGTCACGTAGTATACCTAATACGATTCGCAGATGTTCCTCGTGCTCCTCTCTGCTTTTTGAATAGATCAGTATATCATCGATGAATACTACTACAAACTTGTCTAGGTGCTGGCGAAAAATCCGATTCATGTAATCCATGAATACGGCAGGTGCATTAGTCAATCCGAAAGGCATCACAAGAAATTCGTAATGCCCATATCTGGTTCTAAAAGCTGTTTTTGGAATATCACTGGCTTTTACTCGAAGCTGGTGGTATCCTGAGCGCAAATCGATCTTTGAAAATACACAGGAACCAGATAGTTGGTCGAGTAGATCATCGATTCGGGGAAGTGGGTATTTATTCTTGATAGTTACTTTGTTCAACTCACGGTAGTCGATACAAAGTCGTAGGCTTCCATCTTTCTTTTTAACAAACAATACGGGGGCTCCCCACGGTGACACGCTGGGTCGAATAAACCCTTTCTCCAGCAGTTCTTCAAGTTGCTTCTTCAACTCCTGCATCTCGTTCGGCGCCATTCGGTATGGTGCTTTTGATATTGATCCCGTTCCAGGCATCAATTCAATAGCGAACTCAACTTCTCTTTCAGGATGTAACTCAGTGAGATCCTCTGGAAACACATCAGGGAACTCGTTGACAACCGGAATGTCTTTGAGTGAGAGTTCAGCTTCCGCCTTTACAGAGAAAAATACCATGTATGCTTGGCAACCATGCATTATGCATTTTTCTGCTTCCGAAACAGAGATATAACTCAGACTCCCATCAACCTTGCTTCGGTTGTGCGGGGGTGCAAAGGATATCTGTTTACTTCCGCAATCAATTATCGCATTGTTAGCCGTCAGCCAATCAAGACCGAGAATAACGTCGATGCCACTAAGCGGTAGTCGGATAAGATCTATGTTTGAATCTCGTCCATTTACGCTTGCAATACAATTAAGGCATGCATCAGAAGCTAAGGATTTCGCACCAAGTGGTGTGGCTACTAGTAGATCATATGGTAGTCTATAAGCATGCATTCCTAGCCGCTTTGCACAATCATATGAAATAAACGAGTGGCTAGCACCAGAATCATACAATGCTCGGAGTAAATTCCCATTAAGAGAAATAGTACCTTTGATCATTTCCGGAGATTTTCTGGCTTCTTCATTCGTTAAAGCAAAAACTCGACCTGGGTTTTGCAGCCTCGCCTCCAGTGCTTTTTGTGGACAGTTTGTGCTAAGGTGCCCCGGCTGCTGGCACTTGTAGCACACAATCTTTCCTTCGCAGTTAGTTCCTTGATGATACCTTCCGCATTTTGGACATGCTCTGGATGTCTGTACCCTTGGGAAGTTCTGCTGCCCAGGTTGGAATGGCCTCTTGTTTCCTTCACGGAAATTACTCCAATTGGTCTTCCGTTTCTGCGATGAGTTTCCACGGGTAAAACCGCCACGACTGGGGCCGCTACTATGAAAGACTCTAGTCTTCCTGAGCTCCTTCAAATTTCTTTCGATCAATCGACAAGCTTCCACCGCTTGAATCAATTGTGAGAATTACTGCGACACAAGCTTCTCCCTTATTTCATACTTCAAGCCATAAATCAGTATGTTTGCCATACTGCCTTCATCTTCACATTGCCTAAAGAGGGTTGAATATCGAGACAAATTGGTGAAACGTGCATAGTAGTCATCAAAAGATTCATCTTGCCCTTGTCGAATGTGCAGAAATTCAGATTCCTTAATCATCTGAACAGAGGGTGGAAAATATTGCTCGTTGAATTTTTCTAGGAATTTCTCCCACGTAATGGGACAGTGACGTGCTCGCAGTGTTGCCGCAATGCTCTTCCACCAACGATCTGCATCTCCTTGCAGCTTATAGATTGCCAGTTGAGCTTTTCTATCTTCCGGACATTCCATGACTTCGAATATCTTGTCCAGCTGCATCAACCAGTCTTCTGCTGAATCAAGCTTGCCTCGGAAAGTTGGGGGTTTCATTTTACAGAATTGTGTCACCCAATATTGGGTATTCTCGACCACTCTATTCGGTTGTTGTAGCTCAGCCATCGCTCTCTCCTGTTGGGGAGGTATTTGGAATCGATTGGTTCCCTCAACTTCATTGTCACGTTCTTCGTCGTGTTCGTTGTTGTTTTCATTCTCCTCATTAATTTGTTCTTCCTCTACTTGTCCCCCTTCGGCTTGTCTCTCAAGCCGTTCTGCAAGAAGCGCATCAATGAGTGCCCTTTGCTCTTGTAACATTCTTCTCATCTCCTGCATCTCATCCCGCTCTGGTTGCTGTGGTTGTTCCGGACCTGGCAGGGGTATTACTTGTGTTTGTCTACCTCTGCCTCGGCCTCTGCCTCGTCCTCTAGGGACTCCGGATCCTCTCGAGTTTGCCATACTTAAATCTTTTATTTATGAAACCATATGAACGTTAGAGAAATAATAATAATTAGCATACAAATAGGCTTAGCACATATTCAAACATATTTATATATTTTTATAATCAACCATCATTCACAGTAATTGCTTTATTTTACAATTTATCTCCTTAGGGTCTTTTAAAGGTGCACTACAACAGCGTCTATATCTACTACTACTATTACTATGCGTCACTAGTACTTCCATTGCTTCCTTGGACTGATTCTGGTTTTTGTCTCCCTCCTGGTTCACATGCTACGATGTACCCAGCTTTGGATCAGCAGTAGGTGGATGTAGACCTTCTCAATAGGTCCTGCATCGAGAAGTTCATTCGTTTTGTGAATCCAGAAATTGGTTCGAGGGAAATGATGAAGAGTGGATCGGATCCAGTCTTCGGGAGGATAGGGGCTGTTGAAGGGCATGAACATATCGTAAAGCTCCCTAACACGGGTCAAGAAGCGTAAGTACTGCTCTTGAGCGGTTGCCACATTCCAGCCTGCTCGAACAAAGTCATCATACAAAATCTCCGTCAAGTCGTAGTTGCCATTCAGCACATACCGTAGGTTTTCATCGTCAGCGTTTTCTAAAATAGCTACATTATCTGCGTGCTCTTCTTCTAAGTCAGCTATATTAATGTAGTCAAAATTGTCCCCAACAGAGGAATGATGTGAATCTGCTGGGGAACCTGGTGTAGGTATGGCTGGAACAGAATTAGAACCATCAGAGTTTTCTGGGCTTGGATGGTATTCGGGCTCTGGGTCATGTAAGTGTTCAACAGGGTAATGTGGATTGTATGGCAACCCCAAATCATTAGCAGGAACAGAACGTATTGGCACAATTTGAGGTGCAGATGCGGGCGGGGAATAAACCGGGTCAGGGTTCAATCTTCGAGCCACCATCTGAGGGTTTACAGTTTTTCGAGCAACACGTCTCATACTTCCGTAACGGTAAACGAAAGGGGCTCTTTGATAACTAAGTGGGGATCTAGCCATTTCCTGAAACACGTACACCAAAGTTATATCAGTACTCTTTTCGAAATATGTTCCAAAACTACGGCTTAGAGCCTAACTCAATTAATCAACCGATTGGCCAGGTAAGTGTCTATCATGGGGGTCTCACCAACTCTATGGCGACTGCTTGACCGAACCATATATACTAGCCTTGCCTTCGGCACCAATGGTTTCTTATAACTGAGCCAGGTTCTAGCCGGAAAATATTTTTTTAAAAAAAAACTCCGAACCTAACTCCGTTACTCAAATACACCGGCCTAGCCAGACTTTTTGGAGTAACTTAGTTAACTTCAGAACCGTCTGCTCTGATACCAAAAATGTAACATCCCAATTTTCTAAAGTGTTTTCGAAATGGTTCGATTGAAATTTGAAAAGATTTAATCAGAGTAGAGCATCGGAATAGTCGTGAAACGAGTAACTGATAAAACATTCATTAAAGGTGCACCAGTCTTCTGTTACAGTCATCCAAGAGTCGAATAACAGAAATAAAGATTTTTTAAAGAAAACTCCTCGTCTGCCTCTTCACGCCACCTGCTTACCCTTCTCCTTGGATTGTCCTCCTGAGGATCCTGGGGCTAAAGCAAGAGCTGAGGTTCATTTACCATTGAACCTCAGGTAACGGTTAACCTCATGCTTATGTATCAAATATGAATGACAGATATCCATGGCAAAACAGTAATAATCACATACAATACATTCATAATCAAATAATAACATAACACAGCCACTGCAATATGCATGTTATTATAGTCTGCACTATTCACCAGTGCCACGGTGTACATCCGTGTCCTCAGCGCTAGGAAAACATAACGGCATTATCAAGACTATAACCCGTATTAAATTGTATGTGTATGATCAATTTTTAAAACAGAGTTTCAGACTATCTATCACATATAAGCATACAATAAGCATTAGAGTTAGTGTTACAGTACGCGTCCGTACCTTCGTTGATGATGCTTTGGTACGTTTGACGAATACGGTACTTCTAACGGAAAACAGCGGTATAACAGCAGCAGCGGTAAAAGTTCACAGATATCCTATAATATCATTTTTATCAGTGACCATCAACTTTGCAATACTTGTGGAATCCTATGCTGAAGATTTACTATTCATGTGAATAGTACCAGTAAAATATTTTTTACCGTGACGGTAAATAATTTTTACTGTTCGATAAATAGTATTTACTGTACTAGTAAATAATATTACTGCCCAAGAATAATTCTTTTCTGATGTGACAGATCAGGCTAAGCTGCAGCCACAGAGCATACTCAGAAAAACTCTACCAGGCTTTTCTACTATAATTACCGAAAAAACTACCAAATCTTAAGACTAGGGACCAAAGAACTTACCCTTGAAGTTCTTACTCCTTCTCTCCAGCTCCGAGAACTTTACTCTAAATTCTCACTCTAAACTCTAAGAATTCTTTCTCTTCTATTAAACTCGACCGTTGTGATCTGAGTTTGGTGTGAAGAAAATGAAGAAGTGAGGCCTCTATTTATAGTTGGAAAATGGGTCTTTAAGTGTAATTTTCGTCTCTGGGTCGTTTTACGTAATTTTCCTAAAAAACTAAGAAGTTGCACCCCGTGAACAATTATTAAAATTTTTAATAATATATTAATATTTTAATAATATAATATAATATATATAATATTATTATTTAAATAATAAATTATTATTGAGTGGGTCCCGCTAACAAAATTTTCAAACTCACGAGAGTTTCTGTCGGGAGAGGAGAAAATTTTGTCAGTGGGTCCCACACCTTTAAATATTATATTATTTTTTACTAATAAAGTTCCCTATTCGGTGTTCTGATCGCGTGATCTTTTGCAAATTCTCAAAAATCCAGAAGCACAGCCTAGAAGCTCTATTCTTCCTCTTTAGAAATATCTGGGTCAACTATTCTTCCGAACTGCATGTTGTAGCCACTATTACTCATATAATTCCTTGTCTTAAAGGTACCATAAACACCTAAGTTTTGAGTTAGAAATCATTGATATCATGAAAACATGCAAACTTGAAACCATTGACATTATATGGCCTAAACCTTTTTTCATGGTCAAGATTGGCTGATTGCGAGAGCTCTAAAATATTGTGAGTGTGGGTCGTGGTCATTTAGTATTCTACGTGCAAACCAACTTGAGAATTCTAGTGGATCTTTTTATCAATTTCGGAGGATGTTTGTGTACGGATCTTTAGTTGATGCTTCACATGTTTGAATTCCTTGTAATTAATCATGAGATGGTGATCATGAAATGTAAGTAAAAAATGTAACGAAATATATAAAATAACATATGAGTGTACAATTTTTTCAACTTGAGTGTAATTAATCAAGCAATGCCTATGTTCTTGCAACTTTTCAATTGCTATTAGTTTGGAGTTCTTACTTCCTTCAACTGGTTTACCAACATGAGAAATTAACAACTCTCTTAATGATAACTTAGGTTCAGGACAATCTTCTATATGAGACGGTCAGTTGAAAGACATCTTAATATCATCAAAGTACCTTGAACAAAAATTCATAACATTATCCCCCATATAACCTTCAGTTATATAACCTTTTGGTCACGCCTTATTCCTTATGTAATATTTCAATTTCCCAAAACACCTATAAAGTAAAGAAGGAAAAATGTTAATGAATGTTGAAATGTATGACTAGAAAATTTAGAAATTAATACTGATGCATATGTAAAATGATTACCGCTTAATAGGATACATCTATCGAAATTGAACTAGGCAAGTGAGCTTTGTTTCATGAACACAACGGATTGTTAGGTAAATCATCAACGTGAAAAGGGCAGAGGATAGATCATCTCTAAATGACAAAGCGTAAGAATGATTTCATGTTGCAGCTAATCGAGCTCCTCAACAATAACAAACTTGAAACACAACATCTAAAAGAAAGAACACAGTTCTTCTAAGACGATGGACACATTGAGAGGCAGTGTATTCTTTTCTGGTAGCGAAAGTAACTGTTATATAAGAATATGTGAGTCATGACTCTTTAGCCCAGCAACCTTTTAAGCCTGCATGTCAATACAACATGAAATGTTACTTGAGTACCTATTAGAAACTTTTATTTTCTTCAACATCGCGGGAAGATTTCCTTGTTTAGTGTTCTGAGGTTAAATTTTGCTAGTTGAAATTTTTCATGCTTATCTAATCACTCATATTCCCATGGCCCTTAATTCTTTCCTTTCTTAAAGATGATCTTTTGATTGCTGAGTTCATTAAGCAATGTGTATAGCACATTTTCACATACATTATTTTTAACATGCATGACATCAAGACTGTATTGAAGCAAATTATGTTAGCTCTCATAATGTTTTGTTTTGATGATAACAAACCTTGATATCTAAGTATATTTTGATAAACAAAAAGGATAACATAAATGTTGTTAGTTCTCAATGTGTTTTGATGATTAACAACAAGTGTAAAACATGTTTTGAAGTTTCCAAGATGTTTAAAAATCATCTGATAGTTGCTTACCGCAGTATGGGTCTGCATACTGCAGTAAAGGGCCTTCCAGAAAGGAAATAATCTTTCAAGTTAAATCAATACTGCAGTATAGGTCTCTTTACCGCAGTATTGGACCTACAGAAGGTCATCAGATTTTTGAAGTTAAGTCAATACTGCAGTATAGGATGACATACCGCAGTATTGGACTTCCAAAGAACAAATCCAATTTTTCTAGTTAAGTCAATACTGCAGTATAGAATGCTATACCGCAGTATTTGGACTTACAGAAGGCAAGCAAATTTTTGAAGTAAAGTCAATACTGCAGTATAGGTTTCTATACCGCAGTATTGGACTTACAGAAGGTCATCAAATTGATGATGTTAAGTCAATACTGCAGTATGTTAGTTACATACCGCAGTATTGGACTTCCAGAGAGCAACCATGTTTTTCAAAACAAGCCAATACCACAGTATAGCTTTGTATACTGCAGTATAGGGGTATCCAGAGAGTAACTAAATTTCTAAGTCAAGCCAATACCGCAGTATAGGTATGTATACTGCTGTATAGGGCCAACCCGAGAGCAATCAAATTTTCTCATCCTAGTCAATACCGCAGTATGGAGCTGCATACTACAGTAAAGGGTCATACAGAAGGCTCTCAAAATTCATAACCATTGCATACTGCAGTATAGGTTTGAATACTGCAGTATTGGGCAATCACGGGGACTCTCAACTTTGACAAAAACTCGTATACTGCAGTATGTTAGTTGCATACCGCAGTATAAAGCATATCTTTCAAAATCATTTCACGAGGTTTTTGTCTCTGGAAGTTGCTTACTGTAGTAAGACTTTGGATACTGCAGTATGGACACTTATGCACAGTTCCATACTCCAGTATAGAGGAACATACTGCAGTATACAACGGTCAAAATTGTTTTTTGAATTACGCGAATTTGCAAATCATTATTGTTTGATCTCATTGCTTCCATAATTCATTCAATCATATTCCTAGCTATGTTTAACAAGTTTGTTGAGTGAATTTCAGCAATCACAGATGAAGATCAATGAAGGTCAAAGCCATAAAGCAAAAAGTGTACAGTGCATTAAATGCACTTCTGCAAATCAACCTATTCTCAGCTAATCCATCTGAGCACGCCTTCTAAACGTTAAAGTATACTTACTACAACAAGTAAAGTTATCTCCAACGGGCAAATCCTCAGAGAGCCACATCAGACTTCATCAAAGTCTTGGATTAGCAGAAGTTTAGAGAGAGAAGATGACCAGAACCCAAGCTAATCACTTCCAACGGTTGGAATCATCCTACAACGGTCATTTAATGTTCTCTACCTATAAATAGAGAGCATTAACTTCTTCTCAAGCTGATACAACTACTTAGAACGAAAATTTATTGAGTCATTTATCGTATCAAGCTTTCATCTGCATTGTATCATTTTGATACTTAGTACTTCAGTGTTTATTCTATCTACTCTTTGAGAGAGTTATCATCTTGTAAATCATTTACTAATTGTGATAACTACAAGTCAGGGAACTTGGTAGTTAGGGTGTATTGATTACAACTTGTAAGGGGAAGTGTGTTCTAGTGAGAGAACAGCTCTTAGTACAGAGTGTGTAATCAATATTTGATTATAGTGGATTGAAAATCCCAGGTGAGGCTTGGGGACTGGATGTAGGTCAGAGAAAGGACCGAACCAGTATAAATCGTGTGGTGCATTGCTTCTCTCTCTCTCTCCTCTGTTTTACCCTGTGTTCATTAGTCAAAAACAGAGTAGACTCTTTAATTTTATAAAGATACCCAATTCACCCCCCTCTTGGGTATTTAGCTCCAATCTTCAAATGTAACTTAATGAATCAAGTCACTAGAGTGAATTCTTAAGCACTTGAGTGATATAACTGTATTTAAAGAAAACTTGAATCAACAAGTCACTTAAGTGACTATTTTTCACTTCAAGTGATCAAAGAGAATCACTTGAGTGGTAGTGGATGCACTTGAGTGATGAACCTTCACTTCCAATATTTCAAGAAGTCACTTGACAATAATATGAAGTTGCGTAAGATCACTCAAGTGATGGGGTAAGCGCTAGAGTGATTAAACATTACTTGCAAGTATTTGCAAGTAACTCGCAAACATTTTGAAAGTTGGAGCAGATCACTCAAGTGATAGTTTGTGCACTTGAGTTCTTAGGATGATGCATGCCTGGATGATTAAATTCAAATTTTCCAACGTCCCACAATATGTAGTGGTTATAAAACCGCTACCATAACCGCTACAAAGTGTAAAATTTGTAGCAGTTACAAGGCAAAAACCGCTACAAACTTCATAACTGTTGGTAGGATTTGAAATATTCAAATTTCTAAATCACACACTTTGTAACGATTAAGTGGCGAAAACAGCTACAAACTTCATGCCAGTTGGCAGGATTTCAAATATTTGAATTTTGAATTTACACACTTTGTCGTGGTTATAGGGCAAAAATTGCTACAAACTTCATAATTGTCGGTAGGATTTAAATATTCAAATTTCAAAATCACACACTTTGTAGTAGTTATGGTGCAAAAACCACTACAAATTTCATGATCGTAGGCGGGATTTAAGATATTAAAATTTCAAAATCACACACTTTGTAGCTGTTACGGTACAAAAACTGTTACAAACTTTATGACCATTAGTGAGACTTATTATTTTAAAAAATAATTAACAAATTGTAGCAATTTTGTAACCACTACAAATATAAATCTTTTTTTTAAAAAAATAATTTACATTTTGTAGCAGTGTCTAGGCGAAAACTAACCATACAGTTATTTATTTTTGTTTTTAATTTTTTTGGATGAATTCTAATTGAAACAAGAAATTACAAAAATGAAAGTACAAAGGTCCAATGTTTTTGCTAGAGTTACAAATCAAAATACAACCATCCAAATTGTGAAAAGTGTTCTAAATCATAAATGAAAATAACTAAGATAACTAACTATCTGGAGTCTGATCATCAGGTCCTCTCTCAAGGGGCAGAATCACAGGGTTGACTGATAATTGAATATTATTACACTTATTTGTATCTCTTGTTTAATAATTTAGGATTATTTAGTTTATAAATAAATGGCTTCTGTGTTTAACTGAGCTTTTAAAGTCCATTTAGATTTAGCTCTTGGAAAATAACTTTTAAGATTTACGAGGTAAAAATGAATTTTGGAGAATAGTTTGGGATTTACGAGGTAAAAATGACTTTTGGAGAAAAATGATAATGTTTGGATATTGTAATTAAAATAGCTTTTTCAAGGTCAAATTTACAAAAAAGGATATATAATTGCATATAAAAAAAATAAGATTGTATTTTGAATATTATAAATATTATATTTCATAATAAATACCAAAAATTACATAAATTTGTGTACAAAATTAAAATACTTAAGGGAAGTGACTGATACTAAAAATATTTCATGATTTTGAAAATTTATTTTAAGATATTGAAAAATATTTCAGGGTAATAACAGATCTTGAAAAAATATTTTAGGGTACTAAAGAATACTAAAAAGATATTTAATACTGACTGGTACTGAAAAAATACTTCTCATTGTCTTAAAAATTTATTTTAGAATTTTGAAAAAAATTTTAGGGTATTGACTAATCTTTAAAAAAAAATTTTAGGGTACTAACATGTACTAAAAAGATAGTTAAGGATATTAAAAATATACTTCATGATTTTGAAAAAAAATTTAGGATATTGAAACAATATTTCAAGGTAATGACTAATCGTGAAAAAAATATTTCTTGGTACTAAAAAAATACTTAAGTATATTGAGTGGTATTGAAAATATACTGATGATGGCAGATGAGAGAAAAATCAGAAAAAAATAGTTTTTCCCCCAAAACTTAGGTTTTGATGTAAAATAGCTTCTGGCAAAAAATTAGGGGTGTTTGGATGACTTATTGCAAAATCTAGGTTTTGATGCAAAATAGTTTCTAAAAAAAAAATAGGGGTGTTTGACAGACTTGTGACAAAACCTAGGTTTTGGAACCCCTAAACAAGCCCTTAATTAGATTTAATTTGTTTTTATAACAAAATTTTAGATTTACAGTGCTTGAGTATTTTCATCATAACTTTTGCTCTAGGTATCCAATTAGCGTCATTCTTGTTCATTTTTTAGATGATTCGGAGAGTACAATTGATATGAGGAATTGAGAGCTAAATTCAAGCAAGAAGACGGTCAAAATTGGACCCAAATTCATATGCAAACTTCTGGAATTTTATTGAATTGGGCCTGAATTTTGTAATTAAAGATCATTTATTAGTTGTTTCAACTTTTGGGATGGATTTGTAGCCCTAATTCGTTTTCAATTAGGTTAAGTCAGTAGAATAGGAAAACACATGTCATTACGTTTTGTTGGATCAAATACAGAAGTTCGTATTTTCTCTTAATTCTTCATGTTCATCATCTGTTTCTTTGCGGTTTTGATCTGTGAAGCCATGCTTGACTAAACTTCTGCTATTGACCTATGGATTGAGGATTCCATGATTACAGAGGACCTTACAATGTACTTGGTAAGTGAACTTATCTTTATTTTGTTTTATCGGATTCAATTTTGTTTTCGGATTAGGTGTTAGATTGAATACCCAGATTGATATCCCAAGGACATAGTTTGAATTGGTTACATGAGCACTGTGTGCTTGCATAGTGAACACGCCATGAGTTCGAACAGATGCTAGGTGATCTTCTAGTCGAGGGAGTTTTCTAGACAAATGCAGAGATTTTGGTTTGTTCAGAATTAATCATGAGTTCAATGATTATTTTCGCTCAACGACGGAAGCTTTGGAATCCCAATTCTGGGTTGATCGTTTTTAATTTGATTACTCTAGTTTTTATATTATGTCTTTAGTTCTTGTTTTTAATTCACATTTCACTGAAAACCCCCTATTTACTTACTATTTTATTGAGTGATTTAGACATAATACAAGTTCCTTGTGAGACGATCCATGTTTTCATTGTACTACAAATCTTTTGTTAATCTAGTTATTTTGTGTGAGCTCTGCAACTGTCATTATTAACCAAATTAATAGCACCATCATCATTGGCAGGAGGAGGAAGTGGCTAGACGATAAACCTAGGGATTTGAAAGACCTTTGGATGCTCCTCGTTAGGAAACAACTAACTCCAAGACCTTAACAGCACCACGTTCGTAATATCCTGCCACTTGGTCTATGCTTAGGGTCTACTGAGCATAGATGGAATCAGCCTGCACCGGAATCTTCCTAGCAACCTCTGCATAGATCTCCTTAACAGTCTCCTCTATAGACCATGCTAGGCCTAGCGCCTAACCCCATACCCTACAGCGTCGAGAGTGCTCAACTGGGCCCAAAGCAGCTCATAGAGGTGCAATGGGATCCCTAGAACCCTACGACTCATGTGTTTTTGGTCTTTCTCAGCTTAACCTATGATTGTTGAATCCTGTCCTGCACACGCATGTTATGAAACAATTATCAAGCAATTTACTTTAATCAAAATAAATAACAAATAGTAAGATAAACAATGTCCATATCTTACAATGGCCTCCTTTGCCTACTGAGAGGTTGCAGTCTCGTCTTGGTGTCTTTGGGTGACGATGAATAACTCTATGTAGTCCGTCTGATGGTTCTCTTGCTAAGCCTTAATCTTATAAAATAATTAAAACAATTATTATTATTATTATTATTATTATTATTATAAATAATAAATTTATAATATAAAGCTAAAATTAATTTAATTGTAAAAAACATAAGTCCTTCGTAGGTGAAAACAAATGTCTTCAATCCTGTCTGTTAGTTCTCAGAGTGTTTTGATGATCACTGACAATTGTAAACAATAGTGGAAAGATTTGACAAGTCAAGGATGTTTAAAATTCATGATTTTTCTATCTGTCAAAATAGAACTCGAGCCTATGAGTGATGAACTCGAGCCTGTATTTAACAGAAAGCATGAACTTGCAAAACCAAAGTTCAAACTTGAGACTAAACCTGAAGTTTATAATTAAGCCTTTGAAAGTTCGCATGAACTCGAGCCTATAACTGTTGAACTCGAGCCTATGTTTAACAGAAAGCATAAACCTGTCAAACCAAAGATCAAACTTGAGACTGAACCTGAAGTTCAAAATTAAATCCTTGAAAGTTTGAGTGAACTCGAGCCTACCATTTAATGAACTCGAGTTCGCCATTGACAAAGTTTTTTTTTAACTTTTGAAAACCTATTACAAACTCTAAACCTCTACTCAAACCTCAAGTTTGAAAAAGTTCAAAGAAGATATTAAGTAAAAGAACTCGAGCCTGTCATGATGAACTCGAGTTCATCCTTGGCAGGACAAGTTTGTTTAAACTTGAAAACAGAACATTGTCCTTAAACTGGAGCCTAAACTCTTCAGACTCGAGCCTAGTTTTGACCGAGAGCCTTCAGAATATTTTAGAGAGAACTAAACTCGAGCCCAAGCTTCTCAAACTCCAGTTCAAAAGTTCCAGAGAGTAATTAGCCATTTTCAAAAGTTTCAAACTCGAGCCCACTTGTCTTAAACCTCCAGTTTGTTTTATGTTAACCCTTTTTGAAGTTCTCTAAGTAAAGAGAACTCGAGTTCATCATTAATGAACTCGAGTTCGTGTTCTTACAAACCTCAGGTTTACACACAAACCTCCAGTTTGATTTTGACAGAACCGAATTCTCAAAATGAATAAAGGCCGAACTCGAGCCTAACATTATGAACTCGAGTTCAGACCTCCAGAACAGAAAAACGCATTTAAACTCTGATATGTCAAATTTGATTCTTTCTTCATGTTTCAAATTACCCATTGAATCTAATCATTATATCTATCTCTTATATATGTAAGTGATCTGTTCTAACAAGTTTATTTATGAGATAACAGAAAGAATTTGAATTAGACAGAGATTCAATTGGAGCAACACTTTATGCAACTTGGATTATTTTATCTTATCCTTCAAGACAAGATTAAATGCATGACAGGTTGGCATTACAGACAGTACAATCACCTCTGAAGAAAGCCAAACGTGATTATTCTAAAAACAGAATGTCATGGGCCACCAATATTCAAATGCAAAAGCTACAAACACCCAAATCTGGAAAGTAGCAACAGAATATTACCCATCAGCTTCTGCAGTACCTTTACACATGGAAGAACACTCACAACAGTCACATTTTCGAATGGGAACAAGCTTCAGTGGATTATTAACGTTCAAATGGTTCAAACAATTATAAATGACTGAGGAACTGAAGCCAAAGAGACACAACTGATGAACAACTACTCTACTCGAAAATAATCATCCTGAGTTGTTCTTTTCATTAGGCTGTATCTTTGATACATTGTACTTCAGTATTTATCTTATCTACTCTTTGAGAGAGTCTTTCTTGTAAACATTCATTGATTGAGATAACCACAAGTCAGGGGACTTGGTGGTTGGGAGTATTGATTGCATCTTGTAAGGGGGAGTGAGTTCTAGTGAGAGAACTACTCTGAGTACAGAGATTGTAATCAAGTCTTGTGAAGTTAGTGGATTGAAAATCCCAAGTGAGGCTTGGGGACTGGATGTAGGTCAGAGAAAAGGCCGAACCAGTATAAATTGATCCGTGCAAAGCTTCTCTACTCCTCTCTTCATTTATCCTCTGCTTTAACTTGCCAAAACAGAGCCAAGTCTTTAAAATTTTATAGATACCCAATTCACCCCCCCCTCTTGGGTATCAAGGTCCATTCTTTCATTTGGTATCAGAGCTTGGTCTTCTCAAGAGAGTCTAACAGCTCGAGAAGGATCAATATGGAAGGAATTCTTCCCGATGGAGCCTCTATCAACAGACCACCTGGTTTCAATGGAGAGCACTACTCATTCTGGAAAGCCAAGTTCAAAGTCTTTGTCATGGCTACTGAATATGGACTATGGAGAGTATTTGAAAGAGGAGATTACACTCCTACAACTATGGAAGATGGTGTGAGAATTCCAAAGCTTGAAGAGGAATATGATGACAATGATCGAAGGAACATCACACTCAACAGTAAGGCAGTTCTACTTCTCCAAAGTGCATTAAGTCAACAAGAATACTTCCGGATTTGCACACTTCCATCTGCAAAGCATATGTGGGATGCACTAGAAATTGCTCATGAAGGGACAGCAGGTGTAAAGCAAAATCGTGTAAACACCCTCATGACAGAATATGATCTCCTTAGAATGAAGTCCGGCGAATCCATTGGTGAATTTCAACTTCGTTTCACTCATCTCATAAATCAACTTGCTGCACTTGGTAAAGACTATGATCAGTCAGTCCAAGTAAGAAAAATTCTCAATGTTCTCAACAAGGAATGGGAGGCCAAAGTCACAGCAATAGAAGAAGCTAGAGGAGAATCAATGACTTCTGTGGCTGCTCTATTTGGTAGCCTCTCAGAATATGAAGCAAAAATCAAGTTCAAGAAAGGACTTGACGAGGTACATAGGAAAAGCAAGGGATTGGCTCTTAAAACAGCCAAGGAAGCAAGAGATTCTGATAATGAAGAAAATGAGGAAGATGAAGATGAAGAAATCGGTATGTTGGTCAGGCGCTTCAAGAAATACTTCAAGAGAGACCAAGGATTCAAAAGGTTTCAGAAAGGAAGCTCAAGTCATGAAACAAAGAAACCAATCATCTGTTATGAGTGCCAAAAGCCTGGACACATCAAGTCTGAATGTCCTTTGCTGAACAACACCAACAAAGAGAAGGACAAAAAGAGCTTCAGCAAGTATAAAAAGAAAGCATACATTTCAAGCATATGGGGTGATAGCTCTTCAGATGAGGATGAAGAGGTTGAAGATGAAAAGGCAAACATATGCCTAGTAGCTCAAGAACAACAAGATGATGATGAGGTTTGTCTTAGAGCATCAAGACCCAACAAATGGTATATTGATAGTGGATGCTCAAGACACATGACTGGTGATAAAACCAAATTCCTTACAATTAAACCAAAAGATGGTGGTAGAGTCACCTTTGGAGGAGACCAATCAGGAAAGATTGCTGGCATTGGTGAGATTGGAAGTAGTGATGGTCCACTCATCAAGGATGTCTATCTAGTAGAAGGATTGTGTCACAATCTCCTAAGTGTGAGCCAAAGCACTGATAAGGGTAACTTAGTTATCTTTGATTCTGATGAATGCTTTATTGTCAAAAAGGATTTGATTCCCATAGAAAATTTAAAAACTAAAGCCTTGTTTAGAGCACCTAGAGATGGCAATTGTTATACACTTAACCTCTCTAGTAATACCTCCGTGTCAGAAAAATGTTTTGTAAGTAACTTGGATGAAAGTTGGTTATGGCACAAAAGATTAGCTCATGTGAACATGTCTCAACTTGACAAGTTGCTGAAAAAGGATTTGGTTATTGGTATTCCAAAATTGAATTTCAAAAATGATAAGATATGTGATGCTTGCCAAAAAGGAAAACAAACCAAATCATCCTTTAAAACGAAGAATGAGATTTCTACTACCAGACCCCTTCAATTACTTCATATGGACTTAGTTGGACCAGCTAGAGTTAGAAGTCTTGGTGGAAATTTATACACTTTGGTCATAGTTGATGATTATTCTAGATTCACATGGACAATTTTCTTATCATCTAAAGATGAAACATTTGATCAATTTGTTGTATTTGCCAAGAAGGTCCAGAACGAGAAAGGTTTTTCAATTTCAGGTATACGAACCGACCATGGTGGAGAATTTGAGAACAACGCCTTTGCTGAGTTCTGTGACAACACGGGGATTGATCACAACTTTTCAGCACCAAGGACACCACAACAGAATGGTGTTGTGGAGAGAAAGAACAGAATACTCACTGAGATGGCAAGAGCAATGTTGAGTGAAAACAACACATCACAAGTATTTTGGGCTGATGCCATGAGCACTGCATGCTATATCTCCAATAGAGCTTACTTAAGGAAGAAGTTGAACAAGACTCCTTATGAGCTCTACAAAGGGAGAAAGCCAAATCTCAGCCACCTTCACATTTTTGGTTGCAAGTGCTATGTGCACCATAATGGTAAAGAGAATCTTGGTAAATTTGATTCTAAGGCTGACTTAGCGATATTTATTGGTTATTCTAATAGAAGCAAAGCATATAGAGTTTTTAACGCTAGAACTAAAGTTGTAGAAGAATCAATACATGTTGTGTTTTGTGAAAATGATTCTAACAGATCCTTGGATGATGAAGAAGAAAACATCTGCAAAAATCAATTCTTTTCAAAAACTACCCCTTCCTTTGAAAATTCTGAAAATGTTTTTGAAGCTGATCCTGAAAACAGTTTAGAAAATCCTGATCAGACTCAGCCTAGAGCTTGGAAATATATAAGGAATCATCCTTTAGACCAAGTTATAGGTGATATTAATCAAGGAGTAAGAACCAGAAGAAGCACGTTAAATGAAGTAACCTTCTCTGCATTTATTTCACACATTGAACCCTCTAGAATAGAAGAAGCCCTTTCAGACAATGATTGGGTGATAGCTATGCAAGAGGAATTACATCAATTTGACAGAAATCAAGTTTGGGACTTGGTACCTAGGCCTAAAGACCATCCGGTCATTGGCACCAAATGGGTATTCAAAAACAAACGTGATGAATCTGCAATCATAGTCAGAAATAAGGCAAGACTAGTTGCCAAAGGCTACAATCAAGAAGAAGGAATTGATTATGAAGAAACTTATGCTCCAGTGGCAAGATTGGAAGCCATAAGGGTTCTTCTAGCCTTTGCTTGTGTTAAAGGAATAAAACTCTTTCAAATGGATGTTAAAAGTGCCTTTTTAAATGGTTTCATACAAGAAGAAGTTTATGTTGAACAACCTCCTGGTTTTCGAAATGAAAATTATCCAGATCATGTTTTTCGTCTCAAGAAAGCTTTATATGGTCTTAAGCAAGCTCCTAGAGCTTGGTATGAGCGATTAAGCAAATTTCTTCTTGATCAAGATTTCGTTAGAGGGAAAGCTGATACAACTCTTTTTATTAAAACTAATAAGCTAAATGAAATTTTAGTTGTTCAAATTTATGTGGATGATATCATATTTGGAGCTTCTAATGATACTCTGTGTGAAGAATTTGCAAAGAAAATGCAGGGAGAATTTGAAATGTCAATGATGGGAGAACTAAATTATTTTCTTGGATTGCAAATCAAGCAAAGGAAGGATGGAATTTTCATATCCCAAACCAAGTATCTGAATGATCTCTTAAAGAAGTTTGGAATGGATCAATGCAATGGTGCTGATACTCCCATGAGTGCAACTACTTCTTTGGATGCTGATGAAGAAGGCAAGGACTTTAACATAACAAAGTATAGAGGAATGATTGGGTCATTACTCTATCTTACAGCAAGCCGCCCCGACATTCAATTCAGTGTGGGGATGTGTGCAAGATTCCAATCTGCTCCAAAAGAGACACATGCTGAACATGTGAAAAGAATCTTTAGATATCTTGCTGATACTAAGACTCTTGGCTTATGGTTTCCCAAAGGACAACCAGAACACTTAGTAGCATATTCAGATTCAGATCATGCTGGATACAAGACAGATAGGAAGAGCACAAGTGGACAGTGTGAATTCTTTGGTGGCTCACTTGTGTCATGGTTCAGCAAGAAACAAACCACTGTTGCTGTATCATCTACTGAAGCTGAGTATGTGGCTGCCTCAAGTTGCTGTGCTCAAGTGTTATGGTTAAAACAACAACTCGCTGATTTGGGAGTGTACTTGAAAGAAATTCCAATACTATGTGACAACACAAGCACAATAAGCTTGGCCAAGAATCCTGTGCAACATACAAGAACCAAACACATTGATGTGAGACATCATTTCATCAGGGATCATGTTCAGAAGAAGGATGTCAAAGTCATGTTTATCCCAACACATCTCCAACTTGCAGACATTTTCACAAAACCTCTTGCAAAAGAACAATTTAATTTCATAAGAAGAGAATTGGGAATGGTAAACCCCAATGAACTGTAAGTATTTCTCACTCATTTTAATGTTAGTTATGGTTTTGATAATGATTGATTACTGACTTAAGCATCGGAGTATCTAGAAGTGTCTTATGCAGGATGCTCTTATCTCAAATTTGCTGAAGTTATGACCGAACTCGAGCCTGACAAGAAAGAACTCGAGCTCGAGAGAGACTGGAAGTAGTGAAAGGCAAAAACAAGAATGAACTCGAGTTCATTAGTGAATGAACCTCAAGTTCATTTTTGGCAGAGAGCAAGGCTGGATCTCAGGCATGACGAACTCGAGCCCATAAGTGGCGAACTCGAGTTCGTAAATCACAGAGAGCAACCTTGGAGGAAAGTCATCCTGAACTCGAGCTCGTAAGTGAGAACCTCAGGTTCACGAGGAAGTTCAAGAGTTCTCAGCACACTCTTGAAGTCCAGGTAAGCAAATTTTAATGACGAACTCGAGCCTGAAAGGTGTGAACTCGAGTTCATCACGAACTCTATATATACTACAGTTACAAACTTTTCACTTCACTCTTCACACACCTCCGGTTTGCCCTAGTCCTCTGCGTCTTTCTCATCATCTTCTTCCTCTGTTTTCTGCGAAAATGGCCTCTCAATCCACAAATCCCAAAGACACAAACCCTAACCCTTCTCAATCTGTTTCTCAAACTCAATCTGAACGCCCTGTCCGCACAAAAAAGCGCTCTTCCCGCCTACAAGATGGAATTGACAAATTCGTTAGAGGAGTTGACGGCGAAAATACTCAAACTCCTCCTTCCAGACCGAAAGGAGTTGTAATTGGAGAAGAGAGAACGAAGAAGAGGCATGATCCCGAGCCTCCTGTCCAAGGAAGAGGTAAAGCCCCTCAGCCAGCTGCTCCTCTGAGGGAAAAACAACCCTTCAAGAGAAAGAAAACCGCGGGTATCCACTCTGTTCCCACTCCCGGTCAAGGTAGTGGTCAAGCTGAACCTCAATCTCAGGAACAAGGGACTCCTCAGGTATCTCAGCCCTTACCTGCAATTTTAGAAATTTACAAGCATAAGAGGTGCCCAGAAGGTTTCAACATAGAACCATGTAGAATGACAGCAGAAGAGGGTGTTTTATTCAAGAAAAAATATGATGAAAAGAAGAAATTCTGTCCTATAGTCTTTGTAGATTTAGCTAAGCTAAAAGAAGAATGTAATTTGGATTTGAGCCCCTGGATGAATCAATTTGAGTCCTTAATTTCAATCAAGGCTGCCTATAGTCCCAAACTTGTGAAAGTCTTTTACTTTCACATGAAATCTGATAATGTGCTAAATTCAGATGGTGATCTGGTAGAAGAAAGAATTGTCACAAAGGTTAGAGGTCAGAAAATCACAATTACTCCTGACTATCTGAACTCTATCCTACAAATCTCAAACCCTCCTAAGCCTGAAACTCACAGATATAAGCAACAGGCTATATTTAGTTTACTCAGACCTGATGAACCTATTCCTAATACCCTTGAGATACTGAATTTCACCCCAGCTGCCATGCCTCTGAGAAACCGAGCCATCTGGTACATTTATTCCAGGAATCTTCTTCAGAAGGGAGGCAACTTTACACACTTTGCCAAGAAAGATTTTAACATCTTCGCCTCCATTCTAGACCAACAACCTCAGAATGTAGGTTACTGGCTCTTTCAAGAAATAGCAAAATTTGCTTTTCACTCACGCCAGTCATCCCAGATTCCCTTTGCCAGCCTGGTTTCAGTAATTCTATTTCATGAGAAGATTTGGCACTTGGCTGAGAATGACTCTCCTCAATTTCCAACTGAATTTGGACAGCACATCATGAACTTGATGCAAACTCACAGGCCTGAGTACTCAGATCAGTCCAGAGCCCCAAAGAGGTCCAAGCCAGCTACATCCAGAGCCACACAGTCCAGAGCTGAAGAAGCTCAGAGTGCTCCTCCACCTCCTTCTGATTTTAATGTCAGAGTTCAAGAAATTGTGGACAAGGCCGTATCTGATCTAATAGAAGGAATTGAACTAGCTGTAGGGAAGCTAGTTGCTGAAGTGAACAAGGGTCACAATAACCTGGTGGATGCTCAAGAAGCCTTCAGAGTTGAACAAGAAGCACTGAAGACTCAAGTCAATGAACAGACCTCTACTATGTCCACCTTATTGGTTACAATGATGAACCTAAGCGATAAGATGGACAAGATCTTAAAGTCTCAGTCTCCGGATGCTTCTACCTCTGTACCTGCCCCAGACTCAGAACCTGCTCACGCTCAGCCTGCACAGACACCTCCTTCTGCTCCTACACCTTCGACCTTCACATCCTATGCTGAGCCACTAGCCATAGTACCCTATGTCCAAATTGAACCTATCTCTTCTTCCCCTCCTTTTGATGATGCCAAAGGGGGAGAAAATGTGGAGTGAATATTGATTGTTTTGTAACTTTTGTAGTCATTTTGGAATTATGTGAATTTTTTTTTTTTTTCAGTTTGAAGTTATCAATTTGAAGTTTCAGTTATATTTTTTTGGTCTTAAAGTTTATCTCTGATAATTTGGTTAAGTCTCTGATAATCTGCAAAATTTTTGTTTCACAAAACAAATCCTTGATATTCTGCTTCTGATATATGTTTTCTGTCAATTTGATCACAAGCTGAATTTCAAAATAAATTTCAAACTAAGTTTCCCAATCAATTGTTTACAAGTGTTGTCATCATCAAAAAGGGGGAGAATGTTAGTTCTCAGAGTGTTTTGATGATCACTGACAATTGTAAACAATAGTGGAAAGATTTGACAAGTCAAGGATGTTTAAAATTCATGATTTTTCTATCTGTCAAAATAGAACTCGAGCCTATGAGTGATGAACTCGAGCCTGTATTTAACAGAAAGCATGAACTTGCAAAACCAAAGTTCAAACTTGAGACTAAACCTGAAGTTTATAATTAAGCCTTTGAAAGTTCGCATGAACTCGAGCCTATAACTGTTGAACTCGAGCCTATGTTTAACAGAAAGCATAAACCTGTCAAACCAAAGATCAAACTTGAGACTGAACCTGAAGTTCAAAATTAAATCCTTGAAAGTTTGAGTGAACTCGAGCCTACCATTTAATGAACTCGAGTTCGCCATTGACAAAGTTTTTTTTTAACTTTTGAAAACCTATTACAAACTCTAAACCTCTACTCAAACCTCAAGTTTGAAAAAGTTCAAAGAAGATATTAAGTAAAAGAACTCGAGCCTGTCATGATGAACTCGAGTTCATCCTTGGCAGGACAAGTTTGTTTAAACTTGAAAACAGAACATTGTCCTTAAACTGGAGCCTAAACTCTTCAGACTCGAGCCTAGTTTTGACCGAGAGCCTTCAGAATATTTTAGAGAGAACTAAACTCGAGCCCAAGCTTCTCAAACTCCAGTTCAAAAGTTCCAGAGAGTAATTAGCCATTTTCAAAAGTTTCAAACTCGAGCCCACTTGTCTTAAACCTCCAGTTTGTTTTATGTTAACCCTTTTTGAAGTTCTCTAAGTAAAGAGAACTCGAGTTCATCATTAATGAACTCGAGTTCGTGTTCTTACAAACCTCAGGTTTACACACAAACCTCCAGTTTGATTTTGACAGAACCGAATTCTCAAAATGAATAAAGGCCGAACTCGAGCCTAACATTATGAACTCGAGTTCAGACCTCCAGAACAGAAAAACGCATTTAAACTCTGATATGTCAAATTTGATTCTTTCTTCATGTTTCAAATTACCCATTGAATCTAATCATTATATCTATCTCTTATATATGTAAGTGATCTGTTCTAACAAGTTTATTTATGAGATAACAGAAAGAATTTGAATTAGACAGAGATTCAATTGGAGCAACACTTTATGCAACTTGGATTATTTTATCTTATCCTTCAAGACAAGATTAAATGCATGACAGGTTGGCATTACAGACAGTACAATCACCTCTGAAGAAAGCCAAACGTGATTATTCTAAAAACAGAATGTCATGGGCCACCAATATTCAAATGCAAAAGCTACAAACACCCAAATCTGGAAAGTAGCAACAGAATATTACCCATCAGCTTCTGCAGTACCTTTACACATGGAAGAACACTCACAACAGTCACATTTTCGAATGGGAACAAGCTTCAGTGGATTATTAACGTTCAAATGGTTCAAACAATTATAAATGACTGAGGAACTGAAGCCAAAGAGACACAACTGATGAACAACTACTCTACTCGAAAATAATCATCCTGAGTTGTTCTTTTCATTAGGCTGTATCTTTGATACATTGTACTTCAGTATTTATCTTATCTACTCTTTGAGAGAGTCTTTCTTGTAAACATTCATTGATTGAGATAACCACAAGTCAGGGGACTTGGTGGTTGGGAGTATTGATTGCATCTTGTAAGGGGGAGTGAGTTCTAGTGAGAGAACTACTCTGAGTACAGAGATTGTAATCAAGTCTTGTGAAGTTAGTGGATTGAAAATCCCAAGTGAGGCTTGGGGACTGGATGTAGGTCAGAGAAAAGGCCGAACCAGTATAAATTGATCCGTGCAAAGCTTCTCTACTCCTCTCTTCATTTATCCTCTGCTTTAACTTGCCAAAACAGAGCCAAGTCTTTAAAATTTTATAGATACCCAATTCACCCCCCCTCTTGGGTATCAAGGTCCATTCTTTCACTGTCATGTGATGGATCCTCTGCTACCCACGGCTATTGGTGTTTCTTTGAGAAATAGCCTGTAGAAGAAAACAAAACATTAAAATGATTAAAAATAATATTTATTAAAAAAAATTACATGTCCTTCTGGGCACCTCTTGTACTAGACAAAACTTGCCTTGTTATTAGGTGAGATGCCATCAGGCATGTTCTCCATTAGCTACTCCAGAGGTTGACAGAGATTTGCCGTATCTCCCAAAATAACCAAGTTCAGAAACAATTTTGCAGAAATAGGGAACCTGGGTCGTTTCCCCGATGAATTCGCAGCGGGTTTGATCAAAGTAACAGCGAAACAGAACAGTAAAATGGGGGGATTTTTAATTCGAAACAGAACAATAAAAACATAACTAAACAGAGACAAAACGAAACTAAACAGAGACCAAATAGAGGATTAAAGGATTAAACAGAAACAGATTAACAACGATCAACCCAACATTTTGATTCCAGAAACGTTCATCATTGAGCGAAAAATAAACGAACTCGCGTTTGGCTCTGGATGAACCGAGATCTCTGCGTTCATCCAAAAATCCCTCGACTAGACGATCGCCTAGAATATGTCCGAACAGTGGCGTCCCACTATGCAATCGCACAGCAAACTTTAAACCTAGTTCGAACTTAGTCCTTGGGATGAACCAAACCGAATATTTAATCTAATATTCAAACTATTTTTCAGAAATCGAATCCGATAGATGAAAACAGAAACGAGAAACGTTACCGATTAAGCACAAGCTCTCTGAACGAGTCATGGAATCTTCAACGTTGGGTTAATCACAGATATTTAGCCAAGCATGGCTGGAAAAGATGAAGAAAAGACGATGAACGCGAAGAACATTGAAGAACAGTTGAGAGAAAATGAAAGCTTCTGTTTTGATCCACTAAAACACAAAAAACATGAATGAAAAAGGTGTTTGTGGCTGCTGCCACACTTGACCTAAAATGGAAAAACGAAAATGGGGCTCCAATCCACAATTCAGGCCCAAAATGGAAAATACTAAAAATGGGCTTTAATTACAAATAAAAATCCAGAAATTAACATATAACTTCGGCTCCAAAATCAACCGCTCTCTTGTTCGAATTTGCTCTTCATGTCTTCATAATAATTGTAGCTCTCTGAATCATCTGAAATATGAGACAAAAATGAGGCAAATGCGATGTCTGGTTCAAGAGTTATGGTGAAAATGGTGAAGCAATATAAAACTGGAATTTATTATTAAATAATGGCTAAAATATAATAAAAGGCCCAAAGCCCAAATAAGTATAAAAGCCATTATTTATTAGCTAAAAAGTCCTAAATTATCAATCAAGAGACAAAAAGTAGTGTATGAAATATTCAATTATCAAATTCCCCCACACTTATCTTTTTGCACTCCTGAGCAAAATTTAAAGAAAAAGACCTAAAAGAGAAACTCTTCTTTCCTAATAATTGGTAACAATGCAAAATTTGAACAAAGGACATAAAGCTCCAAAAGATCAATCAATCAAGACCAAAATCCCTTCTTCTCAAATCACAATTCATGGTAATCTCATCAATGATGTTAATCACAAAAGATGGTCTCTCAAATGATGCGTTCAATCAATCAATCTGTTAAGTGTATCTCTCAAGTGTTTAAGGTACATAAGTGTATCGCTCAAATTTTACTCAAGAAAATTGTTCTACCATAAGCTTGCTCAATTTCTACGTCTCCACTACTCATAACACATGCATGCACAAATCAAGAGAGCTTGTTATTACAGGTTGTAATGGGGTTAGGGTGAAGGTAGGTAAAAGTATGGAATGAGGGGCTAAGCACCAAAGAAATTAAAAAGAGCACTGATTAACACAATCATTCCCTATGTATGAAAGCTTTTATTTAACTCAAATACCTCCTTTCTTTCTATGTCTTTGTTTTGTTTGTTTGTTTTTTTTTTGGTTTTTTTTTTCTTTTCACACCCTTTTTTTTTTCTTTTTCTTTTCTTCTTCTTTTTTTTTCTTTTTGAAACTGTATTATATATATAATCACAATGGCAAAATCAAATATCTCCCCCCCACACTTAAACTGTTGCACTCCTGAGCAACCCCCACACTTAAACACAAAACCAAGGTAAACCAATGCTCAATAAATTTTCAAGGTGCGGAATAAAATGGTTTTACGCTTAGGCTTGTAATGTGGCTTAGAAAAAAACGGACAAAAAGGCACAAAGGGGTTAGCAAAGGAATAATAATGCATGGAAAAGACTATTTGGCCAAAGTGGGGAAAACAAAAGAAAGAAAACAAGCTTCCATCATACCTATGCACATAAGTGAAAAATGTAGTTTCAAAAAGAAAAGGAGCAAGTTCTAGAGAACGCAAATCATGAGCAGATGCACACATGAAAGAAAGAATGGCAAAAGATGAATTCCATTCATGAAGGCCCAAAACCTCACAAGGTCAATACCAACTCAGGCAATCAACAACATCAAATCAACTACCAAGACATGTAATCGAAGAATCAAGAATTGTAGACCAGACAGAATAATCCATTAAAACCAACATGTCCAAGTTCATAATATGTAGCAATCATAGAAAGAGAGTCTGTATTATTTCAAAAAGCAAAGCAGAAAAAGGAAAACAAATAAAAGAGAAGGAGGGAGAAGAAAGAAGAATACTCCCCAAGGGGTTTATGGAGGATAAGTGGCATCAATAAGAAGAATCTCCGCTTCCTCAGGCTGCTGCTGGGATCCCTCATGAAACGGCTTGAGGCGATGCCCATTGACCTTAAAGGTCTGTCCTGTGGCTGGATCACACAACTCAACAGCACCAAATGGAAATATGTTAGTGATCTCAAAAGGGCCATCCCATCTAGATCGAAGCTTACCAGGCATAAACTTCAAACGAGAGTTAAACAGAAGAACTTTTTGGCCCACAGAAAACTCCTTCCTCAGGATGTGTTTATCATGGAATGCCTTAGTCTTTTCCTTGTATAACCGCGAGCTCTCATAGGCATCCAATCTAAGCTCATCCAACTCTTGCAATTGTAGCTTCCGCTCCATCCCAGACTTAGCCAAATCCATGTTACACTGCTTAATGGCCCAATAGGCTTGATGCTCCAACTCAACCGGAAGATGACATGCCTTCCCAAAGACAAGCCGATAAGGAGACATCCCAATCGGAGTCTTGTAGGCGGTGTGGTATGCCCATAAAGCATCATCTAGTCGCTTACTCCAATCTTTCCGGGTAGAGTTAACAGTCTTCTGAAGGATTTGCTTAATCTCTCTATTCGAGACTTCAGCTTGACCGTTGGTCTGAGGATGGTATGCTGTGGAGACCTTGTGGAGCACTCCATACTTGCGTAGCAAGGCACCCATGCTTCGGTTGCAAAAATGGGATCCCTGGTCACTGATAATGGCTCTAGGAACACCAAACCTGCAGAAGATGTTAGACCTAACAAAATCCACCACCACAGAAGAATCATTAGTCCGGGTGGCTTTCGCCTCAACCCACTTTGAGACATAATCAACAGCTAGCAGTATGTAAGTATAACCATAGGAAGCAGGAAATGGACCCATAAAATCAATACCCCAAACATCAAAGATCTCACAAAACAATATAGGGTTCTGAGGCATCTCATGCCTACGGGAAATACTCCCTGCTCTCTGACAGTTATCACATGACTTACAAAACATATGGGAATCATGAAACAAGGAAGGCCAAAATAATCCACTGTCTAACACTTTCCTAGCAGTTCTTTGGGGTCCAAAGTGACCACCACAAGCAGAAGCATGAGCAAAATGCAATATAGAGTGAAACTCATGATCAGGCACACATCTCCTAACTACTTGGTCACTACAAAATTTCCACAGATAAGGGTCATCCCAAACATAATATTTAGATTCACTCTTTAATTTAAGGGTTTGGGCCTTAGTGGAATCCACAGGCAGAACACCAGCTACCAAGTAGTTAACCAGATCAGCATACCATGGAAGCTTGCCTTGCAGCTGTAGAAGCTGCTCATCAGGGAAATCATCCCGAATAGAAGAGGGGTGAGAAGGGAAATGGGTGATACGACTCAAGTGGTCAGCTACCCAGTTTTATGCTCCACTTCGGTCTCGAATCTCAACATCGAACTCTTGGAGCAAGAGCATCCACCGGATGAGCCGTGGCTTAGCATCTGCCTTTTTCAGAAGAAATTTCAACGCTGCATGGTCAGAAAATACAACTACTCTACTTGCTACCAGGTATGATCTAAACTTATCAAAAGCAAATACAATAGCCAACAACTCCTTTTCAGTAGTGGTGTAATTAGACTGGGCAGGATCCAAAGTCTTAGAGGCATATGCAATCACATGAGATGCTCTGTCAACCCGTTGTCCCAAGATAGCACCAACCGCATAGTTAGAAGCATCACACATCAACTCAAATGGAAGGCACCAATTGGGGGGTTGGATCACTGGAGCTGTAGTCAGGCAACGCTTCAAGTGATCGAAGGCCGCCTTGCACCCATCATCAAATACAAAGTCAGTGTCCTTATACAGAAGGTTGGACAAGGGTCGGGCAATCTTGCTGAAATCCCGAATGAAACGCCGATAGAAACCTGCATGACCAAGAAAAGAGCGAACTTCCCGCACAGATGCGGGGTAAGGCAAAGCAGTAATTACATCTATCTTAGTAGGATCTACCTCAATTCCTTTCCTAGACACTATGTGTCCCAAAACTGTACCCGACTCAACCATGAAGTGACACTTCTCATAATTAAGCACAAGATTAGACTCAATGCATCTATGCAAAACTTTAGACAGATTAGCTAAGCATGCATCAAAATCAGACCCATATACAGTGAAATCATCCATAAAAACCTCCATGCAGTCCTCTAGAAACTCAGAGAAAATGCTTACCATACAACGCTGAAAGGTGCCAGGTGCGTTGCAGAGGCCAAAAGGCATCCTTCGGTAGGCATATGTTCCAAAGGGGCATGTGAAGGTAGTGTTCTCCTGGTCCTCAGGAGCAATATGGATCTGGAAGTATCCGGAGTAACCATCCAAGAAGCAGTAGTGAGACTTACCAGCCAATCGCTCTAACATCTGATCAATGAAAGGTAAAGGGTAATGATCCTTGCGAGTGGCTTGGTTGAGTCTCCTATAGTCGATGCAAACTCTCCAACTATTCTGAACTCGAGTAGGGATGAGCTCATTCTTCTGATTGGCTACCACAGTGACTCCGGACTTCTTAGGAACCACTTGGACCGGGCTAACCCACTGGCTATCAGAAATGGGATAGATGATACCAGCTTGCAGAAGCTTAGTGACCTCCTTTTTCACCATATCAAGGATAAGAGGATTAAGGTGTCTCTGGGGTTGCCTCACTGGCTTAGAATCCTCTTCCAATAGAATTCGATGCATACACATGGAAGGACTGATGCCAACAATGTCAGCTAATGTCCACCCAATGGCTTTCTTGTTGGCCCTCAATAAGCTTAGCAGCTTCTCTTCTTGGTCAGGAAGAAGATTGTTGGCCACAATGACTGGCAACTGTTCATCCACCTCCAAAAATGCATACTTTAAGTGATCTGGAAGGGATTTCAACTCAAGTTTAGGTGGTTGTTCAGTGGAGGGAAGAAGCTTGGGTGGTTGTTGCAACAATTCTGATGTCATCACACTAGAGATACCTGAAACCACATTCAAAGAGGCAGAAGAACTAGGTCTATCCAGCTCAATGTTAACATCAGAAGTCAGCTCATCAAAATCAGAGTCAAACTCATCAAAATCAGAATCAGGATGCACATTAGGATCAAGATGAAGCTCAAACTCAGAATCAATATCAGAATCCACATGCAATGCAGAATCACCAAGCAAGACAGAATCGCCAAATAGTGCAGCATTAACCAAGTTAGTGCAAACAGGGCACCATTCATTATCAGCACATGCACAAATGACATAATCACTCTCAAAGGATAAATCAGGATAATCAGAACACCAATCAGCAAGAACATCATCCACAGCATCATCAATAACATCAATGCAGAAAACAGAATGCTCTTCTCTAGGATGTTTCATGGCATCAAAGATATTGAAATTCACAGATATGTCACCAAACTCCATGGAAAGAGTACCAGAATACACATCTATCTTAGTCCTAGCTGTTTTCATGAAAGGCCGTCCTAGAATGATTGGTGACCTACTATTGGGAGACTCATCCTCCATATCTAAGATGTAAAAATCAGTAGGGAATATCAGTTCATTAACCTTGACTAATACATCTTCAACTACACCAGAAGGATGGACATTGCTCCTATTAGCTAGCTGAACAACAACACCAGTAGGACGTAAAGGACCAAGACCAAGAGATTTATAAACAGATGAAGGCATGACATTAATAGAAGCACCTAAATCTAGCATGCAATCATCAAATCTATAGCTACCAAAATAGCAAGGAATAGAAAACATCCCTGGATCCTTGCACTTGCTAGGCATTGTAGGCTGGATGAGTGCTGATACATTCTGGTTCAAACTCACTCGTTCCCCCTTCAGTCGCCTCTTGTTGGTGCACAACTCCTTCAAAAACTTGGCATACTTTGGGATTTGCTTGATTGCATCTAAGAGAGGAATGTTGATCTCTACTCTTCTGAAGGTCTCAAGTATATCCTTCTCTTGTGCTTTTTCTACCAACTTCTTGGATTGAACGGCTCTTTGAGGAAAGGGAAGAGGGATGGGGATGTCCTCCCCTTCACCTTGCTGCATTGCCTTTTCATTGTTAGAGTCAATCTTCACATTTTCTGACTCTCTTTCTGATGTGGAAGTCACATCTGCAGATAGTTTGGGCTCCTCCAATTGTTTGCCAGACCGTAGTGAGATAGCACTCACATTACCCTTAGGATTGGGGATGGTTTGGGAAGGAAGAGTGTTGGATCCCGGAGGTTGAAGCTGGTTCAATGATGTTGCCAACTGCCCAATCTGTGTTTGCAAACCCTGAATGGCAGTGTCAGTTTGCTGTTGGCGCTGGGATGTTTGCTGTTGGAACTGCATATTGGCTTGGACAAATTGCTTCATCATATCCTCAAGTGAGAGACCACCACAACCACTGCTACTAGCCTGCTGTTGTGTTGCCTGTGGAGGTGCACATATGGCTGGTCGAGGGGGTGCTGCTGGCAAAGGCAAAGGAGGAGCAGATTGCTGTTGGAAGTTCTGTGGTCTGTACTGTCTCTGGTGGTAATTCCCAGAATTTTGCTGATATTGGTTACCCTGGTCCTGATTCTGGTTCCAACGGAAATTGGGGTGATTTCTCCAACCCGGATTGTAGGTATTAGAGTAGGCATTATTCTGCTGGTATTGTGGCTTTCCTGGAAAAACACCCACTGCAGCTACCGATTGGTCTTGATAGGTAGGATCATGCAAAGTAGGGCAAGAATCAGTAGGATGATAAGGGTCAGAACAAAACCCACAGGAGGACCCAATCTGAGGAGGAGAAGACTGGACTGTCTGTGTCACTGCCAACTGCCTCACAAGGGAGGTCAGATCATCAAGTCTAGTCTCTAATCTCTGAGAATCGTACTGGGCTGGAGGTGTTTGAATCTGGTAAACAGGAGTACTATTGGCCCTGGTGCCAAATTGCTGAGAATTGGCAGCCATAGTAGATATCAACTCTCAGGCCTCTTCAGGTGTCTTTCTATCTAAGGCCCCACCACTAGATGCATCCACAAAACTTTTATCCAACGGCAACAAACCAGAATAGAAATATGTAATTAGAAGTTGGTCTGAAATCTGGTGGTGTGGACAGCTAGCACACAATCGCTTGAACCTCTCCCAATACTCATACATGGTCTCCCCATTGACTTGTTTAACACTAGTGATCTCCTTCTGAATAGCAATGGCCTTTGAGGAAGGAAAGAACCTCACTAGGAATAACTTCTGCATATCATCCCAACTCCCAATAGATGCTGGTTGCAAATTGTACAGCCAATCCTTCTAGGGAAAATGGGAAGGCTCTCAGCTTAATGTGGTCTTCATCAATTGCTTGAGGTTTCATCGTGCTGCATACCACATGGAACTCCTTTAGATGCCTATGAGGACATTCACCTGCAAGACCATGAAACTTGGGCAACAAATGGATAAGACCAGATTTCAGTTCAAAGTTAGCAGCAAGTTCAGGATATTGAATACACAAATTTTGATTGCCCACATCAGGGGTTGCTAATTCTCTCAAAGTACGATCTGCTTGCTCTGCCATAATTTCTGAGTGAGCAAAATTGCTACTAGAATTAGTGAAAACAACAAGACTATCAGAAGTACTATCAGAAACACAATCAGAAAGATCAACAGAATGGACACAATCAGAATGGTCACAATCAAATTCAGTGTTAATCCCACGACTTTGCCTAACAACTCTTCTAGCAGTAAGAATTGTTCTTTCTATTTCAGGATCAAATGGCAATAAGTCTTCTGGGTTGACAGTGCTCCTAGTACTCATGCAGCATAATCACAAGGCAGAATTGGCAGAAAATCAAGAATTCCGAAAATGCCACTGGAAACTCAAAATTACGAAAATGCCACACTAAAAGTGGTAAAAAGTAGAAAAACACTTAGACACACAAAAGCAAACACAAAGAAAACAAGAACCTATGGTAGAAATTGACCAAATAAATCCCGAAACACTATCAAATGATTTTTAAAATTTATGGGACTTGGACAGGGCAATTCCTAGACCATTGGGGAACCCAAAAATGGAATAAAAAAACTTCGAAAATTGGAAAAGTGGTGAAAACGATGGAATTTGGCAAAACTTCAAAAATTCCCGGCAGCGGCGCCATATTTTGACAGAGATTTGCCGTATCTCCCAAAATAACCAAGTTCAGAAACAATTTTGCAGAAATAGGGAACCTGGGTCGTTTCCCCGATGAATTCGCAGCGGGTTTGATCAAAGTAACAGCGAAACAGAACAGTAAAATGGGGGGATTTTTAATTCGAAACAGAACAATAAAAACATAACTAAACAGAGACAAAACGAAACTAAACAGAGACCAAACAGAGGATTAAAGGATTAAACAGAAACAGATTAACAACGATCAACCCAACATTTTGATTCCAGAAACGTTCATCATTGAGCGAAAAATAAACGAACTCGCGTTTGGCTCTGGATGAACCGAGATCTCTGCGTTCATCCAGAAATCCCTCGACTAGACGATCGCCTAGAATATGTCCGAACAGTAGCGTCCCACTATGCAATCGCACAGCAAACTTTAAACCTAGTTCGAACTTAGTCCTTGGGATGAACCAAACCGAATATTTAATCTAATATTCGAACTATTTTTCAGAAATCGAATCCGATAGATGAAAACAGAAACGAGAAACGTTACCGATTAAGCACAAGCTCTCTGAACGAGTCATGGAATCTTCAACGTTGGGTTAATCACAGATATTTAGCCAAGCATGGCTAGAAAAGATGAAGAAAAGACGATGAACGCGAAGAACATTGAAGAACAGTTGAGAGAAAATGAAAGCTTTTGTTTTGATCCACTAAAACACAAAAAACATGAATGAAAAAGGTGTTTGTGGCTGCTGCCACACTTGACCTAAAATGGAAAAACGAAAATGGGGCTCCAATCCACAATTCAGGCCCAAAATGGAAAATACTAAAAATGGGCTTTAATTACAAATAAAAATCCAGAAATTAACATATAACTTCGGCTCCAAAATCAACTGCTCTCTTGTTCGAATTTGCTATTCATGTCTTCATAATAATTGTAGCTCTCTGAATCATCTGAAATATGAGACAAAAATGAGGCAAATCCGATGTCTGGTTTAGGAGTTATGGTGAAAATGGTGAAGCAATATAAAACTGGAATTTATTATTAAATAATGGCTAAAATATAATAAAAGGCCCAAAGCCCAAATAAGTATAAAAGCCATTATTTATTAGCTAAAAAGTCCTAAATTATCAATCAAGAGACAAAAAGTAGTGTATGAAATATTCAATTATCAGAGGTATCTTTCCATCCTTATTCATGATGTGATAGAGACAATTCCTCCTGTTCTTCCAACCATCCCCATCTTTATCATCGCGTACCTCTTCTTGTTGTCGCGTATAACAAACCATTCATGTATCACAATTGAATAAATAAAAATTAAATAAAATTAATTAATTAATTAAAGATGACATAAATCATAACTATTTACATTTATAATATAGATAAATACAATTACTTATCTTCACGGCCTCAGCTCATCCCACACTCTATTCTTCGGTGTCCGAGGAACCTTCTTCCATGTCTTGAAGTGGATAGGGAACTGCATCCAATTTGCACCCAGCTCTTTCAGATAGTGATTGAATAGGTGACCATTATTCTCAATCGGCTGGTCTGTGGCCTCATTCCATGGAACTATGACAGTATGACACATAGTCCCCAGTCCAAGCTATTGAGACCAGCCACGTCTGGTCTCCTGGTGGTTATTTTCTACTACTCATCTACACAATTTACCACATACTTTAATTAAATTTAAGTCCACATTTAAGCCTATCTAATTTAAATATTAACTTTATCAAAACAATAATTAAATTTACCTTGAACTTGCACCATAAACCTCATGACTGTGAAAATAACTTTCGTGGGTTATTTTGGTCCCAATCTCCTCCTCATCCAAGAACCATTCCATGTTTTTGAGTTTGGGAATGTTAAATTCAAACTCCTCGTACTTGTCATAATTGCTGAGATGGGTGTCATCCCCCTTTGACTAAGCAAGTAGCTTTAGTGGGGTCGTCTGATGTGACAGTCTCCATGTTGCCCTCTATTACCCCTACAACTGCCCCTATTATTGTTCCCCACAGAATAGGTTTGAGGGATGCTTAGCCTCCTTCTCCTTGCTCTTTATCTCTCCTGGAACTCATAACAACTACAATTATTATTGAATAATTAAAATATTATAAATATTTATTAAAAAAATAATAGGGGAAAAAACAAAATAAAAATTTAACTTTACTAACCTCAAATGCCTAACTCTTTAAATGCTTGAGTAGAACCTCAGATTTGAATAAAAACCTTATAGAGGGCACATGATAAATGAATTGGCTATAGGCGGTAAAATAAGAGGTGACAACACTTTTATAGTGTTGATATTTGTGGCGGTTTCTATGAAACCTTCATCTCAACCGCAACAAATCACGAAACCCTACCTTGTGAAACATGAAAGTTTGTAGTGATTTTACAAAACTGCTTCAAATGTGCAGATCATCTACATTCTATAGTGATTATTCCTCAAAACCACAATAAATATGCAACTCTTTACATTTTGTAGCGGTTCTTGTCATATGAACCACTACAAACTTCATATTACAAAATTGCTACAAACAAACTACTACAAATTTGGCGCCACATTTTATAGCAGTTTGTTTATGTAAACTGCTACAAATGTCATTCTCTAACTAGCAGGCACTTGGTGTGAGTTATGCCATTGCAAATTCGTAATGGTTTCTATAAAAACTGCAACAAATCCTGATATTTGCAGTGGTTCGAAATTAGTAGTTTTTATATAGTGTAATAATTGTGATATATGGATGTGAAACATTTTAAGTGAGGGTTTTTGAACTAGTTAAACTCGTCTTTATATAATAGAACAATACTTCCTACATCGAGTTTTGGGATGGACCAAGACATTCAATACTTTGCGGGGAGAATCAATGGCAACTGTTGACCTATATATATGATAATGTGACCATTGACATATAAGTTATGTCTTTACACAAGAATTAACCTTAGAGAGCTAAGGGTAAGGAGGAAAAACATATGAATGTGCATATGGGAAAGGATGTAAGGGTATGCAAACATTTGAGCAAAGAAAAGGGTATGCAAACCCTTAATCTGCTCCAGGATTTCCTTACCCTATGCAACCTTTCTAATACGCATAGAAAATCTCAATCCCCCTCGATTTACTTGGCTACTCAATGCGGGAAGTACTACTCTGTTAGATAAAGTTAAGACAAAGTAGCTCAGAAATTCTCACATAAAAAAAAGTCTAGGACTTATCATAATGTTGAATTTCTAAGGTTTTAACATGGTGCCACTTGCTTAATACAAAAATAGGAAAGGAACCTTCGATCAGAATAATAACGGTTTTTCCAAAAAAAAACATAACTTCACAAAAGCTATTTAATATGTCACCTTGAATGTTTTATCACATCGTGACTTCACAAATGCTGCAAGCACTCACTTGTTCATGTATGACTCTTGGTATTATTTAAACTAGTTTATTTATCACATCCCTATTGATTCTTTCGAGGTAACTTCCGGACTTATATATACTTCAAAAAAAGGAGGGGTAATTGCTTAGGGAACCATATCTCTTGAAGTTACTTCAAGAAGATCAACAAAGTAGAAACCTTCAGTCAAAGCACTGACTTTGACAACATCCTGTAATATGAAAGGAACCTTCAATTAGAGCAATAATGGATTTTCAAAAAAGAACATAATTTCACAAAAGCAATTTTATATGTCAGTTTAAATGATTTATTATGATACAACTAAACTAATTTATTTATCACATCCTTATTTATCTTTTCGAAGTAACCTCCTAAGATATGGATACTTCTAAAAAAGGAGAGGTATTTGCTTAAGGATCCATATCTCCCGAAATTACTTCAAAAAATATCCATAGAGTAGGAAGATTTAGTTGACAACTTCCTATATTCAAAGCAATATTGGATTCTCTAAAAAAAATATAACTTTACAAAATACAAGAGGAATAGTTGAAAACTTCCTAACCCGGCCGAGTTGGGTCACAATTTTTTTTTTAAAATATTGACGGAAGAGAAATGGAGAGAAAGGATGGACGGCGGTTTAGATCCATCCATGGCGGCAAGTTTCATTTGTGTTCGTCCATGGTGGAGCCTCAAATTCGCTTAAAAAGGTGAAGGGGGTGACGATGGTGCCTCATATTTGCCAATGAAAGAAGGAAGGAAGTATAAGGATGGATCTGCGGTTCAGCTTCCTTCCTCCACTCGCCGCCATGGATGGATCTTCTTCTCTTGCCTACAAGCAACAACAATATAATGTTATGACAGAGACAAAGTGTATGTCGAATGTTGGAGGGCTTAAAGTTGTATTGTAGAATCTAGGCACACAAGCGGAATGAAGATGCTGAAACGCCTTTCTTCTTTGATATGCTCATGTTTTTGACCTTGTAAGCGCGTGTTTGAGTGAGAGAAAAAAAAAGGAATGAATACAAAGGAAAAGTTGAGCTTTAAAAAGTGCTTTGGGCATTTTCCCCATTTTTTGTATCACTCTAACTGCACCTTTTTGTTATTTTTAATTTTTTTATGTTGCATCACATTCATCTTTGGCACCCACAAGTCACAAACCGGTGATGGTATCATATCCGTCAACGCGCTTTTTGATCATCAACTTGTGAATAATGAGAAAAATCTCTGACATTACTGTGATATCTTTTGTTTTTAAAATAATTAATATAATATCACACATTCCCATATCACACGTCCCCTCATATTTACATAAAATATTTTTTATTGTTAAAATATGAATAGTTTTATATATTTTAATTAAATTATATTTTTTAATGAATACCGGTTTGACTTCGGTCTAACCCACTAACCCTTAACCCAGTAACCTGACTGGTTCAGTGACCGATCTGGTTTTCAGAACCTTGATGAAATCTTAAAAACATGGATTCTAAAATGAAAATGCTGAAATTCTAAAGATAACCGGGCTCCCGATAGGGGTGTCTGGGGCCGAGATCTAACTGTGGTAGATCTTTAATTTGTCGGTATTCCAAGTTCTCTTCACAGGTTTCCTAGCCAGGGTCTCGAGTATATAGGCTCCGTCATCCAGTTTCACTTTAACTCGGTAGGGACCTTCCCAGTTTGAAGCCAGCTTGCCATCTCGGGCGTTTTTATTGTCGATGTCGGCGCGTCGGAGTACGAGGTTACCCCGATTGGAAGAACGAGGTTGAACCTTTCGATTATACTTTGCCGCGAGAAGCTACTTGGGAGCTAGTTCTCGACAATGTGCCGCTACTCGGACCTCGTCGATCAGGTCCAAATCCGTCCTTAAGGTGTCGTCGTTTGACGCCTGTCCCCCTCGTCGGGCTTTGATTTTCCTCCACAATAACTATTCAATCTCGACCGGAATCATTACCTCGCACCCACAGGTTAGGCGAAAAGGAGTTTCCTAGGTTGAAGTCTGCACACTCGTCTTGTAGCCCCACAAGACACTGTATAGTTGTTCGACCCAGTTAGATTCCGCATCTTGCATCCGTTTTTTAATGCCATCAAGGATGATTTTGTTGGCGGCCTCGGCTTGGCCTTTAGATTGTGGATGCTCGATCGAGGCAAAGTGTTGCTTAACATCTAGGTTTGACATTATGGTCTGGAATCTCTGGTCCATAAACTGCGTCCCGTTGTTTGTCACAATTTTGGCTGGTATTCCAAAGCGAGAAACAATGCTATGGCAAAAAAAACCTCATTATACGGGCCGAGGTAATCGTCGTCAGGGGCTCGGCTTCGATCCACTTAGTGAAATAATCCACTGCTGCGATGAGGCACCTGAATTGTCCGAGGGCTGTCTTGAAGGGCCCGAGGATGTCCATACCCCATTCGTAGAAAGGCCAGAGAGCCGAAATGCCTTTTAACTCTGTCGGTGGGGGCTAAATGATTCTGGCATGTTTCTGACAACTATCGCATCGCCTGACGGCTTCTTTGGCATCTGTCGCCATGGTTGGCCAATAGTAGCCAGCTCGTAATGCTTTCCTGGCAAGTGCTTTACCCCCCATGTGATGGCTGTTGATGCCTTCATGTATCTCGGCCAATACATACTTGGCCTTGGATGTTCCCAAGCACCGCATCATCGGAGAGTGCAATCCTTTTCTGTAGAGTAGATCATTGACCATGGTGTAAATTGCGGACTCTCGGATCAATTTCTTTGCCTTAGTGGAGTGTGTCGGGATGATGCCTCTTTCCAAGTAGTCCTCGATTGGTTTCCTCCAATCCGTGGCTGCTGAGATAGCCATGATACAACTCGGCTCAGTGAGATTTTGCTGGATCATGGTTCTGTGGCTGCTCGGGCCTTTCGTACTTGCCAATTTGGATAGAATGTCGGCTCTGGTGTTTTCTTCCCTCGAAATGTGGGTGACAACCACTCCCTCGAAGTTGGCCATAACCTCTTTAGCTTTGTTGAGGTACTTAGCCAATAACGGGCCTTTTACTTGGTAGGTACCGTCGATCTGTGCCGCGACGAGTTACGAGTTGGATAGGGTGCCGTGGCGGTGTCTCTCAAGAATGGGGTCCTACCAGATCCTGTCAAGTATTTCATTCTGTATTCTCTAGGAGAGTTGCGTGACCGGGGCAGTTTCTCCCAATATCGGTCCTCGTCAGCATCTCGGTCATCGTCTATATCTCGGTCTTCCTCATCTTCAATCCGGGAAAATCGTAGTTCTTTTAAAGCTGAGGCAGATTTGCGCTCTTGCCCAGTGCTCGTCCCTCCCTTCGTCTTGCCGGGGTCCCGGCATTTTGATTTTAATTCAAGGCTGCGAGACGGACTACTATTGCTGTCAGAGATTACTTTTTCCTTTCTTTTACGAGAGTCCTTCCAATTTCCACGTTGAAACAAGTTCTCGAGCTTTTTGTACCGATCATCCATCATTTGTTCGATAACTCTGAAATCTTCTTGGCGTTGGAGGTAATCCCACTTTTCCTTATTCTCGAACCTCTGTAGCATCGACTCCTGTGTTTTTCGCAAAGTATGGACGTCGACATCTGAGGCCGGAGTCTCCTTTGCTGTTTCCTCCTATGGTTGATTGGTGACGGGAAGGGAGGACGCCGTGTCAGAAATGTGGCCCTCCAGAGTGTTTTCATACGGTGGTTGACTCTGAGCGTGATGTTGGCTTGGTCCTGCCTGGGGTTGGCTTGGCTGGTGGCCTGCCTCAGCCTATGATTGGTTAAGCTGGGGATTCCTGCTGCTGTTAGTTCTCAATATGTTTTGATGATTAACAACAAGTGAAAAATATGTTTTGAAGTTTCCAAGATTCTTTGAAAATCATCTAAGAGTTGCTTACCGCAGTATGGGATGGCATACTGCAGTAAAGGGTCTTCCAGAAAGTCAATACTGCAGTATAAGGTGATATACCGCAGTATAGGACTTACAGAAGATCATCAAATTGATGAAGTTAAGTCAATACTGCAGTATGTTAGTTACATACCGCAGTATTGGACTCCCAGTGAAAGGCCATACCGCAGTATAGGATGTCATACTGCAGTATGAGGCCAACCCGAGAGCAACCGTATTTTCAAAATAAGTCCATACCGCAGTATAGCTATGTATACTGCAGTATAGGGACTTCCAGAGAGAAACCGCGTTTTTCAAAACAAGCCCATACCGCAGTATAGCCTTGTATACTGCAGTATAGGGGCATCCAGAGAGCAATGAAAATTCTAAGTCAAGCCAATACCGCAGTATAGGTATGTATACTGCAGTATAGGGCCAACCCGAGAGCTATCAAATTTTCTCACCCAAGTCCTTACCGCAGTATGGAGTTGGATACTGCAGTATAGGAAGTTCTCTAAGTTTATACCTATTGCATACTGCAGTATAGGTTTTCATACTGCAGTATTGGGCAATCACGGGCTCTCTTCTCTTTGACAAAAACTCGCATACTGCAGTATGTTAGTTGCTTACCGCAGTATAGAGGATATCTTTCAAAATCATTTCGCGAGTTTTTTGTCTCTGGAAGTTGTTTACTGCAGTAAGCCTTTGGATACTGCAGTATGCACACTGGCATACTGCAGTATGGATGAACTTACCGCGGTATACAACGGTCAAAACTGATTCTTGAATTACACGAATTTGCAAATCATTATTGTTTGATCTTATTGCTTCCATAATTCATTCAATCATATTCCTAGCTATGTTTAACAAGTTTGTTGAGTGAATTTCAGCAATCACAGATGAAGATCAATGAAGGTCAAAGCAATAAAGCAAAAAGTGAACAGTGCATTAAATGCACTTCTGCAAATCAACCTATTCTTAGCCAATCCATCTGAGCACGCCTTCTAAACGTTAAAGAATGCTTACTACAACAAGTAAAGACATCTCCAACGGACAAAAGCTTCAACAGATTCAATATTCAAATATCAAGCCCATGACAGAGAATCAAATGAAGGGATAGCTTGTGCAACTTGCAATATAATATTATATCCTTCAAGACAAAAGGGAATGGACCACAGCCTGGCGTGATAAACATTCAGCATACCTTGCAGACAACTTAGGCTCCTCTGAATAAAGTTGAATCAACAAACAAGATAGTATGGGCCTCATCATTCAGCTGCAAGAAAGTGAAAAACGTGCAAATCTGAAAGTGGTGACAGCATATTTACTCAACAGCTTCTGCAGCAACTTTACACATGGAGAAACACTTGCAACAGCTAGTTTTTCAAATGGGAAGAAGCTCCAACGGTTACCTAACGTCCACAAGCTTCAAACTACCATAAATAGCTGAAGATTTGAAGAAACAAGACAGAGAAGACAGCTACAAAACTTCTGCACGAAAATACCTATTCTTTCTCTGTATATACATTAGATTGTATCTTTGATACATAGAGCTTCAGTGTGTAACCTTATCTGCTCTTAGAGAGAGTCTATTTCATTGTATATCACTCATTGTAATAATCTCAAGTCAGTGGGACTTGGAGATTGGGAAAATCAGAGTACAACTTGTAAGGGGGAGTGTGTCCTAGGGAGAGGAACATCCTGCATTTACAAAGGGTGTATTGATTACAACTTGTAAGGGGGAGTGTGTTCTAGTGAGAGAACAACTCTTAGTACAGAGTGTGTAATCAATATTTGATTATAGTGGATTGAAAATCCCAGGTGAGGCTTGGGGACTGGATGTAGGTCAGAGAAAGGACCGAACCAGTATAAATCACATTGTGTAAAGCTTTCCTTCCCTACTCCTCTGTTAGCCTCTGTTTTCATTAGTCAAAAACAGAGCTCAATCCTTAATTTTTTAAAGATACCCAATTCACCCCCCCTCTTGGGTATTTAGCTCCACTCTTCATTTGGTATCAGAGCCTGGTCTTCTCAGAAGAGTTTTACCACTCGAGAAGGATCACTATGGAAGGAATTCTTCCAGATGGAGCTTCAATCAACAGACCTCCCGGTTTCGACGGCGAACACTACTCTTTCTGGAAAGCAAAATTTCGTGTGTTCGTGATGGCTACAGAATATGGTCTATGGAGGGTCTTTGAGACTGGAGACTTTGTTCCAGTCAAGGTAGAAGGAGGCATCACTGTTCCCAAGACAGAAGCCGAGCTCAATGATGATGATAAGAAGAACATCACTCTCAATAGCAAGGCTATCCTGATGCTTCAGAGTGCTCTTAGTCAAAAGGAGTACTTTCGTATCTGTAATTTGTCAACAGCTAAAGAGATGTGGAAGGCACTGGAAATAGCTTATGAAGGAACATCTGGAATCAAGGAAAATCGCGTCAACATTCTAACCACTGAGTATGACTTGTTGCGAATGAAGCAAGGCGAGAGTATTGGAGAATTTCAGTTGAGATACACTCACTTGACCAATCAGCTAGCGGCCTTGGGAAAGCTTTTTGATCAAGGAGCTCAAGTGAGGAAAATCCTCAATATTCTGACAAAGGATTGGGAAGCAAAAGTTACCGCCATTGAAGAAGCTCGTGGAGAGTCAATGACTTCAGTTGCCGCATTGTTTGGTAGCTTATCTGAATACGAGAGCAAACTGAGGTTCAAGAAGGAATTAGAAGATGTCAATGGTGGCAACAATCGCAACAAGGGAGTGGCTCTCAACGTGGAAAAGGATGAGGAAGATGAGGACGAGGATGAAGAGATTGGCATGATGGTCCGGAGATTCAAGAAGTTTTATAAAAGAGATCAAGGCTTCAAGAAATTTCAGAAAGGAAGTTCGAGCTATGAATCAAAGAAGCCTATCATCTGCTATGAATGCGAGAAGCCCGGACACATCAAGGCAGAATGCCCTCAGCTGAAAAACCAAGAGAAAGAAAAGAAGAAATTCAAGAAATACAAAAAGAAGGCATATGTGTCAGCTATATGGGGAGATAGCTCATCGGATGAGGATGAAGCTGAAGAGGATGAAAGTGAAAAAGCCAACATATGCCTGGTTGCTGAGGAAGAAGAACAACCTAGTGAAATAAATGAGGTATGTCTTAGAGCATCAAGGCCGAACAAGTGGTACATTGATAGTGGATGCTCAAGACACATGACTGGAGACAAATCAAAGTTCTTATCAATAAAGCCAAAAGACGGAGGTAGAGTCACATTTGGAGGTGATCAATCCGGGAAAATCGCTGGCATTGGTGAGATAGGCAACAATGAAGGCCCACTCATCAAAGATGTCTACTTTGTAGAAGGATTGTGTCACAATCTCCTAAGTGTGAGCCAAAGCACCGATAAGGGTAATTTGGTAATATTTGACTCTGATGAATGCTTTATTGTTAAAAAGGATTTGATCTCCATAAATGATTTGAAAAATAAAGCTTTATTTAGAGCACCTAGAGATGGAAACTGTTATACTTTGAACCTCTCTAGCAATGCTTCTACTTCTGAAAATTGTTTTGTAAGTAACTTGAATGAGAGTTGGCTATGGCATAAGCGATTAGCTCATGTTAATATGTATCAACTTGACAAGTTATTGAAAAAGGATTTGGTTATTGGCATTCCTAAACTGAATTTCAAAAATGATATGATTTGTGATGCTTGTCAAAAGGGAAAACAGACCAAATCTTCTTTTAAAGCTAAAAATGAAATTTCAACAAACAGACCTCTTCAACTTCTTCACATGGATCTAGTTGGACCAGCTAGAGTGAAAAGTCTTGGTGGAAACTTATACACTTTGGTCATTGTTGATGATTTCTCTAGATTTACTTGGACAATATTTTTATCTTCTAAAGATGAAACCTTTGATCAGTTTGTTTCATTTGCCAAGAAGGTCCAAAACGAGAAAGGGTTATCAATTTCAGGAATACGGACTGATCATGGTGGAGAGTTCGAGAATCAAGCCTTTGCTGAGTTCTGTGACAGTATGGGGATTGATCACAACTTTTCAGCACCAAGAACACCACAACAAAATGGTGTTGTGGAGAGAAAGAATAGAGTACTCACTGAAATGGCTAGAGCAATGTTGAACGAGTACATCACTTCGCAAGTATTTTGGGCTGATGCCAAGAGTACGGCTTGCTACGTCTCCAACAGAGCATACTTGAGAAAGAAGCTGAATAAGACTCCATACGAACTCTACAAGGAAAGAAAGCCAAACCTAAGCCACCTTCGTGTCTTCGGCTGTAAGTGCTATGTGCACAATAATGGTAAAGACAATCTTGGTAAAATCGATCCTAAAGCTGATTTAGCTATCTTTATTGGTTACTCTAATAGGAGCAAAGCATATAGAGTTTTTAATACTAGAACTAAGATTGTTGAGGAATCTATACATGTTGTATTCTGTGAATCTGAATCTGATAAATCCTTGGATGATGAAGAGGAGACTATTTTCAAAAACAAATTCTTTTCGAAAAATGCTCCTACTCCTTCTGAAAATTCAGAAAATGTTTTTGAGGCTAATCCTGAAAACAACTTAGAAAATCCTGATCAGTCTCAACCTAGAGCTTGGAGATTTTTAAGAAATCATCCTTTAGACCAAGTCATAGGTGATGTAAATCAAGGAGTCAGGACCAGAAATAGTACTCTGAATGAAGTTACATTTTCTGCATTTATTTCACATATAGAGCCCTCTAAGATAGAAGAAGCCCTTTCAGACAATGATTGGGTGATTGCTATGCAAGAGGAGCTACATCAATTTGATAGAAATCAAGTTTGGGACTTGGTACCTAGACCCAAAGACCATCCGGTAATTGGGACAAAATGGGTATTCAAGAACAAACGTGATGAATCAGCCATCATTGTGCGTAACAAGGCTAGATTAGTGGCCAAAGGCTACAATCAAGAAGAAGGAATAGACTATGAAGAGACTTATGCTCCAGTAGCTAGATTGGAAGCAATAAGAGTTCTTCTAGCATTTGCATGCACAAAAGGTTTTAAACTCTATCAAATGGATGTCAAAAGTGCTTTTCTAAATGGTTTCATTCAAGAGGAGGTGTATGTTGAGCAACCTCCAGGTTTTGAAAATGATCAATTTCCAGATCATGTTTTTAGACTTAAGAAAGCCTTGTATGGTCTTAAGCAAGCTCCTAGAGCTTGGTATGAAAGATTGAGTCAATTCTTACTCAATCAAGGATTTATTAGAGGAAAGGCTGATACAACATTGTTTATCAAGAAAAATAAATTGAATGAAATTTTAATTGTACAGATATATGTTGATGATATTATTTTCGGTGCTACTAATGACTCTTTGTGTGAGGAATTTTCCAAGTCTATGCAGGGGGAATTTGAGATGTCAATGATGGGAGAGCTCAATTACTTCCTTGGACTGCAAATCAAACAACGTAAGGATGGGATATTTATATCTCAAACCAAGTATTTAAATGATTTGCTGAAGAAGTTTGGAATGGACAAGTGCAATGGAGCTGACACACCAATGAGCACAACAACTTCTTTGGATGCTGATGAAGAGGGCAAGGATTTCAACATTACCAAGTATAGAGGAATGATTGGATCATTGCTCTATCTCACTGCAAGTCGCCCAGACATCCAATTCAGTGTTGGAATGTGTGCTCGGTTTCAATCCGCTCCTAAAGAGTCTCATGCTGAAAATGTGAAGAGGATATTCAGATATCTCTCTGATTCGAAGACTCTTGGGCTATGGTTTCCCAAAGGTCAGCCGGAGCATCTTGTGGCATATTCAGATTCGGATCATGCTGGCTATAAGACGGATAGAAAGAGTACAAGTGGGCAATGCGAGTTCTTTGGCAACTCACTTGTCTCTTGGTTTAGCAAGAAGCAAACTACCGTGGCCGTGTCCTCAACAGAAGCTGAATATGTGGCTGCCTCAAGTTGCTGTGCTCAAGTGTTGTGGTTGAAGCAACAACTTGCTGACTTGGGAGTGCACTTAAAAGAAATCCCAATACTTTGTGATAATACTAGCACAATAAGCTTGGCCAAGAATCCCGTGCAACATACAAGAACCAAGCATATTGATGTGAGACATCACTTCATCCGGGACCATGTCCAGAAGAGAGATGTGAAAGTGATGTTCATTCCAACTCATCTTCAACTAGCTGACATCTTCACCAAGCCTCTAGCCAAGGAACAATTCACTTTCATAAGGAGAGAATTGGGAATGGTAAATCCCAATGAATTGTAAGTTATTCTTCCTCAAATTAATGTTAGATGTGTCATTGATGATTAATCTTTACTAACTTAAGCATCGGAGAGTTTAGTCTTTGTTTTTGCAGGGTGTTTTTGATGTTTCAGTAGAGCTATACCGCGGTATGCAAGTGATATACCGCAGTATAGGGTGTGTGAGAAGCAAAAATTCCAAGTGTGCAGGATGCTTACTGCAGTATGTAAGTGGTATACTGCAGTATGTCCATCGGGGTTTCAGAGTTTCAGACATGCAAGAGGTATACTGCAGTATGTAAGTGATATACTGCAGTATGGGATCAGACAGAGGCCAAAGCTGAGTATGGAAGAGGGATACTGCAGTATGTAAGTCATATACTGCAGTATGGGGTCAGACAGAAACGAAGTTTCAGGTATGCAAGAGGCATACTGCAGTATGTAAGTGCTATACTGCAGTATGGCCATCGGTTTTTTCAAAAATTCTCTCAACATTTTTGAAGTCCAGGTCAGTATACTTCCATCCTTACTGCAGTATGTAAATGAAAGTATGCTATACTGCAGTATGCAAGAACCTTACTGCAGTATACAAGTCTGTCTATATATACTGAAACACGGTGTTCTTTCATACTCGCGTCTATACCACAGTAAGACCTAGCAGTATCGCGTCTTTCTCTTCCATCTCTCTTTGAAAGCGTCACAAATCCTCGTTAAACTACCAAAAATCATCACCAAATCTCTCTCATTTCCTTCCCAATCTCATTCTCACCGAAACCCTAGAGTAAAAATGTCCAAAGATCAATCTCTCTCCAAACAACCCTCTTCTTCTCTTCCTCTCAGAGCACCAAGATCGAAATCAATTCCTAAGAAATTAGGGGATGGTATTGATCGTCAGATTCCCGGCATTAGTGTTCCTTTACCCAGAACATCTTCGCCAAATCCCAAGAAGAGGGGAACTTCATCCAGAGCATCTGTCCCATCTTCAGCCGCGAAGAAGAAGAAGTCTGGAGAGCCAAGCAAGACACAAGAGAAGAGGACCGTTGTTCCTCAAAAGGCAAGGTCCAAAAGAGCCTCCACGACTGTCATTTCGTCTCCATCGTCTGTTGATGTTTCTGGGTCTTCGTCAGAAACTGAGTCTGAACAAGACTCCTCTCTCGTGGTAGCAAATGCAGTCGAGGAGATCAAGATTCACAAGAATGCGCCAGAAGGATTCAAGGTTACTCCTGTCCTACTTCCTCCCAGTTTAAATGCCAAGTTCAAAGATCTTTATGGGAGCCGAGGATTTTGCACTGTCACTTCTGTTGATCTGGAACAAGTCTACCGAGAGTGCAACGTGAATCTCTCACCATGGTTCGGGCCATATGCTACGCTCGTCTCCATCGAGGCTGCCTACTGTCCTGAGTTGGTCAGGATGTTTTACTTCAACATGGCGACCAATCACATCTTGAGCTCTGAAGGTAGACTGATTGAGGAAAGGGTCACAACTTCTGTGAGAGGAGTTAAATTTACACTATCTGCCGCCATCCTCAACAAGATCCTTAAGGTGGTCAACCCTCCAGAAGCATCCACTCCGAAGTATTCTAATGAGGAAGTATATGCCACACTTATGCCCGGTCAGGACATACCGGATGATCAGAGGGTTCACTTGACATTCAAGCCCTCGGAGATGCCTCATTTGCACCGTGTGATATGGTACGTGTATTCACGTAACTTTGTGCAAAAAGGCGGGAGCTACACGCACTTCACGCAGAAAGACTACCGCTTCTTCACCGCCTTCATCCGCAAGCATCCGCTCAATATTGGGCAGTGGCTGTTCAAGGAGATTAGCCACTTCAGATTCGTATCCCGCAAGGGATCCTACATGCCCTTTGCATCTCTGGTCTCTCTGATATTGTACTACCATAAGATATGGTATGTGGGTCCTCCCGAGCAGATGAAGTTTATCCCAGCCTTTGGCAAGACTCAGCTCAACTTGATGAAGATTCAGTTCGAGCCAGAAGGATCTGGGCAGTCGAGAGCTCCACCGCGGTCACAGACTCGTGCATCTCAGTCAGTTGCACACGAGCCCCAGTCTGCTCCACCACCACTTCCTTCAGATTTTGATGAACGGATTAGAGCAATTGTGGATGCTGCACTTGTATCTCACCGAGCTATGATGAAGGCAGAGTTTGATGTGATTCGGGCTGACATCAAGTTGGGGGTTATGGATGTGATAGTGGCTCAGTCACAGGTTCTCTCTGAACTGGTCAAGGTGAAAGATGCTATTGATGATCAAGGGATCAACTTGGGCTCTACATTGTCAGTCACCTTAGCTGCTGCCTCAGATGCCAGAGACAAGGCTCAGCAACTCCTTCAACACTTTGGACTTGGTGGCTCATCTTCATCTTCATTCGGTTTTACCACTGGTCCATCCTCTCCGACTCCTGTTCCAGAAGCCCAACCATCTATACCCGTATCCCAGCCTTCCACAACCTCACCAGAACCCCACTCCTCACCACCATCATCACCCACTTTCTCATTTCCCAGTCCACCTCATAGCCCACCCCACCCCACCTCTTCCCCGGTCACCCCTACCACCGAGATTCTTCCGAATCCTCTTCCATCTCCACCTACTCCATCTACTGAGCTCTTCCCTACACCCTCTCCATATACTGTGCCCCATGATTCCGCTTTTGATCCCAACACAGCTATGGTCCTCTATTCTCCTCCTCTTATTATCCTAGATCCCGAGTATGTTGATGATGACAAAGGGGGAGAAGCAGAGAAAGATGCTTAGTGTTTAGAGGTTTAGTAGGATGATTAGTTGATGTAGGTGTAGGTGTAGGAAGCTTGTAATGTTTTAATCTTGTTTTGCTGATATCAGTGATTATCAGAGTATTTATCCTCTTCTGATATCAGTTAGATACAACTCATGTATGATGCTTTAAATGAATATGAACATATTTTGCACATGTTTACGAGTTCAATTATATATCTGCTGCTATTCTCTGATGTCTATGTTTAAACATGCAAATTGGATATTTTTCTGATAATTCAACTCTGATATTTTGAAAACTTCAATCTGAAAGCTACACATCTTTCTAAATCTTTCAAAAGAATGTTTATAAGTGTTGTCATCATCAAAAAGGGGGAGAATGTTAGTTCTCAATATGTTTTGATGATTAACAACAAGTGAAAAATATGTTTTGAAGTTTCCAAGATTCTTTGAAAATCATCTAAGAGTTGCTTACCGCAGTATGGGATGGCATACTGCAGTAAAGGGTCTTCCAGAAAGTCAATACTGCAGTATAAGGTGATATACCGCAGTATAGGACTTACAGAAGATCATCAAATTGATGAAGTTAAGTCAATACTGCAGTATGTTAGTTACATACCGCAGTATTGGACTCCCAGTGAAAGGCCATACCGCAGTATAGGATGTCATACTGCAGTATGAGGCCAACCCGAGAGCAACCGTATTTTCAAAATAAGTCCATACCGCAGTATAGCTATGTATACTGCAGTATAGGGACTTCCAGAGAGAAACCGCGTTTTTCAAAACAAGCCCATACCGCAGTATAGCCTTGTATACTGCAGTATAGGGGCATCCAGAGAGCAATGAAAATTCTAAGTCAAGCCAATACCGCAGTATAGGTATGTATACTGCAGTATAGGGCCAACCCGAGAGCTATCAAATTTTCTCACCCAAGTCCTTACCGCAGTATGGAGTTGGATACTGCAGTATAGGAAGTTCTCTAAGTTTATACCTATTGCATACTGCAGTATAGGTTTTCATACTGCAGTATTGGGCAATCACGGGCTCTCTTCTCTTTGACAAAAACTCGCATACTGCAGTATGTTAGTTGCTTACCGCAGTATAGAGGATATCTTTCAAAATCATTTCGCGAGTTTTTTGTCTCTGGAAGTTGTTTACTGCAGTAAGCCTTTGGATACTGCAGTATGCACACTGGCATACTGCAGTATGGATGAACTTACCGCGGTATACAACGGTCAAAACTGATTCTTGAATTACACGAATTTGCAAATCATTATTGTTTGATCTTATTGCTTCCATAATTCATTCAATCATATTCCTAGCTATGTTTAACAAGTTTGTTGAGTGAATTTCAGCAATCACAGATGAAGATCAATGAAGGTCAAAGCAATAAAGCAAAAAGTGAACAGTGCATTAAATGCACTTCTGCAAATCAACCTATTCTTAGCCAATCCATCTGAGCACGCCTTCTAAACGTTAAAGAATGCTTACTACAACAAGTAAAGACATCTCCAACGGACAAAAGCTTCAACAGATTCAATATTCAAATATCAAGCCCATGACAGAGAATCAAATGAAGGGATAGCTTGTGCAACTTGCAATATAATATTATATCCTTCAAGACAAAAGGGAATGGACCACAGCCTGGCGTGATAAACATTCAGCATACCTTGCAGACAACTTAGGCTCCTCTGAATAAAGTTGAATCAACAAACAAGATAGTATGGGCCTCATCATTCAGCTGCAAGAAAGTGAAAAACGTGCAAATCTGAAAGTGGTGACAGCATATTTACTCAACAGCTTCTGCAGCAACTTTACACATGGAGAAACACTTGCAACAGCTAGTTTTTCAAATGGGAAGAAGCTCCAACGGTTACCTAACGTCCACAAGCTTCAAACTACCATAAATAGCTGAAGATTTGAAGAAACAAGACAGAGAAGACAGCTACAAAACTTCTGCACGAAAATACCTATTCTTTCTCTGTATATACATTAGATTGTATCTTTGATACATAGAGCTTCAGTGTGTAACCTTATCTGCTCTTAGAGAGAGTCTATTTCATTGTATATCACTCATTGTAATAATCTCAAGTCAGTGGGACTTGGAGATTGGGAAAATCAGAGTACAACTTGTAAGGGGGAGTGTGTCCTAGGGAGAGGAACATCCTGCATTTACAAAGGGTGTATTGATTACAACTTGTAAGGGGGAGTGTGTTCTAGTGAGAGAACAACTCTTAGTACAGAGTGTGTAATCAATATTTGATTATAGTGGATTGAAAATCCCAGGTGAGGCTTGGGGACTGGATGTAGGTCAGAGAAAGGACCGAACCAGTATAAATCACATTGTGTAAAGCTTTCCTTCCCTACTCCTCTGTTAGCCTCTGTTTTCATTAGTCAAAAACAGAGCTCAATCCTTAATTTTTTAAAGATACCCAATTCACCCCCCCTCTTGGGTATTTAGCTCCACTCTTCAGCTGCTACTTCCAGTGTTTGCCATCGGTGGTCACGGGGATTGAAATTTAACGTTCCCCACGGTCAACGCCAATGTTCTATTCTGGGAACAGGACTGATTGGACTTGACTAGTCGTCAAGCTTAGAGCCTACGTACCCAATGAAGGGATCAAAGTCCACGTAGTTCGCAACACTGGTTGGCATCAGTCAGAGAGGTGGTGTGTGTGCTCTATGTGGTAGAAAGTAAAGGTGATAAATTAGAACGTGTGCACCTTGATGGTTAACCTTGTATTTATAGAGTTTACCAGGGAGGAGATCTCGGTCCTGCATGATTTGCCGTGCGAGTATCTTTGAATGGATACTCCTATCTTGTCGCTGGATATGATCTCCCTATTATATAGGATATACCTATATTATTGGTGTGTAGTAATATATTGATATATTCTCGGTTAGGCCCTGCTGGCATTGGGCCGTTACGCAGGTCCGTAACAAATAATAATAATAATAATAGAGAAGCTTGGCCAATTGTTGGTCGTGAAGACTGAAGAAGGGATATGACGGCAATTGTGTAGGGGATATGGATCACTCTGATTGGATACTTGGTTGTACGTAACCTGATATAAGTTTGGTCTATAAATAAAATGAAAACTTTGCCAAAAAATAAAACTTAAATCAACTTATAGCAATTATTTGTTAGGGAAAAGTATTTCTCCTGTCACTGGAGATAGAGTTATCTCCAGTGATTCTAAAACTACATCGTTTTGAATTAATGAAGGGTGTGTTTGTAATTTTAGGTGAATTAATGAAGGGTTGAAATTACAAATACACTCCTTATTAATTTAAAACAACGCAGTTTTAGGGTTACTGGAGATAACTCTATCTCCAGTGACAGGAGAAATCCTTTACCCTATTTGTTATTACTGTTATTATTATTTGTTAAAACTCAATAGTAACAAGTCTCATAGATTATTCACTAATGAGGCATTAATATTGACAATGGAATTCAAATCTGTCATAATATTGTATAGTCCATACTAACTATCCCGTGCTAGGAAAAAAAATTACTAACTATCCCGACTTTCATTGAGTAATTATCTAAGTTAAAGATAAATTAAAATTGTTTATGTAATTTCTTAACCTTCCCAACATTTATGCTTTCCTTAGAAATAATTAAATATTAATGTGCAATGAAAAATTGTTTATAATCCTATATTATTACATTGATTATTAAAGGAGAATATCATTTCTTTTAAATAGCCTTTTCTTTCTCTAACCACTCTGTCATCTCAATTTATCCAAGAAACAAAATTTTCGCTCTCGCCAAATATTCAAGATCGATTTTTTAAGATTTTTTTTTAAAAAAAAAACACCAAGAGAAAAATTGTAAAATTTCGTATTTTTTGAACAGAAGAATATGCAGTTGTAGTTGTGGAGCCACGTTATGGTCAGCTGGGGCCTTGGTCCCAGTTGGTCTTCTTTTATTTTATGTATTTATGGATAAGGTTCTTAAATACCATGGAAGTTTTCGTTCAGGAGCACTGGTAAGACAAAAGTTTTTTTTTGGACCAAAAATGTCACGGAAGTTTTCGCTAAGGAGCAATTTTACCCTGGAAATTTTCACTAAGGATCAATTTTTCCTCGGAAGTTTTCACTAAGGAACAATTTTGCCCTTCTGTCCCCAAATATTAAATTTGACTATTAAATCAGTCAAAGACCACACATGTTATGCCTTGAAAAGGTCAAACTTGGAGCCAGAAAAGGAGATCCTTGAGATGTTGAGCTCAAGGCAGCCAGAATTTGTGAAATCGAACTGGTCAAAAGGGACTGAAAGGTCGACTGTCACAAAACCCAAAGGAAGCATCACTTATGATCTAAGTAAATGATCAGTTTATACAAACATAAATATTATCACTATTGATTTGTTTTACTGAATCAAATTTTGGAACAATTCATTTCTTGTTTTACGTTTCATTTGCATTTTGTGACAGACCTTTCAATCCCTTTGACCAGTTCGACTTCACAAATTCTGGCCGTCTTGAGATCAACATGTGAAGGATTTCCTTCTCTGGCTCCAAGTTCGACCTTTTCAAGGCATGATATGTGTGGTCTTTGACTGATTTAGTAGTCAAATTTAATATTTGGAGACAGAATGCTAGGAAAATTGCTACATTTTGTAAACTTCCGGGGTAAAATTGCTCCTTAGTGAAAACTTTCGGGGCAAAATTGCTGCTCAGCGAAAACTTCCGTAGCAAAAATGACACTTCTGGGGCAAAATTGATACTTCATGTGAGCTTCCATGGCATTTTTGGTCCAAAAAAACCTTCCCTCTTACCAGTACTCCTAAGCGAAAACTTCTATGGCATTTAAGACCCCTATCCCATATATTAATTATATAATATTTGATTTTAGTCAATAATTTAACCTCAGCTAATCTCTTATCTTTTCTATAATTATACTCATTTTTTTTATTAGAACAATGTTTAGTTTATTTCTTGTTGGGATGTGAGAGGGACGTAAAATTTTTATTTGAGATACCTATTAAAAAGATTAGTATTATCGTATATCTGGTGCTATTCATTTTCATGTTAAGGATTAAATAGGTACTCAAGATCACTTTTTTTCACCTCATTTCTCTTATTAAAGTTATTCTATGTATTTTTGTCTTTTTAATCGAGGTAATATTGTGTTGATTAGTGAAACTTTTAGGGTTATAATTTTGAGAGAGTCTTGAATTTTGACAATAGATCACAATTGTATATAAGGATGATTAATGGCTAATTTTAATCAGTTTGGATTTATTATTAAGAAAATCCTATATAAAGACGGTTGAAATACTCAAATTCTAATTTTGGTTACTAAATTTAACAAATTATTAATTAGGTTATGTGATACAATTAGGGATTTATAATTTAAACCATATTACCTCTATATCCTTAGTTATTAGAAGAGTAAATACCCTTTCTGGTCCCTGACAAAAAACTCGGACCCCATTTTAAACCCGTACAAAAAAATCGACCCTTATTTGTCCTTCTTTTAGACTAAAAAGGATCTTTTGGAAATTTGTGAGAGATCAAAATGTCAACCAATCGACTCTTATTCGTCCTTTTTATGGACTAAAAAAAGACATTTTTTTTGTAAGGAACCAAAATTGGGATCGCGTTTTTTGTCAGGGACCAGAAAGGTCTTTACTCTTATTAGAAAAAGCAAAATTAGGTTTCCGTACCGACATTAATGATTTCAAGATATTGAAACCCATGAAGCAAAAACTATCCGAAATTTCCTAGAAAACATGCTTAACAGACCGTTTCTACCTTCTGTTTCATCAATTGTGTAGGGCATGAGTTGGGGGAGGGATTTCCACAATGTCTATAACACCCCAATTTTCAAAAGTGGAATAATTTTTTTTTTCATCAGAGTAGAGCATCGGAGTAAGTAAAAGAGTGAGTAACTGGTATACCATTAACTGTGGCGTATCTGTCTGTTCATAATGTACAGTACATCTATCTGAGTAATGTTACAATGGTACAAGTTTAAAAATAGGATCTTCAGTCGGGTCTTTACACATGCTGTTTACTCTGCTTACTCTTGTCTTCGATCCTCAGTTCCCCGGACCTGAAGCTATGGTAAGAGCTGAGGTCCAATACCCATCGGACCCCAGGTAACGGTTAATCTCATGCTTATGTAAACAAGATATGTATGACAGATATTCATGACATTACAGCAATAATCAATATAAAAACTCATAACAGATTTGTTTGGATAATGGTACACAGCCACTGCATATGTCCTCTCTAGTCTGCACTATTCACCAGTGCCATGATGGCCTATCGTGTTCTCAGCGCTAGGAAAACTGTAACTGTATTATCAAAACCATAACCCGTGTATCAAGCTGAATGTATAAGCATGCGAACTAAGCCCCATAACTTAGCCACGGTGCATGACCCAAGACCAAATCTTGTCCATGACTTTATGAAATAATCTATCACATATATGCATACAATAAGCATCAGAGTTAGTGTTACAATACGCGTCCGTACCTGAGTCGGTGATAGCGGTACGTGCGTCATCGGTATGCGTTCTTGGATAGCCTATAATAGTAATATCGCTTTATTAATCTATAAATAATATCCTAAGAGATATTTTGGCCACTAATGACTATTTTACCCTTGGTAAATTTATTTCCCACTTTATTTCCCCATAATTTTCGTAAAAATGCTAGTTACAACATTCAGGGCAGATTTTCGACTAACTTTGAAAAATCATAACTAATTCTAGAAAAATCGAAATGAAGATCCATAAAATTCCCCGGACTCCTTATGATGTCTATTTTTGAGAAAAAAAAATTATCTTTTACCCATTGTTAGTTTTTTAATGGTTTTGATGATTGTTAACAACTATAAACATTGAATGAGGTTTTGCTCTTAAGTTTTGAAAATTGTGAATAAGAGCAAACCTTGAGGTTTGGCCTTACAGAAAGCCTCAAAGGTTAAGTGTTTCATAGTTCAAAAACTTGGTTTCACAAAACAATGTGAAACCTCGAGGTTTGTAAGATAACCTCGAGGTTCTGCATCTCTCAGGAAAACTCAGTTTTGCACCAACACATGAAACCTCGAGGTTAGGTTGAAAACCTCCAGGTTTGTGGTTTGGCGCCTAACTGAATATTTTGAAAAACAATGTGAAACCTCGAGTATTATAAGAAACCTCAAGTTTTACTTCATCCAGAGAGGTTCTGGTTTTCATCAAGTATGAAAACCTCGAGGTTCAGTTTTTGAAACCTCGAGGTTTGACATTTAGTCTCTAACTTGAAATTCCATGAAAACACTTAAACCTCGAGTATCATTTCAAGCCTCGAGTATTCTGGCATACAGAGAGCAAACAGGTCTTCAAAGGAATGAAAACCTCGAGGTTTAGTTTGAAACCTCGAGGTTGTGTCTCTGGTTCAAAATGTTGATTTTGCAATACTTTAGCCAAACCTCGAGTATTGTTTAAAAACCTCAAGGTTATCGGGCTCCAGAGGAAAAATGAATTTTTAACCAAGTTTCAAACCTCCAAGTTTCTTTTGAAACCTCAAGGTTTGTGTTTTTCAAAGATTTCTCAAAAGGTTTCTTTACAAAGGAAACCTCGAGGTTCACCAAGAAACCTCGAGGTTATTTGTCTTTGAAACTGGGTTTGCTTGAGATATTCAAGCAAACCTCGAGGTTTGTGAGACAAACCTCAAGGTTTCTAGCCGTTACTGCAGATTCAAATTTGGCAAATCTGTTATACCTTCTTGTTTGATCTCAATGCTTTACATGTTTAATATATATTGATCCTAGACATGATTAACTATCTTCCTAGTGAGTTTCAAACGGATTAAAGAAGATTTATTAAGGGATTAGAGCAAAAGCAAAAAGTGTGTCAGAACAATAAATGCTCAAGCCCAGAAACTTGCTTTCTTTGGTTAATCCGCTGGTACACGACTGCAAAAGATTAAAAGGAAGATTACTACAACAAGAAACATCCTCTCCAACGGATTTATTGCCAAAAAGCCAACTCAGACTCAAAGACCAGTTGGATTATGCATAAACAAGAGAGAGAAGATGCCTAAGCTTGAACCAACTCTCAGCAAAAGTTCACCAACGGTCCAATCCAGCTTACAACGGTCAATTAATGCCCTCTACCTATAAATAGAGTGCATTAACACCTTCTTAAGCTGACACACCAACTGAGAGCGAAAATTTATTAAGTTCATTTATTGTGTTCAGCTTTCATCTGTAATAGTGTCATTGTGACATTTGGTCTTCAGTGATTATCATATCTACTCTGTGAGAGAGTCTTTTACTTGTAAATCATTCATTGATTGTGATAACCACAAGTCAGGGGACTTGGTGGTTAGGGTGTATTGATTACAACTTATAAGGGGGAGTGTGTTCTAGTGAGAGAACAACTCTTAGTACAAAGTTTGTAATCAGTTGTTGAATATAGTGGATTGAAAATCCCAAGTGAGACTTGGGGACTGGATGTAGGTCGGAGAAAGGACCGAACCAGTATAAATCGATTGTGCAAAGCTTCTTCTTCTCTACTCCTCTGTCTTACCCTGTTTTAGTGTGTCAAAAACAGAGTTACTTCCTTAAATTTTTAAAGATACCCAATTCACCCCCCTCTTGGGTATCAAGCTTCATTCTTCACCCATAACTTAAGAACAACTCCCAGTTTTCATGTTTTCATACGCTGCCCAGCAGTTCTCCCAGAAAACATAGCCTTTCTTCAAGAATTTTTATCTCTTTGTAAAAATTCAAAATGACACACTCTAGGCATATTTGGAAAGCTCTATATGTCTACTTTAACCATGAAAAATTTCAGAATTAATTAACTCCATCTTCAATATAAAATTATAACATTTCTACTGCTGACTCCAGAAATCGCCTACTCAAAAAATTTCGCCAGAACTTCGTTACTTCGTTGTTTCTCTCTCAAAATTTTGCTCTATCACTTCCTTCATCAATTTTTTGAAATAAAGCTATTTTTATCCATAAAAACATGAAAATAAACTACTCTAGCATTTTTAAGATTAAAACACAACTATCTATGAATTTAAAGCTAGAACTTGAGAACTTACCCTTGAAGAACCTTGCTACTCCCGCTCCAAGACCCTTCATTCTCAATTTCACTCTCTAAATCAGATTTCTCTGGCTTGCTTTGGTGTGAGAATTGATGAAGCACAAGGTGCCTATTTATAGTAAAAGTCATGGCACTATTTGCATTTCCCATCTTGAATTTTGGCCCTTGGATTCTACTTAACTAAGAAGTTTTAATCTCACCCATTGGATCTAACCTTCTTCAACAAGCTGTTCTCCTTCTTCAAGAAGTTGTTGACTCCCCAACTTCTCTTCTAAGCTTCTCAAACTTCCTCATCAAGTTGTCCAACATTAGCCAACAAGTTGTTGACTTCTTCTAGATCATTCTAGCCAATTCCTCCTTCCCTTCTAAGTTGCCTAAACCATCCCTCTCCCTTTATCTTTTAATCTCATTTTGTGTTTTAATCTTGCCTATAGGGTTATTCTTAAAACTCCCTTTGTAGGTTCTTTTTAATTTAATTGGATTTATCCCTTAATTATGTAACTAATTTATGCTATTAAATTTAGTTGTTATTATGCTTAATTGTAATTGTATGATTGATTACTATATTAATCATGATCATTATTGATCCCTTTTATGCTAATCTCTATCCTTTATTAGCCCTTGGTCCTTAATTAAATCAATATATCCTTAATTATGCCCTTATAGATTAATTTCTATAAATTCCTTAATTATTTTAAACTTAATTATCCCTTAGTTGTTAGTAATCTTCTCTAATTGATTTAGGTATTCTCATGTTATTTTATTGCCTTTTAATTAATTTAAGTCTATGCTTAATTATGATAAATTTATGGTAATTCATGATTCAATGAGGACTGACTACTTAATTGTTAGTTATAGGACATTTTATGATTATTAATACTTTACTTTATACCAATATTAGCTTCTTGTGGGTCCTTGATTTTTATTTAAGTTAAAACATTCCTAACTATTGACTTTTATTATGTCTTTTAATTAATCAAAAATTGATACAATTACTTTAATTATTGTACAATTATTTGTCCAATCAATTATTGATAATTTTCTTTAATTTGTTTGGGTATTTCAATAACATTTTATAGCCCTTTAGAATTTAATAGGAACTATGATTTAATATGATAATTATAGGGTATTTTATGGTCCCTAAATGAAATTAGAATATTTGAGTCTTTTTTATTTATTTAATTCTAGGAGAAAATTCTCTAATTTAAATTAGATAAGTTATAATATTTTTGAGACCACATGTTCACTTATTTTAATAGGTATCATTTATCAAAATATAATGGTTATGCTAAATATAATTTTTAGGGTATTACAATGTCAGGATCCATCAACATCGAATTGTTACCTGAATATACACTCCTCTTGTTCACAGCGAAAACAAAACACCAGATTCTACGAAAGCGTGAGGAGAGAGCGTTCAGTCGGGTTTCATGGGACGACACTATAATATTAACAAACAATAAAAACAATATAGAGAGAAAAGGAACTATCGTCTAGTTAGGAGTATAACAAATTAATTTTATTTCTTGGCGGTAGATATTAGATAAACTTAACTCGTGAATATCTCCTTCTTCTCCAGTTTTTCTGGTTCAAGACTTCAAACACATATATTCTACTCAGATTTATTAGTATATTTCAAAGCAATATTTGAAATATAATGCGAAGTCCAGGAATTAGATGAATAAACCAGTGATTTGAACAAAACATGAGCGGGCGGCGATCGATGGGTACGAGTGGTTTCCCTTTACTCTCTTTTTGTTTAATCATGAGTTAGGGTTATTGTTGGAAAATAATTAATATTTAAAAAAATTCTAAATTAGGTCATTGACCCAATTTAAGATTTGTTGAGTTTACCAACCTAATAAATGATTTTTTTTATTTCAGCCGTCTTTATACAGGATTAAATCTTTATTATTTGGTTGTCTTATGATTTTATAATAAATTTCTCTTTAAAAAATAGATTATAATAGGTTATTTGTTTAACTGAAATTGAATCAGATTTGTATTTTTTTTAAAAAAAAAATTCTGGGGTTCATATTATATTTCTTTTATTTTCTCCAATTATTTTGTTTTGAGGTAGGTAGAATGCTCATTTAAGTGTTAGTTTTATGGATTAAGTAATACTATAAGAATTAATGTTTAGTGACACAAGATACTAATTAACACTGACATCAATATATATTATAAGTCACCAATTTGTTGTAGCTTGAAAAAGATGAATAAAGATAAACAGAAAAACATAGATGTATTCTTTAAGAAGAAAATAACTTCAAAAAGTAATATTTTTTAGAAAATAATTTCTGAAAGTGATGCACTTTATAATGAGTTTCTTTCCAAATGTTATAAAATTTTTGTTTACTGTGTTACCTTTTGAATTGTCGGTTATTATTTATTTATATTTTTAATATTATGTGACATTATTTAATAAATAGTTTAATATATTTAAAATAATTTTCTGATTCTGCCACTGAGAATATATGTATATACAAAGGCAAAAGAGCAGGTTCTCCAGGGTCGCATTCTAGAATTTAAGCAGACAAGACTTAATTATTAAAAGTGAGATTTAAAAGTGAGACATGAAGGTCCTTTGTTGAAAATGCATTGTACTACGGTTTTTAAATATCAATGGCTAAACAAGACCACATTTGGTTGCAATAATGCAATGTCCTTCTTGTTCCAAAACAAGACCTCATTTGGTTGCAATAATAGGGTTGGATCACATGGATGTAAAACTCATCTATCAACAATTTTCTTTTTCTTTTTTCAATAGACAAAACGTGAACCTGAAATCTTGTTTAAAAGAAGTGACAAAAAAAAGAAAAGAAAAGAAAAAGACATATTGATTTCAAAAAAGACTTAAGAGTACAATTTTGTCTTAAACGTATTTTCTCTACAACACTTAGAACCTTAAAGTAATTTTTAGTATATATAATTTTATCCTTAAAATATTTTCTTAATAGCACTCAACAATCTAAAATGATTTTCAGTACAATTTTACTTTTGAAATATTTTCTCAATAGCATTCAAACACTCTAAACAATAGTAACACATCAAGACTGTTAGGGCACTTATTGCTTATTACTTATGAGAAAATATTTTAAAAGCAAAATTGCACTCTAAATTACTTTATGGTACTAATTGCTATTGAGAAATGTTAAGGGGAAAATTGCGTCAAAAATTACTTTAGAGTGTTGAGAAAATATTTGAAGGTAAAATTACGTCTTCGCCCTATAAGAAATACGCACTTAATCACTTAAAACCAACTACTGATAGTTCAAACTAATATTTTTGTTAATATGCTAAATCCTTGATTTCCTTTTTGAAGTATTTCAGCTTGATGAACTTGATTTGACTCCTTTGAGTCAAGTTAAAAACTGAGAAGGTTATGACATATTTGAGTTAGCGTTACAAAGTATGTTCACGTAAGTTGAGATAAAACTCCTCTCACATACTTATCTCGTATACCATAAATCACGATGAAAAAATAGTTTCTACTGCTACTCCAAATTGGGCCAAACCAGTTAGGCCTAATAGGCCAGGTCACCCTATACATGGAACGAGAGTTAGATCCAACAAGATAGAATTTTTCCCTTTTTCATAGTGTGTGTATATATATCAAAGGATCTACGAAAACACTCTTTCTATTTAGTACCAATGTATTTTTCATTCTTAATAAACTCTTTTAATTTTGCTCTGTCAATACCATTAACCCCTATAACTTTGTTCTGTTAGCCTGTGTACAAGAGAGAACAATACTAATACAATGAAGTTAAAAGAATTAATTAAGAGAAAAAGTGCATAGGTACCAAATTAAAACCTAAGGAAAAGTATACGTTCCTAAGAAAAATGGCTTTCCTATATATCTATTAATTTTATGAGAGAATGACCATTAGGTTCAAAAATTTCAATTTAACAGTGTTATGTCCCTAAAAGAATTTGTAAAAGTTAAGCCATAAATTTCGATTCAAACAATCATAAAAGTGTAAGTTGTAAATCAGAAACTAATGACCATCAATTATTTTAATTTGCAATTGAGATTTCCAAAATTATGAGTAATTGTCTGAATTGTTGTTTACAAATTATATCTCAACAAGACTTTTTTGGGACCTAACTGTGAGTGAAAATCTAGCGCTAAACTTTCATTCTCCCTAATTTTATTGCCATGACCCAACAACAACAATAACAATTTTCATTAAATTTTGGTTAATATGCAAATCTGCTACGTAAATATTCGTGAAATCTCAATATCATTATAGAAGTTTTTTTAGTCTTAATATCACTTTAAAAGTTTAAAAATGCAGCCACGTCACCCCCAAGTTAACTGCTGATGTGTGTGCCCATGTAGTATCCCCAACACTTTTTTCCAAGTCAGCTTTACAATTCAATTTTTTTCTTTTTTCTTTTTTGTTTTTTTTGGGGGGGGGGGGGGAGGTGGGGGTTTAAGGGATTGTATCCCTTATCTACTTCCCTCCCTCCCCAAGGTAGCCAGCAGCTCTTTAATCTTCAACCTTAGAAACCCAGTAACCTGAATGTCTCTTCTACACTTTCTCTTTTGTCTATTAAGATCTCATATCCAAGACACAAGAAACAATAATCGGATTTTGATGACCAAAAAAACTCCTACTATTGCCTCTTCAATCTCTTCAAATACAACCAAACAAGATTCTGATGGATTTAAAATTCCCAGAATTCTAAATTCTTAAAAAAAGAAAAACAAAAACAAAAAGATGAAACAAGAAGCAATTTGTTTCAATTTCTACCCGGATACATCAAGAAAAGAAAGTTTTCAGAATTTACGCAATTTTCCCAAAGCCCCAAGACCATCAACAATAACCCCACATTTATGTCAACGCAAATTTGTAAAACAACAACATAAATCAAAGATGAGTAGGTTGTGGGGAAGGAGAATACACTGGCGGCAGAGGAGGTCTGAGTCTGTTGCTCACGGCAATGCCAATGGTGCTTAGAGGAGGGTGTATGGTTTCATGGAGGAGATTGAAAGGCAAACGTCAGGTCGAAGGTAATCATGCGTAGTACTGGAAAAGGAAGAAGGAAGTATCTGTTTTAGGTGAGGAAGGAAGAGGTGTTGCAGAAAGGAGGAAAGGCAAGAGAGAGAGGTGCCGTCGACGATGGAGAGTAAGCTGTTGTGAGTGTGGAAGAAGGAGTAGTTTGGCACTCTGGTGGGGTCGTGGAGGGGGATGAAGATCGTTCGACGGAGAAAAAGTAGCTCATCGATAAAGGGTATTTACGTACTTTAACATGGCATAAAAAGTAAATCAGGCCATTTTGGGCCTATTTGAGTTAACGTTCAAGAAGCACATTTGAGATAAAACTCTTTTCATAAACTTACCTTATATACCGTAAATCACGTTGGAAAGACAATTTCTACCACTAATCCAAACAAACATTTTATCTAAATACTATAAACAAGATACTATATTGAAACTCCTTCACAATTTTGAAACAATGAATAAAGGGTTAAGTAGCAATTTCGTCTTAGAAGATAGAGTTAGGAGCAATGTTGTCCTGGAAGTTGTTTAGTCTCAATATCGCTTCAAAAGTTCTTAAACATAGCAATGTAGCCCTTAGCTAACGGTGAGACCAACAGACGTCTGGCACATAGGATATGTTGACACATCGAACGCCATATGGGAGAGCCACATTTGATTTCACATGTGAACCCCGCACCACAACCTAATCATCACACCTCATCATCTTCTTCCTTCCCTTCCCTTCCCTTTCCTTTCTTCCTCCTTCCCTGTCATTGGAATAACTCCTAACAAAGTATCAAACCTAACTTGACCCTGCACCACCACCACTGGTACGCCTCTTCCTCTCATCCATCCTTCTGACCAGATGCCACCTATTCTTCCTTGCTTACATCATCTCTTTCCTCCTCCTTCTCTATAGATCCGGGCTTGCTGAAGCACACTAGCAGCGACCTCTTTAGACAAACCAAGCATTTAAAAAAAAAACAAAACAACAAAACAACCTTGTTTCATCTGAGGAAAAAAACACCATCACTCTCCCTCATGTTCATCACTTAACCACCATTATTAGAGCTTTTTACTTGCTTCTTGAACCATATGCATCAATGCATTGAAATTTTTAAAAAAAAAAACTAGTAAAACCGTATATTAAGGTAAGAGACACCAAGCAATCATCAAATAAAAGCAACATAAATCAAAATATCAAATCAAAGATGAGTTGTAAGTTGTCGGAAGTAGAAGAAGTTGGTGGCGGACGAGATCTAGGTGACTAGGTCCATGCTCCATTCTGGTTTGTAAAGAGAGAAGGAAGTGGAAGAAGGAAGTATTTGTTTTTAGGAAACTTGACAGTGCTGTATTTGTGTTCATATATAGTATCCTTGCTGCAAAAATACGTGCTAGGAAAATTTGGTCTCCGTTGATGATTACGGAGCTCCGAGTCAAATCCCAAAAGCCTTGGCGCCTCCGGAGTTGTGTCCACTTTTGAAGTCTGTGATGATTTTGATTCCAGTAAGGCTTCTGACAATGACATCTCCTCTGTTTTACAAGGAGACAAGAAAATGAAGTTTCAAATTTGATAGTGTTAGTCTCTATTTGCAGCTCAAAGACAGATTTCCCTCTTACTTGGAGGTAATCTATGTGGGTTCATTGAAGGCCAAAATCATCCATCCATTGGAACAAGAAGAAGTTTCCCAAATATTCTGCAAGCATTACTGTTACGGACCGGCCCAACGGCCCAGATCTATGCTACGGCCTAACTGAATTAAGAAGCATAGCCGATATATCGGCAGGATCCTAACAAGGCGAAATCTATCCTAACCGGCATCTCGAGATACTCGCCACTAATATCTTGGACCCAGATCTTGCTCACCCTGGGTATCTCGCTGGACCAGGATATCCGCCTCGGACACCTCTAAAAATGCAGAGGAAGACCAACCAGGTGCACACGTTCTAACTTATGATCTATTTACTTTCTGTCACACAGAGCACACACACCACCCCCCTCTGGCCTCACCCCTCCAAGTTTACTGCGAACTACGTGGACTTTGATCCCTTCAAAGGGTACATAGGCTCGAGGCTTGACACCTAGTCAAGTCCAATTAAGTCCTGTTCACAGAACAGAACATTGGTGCCCACCGTGGGGACCATAAACTTCTATCCCTGTGACCACTAATGGCGAACACTAGAAGCCAATACAGAAATCCACCATCCCAGGCTGACAGAGGCCCCCTACCAGACCAAGCTTAAGCCAGGCCAAGCCAGCCACAAGTTCAACCACGACGTGAGAACACCCCGGAGGGCCACGTTACTGACACAGTGACTTCCCCTCCTGCGGATGATCAGCTACTGTTGGAGACCCGCAGGGAGATTTCGACTTAGGACACTCTGGCGATAGTAGCCAACGTCCGCACCCTTCGGAGGACACAAGAATCGTTGCTACAGAGGCTCGAAGATAAGGAAAAGCGGGATCACCTGCAACGACAGGCGGACTTCCAAACCTTTGCACAAATGATAAGGGAGGAGCTCCAGCGACATCACCAACAGGAAAACCGGCGAGAACCCTGTACAGGAAGAGAAGGGGCTATCGCGGACAGTAGCAGCTCGTTGAGTAGCCCTGGCCGAGGACCAACCGCTGAAACACCAACAGACAGGACGAGAGGACGAGTGCGGAACGAGGCCACCCACCGCCTCCAGAAAACCGTGATAACATGGGAGGCCGAGATGGTGACACGGACCACAACGGTCGAGATAGAAGGGAAGACTGAGACCCCGAAGAACACCATGTAGTAGACGGAACTCGCCGGACACAGGGTTCACCCTGCCACGGGTCACCTCGCCATGGATCTCCCAGGGAATATCGAATGAAGTACCTGACGGGATCTGGAAGATCCCCATTCTCGAGAGCAGCGGCGACGGCTCCTTATCCAAAGAAGTTTGACCTAGCCGACCTCCCAAAATATGACGGAACTCAGGATCCATGCAACCACCTGGAGATTTTCAAAAAACTCATGTGGGTCCGGTCAATCGATGGCCCAGTCATCGAGCGCCTCTTCGCGGCCACTTTGACCGGGCCGGTGTATAAATGGCTGAGCTCACTCCCTGACAATTCCATCCGAAGCTTTGAAGACCTCGGACGTAAGTTTGAGTTGCATTTCACCACGAGTAAGAAGCAGCCGAAATCCCAATTCACCCTGAGTAAGGTGAGACAGAAGAAGGGGGAGGCGATACAGAAGTATTTGGACCGGTTCCGAGACGTGGCGATGCAAGTGCGATCGCTATCCGAGGATGTCTATGTACACTGCCTGGTTAATGGGCTAGATCTATCGTCGCGCCTAGCCCGGAACCTATGCAAAAACCGGGTCTACACATTGACTGAATTCTACACCCAAGCGAAGAAGTACTTGGATGTGGAGCAAATGGAGGCTGCCAACACCGACAAACCCGAGCGGACGAGAAATGCTTCGCCCGACTCGGGAGAATGGTCAAGCAAACAGAAGGCTGAGTTGTAACACCCTCATTTTCTAAAGCATTTTCGAAACGATTTGATCAGAGTTCAAAATAGTTTAATCAGAGTAGAGCAACAGAATGATTTAAGATACGGAGTAACTGATAATCAACCACTATAATGTATTGGTTTGCTGATACAAAAACTTCGAATGTCTACATTGTTAAGTATACATCTAAAGAACTTTCTCTAGCCTGTCCTTCTTCCTGCCGTATACCCTTATTTTCGATCTTGTTCACCCCAGAATCCTGAAGCTACAGTAAGAGCTGAGGTCCAATATCCATTGAACCTCAGGTAATGATTAACCTCATGCTTATGTATCAAATATGTATGACATATATTCATGATAGTTATAGCATAATCACATTTCAACAGCACAACCACCTCATATTTTAATCCAGTCTGCACTATCCAGTACCACGGTGTACATCCGTGTCCTCAGCGCTAGGAAAACTCAACAGCATTATCATGACTATAACCCGTATATAGCTGAATGTGTATGCACAACTTAATAAAAACAGAATTTCAGATTATCTATCACATACAAGTGTACAATAAGCATCAAAGTTAATGTTACAGTACGCGTCCGTACCTTCCTTCCATGTGAATAGTAAATTACTATTCATGTATACGGCACTATTCACGTATACGGCACTATTCATACGAACTTCTCTGGAATCCTCAGATATCGCTTGCAGAACCTTGATCAGCATTTTTCAATGCAAGGAGGCCGAAAAACAAGCTTAGGAATTTATTCTCTAACTTCCTGGCTTAAACTACAATATTACCAAGAACTAAAAGTTAAAACTTAAGAACTAAAGAACTTACCCGAAACTGGCTATCTCCAGACTCCTTCTCTCTAAAACATCTCTCTAAGTGGCTTTAGGAATTGGTGAAGAATGAAGTGAAATGGAAGGTCTATTTATAGTTTTAGAAAATGGGTCCTTAAGCGTAATTTCTTGCTTCTGGGTCATTATACGTAATTTTCCCTAAAATATAAAAATATATTTTCCCCCACGAGGCACACCTCGTTCTGTTTTTAAGATATTTAAATAATAAAATACTGATAATTTTTCCTGTTCAGTATTCTGATCGCGTGATCTTTTGCAAAATCTTAAAAATCCGGAAGCACATCCTTGAAGTTCTATTCTTCCTCTTTAGAAATATCTGGGTCAACTGAATTTTTGATCTCATTCAGGGTATTTCGTAATCTGTCAAAGATTTTTAGTCGGACACTGTTGGTAACAAAAATTACTTCGGGTGACACCATCTTCGAGACAAAAATTCATTGATTCATAATATGCCCAGTTGTTTACTACTTAGTTCAAGAATTTTGAGTTATAATTTATTTTCCACCAGTTCTACTATCTGTCCTAATTCACAAAACATCGGTTCCGTCTTATCTCTTAATTATTCCGCCGATTTCAGAAATGACTTCGGAGATAACCCACTTCGAGATAAAAATTCACTTATTTATAATATGCTCTGGCCTAAGAAACTTAGTTCACGGTTTATTGGAAATAATTTTATTTCTATTGTTTTCCCAAAGTATAAGATATTATATTATAATAATATAATATTATTATAGTTACTATTGAGTGGGTCCCGCACGAATTTTTTAAAAACCCACGAGGTGCACCACGAGGAAGGCAGAATTATTTTTGACGTGGGTCCCACATGAATAGTAAATACGTATTTCCCAATAGTGAATACGTATTTGTGAATAGTAAATACTATTCATATTTTACAAATTTCAAGTATTAAATACGTATTTGTGAATAGTAAATATTACGTATATATGAATAGTAAATACTATTCATGTACATATTTTTGAATAGTAATTACTATTCATGTCTAAAAATACTAATTCCAAAATTTGCCATTTTTAAAAATAGAGCCTAGTAGTCCTCCAAAAATAAGCTAATTTTCAAGTCTTTAGGTCCAAAATTCAGGATGTTACACGAGTCCAGAAGGCGGAACAGAGACAGCCAGCTAAAGCCCGACCAAACTGACAACAAAGCAAAATAGACACCTACACCCCGTTGAATGTCTCTCGGTCTCAGTTATGGAAAGAGGTGGCTCAGGCCGAGATGAAGAAGGTTGACAAGCCAAGGCGGCTTCGAGGACGCTCCAACATGGACCGCTCAAAGTTTTGTACATTCCACGATTGCCCCGGACACACCACTGACGAGTGCTATGACCTCCGCGACGCCATTGAGAAATTCGTAAGGGACGGGAAACTGCGTCAGTATGTGATTAAGACCCAGGGGAGAACGAATAGCAAGAACAACTATGGCGGCCGCAGGAGAAGTTCGGTCAAGGACACACGAAAGCCCGACAAGAAGCGGAAAACCGGCTCTGACGACGAACTTCCCCACGTTGAATTCCAGTGCAACGTCGTCAACGAAGGATTTGGTGGAGGCGAAGACACAGTAAGCCAGTAAAAGAAATACCTTTGAGAAATCCTGACTGTGAGGAACCTCCCCATGTTCAAGGACGATCCAGCGAAGCCGAGGCCGCCCCCTTTGACCTTGACCAATTAAGAACTAAAGGACGTCATTCCCGGCCACCAGGATGGACTGGTTATCACCGGAACCCTGGTAAACTGTCGTGTCAAAAGAATTTTTGTGGACGCAGGGAGTTCGGCCGACATCATAAGCTAGGATGCCTATAAAAGGATGCACCTCAACGAGGAAGATCTAAAGCCGTGCAAGACCACGTTGATCGGGTTTAACGGAGAGCGCTCTTTCCCAAAGGGTTACATCGACCTCAGATTGACCCTCGGAACAAAGGAGGCATTCAAGTCAGAACGCGTAAGGTTCGTGGTAGCCGACTTTCGCTCTCCCTACAACATCATCCTGGGTAGACCGACCATACACGCTTGGGATATGCTGGTGTCCACCAAGCATCAGGAATTGAAGATGATCAACGACAAAAACCAGTTGGTCGAAGTTTCCAGAGACCAGAGAGAATCACGGCAATGTTACTTTGAGGCCCTCCGGGTCGAGAAAGAAGGACCCTCGTCCCCACCTCGGCTCGGGCATAATGAAGCCATTGTCGAGGAGGATGTGGACAGATACCCCCGGCAACCAATTAACATGGTGGAACTCGATCTCTGAGAGCCAGAAAACCCAAGACCTGAGCCGGAAGGGGAACTTGAGGAAGTAATCCTGGGAACGGATCCCTCCAAGACTACCAAAATCGATAGGGATTTGAACGAAGACTTAAAGCGTAAATGGTCCAGTTCTTAAGACAAAATCAAGATGTCTTTGCTTGGACCTAGGCTGAAATACCCGGGATCGACCCACACTTCTGCTGCCACAAACTCGGCATTTGGCCGGGATCGAGGCCAGTAGCACAAAAGAAGAGGAACATTTCCGATAATAGACAGAAGGCCCTCGAGAGCCACGTGGAAGAGCTCTCGTTGCCGGATTCATTCGGGAAGTACAATATACGACTTGGCTTTCAAATGTGGTCATGGTACTCAAACCAAGTGGCAAACGGAGAGTATGCATCGACTACACAAATCTGAACAAGGCATGCCCAAAGGACTCCTACCCGATGCCAAACATTGATCAACTAGTCAACAACTTAGCCGGGTACCAGCTGCTTTCCTTCATGGACGACTACTCAGGATATAATCAAATCGCCATGCATTCAGATGACCAGGAAAAGACCGCGTTCATGATGGACAAGGCAAACTACTGCTACAACGTCATGCCTTTTGGGTTGAAAAATGCCGGGGCCACCTATCAACGGATGATAAACCAGGTTTTCGAAGACCAGATCGACCGCAACATAGAAGTCTACATAGATGACATGATCGTGAAGTCGAAGCTACCAGAAGACCACATCCGGGACCTAGAACAGACGTTTGAAAAATTAAGAAGACATCGAATCAAGTTGAACCCGACCAAATGTGCTTTTGAAGTTCCAGCTGGAAAATTCTTGGGCTTCATGCTGACCAACCGAGGGATCGAGGCCAACCCAGACAAGGGCAAGGCCGTCCTGGAAATGCAACCCCCGAGGACGAAGAAGGAGGTTCAGCAATTAACGGGCCGCCTGGCCGCCCTAACAAGGTTTCTGCCCAGGTCGGCAGAGAAAGCCCTGCCTTTCTTTAAATTACTTAAGAAGGAAACTTATGGGGGCTGGAATCCGGACTGTGATGCGGCCTTCAAAGAAATCAAGCGATGCCTGGCAACCCCTCCGGTACTCACAAAGCCGGAACAAGGGGAGACTTTATTCCTGTACCTGTCAATCGGTGATGAAGCCGTAAGTTCTGCGTTAGGAAGAGAAATTGAGGCCGGACAGACACCCATCTACTTCACAAGCAAAGCCCTACAGAGTTCCAAACTCCGGTATCAGAAACTAGAGAAGGTAGCTTTCGCCTTGCTAACCGCGACGAGACGACTCCGGCCATATTTTTAAGGACACCGGGTAGTAGTCCGCACCAGGCAGCCGATACGGCAAATTCTTCACAAACCGAACTTAGCTGGAAGAATGATGAACTGGGCAATCGAGCTGTTCGAATTCGAAATCACGTTAGAAGCCCGGCAAGCGATCAAGTCACAGGCCCTCGCCGACTTCATCAGAGAGTTGACCCCGACCATAACAAACGATGGAGTCTGGAAGGTATTTGTGGACGGATCCTCTAATGCAAAGGGCAGCGGTTCAGGAGTCATCGTCGAAAGCCCACAAGGGGTTGCCACCGAACATTCTCTCCAGTTGAAGTTCTCGACCTCCAACAACTAGGCTGAATACGAAGCCCTCCTGGCCTGATTGCTCCAACCAAAAGATAACGGGGCACAGCGAGTCAAGGTTTTGACCGACTCGCAATTGGTGGCTACCCAAATTGAAGGTTGCTACCAAGCGAAGGGACCGCTTTTAGCGAAATACCTGAACCGCGCCAAGGAACTCATGGCCGAGTTCGATGAAGTAACCGTCACCCATATCTCGAGAGAAGAGAACACCAGAGCCGACATCCTCTCCAAGCTAGCAAGCACCAAGGGACCGAACAATCATAGGTCCGTGATCTAGCAAAATTTGGTTGAACCCAGCTGTGTCATGACCATCTCGGCAGGCACTGACTGGAGGAAGCCAATTGAAGACTACCTGGAGAGAGGGATTATCCCGACAGATCCAACCGAGGCCAAAAAGTTGATCAAGGAGGCCGCCACCTACGCTATGGTCGATGATCAGCTCTACAGAAAGGGATTACATTGCCCAATGATACGTTGCCTAGGCGAGTTCGAAGCAAAGTATGTGTTGGCCGAACTACACGAAGGAAGCAACGGCCATCACATGGGGGGCAAGGCCCTTGCTAGAAAGGCACTACGCGCTGGATACTACTGGCCTACCATGAAGCATGATGCCATGGAAGCAACCAAGGGGTGTGTCAGTTGCCAGAAACACGCCAAGATCATATGGCCTCCGCCTACAGAGTTGAAAGGCATGCCGGCCCCGTGGCCCTTTTACAAGTAGGGCATGGATATCCTCGGACCATTCAGGCCGGCACAAGAACAGTGCAGATGGCTCATCGTCGCTGTCGACCACTTCACCAAATGGATCGAGGCAGAACCGCTGGCTACGATAACCTCGGCCAGGGTAATGAGGTTTTTTCATCACAACATCGTCTCCCGATTCGGAATACCTGCTGAAGTTGTTACGGATAATGGGACCCAGTTCATCGACCATAAATTCTAGGCCTTAATGTCCGACTTAGACATTAAACAGCACTTCTCCTCTGTCGAAAACCCACAGTCCAATGGTCAGGCCGAGTCGGCCAACAAAATAATCCTGGACGGACTAAAGAAACACATGCTATAGGACGACACCAACTGGACCGAACAGCTTCACAGCGTTCTCTGGGGATATAGGACGAGGGTGCAGTCTTCAACGCAGGAGACCCCATTCTGGTTGTCCTATGGCTGCGAGGCTATGATCTCGGTCGAGATTGGGCAACCTTCATGGAGAAAGATAAAGGCCGGGCAAGAAGGACAGTCGTCCAATGACGACGCCTTGAAGACGGATTTGGACCTTATTAATGAAGTCCGAGTCACAGCACACTACCGCGAACTAGCGGCCAAGCAACTCCTCGCGGCTAAGTACAATCTAAAGGTTCGGCCACGGTCTTTTAACCGGGGTAATCTAGTATTTTGGCGGGCCGACATAGGCAACAAGAACGCCCGGGACGAAAAGCTTGCGGCTAATTGGGAAGGTCTATACTGGATCAAAGAAAAGCTCGACAGAAGGGCATACATTCTCGAGACCTTGGCAAGAAAGCCAATCAAGAGAACCTTGAATGCCGACAAATTAAAGATCTACCATAGGTAGATCCAGGCCCGGCTCAGCAAAACAGCGCCACTATTTAGGTTATTCTCTTAAGTTTAAGTTGTTTTTGACTTTTATCAACTTATGTTCATTTGATTTATGAAGCTCTTTAGGGCTATTTTTATCAATAAAGGATCCCATTGAGGAGATTCACGAATGTGCACAAATACTCGCTTAAGCATGAAACTGAGGCAATAAAGCCCGGTCAAAAACTCGAAACCGAGGCCAATAAGCCAGGCATGAAAAAATGGCTGCGAGGTCGCATACCCGACCGCTAACAAAAACATCTAGATGTATGAAACAGGCCGTTGTACTCCGACAAGCATTGGTTAGAGCTCGGCGAAGGTGCCATACATGGCCTTTCGCGAAATTGACGCGTAAACGCTCGTCCGACTAAGCAAGCGGACTATCATGCCGACCCTGATCAGGTCAAAATGTTTGATTAGAGGCAGGCGAAGCCTCGGTTGAACATGTGGTAGTTTAGCCCTTACGTCGGTTAACATTAATCCAACTAGTGAAAGTCGGACCGAGGTAGTGCGATTAAAGTTAAGGACCCCCGAGGTACAAACATAAAACCCTGCCCCAACCTCCCACACATAAGTGTGGTCGAGTAAAACGACCTGTATGCATTATGGTCAACAAATATCTAAATTAAGTTTGGATATTTATAACATAGGCAAAAGGATGATAAAAGAGTAAATAATTCATTGTCTAAAGTATGTATATACATAGTGACCCAAAGGCCAGATTTGTTCAAAAGCAATAAAGGCACAAACGCCCAAAAAGAAAAAATACAAAGGTCCAAACTAACTGGATGACCCGGCTTCAGGACCCCGATCCTCGACGGCACCCTCCTCCGCTCCATCAGCATAGGAGCCCTCAGCGACAGAAGACTGGTAAGGGATCAGTTCCCGTCCTCCATGAAGGCCGACACAAGTGTTGTTGGGTCGAATGAATCTTGTCCATGGCTGGTTGAGACATAGGCCGGCTCTCCATGAAATGTCGAGTAGGAAGGAAAGCAACATCCACCTCTAGGACCACCCCTTTATCCCACAGGAAGCCGCGTGGGAACACCAAAAATGGACTGGACGGCGGAGGAGGAGGAGGAGAAGGAGGAGGCAGAGGCGAGGCAAGCAACAAGCCTGATGGGGCCTCAGGGGAGATCACAGGCTCAACCTCCTCAACAGTAATCACGGCCTCCTTCCCCTTTGAAGCCTGGGACCCTGCCCCCTGGAAGGGCTCGACGATGGCAACTGGGGTAGATCCTTGGCCGACTGAGGCCTTGGATTTCTTCGCCATATCAGCCTTGGGGCGCAGGGGCCTCCTCTGGGGCGTCTGGCTTCCTAGTCTGACGACTTGGGGAGAAAGTGGCAGGATTTGCCTTAAGGACATAGAGCAGAAGGGCGTGCATATCTCGGGCTGAAAGAACAGAGATGAAACAAGTCAGTGAAACGGATCCAAAATCCAAATCAAAATACAAAGCAATATGCTAGCAAAAAACCCTACAAGTAGAAGGAAGCGGCTTAGAACCCTCCCCGGTTATGAAGAAGCTGGCGGACCTCAAACCATACTCCGCTACGTAGGCCTCTAGCCGAGGTAGGGCAGAGACCGAGTATGACCAAAGGTCCTTGCGCGAGATCTGGTAAGACGAAGAGGAGGCCTTATAATGGCTCTCCATCCAATACAAAGGAAAACGCCAACCCACGTCAGCGGCCTCAGGACCTTCCAAAAACCAGGGTTGCTTATCGAACTCAACGGCAACCTTGAAAAACACCCCTTTGAAGCGCTTGAACGAATCCGAAAATGGCGTCTTAAGCCTTCGCTCCGGGTTGATGCGGAGGGATACCAACCCCTTCAGCTTATCACCCTCCTTTGGTGAACTAGGAGTAAAGGGGCCGAAGTAGTAGAAGAAAAGGTTTGTGGTGCATGGAATGGGGACAAGAAAAGAACCACACAGCCGCTCAAAGGCAACAAAATAAGCACACCCATTCGAGTGAAGCTGGGACAGAACAAGTCTTAAGTACAGCAAAGCCTCCATTTGGAAGGGACTGAAAGGCAAAGGAACTTTGACCCGGTCAAGCAATCCTAGTAGAAAAAGAAGAAGTTCGGGCGGCCTACTTCCCGCGTCGCGCAGATGGGCTCATCGGTCCCCGGACAGTTAATGACACACCCTGGCATGGCCGGAATCTTCAATCGAGCGACGTCGACATCCGACATAAGAGACCGAGTCTTTAGCACCTCGTGGGACACCCAGCTATATTGCCGACACAAGGCTTCAGGCAGACTAGAAGAGTCCGAACCCTTGGCCTCAGTCCATTGCTTGGAAGATCGAGATTTGGGAGCCATTAAACCTATAGCCAAATAAATGAAACCAGTATTAGTAAAGAGCGGGAATACCTGGCATAACAACAGTTGCAGGAGAAAATGACAACGGACTCGGACAAATGGGGGCACTAGAAAGGCCCGCTGAAGGCCAGTGCTAACAGGAGCCGAGTATCGAAGAAGCCCTGGCGTCGTCGCCACGTGCTATGAGATGGGAGCTCTCAGCCAGGCAATCCCAACAAGGGCCGAGGTACCCCTCAGGTAGAGGATCCGAATTTTCGGGCCGAGGACCCTCGTAGAAATTGAGAGGTTGGGCCAACAAAGCAGGAGATCCAGAGCTTATTGAGGTGCCGACCCCGGCCCTCACAAGCGGTGCGAAGGGAATGGCGTCCGCCGCGAGACGAACTGGAGGAGGCATCGGGACTCTGGCGGCAACAGGACGGGGCCCACCATACCTCACACGACCAACACCACCTAGGCGCAAGGGCGCCAGTACCTCCGTTGCAGAAGGGTCACCCCCAAGAACCCAGTAAGAAGCCTGGGGGAAGCGTGTGCGAAGGAACATTTCTTCTTCCGGTGGCAATGGTGCTCTAGGTCTAGGGAAATTTCTATCTTTAGCCATAATAGGGAGCCTAAGAACTAAAGGCGAAAAGGTGGACAAATTTGGGGAAAATCCAGAAGGTTCGCCAAGCAACCCAGAAAAAGGAAAGAACAGTAACACAGACGACAGTCTAAGGAAAATGTAAACGGCAAAATACAGTGTAGTACCGAACAAATGTAAAAGGAAGTGAATGGAATACCTATATGAGTGCAATAAAGGAAGCTTGCATGCCGGAAATGGAAGACGATGAAGTTTTGATCAAAGAAGATAATCCTCTGAACTCAGAGAAAAACCAGAGAAACTTAAGAAAAACTGAACGAGCGGGAAAAGTGAAGATGAAGAAAGAGGAAAAGCTACTTAAACCATTGAGGCAAAGTAGCGAAACGACAAGGGCAAGGAGGTCTTTTCAACATAGACACGACGGGATTGGAACAGTGCGACGTAAGTGCATTAAATGCGCACGAACATCGGGACGTGAATAGGCGCGGCGGTTGCAGGTTACCACCATTCAGGATATGCCAGGTGTAAAACCTCAATGATGGCGCACTCAGCAAGAATCCCAAACGGCAGGACAAATGCCGATGGGCAAGAAACGTGGGTCTGAGGTCTCTGGCAGGGGTCATGGGCCGGGACGGATTGAATAACCACCCCGGATACTAGGAACATGGCATCCTTGGCATAACACCGGCAGTTAAGCCTTCCAAAGACATAAGAAGCTAGACCCCGTATTCAATGCCACCTTAAAGGCTGCGGTAGCTGCAAGCCGGTCCGGTAGAGACAAAGGCCCCGGACCCCGACAGAGGCTGGGGGCAACGAACATCTCAGTCGCCCAGAACCCTGGATAGCCAAGCTGGGGGGCAACTGTTACGGATCGGCCCAACGGCCCAGATCCATGCTCGGCCCAACTGAATTAGGAAGCATAGCCGATATATCTGCAGGATCCTAACAAGGCGAAATCTATCATAATCGGCATCCCGAGATACTCGCCACTAATATCTCGGACCCAGATCTTGCTCACCCTGGGTATCTCACCAGACCAGGATATCCGCCTCAGACACCTCTATAAATGCAGAGGAAGACCAACCAGGTGCACACGTTCTAACTTATGCTCTATTTACTTTCTGTCACCCAAAGCACATACACCACCCCCCCCTCTGGCCTCACGCCTCCAAGTTTATTGCGAACTATGTGAACTTTGATCCCTTCAAAGGGTACGTAGGCTCTAGGCTTGACACCTAGTCAAGTCCAATTAAGTCCTGTTCACAGAACAGAACAATTACCTTTGGCCTCTGTTTCACTACATGTTACTCATGTCGCCGACACTGAGTCATGATGCCCACTTCGAATGATCGCAATGGAAGCTTTTTTTTTTACGCCAACAAGATTTTCGTTGATAAGGCAATGGAGGTGATAAGAACGATGGATGAGAGGAAGAGGTGTGCCAGTGCTAGTGGTATGGGTCCAACGACGAGGAAGGATGAAGAAAGGGGAAAAAGAGGAGAAGATGATTTGATGATGAGGTGGTGGTGCGGGGTCCACATGTGAACTCCAACATGGCTCTCCCATATGGCGTTCGATGTGTCAACTTCTCCTATGTGGCAAATGTCTATTGGTCTCGCCGTTAGCTGAGGGTAACATTGCTATGTTTAAGAACTTCTAAGTCAACATTGAGACCCAAAAAAATTCCAAGGAAATATTGCTCCAAGACCTATACTTTCAAGGGCGAAATTACTACTTAAGCCATGAAGAAAGCACCCACAATGAGAACGATTTTAAGCCATTTGCCTCAACCACACAATGCTTTACGTCTCATCACCTCTCTCTTCATCTTTTCTTCTCTTCCTTTTAGGGCCTATTAGTATCAAAGAAAAGGTAGGAATGAAAAGGAAAAGAATGGAATGGAACGAAAAATATTTTGCCTCAACGCATTTAGTTTGCACTAGAAAAGAAAATGGGTTGATAGGAAAAAGAATTTGGTTGGAAGAAAATGAGGCAAAAGACCATTTTACCCCTAAGGAGAAAATATTATTTTAAACCATACAAAAGCCACACACCATAGCATTGTTGCTTAGCCATCATATATTCAAAGTATGAAACACGTTTCTCTTATACAAAAAATGCAGTGGAGGGTGATCGAAAAGTGAAAACCGACCAGGATATGGCAAAGGATGGAGCTATTGACATTGGTTTCAGCAAAGGATATCGAGTATGGACCCCTAAAGCAAACGAAGTACTTGTCGATTTGCTCCTTGAGATGGCATTGAGAGGCGAACAAATGGACAATAAGGGGTTTAGACATGGTTATTTGGTTTATCTAAAATAAAAGATGGAAGAAAGGCTGCCCGGATATGACTTCAAAGGGAATAATGACATCTTTTGTCGGCTGAAGAAGGTTTAGGTGGAATAGGTGATAGTATTTGATATGCTATATAGGGCAAAGGGGCATAATTTATGGTGGGACTATGCCACAGATTCAATTGTCACCGATGATGATGCTATATGGGAAGCATATGTTGTTGTAAGCTCCTCGATGTTCCTTGCTCTGATCTAGGCCCTATTATTTATGGAATGTTGACCATTAACTCTCTAATTTATAGGTGAATCACCAAGCTTCCATATTCAGGATGAAGCTTTTCAAACACTTTAGGAATTTTTGTATTGTATTCAACAGGAAAGGAATGGTGGGATAGATGTGTGGTGTTGGCTATGTTGGTTGTAAGAGGAGGTTATGGGTTTAAGCGTGCTGCTACTAGTTGAGCTATTAAATAACTTGCTCTATACTTTAATTAAGGTGATGCTACAAAAAGGACGAATAAATGGTTTAATTTGTTTAAGTAGTAGAAAATCTTGTAATGTAGTTTAATTAGTTTAATCCAGACATTTTCACCAAAGCTTCATCAAATGATTAAATTTTTGTATAGTGGGAGATAATTAGGAATGGTAAATCCCAATTAAGTTGGAGAAATTTCTTTCATTTTAATTAATTTTAAATATGCTTTGATGGTTTGTTTACTAACTCAAGCATCAAAGTTCTTAGAAATTTGTTTTGCAGGATCTTCTGTTCTCTCGTTGAAAAACAAGGATAAACAAAGAATGGATGACTTGAGCATAAACTTGAGTAATTGTGAAAATGATTTAAAATCACTCAAGTAAAGCACAAAATAACTCTAGTGATAAGGAAAGTCAGAACACAAAGAAGCAACTCACTTAAGTGAGGGAAAAATACTCAAGTGACCCGTAGACAAAATTACTTGAGTGAATGTAGCTTTTTGTAGATCACTCAAGTGAAAACTTGTGAAAATTCTCACTCTCACGTTCACTGTCAAAAGGGGTTGAGTGCTCACAATATGCACTCAAGTAAGGTATTTTTTAAATTGATCACTCGAGTGATTAAGAGCATCACACAAGTGGTTTGGACAAAATCATTTGAAAGAATAAAAAAATCACTCAAGTGAAGGGACTTTTCACAGATCACTTGAGTGACTTAAAAAATCACTTTGAGTGCAAACTTGTAAAAAGTCAAATTATATCAGAATTTTCACTCTACTTTCACTCTCAGACCCATCACTTGCACTCTTGATCAAATCTCTCTCACTATTAGATAGAGAAGTACCAATGCATCAATTGTGCCGGATGTTGTTATCTGTTGTGCAGGACGCTGTTATTCCATGCACTATCAGATTCCATTCGCCCTCTCCGTTATTCACAGCTCTATGTTTTTCCAACTCCTGCAATGTTGATTTTGGTCAGATCCTTTGCCTTTTTATACCCTGTCATCATGGCATTAGGGGCAAATAGGACTTTGACCCATTTTCAGAAGTACTGGAAAGATAGTGAGAACCCATTTTTATTTAAACGTAGGAGAATGGCCCGATTCGGATCCTCTCAGTATCACTCCCCTCCTCATCCTTCAGTATCTTTTGATCTGGGCTGTCCAAAAGTTGATCCAACGTCCAGAAAGGGGCTCTTAAGAAATTTTATATCTACCGCATGCGGTACCGACATCGTAGGTAAGTATAAAATTTTTTAAAAGCCCCTTTCTAGACGTTGGATCAACTTTTGGACGGTCCAGATCAAGATACTGAGGGATGAGGAAGGGAGTGATACTGAGGATATTTGCTTCCGAGAACGGCCCCCCACAAGAAAATTTTTCCTGCAGAAAATTTGATCCAAACGATGCCACCTGATGGAAATTTCAATTTTCCAATTCCCACGCCCTATTTTCCTTGATCCAAACAGTCCCTTAGTCTTCAAGTAAAATTTACATCCAAGAGCCCCATTTCACCCTCAGGCCACGCTTTCTCTTTCTTTCTAAATTTTAAAGATAATTAGAATTACAATTAATAACCTCATTCCTTCCTTATTTGCCTATCCCATTTTTTCCTTTGTTTGATGTTTCCAAATTCCAATCAATAAAAAGAACAATACTATATTTTATAAAATTGAAAGAATATGACCAAGTTTTACAGAAAGCATATTTCTTTAACCTAACTAAATATATAAAATAAATTCAATAGTATAAAATTTTTTAATGCAGTATTTTGATATATACTACTCTTTTGGTCGTTTTAGGGAGTTGATCTTAGTCTTAAATAGACATAATTTTTATATTTGTCAATATTTTTTTATTTTACCCAAATTAATATTCCCTCAATAATAATCAAGGAGAAAAGGAAATTAAGGGAGATAAGTACGGTGTTCTAGACAATAGATGTCATATTAACTAATTTAACTAATTTCTTTAACCTAATTAGCTTAGGTAAATATGTCTTATATGAAACACCAGAGGAGTACTAAATTAAAAATGCTTTTCATCCAATGGTATTTTAATAAGTACTTTAATTAATAAATATAAAATGAACACATTTAATTATAGGGTTAATATAACCTTCTGTGCCTCAAGTTACTTTTATTTTGCTATTGGTCACTCAAGTTTCATTTAATTTAAAACATTAGTCTCTGCCGGTGCGCATTAGCGCACATGGCACTAGGCCAGGCGCTAGGCCTGGCGCTTCCACTTGATGTGGGATCGAATCCCCCCTCCCCCCACATCCATGTATCAAAAAAAAAAAAAAACATTAGTCTCTAGAACTCAATAAAAACCTAGGTCATTTTACCCCTAGAAGAACCAAAATGAAAGGTTTGAAATTTGAGGGATCAAAACCAAAACAAGAGTAAACTTTAGGGACCAAAGACGATACTAACCCTTTATTATATTATTATAATAAGTGCATATTTTATAATTAAATAGGGGTATATTTTGGATAAATTATATTATATATAAAGATATATATTTATTGAATTTCTTTTATATATTTAACTAGGTTAAAAAAATATGCTTCCTATAAAACTTATAGTCGTATTCTTTCAATTTTGTAAAATCTAGTCTTGTTCTTTTTATTCAGTTGGAAGCATCAAAAGGAAAAAATGGGAGAGGCAAGTAGCAGGGAAGGAATGAGGTTATTAATTGTAATTCTAATCATCAATCAATCAACTTTATTCTTGAAATCTTGCAATACCCATTTCAATAAGAAACGGGTCGAATCCATCGGTCAACAAACGCACTATCTTATTCATATTTCATAATATTTCCTAATTCTATTTATTTATTTTTTTGATTGGTTAATCAATTATATTTGGAAATATTTGAGGGAAAAAATATATTTGGAAATTATCAATTTTATTCTTGAAAACTTGTAATACTTGGTTTCATAAGAAACGGGCCGGATCCATCTGTCATTAAAAACACTATCTTAATCATTATTTCATAATATTTTCTAATTCTAAAAACTTTATTTTTTTTATCCCTTCATCAATGGCATTATATCTCCATAAATAATGATGAATCCATTTTTTCCATCCCTATAAGTTATGTCCTAATTATAATGATTTGATTTAGAAATAGCGGTTTTTTTTTATTAGCTAATATTTTAGCTGTTGACAATCATCAGACATTTTCCAAATTTATAAAGATATTTTAGAAATTCATCAAAAAGTTTATAATAATTAATGGATTGATAGAAATCTGCAGAGATTTTTCAATATTGTGTTTAATGATATTTAATTGATTAATAACAATATGCAATATAGACAGAAATTGTATTTCCAAAATTCTTTCAGTGTCATTAAAGATCATTATTCTCTTATTTCCTTTATTTATAAGCCACAATCATGCATAATCCCCTTTTATGTCAATAGTGATAGTGATAGTAGTAGTAAGCTTCCTTCTATTTTTTCAAGCATTATTTTGTTGAGGTTTGACAGCATGTATCATTGAACCAAGCTCAATATTGTTCATGGTGTGTTCTTGGTTGTCCACGCATTTTCTCATTAATAAATCCTTTAGCCTTTGAGTACCAGAAAAAAGTGGAGAAAAAGATCATTCCGTGAAGATTTCAAGCTCGGTTGAAATGGAGTAAGCAAATCAGTTGATGGAAAAGTGTCGGGGAAGAGCAAGTGAACTGATAGTGGTCTCAGGTAATCTTCTTCTTTGGCACTTAGATTAGTATAGTACTCTATGGTACTTCAACCTAAAAATGAAGAATATATTCGTTTAAGGGGCACTCGTGGGGCACTCGTCATGTAGCATTTATTTATTTATCTCTTTTCATGTGTGTGTGTATAAATAAAGGTTTTAGTTATTTTAACTAAACAGTATTGAAAAATCATTATATAGTTAAAAATGAGTTGGTTGCATCAACAGATAGCAAAAGTATGCATGCATGCATGTGGTGAAGAGCACTGAAATGTGGCTTTCAGTAAGAGCACTAGCAAGAGGATACAATGACCTAATGGGGTTGGTTATATTTGCATTAATTGCAAGTTTGCTTGGTTTCCATTTGTGTCAGGCTTTTATACACAAGCATTCAGAAGAGGGCTTTAGATACATCAAATTCTTCAATGCGGCAAGAATAAGTAATACGAAACTAAATTGGACAGATTGAAGATGAGAATAAGACATTATGCAAGATGAGTTTAGAAATATTTATAAGCTATAATTGTAAAATGTCCATTTATTTTTAAATTTTATGTAATATTATAATATAATTTTACAAGATATTAAATATTAATAGTTCAATTTTAAAACTAAAGGTGATGAGGGAAAAAGGAGAAAAATATGAGGAGAGGATTAAAATCTAGATTTAAACCAAGTTCAGAAGCTTTTTGCTTTTTGTGGGGTGAGGTCAAATTTGATATTTAAGTTGTTCAAGTTGGGATTATGTACTCCCATATGATCCTTAGTATAGGATCTATTTTATGAGTTTTTGTTTAAACTTTGACTCACATGTTCATTATCTTCTCAACATACTTTCATTAATAATACCACCTAAATTTTGTTCTTATACTCTCAATTCATATAAGTAATATTATCGTATATACTATTATCACAATTGTAAGAAAATACTTCAAACTAGGGAGATATAGCTTATTATCTTTAAAATCCAGAAAGAGAGAAAATATGGCTAGAGTGAGAGATAAGGTGATTAGATGTCACTTTTACCAAAACACTAATAGTGTGTTTAGTTTGAGAGGAAGGGATGGGAGAAAAAATATTTATCTCGTCTTGGCCAAATTGCCCATGGATTTTTTTGAGGCCTTCCTCCCTTCCGCTTAACACCCAACCCTAGAGCTGAGACAACCGACGTCACCCCCCTCAAAGCCGCGGAGTTTGGGGCTGCCAATGGTTGCACACTACACATACCATTCTTTGCCAACGCAGTTGAGACCGGTGGCAGCGAATTCAAAGTGTATGGCACACTCGACTTGCTGTGGGTTCTCATCCAAAAGTAACAATAAGGGCATGTCGTCTAGAGGTCGGCCTCTGCCATGGGTTCTCATCCGCTTCTTCCTCCCTTTCAATGCTACCACCATTCCTCGGATTCAAACCTTAACTTTGACCACTGGCTTGAAATTTTCTAGGCAAATTGTGGGTGAGGGAGGTGGAGGTGCTAGATCCGCGGCAGAGCAAGGCACAGAAGGCGATGGCAATGAGGCCAACGACGCATATGAGGATGCAAAGGAGGGCGGTGTTTCTGGTGGAGCACTAAAAATGGCAGACTAGTGAAGGAGCCAAGCAGAGGGTTAGAGGCATGGAATATTGCAAAATATTCATGGCCAATTTAGTAAAAATTTATCCTTCCCTTCAATCCCCTCAAACCAAACACCTTGTAAAAGAAAGAGAAGAAAAAAGAGAGAGGTGATGAGACGTGAAGCATAATACGATTGAGACAAAAGGCTTAAAATCGTTGTCATTGTGAATGATTTCTTTATTGGGCCCGTTTGGAATAAGGTGACAAAAATGACTTATTTTCAATCTGACTTTTGCAAACATAAGATAAGATAAAAGTCATATTGTAAATGTAATTTATGTTTGAATTGATGGTGGCAGAAGTATCTTTTTTCCAACAAAAAAAAAAAGCTTGTTTGGATTACTGAATAGTCAATTGAGATGAAAAAATTACTGAAAGAGCATAAATCTTATTGAGTACCCCTGAATTATAAACATAATATATTTATAGCAACTATAAGCATAAGCTTAACCAAAATACACAAGAAATTGCTTCTAATTAAATTCAAAGTATCAAGTAAACAAAGTTAAAATAAAATACATATCTAATTTCAAGAAATATTTGGAACTCCATTACAAAACTCCAATCCAATATACTAATTAAACTCTAAATCTAGAATTTAACTTATATAAAATATTAAATATAGAGATTAGGTAGTAGAACACTCCACTACGAAGCTCTAAGCTCAAGAATCAACTCATTGCTCTAGGAAAAGAGGGAATTAGCCACTACAATTTGTCATCACCACTTCACCAAACACTTTCAAAATTCAAGACATTGAAGAAGACCACTTGGAAGCAAATTTAACAATGAATAAATGAAAATCGGTGATCGAATGAAAGTGAAATCAAATAAGAGTGAGCCACATCTAGAACAATGGAAGACCAAAGAAGGCAGCTTGATCTGATGGTAAAGAGGGGACGCTGAAGGAACCACAACTCAAATTTCGACAACAAGACTGACGAATTTTGTCGGTAAGGGTTTGTGTAGAACAAGGAAGTGTAAGGATTCGTACACGCAGCAGATTAAAATTTCTTACGAATCCTTCCTGAGGATCACTCAACGACGTTTAAATCAAGGTTTGGGAACCGAATCATACCTTATATTGAACACGTCCACATCACGTTCTCTTTGATCAGGTGGGCTACCTTCTCGATCAACACGTCCGCATCTCGTTCTCTTTGATCAGGTGGACTACCTTCTCAATCAGCAGAAGTTGAATCTAGGATTGACTTCCTATACTGGTATCCACACGAACAATCCCCGAACACGGTTGCGGCAGCGTGCTAGCGCTTCTTGTGCGTCTCTTTCTCAAGTTACTCTAGGGTTTCTCGTGGCTTTCTAATACGCTCGACTGAAAAGTCCGTAAGTTTTCTAAACCTGTTAGGCGTATTATATAACCAAAACTAATCCTGATTAATTTTGGAAATTCGGAATTTCGAATCTGGTCAATATATTAATCAGATCTGTCTCATAAATGTAATCAAATATATTAAAAGCCAGATTTGAAATCCGAATCTTGAATTTAGATCAAATCTAAATTTAAAGCCTTTTGATTTAATTTATCAATATAAATTAAATCTGAGATATGATATCTATCTATTTAATTAAATCTGAGATACTATATCTCAATTTAATATTAAACAGATACATGATATCTTTATTCGAAATTAAATGAGATACAATATCTCTATTTGTTTCAGATATTTAATTTATCAAATAAATTAAATACTAAACAAATATCATATATAATATTATAATCTCTATTTATAATATATATATTAATTTCGAAATATATATATATATATAAATCCTAGATCAAATTTAGTATTCATTTAATCTCAGATTAATCTGAGATTCAATGAATCTGGACACTTTTACCCGTGTTGGATTATTCTTGTGTGTGACCCTGCAGGCCCATATGAGATTGGCAGTGGGCCAACACTGTATCAGCCCACAAGTCGCAAGCGGCCTCTAGCAAGACATTACGACTACCCAATTCACATGGGGATCGATTACACGATACTACCTATCGTACAACCATGTCACGTCCCTTTTGTCACGCGATAATTTGGTCAAGGATGAGGCATGGATAATGTCAACTTCCTTTTCTTGACCATTGCTTTCTTGATTCTCGAGTAGTCTAATAAGTGAAATGGAAACTCTTTTCCATCACAGTATGGCCATACATTTCTTAGACTCACTCATCGAGGGGCCCAGCATTATCTCTCTACATATTTGAGGGACAAATCCCATCTTGACCACTCACATTCCTCCGCATGAAAACCACTGATCCCGATCCGAGCCTTTATCATCACCTGGTCAAAGGTGACTTTTGACTAGGTCAAAGACCAGTGACTCATCATGTAGGAATCTATGATGGTCTCAGGTCATAGGGCGTCGTGACGCAGTTATACATGAGATAAGCTTATGACTTAATTCATGCAGCTTTCTCATAGTGGGTCGGTCCAGCACCTTGTACTCTTACAAGTGCCCATGACTTTAACTCGTATCTCCATACCTCATCAAAGTCATACTAGTCTTATTTCATCTTCACTCCCGTGTAGATGACCGACCAGGGACATTTAGGATAATCTATAAAATTATCCAGGGATGCAGTTATCAATACGAACATGCAAATGAAAATGATAACAAAAGAGAATACTTTAAATAACTTAAATATTCAAAGTACAATGAATTGCCCCTAGGGCATAATTTCCAACAGGAAGAACCGGCGTGGTGGAGATGTACAGAGGAGAGGATAGAGGTGGTGGTGGGTATGGCGAGGTGTGATGGGGTTGAAGGAGGGAGGTGATGGTGGTTTTAAACTCCATCTCCATAGCGAATCTGTCACTCTCAGTCGCCAATGAAGCTCCCTCTGCTTTTTCGGCGTCTCCCTAGCTTTCTTGCTCACTAGCTGATGATGAAGGTGAGGTGGTGAAGGGGGGAGAAGATGGTGGTCTGATTCTTCATCCTTCCTCACGACGTGATTTCGAGCTTCTCTGTGTTAGGCTTCATGGCCGTCCCTCTCCAATTATTGTATGATTGTTTCAAAATTGTTCCAGGTGTGAACTAGTTTTAGTTTCAATATACTATCTTGATAAATAGTTTTTAGGGAAAATTTCATATAGCACCTTTGGTTGCAAATTAATTTCAATCAACGCCAAAACGTTTTGAAATTTCACTGCAAGGCGTAAAACTTGGTTGATCCTCCTAAGGACCCAAACCAAGGAGCCTCACAACTCAATAATTTCACACCCCCAGACCATTGAGACCCCAATGATGATGTTGCTCCGGAGTTTTTGGAAGCGAATGGAACTTATGTTGTTGAAACTCAAGTAGAGCAGCAACATGAGGGAGTGCCTGAAGGCCACAAGTAAGCATTTTTACCCTCTCTTTCTGTGGATATTGTTTATAATGATTATAGCATTTTGGAATTGCAGGGGAGCCGGTAGCCAAGCCTTTCCCTTAACTACTAGAGACATTGTTAACAAATACGGCATTACTATTCTTTGTCTTTTGGAGCCTCATATCAGTGGGGTTAGGGCTGATAAGGTCTCTCGTAGGCTAGGGTTTAGCAATTGGATTCGGGTGGAATCTACTGGCTTTTCTGGGGGCATATGGCTTCTTTGGAATAAGGATGACTTTGAAATTACCTTCCTTACTTCGACTACCCAGCTGATCTACTGTCAAGTGAAAGAGCGTGATAGTAATATTGTGTCGCTTATGACGTTTGTTTATGGTGAGACCAGCTCTGTTGGTAGAATTGCTTTATGGAACTCTCTTCGGTCGCTTGCTACAAATTCCAATCTTCCTTGGTTGGTGTTGGGGGACTTCAACATCTTTTTATCTCTTTCCGACAAGCTAGGGGGTGTGGATCTGTCCTTGATTTCCATGAGGCACTTCAGAAACCGCATCAACGACACGGCGCTCATTAAGGCTAAAATCCAAGGAGAGAAGTTTACATGGGAAAAGCAAGGTCTGAAGGAGAGGCTGGACTGGGTCTTCACAAATTTTGAATGGCATAATTGTTTTCCTCATTCCATTGTCCGGCATAAGCTTAAATTCAAATCTGATCACAGGGTTGTTGTCGTCAATTCTAGCTTGACTTCTCAGCGGTGCTCTTTTAAGAAAACATTTTCTTATCAGGTTGCATGGACGCTTGAAGATGATTTTAAGGACCTTGTAAATGACACTTGGCATGGGAAAACCTGGATTCAAGGTTTGCAAAGTTTCCAGAACTCCGCTCTTCAATGGAATGACAATCGGCTTGGAAATTTCACAAAAAAGAAGAAGGAGCTCATTCGTCGCCTGGAAGGTATTGATAGGTGCAGGAAGATGAATCTGCAAACAGGCCTTTTTCAGGTTGGAGAAAAAACTTTGGAATGATTACCATAAAGTAGCTACTCAAGAAGAGATCTCATGGTTCCAAAAATCAAGAGGTAAATGGCTCCAAGGGGTGACAAGAATGCAAGATTTTTTCATGCATCCACAATGATTAGAACAAAAAGCAGAAAATTGGAGGTATTCAGAATGATGCCGGACAGTGGGTGGAGGATCATGATACTGCGAAATTTATGGCTCTTGATTTTTTCCAAAGGCTTTATACAAGAGACACATCTGTTAAGGATCTCGAATTTCCCTAATGTTAAGGATCCAAAGCCTTTGGTTGTCCATCTAATATAGCCAGCATTAATAAATCTAGGATTGTGCTCATTCCTAAGGTCTAGAATCCTTCGATGCTTAAGGATTTCTGCCCAATATCCTTGTGTAATGTGAGCTTTAAAATTATTACTAAAATTCTAGTTAACAGGTTTAGAGGTGTGATGGCCCACCTTATTAGTCCCGAGTAATGTAGTTTCATTTAGAATAGATTCAACTGCAATAACGTCATCATTGCCCAAGAGATTGTGCATTCTATGAGAATGAAAAACAGGAATACAAGGTTCGTTGCAATTAAGATTGATATGGAGAAAGCTTTTGACAGACTCGATTAGGGGTTTATCAGAAACACGCTTATTTGCTTAAGGCTGAGTTGTAAGTGGAGCTTAACTACCCAAGAGGGGGGTGAATTGGGTATTCTTAAAAATTTTCAGCGAGTGCTCTGTTTTGAAGCAATAAAAATAGAGATGAACAGAGTAAGGGAAACAGTAGCTGAACACAAAGTTTTATGTTGGTTCGGTCCTAACAACTTGACCTACATCCAGTCCCCAGACTCTCTGTGATTTTTCACTATATCAATGATTACACACTCTGCACTTACGAAGTGATTCTCTCACTAGAACTCACTCCCCCTTACAAGTTGTAATCAATGAATTCCCAATCACCAAGTCCCCTTGACTTGTGATTCTTTACAATAAATGATAATCAGAAAGAAGCTCTCTCTAAGAGTAGATATTGATAAATAGTGAAGCTCTCTGTATCAGAAGATACTATACAAGTGAAAACTGAAGGAAAATAAATGAACACTTAAATGCAATTCATTTTCAGTAGTTGTAGTTGTTGGAAAGACTTGAATGTAGCTATTTATACTCAGATATCATTAAATGACCGTTGCTTTCCCAATAGATCCGTTGGAGAAGTTCTGCCAAGGTTAGGAAGTGGTTTAGGAATCTTCTCTCTCTAATTTCCACTTAATCCAGCTGGCCAAGTGATCAGAGTTGACTCTCTATGAATTAATCTGTTAGAGAAGAGGTTGCTTGTTATAGAAATCAATCTTTAATGCTTTGCAACCGTGTGCGGATGGATTGTCCAAAAGTGTGCAACTTTCTGGGCATAGCATTTAATGTTCTGAACTGCTTTTTGCTTTATGCTTTAACCCTTCAGTAAACATTCTTTAAACATCTGAAATTCAGTAATAAAGTCATTAAGCATAGCTAGGAATATCAGAGAATAATATTGCAAAGTATCAAGATCAAACAAGAATGTTTTCTAAAATTGTCAGATTTGAAATTCAAAATCAGCATCACGAACTCGAGTTTAGCTCTTGCAGGCTCGAGTTTAGAGCTTTAGTATGTAAAGGCGCTTCAGGTTTAAAAACATAGAAACTGGAGGTTTGAGATCTAAACTTGAGGTTCTCAACTCATTGAAAAGTCACATTGCTCTTGGGTTGATTTAAACTCGAGTTTGGAAATATGAACTCGAGGTTCCTTCATCCAGAGAGGAATGTCGCGATTTTGAATCCTGGAGAGTTTATGTTTAAAAGGCAAACTCGAGTCTATTAGTGACATGGTCGAGTTTGACACTATTCAAGACCAGACTTGGTTTAGCTTTCAAGAAGTCAAACCTGAGGTTTCCAGTGCAAACTCTAGAGTTTTCTCAAGTTGAAAAGTTCTTTACTCTCTGTAAGGTTTATGCTCGAGTTTGCAATGTTAGGCTCGGGTTTAACACTGTTCAAATCAAAAGTTGGTTATGTAAGTTACGGCTGAACCCAAGAGGGGGTGAATTGGGTGAAGTATAAAAATTTCCATTCTTTAAAAGATTTTCGCAATTCAGGAAATTCATCTTTGAGTAATAAAAGTAAGATCACAAACAATTGGTAAATACTCTAATGTAAATGCTGGAAATGCAAGAGATAAGGGAGAAGAGCTTGCAAACAGATTTATACTGGTTCGGCCTTATCCTTGACCTACGTCCAGTCCCCAAGCCTCACTTGGGATTTTCAATCCACTATCTTTAATCTTCTTGATTACACGATCTGTAACTGAAGCAACCCTCTCTCTAGGATTCACTCCCCCTTACAATCTATAATCAATACACTGCTTGATTACACACTTTGTACTCGAAGTAATCCTCTCACTAGGATTCACTTCCCCTTACAAGTTGTAATCAACACAATGTATATCCCACTCAAGATTACCCAATCTTGAGTAACTCTCAGAAAGATAATGTGTTTACAATAAGTTTCCTCTTAAAGGAATGGATAAATAATCACTGAAGTACAAACACAATTCATTTCACTCTCTAAGCTATTTAAATATGGAAAACAGAGTGAGAATGATGTAGAAGCAGAGTGTCAGCATTTTGGCATGGTAGGCTCGTGAATCTCCTTATTTCTGCTTGAATCCATGTCTTTTATAGATGGAGAATGGTATGTGACCGTTTCTGACCGTTGTAGGATGAATCAGACCGTTGTAGTTGATTATCATTAAGTGTGGCCTGCTTCTCTCTCTAAACTCCAACTAATCCATGTGTTAACATGATCTGATGTGGCTCTCTGGAGTTTTGCCTGTTGGAGTAGACTTTGCTTGATGAAGAAATGTTTCTTGACCGTTGAGAATGCGTGCTCAGATGGATTAACCAAAAGGAGGTTGACTTACAGAAGTGCATTAAATGCACTGAGCACCTTTTTGCTTTTTGCTTTGGTCTTCAATAATCTTCATCTGTGCTAACTGAAATTCACTTAACAAACTTATTAAACATAGCTGAGAATATAAGTGAATGATTCATGAAAGCAATAGGATCAAACAATGGTGTTTTGCAAATTCGTGTAATTCAAAAATCAATTTTGACCGTTGTATACTGGAGTAAGTTCATTCATACTCGAGTATGGCACTGTGCATAAGTGTCCATACTGCAATATCCAAAGTCATACTGGAGTATGCAGCTTCCAGTTGCAAACCATCGTGACTTGTGTTTGAAAAACAGGACCTATACTGCAGTATGTTAGTAGTGTACTCGAGTATGGCATTGTTTGTGAGAAAAATTTTAAGTTCAAAATGCCTCTATACTGGAGTAAGCATTTGTATACTGGAGTAAGCAAGTCTTGACAAGTTGAGTGACCTCTCTGTATGGTCCCATACTCGAGTATGCAACTCTATACTCGAGTATGCAACTCTAATTTCAAAAAGTATGAAGTCTTCTCTTGTCTATACTGGAGTATACAAATCCATACTGAAGTATGCAAGAACATGTATCAAGTTGAAAATCAGTTTAAGAGCCTAATACTGCAGTATACAAGCCTATACTGCAGTTTGCAATAGTTATAAAATTTGGGAGCTCTCTGTATAAGCCTATACTCGAGTATGCATACCTATACTGCAGTATGCAACTCAAGTTGAAAAACTTATTTGCTCTCTGTAAGTCCAATACTCTAGTATAGCTCCCTATACTGTGGTATTAATTACCTTGAAAAATTTGGTTGCTCTCTGGATGGCCTATACTGCAGTATACATACCTATACTGCGGTATTGACTTATAAAATGCAATTGAGCAATCTCTTAAACTGACTATCAACTTCTGAGAGCCATATCTCTCTGGTTCGAGCTCCTTTTTGATCTGTTTAACTATTGATGGAAAGCTATGTGAGTCTATTTTCATATGCCACTGATTTCAGCTCAATCGGATTTGTCGTTTGTGAGATACACCCAAAATACTGAAGGTAGTTCTAGACTATGACGTTGATTCTTGTTCCAACTTGTAAAATTCATAAATAATTCATATGAACTCCTTTGGGCATGAAATTTTGTCACCAATACGTGTTGGGAGTCTAGTTTCCAATGCTTTTGGTTTCGTCTCAATCCAATCTCTGGTCTGTGAGATATCATCAAATTACCAGACGTCGCCCGTGCTAAACGTGAACAGAGTGGAGCTGAAGAGCTGATCACGTTGCATACTCGAGTATGATACTTACATACTCGAGTATTGCTTAGTCCAGAGACACCAGAAATGCTGAAAACACTACAAACTCGAGTATTGAGTCCCATACTCGAGTATTGAGTCCTATACTCGAGTTTTGACTTGGAAACTCGAGTTTTCTCATCCTAAAGCTGATTTTTGCTGACTTTAATTCCAAATTGAGCCATTTGAACTTCCATATGATCTTGGAGCCTTCTAGCATCAATATAAGAACTTGAATATTTATATTCTCACTCCATTCAACAAGTTCTTCCTTCTTTAATCCCCTATCTTGATTATTCTTCATAATCCAACTCTTTCTTCTCTTCTCTTCTCTTCTCTTGATCATTCCCAAAATACTTTGATAACTTCTTGCTTCCTTGACATTGTCAGCAATTTCTTCTTTTCATTAATCCCTTATCTCCTTTTTTATTAATCTTCTTTATAATTCAACTTGAACTAATCTACATTAAACATAGTAGTTAGTCAATGTAGGAGATAAATATATTATATAAACTTTTTGCTTCTATATTAAACATCATCAAAACTAATCATAACCAACAGGTTAACTCTTTAAAAACGCAAACCTGAGGTTTTCAGGGCAAACTCTAAAGTTTTCTCAAGTTGAAAAGTTCTTTACTCTCTGTAAGGTTTGAACTCGAGTTTGAAATGTTAGCCTCGAATTTGTTCAACTTAGAAAAACTCTGAATGCTTTTGACCTAAAGTAAACTGGAGGTTTGTGAACTAAGTCTCAGGTTTACTTTGGTTGAAAAAAACCTTGAAAGCTCTCTACCAAGTGTAAACTCAAGTTTGCAATGATGAACTCGAGTTTACATTTTTGTAAACTCTAGAAATTTTCAAAACTGGAAAACTTTACTCTCAATGAAACAGTACAGAGTTTGTGAAGATCTCTTAAGTTTTTAAAAAAAAAAAAAAATTCTTCCCGCCAGAGATGAACTCGAGTTTGTCATAACAAGCTCGAGTTCACAGGTTATGTAAACTTTGAAAGATTTTCTCTGGAGGTTGCAAACCTGAGGTTTAAGGGAAGATGTGTCAAGTTTAAAAGTGTATACACATCAGAAACCTCTATGTCTCTAGTGAACTCGAGTTTGCAATTGTAACCTCGAGTTCACACAAAGTTTTTGAAAACTTTGGAAACCTCTTAAGTTCAAACTTTTGGTTCAGTCTCGAGTTTGAGGATTAGACTGGCAAGTTTGCACCCTCTGTCAAAGGCAAACTCGAGGTTGCACATAATAGGCTCGAGTTTGTCGCAGACAGAGTGTTTTTACTTGAAATTGACAAGTTTTAAATCACTCTAATCTTGATCGCAAACATCTCCACATTGTTTACAATTGTTAGTAATCATCAAAACACATAGGGAACTAACATGAGTGGTAATCTTATTAATCTCATTATGGCTTGTATCTCGTCATCTTCCCTGTCTGTCCTTTGGAATGGCGACGAAAGCCCGAGCTTTACCCCTTCCAGAGGAGTTAGACAAGGAGACCCTTTAAGCCCGTATATCTTTGTTCTTTGCATGTAGCGGTTGGGCCATCATATTAAAAAAGAATGTGATGCCAGGCATTGGAAGCCATTCACTTTCAAGAGAGGAAGTCTTCGAATCTCCCATTTATTTTTTGCGGATGACCTTATCCTGTTCACTGAGGCCTCTTCTCACCAAATGGCTGAAGTCCGCAAAGTGATGCAGGGCTTCTGTGAGGTCTCAGGTCATAGGATCAATCTTGATAAATCCTGTATGTTTTGTTCCAAGAACATTGACTTTAACAGAGCTCTTGAGCTGAGTCGGCTACTGGGTATTAGTATTATTGCTGACCTTGGAAAGTATTTGGGGGTGCCAATTATTCACGCGAGAGTTACAAAAGCCACTTATCACCCCATTGTTCAAAAAGCTCGCAAAAAAACTGTCCACCTGGAAGAGTAAATTTCTTACTATTGCAAGGCGTTCTGTCTTGATCAGATCTGTGTTGTCCTCCCTGCCTAGTTATTGTATGCAGACCACGCTTCTCCCTATTTGTATTATTAATGAGCTGGACAAGATCTCAAGGAAATTCCTCTAGTCCCAGAATGATGACGTGAAAAAAATGCACCTAATTGCTTGGGATAAAATTACTCAAGCTAAGAAGCAAGGGGGGCTCGGTTTCAAGGATCTTCGTTTCTAGAATAAAGCATTTGTTATGAAACTTTGCTGGAGCCTCCTGACTAATAAGCATACTAAGTGGGCCCAATGCCTTTGGTCCAAGTACAACTGCGGCATCTCTTCTGTTCCTAAGGTCTCTAAAAAGAAGAACTCATCGTCTGTTTGGAGAGCAATTGTTGGGGTTTGGGATAAATTTCTCTCTGGTGTTGGGAAAAAGGTCAATGACGGGGTGGGACAAAATTCTGGCTTGATCTTTGTCTTCCTTTGGATCGTCCCCTCACAACCTTCGTGAGGGATTCATCTCTTGTCAATGAAGAGGAGACTGTGAGGAATCATATTTTGCCTGACGGAAGATGGAATAGTGTTACATGGCAGGGTCATTTGCCTCCTGCAATCATAAGCTACATTTGCAGGATGCACCCCCCATCCAATAGTTTCCCGGACCGTTTCTCATGGAGACCTGCAAAAGATGGTTGTTTCTTGATTAAATCTGCTTATCTTTATCTTTCAGATCAAGGGGGAGGTTGCACTAATAATTTTTGGGCTCTTGTGTGGAAGTGGGATATCCCTAAGAAAGTGAAGTTCTTTATGTGGCAAGTTGGTCATGATCGGCTTGTCACTAATGCCCTCAGAGCAAGAAGGGGGATTACAAATGACAATCTTTGCCCTTATAGCTGTAGCAGTGAAGAAAGTGTGATTCATGCAATCAGGGACTGTGAAAGGGCTAAAACTTTCTGGAAATATATTTTGAGGCCTAATTATTTTTCTCAGTTTTTCACAGGTAACTTGCAGGCTTGGCTGAGTTGGAATGCTTTTCACAACCCTGGAAAGGCGCGATTTCAGACCTTCTCTTGGCCAAGGGTTTTCAGCTTAGGATGCTGGATTCTCTGGACGACTAGATGCAAGTTCCTCTTCCAAGGGGAAAACCCGGAGATCAGGGAGTTGCTTCATTTATGTAATTACCTTCTGTTGGAGAGTACAGCAAACCAATGCCTCACTCACCAAATTTTTCATATTGGCAGGAATGAAGAGAGGGGTTGGACTCCGCCTCCTGAAAGTGCGGTTCGTGTGAATGTGGATGGATCGGTGCGACATCACCACCAGGCAGCTTGCAGAGGTGTGATAAGGGATTCCCAAGGTCGTTGGGTGATGCAATTCCATAAATCTCTTGGTCTTCTTACGATTACCGAAGCAGAGATCCATGCCATCAAGACAGGATTGGAAGTGGGCAGACAGATGGGTTTCCAGAGAATTATTCTATATTCCGATTCACTTGATGCCGTTAACATCCTCATGAGAAGCTCGGGCCCCGATCACCCGCTTAGAGACATTATTAGTGAAACTAAAGACCTTCTCTTTCGAGACTAGAGTGTAGAGCTTCACTATACTCCGAGGGATAACATCTCTTGTGCGGATTATATAGCCAAGCAAGGTCATGGCGCTTCCACTGACGACGGTGTGATTCTATTGAAATCGGCTCCTGACAGATGCATTGACATGATTCGGATGGATCATGGGCCTTGCCTTCACTAGTTTTTCCTTTCTTGGTTGTATTTTGAGCTAGATCTGCGTGGTCTACTCCCTCTCCTTATTTTCAAGCTTCGACTTGCCTATATTTCTCAAAAAAAAAAAAAAATTCTTTGGGTGAAAAGAATGATACCCTTCTTTTATTCTTTTTATAAGAAGAGCTTTTACAAGATAAATAAAGAGATTCGAAAGAACTTAGAAAATTAAAAATATTTTGGCTATTTATAAAAAAAATTATATGAAAATTGACAAGACAAATATGAGTATTTATAAGACAAATAAAGAGATTCAAAAGAACTTATAGGAGTTAAAAACATTTTGGTCATTTACAAGATAAATGTGAAAGTTCAAAAAACAAATATAAGCATTTACAAGATAAATAAAAGGATTCAAAAAACTTAGGAAATTAAAAACATTTTTGTGATTTACAAGACAAATAAGATAAAGGCATAATATCTATTCACCCACAAAAAATTATTTCATTTTGACAATCAATGTTCAATAAAGTTTCAGAAAGTTTTAGGGTTGACTAAAATTAATTCGCTCTCAAGAGGACTAACTAAGATTTTCCCTACTTTTTATCTTGTTGCATCATGATAAATTATTTTACTGTTTATAGTATTTAGATAAAATTGCCAACTAGTTTATTGGGTGTCCAGTCAAAGTAGGATATTTAGTCAAACAAAACAATCAAACTTAGCTTCTATTAACACTATAGCGACATTATTATATTTTTAAACTTTCGAACGGCATTGACACTAAAAGAACTTCCAAAGTGACATTTAACTTCCAAAGTGACATTTAAATTTCATGAATACTTTCGGAACGGATTTAAATATTAACCCTTAACTTTTTATTGTTAAGTATTTGGATCCACATTCTATCCGGGCTTACCTCGTATTCATTATTCGAGGAAGCCTTAGGTGGATTTTTTTTTTTTTTTTTTTCCTGTGTTGTTTAGAAACACCATGTGCATTTCAAATTTGAAAAATCTTTTTCTGTTATATAGCTTCGAGCCCACAACTGTTTAAGCATTTAAGCCAAACCTTTTTTCAAAAATAAAAAATAAAAATTGGGCAAGTAAAACCAAATCTTCCCCCACCCCATTTTTTTATTATGAGACTAAATAATTTAAATGAAAACACTTTCACCCAAAAAAAAATAAATGAAAACAGTTTGCTCACAATCTATATAAACCTTATAGAGAACCCAATATATACATGTGGCCCAATCCTACAACAAAATTCCAATCCATCATGGAAAACAAAGGGGCTAACCAACACTTGACTTGGGCTCAGTTATACTCAGACACAATAGCCCCTCTCATCCTATAAATTGACTATAAAATTTACAGGCCTTTATTTACTAAAACAAAGAAAAATTACCCAAATTTGCATATTTATAGGTCTAGCTGCATCATTTACAAGTCAAATTATTATCAAAAAAAAATTACAAGTCAAATTTAATAATTCATATTTACACCTCAAACTTTTATTTTACAAGTTTAATTACGTAATTTACAAGTTAAATTTTTGAAAAATTGAATTCACTAAGACATGTTATTATTTAATTTTGGTCAAAGTATAACTTTAGTCATTTATATTCACATAAAGTGCATTTTTAATCTCTAAATCCTAATACTTATAGTCTCAATCAATTAATGATATTGTTGAATCGTGAAATTTAAGTGATGATTGTGTGATGTAAGGCAAACAAAGCATACTTATATTTTAATCTTTTTTAATATGATATTTTTGTATTTAAAACAGTGTTAATTATAAGAGATTCAGACTGAAACACAACTATATATCTTTGCTGATTCTAGGTTTCATTCTTGTGATTCATCCTACTACCACCACCTCAATTCTCATCCCAGCAGAGAGGAGGAGGAGTAATCACTACTCAGGATAAGGAGGTAGACCAAAGTACTACGTGTCTTCAGAAGAAGTATTCGAAAACTCAGTACGAGACAGTCAGAATGGCAACGAATCTATTGCGACCTTGGAATGGAACAACAAGCCATCCACAAATGAAAAGAAAAGGAGAATCATGTCGGAGAACCCAGAGTTCAGCTTGCACTTGGAGTCCATCCATTTTTTGTTTCTCTCTTACTGTTGGCAACTTTAAATGGAAGAAAAGTTTTTCCTTTTTTCTTTTCCCGGATGGATGAAAAGTAATTTCTTGTTAAAGTTTATTCCGAATAGATTAGTTTTGGGAAAAATTTTAATTAAATACCATTTGAATTTATAAAACCCCTAGAAGTCTCTCGAATTTGTAAGAAGACTAAGGCACCAAGGACCTATGAGGGACATACAAATTCAGGTAAAATTACCTTTTTATCCTTAGTTTTGAATAAATCAAAAAATAAAAATACCCTCGCTGGAGGGCCACCATCGGCCAGCTGCCACCAGCGAGGGGGTGGGAGTTTTTTTTTTTTTTGGGGGGGGGGGGGGAGGGGGGGATTAGGTTTTTTTTAAAAAAAAATTAATTGAAAGTGTGAGGAATGGGGTTCGAACCCTCAACCCCTCACACATCCATAAGGCCAAGTGGCCTAAACTGGTGGGCTACTTGGTACCTTTAATATATATATATATATATATATATATATATATATACATTAACAAATATATATATTCTTCTTAACATTTTTTCAATGGTATTTACAAATTCCATAACGCCAATTACAAATATCATAATGCAATTTACAACTTTTTTTGGAGGTTTACATTTTTAAACTCTTTGATGCCCCTGATTGAAATTCAAAAAAGAAAAAAAAAATACTTTTACAAATCTCATAATGCAAATTATAACTTTTTTTTTTTGAGATCTACACTTTTCAACTCTTTGATGCCCCTGGTTGAAATTTAAAAAAAAACACACGCACACACACACACACACACTTACTTTTACAAATCTCATAACGCAAATTACAACGTTTTTTAGAGGTTTACACTTTTCAACTCTTTGATGCTCTTATTTGAATTTTTTTTAAAAAAAAAGAACCATTTTTACAAATCTCATAACACAACTTACAAATCTCATAACGCAATTTACAAATCTCATAATACAAATTACAACGTTTTGCCAGTTTTAGAGAAAACCTCCAGTTTTGGTTTTATACAGAGTTTTGGCCAAGCAGAGAGCCTTGATGTTTTAATACTTTGAAAACTGTCAGTTTGGCCTGAAAACCTCCAGTTTTGATGTTTTGGACTAAAATTGATTTTACATGTCAAAGTCCAAAACTCGAGTTTTGATAGTTTTCATCGTTGAATTTGAAATTCAAATCTGACGATTTTAAAAAACCTTCTTATTTGATCTTAATACTTCCTATTATCATTATCTAATATTCCTAGCTATGTTTAACCACTATGTTAGTAAGTTTCAAATGTTTTAGAGAATGTTTATTGAAGGTTTAAAACAAAAGCAAAAAGTGACGTCAACACATTAAATGCAAAACCCAGAAAGTTGCATTCTTTTGGGTAATCCGTCTACATACGTCTACAAAGAATTAAAGATTGCTTCCTACTCCAGTAACTGCTTCTCCAACGGATTAATTTGCCAAAAGTCAACTCTGAACTTCTGTATAGCTGGATTAAGTAAAGATTAGTGAGAGAAGAAGACCAAAGCTTAACTAAAACCTTGTCTGATGAAGGCAACAGTCATATTGAAGAATCCAACGGTCATTTAATGTTCTCTTGATATAAATAAAGCTGCATTCAAGTCTTCTCAACCAACACATCTGCTGAAAACGAATTGCATTCAAGTATACATTTATTTCTTTCAGTTTTCACTTGTGTAGTATCTTCTGATACATTGTACTTCAGTGTTTATCAATATCCACTCTTTGAGAAAGTTGTTTGATTGTAATTCATTTATTATAAAGAATTACAAGTCATGGGACTTGATGATTGGGTTCATTGATTACAACTCATAAGAGGGAGTAAGTTCTAGTGAAAGAATTACTCTTGAGTGCAGAATGTATAATCAATTGTGATACTGAAAATCCCAGAAAGTCTGCGAACTGGACGTAGGTCAAATGGTTAGACTGAACCAGTATAAATCTGCGTTTCTAGCTATTCTTCTCTCCACTATGTTCATCTCTGTTTTCATTGCTTTAAAACATAGCATATTTCAAAAATTTTAAAAATCTCCAATTCACCCCCCTCTTGGTGATTTAGCTCCACCTTCATATCTGACTTTTCATCAATTTCCATAATTTTTTCCTATAAGGGTATTTTAGGAAAATACACATAATTAACTAATTTAACTTCCTTCCTTAATCCCTCCAAATTTTAGTAAATAACTCCTATAATTAGAACCAGAGGGAGTATCTTGTAGCATCATGATAAATTATTTTACTGTTTATGGTATTTAGATAAAATTGCCAAGTAGTTTATTATTTGGCGTCCAGTCAAAGTGTCATTATGCCATGTTCAGTCAAACTTAACTTCTATTAACACCATAGCGATATTATCATGTTTTTAAACTTCCGAACTACATTAACACTAAAAAAACTTCCAAAGTGGCATTTAAATTTCATGAATACTTTTGGAACAGATTTAAATATTAACCCTTAACTTTTTAATGTTAAGTATTTGGATCCACATTCTATCCGGGCTTACCTCGTATTCATTATTCGAGGAAGCCTTAGGTGGTTTTCTGTTTTTTTTTTTTTTCTTTGTTGTTTAGAAACACCATGGGCATTTCAAATTTGAAAAATCTTTTTCTGTTATATAGCTTCGAGCCCACAACTGTTTAAGCATTTAAACCAAAACTTTTTTCCAAAAAAAAAAAAAACCGGGGGGGGGGGGGGGGAAGTAAAACCAAATCTTCCCCCACCCCATTTTTTTGATTATGAGACTAAATAATTTAAATGAAAACAGTTTGCTCACACTCTACATTTTTTGATACAAAAACCTTATAGAGAACCCAATATATACATGTGGCCCAATCCTACAACAAAAATCCAATCTATCATGAAAAACTAAAGAGGACAACCTACACTTGACTTGGGCTCAGTTACACTCAGACACAATAGCCCCTCTAATCCTATAAATTGACTATAAAATTTACAGGCCTTTATTTACTAAAACAAATAAAAAATTACCCAAATTTGCATATTTATAAGTCTAGCTGCATCATTTACAAATCAAATTTAATAATTCATATTTACACCTCAAACTTTTATTTTACAAGTTTAATTACGTAATTTACAAGTTAAGTTTGTGAAAAACTGAATTCACTAATACATGTTATTATTTAATTTTGGTCAAAGTATAACTTCGGTCATTTATATTTACATCAAGTTTTATTTTAGTCCTTTATATTTATAAAGTGCATTTTTAGTCTCTAAATCTTAATACTATTAGTCTCAATCACTTTACGATATTGCCGAATCGTCAAATTTAAGTGATGATGGTGTGATATAAGGCACACAAAGCATACTTATATTTTAATCTTTTTTAATATCATATTTTTGTATTTAAAACAGTGTTAATTATAAGAGATTCAGACTGAAAAACAGCTATATATCTTTGCTGATTCTAGGTTTCATTCTTGTGATTCATCCTACTGCCACCACTTCAATTCTCATCCCAGCATGGGATATGCAGCAAAGTAGAGAGGAGGAGGAGTAATCACTGCTCAGGATAAGGAGATAGACCAAAGTACTACGTGTCTTCAGAAAAAGTATTCGAAAATTCAGTACGAGACAGTCAGAATGGCAACGAATCTATTGCGACCTTGGAATGGAACAACAAGCCATCCACAAATGAAAAGAAAAGGAGAATCATGTCGAAGGACCCAGAGTTGAGCTTGCACATCGAGTCCATCCATTTTTTTGTTTCTCTCTTACTGTTGGCGCAACTTTTTTTTTTTTTTTGGTATAACAATTTTAGGAAAGGAGTCAGGCTCACCCACTGTCTAAGGGTAGAGCACTTGGAGTCCAGTCTACAGGAGATACTGGCCAGAGAGTACATATGCTTCCACCTCTATCAGCGTTACCACTGCTTCCTAGATCCCTAGGATACCTCCCCCAACGCCTTGACCAACGCAAAATTCGAACCCCCTCCTAAAGGTGAAGAAAACCGACCCCCACGCCAATTGAACCGAAGAACGAGGGGTCTCTTGGCACAACTTTAAATGGAAGAAAAGTTTTTCCTTTTTTCTTTTTCCGGATGGATGAAAAGTAATTTCTTGTTAAAGTTTATTCCGAATTGGTTAGTTTTGGGGAAAATTTTTATTAAATACTATTTGAATTTATAAAATCCCTAGAAGTCTCTCAAATTTGTAAAAAGACTGAGAGGTGCCAAGGATTTATGAGAGATATGCAGATTCGGGTGAAATTACCCTTTTACCTTTAATTTTGAATAAATCAAACAATAAAAATACTTTTGCCGGAGGGTCGCCGCCAGCTGACTGCCACCGACAAGGGGGTGGAGTTCTTTTTTTTTTTTTGGTGGGGGTGGGGCGGGGGAGGGTTAGTTTTTTTTTTTAAAAAAAAGTTTTCATTGAAAATGTGGGGGGTGGGGTTCAAACCCTCAACCCCCCATACATCCATGGGCCACTTGATACCTTTAATATATATATACATTAATAAATATATATATTCTTCTTAACATTTTTTCAACAGTATTTACAAATTTCATAACGCAATTTACAAATTCCATAACGTCAATTACAAATCTCATAATGCAATGCCCCTAATTGAAATTCAAAAATGAAAAAAGTACTTTTATAAATCTCATAACGTAAATTATAACGTTTTTTTTTTAGATTTACACTTTTCAACTTTTTGATGCCCCTGGTTGTTTTTTTTTAAAAAAAAAACACTTTTAGAAATCTCATAACGCAATTTACAAATCTTATAACGCAAATTGCAATGTTTTTTTGGAGATTTATACTTTTCAACTCTTTGATACCCCTAATTGAAATTTTTTATTTAAAAGAAAAAAAAACACTTTTACAAATCTTATAACACAAATTACAAATCTCATAACGTAATTTACAAATCTCATAATGCAAATTACAACGTTTTTTTGGAGGTTTACACTTTTCACCTCTTTCATGCCTCTGATAGAATTTTTTTTTAAAAAAAATGCACTATCACAAATTCCATAATGCGAATTACAAATTTCATAATGTCATTTACAACTTTTTTTCAACTTTACATTTTTGTTTTTAATCAGAGGCATGAAAGAGGTGAAAAGTGTAAACTTCAAAAAAACATTGTAAATGGTGTTATGAGACTTGTAATTAACATTATGGAATTTGTAAATCGCTTTATGAGATTTGTAATAATGCATTTTTTTTTCAATCAGAGGCATGAAAGAGGTGAAAAGTGTAAACTTCCAAAAAGAAAGTTGTAATTTACGTTATGAGATTTGTAATTTGTGTTATGAGATTTGTAATTTGCGTTATGAGATTTGTAAAAATGCTTTTCTTTTTTCTTTTTTTTTGAATTTCAATCAGAAGCAGCAAAGAGTTGAAAAGTATAAACCTCCAAAAAAAAGGTTGTAATTTGGGTTTGGATTCTTTCAGAATCCTTTTCCTCCTTTTCTTCTCAGTATCTGATCTACACCCTCAGATTTTTAAAAATAGATGATTTAGATTTAATATTTTATAAAACTATTATTTTGAACATGAAAAAATAAACTTAACTGTTAAATCATAATCTACATAATTTATACTTGTAATACAAACAAAATTAATAAAAAAATTAATTTATAAAACACTATTATCATTGTTTTAGAAAATATCAAATCTGAACCGTCCATTTTTTCATCTAAGGGAGGAAATAAGATTCTGAGAAGAAAAAGAGAGAAAAGATTCTAAGGAAATCTGCTCCCGTTGTAATTTGCGTTATGAGATTTGTAAAAGTGTTCTTTTTTAAAAAAAAAATCAATCAAGGGCATCAAAGAGTTGAAAAATGTAAACTTAAAAAAAAAAGTTGTAATTTGCGTTATGAGATTTGTAAAAGTGTTTTTTTTAAAAAAAAAAATTCAATCAGGGGCATCAAATAATTGAAAAGTGTAAATTTCCAAAAAACGTTGTAATTTGTGTTATGAGATTTGTAATTTGTGTTATGAGATTTGTAATTGGCGTTATGAAATTTGTAAATCGCGTTATGGAATTTGTAAATACCATTGAAAAAATGTTAAGAAGAATATATATATATATATATATATATATATATATATATATATATATTAATGTATTTATATATTAAAGGAACCTGGGCCACTTAACCCCATGGATGTATGGGATGCTGGGGGTTCGAACCCCACCCCCCACACTTTCAATGAAAACTTTTTTTATAGAAAAAAAACCCCTAAACCCAAAAAAAAAACCCCACCCTCCTCGCCGGTGGCCCTCTGGCGAAGGTATTTTTATTTTTTTTATTTATTTAAAACTAGGGGTAAAATGGTAATTTTACCTGAATTTACATATCTCTCATAGGTCCTTGGTACTTCTCAGTCTTTTTATAAATTCAGGAGACTTCTGAGAGTTTTACAAATCCAAATGGTATTTAATTGAAATTTTCCCTTAATTTAGTTTGTTGCTTTTCAAATTTGTTTAAAATATAAAAATATTATATTAAAAAGATAATATATAAACATATTTTGTTTGCATTTAATTATATGAGCATCACTTAAATTTGATGAATTAGTAATTTTTGTTAAGTGAGACTACTGAGGGATTGAAAATGTACTTTATAAACGTAAGAGACTAACCTGAAACTTTTTCTTTTTTTTGGGTCCGTCCGGTTTGTCGGAACCTTTGATATTTGGTTCACTAATGTGCATTTGTGCTGAATTAGATTCACAGTTGCGGGGAAAGAGCTTTCAACACTATTTTTTTTATTCTCACACTTCGAATCCAGAACATAATTAAGATAGAATAAATCCCTTTCTACTTAAGATATTATACCGACATGAAACTTTATGCAAAGATAAAAGACTAAACGTCTAAACCTATCATTTATCCTTTCTCTTTGCAGTAATCCTCCTACAGTTCAAAGATTCCACGATGGAACCATCAAAACCACTTTTACCACACCAAGCCAATTAGGTTCCGAATAAATATAAGACTTATTTCTTTTATAGTTATCATTTTATACCCAACCTATTTATTCGACTTAATTTAATGTTATACAAAAATATTTTAAAAAGATTATGTTATATTTGCTACAATTAAATATATTTTTTTTGAATTTTCTTAGATTAAATAAATAGGTTTTATATTTGGAATAAGTAAATTGTTGTCGTCATCATTATTAGGGTTAAGGGACAATTGTGTCCCGTGAGTTGTCATCCAGAGACAATTTTGCCCTTAAGGTGTCAAAAAAAGAGCAATTTTACTGTGACTGTTATCCAAGTTAATTATGATTATTAGCTTATCAAATATATTAAACTGATAATTTATATGTCATCCATATCATTTTTATTAAGATGTAAATTTAGATTTTAAATATAACTAGAAAAAAAATGAAGTCCATAATATGTGCACTTCCAAGAAAAGTTTATAACAAAAATAACAAAAATAATGTGAATAACATGTATACTATAATTAATTAAGAACAAAATTGTTTTATTTTTTATGCTTCTGCGATTAAAAAAAAATTATCCCTTAATTATTGTTATTATTATTGGACCATTTTGTGAAAGATTCAAAGAATGCTGATAGCGTGGCATACATAACCATAATAAGTGAAGAGACTGAGATTGACAAAAAGTGGGGCCCATGCATGATGAAGAAGTAAAATCAAGCATGAATTGAAAGGGCGTGGTCCCCACCATTGAGATTGGGAATGGATAGGTTATAAGGAAAATGTTAACGCGTGCACGTGGGCACCATAAAGTTGCCGTTTTGACCCCTCAACAACCTTTTTCATTTATTTTCTAAACAAATATCTACTCACTTCCAATATTTTTAGGATAAAACTTATAAGATAAATAGAAAAAAAAACTCTAAAATTATAAATCTCAAATTAGAATTGTTATCATAATAATAGAATTGTGCAACTTTATAAATAATTTATAATTTATTTTTTAAAAAAATACTTAATTAAAATTTTACAATTTCAAAATTCTTTTTCTATATATTTTTTTTTTCATAAAACTCATCCAAAAAGGAATCAATAATGTAGTTCTTTTTTTTTTTTTTGATATTACAAGTGGGGGGAGGGGGGAGCGGGCTCGAGCCCGAGACACTAGGGACGCCAACTACTTAGAGCTGGCAGAGATGCCATGGCGCTACTAAGCGCCAGGCTAATGTAGTTCTTTTTAATATCTTCTTCTTTCAATTAACTAACCGTCAATGCAATAGAGACTACAAGGATAATATTTTGGGAAAATTATAATGAAGGACCTAAGAAAAAAAATATTTATTAAGAAGGACCATAAAAAGTGGTAATTATTTTAAAGGACCAAAAATTAAAATATCAAAATAAAAGGACTAAATTACCCTTAATCAGATTTTCTATCTTCTCATTAACTAAATCTGGAATGATTTTTTCTTATATGAGAATCTAGAATAATTGATGGATAATAATAAATAGATATCAATTCAAATAATTTTTTTCCCATTGTAGAATCACTCAAGATTATTATGTTAGAGAAAAGATAGGAAAGATGGAACTTTTTATGGTTATAGCGAAAGGAAAGAGGGATTTGGTTTCTTTAACCACGTTCTTCTCTTTTGATGGGGTTTTTCTGAGTTAAAAGCATTTTGCTTTATTTTCTGTTTATCTGGGAATGGAACAACTGGTAATATTAAATGGATATCAGGTACTTTTGGCTGCCTCAGCACAAAAAATCTCAGGTCTAACACTGCAAACGATTGCACAACGCACGAGGCTTCTTCTGCCACACCATAAAAAGCTTCATCTTTCCTATCTTTTTTCTAGTATAATAATCTGGAGTGATTCAACGATGGGAAAAAAATTATTTGAATTAATATCTGTTTATTATTATATATTAATTATTTTAGATTCTTATGTAAGAAAAAATCATTCCATATTCAGTTAATAAGAAGATAGGAAGAAAAAATCATTCCAGATTTAGTTAATGAGAAGATAGTAAATCTAATTAAGGGTAATTTAGTCCTTTTATTTTAATATTTTAATTTTTGGTCCTTTAAAATAATTACAACTTTTTATGGTCCTTCTTAATAAATATTATTTTTCTTAGGTCCTTCGTTATAATTTTCCCTAATATTTTTTACTTTGATTTTAAAATTTTGTCGTGCTTTTACACTTTTAAAAATATATGATATTAAATGCACTTTTAGTAAAATTATATGAGTATTTTTACATTTTTACCCATGTATTTACTACTAAATCATTAAGTATTAATTGAAAAATTTTAATAAATGAGTTTAGTTGAAAATTTTGGAATAAATTGTTCTTAATCAATAGAGTTAAAACTCATAAAAATGATTACAATCAAATCTATAAATTTGAATAATTTTCTTCTATCTACCATATAATTCACTTTTTTAAAAAATAACTTGGTTCATATATTCTATTTACTCCTTTTTATAATATGCAAAGTTGTCCAAGCATTTATTTTTTTTTATCATTTTTTTCTAATTAATTATATTCTCTCTCCTCATCTTTTTTCATACTACATCCTTTTTCATACTTTCTCTTATTACTATTGTATTTCTTTTTCTTACTTGCCCCTTTATAACTTAGGGTACACTTGAAAAAAAAAGTTTATTTATAACATATTTATTATTTTTAACTAATTTTTAAACCTCATAATTCAGTTATCAAACTCTTATAAAAAAAACTGGATGAAGTATAATATATACTCCATATGTTTCTTATTATGAGACACATTCAACTAATCCTCACATAGACCAAAGAATGATAGTTAATTCATTAAATTTATTCTATATTGAAAACTTTTTCTAATTTTATCCCTCTTCAAATGATGTGACTTAATTTTTCAAACTTTAAACCTCAATTAATAACAATAGTAAAATAGAAAAAGGTAATTAATGAGTTGTTGATAACTTATATTTGGGACCAAAAATTACTTCTAGAATATGTCATATAATATAAGGACTACAGAGAGTAAATCATTTGGAGAGTAATTAATTCTTATTTATAAATTTTGTCTCTCTAATTAATGCTTAAACACGGCTTCTCTTATTTTTCTCTATCCTTTAAAATCTCATTTAATATAGATAAATTTGGGGAAAAAATTTAATCTAAGACAAATTTAATGAATTAACCGCTTTTCTTTAATTCCTATAAACTGGTTGGAAGCTGGTAATGAAGTGGTTGAAAGGGGAGAGGGGCTTCTCTACTTTCCTTGTCTTCCACTTCTTTATTTCCACCTTTAGATCAAAAACTCTGAACATTTGAATTTAATATCATTCTATAAGAATTTAGAAAAAATATATAGAATATTTTAATAAAAATATAAAGATACGAACCATTTGTATCAACTTTTAATGATTTAAATTTATTTATATACATTTTATGTTATTTGATACTCTAATAATATTTTTATTTCTCAATCCTTCGGAGTTGATCTTATGGTAAGAATAGAGAAATAGAAGGAACTAGACAGTAAAAACGATGGAGAGGTTCCGGTCCCCGTCCTGTTTGAAAGTTGAGTAGATGGAGTATGAGTCATCTAAGACAATGCTTCAGCCCAAATTTGGGAAAATCTTTTTCAAGGCCCATATTATCAAAAGAATTCTAAAAAAGGCTCCAAGATTCTGAAAATTCCAGAAAAAACCCTAAGATTCTCAAAATTCCAGAAAAGGACCAACGTGAGTTGTTAACGAGGATGATATAGTTGTTAGCGGGATACTGATATAGTTGTAAACTGGGCTGATTTAGTTGTTAAAAAAATTAACAACTATTTCAATTCCGCTAACAACTATATCAGTCCGGTTAACAACTTCATAAATTCTGAAGGGCCTTTTTTGGAATTTTCATAATCTTGGGGCCTTTTCTAGAATTTTCAGAATCTTAGGGCCTTTTTTAGAATTTTTTTAGTAAAAAGGGCCTTGAAAAGGATTTTCCCCCAAAGTTTTGGCATCCGCTTGGAGTCCCTAAATGTACATTTCTCAAACCTAGACCATACCAAATGGAAACACACAATCAATGTTTAAAAGTCTTAGTGTACGTATACTAAAAATGCTTATTTTGATTAGGGGAAAAAAGCAATTAGTGAACCAAATCCCTTCATATACTAGATCAACCGTGTGGCATGATATGGTTTTCTTGACGATCCAATCAAATTAGTTGGTTGAAATGTTGAATCAATCTTAGTGTGCGTGTGGTTGATGTCAACTTTAGTTTTTGAAATTATTCTCAACATTAATTGTATTTATACTATTCTTCCTCTTTTTGATTTTATATATGTGTGCATGCCCAGACATCATGCATGTGCTTCCCCTATGCGGTTTTTCAAAAACAAAATAAATCAAACTGAGTTTGACAAGACTCCAACATATATAGAGCCGACGCTAAAGACACACCCACTCTTCTCGTACTCATAACAACCCCTTTGAATATATATAGTAGATTCCTCCTCCTTATCTTCTCGTATCTATCTATATCTATTCATTACTTTCTGCTTAATTATTCATTTTTTCTGTTTTGGGGTCAATTTTCTACTTACCATCACTCAACCTCCAATAATAATAAACATCGTAAACTTTCTCCCTCCAAGTCCAACTAATTAGGAGACTTCCCTTTTTAACTATCCCTCTTCAATTCCCATTAAGAGAAAAATGACAGGGACACATTTTCTTGTATACTACACCAAGTTTCAGTAATGAGTAGTATTGTTGATACGCATAACTTGTAAATATGACTTTTTATGAACTTTATTTATATGGGCTAGCTAGTGTATTGATCTCAGATCAATATTCCCCCCCCCCCCCCCCCCCCCCGGGATAAAATACTTAAAGCTTCCATCAGGGTTCGGATAATTAAATTGATTCTTCAAAATAATAAGTACTGAATTAATGTTATATGTAGGTGGGTTTTAATATCTTCTGGAAGCCTGAATTGGATAAAATTAGGATTGTGGTTGTGCTTAGCTTGTTCAAATACAGATTACTAATGAGACTATGAGAGTGTTGAAGATGATGAACATAATCAAATGAAAGAAACCAACCAAAAGAAATAAAACGGTAACAGCATCGAATTAATAATCCTGCTGCGGAATATAATGGAAAAACTAGAAATCTCTCATTACTAATAAATAAGCTACAAGAAAATGATCAACCCTGAAAATTGCTTTGTCGATCTGCTATATTCACATATTATAGGTAATAGTTAATCAAGAAACAGAAGAAGAATTGAAGGAAAAAAAAAAAAAAAAAGGCCCTAAAAGAAAACCAAAGAAAAATGCGATGCCTCTGATTCTGATAACATATGAAAGTTTATAAATAACACATCAGTCATGCCAGCAGAGAAGCATGACGACACATCTTCTAATAATGTATAGCCTTCCTTTCTGCTCTCTAATGTATCCTCCAAGCCTTCTGCATGGTACCTTCTTCTTTGATGAACCTGATGATCTCATGCTTTCACCGTTCATCTTTCTATATATATATATATATATATATGGATGTGTGTGTGTGTAATGATGTGTATAGACCTGAAGAGTCAGAGAATAAAGTGTTAAAACCAAATCCTACTCTTTCGTCTTTACTCTTTATTTTCTTCTTAAACTCTCTGAACTCACTGAGAATACTGAGAGAGAGACGACAAAGACAGAGAGAAGAGAAGCCTCTGTGTTGTGTTTCTTCGAACTCTTTGAAGTTAATGTCTCATATAATACTGAGTATGAGGCTTTAATAGAGCATACTCGGTGCCTCTTTTGGTCATTTTCTTAAAGTTATTACTATACACTAAGCCAAACGTGTGGTGCTTTTTCCAAATCAATATTATCTCCTCATTAATTGATGGGCTTCAATATATTATTAGTTATTCTTCAAAGTCTTTTTTTAACAAAAAAATGCTAGCTTGTACCAAACAAAATGTCACTATAGGCCCCATTTTGGTTTCCATGCTTCGCTCTGTATGTTTTTGCACCAAGATTTATGCAGAATCAGAGGGCAAGATAAGCTGTCGGCCATTGAATAAACCAAGTGATCAATAATAATGTTTATTATGAGAGTGCCAAGGTTCCTTAGATATTTGAGCTTTTTCTTCCATGAATTCATGGCTGTGAATAAACTAATAAGGAACTCATAATTAGGCTAATATGCCAAAGAAAATGAGAAGAAGTTTCCTATTGTCATGCTCTATGACCATGGGCTCCCCATTATTTATTTTATGCCCATTGTCAGTTTCTTCTTGGTATTGAAAAAATTTTAAAATTTTGGTATTTCCCACATATAAATGCTTCCTAAATTTATCTTCTAGGCAATTTCAAGGAGATAAAACTTGATGTTTCAAAAATTAGAATGAAGTTTGTGCATTTGTATAAATCATAAATGAAGTAAACATATACAATGTAACTTCCTATAATTTTTATTGCTTGTTAATAGTCATGATTTATATTCAAATTAGTGACTTCTTACAATATTTATTCATATATTAATGTTAATATTGATTGATTAATCAATATCTATTTATCAGTATAAAATATAAATTAATATGGACTAATATAGTAACAAATTTTATCTTCACGTATTTTATAATTATTGTTTGTCTTTTGTATATATAGCACCAAAAAATTCTCTAATGAGAACAATTCCTTTAAGAAAATGCAATCTCTATTTTTTTGTCAAGAGTAGCTCTTCTGAAAAATTCACAAATGCACACCTTTTGATCTTGCTACCACAACTAGATATAAATTGTACCAAATATGTAATGGCAGGCTAATAGTCAAAAGAGGAGCATGTGATTTCAAAGATGGGATATACACATAAAGACAAACATGTGTCAGATAAGATTCATCCCTAAGGACACTTATCAAGGAAAGCATGGTTGTGGCTCCTAGATCGAGTTCCCATCAACAGTGACAGATCTTCAAGAAAATATTTGGGGAGCTAAATGTATACTTATTAACTAATTAAAAAATTTTATGATTATATAACATTTTTAAAATATTATATTAAATTTTTTTTAAAAATATGAGGTTTGTTATGATTTCTTGAACTTTTGATATTAAAAGTAAAATGATGATAATTTGTTAATTATTCATACAAATTATTTCTTGAACTTTTGATACTATTTGTTCTTAATTTTGCATTATAGGTGTTTAAGAAGAAAATTTGAGATTTTGGAGGGTCAAAATGAATGTTTTGAGGACTGGGAAAAGTTATAGAAAAGTTCCCAGAATTTCTGAAAATTGTAAGTAATGTTGAAAAGGGACTAAGAAAATTACAGAAAAAGACCCATAGTTTTCAGAAATTATAATACTCCCTACAAAGTTTTCAAAGATTTGTACTTTAGTCCCTTTAAAAAAAAAACTAAACTTTTTTTTTTGGGGGGCCATGCCTAATGAAGATTTTTTTTTTTTTTTTGGTCGAAAGCCTAATGAAGATCCACCAGTGCCCATCAAGCAACTTAATTTATTGGGAGAATGGAACTATGATCTCAAATAAAAATAAAAATCTTGTAAATTGTCAATGACAAATGAAAAAACAGTTGTTAATAAGTAAAAGAGCTACTATTAATAAATAATGTGACATTTCTGATATTACTTTTCTGAATTGAGACCTTAATACCATTATCTATAATTTATATTTGGTTCAATTATCTATAATCAATCATTTAAAATTAATGATATTAATTATTTCTACTTACATACAATTTTTAAAAAATCTTCACATATAATTTAAATTTTAAGATTATATATGTGTGTGTGTGAAAAACAAAAATTGAAGAAATATATTTCCAACTAAGCTAATTAAAAAAAAAAAATTAAAGTATATTTGTAGTCCTTTAAGTTTACATGAGATATATTTTTTTATCATTGACTATATAAAGTATATTTTTGGTCCTATAATTTTAACACGGTTAATGTTGCTAATAGAAAATGTTAATGTAGCAAACTCAAGTGATAACTACATAAGCTTAAGTGATAATTGCATAATTAAATGCTATTAATATTAAATTTAAAATATGTAAAAATTGAAAAATATCTAAAACGGTAATGAAGCAGTCAATGTGTCAATCGGTTTATTTTAATTTAATAATATAAATATATTATATTAAAAAATAAAACTTAAATATGTTTTGTCAGCTACACAGTCATCACTTAAGTTTGCTGCATTACCTTTTTTCCGTTGGTAACTTTAACGGTGTAAGAAAGTACTACTTCTGGTCCTAAATATAAGAGTTAGTTGACTTTCTTTGGAGAGATTAAGGAAGCTAAATAAGTTACTTAATTATTTCATATGTTAAATATTCTTAGATTATATATTAGTTTATTAGTCAAACTAATAAGTTTGAAGTAAAAAATAAAAATACTTTAAAGTAATTTAATTAGCTTCCTTAATCTCTCCAAAAAAGTCAACTAGCTCTTATAATTAGAACCGGAAGGAGTATATCCATATAAAACTTAAAGAATTAAAAGTATACCTCGCGTTACAAAGTTAAGGGATCAAAAGTATACTTCGTGTAAAATTTAAAACACTAAAAATATACTTTTCCAAAAAAGAAATAACCCAACATATATATTTAGATATATGATTTAGAAGAATGGATGATTTATCAAATTTCAAGTATGTGAAAGATTATATGCACCTGGCTCACAGTTCTGAGAAATTTTGTTCAAGTAATGAAAACTTCACACTCTAATTGAATTAAATTTTTATATATATTTAGTATTAATTAAAAGATAAATCCTAGTAAAATTGCCTTTAATTTTTGTCTCCCTTATTCTTTTCAGATGGAAGACAGAAGACCTGTTGCTTCTTACATTCCCAAAAAGATGTTAGGTAAAATCCTAAATTGCAGTTGCATGCTTAATTTGCAGCAGAATCTGGAGTAGTTACTCTGATCAAGGAAATTCTTTAAGCCTAACCTACATATTGTTAAAGAATCAACGACTCTGATTTAAAAAAAAAGGGCAAAGTACAGAATATCCCACAGTGTTTTCTCTTGTGCTTCACCCTTTTAACTCTTGGAATAGCAGATTCTACATGTCTCTTTTTTCTTTCTGATACATGTTTCCTAAATGCTCTATGTAGTTATTACTTAAATATACACTGTCTGCTCCTATTATTTCGAACCACTAAAACATAATTAATCGATTTGGTTCCTTCATTTTTCTTTCAGGAAGCACAGTACCGGGGAATGTTGGCTTATATTTTTCTTGAATGGAATTGATTTATGTAACATCCTGAATTTTGGACCTAAAGACTAGAAAATTAGCCTATTTTCGGAGGACTATTAGACCCTATTTTTGAAAATGAATTTAGAATCAGTATTTTATTGGACATGAATAGTGTTTACTATTCACAAATACGTACATGAATAGTAATTACTATTCACAAATACGTATTCACTTTTTATAAATACGGTATTTAATCGATATTTTGAGAAATATGAAAAGTATTTACTATTTACAAATACGTATTCACTATTCAAAAATACGGTATAAACTATTCCTAAATACGTATTCACTATTTGAAAATACGTATTTACTATTCATGCGGGACCCACGTCAAATTATTTCTCCTCTGCCAACACCCGTGAAGTTTGAAAAATTTTGCGCGCGGGACCCACTTAATAATAATATTATTATAATATAATATCTTATACTTTGGAAAATAATAGAAATAAAATTATTTCCAATAAACCGTGAATTAGGTTTTTAAAGTAAGGGTATATTATAAACAAGTGAATTTCTATCTCAGAGTGGGTTATCTCCAAAGTCATTTCCGTAATCGGCGGAATGATTATTGAGATAGGTTGAAACCGATATTTTGAAGCAGGACAGATAGTGGAACCTGTAGGAAATAAATCATAACTCAAAATCCTTGAACTAAGTAGTAAACAACTGCACATATTATGAATCAGTGAATTTTTGTCTAGAAGTTGGTGTCACCCGAAGTAATTTCTGTAACCGTCAGTGTCCGACTTAAAATCTTCGGCAGGTTACGGAATACCCTAAATAGGATCAAAAATTTAGTTGACCCAGATATTTCTAAAGAGGAAAAATAGAACTTCAAGGCTGTGCTTCCGGATTCTTGAGAATTTCTAATATAACGCGATTAGAACACCGATCAGGGAATCTTTATAGGATAAATGCAAAAGAGTAAGAAAGTGTCATCGTCATGATGACGTCATCGATGACGTAAGCATCTTGATGACGTCATCGATGACGTAAGCAAATGGATTGGACGGTTGAGATGAAGCCATGTTTAAAGTCAAGATCCAACAGCCAAAATCTGACCTGATAAAGTATGAATAGTGTCATGCTTTTTCACTATAAATAGAGGCTTCATTTCTTCATTTTCTTCACACCAAACTCAGATCACAACGGTCGAGTTTAATAGAAGAGAGAGAATTCTTAGAGTTTAGAGTGAGAATTTAGAGTAAAGTTCTCGGAGCTGGAGAGAAGGAGTAAGAACATCAAGGGTAAGTTCTTTGGTCTCTAGTCTTAATATTTGGTAGTTTCTTTTGGTAATTATAGTAGAAATGCCAGATAGAGTTTTTCTGAGTATGCTCTGTGGCTGCAGCTTAGTCTGATCTGTCACATCAGAAAAGAATTATCCTTGGACAGTAAATATTATTTACTGGCACAGTAAAAAATATTTACCGGCACGGTAAAAATATTTTTACTGGTACTATTCACATGAATAGTGAATATCCAACATAGTTTCCGCAAATGCTGAAAATTAATGGTCACTGATAAAAATGATATTATAGGATATCCGAGGATTCCGGAGTCAGATTCAAAGGAAGTTTGGGGATACGTGAATAGTGTCGTATACGTGAATAGTGCCGTATACATGAATAGTGCCGTATACATGAATAGTAATTTACTATTCACGTGGAAGGAAGGTACGGACGCGTATTGTAACCTTAACTCTGATGCTTATGGTATGCTTATATGTGATAGATAGTCTAAAATTCTGTTTTTAAAAATTGATCATACACATACAATTTAATACGGGTTATAGTCTTGATAACGCCGTTATGTTTTCCTAGCGCTGAGGACACGGATGTACACCGTGGCACTGGTGAATAGTGCAGACTATAATAACATGCATATTGCAGTGGCTGTGTTATGTTATTATGTGAATATGAGAATAATGTATGTGATTATTGCTGTTTTGACATGAATATCTGTCATACATATTTGATACATAAGCATGAGGTTAACCGTTACCTGAGGTTCAATGGGTATTGAACCTCAGCTCTTACTGTAGCTTCAGGATTTTCGGAGTGAACAGAAACAGAAACAAGGGTAAGCAGCAGGCAGAAGGACTAGCTGGAGAAAGTCCTGTAGATATGTATAGTCTTTCGAACTCTTTGTATCAACAAACCAGTACACTACAGTGGTTGAATATCAGTTACTTTGTATTTAAAATCATTTCGTTGCTCAACTCTGGTTAAATTATTTTGAACTCTGATCAAATAATTTCGAAAATGCTTTAGAAAAGTTGGGGTGTTACAATTTATTTGGTTTTAGTAATAGTATTGATTAAATACAACGGATATATATAGGGTAGATTAATAAAGAAGAAACTTATTGTGAGAGAGAATAATGTCTCCTTTTAATTCTAATAAATTTTAAGCTCACATACATACCATCAACAATCAAACATTTGAATAAATTATTAACAAAAAAGTTTCACTTAATAACTTTATTATTGATTACTTTCATTAATCTTCCTCCACTTTTTTTTTTTTTCGAGAAGACTCCATATTGCGTGATCTAAATTTTGTTTCAACAAAAATGGTATAGAAGTCAACAAAAAATTTAACTTGATAATAATTTTATTGATTATTCTCTCTGATCTTCCTCTTTCCTTTTTTTAGCACTCCATATTGTCTGATGTAAATTTTGTTTCAATAAAAAATATAAAAGTTACATCATTTTATAGAATATTGGGTTTCTTTTTGAACATGAAAGCTCAGAAGTGAGATGATGGGCAAGATGTTTAAAATGTGATTTTTATTATGGGTTCCAAAAGGGGACCAACTATTGGGAGCCATTAATTCATTGATCCTACACAAGAATACACAAGAAAGAAGAGTGTGTGTGTAGATATGAGCACGCAACTGATAATGAAAGAGACAAAAAACCTAAAATACTATTTATTATGAACATTGTCTGAGCCATTGCTTTCTGGCTTTCCTACAAACCTTTGATTCCTTTATTTTAAGCTGTAATGGACAAAGAGGACAGCCATACAGCACGTGAAAAGCTTGTGAGGAGCATGGTTCCTGCCTTTCACTCCCTAGACAAACGCTTGACTTTTTTTAGTTTCTTGTTCTCCATTAACCCTATTAATCTCCCACCTTGTCCACTTCACAGTTCATTAATATCTTTTTTTTTCTCGGAGTTGTAAAAAAAATAAAGTGGGTTTTTATAAGTTGGAATTGTTAATTTTAGACGGAATTATAAATCTTTGTGTTGGATTAATCAAAGATTATGTTTTCCCTAATTTATACCATTAGTACGGTTCAGTGTACTTAGTTGCCTTTGTTACATATATGACAGTGTGATGAGAAGAAACTAGGATTTGGCTGTTAATTCTTAAGAAGATTTAGCTTCTTAAATTAATAGTAAGCTAAGTCAATGACTAAATAATAATAATGTTACAGAAGTAAACTTGGTCATTACGTTATTGTTAAACAAAAACAAAACTACTAATAACTCTTATTATCTGCTGATTCATACGTATAAATGATCCATTTTTCCATTACTGTCAAAATGCAACCAAAAACACTCTTTTAAGCTCCCAAATTAGTAAATTAATCTCTGTTATTATTTATTAACTTGTCTATTAATTTGTTGATAGAATGTTGCATTTCATCAAAGAGATTATCTACCTATAATCTAAATATAAAGTTCATGAAATTGTCTATATATATAAATGACACAGCTCTGTGGGATGTAAATATTATTGTTGACTATATTCTTGTGTTAATTGGATTAACCAAGGATTATTTTGTGTTGTGCATCTTAATTAAGATTAGTATGGTTCAATGGACTTAGTTGTCTTGAATACATACAAGACATTTTGCAACAGAAACTAGAGATTTGGGTGGTGGTGACAAGGCATAGCTTTTTAAGAAGATTTTACCTTTTAAATAATAGTATACGTCATGCAAATGAATACTAATAATCATGATGGTGTGAAAGTAGACTCAATAATTTCATTATCAAGCAATCAAGAATTAAATTTTACACAACTCTTTTCAATTTTTAGATTATGTATTGCAAAATCTTTTTTGAAACTCGATAATCAGTTTTTCTAATCTTGACTTTTCAAGTTGTCAAGATAATACTTTACCATTAATTAAATAGCATGTTAAGAGAATTAACTTTATAATAAATTTTAAGGAGGTCATTATACAAAATAATAAATTTTAGAAACATTTATTGTAGCTAAGCTATTATACTTTGTTATTAAAATAACAATATATTCATATAGTTCGTTTAAGTAAAAGACACTCAATATTATATCAGACTAGATTTATGTGAGTGAAAGTTTTTTATACTATGATCTTATCATTTGAGGTCCAATGTGTCTTGATCTTGAATTAGTTGATAGTTTCAAATACCGTATACTTTTTCTCCAGTCCTAAATATAAGACAAAGTTGAATTTTTGGAAAAATAAGCTAATTAAATTAATTTAAAGTATTCATATTTATATATTTTTTTCAAACTATTTAGTTTGACTAATAAATTGATATATAATTTAAGGATACACAACATATGATATGATAAAGTAATTTATTTAGTTTTCTTAATCTCAAAAAAAAAAAAGTCTATGATTCTAAGTTCTAACTATGAATGGCTATTTACATAAATTTAAATATAAAATTTTAATAAATTTGTGTGGTTCTAAAATCCAAAGATCAAGTATTGACACATAATTTCAAATTAAATAAATTTGTGTAATTAATTTTTTTTCGTGTAATAACATGTAACTTAATTAATTTTATGTAAGTTTTCCCATGTTCAAGAGATTCAATTTTTTTTTTTTTTTGCCTATCCTATATCTAGAGCTTTACCCCAACTAATTCAGATCCGACCTGCATCTCACACTTGGCAATAGTGGGAGAGCATCTCAACGGGGTTTTTCTACATTCACAAGGTTTAAACTCAATACCTTACTTAAACGACATAAGCCGCTTACCACTTGAGTGAACCCTGTTGGTCAAGAGATTCAAATTGAAACAACTAAGATTTTATTTTATTTTTTTGATAATAAAATTTTAAGAAAGGGGTTGGATTCACCTACGATCTAAGGGCAGGGTGAAATCTCTCTTCCTCCTAGGTGATACTGATATTGGGTAAGGCGAGCTGTCTATTACCCTCAGGCGTTAACCTAGGCACCTAGAAGCTAGGATGCCTTCTCAACGCTTTGACCAACTTCAGGATCAAATCCCTCCTTTTGGTGAGAGTGTCCAAACAGATTTTAGTTTGTGTTTACATATGGAATTCCGCCATGGGCCAAGACATAACTGCGAATTCTTGTTTTGGGCCTTGATGACTTTTTTGGGCTCTTAAGAGTCAAAATTATGAATCTTTTTTTTTTTTTGGTCAATGGAGTCAAAATTATGAATCGAACTGAAAGGCTGACCTCGTTTTACTTTTATGGACAAATTGAAGGCTCATATCTTTTTTTTAAAAAAATGCAAATGAAGGCTCACAGCTAACCGAGCTATTCTTGGATATCATAGATTCAGGCTTGTCGGCCTCTTTTGATAAACTATCACGAATATGATGTTGTCCTAAATTTAACTTTTTTGGAGGCTATTATTATATATTATTAGCGCCAATGTGAGTTGGCATGGATGGTAAGAGATCTAGGACTAGGTCCTTGGGTCGTGGGTTCGATCCCCACTGTCGTCGCTGGGACTCCTTTTGTAGGCGATCTCGTAAGTCCCCAGTAAGTGTTCATAGAGCCCGAAGCCGTGCCTTGGCCTTGGTAGGGGGACTGATACCGAACCCTCCAGAACTTTTTTTTATACAAATATATATATATATATATATATATATATATATATATATATATATATATATATAAATAATTAGCATGAACTATTTCCACACTAGTATGAGGTAAAATCAACTGGGAAAATCACGGAGTTTTAAGGAAAGAATAGCGGGAGAGGCAACCTCAAACCCTCAACTGCATACTGGATGGCAATACAATAAAAATAATATAATCACTAAAATATACTCATAACAAGAAGCATTGACATATTATTATTTTTTATATTAAAAATTGTCATTATATATTTACCCATTTATTATGAGTCTTTTTGGTTATTATATTTCTTCTGACCTCATAATGATTTTCTCAAATTAATAATTTTTTGCTCAGAAAAAAAATTCCCAAATTATTAATTGGATCCCTATGCTTTTGACTTTTTTAAAAACTCAAGTCTTAAACCTTAAACTTTGAATCAATACTTTGACCTAAATGTATCCAAAAAAAAAAAAATACTTTGACCTAAAAAAACAACTTTAAATCAATACATGGAGAAGGAGAAGGAGAAGGGATGGTTTTTTTTTTTTTTTTTGGTTGATGCTTGAAGAGAGTTGGCTTTTTTTTTTTTTGATAAGAAAGAGAGTTGGGTTTTTGGTTAGCTCACATTTGTTAGCTAAAGTTTGGGCCTACTGTCAGATCCAGGCATTTTTTTGGTTTGTGCTTTCAGTATTAGATCATTTATGCTTTATTGTTCTTGTTTTTTAATCGTCTGATGCTTGTTGGGCCTTTGTATATGTTTCCTTCGTTGTACTTGTTTTCTCTATCTGCTTCATAAAAACATCCATACGCTGGTATGTTAGCTGCTAAAGCATTTTTTCATGTATTGTTTTATTTAACTATTAATAAAATTGTCTCTTATAAGAAATATAACTCAATTTCTATAATTTTATCCGTTTTAAATATTGGTCTCTAATGTTAAAAGCATTTTGGATACTTAAATTTTTTTCCAAATTTGACACGAAAGTCAAGGTAGCTTTTGTGAGAAGGAAAAACTGTTGGCCGTTGTTAAAAGTATTTTTGAAATGTAATACAGACATAATCTAAGTTAAAATGAGTCCACTTTTAGAGATTGGATTTTAAGTGAATAAATCCATATGAACCAATTATTACTTTTTTCTATTAAATACTGCATCAAATATATCTATCTAAACCTCCTGGCCCCTCAATCATTGGTCCACTTGTACTACAAACATGGCGTCTACATCACGTCTTATTGGATCTGACCTGGATCATTGTCTGCGGCAAACCCGTTCACTTATATATTCGTCATTTGGTATTTCAATGCTTTAAATGTCAGTCATTGGCCAGTTCAAAGTCGCCATTATTTACCCAATAGTTTACTGGTGTGATCTTCGAAAGCATTCTGTTTCAACCGTAGCATTTAATTGTACATTTTCCATAAACATGCATGCCCTTTTTCCCATCCAATGTGAACAGGTTATTTTTTCCATCCTGTAATCACCACTATTCGACCATTGGGTCATTCTAGCGGTCACATTTAATTATTAACATGGATCCATTTAAGTTTCAAGCCAATTTATTCTTTCTTGAAACTGCATTTCGTCAGTTGCGAAACTCCTTTGTCAACTTCTTCTTCCAACAGTATACATTATACTGGATTTCCTCTGAATTTCAAGACTCTTCAATGAATGCCTGTTTTGTCTTCGACTTTCTTTCTCTCAATGGTCGTTCCAACAATTGGGGTATTACCATGAGGGTGTTGGAACAATTTTCGACGTCCCATACACCTGCATGCATCTACCTATAACTCACAATGTAGTCCTCTCAGATTGTCAGGTATATACTTCAGCATTTTCGTTTCAACTTCCCCATTCTCATTCTATTATTTCCTTTTTTTTTTCCAGATTATATTAATCAACATGTCAACCTTTGACTATTACATGTAGGGTGGCTTGTGTTTAGTAGTTATGCGCAGACGTGATGTTATGCGTAGGGTTGTTGGTGTACTCAAACCAAATACATGTTTTATCCTCAAGTTTGTGGATGATATTAATTGGTGGGGTTATCCAAGTAACAATAGCCTAATTGGTAATTATCTTTCTGACCCATGATTCTCTGAACCAAATCACGAATTTGTACGTATTATAGGCAATTCTATATATACTAACAGTACATGTCAAAACTTACCTAATTCAGATGTTTGTGGTATTCTTCGTTCATCATATCAGTCATCACAATACAAGTGCAGAGGGATTTATTCCATGGCTTTGGTTTTGGAACTCGAAGACAAGAGGCATTTTCTTTTCTTAAAGTCAAACGTGTTATTTCCTTAATGATATTACATTTAAATCGATATATGTCAGAATTAAATTTTGTTCCTCAAATATGATATTGCAGGAAAAAAATTCCTTATTAGATGTATCTTAATGGGTGAGGCACTTGAAATGGCCCTTCCTCTTCTAAGTAATGTTAACAACGGTTTTGACGTTTTCATTGTTCTTAAATATGCTAAGATTACTCAGAAAATTGAATGTGGGAAGTTGACGAATGTTATTATTCCTATTCCGAACATTTTGAGAGAAATACTCCTTTCTCCACTAAGTTTCTGTTGTTTATATGACAGGTGTTGAATTATCTTCCGTAAGTGGAACTATACGTGTGTATGTTAATCCAAATTTACCAGAGGTTAATGCGATGCGGATTCAAGATCTGCCCTGTTGAAATATCTGTTCCTATTTCAGATTTGTTAAACACAGTTCCATGTTTCGTTTCACTTTTCTTTGACGTTACGTTACTAGTATATGTTTGTTGTTAATGTGTAATCAGCATCGTTACCATTTGTAGACTTTTTTTATACTTAGAACATAATTTAATTAGTTTTGGAGTTTTTAAATGTGATTCAAAAAGGTCTTTTGATTAAGATACACATACCATAGTGAAAAAAATTCCAAATATAATCATCCCTTCTTAATTGCAGTTTTAATAACATTGCCTGATAGAAACTTGCATTTTCTAACACTTGGTGAACAATTAAAATAACTTTGATTTCCTCATTTTATCCCTTTTGCTTAAGGAAAACCTCTCTATCTTGACTTAAAGATATATACTTAAGAAAATAACATTTCATAATGTTTTTTTCTAAACAAATTATAACTTTTGTTAAACCAGTGATGAAAGATATAATTGCATTTTAATAGCTCATTAATGGAATGTTATCAATTTATTTAATACACGGTCAAGTCAGCTCATGTTAATATGTATCACTTTATATTAACCCTCATGTTATTTGTACTTTATAACCCTAACCAGTCATCCGGAAAATATAACTTCATTGTATTTTAATGAATCGATTATTATTAACTGTCAACTCATTTAACATATCGGAAGAGAATACATGTTCATATAAAAGACTATATCAATATGTGTAGTACCCTTATAGTACTAATGTAATAACATTTTACATATTGATTTTTAAACAATTTTTTCCACACATTATTCAGGGATGCAAGATATAACTGATAATGTGTTAATGAATGGTATTTCAAAAAGTTCCAAGTAATTTAACATAAAGTCGACTAAGTAAATGTACATGCGTATGACCTTACCAATATTTCAATTTAACACTAATTTCCTTCATGGAATTTGCCTTTCCTTATGTTGTCAACGATATCTTGAACAATTGATAAAGTAGGGAAATTTTAATGAGTAATCTTAACAAGTTGACCCTTATACCATGACAAGCAACTCTTATAATTAGTCACATTTAATCAATTGTTAAATACCACAAATGGTAAAGCAGTTTCCCAAAAGAAATGTAGATTCCAATAGGAAATGATCACAGGTGTGTCTCATTCAATATAGGAATGAAACTACTACTTTGTTTCATAACTGCTTCGTCCCATACATCCACAATTAAGAAACTACCTTTACCACTTCCACAGTTTTTACATTTCAAACATGTTGACAGTTTTTATATCGTTCAAAATAAATAAACGTCCCTTCATGTACCAAGAAACATGATGTACATTTAAGACTAATTAATAGCGGTTCAAAAACTTAGTTGGGGTCCTCCTTTTTTGGAAACACTGCGTTTCAGCAAGTGTTGAAGTTATTCCTGCTCTTTCGACTCATGTATTTGAACCAATTAGTATCTAGGATGTATTATGACAAAATGCTTTTATGTTTTTAAGAACCTATATCTCGTATAGTTTGTTGTAGTTAATCTATTGAGTCTGCCTTACATTGTGGATTAAAAATGGTACTCATCCGTAGTCATGTTCTGCATTCAGAATGTCCAGCGATAAGTGTTGTATTTTTTACTGCCTTATCAGTTTCCTTTGCATTATGTGAGACTGTGTATTAAAAAGCACATTTTGAGGTAACAAAACGTCTGTCCATGTCAAATAATATACAGGTGAAAACGTCCTATTCATGCGAGAACACAATGCAGAAACTCTAATGCTACTTAAGAAAATTCGTTGATGTCCAGCAGTTTAATTTAATGACATGGACCGTCTTACTTTTTTTTTTCGAAAATTAATTTAACTTTGTTATTTCACAAAGAATTTGCATCTTCTTGGTTGGTAAAAGACATTATTAAAAGTTAACTTTGGGACAATATTTATTACATACGATCGTTCATTAATCTAATAAACTGTTTTTTAAGCCTTTCAGTCATACAAGTCAAATAGTCAGATACAATGCACACTCTGTACACAACTGGATTTAAGATAGGAACCAATATGCAACTACCAACTTAATGTATCAGATATTGTTGTTTGATCATTTAAAGATCTGTTCTACCAAATCACACAACGATGAGATAATTTTTTAAGTCTCATGCATCTTTCATTATTATCTGGAATTTTTAACCAATACGATACGATGAATGAAGAATTTTAAACACAACAGACATAATGTTTTATCACTTCCTACGTTTAATGAAGTGAATGTTTATTGGCCTAAATATATTTTCAACATTTTCTACGCTTATTTTCAACGAAGCAATTAATAAGAAACTGTCTCCGTCTTCTATTCCTATTGCCTACTCTACATATCTGCTTTCATTCATTACCATTTGTGGAATATGCCTGGATTAATATTCATAATTTACTATATCTTCATTAGTTGATTCGGAGCATTTCAACACGAGTTCGTATTTATTAGATAAGCTGCCACTGCCAAACCTACCTCCACCATGTTTAATGACATTTATACACCAATGACTTGGGATAAAAGTATCGTAATCTTAAATGAAATAACTCCCAGTGGCCGACCAACCATCTTCCAACTCCGTAGCGATACGCATATTTCCCAGGTTCTATAATTGTTTTTTCACTGTGTCTTTTTGTGTCAAACTGTATATCACAATACATCTAACATATATATCCCTCCACCAATGTTTCAACCCTATATACTTCTACCAACGTCAGCATCACACACCATCACACATAAATCAAAGTATTCGTGAAGGAGTTCACATAGCATGCTTATAATTACATGCTTATACCTCTAATTAGAGCTATAAGCTTTTTTTAAAATGTTTTTATATATTATATTTGTTTAGATTTAAATTATATCATATTTTCTGAGATATTTTTTGCACTCAGTATCTCAAATTAATTAATTTCCATAATACTGGGGTTATAGACAAATACAGAACTAGAAATTAATTAATTTGAGAAACTGGGTGCCAAAAACATATCAGAAAACAGTATATAATTTAAATCTAAATAAATATAATATATAAAAAAATAAAAAAAAAATGCTTATACCTCTAATGAGAGGTATAAGCATGTAATTATAAGCATGCCATGTGAACCAATTTGTGAATACTTCTATCTAAATTAGACCTCACGTGCTTTGTTCTACAAACTAAGTAGGGTTTTTTTTTCCCCTTTCCAATTTGCCCCTTTTTAAATAACTATTTAAGCATCTGTTCTTGTTTAAAAATTATTTAAGCATCTGCACATGTTTGAAAACTATTTAAGCATCTACTCCTGTGTAGTCGACTAAACACTTGGTTTAGTCGACAAAAACGTAGCCACTTATTTTTTTTAAACATCCCCGCGATTTAGTCGACTAAACCGCAGTGTTTAGTCGACTAAATCAGTCAGAGGGGTTTTTTAAAAACAACCAAATATATATATATATATATATATATATATATATATATATATATATATAAAATAAGTCCATTGTGGTTTAATAATGGGTCGTTAGCTAGGAGGAAGGCTGCACCATGCCCCATATGGAAGATAGGTTTGATATTAGTAGATGAGATGATATGTTCCTGTTAATGATAATGGCAAACATAAACTTCAATATTTGCGCAGTCAAAACTTAGTAATACATTACTTTCCAAATATATCAGATGTTGTCCACATTTCCAGATCTTAATAATATCCCCATATCACTGATCTTTACATTTATCACATTACACTTCCAGCGCTGATTTTCTCATAACAATTAATGGCACTCCTCTTATACAAGCTTTAACCTATGCCGAGTCACTCTCTATTCTCCACTAATGCTTCAAATTTACTTAACTTGGAAAGATTTTCCAGATTTAAAGGAAACCCTCCAACCATTCAAAGCTCACTGTTTTCATGTCTAGATCAAAATGAAGTAACATAATAGTCACCCCAAACAACCTTGGCCGAGACTTACATACACATAAATCATCTTTCTTTTCTTTCTTTCTTGTTTTTTTTTTTTTCATTTTGCTTAATGGTTCCATAATATACAGAATCCTATTTAAATATATCAATGATTGAAGTGGGTGCTACACACAAAAATCTCATTCCAAAATTACTTGCCGACATTAAAGAGGGGTTGGTATACAACTTCCAGAATTTCGAGGTAGTAGAGAATGATGATAAGTATAGAGTCACTTCAAACCTTTGGAAATTCAACTTCCACACTCACACCTTCATAGAAGAATCTGAAGTTGTCTTCAACAAAGCGGCATATAACTTCAAGTCCATTGTGGACATCCATTTAGAAGTTCCACACTCACACCTTCTGCCAGGAGATGAAGTAGAATACTTTAGTGCAGACTCTATAAATTGCATAGACGACAATAGTGCAGGTGAAGAGATTTTGATACACAGAATGGACATGAACCCATGTGAATAAAAATTCCATTCAAGATGATAAGAAGGAAATTTCCAATCATCACTTCATTTGCGATAACAATTAACAAGAGTCAAGGACAATCCATGTCAAACGTAGGTCTTTTTTTTCCGAGTCCAGTTTTTTCACATGGACAACTCTATGTTGCTCTGTCACGGGTGAAGAGTTTCAACGGTTTAAAAATATTGATTTTGAATGAGTTTAATAAGTGTATTGACACCACTGTAAATGTTGTATACACGGAAGTTTTCTAAAACATTCTACCACATTAATAGTAGAAAATGGGTACTTATTGAACACTATGGTTTGCCTATTATTCTGCTATGAATTTTCTAAATAAATATGTCATCAGTGTTTATCTTTACATACATGTATTCTATACGACTTAATGAAAATATGTAGTTGTAAGAAATAAAAAAAGTATTATTGATTTTAAACACAATAGAAATACACACTCCGTGCAACGCACGGGTCTGACGTCTTGTTTGTTCCTAATTATAAGACGGAATTGACTTTTTTTGGAGAAATTAAAGAAACTAAATAAATTACTTAATCATATCATATGTTGTGTATCATTAAATTATATTAATTATTAGTCAAACTAATTGTTTGAAAAAAATTTAAATATAAATACTCTAAAATAATTTAATTATTTTTAAAATTTCTCTAAAAAATCAACTTGATCTTAAAATTTAGACCGGAGTGAGTAATAATTACAATTAGCAAGGGCCATGCTTCAAATGATCATATTTTTGGGTGAAAGCAACGCATCAAGTGATTGCATTTGTATGTGGGCGCACAAAATATCCATCAATTTGTAGCACGGATTAACTTTAAAAAAAATTAAAAAAAAATTTAGGAAAGGGGTTGGGCTCACCCACAGTCCAAGGACAGGGCGCTTGGAGCCCAGTCCACAAGGAATACTGGCCAGAGAGTACACATGCCTCCACATCTACCAGCGTTACCACTGTTTCCTAGACCCTTAGGATGTCTTCCCCAGCGTCTTGACCTATCAGGGGCATTTTGGTTTTATCTATTGACAAGTGGTTTTACCTCATTCGGCATAAATATAGAAAAAGAGTTTTATCTCTGAATTATGAAAAATAGTTTTTAAAACCATAATTTATCACAAATCCCACTTCATTTTTTTAAAAAATGGAATATGGTTCGAGATAAATAGATGAGGCCAAGATAGTCGTTTTCACTTACATCCCCAAGTAAACAGTGACATTCCATAAACTTTTTGAACGGAATGAAAATCAACAAATAAGTTTGGACAGTGTTTGGGCAAAAAAGCCCAGTGAAAAAGTCAGGTGGAGAAATAGCCCGATTTAAGGTGTTTGGGGTGTTATTTTTTTAAAAAACTGGATTTTTACCCCCAAAAAAAAAAAAAAACTACATTTTAGAAAAAGCTCACCCAGGAGCGGCAGACACATTTGAACATTGTATATTGGTGTGGGGTCCACATTGTAGATGGTTTGAGCGTGCTGACACATCATGCTAACACAGCCACACATAGTAGTAATGATTTAGCCCACTTTTAATGATTTTTATTATTTTTTTTAAAATTCCTTTTCCTTTTTCTTTTTTATGAATGTTTTTGTCATATATGTATGTAGTATTGAATTAAATTCATGCCTTTTCAATTATTTCCATCTTAACTAACTTTTGAAATAATAATTTAAACTCTCATTAATTTTTTAAAAAATCCACCTCTGCAAAAGTCAAACAGGTAATCCAAATATAAATCGCATTTTAGGGTCCGTTGGATGAGATTTTAAAAAAAGTGTTTTTTTAGTACTTTTTTTTAAAACTCTAAATTGGAGCTTAAAAAAAATAGCATTTTGATCTTTTTTTTTGTGACTTTTGTTTTTTTTTTTAAAATATCATCTAAACACATATATTAATAAAAAAAAGATTTTTTTTTGCATTAAAAAAGTGTTTTTCATTTAAAAAAAAAAACTCATCCAAACAAACCGTTACAACTTGACCTTTTTTCTATCAGCTTCTGCAAAAGTTAAATAGAAAACTAATGAGGGTTGGTTTGAGTGGTAAGCGGCTTGTGTCGCTTAAGTAAGGTCTTGGGTTCGAGCTTTGTGAATGCAAAAAATCCCTGGTGGAAGACTCTCCCACCATAGCTAGGTGCGCGACGCGAGTCGAATTTGGATTAGTTAAGGACCGTATGGACAAAAAAAAAAGTCAAATAGAAAATAAATCATCGTTCCAACCGTTAACTCAAATGGGGAAGTCTTTTATATTTTCCTCATCAGTGAAAAAATTGGAAGGAAATGCTACTCAATTGTACCAACTACCAACTAACTCCGTTCAAAATCATTTGCTTTCCCTCTCCATACCAAACACGTATATGTTAATGGGAAACCAAATCAAAACTTGCCGAGTCCGCCCTATGCACAAATCATCCACGTAATTTTCTATAATTAAAAATAAGAAATGTAGATAGGAGCAACGACTCTTTTATTAATAGAATATGTATATCTCACTTCTCAAATGTCACATGGCATTTGAATTATAATTTATCTAAATTTTATATTTCAAACATTAGACTTGACTTTATGTTTGGAAAAACAAAATAGGAATTAAATAATCAGGAAAGTTATCGCTTGGGTAAATTGAATTTATTTAAACATTTTAAAAAGGAATATTGACTCTAAATCATATTCAAAGAATCAAAATGAAAGTAGAAAATTATCCGATTGAGTCAAAACTACCACAGAAGATCCAACACAAATATGGCCTACGTACATATATTTATAAGAAACAAATTAGAATTATTAAAAAAGTTAATAAAAACTAATTAAATGGATAGAGAAATATATTCATTCTTTTTAGTTGGTAATAAGATCAAATATTATTAATTTGTTTAAAAAAATTGACTGAAGCTTGATCGAAATAATCGGGTGTTTGCAGCTTAAAAAATTTAATTTTGTACTCCACGCAAAATTCTTCTCATTTATTTATTTCGTTTAGTATAGAACCACTTAAAATCAATTAATCCACTAAAAAATTATTAGTTAAAGTAATAAATGGCCTCACAAATTCAAATCTTAAAGCTCATTAGGTTTAAAACATGTCTTCAGATCATCTATTAAAATTGAGAAGTAATTTCAGTAATAACAAAATACTGTCTCCAGTTCTAATTATATAATCATTTTTATAGTGTAAATTATACTATAAAAATGTTCATATAATTAAAATTGGAAATAGTACTTTTTAAATTGGCAGTGTTTGTGGTGTTAAAGAGGTAGACAGGTGGACGGTGCCACTAATCCAATACATTGTGTTGGCACTTGGCAAGCAAATGCCGAAAAAAGCACGTGAATATTTTTTTAAAATTCAAAATAAAGAAAAAAAAAGTACATGTCATTGAGCACCACGAAGAGTGATGTAAATTGAAAAAGTGCAATATTTTATTATAAGGGATATTTGGTCATTAAGACATTTAGGAGTAATTTAATCTTAAAAGTTCTTACCGAATAAAAATCTTTTCTCAAAATTTTAGGAAGGTAATTTTACTTCGAAAGTTTTAAAAAATGAGTCATTTTATCTCAACTGTTATCTCAGTTAATTTTAATTGTTAGTTAACTAAATATGTTGAACTAACAATTCAAATATTATTTACGTTATTTTTGTTAGGATATAAATTTTTTTTGGAAGTCCATATATAATCTATTTTATTCTTTTTTAAAGTTAAATTTAAAATTTTCAAGGTAATTTTGTAACATAAAAAAAATGATGTGATCATATATAGAAAGTCAGTTTAACATATTTCATCGACTAATAGTAAAAATTAATTTAGATAATAAAAAGTTGTTCCTATTTTAAAACTTCCAAATAAAATTAGCCGTCGGTGGAAATTTTCGACACAAAACTCACGCTTAGCCTTTGTCAGTAGTAATAATATCAACATGGAAACCAGATGTCTCATGTTGACTCGTTTTTTCTGACAAAAAAAAAAAATTGTTGACTCGTTTTTGGGCGGTTCCTACTCACCTACTTTTTGTGATATATATGGTAAATATATAGTAACATTAATTCCAAAGCTAAATTAACTATTGCAAAAGCATGGATATTTTTTGTTTCGTTCTAAAGTAAAATTTAAAGTTAAATATTCTATCTGGTCCTAATTATAGGACATATTTAACTGATTTTGGAGAAATTAAAGAGAGGAGTTAAATTAGTTAATTTTACTCATTTTCCTAAAATGTCCTTATATAAATTTAAAATGACATAAGTAAAAGTAAATCAACAGCTACTACAATATACCTTTCTGACCAAGAATTTTCCTTTCCACACGCTTTCTAATTGAAATATTGGTCTTACTATATATACATATATGTGTTTATATATATGTATGTATGTATGTATGTATACACATATATGTATATATATGTATACACATACACATATATATGTGTATGTGTACACATATACACACATAAACACGGAGTTAGCTCCCATCCACTTCCCTTCCTATCCTCTTCTTCATCTCAACCGTTAGATTGAAATATAGATTTAATCTTTTATAAAAATATTAATTAAAAAATACATTATTAATAAAATATTAATAATAATATTTTTATAAAAGATTAAATCTGAACGGTTGAGATTTCGATCCAACGGTTGAGATGAAGAAGAGAATGGGAAGAGGACGGGAAGGGAAGAGGATGGAAGCCAAGTCCCATAAACACACACACACACAAATATATATATATATATATGGGCGCACACACATATCTATGAAAGTGGAGCTAAATACCCAAGATGGGGTAAATTGGGTATTCTCAAAATTTTCAAAAATAACAATGTTTTAAGACAATGAAAACAGAGGTGAACAGAGTAAAGGGAAGAGCAGCTGGACACAAAGATTTATATTGGTTCGGTCCTAACAACTTGACCTACATCCAGTCCCCAGACTCTTTGGGATTTTCACTATATCAAGGATTACATACTCTGCATTCAAGAAGTAGTTCTCTCTCTAGAACTCACTCCCCCTTACAAGTTGTAATCAATGAACTCCCAAATCACCACGTCCCATTGACTTGTGATCCTTTACAATAAATGATTTTCAGAAAGAAACTCTCTAAGAGAAGATATTGATAATCACTGAAGCTCTTTGTATCAGAAGATGCTATACAAGAGAAAACTAAAGAAAATAAATGTAGACTTGAATGCAATTCGTTTTCAGTAGTTCTGGTTGTTGAGAAGACTTGAATGCAATTCTATTTATACTCGATAGCATTAAATGATCGTTGCATCTTCAATCAAACCGTTGGAGATGATCTGCAATAGTTAGGAGGTGGTTTGGTCTTCTTCTCTCTCTACTCTCCACTTAATCCAGCTGTCCAGAGTTGACTTTCTATGGATTAATCCGTTGGAAAAGCAGGTGCTAGATGTGGAAATTATTCTTTAATTCCTGCTAGACGTGTGCAGATGAATTACCCAAAAGATTGTAACTTTCTCGGTTTGCATTTAATGTGCTAACGTCACTTTTTGCTGTTGTTTTTAACCTTCAATAAACATTCTCTAATTCATCTAAAACTCACTAAAAAAGTGGTTAAACATAGCTAGGAATTGTAGAAAATAATAATGAAAAGTATAAAGATCAAACAAGACAGATTTACAGAATCACGAAATTTGAATTTCAGATCCAGCGCAGAAACCTTGAGGTTTGCTCTCCAAACCTCGAGTTTTGGACAAGGCAAGCAAAGTTGATTTGAGTCCAAAACATCAAAACTTGAGATTTCTGATCAAAACTGGAGGTTTTCAAAACTTTAAAATGTTCAACGCTCTCTGGTTGACAAAACCTCGAGGTTTCCAAACAAACCTCGAGTTTTCACTCAAGTATGAAAGTTTTGAAAAATTCTGTTCAAAGCAAAACCTTGAGGTTTCTATTGAAACCTCGAGTTTTCAAATCAGTGAAAAAATCCTTTGCTCTCTGTTTGCCAAAACCTTGAGTTTTCTCTATAAAACTCAAGTTTTGTTCAAATGTGAAAACTTTAAGATTTTGCGCCAAGACAGAAACCTCAAGGTTTCAAAACCAAACTCGAGGTTTTGAAACTTTAGAAAATTCAGTTGCTCTTTGCTTGGATAAAACTCAAGGTTTGTCTCCAAACCTCGAGTTTTCACATATTGTGAAAACTTTGAGAGATTTCTGTCAAATTCCAAAATTGGAGGTTTTCTCATAAAACTGGAGGTTTTGTGAATTGAAAAGGTTTAAGTGTTCTCTGCCTCCACAAACCTCGAGGTTTTTCCCAAAACCTCAAGTTTTCACTCAATGTGAAAACTTTGAGAAAATTTTGTCAAGTTCAAAATTGGAGGTTTTATGGAAAACTGGAGGTTTTGAAACTTGGTTAAAATCTAAGTTTCCTTGTTAATCCAAAACCTCGAGGTTTCTTACAAAACCTCGAGTTTTCTCAAAACTTTTGAAAACTGAGATTTTCTTCTTAAAACCAAACCTTGAGGTTTGAAATGAAAACTTGAGGTTTTCAAATGTTCAAAACCTGTGAGACTTTCTGTATGACAAAACCTCGAGGTTTTTCTAGAAACCTCGAGTTTTGCATTTTCACAGAAAAACCTGAGAAGTCTCTGTGTTTGGAAACCTCGAGTTTTTTCTTGTCTCAGAAAACTTGAGTTCCTCTCTGTAAGGCCAAACCTCGAGGTTTCTGTGCAAACCTCGAGTTTTTCTCTCACAGTGAGTTTTACAAAATTGACAGCAAAACTTCAAACTTTGTTTACAATTATTGGAAATCATTAAAACCCTTAGAGAACTAACAATTTACACACACACACACACACACACACACACACACACACACACACACATGTCTATGTGCGTATATGTGTTTGTATATATATTAGCAAATTAACATCAGCAAATCGATAAATAAATTAACATCCAACAATTTAAAAGTTTCATTTATTGGAAGAGTCTATACGCTCATATACATATACTCACAAATGAGAGAATAAAATAGGGGTATTTTATGAAGAAATTGACAAAAATTAAAATGTTATCCTATAATTAGGACCAAAACCAACTTCCAATTATTATCGTATAATTAGGACCGGAAGGAATAGTATATATGGATATATGGGTTGGGAGCTGGGTGTATCTCTCTGAGGCATACAATTTCTATAAACATTAAAACAAAATTCATTATTCATGTATCTTCATTGAGATAAAGCGACATTAAATAGAGGGCAATAAAAAGGGCAAAACTAAAAAAAAGAAGAAGATAATTCTTCAATAATATTCTTTTTTTTATAGGAAATGAGAAAAAAGAAAATAAACTACATCAAAACAGCTTCCACATCCTGTCGCAACAGAACCTGGACAACTTCGTACCGTCTGCTTATCCTTTTAAATAGTTGGGGCCGCTCTGCCTTTATGGCTTGTTTAGATGAAATTTTGACCGTTCATATCTAAGTTTTTTTTTTATTTTTTTAATTATTTTTTAAAAAATCTTTTAATGGGTCGAGAATCTAAAATAAAGATAATATCTTACTAATATTTTTCAAAATAATTTTTTTATTTAAAAATCACAAGATAAAAAAATTAAATCTAAACCATTTAGATCTTATCTGGACATCCTGACCTATCCTTTAGATAGGCTGGCAAACCGGTCTCGGCAACTTCAGATAATTCACCAAGAATAGTCGTCAGATCCTGCGTCAACCCCATGGCCTCCTTCGCAACCTAATCTGCCACACAATTAGACTCATGATCGCAGACTCCTAAAGCCATGTTCCAATCCCTTGTTAACATCTCCTTTATCTCGTCAACAACAGCCACATATTACGACACAAATTAAAATTGCAAACCATAAACACCATTCATATTGGTGTATCTCGCAGCATGTTCATTCCCATTGTTACAGACTCAAATATGAGGCCTATCCAAGGTGTGGCCCAACAAGGGGCAATCAACACGACACAAATATGATAGCACAACGTCTGGGCTTGGAGGCACAAAAGGCCTACAAGTCCAAACTCTAACCCTAAGGCATACTCTATAAATAAGAGGCAAAATCTAAAGGTACGCACACTTTCTCCCAATTAGCATTCTGCTGTCACTGTGCACACACCCTACCCCCTCTGGCTAACGCCTAGTTGTGTACAGTGATCTTCTATTCTCATAGGTTCCCAATCTATGGATATTTAGGAAAAGGTTAACCGATCCAATATCAATACACTAGTCCATAGGGCTAGACATAAGCAAATGGAGGTGGTTCCTCTTCATGACAACTCAAACTGGGGGAAACTTGCTGCTAAAACATACAACTCAAAAACCCAGATGTTTGATGCAAAGGAGATCCCAATTTGAATGAAAAGGAATAGACATTTCTGGTCAAATTAACCCAGATTACAGATTTGGGGGCAAGTCACGGAAAATAAATAAATCCAAAGTTCATTGGAACTAGAATAGAAGTTGAACAACTCGGAAATGAGATCTGAGGTAAACAATCAATGCACCTTGGCAGCCCAAAGACCTAAACTACCGAGCTGGGGGCAACTGTTACGGACTCAAATATGAGGCCCATCCAAGGTGTGGCCGAACAAGGGGCAGTCCACATGACACAGACATGACAGCACAACGTTTGGGCTTAGAGGCATAAAAGGCCCACAAGTATAAACCCTAACCCTAATGTATACTTTATAAATAAGAGGTAAAACCTAAAGGTACGCTCACTCTCTGTCGATTAGCATTCTATCATCACTGTGCACACATCCCACTCCCTTTGGCTAATGCCTAATTGTGTACAGTGATATGCTATTCTTATAGGTATCCAATCTATGGATATCGAGGAGTGGGTTAACCGATCCAATATCAATACACTAGTTTATAGGGCTAGATATTTGTGTTCTTATACAGAGCACCCACCTTTACTCTTCTCAAATCCTCAAGCCTGTCACATGTGCCAAGAGAAGAAATTTTATTATTAATTCCTTCCAACCTTCTGTACAAATGATCTTTTCTTCTCTGGAGATTACCAAAAGCTTCTTTATTCCATTTTAGCAATTCACCTGTAAATGTAACCACAGAGGAATTCTAATCATGGTCACATGCTCAATTCTGTTTCACAAAACCTGAAAATTCCTTAAGCGTCACCCACTGCACAAAAAATCTAAAAGGATGTGAACTTGCTCGAGATCCCGAATTAGTATCAAGATTCAACAACAGAGGGCAACAAGTTAAAGCTTACTATTAGAGTATATTGTAATTAATTTCCTATTTTCTTGTTTATTTTCCTATTTTCAAGAATTAGTTAGAGATAGCGATTATTAATTTATTTATAAATAGCTTATACTCACACATTATGAAGATTATTCAATACAATAAGAATTTCTTCATATTCTTGCTTTCTTAATATGGTACCCAGAGCTGAGTTTTTTACCACTCTAAAATATTTTTTTTTCTATACACGTTTTTTAAGTTTTCTCTTTCTTCCCCCATCGCTTTTAGTTTTTCCTTGAGACCTATTCTCTCAATTGCTTCGTCCATCGCAATCGATTTTGTTTCCGCTCACCCCTGATTGCTTCACTATCCATCACAACAATTTCTCCAGTTCACCAATTTCGCCGATTGCTTTGATTCTTCCATGGCAACGACACCTCAATCAACTGATTCCTTTTCTTTTGGCAACTAACTGTTCTTCCATCAATCCTTCATCATATTCACTTCAAAACATTGGTAATCCATTTTATCTTCATCCTAATGAAAATCCTTCTCTCATCCTTGTTTCACCTGTCTTAACTGGTCCGAATTATCATTCTTGGGCCCGTGCAATGCAGATGTCTTTGTTGTCCAAGAACAAAAGCTGGTTCTTCGATCGTGCGTCTGATATCCCGTGTATCATTGATCCACTCTTTCCGGCTTGGGAGAGGTGTAATATGATGGTTCTTTCGTGGATTACATAGTCTCTCTCACCAACCCTTGCTCAGTGTGTATTATGGATTGACAAAGCCTGTGATGTCAGGTCCGACCTCTGAGATCATTTCTAAAAAAATGATGTTTTTCGACTGGCTGATCTTCAAGAAGAGATTCAGAGTTTGAAACAAGACGATTTATCTGTAAGTGACTATTTTACTAAACTCAAAATCTATGGGATGAGTTCTTAATCTTACGTCCTGTAATTTTTCTTGTAATCCTTGCTGTCACTGTGGTGCTATTGCAATTTTTAAGAAGCAAGTTGAGCAAGACTATGTCATTCGATTTTTAAATGGCTTGAGTGATCATCTTTATGTTGTTAAGTCTCAAATCATGTTGATTGAGCCTCTGCCAAATATTAACCGGGTGTTTTCTTTGGTTACACAACAAGAAAGAGAACTTGGTTTTTAACCTTTGGCTGTCACTACTTTGTTTAATAAGGCATTTCCCCCACGTCCTATGAATTAGAACAACTTCAGAAATTCTTTGTCTAATTCTGGTAAGCAGTGTATGTGGAAAGCCTCGACATACTAAAGCAACTTGTTATAGGAAGCATGGCTTTCCACCTGGGTTTAAATTTCGTATTGCCTTTACTAATGCTATGATTTTTGATAATGCTACTGTCTCTGTTTCGTCTTGTTCCGCTTCTAATGCTATAATCTCACTTGAGCTTGGCAAGGTTGTCAATCAATTGTATAGCTTCACCCCTGAACAATACAGTAAGTTGTTGGCCTTGGTTCAAGCTAATCAAACGACATCTCAGCCCTCTACTTATATAAATCATATCCCTGCCACCGGTACATGTTCTTCTCCTCTTCTTCATCATTTTTCAGATTCTTGAATCATAGATTCAAGAGCTACTGATCATGTTTGCTCTAATTCTGCTTTGTTTACTTCCTCTAAAATCATTTCTCCTATACCTGTTAAATTACAAGATGGCTCACGTCTGTTTGCTACTTCTAGTGGGACAATTCGTTTTCAGATATCTTCTTTCTATATGATGTTTAATATGTCCCCTCTTTTTCGTTTCAATCTCATTTTTGTTTCAAAATTGACTCAGGCTATTCCTTGTGATGTTTCCTTTCAGCTTTCTTAGTGCCAAATTCGGCACCTACCTTCAAGGATGATGATTGGTTTAGTTGATGTGTATGAAGGCCTTTATCTCTTAAAGCATCATGCAAATTCTACAACCCCTATCATTAGTACTATCTCCATTGCCTATGTCACTAATCCCACCTTTGATCTTTGGTATTTTCGTTTAATCCATCTTAGTAATTCCACTTTGTATTCCATTCATCAACAATTTCCTTTTGTTTCGTATAATTCTTCTTTGTCATGTTGTGATGTGTGTCACTATGCTAAGCAATGAAAGTTGCCTTTTCCTGTAAGCAATACAAAGTCTAATAAAATCTTTGGCTTGGTTCATATGGATATTTTGGGTTCTTATCATTTACCTTCTATACATGGTCATAAATATTTTCTTACGATCATTGATTATTTTTCGAGATATACCTGGATTTATTTGCTTAAAAATAAATCAGAAGTTTAGTCTCATGTGCATTCTTTTGTTCAAATGGTTTCTACCCACTTTGGAACTTTGGTTCAAGATGTTAGGACCGATAATGATGCTGAGTTTATTATGGATGCCTTTTATAAGCAACATGGCATACTTCATCAAACTAGTTGTGTAGAAACACCTGAACAAAATAGTAAGGTAGAAAGGAAACATCAACATATTTTAAATGTGACAAGAGCTTTATTGTTTCAGGGTCATGTTCCTAAAGTTTATTGGTCCTATGCCATTTCTTATGCTATATATTTGATTAATCGTTTGCCCACTCCTGCTTTGACTAATAAATCACCTTATGAACTACTCTTTCAAAAAAGTCCATATTTGAGCAATCTTAAAGTCTTTGGTTGTCTGTGTTTTTCATCCACCATCACTAACCACTGTACTAAGCTTGACCCTAGGGCACATAAGTGTGTTTTTCTTGGTTATTAACAAGTACAAAAGGTTTTGTTACATTAGATTTGCATACTCGTCATATCTTTGTTTCTAGAAATGTGCAATTCTATGAGTCTTTTTTTCCTTTCTGTAATTTAGACTCTTCGTCCTTACCAAATACTGATTCTTCTCTCTCTAATGCTATATCTTACCTCAAGAATTACCTCCTTTAGATTACACTACTTCTTCTACTTATTTACCTTTTTCTTCTCCTATTTTAGAGTCTCCTGTTTCCATTCCTCCTTCGTCTGTTTCCCTTCCATTACAACTTAGGATATCTACCCAGTCTAGGCAATTATGCAATTATTTGCATGACTATCCTTTTGCCCTTCAATGTACATCAGTCGTATCGGATTCTTTGGAGTCAGGTAGCTATCATCCTCTTTCTCATGTACTTTCTTATTATCATCTTTCTTCTTCATGTCGTCATTTTGCTTTGAATTTTTCTGTTTACAACATTCCTAAAACTTATTCTCAAGCTATTAAACATGAGGGTTGGAGAAATGCTATACATGCTGAACTTATGGCTTTACAACAAAATAACACTTGGGTATTGGCTGATTTACCTTCTGGAAAATGACCTATTGGGTGTAGGTAGGTCTTTGCTAAGAAATATAATTTAGATGGCACTTTAAATAGATGCAAAGGACGTTTAGTAGCTCGCGGGTATACTCAAATTGAAGGGATTGATTTTAATGATACTTTTTCCCTTGTTACTAAGCTCACCACCATGAGATTATTACTTGCCCTTACCGCTACTCATAATTGGCATTTAAAACAACTTGATGTCAATAATGCTTTTCTTCATGGAGATCTTGATAAAGAAGTTTATATGCTTCCTCCTCCTGGCTTACTTGTTTCCTCTCTGACTCAAGTGTGTAAGTTGCAATGTTCTCTCTATGGTCTTAAGCAAGCAAGTCGCCAATGGTTTTTTAAGCTTTCTATAGCTCTTATTTCTTGTGGATACTATCATTCTTCTGCTGATCATTCACTCTTCATTAAGCATACAAAATCTGCCTTTACTGTTTTGCTGGTTTATGTGGATGATATTATCATTTTTGGCATAGATTTGAATGAAATAGATCATATGAAGGTATATCTTGATACTTGTTTTAAGATCAAGGACTTGGGAGATGCTAAATATTTTCTTGGTCTTGAAATAGCTAAAAGCTCTAAAGGTATTTCTTCATGTCAGCGCAAGTTTGCATTGGATATTCTTTCTAATGTTGGTTTTCTTGAATGCAAGCCAGCTTTTACACCTATGGCTAAAGATTTAAAACTTTCCCTTGATTCTTGAAATATTTTGTATATTGTAATTAGTTTCCTATTTTCTTGTCTTACTTTATAATTAGTTTCCTATTTTCAAGAATTAATTAGAGATAGTGATTATCAATTTATTTATAAATAGCTTGTACTCACACATTATGAAGATTATTCCAATAAGAATTTCTTCCTATTCTTGCTTTCTTAATACTTACATCAATGCAGCCCCACTCGAGGCTTCACCATCCACATGCCTAACGTCAAAAAGAGTCCTCCAACATCGGATTAGAGTGTAATATGGACCCACTCTTACCAAGTAAACCTGGAGTAATATATCCTCACAACATCAGTGCTATCATACCAACTCTTACCGAGTAAACCTGAATTGTCAATGAGTTATTTATAACTTATTAAAGTTCGGGGTTTTAAGAAACTAATTATTTACATAGAATGTTGTGTATGATGCCACATGTCATCTTTTAACGACTAGTTAACCGAAGGAGGTTAATAATAATAATAATAATAAGTTAAAGGGATTAAATTTAAAGTTTGAAATGTCATGGGTTATATGTAACTAACTCAAAATTCAGAGAAATTTTATATCATTTAGCCATTGTTAAAGGCATACTTTAAAAAATTACTCCCTTTAGTCCTTATTATAGGTCACTTTTTTTTAAGAAAAAAAATTATTTGATCCAAATATAAATTACTTTAAGAGTCATTAATGATTATTTGCTAATCTGACCCTGTAATTAATATTTAAATGTGGTTCTTAGTATCTTTCTTTCATTTAAAACCTTATCTATGAGGGTAAAATTGAAAGAAAAGTATCAATTTAATAAGTTAATTGTTATTTCTTAATTTATGTGAATTAGTTGAAAGTATCCTATAAATACTAAGGAATATTAGTGATCAAGTGGGCTATTAAAATTGATCAAATGTGTGTTTGAATTAATTTTTGGGTAATAATTTTTACGATTTAAGCATATGTAAGAGAAGTTTTATCTGGATTTTTTTTTTTAAAATCACGACCGTTTTAGAGTTACAAAAGGTAAGACCTTTTTTTAAAAAAAAATCACAACCATTTTAGAGTTACAAAGAGTACGAATTTTCAATTGTTTGGAAAAATATTTAGTGCAACTGATGCCATATACTCCCTCCGATCCTAATTATAAGAGTTAGTTAGTTTTTTTTGAAGAGATTAAGGAAGTTAATTAAATTACTTTAAAGTATTTTTATTTTTATTTTTTTCATCAAACTTATTAGTTTAACTAATAAACTGATATATAATCTAAGAATATTTAATATATGAAATAATTAAGTAATTTATTTAGCTTACTTAATCTCTCCAAAAAAAATTAATTAACTCTTATAATTAATACTGAAGGGAGCCAGTATTATTTGGAAAAATATTTAGTGCCGTGATAGAAATTCCTGAAACACAGAAAGAAAGAGTATTAATGGCCGGAGGAGGGACCGTCCACTCCCAGTCATCATTGACCGGTTGATTCCTGAAACTTAACGTGGATCATTGCCACTTTTTATTCACATTTCTCAGCGTGCTTCACACCATTTCCTATTGTTTCCTCCACCGGCCACCTGCTCTCCCCGTTCCCACTCTTCCCTCATGCGCTCCACTGTATAAATAAATCCCCATTTCCACCCTCACTGTCCACCATCACTCTCATTCATTCATCATTTCATTTGCTTCTAATACTTTCTCTCCCCCAAACGCCCAATCTCTCCCCTCTCTCTCTCTCTCAATGGCTTCTCTCTCTACCGCTGCTTTCACTCCCATCTCATCGTCCTCTTCCTCCTCTTCTCTGAAACCTTCTCTTCCAGTATCATCCTCCTTTATTCCCAACTCGATCTCATCCTTCACTTCTTCAAACTCTTCTCTCTCTTCATACCTCAAGCTTTCCTCTGCTTCTCCCCTCTCTCTCTCCTCTGTCCCTAAGAAATCCTTCTCTTGCAGAAGCCAGGCTGGTTCTGTTGACGCTGGTATATTCGCTGTCTTGATTACTTACCGAACTGTTTTTCGTTTGCGATCTCTTGATTCTGCCTTGATCCTTTTTCTTGATCTCTGTATTTTTTTTCTTTGCAGAGAAAGTTCAAGAAATGCACATCTACGAGATCAACGAGCGAGACCGTGGAAGTCCTGCGATTCTCCGATTAAGTCAGAAACCTGTCAATTCCCTTGGCGATCTAGTCCCCTTCAGCAACAAGGTATGGTTTATTACACTTTCTCACTTTCTTTTTTCTGTTCTAATCATGTAGTTTCCTCTTCTTCGGTTAGATTCTTACCATCGTCTCTCTCTCTTTTTTTTTTTTTTTTGGGCTTCTCATCATCGATCAAAAGGAAAGTCCTCTTTTATTTTCCCTTTTCCTATGACAGGAATAATTTTAAGTCTGAACTATGATCTTATTCTAATACACTGCTGACCAAACTTTCTCTTGGGTTCCTGATCCTTTGTCATATTGTATATTTGTTTGAGCAAGTAAATTGCACGGTCAGGAATTAAAAAATAATAATAATAAGCAGACTGCAGACCTCTGTTATGTTTGAAATGATCGATTTATTATTTTCAAAAAAAATTTAATTTTAAAAAAACTAATAAAATTTTATTTGTTCAATATTCAATATGAAATTGATGATAGTCATTAAATACTTGCGAGCTTATATTCAGTACATTGCGCATCACAACACATGTCTAGCTAAATAGGGTTGGTCTAGTGTTGGCCCTCTTAAATCTCTTTGGTTCTGGGGTTGGAGTAGCAGACAGTTGTAGTGGGAGCCATATGATAATATAAAAAAGAACACATGTCTAGCTTATTGAACTGATTTGTCTTAATAGTAGTATAAACTAAAAATTGTATATATAAGTTAATAAAATGGTAAACCAAAAGAAATTTACTACGAATTCAACAGCCCAACAGATAAAAAAGGAAAGATAATTATTATTTTCCCCATATGTGTCTGTTTCTGGAGAATTAATGTGTGGGGTGTGGTGGAAACTGCAGTTGTACACAGGGTGTATGCAAAAGCGCGTGGGGATCACGGCAGGGATCTGCATTCTGATCGAGCACAAGCCTGAGAAGAAAGGCGACAGATACGAGGCCATCTACAGCTTTTACTTCGGCGACTATGGCCATATTGCCGTTCAGGGACCATATCTGACCTATGAGAACACATACCTCGCAGTCACCGGTGGCTCCGGCATCTTCGAGGGTGTCACCGGCCAGGTCAAGCTTCACCAGCTTGTGTTCCCCTTCAAGATCTTCTACACTTTCTACCTCAGGGGCATTAAGGACCTTCCACAAGAGCTTCTCGGCAAGCCCGTGGAGCCCAGCTCAGCTGTTGAGCCCCACCCAGACGCCAAGGCCTTGCAGCCCCATGCTGCTATTGCAGGCTACACAAATTAAGTATTGTTTTTGCTTAAAGTTGGTTGTTAGAGAGTTGTTTATTTTTAATGGACGAGGGAAGTGATTATGGAGTAGTTAGTGGTGAGTCCTTGAGGAATAAGGTTGAAGCATGTCTAGGGTTTTCTTTCTTTTTTGCTAATGGGACTACAATAGACAACCTAGTGAATTTCTTTAATGTTGTGCCAGTTGAGTTTGGCTTTCTATTTAAATATGGTTTCCCAAGTTGTAAAGGCCAACAGATACGTTGAGATCTACTTGGTATATTTTAAACATTTATTCTTATTAAAATAAAGGGTTAAGGTGTAAAAATACACATGTGCTTTTCTCTGAAGAGCGCCCAGTAGCAAATGTTTTTTTTGGGTGCAAAAGTGCACACGTGGTTATAAATTAAGTGCAAAAATACCGTTTGACCGTTAAGTTTAACTTTGACTGATGACATGACATTTCAAATGTGTAAAAATACACATGTGATTTGTGAAGAAGAACGCCCAATAACAATTTTTAAAAAAAATTTAATAAATTTATTTTAATTACTACCGGGTGCTAAAAAGATATTTAGAATACTGACCTGTACTGAAAAAATACTTCATAATCTTGAAAAATTATTTTTAGATCTGAAAAAAATATTTCATGGTACTAACTGGTACTAAAAAGATACTTTGAATTATTTTTTCTGTACCAGTCATTATCCTGAAAGTACTTTTTAGTACCAGTCAGTACCTAGAAATATTTTTTTCAGTATCCTTTTAGTACCGGTAAACACTTGAAATATTTTTTCAAGATCCTAAAATAATTTTTCAAAATTATGAAGTATTTTTTCAGTATCAGTCAGTATCCTTTTAGTACCGGTCAATAGTATACTTGAAATATTTTTTCAAGATCCTAAAATAATTTTTCAAGATTATGAAATATTTTTTCTATACTAGTCAGTATCTGAAAAAAAAAATATTTCAGGGTACTGATTAGTACTTAAAAGTACTTTCAGGATACTGACTGGTACAGAAAAAATACTTCATAATCTTGAAAAATTATTTTAGGATCTCGAAAAAATATTTCAAGTGTTTACCAGTACTAAAAGGATACTGACTGATACTGAAAAAAATATTTCAGGGTACTGACTGGTACTAAAAAGTACTTTCAGGATACTGACTGGTACAGAAAAAATACTTTATAATCTTGAAAAATTATTTTAGAATATTAAAAAAATATTTCAAGTATTGACCGGTACTAAAAGGATACTGACTGATACTGAAAAAATACTTTATAATCTTAAAAAATTATTTTAGGATCTTGAAATTAATAAAATTATTAAATTAAAAAAATTGTTGTTGGACGCTCTTCTTGACAAATCACATGTGTATTTTTGCACCTTTGAAATGCCACGTCATCGGTCAAAGTCAAACTTAACGGTCAAACGGTATTTTTGCACCTAATTTGTAACTACGTGTGCACTTTTATACCCAAAAAAAACATTTGCTACTGGGCGCTCCTCAAAGAAAAACACATGTATATTTTTACACCTTAACCCTAAAATAAAAAGATATATAATCCATTTAGAAACGTGGGGAATGATGTGCTTTTAATAGGTATATAAAATGAGATGTAAGACTGGCAGACTGCCAGTTTTATATTTATTATATTATTTTATATTTATATTTTCATCTTTCATCAATGATTTTTTTTTTAATAACCCTTTGGATCACATGGAATATCTAAGTATTTGAACAACTGGAAAAATCAGATTGAGGCCTTGCTTCAAGTCCCGAAAAGTCGTTTTTGGGAACCAAAAAAAAAAGCCATGATATGACTTATGATACAAATAATGATCGTGTTGTAAAGTATGATCTTTCAGTCAACAGGAATCAACGAATTCAAATTATAGTCTGAAGAATGAATGATTGATCATACATGATATTTTGTCTCCTGCCTTTTCTCAACTTTTGTATTTTTTCTTCCAACACTCTTTAATCTGTTCATTGATAATATTTCTTTCTATTTTAAATATAAGATAAAAGTCAATTTTTTTTAGAGATATTAAGAAAACTAATTAAATTATTTTAAAATATTTCTATTTATCATTTTATTTTCAAATTATTTTATCTAACTTATAAATTTTTATATATATATAGTTTATGAATACACAACATATGATATGATTAGCTAACTAATTTACCTTCCTTAATTTTTCTAAAGAAAAAGTCAACTTTGTGTTGTTTAGGAGAAAAGGGAATCCTATGTTTGGGAAACAGATTCAGAGCTCGTCCTACGGACGAGCTCTGGACCGTCCAGATTTAAATCTGGATGGTCCAGATCTGATTTTTTTATTTTTGTATTTTTTATGAAAAATAATTTTAATGGGTAGAGAATCTAAAATAAAGATAATCTCTCAACTAACATTTTTTGAAAAAATGATTTTTTTATATAGAAAAAAAATAAAAACGAAAATAAAAAAATCAGATCTGGACTGTCCAGATCAAATCTGGACAGTCTAGAGCTCATCCGTACAGACGAGCAGGGAGAGCTCGTCCATAGGACGAGCTCTGAAACACGGTCCCCTATGTTTGATGCTGGTCTGAAAAAACAGAAAATATTAGAAATGGTCACAAAGCCGACATGAAAAACTGATTATCCATTAATCATCCGCAACCTTACATGCCCATAATGCTTTATGTGTTAGGCCCAATTTATGATAGCCCATAAACAAAGGAGGTACGACAAAGCCTAAGCCCATCTAAGATCCAAAACTTCTAAAATAGTATTAGGGTCAAAATCTTACCATCACTGACCCTTTAAAAAGTTGACTAACCAACTCAACTCCCAATACAACGCTATAGTACAAGAATGGAGTCGGGTAGTACAATGGGGAGGGAGTACAAAATTGCTTAGCCAAATGGTGGTTCCCTGTACTGCGTTCTGAAGCAGCTATATATATTCAAATAACAAATGGAACAAGTACATCACAACAATCTGCATTATATTATTTGTTTGCAGCATCCATCTCTCTCTCTGTCTCTCTCTCTCTCTCTCTGTATATTCGTGAATCGGCATGGCTGAGTGGTGCAGCTTGTGATGAGAATCAATGCTCACATCCCTCCATCTTTTCTGTTCCAGAGATTATCTTCTTTGCATAGGTTATAGGTATGTATGTTGGGACTTGGATTGTTATATCAAAATCTAATGTTTCATATTTTTCAATTGGAGACCTTAAGTTAAGGGAATCCAAATCCAATCCAATCCAAGTATGTTGCGTGTTTCAAGATGGATCCACTCAATACTGGAGTGACTGCAAAAGGGAAAACTTTCTTGAGGGAATCTCCTGTTGAAAGTTTTTTTAGTGTGAAAGTACTAAATCAATATATCAGTGCTTTGCCCGTACAAAATTTGCAGGTTATTGAATATTAGGTCATTTTCATTTAATTTGTTGGGTGTGTGGGTCCTACTTGCTAAGGAGGAAAAGCAAGGCAAGGGTGGCCATTGATTCTCATCACAACATGCTCCACTTTACTTGGCAACTCCATCATCACTCCTTTGGCATTTTGCATTCACATCCATATGTCACTTAGCTCAGTGCTCACAGCTCATATCGGTGAGTGGATAAACTTTAATTCCCAATAAACTTTGTTTTTTTTTTTTTAATAATTTGTTTGGCCATGTAAGGTAAAAGTTAATTCTTTTTTTGTTTGTTTTTAAAATGTCATCGATTACCTTGAAAAAGTGGCAGAGTCAAAGCTCGCAAGGGAGAAGCTTCCCAATATGAAAGGGAAAACTGGAGGAGGATACAAACAGCAGGATGAGAGAACTAGAAGTGAAGTTACGGTTATGGGAATTTCATCTATACCGTACGCATTAAGGGGGACAAAATTTCGGACTTACCTTTCCACTGTCATTACCTCACAGCTGCAAATTATATATATAATATATGTACATATGTATACATATACATATGTGTGTATATTTGTGTGTGTGTGTGTGTGTGTTTTTTTTTTTTTTTGCTCAAAGGAATATATATATTGCCAATAACCGAATACAATACCAGCAGCATAACAACACCAGAAAGCATGCACCAGATGCCAAGTCTAAATCAGAAACAGCAGATATCCAGCAACAGTAAAAAACCAGCAAACCAAACCAGAACCGGAAGGAAAACACAAGTACATAAACAAATCTAAACTAATAAAAGACACATCAGCCTCCCGAAGCTCCCAGACCAGAATCAGCAGCAGCCTCCATGGGAACACCAGCCTCTTGGATGTCCGAAGTCAACATAAAACGTAAAGCAAGTGATGGTCTCACGACCCGCCCAATCGAGTACACTTCTTTATAAGCTTCAGCCGCAAGAGAGTTGGCTATACGATTGCCCTGTCTAGAGGTATAACAACTAGAGAACCCAACCTGGACATTCAAAAAACTGATCACATCAAAGAGAAGACTTCTACACTTCCAATCAGCAGCTTCAGGGGACCTTTCAACAACACATTTCTGCAAGGCCAGGCAATCAGTCTCAAAGATAACCTTCTCATGGCCTAAATCCATAGCTAGCATCAGTGCTTTTTTAAGGGCGAGGGCCTCGGTCATAAAAGCGGAAATCGATTTCAGCTTATCTACAAAACCCCAAACAAACTGACCATAATTATTTCTGCAAACAACACCAATAGAGGCGGTGTATGACTCAGCATAGAAGGAGCCATCACAGTTCACTTTCTGATATTTAGCGGTTGGAGCAAACCAATGAGTCCCCTTACTAGTCAATGAAATCGATGCATCAGAACCAGGAGGGGCGGTATCCAGAGAATTCCAATACTCATCATTACTATTCAGAGCCAAGGTGATAACTGCATATGGACTAGGCATTACATGATTAAACACATGCTCATTTCGCTGCTTCCATAAGAACCAAAGGGTCCAGCAAATGAGCGAGATATCCCTAGATGAGCAATTTGAGTTGGCTGTGATTTGCAGCCACCAGTGTTTAAAATTCTGAACCCTCATGACACCAATATGAACCCCCAGAGGGCTGCCAAACCAGACACATCTGGTCCATGGACAATGAAAAAAGAGATGTTCGACGCTCTCATCAAACTCGTCACATATTGGACAGCTACTAGTCCTTGACCTTCGCCGACGAGATAGCAAAGCATTAGTAGCAATCGTGTTGTTTAGAATTCGCCAAATGAAGTGTTGAACTCTAGGAATAACCTTCAACTTCCAGATTGCTCTCCAAGACGACTCCGTCATTACCACCGATGGCCTTGCAATTGCTGCCCCTATTGGATTTATACCTTTCTCACATCGGTAGCCTAATTTAACCGAATACACCCCATTTTTAGCATAGGGTCAGATCAGCTTATCCGATATTCCATTGGTTGGAATGGGAATATCATAAATGGCCTGTTTCACATTAGCTGGGAGATATTGGGATATAGGAGAGAGATTCCATGCCCCATCTACAAAAGTGTATATGTGTGTGTGGGTGTGTACATATATATGTATGTGTATATATGTGTGTAATATAAATAAAAGTATAATGACATTGACAAAATAAATAATGAAAAATAACTAAATACGTAATAGTATTGTCTAGAGTCATAAATGTATTGACTAAATGAGTGATAATATTAATTAAAAGCGTAATGATATTCACTAAATGAGTAATAATATTCATTTAAGGTGTAAATAAACTAACTAAAGACGTAATAGGTAGGCGTGGACAAAAACCCAGTGGTCCAATCCATGCTTATCCCTGATAATGATATTGATTAAATGAGTAAGGTGATTGACTAAAAGCGTAATAATATTGACTAAATGAGTAATCATATTGACTAAAGGTGTAATTACATTGACTAAATTAGTAGGAATACTCAAACTCCATCTTTTTTAATACTCCCAATTAGTACCTTGGCCCACTCGCACAGTTGCTAAAATTGAAGAGGGAATGATAATACTCACATAATCTAAAGGCAATGATGGAAGTAGATATGGGGAGAAAAAAACTTAATATCCTGGTCCACAACTCATGGCCAACAGAGCAACTAGGAAGGAGTCTTAAAGACCCCACATCTCCTCTACACAAGAGAAGACGGAAGAATGGAAGACGATTCTTCAGCCACACCCATACACAACAGCGTCCCAAAACTGAGGAAGAAGAAACTAAACACACAACTACTCACAGTGATGCCAACAAGGAGAATAGAGGACGATGGAAGAAGCTTTGGCTGACAAGCACCAGCACCTCGATAGCAGAGCAGAAAAACAGAGGACAATGATAGAGAAGATTGAAGAATGATGACGCTGAATAGAGAAAAGTTGAGCATGATCATGAAACTTCCAGAGATTCTCACCTTGTCTCTCCTTCTTGTATTTGTCAATGGAGAAGAGGAAACAAGGGATTTGGGGCTTCAAATCTCAGAGAAGCTTCTACGCTCTCAGAATCTGTTTCAACGAGGCAGCTAATGTTACCTTATTTTTTATAGGGTGAAGGTGTAGATTTGCCAACCAATTATTACCCGAGGAGCGTCTGGGCCAAATAACTATTGAAGGGACCAAAATTGTCAATCAACAATTAAAAAGTGAAAAAAAACACTAAATAACTATTTAAAAAAACAACTATCACAATTAAGTTAAAATGTGAGGCACTGACGTAGGACGGTGGCAAAAATGCTGGAGAAAAGAGCGGTTAAGCCTTCTTGTTGGAAAAGGAAAACACCAACAGAGATGGGATCCATGGGAGCAAGCATTGCAGCAGCAACGGTTTGCTGCTTGTGGCATCGGAGGGATGGAACTAGGGTGCATGGTGCGTGCCAGTCAAACGCTGTGGACTACTGGATGAGTTCAAGAGGGTAAGTGGAATACCCAGCAACAATAGAAGCTTTGGAAATGCCGACGTTACTGACACTATGACAATCAACAGAAGACGAAGACACCAAGACAGTGATGGAGTAATAGTTCGTTGGCGAATCTGCTCCAAATTGTGTTTTTTTTTCACTTGTTAATTATTGATTGGCAATTTTGGTCCCTCAATAGTTATTTGGCCTAGACGCTCCTCGGGTAATAGTTGGTTGGCAAATCTGCACCTTAACCCTTTTTTATAACATATATAAGAGTATTTTGGTAATTCTGCTGACCTAAAGCAAAAATAAATGTCACACCTTAGCTTAAGGATTCAAGCCCCTAAGGACTTTTGATTATCTCCAATACTAGCAAGTTATAAGCTTTATCTTGACACCTAATTAAAGTAAATAGTAAATATATAATTATATTATAATTTAATTTATTATTATTTTTAATCCTCAAATATTTGAGTTATTATATCAATCTTTTCCTAATTTATTTTTATTAATGTTCTCTCAATAATAATCAAAGAGAAGAGAGAATGAGAGAATTAAGAAGAATAGATAGGGGTTTTTGGATCGCACCCGGTCAATTATATAATTAAAAGTCTCATTCGTAGTTCGTCTTGAAGATAGAGGGAATCCGAGATATCTCCCTATTTCTGAAGTAACTTGCATACCACTAATTTCCTGAATCGTTTCTCTAGTAGTGCGTGGCACACGAGGAGAGAAAAAGATAGAGGACTTCGAACAATTTATTTTAGCACCCGAAGCCCTCATAAAAGTGTGCAAACATTCCATTATACTTATAGCTTGAGTCTCGGTAGCCTTACCAAAGAGTAGGAGATCATCCGCAAAAAGAAGGTAGGATATTTTGGGGCCATCATTGGAAATATAGATAGGTGTCCACCACCCCTCCTCAACAGCATCGCAAATAATGTGTGAGAGCTTGTCCATACATAACACAAATAACAATGGAGAAAGAGGATCTCCCTGACGAAGCCCCCTAGATGGGACAAAAGATTCAGTCTGCGCTCCATTCCATAAAATATTATAAGAAACCGAGGAAATGCAAGCCATTACAAGATTGACGAAAGCAGCGTCAAAGCCCACTTCAATTAACACAGATCTCAGAAACTCCCACCGGATATTATCATAAGCCTTTTCAAGGTCGATCTTCATCGACATCAAGCCTTTATTACTTCTGTTATTTTTCATAATGTGAAGAATCTCCTACCCCACAACGATGTTATCCTGGATATTCCTTCCTTTAAGAAAGCTGGCCTGGAACGGGGAGATCAGTTTATTGATCACCTCCTTAAGCTTGATTGTTAGGATCTTGGTAATGCATTTATAGTGCACAGTACAAAGGGAAATTGGACGAAAATGTGAAACCAACTCAATATTATCCCTTTTAGGGATAAGAGAGATAAGGGTTCTATTAGACTCCCCCAAAGATATGGATCCTTGAAAAGCCTTTTTGACAAAAGAACATAGGGAGGGACCCACAGAATTCCAATTAGTCTTATAGAAATACGGGGGAAACCCATCAATTCCTGGAGCCTTAAAACTACCCATAGAGAAAAGGGCATTTTTAATTTCCTCATTAGTCGGTATGGACGCCAAATTCTCCACTTCCCCTGGGTCAAGAGGCGGGAAACCAACGTTGGTATCCACGGAAAGGAGATCTTGATTATCCGGACAATACAGAGATTTAAAGTAATCGAGCACCATATTCTTCAACTCCCCCTCCTCATCAACCTAGACACCATCATTATTCTTTAGAAAGGAGATCCTGTTTCTGTGTCTACGAATCTTGGTACTTAAATGGTAGTATTTGGTATTGCGATCCCCTTTGGAAATCCAAGTGGCTCTGGATTTTTGAAACCACTTAATCTCCTCCAGCTTAAGCAATCTATCCAACTCCCAATGCAGCTCAGATTCAAGCTCACACAGAAAAGCCGAATGAGGATAACAAGGAGACCTTTGAATACCATTAAGCCTAGCTAAAATGTTATGCTTTCTTTTTTCAACTAAGCCAAATGTTTCCTTGTTCCATTTGACCACATCTTCCTTAAATTTAGCAAGAGATAAATTTAAATCATCCTCCAAAACCCATGATTTATTTAGAAGATTTTGGAAGTCATCATGGGTATTCCACATAATCTCAAAACGAAAAGGTTTAATAAAGGAGGGCCTTTGACTATTGTCCCTAAAACGTAAACAAATGGGATTATGATCAGAGAAGGAAGTTCCAGGAAGAACCTGCAATAAACAATTTGAAAACTGGAGAAGAAACGCCTCATTCGAAACAGCCCTATCAAGCCTTTCAAAAAGTCTAGAGCCCCTAGATATCTTTGGTCCTCTCCAAGTGAACTTGGGACCATTAAAACCCAAATCGACAAGCCTGCAATCTTGGAGTCTATCATTGAAGATTCTCATCCTCCCAACACTAGACCCCAAGCCACCAATTCTCTCGGATGACTTAGAAATATCATTAAAGTCATCGATAATAACCCACGGCGTCAAGGTTGAATCCGCAATTGCCTTTAATTCCTGCCACAGGATAATTTTCGATTGCACCTAAGGAATAGCATAGAGCGCCGTACATAGAAAGGATCCCTTCCCATTCACGTTGCACTGAAAATGAACAAATTGGCGATCCTTTTTTAGCTCAGCCACCGCAGCGAGATTTGACTGCCAGACCACAGCGATACCACTAGAGTGACCAATACTCGGCACAGCGGTGAATCCATCGTATCCCAATCTTTTTAGAGGCTAACACCAAAACCAGAGGCCACCTACTGGAACAGGTAGTTTTGATATTGGCCAATAGATTATTGCCACATGCTCCCCTACAATTCCAATATAAAACAATATCAGTAAAATCCATAACTTAAAACAAAATAAAAGACCCAATTAGTAAGACACAAATTAACACAGATTAGTTGGGCCCATGCAACCCACTTCCTTTAATTTGGTTTCCTCCACAATCTCGCATACCATATCTTCTTCTTTGGATTCGGATCTGCTGCCGCCCACTTGGGAGTCATGAACTCCCTCACATGCCATATTCTCTTCATTGGGCCCCGCCCAAAATTTCCCCACAGGCCCACCATATCTCCCATTTTGGCCTGTCTCACAATCAGAAGCCGAAAAAACAGCCTCCTCCATTTCTTCACCTTCATTAGGCCCTTTAATCAACAAAGGTCCACCATACGTTGAAGCCTCACCCATTACCACAGGCCTAATAAGATTCAGACCCACAGCATTTGGCGCAAGACCCACCACAGCCAAGTCGTCAACCCCTTTTTTGTCCATAGCCCTCGTCACATTCTCACCATCGTCTGCCAATACGCTGTCCTAAACATCCCCACACGTCTCCATCAGTACGTTGCCTTTGACCTCTCCTAGCACCATTGCTCTCAACTTTTTTCCTTTCCTCAAACTTTGACTACTTTGCTTCTGCACACCTTTATCCCTCACTTGAATTAGTTCTTTCTTTTGTTTCTTTTTTGTCTCAGCTTTCCTCTCTCTGATTTGTTTCTCCGATGTAGGTATCTGTGGAATATTGACCTCGACTACAACATCCTGAGCAACCGATTGACCCATCGCAAACTGCTCCTCGATAACATCGTTACCCTCCTCGACAAGCGCATCAAATCTTGACCCCTCATCTTTCTGCCGAAGTTCGCCCTGACTTGCCTCCTTACTGGGTTTTTTCTGCCGGCGAGACTTCTTCACGACCTTCCACTCCTCAGCGTCCGATCTCACCTCAACCCCAGCCTTTGTTGCAGGGACACCCAAACCCTGGGATTCAGACGCTGTGCTATCATCATCACCGGCTTGTTTCCCTGAACCCGACACCTTAGGAACTGACTTGCAATCCTCGATTTTATGCCCATACAGACCACACCCAGTACAGAGCCCATGCAAGCCTTCATACTCCAGGTAATACTCTTCTCCATCTAAGAAAAAACCAGACATTAATTGCTTAGTTAGATCCACCAAAACACAAATTCTCGCAAATTGGCCTCTAAGGTGACCGGAAGTGTTAATATCTATCTTGATTGTCTCTCCAATTCTGTCCCCAATCCATGACAAAGCCTCTCTATTGTAATATTCTAGTGGCACATTTGGCAGACGAACCCAAACAGCCACCTTATTAATGGAAGCTGACTTAGTCTGGAATTGGGGTTCCCACGGTCTCACTGTGAGATAGTGATCAAAGAGCATCCATGGGCCTCCTTTCAGGGCATTGTGATAATCTTCTTTGTTGGTTAGCTTCACCACAAAGAAGCCATTCCCAATATTGATTAAACTAATAACACCCTTCTTGGCCCAGAGCTTCTGGAGAATGGACAACAGAAGTTTATAGCCAATGTTCCTCCCTAGGAGTTTAACAATCACAGCATTACTCCATGCCTTATAAAGCTGTTTTTTCATCCTCCCTGAAAAAGAGAATGAAGGAAAATTCTTCCTTGGGTCTTCCTTAATTTTACAGATAGGTTCATGATCCTCTTCATCCGAGATACTATCATCAGATAGCCCTGTGTCATGTACAGGATTAGCTTCCATTTCTTCATCTTGGCTTGTTCCTTTGAGTTTTTGTGCGAATGATACAACAGGGAGTTTCTGAATACACCCCTCTGTACCAAGCTTTGGCCACTCTTCAACATGAGGAACTTCTTTTCCATTCTTTAACTTCTTAGCACAACGGCGCAGCAGATCATTTTCCTCAGAAGACAGTGAAATGAGAGCATTTTGATTCACAGAAGCCATGCTGGCCTCTTCTTTTTTATGAAGATTGAATTTTGAATGTATTTATATAAAAAAAAAAAATTCCAAATCAAACCTAAGAGATTACGCAACAAAACCCATTCATTCTAGCCCAAACATAAGAAAAAATATTTTGAAGCCCAAATATGAAAAGGTCGTCTAGAAAACATTGAGCTTGAATCTTCCAGCCCATTTTCTGAATTTTAATGGCGGAGCTGCTTGGGGCGCCCACATTTTCTAATTTCTTTTTTTTACAAAAAAAAAAAAAAAACACTAACTCCATTCGCTGCACGAGCACTTAAAATTTTTTTTAATTATTATTTTGATGAGATTTCAACTGTTTTCATATTTTTTTTTCTATAAGCAAGAAAATAGGATTAAATTCAAATTTATGTGATAAGTTCAAACATATGTAATAAATTCAAACTTGCGGGAAATTTTTTTTGACAAAGCTTGAATTTAGTGGGAGAATATTTTAGACATCGAACTTGATAAGATGATATATTTTTTAAAATATATTTGAGGGAGAAAAAATATTTTTCCTTTTCATTTTGAATTAATTACTTTTGAAGATAAAATATATATTTCATGATTCCTTACCAACTACTACCCATTCATTTTCTTCCTACTGAACAAATCATCTTCCCTCAAACCATCTTTTCTCATCCCTCAAAATCTTCCTTTTCCTTCCTTTTCTCTAAATTCCTTTCCTTCCTCAAATCTTTCTCATACCAAAGGGGCCTGAAGTGAAAATTTGTATGACGGTAGTAGGAGGAGGGTTTAAAGGGATTTAAAACACATTTTTTCTATTATTATTAATTATTTAAAATTTCAACTTTCTTTTTTTTTTTAAAAAAAAATTAAGCTTGCTTCATTAGCATTGCACAATCATCATTTAACTTTGCTTAGTCAACATTGTTCGTTAGTAATATTAGCCGTGTTATGTTTTTAGGACTAAAAATACAGTTTGTAAATTTAAACGACTAAAAGTAAACCTTATGTAAAGATAAAGGATTAAAAGTATACTTTAATCTTTTTAATTTTATATATATTGAAATACAAATTTATTTAATATAAAAATAAATTAAATTAAAATCTAAAACCTTTCTAAATTAATCTAATGATATAGATGAGTGATGAGCCAAAAATTCACTCCACTAAAGACTAGGTTCAATAAGAGATTTTGAACTGGGAGCTGTGAAAAAAAATGCAGCAAGTTGAATTCTCCGACTTATGAGTGAATTTTTACTTTCATGAACGTTGTTTTACTTTTTGGCGATGATGTAATTTTAACAATAATGTTTTATGTCAGAGGCATATGATTTAGGGTGCTAATATTCATATAAACATTATAAATTAGGCCAATTTTAATTAACCCATTAACTTGGAGCAAACAGATGTTAGTGGGTCCCACATAATGATTTATTTTTTGAAAAATTGATTCTTGCTTCTGCTCTCTCTCCTCTCTTCCATAAATGTTGATTCTTGAGTAATATTGAAAATGTCCGCGCGCCGTGTGTATATCTTGAACGTGATTAATCATATAACGTTCGTTTGCTTGTTTGATTTGACAGGCAAATAAGGCCTCAGCTATTGTGGATGCATCCAAATACATAGAAGAGTTGAAGCAAAAAAGTGGAGGGACTCAACGCAGAACTTGGAAGCAGCGGCAATAATATTAATGAATGTTCATCTTTCTCCTCCCAAAATCAATTACTTAGAGAGGGGTTTTCTATTAATTGTTTGAAAAAAGAATTTGAAATGAAGGATTTGAGGAGAACAAAATTTTGTCTTGGATTATAGATTAACTACCTGAAAAATAAGATCTTTGTATATTAAGAAGCCTATACAAGAAGGGTCCTACAACATTTTTATATGAATAAGTCACATCTATTATGTACCCTAATGGTTGTAAGGTCTTTGTAAATGGATAAAGATCTGTTTAGACCCCAAGTGATCAATGAAAAAGGTGATGAAAAACCACTTGGTTAAGAAGTATCATATCTTAGTACTACTGGAACACTAATGTAACTTGTTAATTACACATATATGTCATCTATCATTTGATATTAACTTATTAGCAAGATATAATTCTTCATCAATATAATGGCATTGGAATTTCGTAAAGCACATTCTTCGTTACTTCAAAGGCACTATGGATAGGGGGTTGCTCTACTCAAATGTATCTAGCATGAACTGGTTGGTAATGTAGATGCTTAATTTTCGTCTAATCCACATGACGAACCACTTGTGATTTATCTTCTAGTAAAATGATCCTAGCAATCCTATATGATAATAATACTCCATGCATTGCCTAACTAAAGGAAGGATACATCAAGGGAGATAGAATGAAGCATATTTAACCAAGTTCTTCTTCACCTATGACCTTTGAAAGGATTGTGAAATAGATATCTAGTAGATCTGTTCCAATGAAAATCTAGTAGAGATTTATTCACCAAGTCTCTTATGGGTGCAATCTTTGAAAAGATTGATCATAACATTAGTCTTCGCAAACTTAGAGATCTCCACCGTCATTAAGAGAGTGAGTCGATACACTCTGTACTCTTTTTTCCTTATCTAGATTTTGTCCCATTGGTTTTCTTAGAAAGATTTTTAATGAGGTAACATTTAATAATGTATTAATGAATGATGTACTTTTTTTTGCTAGGTTTTTGTCCCACTAAGTTTTTCCTGATCATTCATACATAATGGACATCTAAAGGGAGTGTTATGAATATAATTTTTATGTAGATGTTCATATATTTCTGTTATCTAATGTCATCTCTAATTTCTTACAATTATTTTTGTTCTCATTAAATCTGTTGATCGATAATACATATAGATTCTATTGAGATTGCAAACATATGCCTAAAATTATGCTTGATAGACCTTGAATAGTAAATAAAAATTACTCTCTCCTCCTCCTCTCATATTGTTTCTCATATTTCTCTTTATTTATAACATGTTTGAATTTAAGTTGTAATTATAACATTTTTTAACCAATTTATATTTTTTGGCACGAGACTTATGAAACCTGAGAAATTTCCACGTAATAAGGAATGTCCCGTCTCTCACCCCACCACCACATCCGCTAGGTTTTTAAAAAATAAAAAACCACGCATTTAAATTCTCACTCCATAAATGGGAGCTAATTAGCTGTTTGACTATTATTAGATTAAATTTACATTTACTTTGTTCATGACAAACGATATTAAATAAAAACAAGTTTTTACAAGTTAGTTAGAACACCAATATGTAATCTAAGAACTTCAGAAAGGCGGGCAATTAAAGAAATAGAATTGACACCAATAAAAGAAAAGTAGAAAAGCAATACAAGCGTCTCTTTGTGAAGTGAAAGTCAATGAGTGAGAGCACACTGCAAAAAATTTTGGATTTTGCTACGGAAAAATTCCGTAGCAAAATCCGTAGTAAAACGATATTGCTACGGAAAAATATGGATTTTCCGTAGTAAAATTATTTTGCTACGGAATTTTTCCGTAGCAAAATCCTTCGTAGCAATTTGCGACGGATAAGGAAAATCCGTCGCAATTTGCGACGGAATTTCCCTTCCGTCGCAAATTGCTACGGAATTAAATTCCGTAGCAAATTATTTTTTTAATCTTTTTTTTATTTATTTTGTAATTAATTAATTAATTAATTATTTATTTATTTTTAATTTTTTTTCTTTTTTAATTTTTTTTCTATTTTTATTTATTTATTTTTATTTTTTCCTTTATTTATTTATTTTTTTATTTTTCCGTAGAAAACTTGAAATTTTGTAAATTTCCCCATATTTGATCGTTTGCTACAGAAACAATTTCTTAGTAAAACTAATAATTTTTTTTAATTTTAAAAAATTGAGTACAAAAAATAGTGATTCATGGATATGATAATAATTATATGGAGTGCAAATTAAGAGTAATCTAACAAATACCAAATACTAAAAAGTAGTCTAACAATGTTACAAAGGGCAAATTCTAAACAGTAGTCTAAACAGCAGCATTGTGATCATCATCATCATCACCAGCATGGTCATCATCACCAGGAGCCGACCCCGAACCCTTGTTCATTAGGGACTTGAGTTGAAGCTGCATCTGCCTCATCATCTCCTCTTGCATCCGCCTCATCTGCTCCTGCATCATCTCTCGTTCCTTAGCCATCCGCTCCTCCATCATCTCTCGTTCCTGAATCATCATCTGCCTCATCTTCTCTTGCTCTTCAAGCATCCGCTCCTGTTCCTGAGTCATCTGTGCTGTCAAAGCCTTCATCTTCTTCATCTCATCTGCAAAAACAATATCAAGTACATTTATTATTTGGACTTCATTTGAATGGACAAGAGAATGGAAATTATCAATATCAAATACGTTTACCTGCAGAAACATCTTCAATGCCGGATGAGGAGCGCTTTGTTGGCTTCAGTCGGCTAGCAGCGGCACCGTATCCAAAGACTCTCCCTTTCTTGTCAAATCCACCTGCAGCCTCAAAGAACAGACTATCATTATCGGACACAGAGGATGAGGGGTCAGTCTGATGCTGTGAGTCTCTCTCCTGCGACAACTTCGTATAATTTTCCTACAAAGACAAAAATACATAACAAATAAGACATGTAAAATGAAATAAATATTGTGGTGCATAAAACAAGTAATAAATGAAATAAATGTCTAACCGCTACTGTGTGGGCCCTTGAGTTAATCCATTCCCTCTCATCACTTCCTTGAGACTGCCGGGAATGGGTCCGCTCAAAGGCAGCCCAACCTACCGACTCTGGAGGAACCCCAGTCTCTGCCTGCAAACGCAAATGATGATCATAGTTAATTACTTCAAAGTACAAAATATTGAATACCTAAATAGAAAATAACGTGTACTCACAAGTTTCCGTCTCCACTCAGTCATCGGAATAGAGCCGCCAACATATGACGGGCCTTCCATTTTGGCCCTATTTTGCTTATTTTTCGCACACTTCTCCTGAAACTTTTCATTGGTGGCCCAATTGTCAAATAATTCGTTTGAAGTGTCCTGTGGAAGTCAATTTCGTCTGCCTCTTGACTCTCTCAAACAATAAAGCTTTTGAGGCAACCACCGGGCTGCCCTGGCGTTATAAGCTTTTCTCAGACCTTCACGATGTTCAGGCAACGACATATGCTTCCTCTGAAAATCAACAACGAACAATTAGTGCGGTAATTTGTAAAAGTACTTAATTAATAACCATAAACAAATAACTTACCATAAACTCATCGAACCAAGCATCTCGATTTTTCGTAGGAATTGCTGTCCAGCTGGTCCAAGCTTGATTGTAGTTACGGAATAATTGGTCCGAGATGAAAGCCATCACCGGATCACGAGGCACAAAGCTAAAGACAGAGGACATCATGCAAATATTATTAGCATACAAACCAATTAGAGAAGGGATTAGTAACATTACTGGTAACTTGGCATGACTTACTACTCGTGGTCAGGACAGATCCAAAGCATCCCTGTCTCAGGATCTGTTGTGCCCCAGATCGGTGTATTGGAGGAACTACCTTCTTCCCCGATGTGGCTTTGAGGCGACGGGGTATGCTAAGCAAGGAATGTGAAATATTAAAGATGTTTGTACATAGATGGTTTCATGAAACTAAACATATGTAAATCAATCAGAATTAGGCTAGTAAACCTGTTGTCCCATTTGCTGCGGATCAGTGGGGGTAGAAGGCGACGACGACGTATACAGCGACGGTGAAGATGCCAAATAACCCGACGGTGGCGATGCCATATTAAACGGTGGCACCTCTGGGGCACTGCCCTGCCCTTTGCCTATAGAAGGGGCAGATGACGACGCCCTACCCCCTCTGATAGGACGGGGCCGGGATCGACCACCACCACGTCCACTACCTAAAGATCCTCCTTGATGCTCCATCTCTGAACACTTATAGACATTAGGTCAAAGAATAATAAAAAACTACAAAGATATTTAGGGTTGATTACAGTAGTGAAGTAACAAAGTATGTAGTATAACAGATCGTCAAAAACAAAGAACTAACAAATCTCAACCAGACGATTCTTGGTCATCGACTTCTGCTTGCCCGTCTTCCTCTGAAGTCTCATAGTCGTCGAACTCAGATTCACTGTCAGAGTAAATCAATTCTGCCTCATCGTCTGATTCCTCATCATTAATTTGTATAGGAATCAATTCTAAATCCGCAGCAGAATCAAAGAGATTGCTTGGTATTTCGTTGTCTTCGATGTTTATGGGCAGTAGATGTTCCACATCAGCTTGGAACGGTTCAGCCGTACCATCATTTGAATCCGACTCTTTCGACTTCGGTATGATATTTCGTGCTTTCGTTTTAAAAACCCCCCTCCACCCTTGGCGGGATGTGGGATATAATGTATAGTAAACTTGTTCTGCCTGTTGAGCAAGGATGAATGTGTCATAACCAACCGCATATCTCCTTGTCCAGTGGATCTCAATATTTCCATGCTTGTCCATTTTTGTCCCACGCGGACTGTTATCAAACCACTCACACTTAAAAAGGGTCACCACATTGTCCCACGGATATTTCAATTGAATTATGTCACGTAACTTCCCGTAGTAGACAGTCTCCACCCCGTCAACTTGGTCACCTCGACAACATACACCGTAATTGCAACATTGTGTACCTGTATCCGTGTCAACAGTTGAAAACCGATACCCATTGATTATATATTTGCTGCATTGAGTAACACTAATTGGAGCTCCATAAGATAAACTCCACGCAACTTCATTAGGATCTTCTCGATGTTTCGCGAAATAGGTTCGAAACCATTTTGGAAACTCAGACTTCGTGAATTGATCAACCTGGGACACCGACATTGAAGGATTTTCCGATCGGACCCAATTAGAAAAGTAACTGCAAAAAGATATATATATATATATATATATATATATATATATATATATATATGAAGTTAATACTTTAATACAAATCGTAATAGTAAAACGGAAAAACAAAAATCTTACTTTAAGTACTCGGCGACCTCTTCACAGTTGTTTAGAATGTACCACTCTGCTACTTGCTTATCTCTTACGTCAAGAGTTGATTTCCAATGTTTTCCCACGACTCGCCCTGGATAATTAAATATTGATTTTTGATCCCTTGTATCACCGGTATCGTTGCGAGGAACCCTTCTCCATCTTGAAATCATTTCAGGGGGATGATAGTATGACGAAAATTTAGCGGCTAGATATGCTTCAGCGATAGATCCTTCAACGTGGGTTGGATTTTTGATCTTCTGCTTAAGTGTGCGTAAAAACCTACAATGGAATATCCCTCAGGTATTTATAAACTAAAGTACCATATTTTTCAATTAATAACAGATCGAAAGACATATATATTACCTCTCAAACGGATACATCCATCTATATTGTTGCGGGCCTCCTACCCTTGCTTCGTAAGCCAAGTGAATGGGCAAATGTTCCATTAAGTCAAAAAAGGTAGGAGGAAACACCGTCTCTAACTTGCATAGCGTTATGAGCATACTCGCCTCCAGGAGCCGTAACTTTTCAACATTAAGCTCTGAAGCACAAATTTCTCTAAAGAACACGGAAAAGTCCGTTAGAATAGACCATATTTCCTTCAGTAGTGCTTTGAAGGCCCAAGGCAACAATCTCTGGAAAAAAACATGACAATCATGACTCTTCATCCCGAAGAACTTCCCCTCGTGCATGTTGACACATCTTTTCAAGTTTGACGCATAACCGTCCGGGAGTTTCAATTCTTTTACCCATTGCAACAATTCTGAATTCTGCTGTTTGTTTAATGTGTACGGTGCTCTAGGTTTGAAAATCCGTCCCCTGGCATCCTGCACCAAATGCAAAGCAGGCCTTCTGCAAATCTCTTGTATGTCCAGTCTTGCGTTGATTGTGTCTTTCGTCTTGCCCTTGGTGTCTATCACGGTGTACAGAATATTGTCAAACACATTCCGCTCAATATGCTTGACATCGAGGTTGTATCTTAACAGTTGATCTTTCCAATATGGTAGTTACCAGAAGATGCTGCGTTTGTTCCAATGATGATCAACACCATATCCCTCAGGTTCGTTAGAAGCAGCCCCCTCTTCGACACTTGGAATGTACTTGACCCTATCCCATATTTCTTGGCCACTTAAACAAAGAGGTTGATCTGCTCGTTCGACAACATTCCGTGTGAAGTCTTTTCTATTTGTCCTGTACGGATGATCGAGGGGTAGGAATCGCCGGTGCTTGTCAAACCAACAGACCTTGTGACTGTGTTGCAAGCTATAACCCGTATTTTGTTCAAGACATACCGGGCATGCAAGCTTTCCCGACGTTTGCCAGCCACTCAACATCCCATATGCAGGGAAATCATTTATCGTCCACATTAAGGCAGCACGCATTGTGAAATTCTGACTCAATGATATATCATACGTAAGAACCCCTTCACTCCACAACATCTTCAACTCGTCTATCAAAGGCCTGAGGTACACATCTATCTTCTTTTTTGGGTTGGATGGCCCAGGGATTAACGCGTTCAGGAACAAAAACTCTCTTCTCATGCACATAGAAGGTGGGAGGTTGTACGGTGTCACAATGACAGGCCAACAGGAATAATTCCTGCCCGTTTTATCAAAAGGAGCGAACCCATCCGAACATAGACCAAGACGGACATTACGGGGATCCATAGCAAAGAAAGGATTCGCCTCATCAAATTTACGCCAAGCTTCAGCATCCGAAGGATGCGTCACAAAGTTTTCATCCCTGTGATGCTCCCGGTGCCATCTCATGTGAGCAGCTGTTTGTTCTGATGCATACAATCTCTGAAGTCTGGGCACCAGCGGAAAGTAGTGCATCTTGCTCAACACTTGATGGGTCATTTTCCTTCCTTTCCTCACAACTTTATATCTGTCATGTCCACTGAATCTACAATTGGTCAGCTTAGCATCATCCTTGTAATACAACATACATCCCCTAGGGCAGCAATGAATTTTTTCACATCCAAGCCCAAGCTCTTTCACCTTTTTTTTTGCTTGGTAAAAATTCTTCGGCAAATTATTGTCGTTGGGAACAACCTTGCTTATGATCTGCATCATTTCATTGTAATTCCTCTCACTCATATGGTGATCAGTCTTCAAGCTTAGTGTTGCTAGGGTAGCCGATAGCGATGAATATTCACTATTTTCAAAGTGTTCACAACCTTCCCATAACGGACGTTGCGCTTCTTGAAGCATTTTATAGAACCTATCGGCTTCCGGATGAGGATCCTCTCCCATGTATGATGGCTGAGCATGTGTATCGGTCTCCTCTCCCATGTATGACGGTTCCGCATGAGTAACAGGATCGAAATATCGGCCGATCGACGGTCCCGCAGCGTCCATAACCAACTGCTCATATTGATTAAGGTTGTCTTGACGACTACTGTCCCCGTAATAACCACTAGGTGTCGGTGTCGGTGTCTGTCGGACTTCGCCATGATATCCCAACACTCATAATCCTTCATGAATCCCCTTCTACACAAATGGATTTTGACCTCCTCAAAATCTTCAAATCTTATACACCTACATTTGACACACGGACACCTGATCTCCCTACTTGAATTAGTTGAATGTGCCAGAGCAAAATTGATGAACATGGGCAAACCCGCCAAGAATGCTTGAGTTAGTTCTCTTCTCTCAGTTAGGCGATTGTACATCCAACTTTTATCACGGTTGCCTTTCATATTTCCTAGCTAGTTCAGTTACTAACTTAATTAACATCTCAACATGTCACAAATATATAAAAGTGGTCAATTCAACAGAATAAGTATTTAGTATAAAATTTATCAATTTACAAATTATTTTAATAAAAAAATCATTGATTTGAAATTTTAAAGTGCAATTGGTATTTTTTTTTCCATGTATACTTTTTAGTAATATTTATAAGGTATTTTTAAAAAGAATTCTTAAGCGAATAATTTTTACTGCTATTTTTACTAATGTTTATAAGATATTTTGAAAATTTATCCCTTTTTTTTTCAATTTCCATTTTTACTAATAATTTTTATTGCTATTTTCAATTCTTAAGCGAATAATTTTTACCATTAGGATTTACAATTGTTCTGTTTCATATGTGTTTGTTTATTCCTTAGCTTATATATATATATATATATATATATATATATAGAGTATAGTGGCTATTATTGTTTTATAGTATTAGCCTAAAAGGGATTGTCTTTTACTGCCTATAGATATTAAGATAAGTGTAAAATATGGCAAGTTTAATTATAGTAGTCACTTTTATACTATAGTGAGTTTTGTCTCGAATAGGTTTCAATCCAAGAAGATAGACCCTCTTCATGAACGTAGTTATCTTATACGTAGTATCAAATATTTTGTTTTTCAAATTTAAGATCTCAATCCCCTTAGGATATTTTGGTAATAAGCCAAATTTGAGAGATTTAATAAGTTAGAAAATAATTTTGGTAAAAAATCCTCAAGTGAAAATAATGAAAGAAAATTTCATGATTATATTCAACAAACAAAAACCAATTTTTAGAAATTTTTTTCCCCTTATTGATGAACAATAGTGTAACAATCTATATATAATTATCAGATATGTAGGAAACTATAGGAGAAAATTTGCTTCTAAGTGTGGAATATAAGAGGTCATATGGTATATTTAATGTACTTAGAATAAAATATAAGTGAAATTAAAAATGATAAGAAAAAAGACCATTCTATATGAAACAAGAAAAAATATTCTCTGACTAAAAAAAAAAATCATATATCTCTATAAAAGAGAACCAAAAACTATAAGTTTAATCCAAATTAATAAACACATTGAACATCAAGATCTTCATGTAATTAATAGATTCAGCCAAAGTTGCAACTAAAAAATAAATAAATAAACTCATGTAATTGATAATCTTTTGCCAACATACATATTTCTATTATGTATAATAATAACCAGTAATGAATAATATCATAATTTTAACACACAATTTTTTCATCATACAAAAGAGACTATAAAAAAATAATGCAACATTAATATTCTTACAAATACTCACAAATCAACATTCATAACCAATGATAAATAATTTAATCAACAGTAATGAAATAACACAAAATATTAAAAAAGATATGTCATGTAGAAATTTCACTCAGGAGAACCAATAATATTTTTCATATCATTTTATTACAAATAAAAATAATACTCAAGAAAATAATAAATATAAAAAAACGGTAGTGCAACCAAAAGAAATAAGAGAGGAAGCTTACTTGGAATAGAAGTGCAGACGGTAACTAGTAAAGGAAGAGGAGGTGGAGATACTCCCAGAAAATCACCAGAGCACAAAAATACACAAAATGGCAGATAAGATAACTGTGTTTAATAATGTCAAATAGAAAAAAAAAAATAGATGGCTGAAAATTTAAAAAAAAAAAACAAAAAAAAACCACACTTGCCGGATCGAGCTGGGGGAAAGGGGAGCTGGGGGAGCTGGGGGCGCGGGGAGCTGCCGGCGGAGCTAGGGGTGAGGGGAAGGCCGGCGGGTGCTTGGGGATAGGGAAGTTGCGGCGGAGCTTGAGGTTAGGGGTTGGGGAGCTGGGGGCGAGGGGAGGGGGGAGCTGCGGGCTGGGGTCGGGTTGGGGAGCTGGGGGGAGGGTTGAGGGGGCGGCGGAGCTGGGGGGAGGGTTGAAGGGGCGGCGGAGCTGTGGGAAAATATTGAGGAAGACGAAGCTGGCTGGAACACGGGCTGGGGGGGGGGTTAAAACGTAACTTGCGACGGAAAAGCATTTCCGTCGCAAATTCACTTTTTGCGACGGAAAGGTAATTCCGTCGCAAAAAGGTAAATAACTTTTTGCGACGGAAAAGCTTTTCCGTCGCAAAAGGGAGTGAAAAGGGCCGCAGTTTTGCAAACCTTGCGACGGAATCTTAGTCCGTCGCAAGTGTACTGAAAATGGCGGCCTTCTTGGCCGCCATTTTGCGACGGAATACCTATTCTGTCGCAAAAATAACGAAATTTGCGACGGATTTCCGTCGCAAATTCCATCACTATTCTCAATCTTTCTAGCAGTGGCAGGGGCGGATCCAGAAATTTATGAGAGGGGGCACCATTGGTGGGGGATGCGGGGGTTCTGCCCCCGAAAAATTTTTTTAAAGCAAAACTTTAAATGCATTAAAAAATAAAAGAATATAAAGGGAAAAACAAGACTAAGTGCTGTTAGAAATAACAAGGTTGGATACCATATATTTTAATAACAAAAGTATATTACAATAAAATCTTATCATGGTGAGTCCCTGTTTAGTACAATTATTGGTCATTGGCTAATAATAGAGAAAGCACATTGGTTCCACCGCTCAATTCATCAGTTCCTCTATCATGGTGACATAAAACTGCTCACATTTCTTTTTTTTTTTTTTTTTTTGCTCAGACATTTCATTTGTTCATGATACAACACTTCGAATACCACTATGCCAGTACGTTAAAAAGAAAAAAAGAGTGAGAGCAAAAGGAATGTCAGAGCAAAAAAAAAAAAAAAAGAGCAGAAGGAATGAAGCTGCAACTTCACGTCAAAAAAATATATTGATAGATTAAAAAAAAAGTTGGGGGGCACTCCCCCCCCCCCCAAAAAAAAACTCAGTATGTGCGTCCGCCTCTGAGTGAGAGGGTTGAATTGGAATACGGATGAAGTATTTTGCGACACAATAGAGTGAGATAGGAGGCTTTAAGTCAGCTGCTATAAGGCCAGATCTATGAATCCAAAATCACGAGGCTCTTAAACATTTAGAAAGAAAAGCGAGGTTAGATGCTGACTGAGTTTGCCATAAGAATTCTTCAAGAGAATAACCCATATGGCAGATAATTCCATGATTATGATGATGATTCAGACTTTTATATTTTATATGTATAGTTCGATACCAGGATATAAATGGTCCAAAAGAAAAGAAAGAGAATGCAACTAACCCAAATTGACATGGTACTCCCTCCTATTATTTTTATAAAAATCCGATAATTCAATTGTGTGGTCTACAAAACGGTTAAAAGTTGTTAAAATTAATAAATGTGTAGGAAATGATTTGTTTTTTTTTCCAAACATGCCCTTATTTTTAAGGACCAATAAAAAAGTAAAATAGAATACTAGTGAGAGAAAGTATGAATTGGAATGTATTATTGAAAAAAATAAGGAGAAAGAATAGAATTAATTAAGGGTAAATTGGTAAAATACATCTTTTTGCTAAAAAATACACTTTACCAACGCAAAATCAAATATCTTGTGTGGTTCTTATGCTAGTAATAAGTGCATCTAGTTCTATATAGCGTGTATGAAAAAGAATCGAGAGGAAAATAAAAGATGGCTGTCTATTTAGCAAGAGTAAAAAGGAGAGTATAATAAGACAACAACATATTATCCCACAATATCATCAACATATAATACCAAAGAGAGTATAATAAGACCACAACATATTATTTTACAATATCATCAACATATAACACCAAGAATAAACTCACTGTTGCAAATAATATGTCATAGCAGGTTAAGACTTGGTGCTTATTAGAATTAGCGTCTGAAAAGCATTTTCCAACAATATCATCATAATATCGATAAATATAATGTTTTGATTAAAGTCTATAGTGGTGGCTGGTTGATTGCTGCGACATTGTTGTTTTGGGTTATCCACCATAGCTTGTACAAACTTGAGACTCTACTCCTGCATAGGCCAGATATATATGAAATCATATTTCCACCTGTTCTTGCTATTTTCTCTTGGTTAAAGTATATAGATAGCACCATGAACCAGCCAATGAAGAGAAGTAATTCGAGAGAGCGGGGAAGCAACAATGATATTAGTGCAGCATAAGCCAAACTTCCTGAAGCAAACGTTAGCTTAGCACAGAGGTTCAAGAAAGTAGTAGTAGTTAAGGAGTGACTCTGAAGTCTCCCGTGGTATTTAAATGCACAGCAACAGACAAGTAAGGCTATAATGCAAATCCATACGCTTTCAGGGTGTTTATCCAAATGTGATGAATCATGGAAGTGCATTTGAACAATCCCCACTGTCATCGTAAACAGACTTGCGAACATGGTAGCGGAATGAATTGACCTGCACAACCATCAAACTAGTTAGAAGTTTCATAATGGCAACACCAAATAAAGAACCAAATGGGCCGGATTGTGAGAAATTAATGCTTTGTTTTTATGCAAATATACCTACTCCACCCTTCCTAGATTAGGGCTTAAGCCCAACATAAATTGAGACTATTATATTAATATGAAGAAATATGAGTTAAAAAGAGAGTTTTTCCTCATAGCTAGTTATATTTATTCTCATGAAACTGTACGTATTTAAGCGTTACTTCTATTTCTATGTGACTATATGTAAAATATATATAGGATGTGTGATAGAGAAAGTATGTGATCTATATAATAACATATATGAATTAATGTTATCCTCAAAAATGTTCTCTTTAATTATGTTTTCTTCTATTTGTTTTTTTAGTATATTTGTTGTATAATGTAATTAGAGTACATTCTGTGTTTCAATTTCATATGGATACTTCAGCTAGTTAATCGAATTCTAAGTACTCTTAAAATTCTTACGAGATGAAAATTAAAGAAAAAATTATACTAAAAGTCAGACTCGCAATACTTATAAATATTTTTTACTACTTTTAAAAAATTCCTATTCTCTCTGTCATATTTCCCTTCCACCAAACAGTGAAATGGTTATATAGGTAGTGTTGAGATAACATTAAAAACTATTTTTGGAGTCAAACCTATGATTTAGAAAAAAAATTACTTAAACCCTTAGGAAAAAAGGCAGAAATATTTTTTTGCCCCTCTAAAACCAGAGTTTGGGTTAAGTTACCAAACACTGTCAAATTCTATAAGACCATAATTTTAACTAAAAATCATGGTTTGAGGTTCAAAACCATGGTTTTCGTATAAACTTTTTTTTAAAACCTTTTTTAAAAATTATTCTACAAAAGTTATTATATAAAACTATTTTCAATTTTTCTCGAAAAATTAATCCGAAAGAGAATTTCCTCCTTAACCTCGAGAAGCTTTTCCGGCATCGTTTCAATAATCTCGAGAGGAAATAATGTGGCCCCAGACAAAGAAGCTCAAGCTCATCATCCACCGCGGCAAACTTCGATAGGTTATCGTGAATGCTGCACCTAGTGGAGTAGAACTCATCGACAGCAGGGATGGACCTAGGGGTGGCCCCCGCTCCCCCAAAAATTATAGAATATGACCCAAATTTTAAAAAATTATATTTCAGCCTCATAAAACTTTTAAGTTTTTCACTTTAGTTCCCATTAAAAGTTTCGTGAAGGGACTAAAATGAAAATACTGAAACTTTTACAGGGCTGAATGTAACTTCATGAACACCTAGGGTCCTATTCTGTAATTTTTACCACCAATTATAATTCCTAGTTCCGCCCCTGATTGACGGCCAAGCCGGAGTGTTTCTGTCTACTTCTATTGTGAGCTTGGTAATTTGCTGAGTGGTGAGAGATTGCCCATGGAGTAGGTGTCGTTGAGGACATGGGAAGCGAAGCAAAGATTCAAGTTACAGTTACAAGTTTACAGTTACTATACGACGCTTTTTGAAAAATGTAAGCAAATTATTTGATCGTCAAGCAAGCCAAGCCATTCCATGAACCATGGAAGGAACCCAGATGAGATATAAAGCTCTCAATTAAGTGATAAGATCATGAACTTGAGACCAAAACTGATCAGCGAGACACGAGATCCAGAAACTTTTCATGAAGGGGAAATATATGATGGAGAAGGTATGTATGAAAATTAATTGAATAATGTCAACAGTTCAAATCAGTTCTCAGAATTAAATGGAAAAAGAAAGTTTGAAGACTTACTCGAGTGAAGTGCATATGACTTAGATATGGTTGTTACTTTCCATTTTTTATGGGAAGAATAAGAAGATAATGAGGACTCTGTTTTTGAGGAGGGGAACAGGGGACGAGTAAGATGCTTCAAGGTGGGTTGCTTTGTGCATGAAATATAATTACATTATGAAAGCGAATCTAATAACAAGGGGCATTCACGAACTTTGTGCATAAGACTATGTGAATAAATGGACATGACAGCTCTTTGCTATCTCTTTGTCATAAAGATAGGGTGGGTTATATGCCTTTGATTGATTTCTTCACAAATTAAAATGGTTCGTCAGAATGTGTTGTGTTACCCATAAACTACGTACAAATACGGACACACACACACCCTTCTCAGGTTGTCCTTTATTCTGTTTCAACATCCCTTTTATTTGTATCTTTACACATTAGCATGCAATTAAAAAAGCAGAAAGAAGGTGCGGCATGCATCATTTTCTAAGTCCACAATTCAACAATTTATTCATGACAAGTATAATAAAACATCACATTATTACACAATATCAGCGTCTCACGTGTATAGTATGCAGAAAATTATAAACACAACTCTGTCTTGAAACTTGGTGATATAACTTCTACGCCTTAGTAATTAAGCCAGTATATATAATTAGAATTAAAAGTGTTGTAGTTTCCAATAGAGAGGTTTATTTTCCTCTTCATTGCGTCATAAGCTTTGGAAGAGCCATCCTAAAAATTTACGGGATAACTTAAGTAACATCATCTTTATGCAAAAAAGTGTGATAAAAAAAAATCTTTGTGCAGAAACATGTTGTTGCTAAAATCTATTCAAACTGAAATTACACACATCTTGAGACATCAGAATTAAAGTTAAATCCTCAAATGATATAAACAAATATGTCATAATGAGAATTAAATTATGGAAGAATTAACATACTGCACAGTCTGTGTAATTCATATAAAAAAAGTTGATATATAATATAAGGATACATAAGATATTTTAAGTAAGTAGCTTATTCAGCTTTTTTAGCCTCTTCGAAAAAAATCCACTTTATCTTATATTTAATAATGGATGGAGTAATATTAATGTAATGTTTGAAAAAACTAGGGGAGATGCAAGGCCGAAAAACAGGGGAGGAAAACAGAGGAGATACGGAGCTTAGATTAAAGTGTGAGAATACTATGCATTTATTATGATTATTATCTTATCATTATGATTAGATATAGTCATATAGGTATATTGCTATCTTAGGATATTTATTATTATATCTCAATTAGTTTGATTTACTTTGATTTGATTAGATTTTATGAGATTCTAGGTTTAGCTCTAGTTTTGCCTATATAAAAGTTTATATGTACTCTTTCAGATTCAGAGATTAAATAAGAATTATATTTTTTCTCTCAAAATTCACATGGTATCAGAGTTAGTTCTTAGCCAATTTGAGTTTTCCGGTGGCCGCTGTCACTGTAGCGTGAACCGTATCGTCGCGTGAACAGTCCGTATCGTCCGTGAACAGTGATAGTGGCCAGATAGAGTGTTTGTGTCCGTGAGGTTGCTTTTCTGTGAGATTTTCACTTCCTGCAAGATTTTCAGATTCTGGCGACATCATCGTTTTTTGATCATGGAGTACAGCTAATATTCAACCCTTGTAATGTTTGCGGCATAGTTCTTCATCAACATCATCGTTGGTGGTAGTTCCTCTGTCATCATGCCGCTCATCTCGTCCGACGACTGGTCCCGTCGTCACTTCTGGCATAGCTAGTAATGTTTGGGGCATAGTTCTTCATCAACATCATCGTTGGTGGTAGTTCCTCTATCATCGTGCCTCTCATCTCGTCCGACGACTGGTCCTGTCGTCGTTTCCGGCACAGTTCTTCATCAACATCATCTGTTGGTGGTAGTTCTTCTATCATCGTGCTTCTCATCTCGTAAGACGATTGGTCCCGTCCTCCTCAACTCGTGAGCACAGTTCTTCATCAACAACCCATCTCCTCTTCGACGCTGTCATCGTTGTTGGTGGTAGTTCCTTTGTCATCGTGCTCCTCAACTTGTTAGACGACTAGTCCCGTCGTCTTCAACTCGTCCAACGACTGGTTGCAGCTGTTGCCCGTCAAACTTGTCGAAGTTGCTGCCCGTATCTGCTGCTCTCTAAATAGGCCTCTGAGACTCAAGAAGTACAAGCTTAAGGGGGAGTGTTAGTAGTATAAAGTTATATAAGCAAGTTGGACATGATTAACATCCATGATCCAACTTAAGGGGGAGTGTGAGAATATTATGCATTTATTATGATTATTATCTTATTATTATGATTAGATATAGGTATATTGCTATCTTAGGATATTTCCTATTATATCTCAATTAGTTTGATTTACTTTGATTTGATTAGATTTTATGAAATTCTAGGTTTAGCTCTAATTTTGTCTATATAAAAACTTATATATACTCTTTCAGATTCAGAGATTAAATAAGAATTATATTTTTTCTCTCAAAGTTCACATAAAGTAAAAAGGTTCATTATATACTTCTTCCAGGGGCAGTAGTGGTATACTGGTATATAATTATAGAGACACACTGATTTGACAACGAAGACTACGAGACACAGAATCCAGGTGGTATATAATTATAGAGACACACTGATTTGACAACGAAGACTACGAGACACAGAATCTAGGATTTTCTGTAATTTGCATGTATTTGAGAGCTCCAAAGGGAAAATTTGATGATATGTATTGCAAAGATGGAGTTGAAATGGAATGGAAAAGGAACTTGTAATACTTACGTGGTGGTCGTGAGTGAAATAGGCATGACTTGAGTCAAGTTTGCTTTGGTGGCCGGACTGTTTTTTTCCTGATCAACTCAGAAAGGATGGGGAAGTTAAAGCTTTTTACGCTCACAGGCTGATGAGCGAAGGATATATAAGATTTGCTGAGGCTTTTTTTTAATGACAATGCAGAGACGACGAAATTGTTTAATTTAATGACACGTGTAAACGAAAAATTCATGTCAATTAAATTAATCTCATACAGCACATCTAAATCCAATACTCACTCTGACTTTGTGGTTTTTAGTAGGGTCAGAAAAAATAATGCGTTTTCAAAGGAGGAAAAAAATCAACTATCTACCATCAAGAAGACTCTCAGACTCTCAGACTTTTCTTTCTTTTTTAATTGGGAAAATTAGTTAAAAGCACTAAACTCGGAGTTTTGCCGACTCTGAATTAGAGCTGGGAATCAAGGCCGGCCCGGCTCAACAGGGCTTGGCCCTACAGGGCGAGGGCCTAACAGGGCCAACTCTACAGGGCCTGAAGTAAGGAAAACAACTGTTTTTCAAAGCCCGGCTCGATAGTACCAGGGCCAGGGCTGGCCTTACCAAGCCTGAAAATTACTATTCCAAATTTTAACTATTTTCCCTTTGATTTTTTTTCAAAGAAATATAATTGGTAAATTGCAATCATTAAAGTTATAATCTATCAAATAAATGTTATCAACATTAATATCTAAACAATATAAATCATTCAACAAATAAACGCATTCATTAATTCGTAATAAAAAACAAATAAACATAAAGAATATGTTTTTTTCCTTTTTTTTTCAAAAAATATTAAATAAAGGAATTGTTTTATGTATATCCACGATAAAATGCCTTTCCCTCTCGTAATTTTGTGTGTGTCTGTAGATTCCTTCGGTTTATGCATAATTTTACGGACAGGTAAAAACAATTATACTTATTTTACACAAAATATATTTATAATTTATTACTTATATAATATTGTAATACCAAAGTATGTGTTTATTTAATATGAAAACATCCCTTCTTTAAAATTTATAATAACTAATTATGTGTTTTAATACAGAATAATAATAAAATATAAAAAAGGGTTATAGTTTAAACTAAAAAAATCTAAGTAATTACAAATAAACACATTCATTAAGTGGAAGTCTAAGTAATTAATTTTTTTTTAAAAAAAAAGCTACAGTTGAACGGGTCTAATGGGCTGGCCTGATTAAGCTCGAGACTTTACAGGGCCAGGCTGTAGGGCCAATTTTAAATTTCTGACCTATTTTTTAAACCCGAGACCTACAAGGCCAAGGCTTAAATGGACTGGCCCGACGGACCCGGCCTGATTTCCTGACTCAACTCTGAATCTAAGATTTTTCGACCGATAGAAGAGAACCGTGGACCCCGGGGAACAAAAGTGATGAGCTCAAGAACTCATTTTAAGAAGCCAAAGATGACGAAGACAAGTACAGTATACTGGTTAGAAAAATCAAAGAGGAAGATGTCTTATGAATTTAAAGATGTCACTAGAGAGTAATCTTTTTTTCCTCGAGAACTTAAGAGTGATCTTCATAAGAACAAAAACGATTTAGTGTAATGTCACTCCACTATACCCTATTATATGTATTTCTAAGTTAACACTTTAACAATCCAACAATTCAAGAAGTGTTAACTTGAGGGGAGTGTTGGAGAAATAAAATCATTAGGTAGTTGGGATCTTTATTAGTTAGTTAATATTTTAATGAGGTAGTTAATCTTAGATCCTATAAATAGAGATCTAATTGTATGGATCAAGGTGTGTAGTGTAATATTCTGATTTATAAACCACATTTAAACTATTGTTCAAGTACACTACCATGGTAATAAAGAATCAAAACTCAAACAATAAAGTTAATTTGAAAACATTAATTAATCATTTGACCTTACCATGACAGAAAATAAAAGAAACTGCACATAAATGTCTACCATAATTATTTAGAAAACAATAACTATTTTTAAATCTTTAAAACTATTATCATAATAGAAAAGAATATTCCATGATAGAGTAGTTTTAATAACAATTTGAAAGCTAATTAGAGAAATTTAATAAATTATTTCCTAAACACGGTGGAAGTAAGTAGTAAGGACCCATGACAGACAATTGGGCCTTGGGCATATAAAACCTAATATGACAATAGTAATTTTGCAAGCCCAGACATTAACTTATTAAATCTCTTAATCCAAATCTATTACTACAAAAACCCTTCATCCTTGGATTCAACTAGCGTGCGGGTCGGACTTTCTCACCTCAAGGGAGGGGGTTCGATCCCTGCATTGGTCAAGGCGCTGGGGAAGGCATCCTAGGGGTCTAGAAAACAGTGGTAACGCTAGTAGAGGTGGAGGCTTATGTACTCTCTAGCCAGTATTCCCTGTGGACTGGGCTTCAAGCGCCCTGCCCTTGGACTGTGGGTGAGCCCAACCCCTTTCCTAAAATTTTCTTACCAAAAAAAAAAATCTATTACTACAAAATAATAGCAGTAGGGGCTTCGCCCAATAATAACAATAGATATTTATCGAATATTTCAAACTTTTTTTTTTGCTCAGAATATCGAATATTTCAAACAAACACCAAAACTAATGGTTTCCAAAACCATAGTTCACAATATTTGAGTTATATAGAATTATCAAATAATAATCAAATCGTTCATGGGTTCATGGCATTACACATGTAAACAAGAATGGCAAATGACGACATGTGCATGTAAGAGGAACTTTAACGAGAACTAACAACTAAGCTCACCTCTTACAACTTTCCTGCATCATTACTCAGATCTCACCTATAAATAAATATAGCGACCATGAGATCCAAAGATCTAAAAATAACCATTGGTTATTTAGAAATATACATGCAAACTGAGATCGAGAACATATAGTTCTAAAATCAAATTCAACTCATAATAATTTTTATATATATTTCTTTTACATAAAGTCATTCACAAATTAATTCTCGACTCTGTTATCAAAATCCTCTCCCAAAAAGTTTTCGAAACAATTGAACATCATAATTCATTTTTTAAATATCATTCACAAGAAATTTCATAAAAATATGACTCAACGTTATTACAAAAATAATTACATAAAAGATTTATCATATTCAAATCATAAATCACATATATGACATGTCAAACAAATGATTGACGCACAAAACATCCTTATTAGTCCTGGCCACCCTTATAATCGTTGATTGAAGCCATAGTTAACAAATTATTTCGGAAGAATTATATATAAAGACGATTGAATTACCCAAATTTTAATTTGGGTTACTAAACTTAACAAATTGTTAATAAGGTTATGTAACACAATTAAGGATGTAGAAATTGGGTGAAATTACCTTTACATCTTAGTTATTAAAATTAGACCTTTCTGCCTATTAATTAACAAATTATCAAAATCAGAACTTTCCAATGTAGAAGATATAGGAATTTGAATAAGTATTGCTTCAAAATCATTCGGAATTTTGTGTCTCCTAGAACTTACCTGTGAAGCTTGCACGTTTGTTTCCAGCTCAACTATGTACTGTAGTTTACTTAAGCGTGAGTTAAGCAAATTGCCTGCATATAAGCATTTCAGATTTTATTTTCTCACCTCATCAGCACAAATTAATTCATGGTTGACACAGAAGTAAGCTTAAAACACAGTAAGGGAAACAGCCACCTAATAGGGCTTAAGACACACAGCATAACTGATAACAGCACTAAATCCCCGCTACGCCCAAGAACAACCGCCCAAGACTCCCTTAACATCCACAGAGACTTCAATAATGCAAGAGTTAACTCTAATTCTTCAAATCCAATATAATAAGCATGCCTTTTCTGCGACAAGGAAATCATTAAAACTGGGTGTGGGGCAACACTGCGCTTGAAATTGTTGTGGTTGTGGATCTTCTCAGGCACAACAAGAATCAGAGAGGTGGCTGCATCGAACCACAGGGTGTGCCTTAATCAGCGACAACAACAATGATGAACTGAGTGGAACCCTTACCTTAACCGATTCAACCATTTTCTTCTGGTTCATTGCCACAAACAGGGTTCCCCACAGTGACAGCGCTTCTAACGCCGGTGAAAGCAGTGGCTTCTCATGATAGCGGGCGACTTCTCGTGGCGTGGTTCATGCACATGAGAGATAGCGACGATGGTAACCAATACGACAACCAACTTCTGGATTTTTCCTTTCCTCTTTTCTTTAGACCATTGGTTAGGGGTATTACTAGAAAATAACCAACATTTAAATATCCTACATTGGGTTATTGACCCAATTTAAGATTTATTGAGTTTACTAATCTTATATAAAAATTTTCTATTTCAATCGTTTTTATATGGGATTCTTCCAATGATTTATCCATTTAAATAAATTAAACATGATTCTAAATCATGATATGTCACCCGACCAAGGTCTCTAGTTTGGCATTGATTGAACTATAGATTCCTCCTTATTGAAACCAAAGAGGTGTCACTGTGCAACGAACCCGCTGTAATTCCGGACCATAGGAAACATTGGAGATGGGGCCCTGAGAATCGCCCATTACTTAAGTTTCTAGGCATGCAAAACCGACCAACTTGGTTACATTTTTTATTTGATTTGATTTAACAATTAACGCAACTAAATCAACCCAAAACACGATCCCAATCCAAACACTGAGACATAGGAGTGCAGTTTATTCAAGAACTCTGAATATTAACTCTGTACCCTTGTAACTAATTGATCATTGAACAGCAAACTTGTAGTGTGTAGACATTACATTTAATTCATTACTATTATGTTGCTAATATAATATCTATTTAACTAATTTATGTAAATTAAAAAAATTATTTATTTATAAAGAATGTGTCCTAATTTCCCTAAATTACCTTCTTAAAAATTTGTATTGAAATTATGCAAACTCCCTTAATATGTATAATATGCAATTAACAAGAATAATTTAGAAAACAAATGATAAATATCCGGGACAAAATGGATTGAGACTTTGTATTAGGATCAAATCTGACCCTTCAATTATCTATTATATTAAGGACTACAGGTGATAGTTTTTATATATATTGGGACTAATATATATATATATATATATATATATTTTTTGCTAACTGACATTATTTTTATGAGCAGCTTTTTTGTGACCGCCAAGTTCACTCCCTGTTCCAAGTCCATTACTATTTACTAGGTCAAAGTCAAAGTGAGTGAGAGAGACACAACATTGATTAAACATGTTAAAGAAAGAAATTAAGAAACGATGTAGTTTTACGGTAATTGAAAGATGGTGATTTTTTTTTTTGGGGGGGGGGGGGGGTGGGGGGTGTTAGGATAAGATTGTAAACTCCATGACTCAGAATGGGGAAGAAAGTCGGTTATCTATCTCTAAAAAGGACATTTTAGTTTCTAACCTTATTTGTTTTTAGTTGAAAAGAAATACTTCCTCCGGTCTTAATTATAAAAACAATTTTGTAGTGCAATTTATACTATAAAAGTGTTCTTATAATTAGGACCGGAAGTAGTAGTTAAAAGGACTGCATTACCCAAAATTTGGGGAAAAGCACTTAACTTGCAAAATGTAAAAGAAAAATTACAAATTCTGAATTTAGTCATTTTCCCCAAATATTTGAGCCATTTGATCCATTCAACCAATTTTTTCTTTTTAATTTATATACATATAAATACACAATCTTTTTTAGGCTAGTTCTATCCAAACCATGCCATTTTAGTTTTTACACCATGCCAGTAGCTTAACCGTTAAAATAAACAGTATGTGTATATATATATATATATATATATATATATATATATATATATATATATATATATATTGTGTTAGTTCTCTGATGGTTTTGATGATTACCAACAACTACAAACAATTAAAGAGGTTTTGCTCTTAAGTGTCAAAACTCTGTTTAAGAGCAAACCTCGAGGTTGGTTTTGTAACCTCAAGGTTTGGTCTTACAGATGCCTTAAGAATCAAGTGTTTTAATGTCACAAAACTTGGTTTCACAAAAACTATGTGAAACCTCGAGATTGGAAAGTTAACCTCGAGGTTCAAACCTTCTTGAAAGCCCCAAGTTTTTGCATTAACACTCTCAACCTCGAGTATGTAAAGCTAACCTCGAGTTTTGACTCATCTAGAGAAGTCATGGTTTTCAACAAGCTTGAAAACCTCGAGGTCCATATTGCAACCTCGAGGTTGGACACTTTATTTTGAAACTTAAATTTGAAGAAAAACTTGTTGACCTCGAGTATGGTATTTCAACCTCGAGTATTGTGACATACAGAGAGCAAACTGGTTTTCAAAGCATTGAAAACCTCGAGGTTAAGATTGTAACCTCGAGGCTGAGCATTATGTTTTAAACTGAACTTTGCTTTATCAAATAACAACCTCGAGTATGGATTCTCAACCTCGAGGTTGTCGGGCTCCAGTGAAAAAATGAAATTTTGAAACAAGCTTCAAACCTCGAGGTTACCTTTGGAACCTCAAGGTTTGTGAGGTACTGAGATTTTTCAGAAGGTTTCTTTTTAAGAGAAACCTCGAGGTTCACATAGCAACCTCGAGGTTGGATGTTTTAAAACCTGTGTTTGCTTGAAACCTTCAAGCAAACCTCGAGGTTGGATGAACTAGCCTCTAGGTTTGTGACCGTTGGTGCACTTTCAAATTTGTGAAATCTGCTATATCTTGTTGTTTGATCTAATTGATTTCATATATCATTCACTCATGTTCCCAGATATGTTTAACAAGTTTGTTGAGTGTTTTTCAGTTAGCACAGATCAAGATTATTGAAGATTTGTGAGAAAAAGCAAAAAGGTGAACATGGCATTTAATGCACCTGCACAATCTCACCTACTTTCAGCTAAGCCATCTGAACACGCCTAATGAACGTTAAAGGAAGTTTACTACATCAAGTAAAGTCAATTCCAACGGGCAGAAACTCAAAGAGCCACATCAGACATCATTAAACCTTGGATTAGAAGATGTTTAGAGAGAGAGAAGATGACCATACTTAGAGCAAATCACTTCCAACGGTTGGAATCATCCTACAACGGTCATTTAATGTTCTCTACCTATAAATAGAGAGCATTAACTTCATTTACAGTGGTTACACCTACTCTGAGCGAAAATCTTCTAAGTTCATTCATTGTGTATTAGCTTTTCACTTGTAATAGTATCATTTTGATACTTTGAGCTTCAGTGTTTATTCTATCTACTCTTTGAGAGAGTTTCATTTGTAAAATCATTTATTGATTGTAACAACTACAAGTCAGGGGACTTGGTAGTTGGGGTGTATTGATTACAACTTGTAAGGGGGAGTGTGTTCTAGAGAGAGAACAACTCTTAGTACAGAGTGTGTAATCAATTTCATTGAGTTAGTGGATTGAAAATCCTAAGTGAGGCTTGGGGACTGGATGTAGGTCAGAGAAAGGACCGAACCAGTATAAATCTTGTTGTGCATTGCTTCTTCTTCCTTCCTCTCTGTTCTGCTCTGTTTTGAGTACTCACAAACAGAACAAGTGTATAAAATTTTAAAGATATCCAATTCACCCCCCCTCTTGAATATCAAGCTCCTGTTTTCATATTGTTTCTGTTTTCTTTCAGATCATTGAGAGTCTTCATGATTCAGTGGATTACTGGCAAGGAAATATGTCAAAAAGGTGTTCTCTTCATGTAAAATTTTGCTGACATTCTGATTCATTCAATGACTTTTGCTACCTTTTTTTTTCTCATTCAAATTTTAGTTACAATTTTTTTGTATTAGAATTTCAGATATATTCTTTTTTTTTTCCAAAAATCTTAGGGAAGGGATTGGACCAAGGTTCTTAAAAACAAGTTTTTATCTGAAAACAGAAGAAGAATGAAAAATCGTAACGTAGTAAAATCGTAAAAACTTAAAAGCGTTTGGAAAATAGTAAAATCGTTTTAAAGAAAAAAAAATCATAAAAACATAAAATTACAGTGATAAAACAAGTTTTTAAGAACCATGGATTGGACTCATCTATAAGTCGAGGGCAAGATCCATGCCTAGTTAAACAGTATCATTTAGATAACCTTGCTGTAGAACAAGTAAAACAAGTGAGCCTGGTGGTTACAGGCTTGTTATAAACCCAGTGGGTCGAATTGAAGACCTATATCAAAATGGGCCGGAATTTAACCAAAATTGATGGGGTCATTTATTAAAGCTCGGGAAACCACAGGCTAGCATGGTCTGTTTTCATGATGGTATCTGATAACCTTAGAATTTATGATATTTTAATTAGCTAAAAACTCTGTCATTGTCATGGTTTAATGGATCAAAATAGTTAAATATGTAGTTTCATCTTCATAATTAGTTTTTAGACTTCATTTGTATTGATCTTGGTTATATTTGAAATTTGGATCAAAACTGGGCTCAAATCACATCTCTTTTTCAATTGGGTAATGAACACTGTTCGGTATTTTGATCATAACTTGAGTTCTAGACCTCCAATTGATCCAAACTTTATATTTTAGGAAAGCTAAGAGATAGACCTACAACTTCTATGAAAAGCCCAAAAGCTAAATCAGACGTTTAGAGGACCAAAATGGGCTTGGAATACAAAACAATGCGCTGTGACGGACTCTGGACCAACATGCAGTGTTTGGCCCATAACTGGAGCTACGGATATCCAAATGAGGTCCTGTTTGAACGAATGGAAAGATTACATCCGGGGCTACAATTCATATGAAGACAAATTCACCGAAAGCCACCGAAATCTTGGTGTAAACCAGGCTGTAATTCGGACGCGTTTTTGGAGCACAAAAGTCAAGAATTGTGGCTCAATAGTTCTCCCAAGTTTTCTATAAATACAAGGATGTTTAGAAGATGTAGACACATTTGGAGCAGACCAAGATCTCTCCATTTTAGGTTCTTTCCTTCTTAGTTTCAGATTTCTCTTCATTTTATGTTCTTTCCTTCTTGTTCTTTGCCTCCTACATGGAAGGCTTAGTTTATTCTTATAACTTTCATGCAATTTATTTTCCATTGCTTTCCTTTTTGATCATTGCCTCCTACATGGAAGGCTTAGTTTTTCTTTATTAGTTTCATGTATTGTCTTTAATTCTTGTTTTTAATTTCTTGCCTCCTTCTTGGTATGGCTTAGTTGTAATCTTTCCTTTTTGGTTGTTTTAATTAAATTTCATGTTCTTCATCTTTTACCATTTTTATGCTTGGTCATGATTAGCATGAACTAAGTATCTTTCTAAGGTCATGTATGGATTCTTTATGAAGTTTAATTGAAATTCTGTTTTTAATTACATAATCTTTGTCTTGGATATGTTTCTTTAATCCATGCTTAATGCCTTGGTTAGTTTGATCACCTAATTAAGGAATTGAAAGATTAATTAGACCTTGGGAAAGGCTAGTTAATTCTAGGTTCAATTGATTAAAGAACATAAGGTACTAGCAAGGGAACTTGGCATAGGCTTTATGCAATCATAAAGAATTCTGGGCTTAATGCAAGAATTAATTCTAATGAGCATGGGAACATGACTTTAGGATTAAGGATTAAGCTAATTGACTTAGGAATAAGCAATTAGATTAAAATCTGAAATTCGATTGACTTACTCCAATTCAACGGTTAAGTAGTTAAACTCTACCTTAAAAAGAAGATTAGGTCTTAATCTAGCTTTTGGTAAAGGAAGAACATTTAAATGGATTATTGATGATATACTTGACCCTAGGCTTTTGTTAATTTCATTTTACAAAGTTTAATTCAATTTCTGTGTGATTTTACTGTCTTTTAATATTTTCATCAAAAACTCTTTCGGTTACATCAACTATAAATTAAAGTGATTTGGGTTGGTAGTTGGAACTTTGGTCCCTGTGGGAACGATATTTTATTATCTTGGGATACTTGCCGGTATTACATTGATAGTGTATACTTGCACTGGTTACCCCTTCATCAAGTTTTTGGCAACCAGTGCAAGTATACACTATCAATGTAATACCGGCAAGTATCCCAAGGTAATAAAATATCGTTCCCACAGGGACCAAAGTTCCAACTACCAACCCAAATCACTTTAATTTATAGTTGATGTAACCGAAAGAGTTTTTGATGAAAATATTAAAAGACAGTAAAATCACACAGAAATTGAATTAAACTTTGTAAAATGAAATTAACAAAAGCCTAGGGTCAAGTATATCATCAATAATCCATTTAAATGTTCTTCCTTTACCAAAAGCTAGATTAAGACCTAATCTTCTTTTTAAGGTAGAGTTTAACTACTTAACCGTTGAATTGGAGTAAGTCAATCGAATTTCAGATTTTAATCTAATTGCTTATTCCTAAGTCAATTAGCTTAATCCTTAATCCTAAAGTCATGTTCCCATGCTCATTAGAATTAATTCTTGCATTAAGCCCAGAATTCTTTATGATTGCATAAAGCCTATGCCAAGTTCCCTTGCTAGTACCTTATGTTCTTTAATCAATTGAACCTAGAATTAACTAGCCTTTCCCAAGGTCTAATTAATCTTTCAATTCCTTAATTAGGTGATCAAACTAACCAAGGCATTAAGCATGGATTAAAGAAACATATCCAAGACAAAGATTATGTAATTAAAAACAGAATTTCAATTAAACTTCATAAAGAATCCATACATGACCTTAGAAAGATACTTAGTTCATGCTAATCATGACCAAGCATAAAAATGGTAAAAGATGAAGAACATGAAATTTAATTAAAACAACCAAAAAGGAAAGATTACAACTAAGCCATACCAAGAAGGAGGCAAGAAATTAAAAACAAGAATTAAAGACAATACATGAAACTAATAAAGAAAAACTAAGCCTTCCATGTAGGAGGCAATGATCAAAAAGGAAAGCAATGGAAAATAAATTGCATGAAAGTTATAAGAATAAACTAAGCCTTCCATGTAGGAGGCAAAGAACAAGAAGGAAAGAACATAAAATGAAGAGAAATCTGAAACTAAGAAGGAAAGAACCTAAAATGGAGAGATCTTGGTCTGCTCCAAATGTGTCTACATCTTCTAAACATCCTTGTATTTATAGAAAACTTGGGAGAACTATTGAGCCACAATTCTTGACTTTTGTGCTCCAAAAACGCGTCCGAATTACAGCCTGGTTTACACCAAGATTTCGGTGGCTTTCGGTGAATTTGTCTTCATATGAATTGTAGCCCCGGATGTAATCTTTCCATTCGTTCAAACAGGACCTCATTTGGATATCCGTAGCTCCAGTTATGGGCCAAACACTGCATGTTGGTCCAGAGTCCGTCACAGCGCATTGTTTTGTATTCCAAGCCCATTTTGGTCCTCTAAACGTCTGATTTAGCTTTTGGGCTTTTCATAGAAGTTGTAGGTCTATCTCTTAGCTTTCCTAAAATATAAAGTTTGGATCAATTGGAGGTCTAGAACTCAAGTTATGATCAAAATACCGAACAGTGTTCATTACCCAATTGAAAAAGAGATGTGATTTGAGCCCAGTTTTGATCCAAATTTCAAATATAACCAAGATCAATACAAATGAAGTCTAAAAACTAATTATGAAGATGAAACTACATATTTAACTATTTTGATCCATTAAACCATGACAATGACAGAGTTTTTAGCTAATTAAAATATCATAAATTCTAAGGTTATCAAACTCCCCCAAACTTAGATCTTTGCTTGTCCTCAAGCAAATCAATTAAAGATAACAGATATAGCTTAAAAACAAGGGGATGTGCAGATCGATGTGAGTGAGGAAAATAAGATAACTCATTAGACCAATTTTTTTTTTTCAACTTAGCATTGCAAATGGATATATCAATCAATGAAAGCACAGTTCAAAAATGAGTAATATATTATGCTTGTATCAACACTTCACTAATTTCCAGAGTAGTAGAAAGTAGAGTTATCAAGAGGAAAATAGTAAATTGGAATAACCCCTCACTTGGATATTCAATCCACTCAAACTCTCAAGTATTTTAGGGTGTGTATTTCACTCAATCAACCATCACTCTAATAACACTACCATAGGCTTGTTCATATTCTAATTCTCCACTGCTCTGTAATACATGCATAAACCAATGAAAAGGTCTTTCAAAGGTTGGCTATGGTTAGGGAAGGATAATATATGGATAAGTAGCTTTAACAATGGAAAACATAAAATATGAATCATCAGTCAAACCCAAATTGTGTCTCATATAACTGTTTTCATCCTTCACTAACTCATTTCTTTCTTCTTCTTTTTTTTTTTGAGCTACCAGTACCATTACTCTTTTTTTTTTTTTTTACACTAATATATTCATTATACAGATCATAACCGTCATACAATTCCAAAATTCATCAATTAAGTTCATACTTTCACCTGTAGCATACTCTGCTTTCCATTGTGAGGTAGGATATGTATGGAATGGTTATATAACAGTGGTTAATAATAAGAACAAACAAGGCCTCAGGCTCAAAAGGGTTAATCAATGGAGAATGCTAGGTGGACTATTTGGCCAACTGGTTTATACAAGAAATAAATTGCCTTTTATCATTTCAGAATATGCATGCAATACTTGCCATTTCAAACCAGAAATAGAACAAGTTCTAGAGTGCTAAAATAGTGAGGTGCACACAGCAAAAGAATATAAGTATATGAAGCTCAATCCCTCACGGATATGGGAATCAATTACACTATCCTCAAGATCATTATCTATAAACTACTACTCCAGAAATTTAGTAACTTGTTTATTCAAACATGTGATCATACTCACTCAAGAATAGCGTATTTGATATTCACATTTTGCATTGCCAATAACACATGATTCTTATTTTCCAATCTCACGGTATCTACTCTACCTTAGAATTCATTCATGTCATGTTTTAAAAGATTTTTTTTTGAATAAAACATCTAATACCTAATCATGAAATGAAAACACCAAACCTTATTGGGGAAAAGTATTTAAAACCTATCCTTAAAGAAAATAAATGCATTTTTCCAAACAGTATCATACTTCGTAGATTCTAAAAATTTGATTTGACCTACTTTTCATGTCTCGTGAATATAGTATTAAGAATCATACTTAAATAAAGTTTCTTATATCCATTACATCAATTTCTCGAATTATACATGACTTTATGTCTTACTGTTTTCATATAGATTTATAGTTAAATGATAATAACAAGACTTTCGACCCGTGCGATGCACGGAAATGTTAATACTACAAAGACTAAAGATAGCTAACGTTATATCATATGTTTGAAATAAAGAATTTCATTAAATAAATACTATATCATCAACAACACAATTAAATCATCACACTAAAACCTTCATTATTTTGTTGAATGTAATACAAGGTTTTGGAAAACTTCTCTGTAAACAACATTTACTGTGAAATTGACAAATTTACTATACTCATTGAGTATAAGTATTCGCAAACCGTTAAAACTCTTCACCCTAGACAATGCAACATATAGTTGCCCATGTGAGAAAACAGGGCTTGGTAGGTAAAGACCTACATTTGACATTGATTGACCTTGACTTTTGTTTATTGTCATTGCAAATGAAATAATGATAGGAAATTGCCTTCTCGTCATATTGAAAGGCAGTTTTGTCTCGGATGGATTCATATCCATTCTGTGTATCAAAATCTCTTCATCCATGCTTGTGCCATTCAATTGCTTTGCCTTAATGACGTTCTTTCCAAGTTGTGTAATCTGAAGCCTTGTGCCATTGCACAATCTTGCAGCCTGATCAATGTTTCTTATCAACATAACTGGTACACCAACCTTCAATACCAACTTATGATGTGGTATACCAGAACATTTGATTGAATTTAGGTACTTTATGTCATACAAATCCTCAAAACTTTCATTTGCATTGTCTCCTCAATTAATAGAATCTGAACTGAAGTACTCTACTGCTTCTCCTGGCAATAAAGAACAAATGTATTCATTCAAAATGTCGACATTTTCTGTTGTTGGAGTCAAAATGGACCTATTATTCAAGTAATCTTTGTCGAATAAGCGCTCTACCAAATTTGGGTAAGTAGATTCAATAATACACTTGATTGGATTAGAATCATCATGAAGCAACAAATCTTCAGGTATTGTGATGTCTGCAATACCATCATGTGGTAATCCAATTTCTCCATCTCCGACAAGTAGCAACCATTCTGAAAATGATTTTATTTTATGTTGCTCAATCGGATTGCTAGAAGAGTTCAGCCTCATATTCTTTGTTAACTGCAATAACTTGCATTTATTCCAGAGATAAGAAGCGTTGATAGATGCATCTACAATCTCAGCTCTACCATATTTCGGTATGACCGGAAGGATTTGCCTAAAATCTCCTCCCATGACAACACATTTTCCTCCAAATATGAAATTCGTCTTCATTAAGTCCCTCAACGTTCGATCAACAGCTTCTATACAATGCTTCACCATAGGTGCTTCATCCCAAATGATGATATTAGTAGCTTTAAGTAAATTTGTTGTTGGTGATTGATGTGAAATTGAACAAACAGAGTCTTCATTAACATCAATAGGTATGCAAAACCTTGAATGTGCTGTTCTACCGGGTGGAAGAAGAGTTGCAGCTATTCCACTTGATGCTACATTAAGTATGATTCCCCCATTTGATCTGACCGAAGCTGTCAATGCATTCCATATAAATGTTTTACTAGTTCCACCGAATCCATGCAAAAAGTAAAAACCACCTTGTTTTGAAGAAACAACACACATGATCTCATCAAATACTTGCTTCTGCTCATCAGTCATCAATCGTTGCAATCTTTCTGATTCCTCTCTCTCCTTTTCCTTATTTTAGTTTAACTCTTGAAGAATTAAGTGGTTTGAAACATCAATGATGTTGTCATTATCTGGTCTAGGCAGTGATGGATAGTCATCTAAGCTTTTGCCATTTCGTAGCAAGAGTTTTTGAATAATAATCAGACCTGCATTCTCTTTGTTGGCTGATGAAATCTGCACATCTTTGCAAAACAATAAAATGCATTTTAAAAACTGTCATATACCAAACAGAACTTATATATTAAATACATACATAATAGGCTTATACAATAATTCCTAAATGTTAATATACTTTAACAGTAAAAATAATAGTATTAAAGTCGTCCATGTAGTAGGTTGAGCAATAACAATATTTAACTAACATTAACTATATGAATAGGGAATTATTGTAATACTAAATTAAATTGTTAGAGTAGAAGTGTAAAGTTTAGATAACCACATACCTTGAAAGTTGTCACTGCAATGACTAATATGTAATAAATCTTCGCAAATTAATTCTTTGGTTTGTTCCCAAACAATAGCTGGCTGAGATAAACAATGGCTTAATAACATACTAGTGAAAAATTGACGTAGATAATTTCCTGATGCCCATGATGATGCCTCTTTAATTGCATCAATGAACTCTTTGTCATCATCTAGCAATCCACGTGCATAACATGCTTCTCTGAATGTTGGGAAAACTATATTATTCACAGTTCTGATATCTGTATAACTCTTTGGCCCACAAACCTTTGTAAGCAACAAACGAAGATAATATAGTTCTCCTTGAGCAGGTGTACAATGGCCAATTCTTCCAACTGAAAATCCACGCTCACGCAGTTTCCAAAATCTTTTTTCCCTAACAAATGTAAAGTGGTTGGGAAATTGAGAATAAGTCAGTGTTCTTGCAAATGGATCATCCTTATTTTTTTCTAACTAAGCAAGGAACATTGATTCTTTAATCCTCGGGTTGTTGACAAGCGAAGACATCGTTTGCTCTTGAGTGTAGTAAATTGATTGTTGTTGAGGAAGATGGAAACTTAATCTTTCCACAGGTGGATGTCTATGGTGTATGTCAAAACAAAAAATTCTCCATGACGCTTCACATGAAGATACATACCTACAATTGAGGTAGTGAGAAATTTCATCAAAGGATTGTTGAGAGCCTGCAGAATCATTGTTGTTATATATTCCAACTATAACACGGTCATTTCCTTTACTTATGTACTTAAATAGATACTTGATGGCGCGTGATTGATTTGTCTTCTCAATGTTCAAGTGAGCATAAAACAATTTTAGCAACCTAGCATTATAAGGGACAATAAATCTGTTATCGAGTTTAACACCCTTCCTTGACACCGTATGACCGTCATTCCTCCTACGATATGTTGGGTAGCCATTTTCATCCAACATTGTATGCTCATGAAATCTTTTTGGGAAGTACTTTGAACACTTACCATCTTTCATGCAAGGTGCATTTCTTGATGATCGACCACATGGACCATGAACCATGTAGCTTCCAACTAATTCATACAGTTCAGGGTCTACAACTTTATCTGGTATCTCTGCTGATATTACTTCATCAACATCAAACGATGATGTCAGTTTGTCCCTCTCACACAACCATAATATGATATGTGCGTGTGGTAGCCCTCTTTTTTGAAACTCAATGGTGTAGACTTCTGCAATTTTAAATATTAGAAATCTAGTTAGCATGAATTTAACTTAAGTTCAAAATTTAATTCATATTATTACTATACTAACTTCAAGAAGTTTAAATATAAATAATTGTAAATCATATTTGTCTAAAACATATTAACATAAATCCTCAAAATGCAAATTCCCAAACAGATTTTGTAAGTTCCGGCTATCACCCAAGAGGGGGGGTGAATTGGGTGAAGTATAAAAATTTCCTCTCTTTAAAACATTTTCGCAATTCAGTGTTTTCATCTTGAGTAACAAAAGTAAGTTTTCAAACAATTGATAATTGCTCAAATGTAAATGCTGGAAATGTAAAAGATAAGGAAGAAGAGCTTGCAAACAGATTTATACTGGTTCTGCCCTCTCTGACCTACATCCAGTCCCCAAGCCTCACTTGGGATTTTCAATCCACTATCTCACTCAAGCTTTAATCGGGTACTTGAGAACCGCTACAATCCCACAAGTTTAGCCGGGCACTTGTGCAGCCTTTAACAAATCTCTTACTGAGATACTCCCCCTTACACACCGTAAGGATACGCTGCTTGATCACACACTTTGTACTCGAAGTAATCCTCTCTCTCTAGGATTCACTCCCCCTTACAAGTTGTAATCAACACAATGTATAACCCACTCAAGATTACCCAATCTTGAGTTTCTCTCAGAAGGATAATGTGTTTACAATGAATTTCCTCTCAAAGGAATGGATAAATAAACACTGAAGTACAGACACAATTCATTTCACACTCTTAAGCTATTTAGATATGAAAAACAGAGTGAGAATGATGTAGAAGCAGAACATCATCATTTTGGCATGGTAATCATATGTCTCTCTATTTTTCTGCTTCAATCCATGTCTTTTATAGGTAGAGAAGAGTCTGTGACCGTTTTTGACCGTTGAAGAATCAATCAGACCGTTGTAGCTGATTATCTTTAAGTGTGGTCAGCTTCTCTCTCTAGTCTCCAACTAATCCAGTTGTATAATTGATCTAAGGTGGCTTTCTGTGGATTTGCCCGTTGGAGAAGACTTTGCTTGTTCTAGTAATCTTCCTTTTAGCCTTTTGCAGACCTGTACAAGTGGATTAACCAAAGGAAGCAACTATCTGGGCTGTGCATTTATTGTTCTGACAGTTTTTTACTTTTTGCTCTAATCCTTCAATGAACCTTCGCTAATCTGTCTGAAACTCACTAGAAAGATGGTTAAACATATCTAGAATCAATATAGAATAATCATGAAAAGCATTGAGATCAAACAAGAAGGTATTGCAGATTTCCCAAATTTGAAATTGCACCAACGGTCACAAACCTTGAGGCCAACCTCGAGGTTAGCCTGAAGGTTTCAGGCAAGTACTGGTTTTAAAACATGTAACCTCGAGGTTACAATGTGAACCTCGAGGTTGGAAGCTATTTTCAAACCTTCATTTTTCACTGGAGCCCGACAACCTCGAGGTTGGAAATCCATACTCGAGGTTGGCCTTTGAAAATGCAAAGTTCAGTTTTTGAAAACAAGGCTTAGCCTCGAGGTTGGAAACTTAACCTCGAGGTTTTCAATATTTTGAAAACCAGTTTGCTCTCTGTAAGCCATAATACTCGAGGTTGAAATTCCATACTCGAGGTTCAAAGTATTTTCATGAAATCTCAATTTTAAAACAGAATACCCAACCTCAAACTCAATTTTACATGTCCAAGCTCGATGTGAGAATCCAATGCAAGAAGAATTAGCTCCAAACTCATTGTATTATGTCCATTAAGATCGGATGAATGAAGGCTGTTCTTGATCAGCCCTTTTTGCGTTGTCCTGAACTGATTGTCAACTTCCAAAAGACATATCTCCCTGGTCTGAAATCCGTTTTGGTCCGTTCAAGTCTTGTTGGAAAGCTATGTGTGTCTAATTTCCAATGGCACCGATTTGAGCTCAATTGGATTTGTGGTTTGTGCGATACACCCAAAACATTAAAGCTTGGTTCTGACTGTGACGGTGATGTTTGTGTAAATTTGTAAAATTCATATCTCCTCGATCTGAACTCCTTTGGACTTGAATCTTTGTCAAAAGTACGTGTTGGGAGTCTAGTTTCCAATGCTTTTGGTTTTGTCTCAATCCTATCTCTGGTTTGGAAGATATCATCAAATTACCAAAGGTCGCCAGAAGCTAAACGTGGAACAGAGTGCACCAGAGTTGCTGATAGTGCTGAAACCTTGAGGTTATGACTACAACCTCGAGGTTGGCACTTGCAACCTCAAGGTTTCACTTGCAACCTCGAGGTTGGCTTGTCCAGAGACACCAAAGATGCTGAAGACACTCAAACCTCGAGGTTTATACCCAAACCTCGAGTTTACTCGTCCTGGACCTCATATTTGCTTGATTTAACTCTGAATTGAGCCATTCCAACTTCCATATGACCTTGGAGACTTCTAGCATCAATATAAGAACTTGAATAATGATCTCTTCATTAAATTCAACAAGTTGTTCCTTCTTCCATCTCCCAACTTGATCATTCTTCATCAATTAACTTGGGCTCATCATTATTTGCAGCTTCTGCCTTCTTCAACATTCAGAACATGATGAAGCTTCATTTCAACTTCTGCAAATGCTTTCTTTCTTCCATCTCTTATCTCCTTCTTGATTATTCTTCTTAATTTAACTTCAAATAATCTACATTAAATATAGCAGGTAGTCAATGTAGGAGATAACAATATTACTCAATCTTTTTGCTATTAATAATGGCATCTATATAAGACATCATCAAAACTAATCATAACCAACAGATTTATATCCCAAAAGTGACCATAATGACATGTAAATACTATATATATATATATGGAACAATTAATTGAATTTGTGGAATAAATATAAAAATTATACCTACTTTGACTGATCCGAATATCTTTTCATCTTTCAAAGTCCGCATTAATTTGTGCAACTTCATGTGGAATATCCTACTAAGTATTTCTGGTTTGTCACATGGTTTTAAACCATCTTGGTCACAATGACGAGTAATCTCAGGCCACATTGGATTGCATGTGAATGTTATAAAAATACCCAGATAACCAGCCCAAGCACAAATTGCCATAGCATCTTGATAGTTTTGAATCATGTATCGTGCGCCACCTGTGAAAGAAGAAGGTAGAATAACTCTACGTCCTGTTGATGACGGGTCTCTCCTCTTGTGACTGTATCTGTTAATCCACTGTAAAGATCAACCCTTAATTCCTTTTGATGCTTTCTAATGTAGTCAAGCCTATCACTCTCAACCATTGAGTATCCGTCAACAATAAATTGTTGCAATAATTTTTTCCCATGCAATATGACTGACATTTCAGACTTCCTCTTCATTAAACGGAATGCCAAGTATTCCCTAGGTGTTAATTTCTTCCTCTTTTTTGTTGTTGATAGCGACTCCTAAGCATGTTCATTCGTTGAGTCATATCCGTTGTCTCCATATGGAAAAAGCAATGGATACTGCAGTGGGAGATATGCCATGTGTAGCTCATCTATCCTTTGTAATTCCCCACTTTTCCGTTTCACGATTATATCTCTTTTCGTGTATGAATTGTCAAAGTCACCTACAATTAGAGTGGCAAGCTCAAAAGCTGTTGGCATGTTATATTGCTTAGAGGGGCCACTTGAGTTGCTACTCCTAATTAGTCTTATACTAACATCAGGGATGATATTTTCCTTGATGATTTGCGCAGCCCTTCTATAATGTTTGACTACATTGTTGTGCTTATCCAGGCACTCTCTCAACATTTGAACAATCTTTTCATCCAAATAGTTGGCACTAAGATGATGACTACAAAACAAATTTTTAAAAAACATTTAAACAGTGTGTTATATGAAATAAACAATAATGTATTGTGGAAACATGTAATTAGAGAAATCATACCTCACAGTTGAAATTCGATTCGAAATTTCATTGTCAGTGTCATAAATATATAGTTGGGCATAAACCGGGGGATTTCCTTCAGGGGGCAATAAGCTGCCAATCAAATGGTGGTTTTGCCCTGAAAGTACAAACAAATAAGGCCCTCCTCCCCTAGAGTTTATCGAATGGTCAATTTTGCCACCCATTGAGGTAAAGCAAAACATGTTGTTGTACGAACGGATATTTTTCAAGAAGTTTTTGGACTGCACCGATTGTTTGTTGAAGAATAGATATTCAAGCTCTTTTGGAGGCCTCTTTAATAAAGGGACAATAATCTTTCCATTACAACAGCAAATACCAAACTGCAACCTTGAATTTTTTTTCAAACCTTTAAGCCTTTCTGCAAACCACATTTCAGCACCACAAAATTGACATTCATGGCAAGCATCACGATCATCTAAATAACTTGAATTAAAGGTTGTAGCCAGATTGTTCTCCAAATTTTCATGACGAGTTGAGTCACAATGCTGGTCATTATTAACTCTTACATCTGATATAATGAAATATAAATTTAAAAAAAAACTTATTTAAATAAAAGTAGTTATCATAATACACAACATAGAAGGCTAAAAAAATTTTTTTTGACACTTACTTTCATTTACTTGATGATCTTGCTGATTGAATAAATCAGTTGCCACTTCACGGATTTTGTTGTAAGATTTATTTCCACCCTTCCTTTGATTGACCGATTCTGATTGCCGTTGAATTGAGTGATGAACAGTGAGGTTGGAGTTGTACGTTAAACAACTGCTGTTGGGTTGCATGTAAGTTGAGCTACACGGTGTGTTACTGATATCAGACAATACAGATTGCATGGTGTCAGATGGCAATGGATTGAGAAGAGAATACTGCTGAGTTTCCATGTTATTCTGACTTATTGCAGCATGACAATTAATCCTCAGCTGGTTAACTGAGTTTCCTGTAATGACAACAGAATTACAGCAACAATGTTCGTCAGAACTTGTTTAAATAAAAGTTGTTATCATAATACACAACATAGAAGGCAAAGAAAAAAAATTTTGACTCTTACTTTCATTTACTTGATGATCTTGCTGATTGAATAAATCAGTTGCTACTTCACAAATTTTGTTGTAAGATTTATTTCCACTCTTCCTTTGATTGACCGATTCTGATTGCCGTTGAATTGAGTGATGAACAGTGAGGTTGGAGTTGTACGTTGAACAATTGGTGTTGGGTTGCATGTAAGTTGAGCTACATGGTGTGTTAGTGATATCGGACAATACAGATTGCATTGTGTCAGCTGGTAATGGATTCAGAAGAGAATACTGCTGAGTTTTCATGTTATTCTGACTTAATTCAGCATGACAATTGATCCTTAGCTGGTTAATTGAGTTTCCAGTAGAGACAACAGAATGATAGCAATGATTTTCGTCGGTACTTTCTGAACGTTTCCGTTTACCTACAGAATAAGTTTGTTTAATACTCATTAAATAATACACTTTTAACACAACTAAAAGTAAACAGATTTAAGTTTTAAAAAAATCTGACAGCAATAACATTGACTAACCTCCTGCAAACTTATTCTGAAAGACTGATTGATTATACACTTTTAACACAGAATAAAAAATGTTAATTATAGATATTTAAAGATTGATTAATAACATGTTGGAAAATGAAAGATATGCCAACTGTTGTGAAGAACATGTGGAGTAATATCCACATGTAACCTGGGCATAAGAAAAGATTTCTAGCAAGTAACGAATTTAAAATTCTGATAATACATAGCAACGAAACACCAGTCAATATTGAACACATAGCAACGAATTTCATAAACAGGAGGGGGTGATAGGTTAAAATTGCATCTTAACAGATAGCAACGAAACAACTTTGAGCGCAAAAAGTACTGCATTGTAAGTAGTTTGATGGAAGAACATTACATGTGGATATTATAAAACTCAACTGGAAAAAAATGATTAGAACTTAAGTAATACAAAAAATTATATCTGTGTTCTGTACAATAAACAATAAAAAAACTAAGACAAATCAATGTAATAATCTGTAAATGAAGTGAAAGCCTTTTCATCCACTTCATTTATGGTGGACAACTATGTTAGCCATTGAGATAATATTGTTGATAAAGTATAATGTTCATATCGTTAGGTAAGTATAGGGAAAAAAGTCTGACAGCAATAACAATGACTAACCTCCTGCAAGCTCACTGTTATTCAAAGACTCAGACCGCTTCTTTCTCATATCTGGAATTGGTTAATAAGAATCTTAACAGATGACCGATTGAATATGACGATCAATCATTTGAATATAACTGGCATCTACCTTCATTGCATATTCTGATTGACGTAGGAAATGGAAAACGAAATCTGTACTGTGCATTAATGAACTGACGGCTAGATTGGATTTTATTCTATACGAATGGATAGATTTCATTGGTACTTTAAAAGGATGGCATGGATTGCCAGGTAAGTCAAGATTATTTATATTAATGATCAATGACTTTTAAAGTTGAGGGAGAAAATAAGATTGATCACAGTTGTCATGCCATACATACATCGGTTATTGGAAATTGTCATGAGAAGATAAGATCAAACCACAATAATTAAAGTGTGGACTCATTATAAATTAAGTATATTTGTTTAAATATGTAGGGTACCGTTCACACAATTATTTAAAACACTATTGATATATCCTCATTATCTCGCATGTGCAAATTAAACATGACTAACCTCGTTCACCCACTTTTCTTTTATAACTCAGCCCGCTCCTTCGGCATACCTGGTTTTGTTTAATCAGAATTAAAAGAGAATAACAAATCAATGAGATTACCAATAACTTGAATATCACTGGACTGAACAGTCATTGTAGTTTACAATTTATATACAAAATGGAAAACGGAAACTGTATTTTGTATTAATCAACTCACGGATAGAGTTCAGTGATATTCAAGTAGTAAAGTTTGAACATTTACGATCCATGCCTCAGATGTATGCGATTCTGACACTGAAGATTGCCATTTAACATTTACGAGTGGATAAAGTTCATGGTCAGATTAACCGGATGGCATGGATCGTGGACGTAGTAAAGTTCATTTTCATTACTTATGTAGGTCTATTAAATGTGAGGTTATAGGAAAGAATAAGTCAGAGTTGTCATGACATAAAGGTATTGCTTATTGGAAATTGTCGTGTGAATAAACGTCTTAACCACATCAATTATTGTGTGAACTTAGCAGGAAAAAATATATTTTATCAGAATCGCATGATACCCATCACAGAGTTATTTAAACCCCTTGCATTTCATAGTGAATAAGCTTCCAATCAAACAATTATAACAACGATAAATTCTCAATCATGTCAAAGAATAAAGCAGAGAAAGAAACAAATTTTTTAAATTCTACGATATATGGATGTTGGAAAATGTATTGACCATGCTCAACCGAGCAATTTAAAAGCAATTACATTTAAAAAAATGAAAAACAACTATGTCATAGAAAAGAAGATAAAATCTTGACAACATCATTCTTATTAAACATGTTTAGTCGTGCATAATTTTGAGATATTTGCATCTATATACAATTGAAACAGGACGAATTTGATATGAAATCAAACGTGAATCAAGGGTTTAAAAGTAATACTATTTTGGCAGTTAATAAATCTGAGATAAAGACATATGGGATAAATTATAATAATGACTTTTAAACCAAAACAATGTAAACAATAGATTTTCATCCTTATCAGATAAATAACAATAAGAAAGCAACTATTGAAGATGTGATATTGTCTCGAAAAGATAACAATCAACATGGTAAACAAAGCAATAATTGAAAGACCTTCATAATATAGATATTGTCATGCTAAAACATAGAGCTCAATTTAATTTCTCCTTCTTGATGTTTTTCAAATTTTTTGTGGAGCTCATTTTTGGAGTGTTCAAATCAGCAAGTCCAAGGTCTTCACTACCAACTTGAACATCATTGGCAAGTTTCTTTCTTTTTGTTGTAGCATCAGGTGGTGTTGCCAATTGAGACAATGTATTGCCATCATCTTCAATGACATTATGCTGTGAATATGTTGTCTGAACTGTTTCCCTAGAGGCACTTGATTCCTACAAGTAAAAGGAAATTAAATGATGTAATATCAGCAACATTGCAATATAACTCAAATGAGATTCTTTATCATTTAAAACTTGTACCTCTATCACGTTTGTTATTTCTTCCTACAAATATGAACAAAATGTTGAGTTAATTTAATTGTTACATTCATTTAAATTGTAAAATTATTCTGCATTTATTATATGCTATAAATATCAACCTCTTGATTGGAATACTTAAACTTTTCCAGCAGGTGATTTTCAGCAGAAAACTGACTAACGCCAATGCTACTTGTCCGATGTTTAATGTTGTGGCTTTTAATACGGAGTTTGACAATTACAACTTTCCCAGCGACTTGGTCTAGCTCCTTAGGAATGGTACTATTCTTGCCCTCCTGTATGAAAAAAAACACACAAAGACGATTATTCATTACCCTATATAATTACAAAGTACATTGATGCATAGAATATACCAAGTTTTTTTACAACCTTCTGCATATCCTCTTTCATCTTTGCTGCAGATTTTCCCAATAACTCAGTTGCATGACGATCAAAAAAAATGACTGAACACTTGCCAGTGTCATCATAAACTTTGTAGTGAACCTTGTATCTATCAAAGTAAATGGAATGGTTTATAAATATAATTATTGTAATCAAAATTAATTGTTTTACCAAAGACTACAAAATATAAATTTCTTACTTTGGGACAGTCATTAGTACATCCTTATCACACTTTGTGCATCTAAGAGAACCGTTAGACTGGTATTTAGGCTTCTTATCACACGAACATGCATCATAGTTCCATCCATACAATGTTTCACATTTTTGAATAGTCACTTTTGAAACAATATCACACTCCTATACAATAAAGTAATAGTAAAAATTTGTAAAATTAACAAATTATGATTAAAATTAAAAACATATTTGGGTTAAAGTACTTCTTACAATAACGGAGATTATCATAAGACATGAACAACTCATACATTACTTACTTGATGTAACTTTGAAATGTCACACAAAGGAATCCTTGTTCGGAAACTTAACAGAGAATCAGCTGAGTATGTAGGATAATCTACATTTGATATTTGACTAAACAACTAGCTGCCAATGGACTCCTAACTAAGTCTGTATATGGAAATTTATCAACACTCGAAATAACTTGTTCTAATTAAGCAAAGACGTTGTAGCAAGTAATTAAACAAAGGTGTTGTCATACCTTTCTTTCAACAAAGTTGCCTCTGGAATGTTTGGATTTAGAGTGACTAAAGTTGCATTAAAAGCATTACTCAAATGACCATAATCTGATAAGAACATAAAACAATTATTTAATTAATACATAAAATGTTAATAAAAAATTGACATGAAATTGACATGGTTTATTCCCAACCTGTGTTCCTATTTAGTCTGGCAAAACGTACAAGCACTATAATTGAAGGTTCCATATCCTCATGCTTCTTTCCATAAGTTTCCTCAGCACAATCACCCCAAAGAGTCATATTTATTATGTTTTCACTAAAATGAACGGAAGGAAAAAAATTATTCACTGCAGGAATTTTTTAATGAAGCAAACACAGAGATGTAATATGTACATAAAATGGGTAAAGAAAAAAAAGGATGTTCAAATACTTCTGATCAGCAATGCTAAAGTTTAGCCTCTTGATAATATCAGACTCCCTTCTTTGATCTTGCAAGCGTCCAAAAGCGTGCAAAAATCCCACTAAATCTGTGATTATGTGATTTCAATGGTTAACATAACGCTTTAGGAAGAAAAATACAAATGCTGTATTTAATGTTTATAATATAATCTCTATACGAACCTATTAAATCTCCATCATTGACATTTCCTTGTTGTATTTCTACAATGGTCTTGAAATTATATGCCTCATGCAAGATAATTGCATCAGATTCTTCAATATAAGTATGTATATGGAAGTTAAATTTCCATGGACCTGTGCTTATTCTATACTTATCATCATTTTCCACCACCTGAAAATTCTGGAAGTTGTAAACTCTTCCTTCCTTAGGGTCATCTTCCAATTTGTCAATGAGGTTTTTCTGAGTTGCGGATACTTCAACCCTTGAACCCTAAAACAACGTATATTTTCCAGATTTGACAAATGAATCAAAAGACATAACACCTAACATATAGTCGCATAGAAAAGTATATATGAGTTATGCATATACTGATATATACGAACCTTTTCATCACACAACAACATACCAACTTTCCATACAGCATGTGGCGTAGCCTTTCTTCTCACCGCCCACCTACGTAACACTTTTGCGACTACTGACCAAGTATCCTTACTATCATTAACTTCAGCAAACAAAGATATATCCATCGCCTGATACATTAAAAGTATGTCGTTCATCAACTTGAGCTATAGTTTTACCACATATAGGAAAATGAAAGTGCAATTGCTTACTGGAGCTTTCGGCCACAGAATGGTGAGAGAGATATGTTTCACGCCAGAAACGTATTACGCTATGCAATTTGGTTGTGTAGATTCATGATTCGTATGGGTTTAATAAAGACTAATTTAGGCGGGAAAAGGAATGCAAAATCGATAGAAACTGATGAAATTCGCCAAAAATGTATTTTTTTTAAAAAAAACAACGTCGAATATTTAATTTACATCGGTACTTTGGTTATGAGTAAAACGCACGATCAATCTACATGTGATAAATGTCTTCAAATATTTTATATTCATTTTTAAAGTACCGATGTAAATTAACAGGGATAGTGTGAATTGTGGAAAACGTAACCTAACATCAGAAATATAAGAAGGGTTCGCGGCTCAAGTCAGATATCATAATCCGTTGAAAATAAAAATCCATTAATGGACGACGGATATATTAGTCAAGGCTCAACTCCTCAACCGAAGATGTTTAATGCACATTGATTACAAATGTATTGAATAAATCTATCTGCATTACTGAATTGAAACGATTAACTCCCACTTGTTGGATAAACATTTATGAAGGATTGCAGTATAAAGAATGGGCAGATAAATCTGCATCATAGTAACACATGACAAATATACCTTAACTTGATATTATAGAGAAGTTACAAAAAACAATCCACCATACATTAAACAGGCTATATCATACACCTAACAGTCATCTGAAACACCTGTCTTCTCTAATAGAACATGACAAAAACTTTAAATATTGTTTACTTAATACATACCCAAATAACAAAAAACTGAACAATATTAATAGTTCAACTCCATTGTAGAACATCAAAAGTAACAAACACATCTGTTTACTCCCCAAATGTGGTCTTCTTTGCCATTGCAACTTCTGGATAATCAGGATCTATAAAAACTCGAGTAGCACCCAAAACAGTTGAAAGCTCAACACCTACAAAATAAAGTACAAAAAAGATGTTCAAGTATATTTATTTAATCACACCAAATATTGTCATAAAACCTCTGTCAATTTAAAGTCAATAAATAGTCATAAAACCTCTGTCAATTTTCCTCATGATCTGGGCATACTGTACTACAATAAACAGTCCAGAAGTTACATGCAAACTTTCCAATAGCGCAAGTGCCCTCTCACATGCACCCCCTTGCAAAACACATCTTATCAGATTTCTTTTCCTGCAGGAATTTGGAAGTAAAAATTACATGGCATGAGTAGTAACGTGAACAATATTTCCATTTAAGAAAGTTCTTCAAATTCTACTACTATTGATACCGTTTGTCTTCAAGTTCCAATGTCAACGCCATGGAGTAAACTCCCCAGCACTTGTAGTTAGATGACAGCTGATACGTACGAAGTATTCCACATACATCTGTGTAAATGAATGTAAGGGAAAGATACAATGAAAAAAACGAACAACTGTTTGGGGAAAGAAAACATAAGGAAGAAAAGTATGTAGAATATAAAAATGGGTTGAAAAATTTACCGATCAAAGTTCGATTATTTGCAAGAAGGCCCCACCAGTTGGTGTCCTCAACTAAGTTCAGGATGAAACAATGACGTGGTATTGAGTCATGGACAGAAGGAGCAATGGTAGAGTTGTCTGTGACCACAATATGGATGAATGGATGTACTCCTTCACCAACATCATGAATTAAAAAACTGGATATATCATAACAGGCGCCTTCAATCAACTTCCAACAGTGTTTGTCGATCAGATCATTACTCATCAATCTAACCATCATCCGTGTGTCTTTCTGGATGAGGAACAAAAGACATGAACAACTTGTCAGAGTAAGATACAATAATAAAATGCATGAAGATAAAACACAAGGTCCAAAACATAACCGTATTATCAAAGACAATGAGGTCAACCCACTCTCAAGATGAAAAAAGGAACGGTCATGGCTGTCGTAAGACAACTCAACAAATCTGTGAATAATCCTATCAACTTTCACTTTTAAGGAAATTTCGGAAGAAGATTGACTGAAATTTTGCAAACTGCCTAACATATTGATGGACATCTTTAGATGGTACAAGTATGAGATTGATATGAGGAAATTATTGTCAGTTCATGAATTTAAATATCAGATGACCAATGCACATTGGTAAGTGAACTGTCAATAAATAGATTGGAAGTGTGATAATGAAACGTTTGAAAGGAAGAGGCGTATGAGATGAAACAGTTCAAACTTTAAAATGGAAAAGTAGTAATAACTTCTTAATTTTAAATAACTGACGATTGGAATGTTGCGTAATTTGAGAAAGGGATGTGACGGAAATAACAAAAGAAGTTGGAAAAATGAAACGACATGCATGAACCATAATGTAAATAAATGTTTTGAGTAACCTCCGCATTAGTGCTTGCAAAGAAAAAAGCAACCGTCACTCTGTTTAAAAGTAAGTGAACAGTTATACATTATTGTACACATATGATAAAATAAACATTTTCCATACCTTGTGTTATAAAAATATTGTAACGCACTTATGTGAAAGTGAGAGTATTAAATTAGGTTGCTTTTCAATTTGACAAGTGACCTCCAATCTGAAACAACTTAATGATTATAAAATTACAATAAAATTGTTTTGTATACGATTTTGTGGTGACGTATAATGAATAATTATTTATATGACAAGTGGGTTATAAAACAAATGGTTCAAATAACACATGCACATGCTACATTACAGAGCATACATATAGACGTCATGAAAACTGCATTAACAACAGGAAAAAAAAAACTTAAAATTTAAAAATGTTAATTATAGATATTGAAAGACTGAATAATAACATGTCTGAAAATGAAAGATATGCCAACTGTTGTGAATAACATGTGGATTAATATCCACATGTAACCTGGGCATCAGAAAAGATTTGTAGCAAGTAACGAATTTAAAATTCTGATAATACATAGCAACGAAACACCAGTCAAAATTGTCTGCATACATCTGAAGTAATGGGAAAAAAGTCCAACATCAATATAGAAATTTTTGGAAAAAAGAAACAACAAACTAAGAATTATTTAGAAGTTTAATCATACCAATCATGATTTTGTTATTTGTAGTCCCCCACAACTTGACATAGTCCACAATATTAAGAACAAATAAACGTGTTGATGTTTTGTCGATGATATATATTAAATCAGTTTTTTATCATCTCCCCCGTATAATAAATCCCACATATTATAGTAATATAGTAATTTCTTTAAAGGATCGATGCACAAAATAATAAACGCATTATCAGAATTTTAAATGTTGACTGTTGTTCAATATTTTTAAGCGACAGTGTTTAATTGTATGTCTGAACAAACTAATCAACACTAACTTTTTTTTCAAAAAGATTCAAACATAAACTTGACAATTATAAATACTTATAAGGTATGAGCGGGGAAAAATGCATGGGCGAGGTCCATCTGTCACAGGAAAAATGCAAGCATTAATGCCTGATCCATCTCCAATCGTTTGACGTAACCAATGAAATTAAAAGTTTGGTTGAAAAAGTGGTTGCCACCTAAATGCGTAACCTGAGCATCAGAAAAGATTGGTAGCAAGTAACGTATTTAAAATTCTGATAATACATAGCAACGAAACAACAGTCAATATTGAACACATACATAGCAACGAATTTCATAAACAGCAGGGGGTGATAGGTTATAGTTGTATCTTAACACATAGCAACGAAACAACTTTGATCGTAAAAAGTATTGCATTGTAAGTCGTCTGATCAAAGAACATTACATGTCTTTATTATAAAACTCAACTGTAGAAAATGATAAGAACGTGAGCTATACAAAAAATTATATTTGTGTTCTGTACAATAAAGAATAAAAAAACTATGACAAATCAATGTAATAATCTGTAAACTGGATGAAACCCTTTTCATTCACTTCATTTATGGCGGACAACTATGTTAGCCATTGAGATAATATTGTTGATAAAGTATAATGGTCATATCGTTAGGTTAGTATAGGAAAAAGATTTTTGCGTTTCTTCATCGTTAGGTTAGTATAATGGTCACATAAAGATTTTAGCCATTGATATCCGTTTGCATTCTTCATCGTTAGCCAAATGGAAGAAACCATAGATCAACATATTTTTATGTTAATTAAGTAGATTGGACAGATGGTATTTGGTTAGAGGATTAGGAGGTTTAGAAGGGTAACAGATGGATCAATAGTTACAGGGCTTTCGATAGATGACCATATGTGGATGTTTTGAATTTTTTTTTATCTAAGAACCACATGTTGGTATGAGAACCTAATCGTGGCATCGTTAGTGCACAATATGCATATAACTCTGGACAATTGTGGATTCTGTTATTTAAGAGTAATCGATAGTCGCTGATAGCTAGTAACCGCGGTAAAGTTATAGTCCAGTCTTCGCGCACATGTACAATAGTATTTGAAAAAAAGCTAATAAATAATTTAAATAAAGCTGCATTTGGAAAACTCAGAATACGAAATGAAAACACAGACAATTGTTGTATAACAATTAGCTTTACGTGCATTACATGATTCAAAATTTGCACGGAAGATTTAGACAAACAGCCATTGGAGACTGAACAACACTGCAAAAATAACACTAAGGGGGAAAAAATTTAAATTCAACCAGCTAAAAAAGCAAAATTAAGAAACGACTGAAGCTAGATGCTGTTAACAGACTTCATGTCTCAGGAGAAGCATTATCATAACCAAGCATAGCAGCACATGCTTGTTTGAGTTCATTACGAAAATCTACAACGGCTTGACTATTATAGTTGAAAATCGCCCAAGACAAATCATGGTGGCTAACAAAGGTGATTTTGCCATCTAGAACAAAAATAGAATAAATTAGTTCGGCAATATTGAATGAACATACTAGTGTAAAAATATAAGCAATATTTTACCCGCCATTTTTTTCATCTTAACCCAACACAATGCAACAATTGCGTCATGTTTGTGTTCTAACATTGTATAGCTCACGGATGCCCAATAAGCAGGTGTTCCAAAGAGACAACAATGGAATGGAGAACCCCTTACAGAAGCATGAAAGAATAGTTAAAACAAATAAACAGATATAAAATATAGAATATGGAAAAAAAAAAAATATAAACAGATCCAACCATTGATCCACAATCGAAAGAGAGAAGCGGTACAATAACTCTTGGTCAGATAACACATCTTTTAATCCAGTAACAGATGTCACCAGTCCTACAACATCTAAAGGATAAGAAGTATAAATATCATGTCAGCAATTTGCACGGAATATACAATGAAAAGAATAAGAAACAAATGTAAAAAAAGGATACTTATAAGTGAAGAATCAAAGGTGGTACTCTCAGCCAAATCTCGGAGTGGAGTAAAAATCTTTTCTGCAATGATAATGATGTCCCTAATAAACTCCACTTTAGTATAAGGTTCAATCACTATCTGCAGATCATTATTAATGATATTGTGACCAGGTTTGACTGTAAATCCTGAGATGACGAAGCAAATCCCACGAACCAACACACCACAAAGTCTCCGACAGATATCACGACGACGACACACAGCTAAAACAATGTACCCCTACAGGACAACAAAACGTATCAAATACACAAATTTTATAAAGTAGTAATAATAATTTCAACAGAAGTAAAACCAGCAGATGATCTAAGAAACCTGACTATCTGCTAGAATGACATTGTAAGTCATTTGTTTGTGCATCTTAGAGGGTGGCATATCCCAGAAACTATCAACAACTTTAACACACAAGGACCAGTCATTGCGAGTGCTATTGGCTTCAGTGAAAGATGCAACTCTAATGTAACCCATTTCAAGAGAGATACTATTTAAAAAAGCCATTTCATACGAAGCGGTGCGGTATAAAACGCTGGACGTTAGTACCGCAATGAGTCTTTCTATATTGCATCGTTCAGTTTAAATAGTCGAACATTTGTTCTCTCAATTTTGTCGGAAATGGTGGATGGATGAAACAAAACGACGGTATGATACATGGGAAAAGATAAATTCCATTGGAAGAAGACTAAAATTAATGAGGAGGATATGCACCGCCAATGATAATCGAAATCAGTTTGACATCTTTCATATAGTCCAAATAAATGTGAAGACTTAACCCCTGGATCAATTAATGGGTATGGATGAGAATTTAAATTCGAAATTAGTTTGACAGTAGAATATAATGCATTCACACTTATGCAGAAGATACACTACAAGCGATAAGTCTGAACACATTTCAAATATATGGTTTAATCGTAGTTGACCAATAACTGATGAGTATGAAGCTTTGTTGGCATTCTACGTGGACCAATGAATTAGTTGCTTAGAGTTTTAGTAGTATATATTTGATTAACAAGACATATTATCACATGTAATTTTAGAATTTAACGCAATGGATATAAGAAACTTGACATAAGTATTTTCCTAATATTAAGTTGATGAAAAGAAAAATTATTGATAGGTTCAGAAAAATTAAATACTAAATGAATAAAAAAAATTGATGTACTTTTTCCAAAATGCTTAACTTATAAATGATGTAACTTAACTGTTAATTAAATAGGTAAACTTAACTTGTAACTATAACATTCTTTAAAAACCTATTTATTTTTTTTTTATTCTAAAAAAGATAAGTAACTTTCCTCATAGAGAGAATGGACGGGCTGCCCCATGACCACACCCACCAGGTTTTGGAAAATAAATTCTCACCACAACCACACGTTTAAATTCACTTCATGAGAGCTAATTTGCTGGTTAACTAATAAATTAATTTTATGTCTAAACATAATTTAGATTGGTCAATCGCAACTTTGCCCAATTTTAAATTGGATCATATTAAAATATAAATTTATATACAACAATAAAGCCTTATTCTACTAAATGATGTCAACTATATGGATTGCACGACATCATTTTATTCTATCAACAATTGAATCTTTAAATATATTGTTAACTCAACAATATCTTTCAAGAGTAGTCAAACACTAATAGTCTTGGAGTACATATATTATAAAGGACATGAAAGTAATAAGGACATTGAGAAAATTAAACATGAGTTGTAAAAAGGCTTGATGGCCTATATTAAATCTATTTTAATATTAATAACATTCATGTGAGATGGTTATCTTTATATCTAATCTATTAAGTATCAATTGATGTTGTTTTTTTTTTAAATGTATTGATAAATATAATTTTAATCTCTGATTTACAATTTTAATGTTCGCACACATATAATTAAAAGCGTTGTAATTATAATATATTACAATTGAAATTATACATAACCGTGGTGATGGACGGTGGTTTTGTACATAGGCCAAAAGTAGTTTTTACTAGTGGAAAAAAATGGATTTCCTCCCCCCCCCCCCCCCCCCTTTTTTTTTTTTGTTGAATGTTCCCAATGTGCAGAGAATGGTTTTCTAGGAAGGACATTTTACTATTTTTATATAAACAATTCTTATACATTCCTATCACATTTTATGAGTTCATTTCCAACTTATTTCCATTTATAACTCCAATTTCATCGAAATCACTGTCAAGATATCAAATGGGGCTTCTTTTTTTTTTTTTTTTGCAAGGGAATTTAAGTAAATAAATATTACGGTGAAATTCTATTTTGTTGTTCTTAGGCGGTAAATCAGAACATTTGAAAATAAATTTGTCATTGAACAACATATGGACTAAAAATTTTAAATCAGTTCAATCTAGATCGGTTTGATGGTTCATATCAATTTTCATTTTTACTAACATTAATGTAATATAATGATGACTTAAATAAGAATAAAAACTAAAAAAGTAGTGCAAATCATTAAGATCAATGACTTAGTTCTTCTAAGGATTTGAATTTTAGTTATCACTCTTATGAGGTATGACTCAAGCTAATATATACTTATAATCAACATTTCATAATTGAGGGATAGGTCTAGATTATTCATTAAATCTATTAAAATTGAAATCATACATGACATGATAATTAAAATTAAACCCTTGCAAATGATAGAGTATAACTGTAGAAACATACATGTTATTATGAGAATTAAATGAAACATCAATGAAAATACTATACACAGCACTATGTGTATGTAATTAAAATAAAATGATGCCTTTAATGCATCCAATGTGCTTATGGTTTAAACTAATAACACCCTCCCATTACTTTTTAGAAGAATTTTGTGGCCTACAGTATGAGTATTTGACAAAAGGCCAATTGGTATTGCCACAAATCAAAAGGTGCCAACTAAGCTTATATTCATGATCGGGTCTTTCAGTTTTTCAGAGTCCACCACCAAATCTTATAGCTGCTCCGCCCCAACGCTGCCACTACCGCGCTTTATATGTATGAGAAAACAAATTCGTTGGCCTTCAAACAAAAAACCCTATATGCACTTTCGAAGAAAGCAGAGGAGATACAGAGCTTTAAATTGAAGCAAAAAGCTTCCTCGTATATTCTTGCAGGGCGGTGGTGCTATATATATATATATATATATATATATATATATATAATGAACTGGAGGCACACTCATTTGAAGACCAAGACTAAGTGAGACACAACGCAGAATTTGCTTTTCATTCATTTGACAGCTCTGAAAGAGAATTTGGATGATGATATATATGAAAAAGAAATGAGCAATATAGAAACAGTTAAAAGAAACTTGGAATACTTGCGTGGTGAGTGAAATTGACGTGTTGAGTTTGACTGTGGATCCTGCACTGGTTGTTTCTTGGGCACTGAGAATGGAGAAGATGATAGTACTTTTGGTTAAAACATGCATACTGAAGTCTAGGATTTATAATTGGGAGGATGAATCATTTGCAAGGCAAGGTTGACGCGTGGTTTTGCTAATTTGCAAGGAAGGGGTCCTTCGACTCATGCTGATTTGCAAGGAAGGGCTCCTTCAACTCATGCTAATTTGGAAGGCCCAAGAAGTCCTCCGACTAGTGGCGGAATATAGTTATGGCTAGACCTGATTGATGTTATAAAACTTGTTAGTATATATATGTATTTATTATATGATATTTTATTTGGCCAATAATTTGGCTCAGCTAATTTTTTTATCTTCCCTATAAGGATAATGTTTGATTTCTTATTATATGATAATGTCTAGCTATGAGAGGAAAATAAAATTCTTGTTTGAGACGTTTATAAAAAAAAAAGGTTAGTATCATTTTATAGATTGTTTTGATTTATAATTATTAGTTATTATTTATTTGTAATTTTAAGGTTATGTGATACTATTTAGTAAATACTCCCTCTGATCCTTATTATAAGGCACACACTAACAATTCTCACGTGTCAATAAGAACAGTTAAAGTCATTAAATTCGTCCTAAAATTTAAGTAATTTTCAATATTATCTCTATTAATTACACTAAACTCTAATATCATATTAATTATTACTTTCACTCACCATCTTTTTAATTATGGGTATACATAAAAAAAAATTTAATGCTATTAGGAAACAAGGAAATGCCTTATAAAAAGGACCAAATATACTTGTTATTAGTGCCTTATAATAAGAACCAAAGTTAGTAGTTCAATATGTTTATTTTTTGGCCTGGGCTAAAAAAAAATTTCTAGTTCCGCCACTGCCTTTGACTCATGCTAATTTGCAAGGAAGGGCTAGGCCAGAGCAATGGGCGGGTTGGGCAGCCCATGCCCTAACCGATAACCCGCCCATTTAATTTTAAATGGGTATGGGCTAGCCCATACCCATACCTGAACCCATCTAAACCCATATAAATGGGCTAGCATATAAATGGGCGGGTTTCACCGGGTTTTTGGTAACCCATTTACATTTAACTTGTTTATTTTTTGAGAAAAAACATACATAAGCATTAAACATACATCTAAATTCATAACAACTTTCACATATTACAAGATATTTGAATCATTTGGATTATTTGGGACATGATGTATTAGCTAGAAGATTGATTTAAATACGAAAAAATAATTCTTTTGGAAAACAAAAGCTAGACCATATAAATTTAAAGGGAAAAAAAAACTAGAGATAGAGGAACAAATCAATGAGAATTTAATGAAATAACATTTAGATAGTACGACATTGGCTTGCTCTCTCGTTCTGGTTCAGGGGATGAAGACGACACCTACAAATGCTAACCCACGAAGATTACAAACTTTGATTCTCTCATTTTGGTCAGTCATGACGACTCTCAAGTTGAATAGGAAAATATGAAAAAAAAAAAAAGAATGGGAGTCAATACCTACTAGAGTTATGGTAATTAATAAAATAAAATAAAAATACTTAATGGGCGGGTATGAGCAATCCAAAGGTGTGCCCATATCCCGCCTATTTAATTCTTAAATGAGCGGGTTTTAACCCAACCCATTATGGGTATTTTTGGGCGGGCTAAAAGTGACCCAGTTACACTGGGTTGTGGGCGGACTCATCGGATTATGGGTTTCTTGCTCAGCCCTAGAAAGGGCTCCTACGATCCATACTAATTTGCAAGGAAGGGCTCCTAGACCCATCTCGGACTCATGCTAATTTGTAAGACCCAACCCAAGAGGTCCTTCGGCTCATGCTAATTTGTAAGGAAGGGTCCTTCGACTAACATCGAGTCAAACGTTTACAAAACTCATCGTTTGACTTGCGAACCTTTGCACCGGAAGGGAGGAGATTGTCGATGGAGCGAGGTGACTCGGATGGGGCCTACTAAACTTGTCTCATCCAGTGGTCATTGTCATAAATGCAACGTATATGTATTATTTCATTCTGTCTACAATAATTAAATACAAAAATAACTTTAACGAATGCACTCATGTATTCCGTAGAGTAATACTTGCTACTTTAGAGAAATTCATTACTATCACACACAAAATGTATACTGTTTTTAATAAATAATTTTCAGCATTTTTAATAATATTTTCATGCAATTACTCATTATTAAGTATTTCCCTCCATAAAATAGTCTAAGTAAAATATCAATCTCACCATTTTATTCTCCGCAAGCAAAAAAGCATAAGCTTCCATTTGTATTCTACCCAATTAATAGATCTCCATTTAATAGAAAAATTCATCTAAAAAAACCAAGAATAAAATAAATGAAATTCTACACATCAAAAATTCATTTTATATTCATGATGGTAAAAAGAATAATTATGAATTCATAAAAAAAAATCATTTTAAAAAATTATACTCCCTCCGGTTCTAATTATAAGACATATTTAACTGATTTTGTGAAGATTAAGGAAAGAAGTTAAATTAGTTAATTTTACTCATTTTCCTAAAATGCTCTTAAATAAATTTAAAATGACATAAATAAAAGTGAATCAATAGCTCTTGCTACATACCTCTCAAACATAAAATTTTCTTTTCCACACGCTATCTAATTGAAATAATTGTCTTACTATATATATACATATATGTGAGTGTACACACATATCTACGCACACATAAACACACACACACACACAAAGATATATGTGTTTGTATATATGTGTGTGTTTATATATGTACACACACAAACACACATATATATTGACAGACACACATAGATGTACATATATGTACACACATATTTGCATGTGTGTCTATATATTTGTGTAGACACACACATATATACATACATATATGTCTACACACACGCGCGCGCGCACACACACACACACACATATATATATATGTACACACATATATGTGTGTGTGCGTGTGTGTCTATTTATATTTGTGTGTAGACACACATATATATACATATATAGATACACACATACATATATCTATTAATTGGAAGAGTCTATGCATCAAATACACTTGAAAGAATAAAATAGGGGTATTTTAGGAAGTAATTGATAAAAATTAGAATGTTGTCTTCTAATTAGGACCAAAACAAACTCTCAAATGTTATCTTATAATTAGGACCGAAGGGAGTATAAACCAGCATAAAAAAACATAACAGATTATTACGTTGATTTTGAGAAAAATAACTTATATTTATTATAATTCGCTAACTCAACTACAATTTTTAATTAATCTAACCAAATTAGTTAATAGTCAAATGTTTTTACTTTTTACATTAAGGATTGGATGATTATTTTTTAAGTTTAAATAGATAGATTGGCAGTGACATTATTCATGCTTATTTTCTTGGAAAACTAATTGCTTTAGTTGAAAGTTACTCTCTTATTACATACAAGTGTCAACTAATTCAGAAACTAATTGCTCTAGTTGAAAGTTCCTCTTATATTAGAGTTTAATACAATTAATAGAGATAATACTGAAAGTTATTTAAATTATAGGCTAACTTCATTAACTTTAACTGTTTTTATTGATTTATGAGAGTTGTTAGTTTCTGCCTTATAATGAAATAGTTGGTTGCTTATAAATATATATATATATATATTTTGGAGGATTTTTTTTTTAAAAAAAAAGTTACACGTGTATATATATATATATATATATATTGGAGGATTTTTTTTAAAAAAAAAAAAAAAAAGTTACACGTTTTCTTAAACAAACTGCCCGGCAGGTTATACCTTATAGTGGAGGGGCATGATGTCAGCAACCCACTTTTGAGTTTTCCTGTAGCCCCTCTCTTTCTTAAAATTTATAATAAAATCTTGTCCAAGGTTATTGGCTCGTTCCTGCCGTGAGATCTCCAAGGTCAAACGGACGGTTGTTCCTTTTTTGTTTGTTCCATGTCTCCAATTAATTATTTATTTGCTTTTTTATATAATAATACCACTATACTTGCAATAACGAATGCTTGGGCTGAGCATGGAACCTATAATCTGATGAGTTCATCCACAACCTAATGCAATTGAGTTATTTTGAACCCTTCCAAAAAAACCCATAACGGGCTGGGTTAAAATCTATATATTTAAAATTTAAATCGGTGAGCTATGGGTATACCTTTGAGCTGCCCATACCTACCCATTTAGTTATATATATATATATATATATATATATATATATATATATATATATATAATTAACTATATGTATACTTGGCAATAATACGCTACATTATCATGAAATACTCATTCCCCATTTCCCTATTTGACCATTTCCCTCCTTGGATTCTGAACATTAAAATTATGTTATGATAACACTGATCTAAATTTAGGTTCTTTTATGTGAATTATGATTATAGAATTTTGAAGATTAATATTTAAGAATTTAGAATAATAAATTTGGGTGGATACTTAATACTTATATATGTTATTCTCCAAAAAAATAAACTTATCAAATGTAAATGAGTTATCCAAAACCCGATTAACCCACCTATTTATGTGCTAGTCCGATTAGGGTGTGCATGGTAACACTCCCAAAATGATTTTTTTCCTAATTTCTGTGCCCTGGAACAAAAATGAATGGGAATTGTGTTTGGTAAATCCGGTTTTTTTTTTGCTCCCGGGATGAACCTGTTTAATTTTTGTGCTGGGGAATAAAAAAAAGAAGCTAAAAATTTTGGCTTCTTTATTCCAGGGCAAAAAATCAGAATTTATTTTTCCCTCAATCAAAACAAAAATTTACCTTCGTTCACCACCACCACCGCCGTTGCCACCCCCAACACCACCGTTGCCCCACCACCACCACCCCGCCACCGCCGCCGCCGCCACCACTACCACCACCACCGCCACCACCGTCGCCACCACCACCGCCACCGCCCCGCCACCATCGCCGCCGCCGCCGCCGCACCACCACCCCCGCCACCGCCCCCACCCCACCGTCGGCACCACCACCACCACCCCACCGCCGCCGCCGCCGCCACCGCCACCACTACCCCCCCCCCCCCGGCGCTGCCGCCACCACCACCACCGCCATCGCCACATAAATAATTTTTTGAATATAAAAATTTCATAAATAATTTTTTTAGGAAATTTAAATTTAAGTTTATTTGTAAAATATAATAATTATATTAATTATTAAAGAAAAGGACAAAATGGTAAAAATAACTCATTAATCTTTCATCTTCCTCCCTTACTATTTTTTTAACTCCCAAATAAGAGGAGGAAAAATGTGTTACCAAACGTAATTCTGATTCTCGGAGTTAAAATAAAATGGGTTAACAAACGTAATTCTGATTCTCAGAACTCTTCCAAAGCACAGAATCAGAAAAAACTGTTTCATCTCAGAAACAGTGCTGGGCAACAGAATGGTTGCCATGCACACCTTTAATATGAGTTTAAATAAGTTGAAGTAAAGGTATGGGTTAAAGTTAAATGGGTGGGCTATAGGTTTAGACATGGGCTACTCAACCCACCCATTGTTCTGCCCTACTTCGCATTCCCATGTCACTTAGCATCCAAGAAAAAACTAGCTGGTGTATATATATATATGTATGTGTGTCTATATATATATATATATATACATACATACATTTTCTCTTTATTAAATTTTTATAATCCTACTTCTCTAATTTTTTAAAATTTAACTTAAAAAATTTTCTTCCCTCCCTTCCAAATCTTTCATACCAACAAAACTTGAGTGATAAACCACATATGGCAAGTGAAAACCTTCAAACTTTAGACGAACCCTTTAAATTATAGGTTTTTTTAAAAAAAAAAAATTCCGTCCCCTAATTAAGATTTGGTTTGGGGGTGTGGGCGTGGGCTTAGAATTAGGAGCATTGCAAAGTGCTTTTTGTTTGTTCGATGTGCTCGCTGTTGGAATCTCACCAGAAATGCGGAAGCGTATCATACCACGTGATATAGAAAAAGTTAAAACCTTCATCGTTTTGATTACCTGGAAAGATGCAGGGATTTGAAGCAGCGATCTAAAAGCCTCTCCACGAACAGTCCTCGTATCTAAAGAGCGATTTGAAAGCCTCTCCACGAACAGTCCTCGTCTGCTCTATGATCGATCTTCCAGACTATCTCTCGAGGGGAATAGGATGGTTGTGTGGGCAACCGTTCAGATGATGAACGTCTGCCTCTAGGGTTTGTTTCTGATGAGAGCCTCCTTATGCGTGTATTACTCTCAAGCAGGTGAAAGTAGGTTTATATGCTACTACATCCAAAACCTAACCCTAAACCACATGGGGTATAGAGTTCTTGGGCTGTAATTTCAATTAAGTCTTATTGGGATTAAGTGACTAAAGAGCACATTAACCTAACAATCTCCCACTTGCTCTTTAAGATACAAACTTGAGTTCGTAAACCCAAGACCATGTAGCCTATAAGCCATCATCATCTGATAGTATACTCCATCCCTTATCTCGAGCTAGCCTAGGGATCTACCATTTGTTATTCATCAAGGCTCATGATAATCTACAAAAGATTATCTAGTTCGGTGCTACTCCACTAAAAGCCTGAACGTGATTTCCAAGAATAATGACACTTATAACAAGAATATGCATTACCCCTTTATAGAATGTCTATAACTTGATTGACTAGTTTTCTGTAACCAAATCAATTATTTATTCCCTTGACTTTAAAAGTTTCTCTAATAGATTACATGCACTGGCCAGTGTCTTCAATATCCAGGTACCGAAACATATCAAGGGGACATTTCCTATAAATTCCATGTTGTTTATCTCATAAACACCGATAACCAAACAGTCTCAATCCCAAAATACCGAGTTGTTGGCTGTCATATAGATCAAACCTCACCCGTTGGTAAATCAAAGAATGAAAACTATTCGACTACCTATTTAAAATAAACTCAGGATTAAGAGCAACTACATGACTATAGTTATCTGGAGATTTGATTCCTTATGACAGAAAGAACAACCTTAATCAAATCTCTCCTTGATCCATTCAATGTGAGTATTAACTCACACCAATATTTTATAATGATTCGGACAAAACCATTTCATAAAATATTGCAGCCTAAAATAAAGTGCCCAACTTAATTTAATAGCTGTGAACCAATTCATCAATTGTGAGAATCTATGACCATGTCCTCTATGAACGTATTCATATGATCATATACTCCACAATTGATCCGGACCTTAGAGTTTGTAAATAGTGTGCAAAATAAATGAAAAACACCTCATTTATTAACATTCAGAAAAAAAAAATGCAATGCCATAATGTCTTGCTCAAAAAGCACAAAATAACAAAATGAAATAACAACTACCTAAAGCTATAGCAAATCTGGAATCCTCCTAAGACCTATAGATGAAACATGCCTCTCGAACACACGTTCAGGCAAACTCTTAGTAAAAGAGTCAGCGAGGTTCTCGTCTGATGCTATCTTTACACTTCTCCAACAAATGGCCCCGCCATTAAGGGTGTATACATATCCCGAGGTGGACTTACTTGAGTCAATATCTCCTTGAAAATCAGAGTCCATATAACCAATGGTTTCAAGACTCCCACTCGAATAGACCAACATATAATCTCTCGTTCTCTGTAGGTACTTGAGTATATGTTTAATCGCTACCCAGTGTTCCTCTCCAGGATCAGATTGGTATCGGCTTACTACTCCCACTGCATAGCAGATATCTGGTCTGGTACATAGCATAGCATACATGAGACTACCTACTGCTGAAGCATAAGGTATCCTACTCATGCGTTCTCTTTGCTCAGGAGTTTTAGGAGATTGCTTCTTAGAGAAATGAATCCCATGCCTGAAGGGTATCATTCCCCTCTTGGAATTCTCCATGCTAAACCTGGTAAGTATTTTGTCAATGTATTTAGCCTAGGATAATGCCAAAACCCTATTCTTCCAGTATCGCAAGAGTTTAATGCCAAGAATATAATTGGCTTCCCCCCTGGTCCTTCATATCAAAATGCTTGCTCAGCCAGGTTTTTATGCCTAACAATACCTTTGTATCATTTCCGATAAGGAGTAAATCATCCACATAAAGTACCAGAAAAGATACCGCATTACCTTGGATCCTTTTATACACACACGGCTCATCAGGACTTTTCTCAAAACCATAAGACTCAATGGCTTGATCAAATCTAATGTTCCATGATCTGGACACTTGCTTAAGTCTATAAATGGACCTTTGCAACTTGCACACCATTTCTTCTGGCCCTTTGGCTATAAATCATTTTGGTTGCTGCATATAGATTTCCTCTTCCAAATTTCCATTTAGAAAAGCAGTTTTTACATCCATTTGCCAAATCTCATAATCAAGATTTGCTGCAACAGCTAAGAGAATCCGGATGGACTTGAGCATGGCAACTGGCGAAAAAGTTTCATCATAATCCACACCTTCCTTTTGGGAGTACCGTTTCACCACCAATCTAGCTTTGAAGGTTTCAACCTTCCCGTCCGATCCTCTCTTTCTCTTGTAAATCCACTTACACCCAATGGCTTTTACCCCTTTAGGTGCATCTACAAGAGACCAAACTGTATTGGAATACATAGAATCCATTTCACGATTCATAGCCTCAAGCCATTCCTGAGCATCAACATCTCTTAGTGCTTCGTCATAACTCGTGGGATCATCATCTTCTGCAGTGATGTCATCCTGATTTGACTCACCCAACAAGAGATATCTTGCAGGTTTATGAATCAATCTCCCACTACGACTTTGTCGCACTTGATGTTGTGCATCTTCAGGGGGTCCACATTTTGTGGGTTAACAGTTTCTAGATGAGGACCCTCATTAAGTGGATCAACCAATTTATGATTTTGTTCTTCATTAAGTTCATCATCATGCTGAACTTCTGGTTCTATCTCTGGTTCCTGTGTATGTTCAGGTACATTTTCCCCTCTTTGAACAACCACAGGAACAAAAAATGGAGCCCCTTGAGGTTGTGGTGAAACTTGATCTGAGACTAGCTCATCAAGAATAACCTTACTCCTTGGCTTATAATTTGTCATATAGTCCTCCTCTAAAAAAGTTGCGTGAGTGCTCACTATGACCTTCTGTTCTTTTGGACTATAAAACAACCAACCTCTGGTTCCTTTAGGATAACCTACAAACATGCATACTTCAGTACGCGAGTCCATCTTATCTGGTTTCTGTTTCAAGACATGTGCCGGAGCACCCCAAATCCGAATATGATTCATGGTGGGCTTACACCCTTTCCACAATTCTATTGGTGTCTTTGAAACCGACTTGGACGGAGCTAAGTTCAATAGATACATAGCTGTTTCTAAGGCATATCCCCAGAATGAATCAGAAAGAGATGAATAACTGAGCATAGATCTTGTCATTTCTAAAAGGGTTCTATTTCTCGTTTTAGCAACTCCATTCTGCTGGGGTGTCCTTGAAGAAGATAATTGTGAAACTATCCCCTCTTTGGTCAGGTAAGACCTAAACTCTCCAGATAGGTATTCACCCCCTCGATCAGATCGAAGAGTCTTAATTTCAATACCTAGATGCTTTTCTGCCTCAGCCTTGAACTCTTGGAATTTTCCAAAATCTTTAGACTTGTGACGCATCAGATACACATGTCCAAATCTAAAGTAATCATCAGTAAATGTGATGAAATACTGATACCCACCTCTGGCTTGGACATTTATTGGTCCACATACATCAGTATATACTAATTCCAGCTGAAGTGTGGCACGTTTTCCCTTGGCCTTGAAAGAACTCTTGGTCATTTTACCCTCTAAACAGGATTCACATACTGGTATCGGTTCAAAGTTCAGGGATTTCAAAATCCCACTATTGACCAAACCTTGTATCTTGTTGGAGTTAATATGACCCAATCTCAAATGCCAAAGATAAGTTTCATTGGAAACTTTTCTTTTCTTTAATGAATTAATATGCTCAACATCTTTTAATTCAACATGATTAACTTTACGGGGAACATGACTAAGGAAATAAAGACCATTAAGCTTTACACCAGAACAAATAAAAAAAGATGAACTTCTTATTGAAACTGTGGAATTAAACGGAACTGTCAAACCATGTTTATCCAAACAACTAATAAAAATTAAATTCCTCTTAAAATTTGGAATAAATAAACAATCTTCTAAAACCAAAGTTCTGCAATTATCAAAAGATAAAATAACTTGTCCCACTGCTAGTGCAGACACAAGCTCCCCAGTTCCAAGCTTCAAATTTCTTTGTCCTTTACTTACAGGCAAGCTATGTTTGAACCACTGCAAAGAGTAACAAACATGGTTAGTGGCTCCTGAATCAACGATCCATTTATCATCGTGATTCTCCACTAAACAAGCCTCAATCACATATAAATCACCCATGTTAGGCGTAGCAAACATGCCATCAAGAGTCTGGAACATTGTTGCTCCACTCTCAATCATGCTCACTTGCTCCTGAAGGTGATTGGCGAGACTGGCCAAAATGTAGCAGCAAACTGACACATTCGCCTTCTCCCATCTATCCTTCTCTTGCTGAAATCGAGTCCGAATTGCATCAGACGCATCTGCAGCAGGTTGCGCTGGCATAGGAGTAGTAAGAACAAAGTTGAGCTTTTCATATTGAAGAACAATATTCAAATTAGTTTTCCATTGTTTGTAGTTTGTACCATCCATAGGTTTTTGGCTCAAGATTGTAGCTAAAGGATTGAATGAAGACATTTTTCTGAAAATAAGGAAAAGCACACTAATTACAAACTATAATTAACAACAAACAGATATAGCGCTAGTAGATTCTAATAACTACTATTCGTTTATTGTTTAACAATCCATTAGTTATCTTTACAAGGCTTACGATGGGCAAGATTCTTGTAAAACTAATATTATTAATTTGGGCCTTCAGTTCCATTGCCAGAGCCTCGATGGGAGGGTTAACAATTTTACCAAAGTTGAATGTATTTAACTATTGTTTACTTTCAAAATTATCTTTAGTGTCTAAGTGTTGTCGACGATTGGCCGTACAAAACTTTACTAAAATTTTGAAAATATTAGGGTTTAATCTAACGAAATCCGATGGGGCTTCAGCGATAACCATTTCACTAATAAACCCACAATTGGAGCCCATAGGTTTTAAAATTAAATGCTTAATTTAAAACCTTCACCCATTCAATATTTTAAATTTAGAATTTTCAATTTCCAAGAATTTGTTCAATTTAGAATAAATTATTAGGTATCTAAAATCTAGTCATGATTGGCAGAGTGTGCGTCACATGACCATTTTAAATAACCCATAAATTACTTCAAAAGGTACAATTCTCTCAGGAAATTTCATGGATTATTTGTCTAGATTTTAATTCCACAATTATTATTCTAGATTTTAATTTAAAATTATAATAATTGATAATTAATGTCTAGATTCTAATCCCACAATTAATTAATCCAATTATTATTCTAGATTTTAATTTAAAATCATAATAATTGATAATTAATGTCTAGATTCTAATCCCACAATTAATTAATCCAATTATTATTCTAGATTTTAATTTAAAATCATAATAATTGATAATTAATTTAGTGGGCAATCTAAATAGTCTCGCATAATAACTATCATACTAGTCGATCAAGGCATAATAGCTACTATGCAATTATGACATGTGATTATGCAACAATATGGCATTTTCCTATCTATATGATATGTTATTTACCAACATCATGTTAATCGCAAATATAATTCATACAATTTAACAAAGGCATTAAATAATTAAACAAATAACTTTAATCCATGGCTTTCCTTAAAAAAAATGAGAATAAAAAATTACAACTTTGGAATTCCTCTTTTGTCCAGCCCATAGTATCTGTCTCTAGCCCCTTTAGGGTATCTATGGGCCCAAAAGCCCAAAGACCCATACTTTAGCTAGAAACCCTAGGACACACAAGAGGAACCCTAGCCGTCACTTCTGCCAACGCCTTCAGCCGAAGTCATCTCATCTTCTTCGCAGTTTCTTGATCTCCAACTTTTACAAAAATTCAAAAATACATAGAAATTCCAAAATAAAATTAAAAACAACAAGGAGGAAACTTAATCATATGGGATTAGCCTCCTTGTTACAAATCAAGAAATACACGAGAGAATCTAACCATGGATTAAAGCGATTAACCGATTGAAATTAAAACTAATACCAAATATGAATTATAAACAAATAGCTACCATGAAATAAATAACAAATATAGAAAAAGATGCCATATTTTAGAAGAAAAAAAATCGAAAAGAATCATATGAAATATAAATTAACATCAAAACTCGGCTCTTTTCCTCATCACTATTGGCTCTGATACCAATTGTTGGAATCTCACCAGAAACGCGGAAGCGTATCGTACCATGCAATATAGGAAAAGTTAAAACCTTCATCGTTTTGATTACCTGGAAAGATGTAGGGATCTGAAGCAGCGATCTAAAAGCCTCTCCATGAACAGTCCTCATATCTGAATAGCGATCTGAAAGCCTCTCCACGAACAGTCCTCGTCCGCTCTATGATCGATCTTCCAGACAATTTCTCGAGGGGAATAGGATGGTTGTGTGGGCAACCGTTCAGATGATGAACGTCTGCCTCTAGGGTTTGTTTCTGATGAGAGCCTCCTTATGCGTGTATTACTCTCAAGCAGGTGAAAGTAGGTTTATATGCTACTACACTCAAGACCTAACCCTAAACCACATGGGCCATAGAGTTCTTGAGCTGTAGTCTCAATTGAGCCTTATTAGGCTTAAGTGACTAAAGAGCACAACCCAACACTCGTTATTTCCTATGAACCTTCAGCTATCGAAAACTTGTTTGCAGGTTTCACTTTTCCAATATTGGGAAGGCTTTAAATAAATTATTGCGTCTCCTTTCGCTCTTCGTTTAATTTTCCACTTGTGTCAAAAAAATTTATAATTCCTCATTTGATATCTTGAAAGTGATTTCGATGAAACTGAAACTGAAACTGGAGTTAGAAATGGGCTTATAAAATGTGAAAGGAATGTATCAGAATTGTTTGTATAAAAATATTAAAATGCTAATAATTAAATATAGGGGAAATATATAAAATGAACATAAAATACTTATAAGTAGTCTTTTATGTGGAATGACATAGTTTTTTATGGGGGAAAAATATAACCAGAGATTTTATGTGAAGTGACTTAGTTTCTTTTTCATAATACCCTTGATTTGTATATTGTTTTATTTATGGATTTGCATTTTTAATAATTAAATAGGTGTATGTATAAATGTTTTATAATTTCACTAAATTTAATTACTAGCATAAAAAGTAATTTTATAAAATTTACTTATTTTTTAAAGGATAATCCGAACAAGAACATGTATTTGCATGTTTTGAAGGGGTTCACATTTGGTGCACATAATTATGTGCTTAATTATGTGCTCATACCTCTATTAGAGGTATGAGCATATTTTTTTAAATTTTTTTATATATTTTATTTATTTAGATTTAAATTATATGCTATTTTCTGGAATTTTTTTTTTGCACCCAGTATTTCAAATTAATTAGTTTCCAATTCTACATTTATCTGTAACACCAGTATCATGGAAACTAATTAATTTGAGATACTGGGTGCAAAAAAAAATTCAAAAAACAACATATAATTTAAATCTAAATAAATACAATATATAAAAAAATTAAAAAAAAATATGCTCATACCTCTAATAAAGGTATGAGCACATAATTGGGCACATAATAACTATGTGCACCAAATGTCAACTCGTTTTGAAGCTGACTAGTTGGAATTTGCGATAAAGTGGATACCAGCTGTGAGTGGGGTCCTCAAAATGTCTTTTAAAAAAGAAAAGTTAAGGTGAACATGGCGCTAAGAAACAAGTGATTGATGCCTTGAGCTTTGAGCTTTAGGCGTTCCAAATCTCTGCTCTTCTCTTGCTTCTTTCCACGTTCTCCTCTCTTCGTCGTGAGTGGCGTAGCTTATACAAATGTTCTCCTCTCATCGTCATGTGTGCTGTTCTGTTTTTCAAAGTGTTGAACAAAGAAATAATATCATTGATTTGTTATTTATTTTACAGGTACGTAGGTGTGGGTGTGGACATTACGAAATGAGTGGCGTAGTTTTCTCAAAAAAAATATCTATTTTCCCCTGTTTAATTTCCAAAAAGACCAACCCTGTGTTGATATATATATGTTACGGACCGGCCCAATTGGCTCAGGTCCAGACCTCGGCCCAACTACGCCTACAACAGGATCTATGCTATATTAGGAAAGGATCCGAGACCCCCCGGATTTAGGATCTCATCAATGGAGATTTTCCTACAATCATGGGACTAGCCAATCAGCCCCTAACGGCGCAATCCCAGATATGGCTCATTAAGGCAGAGATACGCACACCAGACTCCTCTATAAATAGAAGGAAACCCTAAACAGGTGCACACGTTCTATCTCATGCTCTCTTTACCTTCTGTTACACAGAGCACACACCACACTCCCCTGGCTTCACGCCTTACTGTGTAACACGAACTACGTGGACTTTGATCCCTTCAAAGGGTACGTAGGCTCTAGGCTTGACAACCTAGTCAAGTCCAATCTCTGTGTTCTCAGGACAGAACAATATATATATGTTTTCATACTACTTGTTTTATATATTTTAGGGAAATATTTTAATTTTAATTTACTTTTTATTATAAAAAATTTATGATTTTTAATGAAATTTTTATCGATAATAATTTTTGTAGTATGAATTTTATAGTTTAATGGGAAAATGAGAGAAAGGGAATTTTGAAATTAGACAAATGGCAGTAACTAGAGAATTAGTAATGAACTGTGCTTGAAATACCAAACAAAATAGAAGTACAGTCACCAATATAGCCCAAAAAACAAAGAAACACTTTAAAAAGAAACAATTTAGTAAAAACTAACACACAAAACTCACAAAAAAAGAAAAATTCAATAGTAAGACAAAAAACCAAATCGTTGACAGCCACTCATCAACGTGCTCCTTCCCTTTAATTTGCAAACCTGATGCAGAAGAGAGATTGACCAGAGACCAGTCGTTTCTCAGAATTCTAGCAATTAGGGGTGGGGGTGATTGCACCCAATTTCCAAGCTAGAGAGGCTAAAATTTTAATTAATTTTTTTTTACTCTTTTATCTTACATTTTCTCTTTCGAGCAAAAAAAATCTCACATTTTTTTTACTCTTTTATCTTACATTTTTTCTTTCGAGCAAAAAAAAAATCTTACATTTTCTCTTTATTAATTTTTTATAACATTACTTCTCTAATTTTTTAAAATTTAACTTAAAACATTTGATCTTACATTTGATCTTTATTAATTTTTATAATATTACTTCTCTAATTTTTTAAAATTTAACTTAAAACATTTACTTCCCCTTCCTTCCAAATCTCTCATACCAATAAACCACATGTGGCAAGTGATAACCTTCAAACGAATTTAGACGAACCCTTTAAACTATTGTCACTACAAAAAAACATGAAATTAGCCACAGAATTTTTTCCGTCAGAAATTACCTACGGAATTCTGTGGATGACTGAAATCACCTACGGAATTCTGTGGATAATTCCGTAGGTAAAAAAAATTTCCGTCGCTAAAAACATCATGGCTTTTCCAAGGAATTCCGTGGGTAATTTTTACCCACGGAATTCTATGGGTAATTTCCGTGAGTAATTCCGTAGCTAATTTCATGTTTTTTTGTAGTGACGTGGGATTGCAAAGTCACAAATACAGACTGTTTTCTATATGATACTTTGTAGGTTTTTTTTTCTCCCCTCGTGAGAAATTGGAATTGTTTATAAGCCATATAGATACTACATGAAATGCATGAAAAATCATTTATAGTTAACATAGATAGTATGAAATGCATGAAAAATCATTTATAGTTAACATAGATAGATAATTCATTTTATAAGCTAGAGACAAGCATACAAATCTAAGGTGAATGGAGGGAAATATGTTAACAAAAATCATTTTATAATTTATCCGATGTATATAATTCATTTTTTAAATAAGCATTTACAACCTTGTTATCTTTTTTTTTGAACAATACAACCTTGTTATCTAAGTATGGCATTTAGATAAATGATCCATATGTGTGCGTAAATTCATGCATTAAACTGATACTCCTTTTGGAAATTATCAACGTGTTCTTTTGTTGAATTTTGAGAAGAAGAAAAAAATCAGTCAAATTCACATTTTATTTGACACTTTTTCTAGTTCGAATCTAATAATGTAGAAAACCTTGATTTAATAAAAATATAGAAATTCTCTGTTGAGTAATAACAATCATGCCCACCTTTTCAAAAAAGGGGAAAAAATGTGTAGTGGCCATTTAATATAAATCACTTATAAGATAATTAATGATGTTTTGTCAATTTTACTTCTATTTAATTATTATTGAAAAGAGAGAAATCAGCCAGAAAGAGAAGTGTGAAAATGATTTATGAAGTAGGGAGGCAAAAAAAATTAATAAAGGAAAATGTATAAAATTTTATCAATTTAATACATTCATTGATTATTGATACGTGAGAATGTGGTACATGTTACTTATATTTAGACACATAGTACTCTTTAAGCTTGTAAGATTCTAAGAATATACTATTAAAATTATGAAGTAGGGGTAGCCTTAGGAGTTAGCCTGGCCCTTTGTTTAAAGTTCGAGCCCTACCTCCTCCTCCCCCACTAGCTGTATAAAAAAAAAAAAAAAAAATTAGCCTGCGGCAATTAATTGGCCTTTTGTTAAAAAATTGTAGTAAAATTAATTTTGGCGTCATTGAGTATTAGGAACCTTAATTTCCCATCTCTTGGTCCTACCGCATTTTTTTTTAAAAATTCCGTCCACTATTAAGATTAGGATTGGGAGTGGGATTAGAATTGCGAGCAACGGCTAAAGTGGAGTAAAGGATTCACTAAAGATATGAGGAAGAGGGGATCGAATCTTTACCTCCGTCGTAGAGTACTCCGCACTCAGAGCATGAGGATTTATAATATTTAAGTGAAAGAGGTAATGGTGGAGGCTGCATCATCACCAGGCTCTTGCATATAAATAGCGACCATCCTTGAAGCATTCTCATCTTACCCTCTCTGTTCCCCAGCTCCAAAATTATCTTCTTCTTCTTCCCCTTAAAAATATCAGAGGTGAAGTACGAGTTCTTCGGGTTGCCGGTGAAGAAGAAGATGAATCTATTCTCGGAGGATCGGTCGACCAGTTTAAACGTCATCAAGGAGAAGGTTCACAATTGGTGGGATTACGCCAGGCTCCATTGTTACGCTCTCCCTCTATGGCGTTCTAACCCTCTTCCAAGTATGCTCTCCTTCCTTCTTTCCTTGCTTCCTTCCAGATCTTCTACTCTGTTTCCTCCATTTTTTAATTTACTCCTATGTATTTGCCACATTGTTGTTGTTGTTGTTTTTTTTTTTTTTTGGGTATAAAACGAGGCATTCAGCATAATCTTATTCTTATTCCTGTATCAAAATGCACTTTTGGGTGTGTATATACATTTTACAAACACTTCTAATTAGCTTAATGGTTGTGCAGCTCAACTTCTACTTGGCATGCTCTGTTTGCGTTTCAAACTCCAGTGATAGGGGCGATTGTACAAATGCATTCCCCAGTTCATCGCCGTTGATGGACACCCTGCAAGCATTTGGATATTTATTATGTCTTTACTTATCTATTGCTTTGCATTTGGATACCATATGAATATACCCTGCTATGCTAATATAGCTCTTATCTCAGGAAGTTTAGCCAATGCCGCACTAATATCAGTGTTGGTCCCTCACTCTCTCCAACCACTTGTCTTCATTGCTTGGTTAATGTTGTTGATCACATACTTTAACCGCAAAAAAATAGCAAAACTGGGTGAAAATATGGCTTCAAAATTGTGTGAGCTGTGGACGAGATTTAAAAGCAAAGCTTCATATTTGCATGACCAATGGAGGAGAACCAAAAGGACCAATGTCCCAGCAACAAGCAGGCCACCAGTTTAGATGTTCATCAATTCTTTCAACTTCATTACCATAGCGTAGAATTTATATCACCCAGTTTCAAGACAGAGTTGTGTTTATAATTTTCTGCATATTTTTTATGTGAGACGATGATATTGTGTAATAATGTGATGTTTTATTATACTTGTCATGAATAAATTGTTGTATTGTGGACTTGGAAAATGATGCATGCCGCTCCTCCTTTCAGCTTTTTTTTTTTTGGTTTTTTTTTTACAAAGGGCTGATCAATAGCAGATCAGTGAACTCTGGCACAGACTCTCGATCTTGCAACGCGCATAGCATCCTCTCTGACACTACAAAAAAAATTGAATTTTGCTACGGAATTTTGCTACGGAAAAAAATCCGTAGCAAATTGCTACGGATTTTCAATTCCGTAGCAAATTTTGCTACAGAATCCAAATCCGTCGCAATTTGCTACGGAATTGAAAATCCGTAGCAAAATTTGCTACGGAATTAGAATTCCGTAGCAAAATTTTACTATAGAATTGTAATTCCGTAGCAAATTGCGACGGATTTATTTTTCCGTCGCAAAATTTTGCTACGGAAAAAAAATCCGTAGCAAATTTTGCTACGGATTTTCAATTCCGTAGCAAATTTTGCTACGGAATTCAATTTGTCAGTTTTTTTTCTTTTATCACACGGACGCATCGATAGAATCAGAGGGGTTCAGAAAGTTCACGATTTTGGAAGCTTCATCTCAAGTCCGGCGTTCAACTCAGTTCCTCCGTCTGTTCTGTCTAAGCCGCCGCTGATGCACGGCTGTTCGCCGCCGGTACTTCTTTTCTGGTTCGAACTTGTTGCTGCCGTTTTCTTGGATACTCGTCTGGTTCGTTTTGGCTCTCTGCGTCTTTAGGTCTGATTGTTGCTGTGTTGTTTGATTAGGGTTGGAGGATAATTTCTTTTTTGCTTGATGGCGTTAGTAATCGATTAGGCTGGAGGCTACTCATGGTGGAAAGAGTTTGGGGGAAACAGAACTTCTAGGTTTGTTCTAATTGGTCCGTGCCTTTTTCTTCTTTGTTTGTTTCTCATTTTTGGGAGCGATTTGTTTACGGCGGGAGGGCATCAATGGGCAATTTATTTCTACCCCGATGGCAAGAATCCTGAGTATAATTCACTCTACGTTTCTGTTTTCATCGCCTTGGCAAGCGATGGTACGGATGTGAGGGCTCTGTTTGAGCTCACGCTTTTGGATCAAAGTGGGCAAGGAAAGCATAAGATTCATAGCCATTTCGATCGGGCGCTTGAGGGCGGTCCATATACACTCAAGTATAACGGCAGCATGTGGTAGGGTTTCGTTGCCCTTCTCATTCTCTGTTTTGTCATTAGTTTTAGGTTTCAGTTTGCTATTGTTATCTTTAAATCTTCATCCTGAAGGGTATTTCAACCTTGAGCTGAACGGGGAATGTTCAACACGAGGGGTGAGGCAGTGCCCTAATGTCTTGAAGTCTTCTAAAACAATAATTTCTGATCATAATGTGGCAATTTTGTTCTTATAAAAAATATTAGCTACATAAATTCTGTTGCTTTGACTAAGCATTTTGTTTACCACATTCTATTTAAAAGTTAACCCAGTTGCTGCTAAGATCATTGACATTGTAATCTGTCTCTCTATGTGATTGACTGTTTGGGAAAAAAAACTATTCTCCTGCTCAACATTTTCATAATATGGTTACTTAGCTTACTATGCATCTTAGTATCTTGCATGTTTTCTTTCCGGGGACATACTTATTTAACTTGAATTTATTCCTCGCTGTCAGATTGCGATGTCATATATGGCATCATTTATGTTGGACTTTTGGGTACTGGATTTCATTGATGAATGAATCGATGAAATGTCTTATAGAAAGATGTTTTCGTGCTACTCCTTAGAAATAATGTGAATTCATGTATAATCATCTATTAATGAAACAGTGACCTTTGTATGTATTGGCTCCTTGCTTTCCTATGAAGATAGTACATTCATACATACATACCATCCATTTATGCATGCATGCATGAATTCTGAAAGATTTGAACTTGGAAGATAAAAGAAGATGAATTGCTTGCTGGAGTAATGCTGGCTAAAGATGTCTAAAGTGTGTCTTTTACCCTGTTTTCTTTTTCCTTTGTCCTGCTGAATCTGCAAAATTTGTGGGCAAAACAAGATTCACACCTCATTTGTCAAGGTTTTTCTCTCTAATTGGATGGACATTTCTTAGTCTGCTCTATGTGAGTGAAGCATAAACAGTTTTAAGGAAAATTGGCTAAGGTTGTCAATTTTTAAATTCTTATAATTTTTTCTTACAAATTTGAAATACAAAAATCATGTTAATTTGGAAAAAGAGTGTCTTTATGTTGAACTAGAGTTGGCTATCTGTAGATATAGATTATGGATGATGGTAATGGTTTTAATTTAATCAACTGATAATATTTAAGAATAAAGAAATCTATCTTGTTAATTTAAATCACATTATAGATGGATCCAAGAGCTATATTTAGAGTAATTTGGTGATACATTACATTCATTTCATGTGTTAGCTAGTGTCTTATTGCTCTTTTATCGTAAACATATTCATATACTGTTTAATGTGAATCTTGTGCTTAGATTGTTTTAGTCATAAGCTATTGTTAATTATCTTTCTCTCTTTGAAACAAACTTGATAACTTCATATTTAGAATGTTGAGTTGGAACTCATCTTAATTTATTCTCTGAATTATGATTTATGGACTATATATTTACCTTGTAGTTAATACTACCTCTGGCTTCAAATATATGACACTTGTTGGGGTGTTTCGGAGGTAAAAAAATATACAGGACTTAAATGCTTTTTTCCTGAAATGTTGCTCATTAAATAAGGCGTGAGAGAAAAATTTGAGATTTATAAGAATCAATTTGAAAAACAATTATGTGTTGCTACAAATTTAATAAGCCTAACTATTTTTATTAGTCTAGGAGAGGTTGGTATTAGTGTCTTATATTTGATTAATTGTTGTTTTTTCTCAATTAAAACTTATGAATTTTGCTACTACCCTCAGGAAAGTTGTTAGCTGCAGCAGACAAATATAGCTTGGAGAGGCTTAAACTGATGTGTGAATCTCGTATCTGCAAAGACATCTGTATAAATACTGTTGCTGACATACATATTAACCTGCAATCAAGACATATAAAATATTTTCTGGGAAAAAGGAGGGTCTAGCTAAAGAACCGAAGTGGTTTTATTCGAAAGTAAGTAGTTTCAATTCAAGTTACTTAATTGATATGCATGCCTTTATTTGTTTTAACAATTTTCTTTTGATTTATAGTGCCCTCGACAAGGTACATAGTTTGCATTTATGATGTAGCCATGCAGCTTACTATATATACTCTTTTTATTAACTATTTTATTGCTCAGGTAATGTTTATTAATTTTGGCTTGGTGAAAGGGAGAGTCTTTGGATACGGTGCCTTTGCTAGCCGACTGAAGCCAACAAAGCGCTCCTCATCCGGCATTGAAAATGTTTCTCCAAGTAAACGTATTTGATATTGATAATTTCCATTCTCTTGTCCATTCAAATGAAGTCCAAATAATAAATGTACTTTATATTGTTTTTGCAAATGAGATGAAGAAGATGAAGGCTTTGACAGCACAGATGACTCAGGAACAGGAGCGGATGCTTGAAGAGAAAGAGAAGATGAGGCAGATGATGGTTCAGGAACGAGAGATGATGCAGGAGCGGATGAGGCGGATGCAAGAGGAGATGATAAGGCAGATGCAGATTCAACTCAAGTCCCTAATGAACAAGGGTTCGGGGTCGGCTCCTGGTGATGATGACCATGCTGGTGATGATGATGATGATCACAATGTTCCTGTTTAGACTATTGTTTAGAATTTGCCCTTTGTAACATTGTTAGACTACTTTTTAGTATTTGGTATTTGTTAGATTACTCTTAATGTGCACTCCTTATAATTATTATTATATCCATGAATCACTACTTTTTGTACTCAATTTTTTAAAATTAAAAAAAAAAATAACATTCAAAATAATTATTAGTTTTGCTAAGAAATTGTTTCTATAGTAAACGATCAAATATGGGGAAATTTGCAAAATTTCTAGTTTGCTATAGAAAAATAAAAAAATTAAAATAAAAAATAAAAAATAATAAAAAAGGAAAAAAATAAATAAAAAAAATGAAGAATTTGCTACGGAATTCTATTCCGTAGCAAAATTCAAATTTGCTACGGAATGAATTCCGTAGCAATTTGCTACGGAATATTTTTCCGTAGCAAATTTGCTACGGAAAGGAAAATCCATCGCAAATTGCGACGGATTTTCCTTATCCGTCGCAATTTGCGACAAAGGATTTTGCTACGGAATTTTTTCGTAGCAAAATCATTTTGCTACGGAAAATCCATATTTTTCCGTAGCAAAATGATTTTGCTACGGAATTTGCTACGGAATTTTTCCGTAGCAAAATCTGAAAATTTTTGTAGTGTATGAGAAGACTACCAATGCCTTCTGGTGGCTCCACCAAGACATGCAATCCTACCTCCCGGGTCACTGCGTATGTAGCTAAAAAATCAGCACAGCGGTTACCTTCGCGGTAAACGTGGTTAACCGTCATCCGCCAGTCATTTGACAGTAGTGTCTGAATCCGACGTACGATACTCGAGTTCGGACGGGAGGACCCCTCATTGCTCCTAACTACGGTCAAAGCAGTCATACAATCAAGCTGCACCACGACATCTCGGAATCCCGCATCCCATGCAAGTTCCAAGCCATCCATCAGAGCCCATAGTTCAGCTTGGAGGGATGTACAAATGCCAACGTTACGACAGCATCCCATGAGCCATCGCCCTTCATGATCCCTGAGTAAGCATCCGGCCCCTGTACACCGAGGCTCTCTCTTCTGCGCACCGTCACAGTTCAAAGAGACACTTCCCAAGGTCGGTTTAAACCATGCAATCTAGCAGGTCTGCTTCATAGGCGTTCTTCCATGCGCGTCACACCCTGATGCCGTGGCTTGTAAGTAAAAATCAGCAAACAAGCGCACCTCACGCACTATGTCTGAAGGGGTTGAGTGTTTTTGTTGGAAAATCTCCTTGTTCCTGGCTTCCCATAGTTTTCAGCACGTAAGACCGAATAAACTCGCCCAGGCAGCAGTGCCCTCACTGCTCGGCCTCGTTGTGGTAAGATTTTCCATTAGCCACCCTCTAAAATCCCTTTGCAGGAAACCTTGTAACTGAGAGGGCAGTAGGAAATGACTCCACACCTCCTTCGCATGTTTGCAATGTCTCAACACGTGGTCCGAGTCTTCAGCCGCCACCCCACACCGTGCACACATATCTACAGCTGTCATATGCCGTCGTAGAGATACAAATAAAAGGGATGTTGAAACAGAATAAAGGACAACCTGGGAAGGGTATCTACATAGTTTATGGGTAACAACATATTCTAATAAAACAATTTATGAAACCATCTCCCAATTGAATAGAACTAGAAGATCAATTTTATCCCATTTATGGTGAGTGAACGACTTCCCAAATTAGAATGTCTGAATTTAAATCTGTATTTGATGGAATTGAATGCATTTGGTCTCTGGACAGCGCAATGAATGCACACCTAGTATCGTCACTGTGGACAGAGAGTGAACGGCTGAGATTGCTGGGAGTAAATTTGAACTCCATATTAAGAGCCTCTCAAATCTCCCCCTCCTCATCAAAACATTCAGACTTCTCATAAATCGTTGTCTTTTTGGGACCTGGTTTTGAATCAGGTCTTGTAATTGCTGCTGCTGCGAATTTCTCACTCTGAAGTTATCAATCTGGACTAACAATCTTCCCAAAACATTATATGTTCAGTAGTGTGTTCAAGAGAGCAAAATGGAAGAAGAGTGTAGTGAAATAAGATAGTGAACAGACTTCTCTGTTCTGAGAGAATATAATTAGATAGCTCAGAGATCTTTCAGGTGTGAAGATTGTAACGCCTTCAAGGAAGTCTTCTTCGAAAAAGATAAGAAAGATAGATGTGCTTGAGAATTTCAGTTGGTTCAAGAACACCAAAACTCATTCAGGATTTGCTGGAGATGCTTTCATCCTGGGAAACAGGCTGGCCCAACTCTCCAGGGCGGGAGGGCCGCTCCTTCAGGGCCTAAGCTAAGAAAAACAACTGTTTTTCAAAGTTCGACCCGAGAGAGCACCAGGATCAGGGCCAGCCCTTCAGGGCCCAGAAATTATTGTTTCAAATTTTAACTATTTCTTCTCCTTTTTTTTTCAAAGAAATATAATTAGTAAATTATAACACGAATCATCCAATAAATAAACATAATCACTAATTCATAATCAAAAGCAATTATATTCATAAATAATTTTTGAACTCTATGTTCATAAATAATTCACATATTCTAAATATAAGAAGCATACCACTAAGCGATATTAGTATGATGACTATTATTGTCGTCATCTTTACCAATATCATCAATTTCAATTCAACGAAATTTGATTGTGTTTTTTATTTTGAGTACTAGTCTCTGGTTCAAGAGTAAAAATATCATGAATTTCTTCTCCTGAATCATAAACACATCTATAATCCTTATTTGCAACAAATAATAATAAACCAAATCATAAAATTAGATTATAGTTATTATGTATTTGTACTTAAATGGATAAATAACTCTATAATAAATACAAAATACATATAAATTAATAAATTACCATCATATGTGAATTCATGCATCCAATTGTGAGTACAAATAAGAGTTTGAATATTAGATAAAAAAACTGGAACTTTTATATTTTGTTAGAACATGTGGGAAAAAAACTTTACTTGACTTAAACTTAAACTTCAGTCTTCAACTTTTTTAAAGGAAAAAAAAATTGAAGGGCCTAATAGGCCAGCCTGTAGCCCTCCAGGGTCGGCCCATGTAAGTCCTTGGCCCTTCAAGGCCTAACTTCACTTCTCACCTATAGTTTTTAAGCCCGACCCTTCGGGCCAGCTCAACAAACCCGGCCCGTTTTCCTGACTTTACTTTCATCAGAGTAAGAAGGGTTTGGTTTTAACGGACTAGAAGCATGTTTTCTCTTTCTCCTTCCTTGTCTCTTCCTTTTTCACCACGTAATTTCTGGCGTTGCTTTCATTATCTTTGTAACTAGATTGTGATTGTGTGTATTCTTTAATGTAAATAAATTTGTTGGATGAATTAAAAAATTTTAGTTATATTATTTTGGTCTAACTAAAAATACATTTTCTTCCTTCAATATTTTAGTCATTCTCTTTTACTTACTCTCTCTGTAAATAAAAGTACATTTGTGGGGACCAAAAAAAAAGGACTAATAGTATTGTCAATCCTTACAGTTTAATCTAATTTTAGTTTTAATCTTTATAGTTTTAGTGTGTTTGGATTGACAGGGCAAAAGTAAATTTTTTCCAATATAAATTAAGCAAACTCAAGATTGGTAGAAAAGAGGGTTGTGTTTGGATTAATGGTGATAGAAGTGATTTTTTTTTTTTCAATCTAATTTTTGCAAACATAAGATAGAGTAAAAGTTAGATGGTGTAATGTTGTTTATGTTTGTATTGGCTTTTCAAAAAGTTATTTTGATAAATTGAAATTTGTTTGAATAATTAATATAAAAGTAAGTTTAGATGTAAAATAATTGAAAATAATATGAATTTAATAAAAATAGTTAATGTATTATTAGAAAAGACTTTGAAAATACTAAATTAATTAAATTTTAGGAAAAATTGGAGAAAACCCCCTTTTAAAAATTTAATTGGTGAGAATGACCTCATTCAGAGTACTATCATTCTTTGTATATATAAACTCATCAATTTATTCACACTAATTAAATTTCTAATGGGGGAGTTTAAATATATTTCCTTAGATTTTATTATTTATTTATTTTTATTTGGATATTTTTAGAAGTAAGGATAAAATTAGGAAACAATAATTATTAACCTTCTAGTATACTTATATAATTTAAAGTAGTTTTTTCCTTCAAAAGTCCAATTGAAAAAAAGTTTATCCAAATATCACCAAGGCCAAAAAGTGGTTTTTGGCTGTTTAGATGCACGTTTGAGTCTTCAAATATGATCCCAAACCCAGATTGTGTAATGTTATTTATCTTTATATTGACAGTAGTAACAATAACCTTTTCTCTTTTTTTTTTTTTCCAAAACCATGAGGCCTAACACAGTTGGTACTATTAGAGCCCGTTTAGGGCTCGTTTGGGAATTACTTTTAAAAAATGATTTTCACCATTTACGAGATAAAACATAGGTTTTGCAAAATAACTTTTAGAGAATGATTTTAGAAAAAAAATAAGTGTTTGGATGATTTTTTCGAAATAGCTTTTGGAGGGTCAAATCTATCAAAAAGAATATTAGTTTTTTGTATAATTGCATGCAAAGGATAAAGTGGTATTTTACATATTATAAACATTATATTCAATAATAAATACATAAAATTGTTAGAAAAATAAATTTCTACCGTTATTAAATTATGTAACATGATAAAAATTAGATCAAACATATATGTATTAAAAGAATGTATAGAAAAAATCTTTTTAACATATAAAAATACTAAATTCTGTTGGGCAAAAAAAGAAAAACTCATTATAAGCCACACTATTCTTAAATCATAAACATTGTAGCTTATTTTTTAATTTGACTTCATATGACATACTAAAAATTGTGAAGGGAAAAAAAAGATATACTAAAAATTGTGTTTATTAATTGTGTTCAAGTTAGCCTGCTGTAAAAAACATGAGAATTTATTAAAATAAATTGATAACGTGGCAAGGGACAATTTAATCTGTTATAATCAAACCACAATTTAATCCGTTTCTTAATTATATTAACGTGGAAGGGCAATGGACAAATTTATTTTAATAAATTAACCAGAATTATATTATGTTTATGATGTAAGAATAGTGTGGCTTATTATGAATTTTTCTTTTTTTGGCCAACAGAATTTAGTAATATAAATTTGATATTCATGGAGGGTATTTTGGGGTTTCTCCAATTATGGTGGGGCCCACAATTCTACAAAATGAGTTTTAGAAAGTAAAAAGTGAAAAAAAAGTTGGATTTGGCAAAACCTAGATTTTGAACCTAAATCCTAGGTTTTGGGTGGAAAATGATTTTGGAGAAAATTTAGGGTGTTTGGCAAAATTTTGACAAAACCTAGGTTTTGTTTCTAAAACCGGAGAGTGCCAAACATGCTTTTAGATTAGCTTTTGGAGAATAGCTTCTAAAAAAAAGTGGTAAAAATGTTTTTTCAAAATAAATTCTGTAAAAAAAGTGATTTTGAAAAAATGAGAGTGTTTGAATAATTGTCATCAAACTAGCTTTTTCATATGCAAATTTCAAAAATGGCCATTAGCTAATGTGATAATTGCATATGAAGTATAAAATTCCATTTCATAATAAATAATGAAATTTAAATAAATTAGTTTATAAAATTAAAAATCATAAAATTAGTCAATTTTATAAATGATAAATAAAAATAATAATTTAAAGTTTGATAAATAGAAAAAAAGAAAGATAAACTTAGTATTATTATTATTATTATTATTATTATTTATTTCCTTTTAATTTTTTTCTCTCCAGCTACACGGAGACGTTGAACTGTTTTGCTCAAGACAGAGACGCTAAACGGTGATGGTCTGTGTGTGTTGGGATACTTAAAAAAAAGTGGTTTTCAAAACAGAACCCTGGTTTTAATTTTTTTCTTGCCAAACACTCTTGGGTTTCTTAAACATCTAATTGGGGGTTTAATCCCTATATAAAAAGAGTTTTTTATATAGAGTTTTGTGGCCAGTATAAAACCCCCTTCAGAATGTAACATCCTGAATTTTGAATCTAATATCTTAAACATAAACCTATTTTGGAAAGACTAGTAGGCTCTATTTTCAGAAAGTGATAAATTTTAAATCAGTATTTTGCGGGACCCACGGCCAAAAATAATTCTGCAAACTTTCTCGTGAAGTTTGAAAAAAATGGCCGCGGGACCCACTCAATAATAATTTATTATTTAAATAATATTATATTATAATAATAAAATAAAATATATTATATTATATTATTAAAATATTATTAAATTTTTTAAAAAGAATCACGAGGGCGGCTGAAGTTCACGGGAGGTTTTCTTTTTAGTTTTTAGGAAAATTACGTAAAACGACCCAGAGACTAAAATTACACTTAAGGACCCATTTTCCAACTATAAATAGACCTTCCATTTCATTTCATTCTTCACAACTTCTAAGAGCCATAGAGAGAGGTAGAGAGAGAGAGAGAGAGAGTAGAGATATTTGCTTGAGTTATAATAGCTGGTTGGTGATTCGGGTATTAGCAAATAACAGGTAACTCTGAATATTCTTCCTTATACTTGTGAATTATGTATGATTATAAATTTGTTTGTTTACTATTTTGGCAAGAATATTTAGAAAATATTTATGGTTTTAAGATCTGGTGTGGGAACTTTGACTTGCAAATCTGTAGATGTACTATTTATACGTATTTTACTATTCACGTATACCGTATTTACTATTCATTTTTACTATTCACGTATACCGTATTTACTATTCATGTTACTATTCACATATACCGTATTTACTATTCATGTTACTATTCCTATATACCGTATTTACTATTCACGTATACCGTATTTTACTATTCACATATACGCATAGTATTTTACTATTCACAGATACGCATAGTATTTTACTATTCACATATACGCATAGTATTTTACTATTCATAAATACGCATATCAATGTATATAATGGTATAATAATGCATTATTTTTTTTTTAGTAAATACATTCATCATGGCGGTTGTAATGTGATGGGTGGAGTAAGGAGGGAATTGAATGATAAGAATTGTTTATGCCACCACTCGGTGCACAGTGGATGGTACTTTTCAGGGCCTCATCTTCCATGTTTTCCTCTGGCCGGGATTTCATTGGAGATGTGGGACATGTGACACCTCCTTAGTTGTTATTTTAAAGGAGGGGAGCCATAGTCCAGATTTAAGCTCTATACCTTTGGCCGGGTGTATCTTAAGTTTTGGTGAGCTTGAAACCATCCAGTCAAATGAATGAGTTTCTATTGGACTATATGTTAGCTTATGGTTCCAGTCAGCGGTATACGGTTGGAAGGGGATATAAGGGAGGCTGCATACTGCATAGTGCATTTCTGAATTATTCAATAAAATGATGAGTATTTTGTAAAGGCATTTGATGTGAACAACGGTATATCTAAAAATATCTGAGTATATTAAATTCACATTATATTACCTTTTATTTTTGTCATATGTAATTTGCTCGTGTAAGGTAGAAATATTCAGTAGTTACTGAGACGTGGAATCTCATCCCATATTAACATTTTTCAGGTGATTATTCTAGTAGAGAGCAAGGGAAGGCACCTATGGAGTGAGCTCTGGAAGCTCTTTTAATCTCCAATAAATTATGATATGTTATTTTATTTGCCATGAACCTAAGACTTCCGTTTTGTATTAAACTCTGAAATATTTTCTGGAATTTATTCTGATTATGTATTACGGGTTTTATTTGAAATGGTAACATTGTAAAAGGATTTGGATATTGTTGAACTCTTTTGAAGGTATTTTCAATATTTTGACCGAGTTTTTGGGTATTAAAATTGAGGTGTTACATTTTTGGTATCAGAGCCAAAGGTTCCATGGCAATTTTGTTTATTTTCTAAAGTGATTTCTAAAAAAAAAAATTAAAAAAAAAGTTCGTGGCAAATTAAATATCATAACATGAGCACTTCCCTTTGTTAGATTTAGAATTTATTTAGCTATTTTTATTTGTTTAGTGTCCTTATAGTATTAATCATAGGAGGAGATAATGGCAAGAACTCGAAGAACTAATTCAACCCCTGCTCCGTCCCAAAGAGGTCTCCCTCCGCATCAAGATGGTCCCTATCCTCAGGATAACAATGCCCTTTTGGCAGAATTACGAGACGTCATCCTGGAGATGAGAGAGAAAGTGAATAGACACGAGGATGAATTAGCAAAAGGACGAGGCCAAGGTGATAAGGAAGGAAAGGAGAAGGCTCTGGAAGTCACACCTTCTGACCATCAATCTAGGGGAGGAAGTCATTCTCGCACTGAAGATGGAGGTAGTAGCGGTTCTCATTCTCAGTATCATCCCTTACCTATTACTGAGGTTTGGGAAAAATTTCGGAAGTTTACTCCACCGATGTTCGAGGGGAAGCTAGATCCGATTGCAGCACTGGAGTGGCTGAAGCGTGTAGAAAAGATTTTCAGAGTTATCGAGATTAGCTCACAACAAAAGGTGATGGTCGCTGAACAATTGTTGCAGAAAGCAGCTGAAGAATGGTGGGAAAGCACCAAAACAAAAGGAAATGCTGAGATGACGTGGGAAGAGTTTAAGGAAAAGTTCGAAAATTATTACTTTTCCCCTTCAATCAGAATAGAGAAAGAAACTGAATTCCTCACATTCAGGCAAGGGGAATTACATGAAGACGAATTTATTACTCGCTTTTTAGAGTTGTCTAAATTCTGCGGATATTCACAGAACAACTCTAAATGGTTGAGTGCTCGATTGGTTGAAAAAGCTAGACCAGACCTAAAAACAGCTCTATCACCGTTCCTTGATGAAACAAGGGATTTTGAAGAAATATGCGACAAACTGCGCACGATAGCAAGGAACAAACGAGAAGAGGAAGCTGAGAAGATGAAGGGTTTTCAGGCCAGATCTACACACCTCATGAGACCAACGGGAGGAGTTACTAAGAAGCAGAGTCACAACTTCAGTAATGTGAATACGCGGTTTAGCCAACCATCCAGAAATCACTTTGGTGGACCATCGAGGAGTTATTTTACTGGACCCCAAAGAAGTCATTTCAGCAGACCACCGAGGAGTCAATTCAAAGGACCTCAAAGGAGTCACTTCAGTGGAGGTCAGAGTTCATATAGGGGATCCACAGCTCCTGCTGCAAGCACTGCCAACAATCAGATGTGTGCCAAGTGTGGAAGAATACACCAAGGACCATGTGTGACGTGTTTCAACTGTGGAAAGCCAGGACACATTTCCAGATTTTGTGAGGAGGAGCCTCGAGGGGCCAAGGATGCTAGAACTGCAGTGCCAGGGAAAGTGTTTGCACTATCACATCAGGAGGCAAGTGCTTCACCAAATCTGATTAAAGGTATCCTCAAACTCCAAGGTCTTGAAGTAGAAGCCTTATTTGATTCTGGTGCCACACACTCTTTTATATCATACGACTGTGTGCCTCGATTGAATTTAAGAGTGAGTGAATTGCCTTATTATATGATTATTTCTACACCGGCGGGAGCTTCAGTAAAAACTTCTAGGGCTTGCTTAAATTGTACGATTGAGATTGATAATAGGATCTCAAATATAGACCTTGTTTGTTTACCCACGAAGGGTATCGATGTAATAATAGGAATGGATTGGTTGTCAGCTAATGACATCATCCTTGACTGCAAGAGGAAGACTATCTCTCTTGCGGATGACTCTATGAGTCATAATAGACCACAATTATTGTCTATAGTACAAGATGAAAAGCCTGTTCATCATGGTTGTCTTGCGTACATGGTGTTTTTCTCCATTCAAGCAGAAGTAGAGGAAGGGATAGAAGATATCGAAGTGGTAAACGAGTTTCCGGAGGTATTCCCGAAAGAAATGACAGGTTTACCCCCAGAGAGAGAAGTAGAATTTTCTATTGATCTCGTACCTGGAACGGAACCTATATCTAAAGCTCCTTACCGAATGTCTCCATCGGAACTAGCAGAATTGAAGAGGCAGATCGAGGAATTGTTAGAAAAGGGTTTTATCAGACCCAGTGTATCTCCTTGGGGATCGCCCGTACTCTTTGTGAAGAAGAAAGATGGGAGCCTGAGACTATGCATTGACTATCGCCAGTTGAATAAAGTGACTATAAAGAATAAATATCCTTTACCCAGGATCGACGATCTACTTGATCAGTTGAAGGGAGCATCCATATTCTCCAAGATCGACCTCAGATCAGGTTATCACCAACTGAGAGTCAAAGCTGAAGATGTCTCAAAAACTGCATTCAGAACTAGATATGGCCATTATGAATTTCTTGTTATGCCATTTGGGCTAACAAATGCTCCAGCAGTATTCATGGATTACATGAATAGAATTTTCCGACCATATCTAGATAAATTTGTAGTGGTTTTCATTGACGACATCCTTATCTACTCTAAGGATGAAGAAGAGCATAAAGAGCACCTTAGAATCGTGCTACAAGTGTTGAAGGAGCACAAGCTCTATGCGAAACTGTCTAAGTGCGAATTTTGGTTGAAGGAAGTAAAATTCCTAGGCCATGTCGTATCGGCTGAAGGTGTTGCAGTGGACCATACTAAAGTTGAAGCAGTTCTCCAATGGGAACGACCAAAGTCCGTGACTGAGATCAGGAGTTTTCTAGGTCTAGCTGGCTATTATAGGAGATTTATCAAGGGCTTTTCGCAAATAGCTATGCCTTTGACTAAGTTAACAAGGAAGGGTCAACCATTTGTATGGGACGAAAAGTGTGAAGCAGCTTTCCAAAATTTGAAGACTAAGTTGACTACGGCACCAGTACTTATAATTCCAGATCCTGCTCAGACCTTTACTTTGTACACAGATGCTTCCAAGAAAGGTCTTGGGTGTGTATTAATGCAAAATGGTAGGGTAGTAGCTTATGCTTCTCGACAGTTAAGGCCACATGAAGGGAATTATCCTACTCACGACTTAGAACTGGCAGCAGTAGTGTTCGCTCTGAAGATTTGGAGGCATCACCTCTACGGTTCAAAGTTCGAAGTTTATAGTGACCACAAAAGTCTGAAGTACCTGTTCGACCAAAAGGAGCTCAACATGCGACAGAGGAGATGGATGGAGTTTATCAAGGACTACGACTTCGAATTGAAGTATCATCCAGGAAAGGCGAACGTTGTAGCAGATGCCTTAAGTAGAAAGACAATCCATGTAGCCCAGATGATGATCAGAGAACATAAATTGCTCGAGGAGATACCAAGTACATCTATTGATGTAATGTCAGGTTTGGTCGCTACCATGGAAGCATTAACTATTGAAAGCACAATTTGGAAAGAGATTAAATTCGCTCAGCTCGAAGATGAGTATCTATTAAACGTGAGGGAAGATATTGAAGAAGGAAAAGAATCGAAATTTGGGATCGATAGAGATGGGATATTAAGGTATAAAGGAAAAGTGTGTATACCTAATGATGGAGAAATAAAAAAGCTCATACTAGAGGAGGCACATCGGAGTAAATACACTATCCATCCTGGAGCAACCAAGATGTATCATGATCTTAAGCGGAATTGGTGGTGGCGAGGCATGAAGAAAGATGTGACTGACTTTGTCACTTGTTGTTTGACTTGTCAGAAAGTCAAGATTGAACATCGGAAACCTCCTGGATTATTAAAGAATTTGGATATCCCAGAGTGGAAATGGGACAGCATCTCTATGGATTTCATCATGGGGCTTCCTCTAACGACATCCGGACATAATGCCATTTGGGTAATTGTCGATAGGTTAACTAAGTCAGCTCATTTTCTAGCAATTGCAGCAGAATACTCATTGGAGAGACTAGCAAAGATCTACATGAAGGAGATTGTCAGATTGCATGGGATACCGAATAGCATCGTATCTGATCGTGATCCACGATTCACTTCACGATTTTGGAAAGCATTGCAGAATGCTATGGGAACTCGGATGAGTTATAGTACCGCTTATCATCCTCAAACTGACGGACAGACTGAGAGGACTATTCAAACTCTGGAAGACATGTTGCGGGCTTGTGCAATCGAACTAAAAGGAAGTTGGGACGATCATCTTCATCTTGCGGAGTTTGCATATAACAATAGTTATCACTCCAGCATTGAGATGGCACCTTATGAGGCTTTGTATGGAAGAAAATGTAGATCTCCTATTTGCTGGACGGAATTGAATGAGCGAATTTTAATAGGTCCAGAACTTGTGGACGAGACGACTCAAAAGATTAAGGTGATTCAACAGAAACTTCTCACTGCTCAGAGTCGACAGAAGAGTTATGCTGACAAGAGAAGACGACCGTTGGAGTTCATGGTGGGCGAACATGTATTCTTAAGAGTCACACCAATGACTGGCATTGGTAGAGCAATACGAGCAAAGAAGCTTTCACCTCGTTTTATGGGTCCTTATGAGATTTTGGAGAAAGTTGGACCGGTAGCTTACAGAATTGCTTTACCTCCACAGCTTGCGAACCTTCATGATGTCTTTCATGTATCGCAACTGAAGAAATACCAACCGGATCCTTCCCACATTATAGAAGTAGAAGAGGTAGAACTCAAGGATAACATGACGTATAAAGCCGAGCCGGAGCGGATTGTTGATGCAAGGGACAAGAAATTAAGAAACAAGACCATTAGACTTGTAAAGGTCGAGTGGAAAGGAATGGTTCCCGGAGATGCTACTTGGGAAACGGAGGAGAGCATGCGACAAACCTATCCTCATTTATTTAAATAGGTTAGAATTCTTATTATAGCAAAATTTTGAGGACAAAATTTTCTTTTAGGAGGGGAGAAATGTAACATCCTGAATTTTGAATCTAATATCTTAAACATAAACCTATTTTGGAAAGACTAGTAGGCTCTATTTTCAGAAAGTGATAAATTTTAAATCAGTATTTTGCGGGACCCACGGCCAAAAATAATTCTGCAAACTTTCTCGTGAAGTTTGAAAAAAATGGCCGCGGGACCCACTCAATAATAATTTATTATTTAAATAATATTATATTATAATAATAAAATAAAATATATTATATTATATTATTAAAATATTATTAAATTTTTTAAAAAGAATCACGAGGGCGGCTGAAGTTCACGGGAGGTTTTCTTTTTAGTTTTTAGGAAAATTACGTAAAACGACCCAGAGACTAAAATTACACTTAAGGACCCATTTTCCAACTATAAATAGACCTTCCATTTCATTTCATTCTTCACAACTTCTAAGAGCCATAGAGAGAGGTAGAGAGAGAGAGAGAGAGAGAGTAGAGATATTTGCTTGAGTTATAATAGCTGGTTGGTGATTCGGGTATTAGCAAATAACAGGTAACTCTGAATATTCTTCCTTATACTTGTGAATTATGTATGATTATAAATTTGTTTGTTTACTATTTTGGCAAGAATATTTAGAAAATATTTATGGTTTTAAGATCTGGTGTGGGAACTTTGACTTGCAAATCTGTAGAGGTACTATTTATACGTATTTTACTATTCACGTATACCGTATTTACTATTCATGTTTACTATTCACGTATACCGTATTTACTATTCATGTTACTATTCACATATACCGTATTTACTATTCATGTTACTATTCCTATATACCGTATTTACTATTCATGTTACTATTCACGTATACCGTATTTTACTATTCACATATACGCATAGTATTTTACTATTCACAGATACGCATAGTATTTTACTATTCACATATACGCATAGTATTTTACTATTCATAAATACGCATATCAATGTATATAATGGTATAATAATGCATTATTTTTTTTTTTAGTAAATACATTCATCATGGCGGTTGTAATGTGATGGGTGGAGTAAGGAGGGAATTGAATGATAAGAATTGTTTATGCCACCACTCGGTGCACAGTGGATGGTACTTTTCAGGGCCTCATCTTCCATGTTTTCCTCTGGCCGGGATTTCATTGGAGATGTGGGACATGTGACACCTCCTTAGTTGTTATTTTAAAGGAGGGGAGCCATAGTCCAGATTTAAGCTCTATACCTTTGGCCGGGTGTATCTTAAGTTTTGGTGAGCTTGAAACCATCCAGTCAAATGAATGAGTTTCTATTGGACTATATGTTAGCTTATGGTTCCAGTCAGCGGTATACGGTTGGAAGGGGATATAAGGGAGGCTGCATACTGCATAGTGCATTTCTGAATTATTCAATAAAATGATGAGTATTTTGTAAAGGCATTTGATGTGAACAACGGTATATCTAAAAATATCTGAGTATATTAAATTCACATTATATTACCTTTTATTTTTGTCATATGTAATTTGCTCGTGTAAGGTAGAAATATTCAGTAGTTACTGAGACGTGGAATCTCATCCCATATTAACATTTTTCAGGTGATTATTCTAGTAGAGAGCAAGGGAAGGCACCTATGGAGTGAGCTCTGGAAGCTCTTTTAATCTCCAATAAATTATGATATGTTATTTTATTTGCCATGAACCTAAGACTTCCGTTTTGTATTAAACTCTGAAATATTTTCTGGAATTTATTCTGATTATGTATTACGGGTTTTATTTGAAATGGTAACATTGTAAAAGGATTTGGATATTGTTGAACTCTTTTGAAGGTATTTTCAATATTTTGACCGAGTTTTTGGGTATTAAAATTGAGGTGTTACACAGAAAGCCTACATGCGAGGGGATTAGTCCTTGCTAGCAGTGATAGATACCCTAGGCATACCAAAAAAAAAAAAAGAGGAAGTACGTAGTTTTTTCTAAAAATGAAATTGCTCTGTTTAGATGATTATTTAAAAAGTAAGCTTAAATTTTTTTTTTTTAAAAAAAGCTATTTAGCATAGCAATTTTAGATGATTATTAGATCCTTCTCACCGATTTAATTTTTGATGGAGACTTTTCCCCACTTTTTTTTTTCCTAAATTTTCCTATTTAATTTCTTTTCATTATTTGATATTACAATTTCATAAGGATTTGGTTTGATTTTAAATATAAGGACTACGGGCCAAAATTTGTTAAAAGTAAAGAGACCAATCATCAAACTCAAATCAAATTTTTGTAAAATGAGGGATTAAAATCAATAATTTGAAACTATATAAGACTAAAATAAATTATTTGAAACTGCAAAGACTAAAATCAAAATTCAATCAAATTATAAAGACTAACAATAATATTAATAAATAAAATTACATCCCTTATATATTGATTATTTTTAACTAATTTAATTATTACTTTGATGTACTTGAACGGATTAGGAATTGATTAGGAGCAATTTTATCAAAATCGAGCTTCTATGTAGAAACAGAAGGGAGTGGTAGAAACGTAAAGCGTAGAAATGACATGAAACATAACTTTCTACTATTTTAAGATTAGGATAAAAATTACACACACACACACATATATGTATATATGTGTCTATATATGTGTATACACACACACACATGCATGTAAAAAAATATAAATCACTACTTAAAATTCAATTAATTACAACTTTATATTTAAAATATATAAGTCATATAACTATATAAAACCTAAGTCCAAAAAGACAAAAAAAGCTTCACAACTCCTATAACCAAGTTTCAAAACATGAAAAGAATAAAGTTTAACAATTCCTAAATTATATTAATGGATTCAAATTAAACATACCATCTTGCATCACTTGTATGTCCTCAATGTTCTCTTCTCGTGCTCTTATAACAAGTTCATTTGTAAAATTTGGAATGTCTAAACCATGACCATCTATAGGTTCCCTCACTTCAATGATGTTTTCCTTATCATGGACATCAACATCTAAGTTATCTACATCTTCCCAATCTTCTTCATTTTTCACTATCCAATCATCATTGGATGAAAGATCATCAAAATAATATGCATAAAAAATGAAAATAGGGCTTTTATTTTTTTATTTTTTGTTTCAAGTAAAAGCAGAAAAAAATGATGAAACTTGTGTTTTTACCTTTTTACACGGCGTTTTTTCTGAGGATCATTTTTTATTATATTTTAACATGTATCACTCCAACATTTTTTTAACGTTTTTACACTAATTTTTTATAATAATTATTAAAAGTATTGTAAATACAACTCAATTGTCTTTTCTTGTTTTTGTGAATGGAACAGCCCACGCCTTTGAAAGAGAATTTAGAGGTGGAATCATAAATGTGTCATTTATCATTGATTCTATAAATCTTACATATTGGAACATTGTGAATGCAGAAAAATTTTACTAGGAGATTCTCTCATTATAGCCAGGTGCATGATGTGGGTCAGATCCAGATTAGTTAAGGCGAAACTTTGGATATCGGATGAGAAATAAAAAAAAAATTAATATAAATCTGTCATATTGTAAATACAACTCAATTGTCTTTTCTTGTTTTTGTGAATGCAACAGCCCATTGTCATGCACTGTAAGGACTACAAGATATTTTGTGCACAAGACACTTTTAAGGAGGTTTCTAGATCATTCAAGATTGTTGTAGATATGTGCACATAGACCTAGAATTATGTGGAGAATTCTAAAGACTCCTTTGTAAAGTGTAAATATCTAGATATTTTGGGAGAAGGTTCTAGAGAACCAATCTCCACCGTCGGATGTATGAAATCTTAGTCATTTATTAAGGAGGTGGATGCCTATAAATATGAGGTGTCACCCTCATTTGTAACCATCCAAGCAATACAAGTCATTTGTATTCCAGAACTTCTTTCTAAGTGTTTACTTTTCTCTCTAAAAGTTCTCTTTGTTTTTGTGCTCTTTTGCCTACTTGTGAGGGTTCGGCTGACTTAGCCAAAAATTAAGGGAGTGATCAAGCTAAAGCTAACATGATTTTAGGTGGACTTTATCTAAAACCGTAACACCAAGCCTTAAAAGAGAATTTGGAGGTTGAATCATAAATGGGTCATTTGTCATTGACTCTATAAATCTTTCACGCCGAATTGTCTCCCGATAAACATGGACTCTTTCACACATGGGCAGCGTGACTCATAGGTTAGTCAAATATTCACCCACAGAACAAGTGGAATGAAGAGTACGTGAAAGTCGTTCGTCCTCATAGACGACATTTTTGAGTCAGGAAGTCCTTAGTTGAAGTATCCTAATGTAAAAAATAAGGTATAAAAATACATATGTATTTTATTTTGAAGAGTGTCCAACACTAAATCTTTTTTTAGATACAAAACTACACATGAACTTTTAAAATTAGGGTAAAAATACTATAACTGTTAACTCTAACATAACACCGATGTGGAGCTGGTAAGACAGGTCAGTATGCTAATTATAAGCTAACATGCCGCTTGTTATAAACCTGATGCGTCGAACTAAAAAGGCATGTATTGGGACGGGATTTAAGCAGTATTTATAGGGTCATTTATTGAAGATTGTAAAAGCACGGGTGTCAGTTTTCATGATGGCCGTAGATTCTGAAAATTTAATTTAACTGACTTTTCCTATCTCATGAATGTAATATTAAGAATCATAGTTACATAAAAGTTTTTTATATCCATTTTATTATTTTATTTAATGTGTCTTATTGTTTTTATATAGAATTTATAGTTAAATGATAATAATTCAAAAGCAAGACACTTGATCATATTAAAGTACACATTTATATATGGGGAAATGATTTGTGTAGTCACTGCACCTAAGGTTTTTTTCCAGTGAATACAAAACGACGCAGTTTAGTTTAATGAACATTGATTAAAAAAAAAAATTCATTCTCTCTATCTCTCTCTGCTTCACCTCTCTCTTGGCCTTCCCGTTTTCAATTCAAAAAGCGACTTCCGCCGACCTCTGTTCGAAAATCGACCTCCGCGGATCTGCTTCTCCCACTGGGAGAAGGAGATGCTGTTGAAGAACGAGCTCCCCGTTTTCAATTCGAAAAGCGACTTCTGCCGACCTCTGTTCGAAAATCGACCTTTTTCAATTCGAAAAGCGACTTCTGCCGACCTCTGTTCGAAAATCGACCTCCGCGGATCTACTTCTCCCACTGGGAGAAGGAGATGCTGTTGAAGAACGAAAATTCGTGCTTATTCTTCAAAACGTGGGTGATGGCGGCAACGTGGGATTTGACTAACCTTAGGTGCACGAAAACTCGTGCTCGAAAATCGACCTCCGTGGATCTGCTTCTCCCACTGGGAGAAGGAGATACTGTTGAAGAACGAAAACTCGTGCTTATTCTTCAAAACGTGGGTGATGGCGGCAACGTGGGATTTGACTAACCTTAGGTGCACGAAAACTCGTGCTTATTCTTCAAAACGTGGGTGATGGCGGCAACATGGGATTTGACTAACAAACCTTAGGTGCAGTGACTGCACAAATCATTTCCCCTTTATATATATATATATATATATTTTGGTACAAGACGAGGGGAGGGAGATTCGAACACGGGACCTGAGGGGAGATATAAGGTATCTCAATACCACCAGCTGTGCCACTACACTGCTGTCCTCGGTGTACACATTTATATATAACAACAAAGCTTTATCTCACTAAACAGGCCCACTTACTTGGATCGCATGACACAATTTTATTCTATCAACAATCAAATCTTAAGATATATTGTTAACTAAAAATTATCGTTCAATAGTACTGAATCACTGATAGTCTCCTCTAAGTAGGCTACTATACTCCCCCTGGTGGCCCATCGTTGCTTAATGGTAATCCATTTTTCAGAAGTTTCCCACCGCCATTGGACATAAACAACGTCTCTCTTTCTCTATCCTTCCCCCAAATCTAATCCCTTCCCAAAGACATAAAACCATTATCTTCGCTCCTCCTCACATCTCCAAAACATCCTTTCCACCTTCCCACAAAAATCATGTTACCCAACCTAGAAGTGGAGTTAATTAAGTCATCCAAATTAAACAAGTATATATCAAATTACAAATTTGCCCTGCCCAATGTTAAGGCCTTAGAATTGATAGTCAGACACATAGCGATGAGGAGGAAAAAAGTGATTTAAGCCCAATTGAAAAAAATGAACTATTTGGGAAAGTGGTGGTCTCAGATGTTATTTTAAAAAACTTTTTTCAACTTTGTATCAAAAAACTTTTTTCAACTTCTGACAATATTTTTTTCAACTTATTGAGAAAAATATTATGGATAAGTGATCCAATAAGCAATGTACTACTTCCTCTTGTCCTAATTATATGACATATTTACTTAATTTTGGAGAGATTAAAGATAGCATTTAAATTTGTTAATTACATTTGTTTGCCTAAAATGCCCTTATTTGAAATGACATCCCCCCCCCCCCCCAAAAAAAAAACACAGGCCTACTATCGTTGACCCAGGGTCGCCGTTGCCAGGTTGGCTCATCATTCTTCCTTCACACGCTTATGTATTTCATCGAGTTTAAACCATTACCAAAGAAGTAATAATAAAAGTATAATTATTTACCCAAAAAACAAGCATTTAATTACTCGTTCCGGTCCTAATTATAAGAGTTAGTTGACTTTTTTGGAAAGATTAAGGAAGCTAATTAAATTACTTTAAAGTATTTTTATTTTTATTTTTTTCATCAAACTTATTAGTTTGATTAATAAACTAACATATAATCTAAGAATATTTAACATATGAAATGATTAAGTAACTTATTTAACTTTCTTAATCTCTCTAAAGAAAGTCAACTAGCTCTTATAATTAGAATCGGATGTAGTATAAATTATAATGTGTATACATAAATATAAGAAAATTTGAATAAAATTATTAATGAGTTGCAAGTATTACTCTCTTTATAAAATATATAAGTGCATTATTAAATTATTATTATGTCTAATTATTAGGGAGAAAGAATCAACAAGTGTATTTTAGGAGTAAATTGACAAAAATTAGAACTTTGTCATATAATTATTAGGACTAAGATCAATTTTCAAATATAGTCCTATAATTAAGACTGGAAGAAATATTATATATACATTTGTATCCATTCTAATTTATCCATGAGAATATATTTAATTAAGTACTTTAGAGTTTTTAAATTTTTAAATAATAATTTTTTTTATCAAATTTAAATTTAAATTTTTATCTCCAATTATCACAATATATACAACTAATATGTGTATGTAGTATTTAATATGATTCATGCAAATTCAATCATTTTTTTTTATCTTAACTGACTTTTTAAATAATCATCCAAATAAGAATTCATTTGGAAAAAAAAAATCACTTCTCTCACCATCATTCCAAACACAAATCACATTAACAGTATGGTTTTTATTCTATTTTACGTTTGTAAAAATTAAATTATAAATAAGTCATTTCTGTCGTCATTTTCCAAAACGGACTTTTAATTTGTCACACCGTTGCTAAATCCATTCACTCTAATATTAAGAGTGAGATTTTAATTCATGTAAGAAACATATTTGTGATGGGTGGAGAGAGAAACTGGTGACGGTACTATAATTTAAGAGAGAGAGAGAGAGAGAGGGAAATTAAAGGAGGACAAAGGAGGGTCATCAGATTAAAAAAAAATGGATGGGAGATGAGAAAGAATAAAGATAAATTTAAAAATATTTTAAAATAGAGATTAAATTAGGGTGAATGATAGAAAAAAGAAGTTTAAAATTACAAAATCCATAATCATATTTGTTACTGAGAGTTAATAAGAGAATAAAAAAACTTAATAAGTAATTCACAACTTATTTTGTTAGGAAATACTTTATTTAAATTTTTGAAATTCTTTTTCCCTCATTTTCCCATTAAATTATAAAATTCATATTTTAAATAGTATTTTTGCTAAAAAAGTAAATAAAAATTAAAAATTTCCCTAAAATATATAAAATACTCCCTCCAACTCTAATTATGAAAGTCTTTTTTATACTATAAAAATGCTTCTATAATTAGAACTAGAGGCAGTAATTTTTTTTTTTTTGCTCGGACCAAAGGTAGTAATTAGTATGAAGAAAATAAAACACATATACCCACAACAAAGGAAAATAGATATTATTTTTGGAGAAAAACATACGCCACTCATTTTGAAATGTTCCACCTGCCTCTAAAATAAACAATAAATAATGATATTATATCTCCGTTCACCACTTTGAAAAACAGAACAGCACACATGACGATGAGAGAATAACAGGCAAAGAAACAAAAAAAGAGCATCATGGTGGGAAGGTTCTGAAACAGAGATACTTGGAGGAAGAGACGAGGTCGGCTGGCTTGTTCTCGACACAGAAGATTCGCCTTTGTCACTAACGTCTTGGAATCCCATACTAATCCCCATGCTAGAACAAGAGGCGAGCTTCCCCTGCTTTTTCTCTAGGTACACAATATATATTAATACTATTCTCACGGTGAAAACTTGTCACGGCCTTAACCCTGTATATGAACATTCAAGTTTGCGAACTCTGTTTTTTTAATATATTATTTATGTGGGTGTGGCAGAGTAGACGGAGTCCAAGAGAGTTTACTTAATATCTAAAGACAGAAGCAGAGAGTTACAACGGGTTTAATTTGGTGGTGGGAGACATAGAGTCAAAATCTATGGTTTACATGAGCAACAGGGGAACAAAAGCACAGGGGTAGGTTCTTAACATAGAAGGAGAGGCAGGGCCTTCATGTTCGTTTTCGCTTATGATCGGTTCACTCAACATACAACCAAACAAGCCTACCGGTAGAGGCAGAGCATCATGCTAAGTTTTGATCCTTCATAATCACGTTCGTAGCAACCCAAAGGTAATCCATATTCCTAACATGAATGGCTCACAATGATTCCAAAACGAACTTCATTCCCATTTTTCATTGGTGCTTCATTTCATTGGAACATAATTTCAAAAGTTGTATGAAATTTTCCCCTATTGCAGCATCAAATTAAACCAAGCCGTTTTCCCCAGACTCAGATTCCATGGAACTGTTAATTTCTTCTCTCCAACCAGTATACCTTTCACAAATTGAAATTGTTGCTCACTTGGTTCTGCTCATTCTTCCACAGATATCGTCATCAGTTTTAGTCTTTGGATTTAACGATCTATGCGCAATTACTATTGAGTCAAAATAAATTATAAAAGCTTTTGGTTTTGCTTTGTTGAGTGAACCCAACAGATTTCAGTGTAACGCGTGGAGAAAATAAATCAGTTTCACCAGTGTATATCATATCAGGTAACTTTTCGTACAACTATATGTTTTTTCCATTTCCAATTCATGAAATAAGCATATTGGAAACTAACAAATGTCAAAAACAAATTACAGTAATTAAAACAACATCACACTGCCTTCCAACCTCTCCTTATTTAACTAATTAATACATCCAAGTAAGTTCTAAGACCTGATCAACGACAACATCTAAACCGGTGGCCGGCTAATTGCTGCGACATTGCCCCTTTCAGTTCTCCTCCATCGATCATATAAATTTGAAGCTCTGCTTTTAGTTATTCCCCACAGGTCATATAAACATGAAGTAATGTTTTCACCTATTTTTTCTATTTTTTTGTAGTTGAAGTGTATGAATAAAAACAATACACGGACAATGAAGACAAGTGGTTGGCGGGAGCCAGGAAGCAATAGTGATATGAATGCACTATAAGCCAAACTTCCTGAGACAATAGCTACCTTAACACAACGATTTAATGACGTATGATCCATTGGGGTGAGACTTTGGCATTTCTCGTGGTATCCAAATGCAAAGCCATAGAAAAGCAAGCATGTAATACCAATCCAAGTGGCTACAGGGTATTCATCTAAAGGTGATGAATTTGGAAAGTGCATTTGAACGGTGACCGTTGTCACGGTAATCAAAAACACATATATAGGGTGCCAAGGGTTTAAGCTGCACAACCATCAAACTAATTAGAAGTCTTATAATTTAAGCACCAAATAAAGAATAATTGTAAAAAAGTTTCTTATACATTCCTATCACATTTTATAAGTCCATTTCCATCATATTTCCATTTATAACTCTATCAATTTCATCGAAATCCCTTTCAAGATATCAAATGAGGCATTAGAAAAAATATTTTGCAAGGGCATTTAAGTAAATCAGTATGACAGTGAAATTCTCTTTTGTTGTCCTTAATTAGGAGGTACTACATTTGATTCAAAATATATGACAAAGTTTATAATATAATTTGCATTATAAACTTTATCTTATATTTAGGATCGAAAGAATATATGAAAACATTTAAAAATAAATTTGTCATTGAAAAACATGCGGACCAAAATTTTTAAATATTTTCTATCTGGATCAGATTTGATGATTCATATCCATTTTCATTTTTACCCAACAATTATATCATATAATCATGACTTAACTAAGAGTAAAAACTAAAAAAATACTACAAAACATTAAGGTGAATGACTAAGTTCTTCTCAACATTTGAATTTGACTTATCATTCTTTTGACTCAAGCTAGTACATACTCATAATTAACATTTCTTAATTGAGGGATAGGTCTAGATTATTCATTAAACCTATTAAAATTGAAATCATACATATCTTGTGAGATGATAATTAAAATTAAACCCTTGTAAATATAATACATGTTATTATGAGAATTAAATAATACATCAATTAAAATACTATACTATGTGTATGTAATTAAATTAAAACAATGCCTTTAATGCATCTAATGTGCTTATGGTTTAAACTAATAGTACCTCCTGTTTACAATATGCGTTATTTTTTAAAAGAATTTTGTGGCCTACAATATTATGTGTATTTAACAGAAGGCCAATTGATATTGCGACAAATTAACCAACTAAGCTTATATTCATGAGCAGGTCTTTCAATTATTCGGAGTCCACCCAAACCGCTACTACTCACAGAGAACCAGTTACATGTAGGGACGAGCTCTTTGATTGTGTAGATCTAGATCTGAATAGTCATGATCTGATTTTTTTTTTATACTTTTTTAATTTTTATATATATAAAAAAATTGATGGGTAGAGAATCTAAAATAAAGATAATATCTCAACTAACATTTTTTTTAAAAAAAAATGATTTTTTCATTTAAAAATAAAAAGATAAGAAAATAAAAAAATCAGATCATGACCATAGATCTAGATGGTTGGGAGCTCCTCCGTCTATACGTACAGACAAGCAGGGTAAATGGTTCCACGTCACAGCCAAACCACCACCACCGCTCACCTATAAGAAAACAAATTCTTCGGCCTTCAAACAAAAGCCCCATATGCTTTTTGGAAGAAAGCAGAGGAGATACGAGCTTAAATAGAAGCAAAAAGCTTCACTGTATATTCTTGCAGGGGCAGTGGTGCTATATATATATATATATAAAAACCGGAGGCACACTCATTCAATGACCAAAACTAAGTGAGATACAATACAGAATTTGCTTTTCATTCATTTGACTGCTCCAAAAGGGAAGTGGGATGATGATATATATGAAAAAGAGATGAGCAATATATAAACAGTTAAAAGAAATTTGAAATACTTACATGGCGAGTGAAATTGGCATCTTGAGTTTAATTGTGGCGGCCGCACTGGTTGTTCCTTCGGGGGCACTGAGAATGGAGAAGACGACGACGGTGTTTTCGGTAAAGAATATGCATACTGAGAACGCAGGGTTTTTTTTTTAATAGTTGGGAGGATGAATCAAAACGCTCCACGTATGACTTGCATCTTACTAACTTGCCTATCGTTTTCTTTGAACAAACTAACTTGCCTATCCGCTGTCCGTGTGATCTACAGTAATTAGTGTGTCCTTGCATCTTACTATATTACTACTACTAACTTGCCTTTCAGCTGTCCGTGTCATCTACACTAGTATGCGGGCTGCAAGTTAATGTGTTCTTGCATCTTACAAACTTGCCTATCCTTTTTTTTTTGAACAAACTAACTTGCCTATCAGCTATCCGTGTCATCGACAGTATGCGGGCTGCAAATTAATGTGTTCTTGCATCTTACTATATTACTACTACTAACTTGCCTTTCCGCTGTCCGTGTCATCAAGTATGCGGAGATGCAAATTAGTGTGGTCTTGCATCTTACTTATTTCATATATTTTACGGAAATGTTTTTATTTTTATTTACTTTTTACTATAAAAAGTTATGCTTTTTAATGCACTTTTTAGCGAAAATACTATTTAAAGTATGAATTTTATAATTTAATGGGAAAATGAGGGAAAAAGAATTTTAAAATTTCAAAAATTTAAAAAAGGTATTTCCCAAAAATATGAATTGTAAATTGCTTATTACGTTTCATCATTCCTTTATCAATTTTTAGTAACAAACATAATTTTGGATTTTATAATTTTAAAATTCTTTTTCTATCATTCACCCTAACTTAATCTCCATTTTAAAATACTTTTAATCTCTCTCTTCTCGTCCATCTCCACCTCATCTTTTTTATCTGATGACCCTCCTTCATCCTCCTTCAATTTCCCTCTCCTTTTTTATTACGATATCGTCACCAGTTTCTCTCTCCTCATCCTTCGATCCTTTGTCTCCACTAATTTCAAATATGTTTCTTACATAAATTAAAATTCCACTCTTAATATTAGAGTGAATGGACTCACTAACCGTGTGACAAATTAAAAGTTTATTTGAGATAGCGGTACTAGAAATGACTTATTTACAATCTAACTTTTGTAAATATAAGATAGGATAAATATCATATTGTAAATGTGATTTGTGTTTAGAATGACGATAGGAGAGTGGTTTTTTTCCAAATGGGTTTTTTTATTTGGATGATTATTTGAAAAGTTAGTTGAGATGGAAAATGACTGAATTTGCATGAATTTTATTGAATACCACACACACACATACACATATTGGTTGTATATATTGTGATAATTGAAGATAAAAATTTAAATTTGATAAAAAATTAAATAATTATTAAAAATTAAAAAAATCTAAAGTACTTAATTAAATATATTCTAATGGATAAATTAGAATTAATACAAATGTATATATAATAGTACATTGCTTATTGAATCACTTATCTATAACATTTTTCTCCAGAAGTTGAAAAAATCATGCCAGAAGTTGAAAAAAGTGACTTCTAAAGAAAAAAAGTGACTTTTTTTTTTGATACATAAGGCAGGGATCGAATCCCTGAGGGGAGGAGGGAGGCCAGCTCTTAAGACTGGAACGGGTGCCACTGCGCTACGAGGTGCTAGGCCCAAAAAAAAAAAAGGACTTTTGTCATAAGTCATTTTTCTTTTAAATAAGCCCATCTGAGATTACTGCTATCCCAAATGATCTATTTTTCTCTATTTGGCTTAAATCACTATACTTGGGGCTTCTTCCCTCCTCATTTCTATGCCCAAGGTTCTTAAAAACGAGTTTTTACTTGAAAATAGAAGGAAAATGAAAAATCGTAAAACGTAAAATTGTAACATAGTAAAATCGTAAAAAATCATAAGAACTTAAAAGCGTTTGAAAAATTAGTAAAATCGTTTTAATGAAAAAAAATCGTAAAAACGCAGTGATAAATCGAGTTTTTAAGAACCATGACTATGTCAAATAGGCTTAAATATGGTACATACAATTCTATGTTTAATATGTAAGCATGTGTTTGATTTATCAATTATAAGGCCCTAACTTTGGGCAGGGCGAATTTTAATTTGATATATATTTGTTTAATTTGGATGACTTAATTAACTCCACTTCTAGGTTGGGTAACATGATTTTTGTGGGAAGGTGGAAAGGATGTTTTGGAGATGTGAGGAAGAGCGAAGATAATGGTTTTATGCAGTGGCGGAGCCAAGAATTTATTTTTGTGGGTGTACAATTTGTGAAGGGATTTGGGGGTTTGGGGGCAACGCGCCCGAAATTTTTTTTTTTTAAAGAAAGTTTTAAATGCATTAAAAATCAAATGAATATAGATAAGAAAAGAAAAGAAAACTCCTTTCAATGAGTTCTAAGTAAATCATATGTACATAAAATAGGATCAGCATCTACCATCAAATCAGCAATAAACTATGAATTTTCTAAATCCTAACAAATTTCATCTGATATCAAAAGGCATAAACTATCCATCACACTTCTGTAAGACAAAAATTGGAGAATTTTACATAAAACCAAAGTTTCAATCACCAAACTCATTACAATTTTAAATAAAGCTAATCAATGAAATTGGACTATTCAATGATATATGAATTAAAGAAACTATCCTTGCCAGTTTAACCAAATCAAAAAAAATCTTTATGTTGTTTATAGTGGCTGGTTATAAAAAATATATCTTCCTGCTATTTTAAAATCACAGATAAAACTACTACTACATGTATTTTTTATAAGGAGTAAAAACTTGGGAAAATAATAAGAAATGAAAAAGGGGTGTGTGTGTGTGTGTTTTTTTTTTTTTTTTTTGCGAGGGAGAGTGGAAAAGAAAAAATATGGGGGTGTTTTTCATGAGTAAAACCTGAGAAAAGAATAAGAAATGGAAAGGGCCCAATCGGATTAGAACCAATGACCTCATGATTTATCACTGCTGGAAAAAATGGTTTTTGCGACGGAAAAAATCCGTCGCAAAACCAATTTGCGACAAATTTTATCCGTCACAAAAATCTGGTGGCAATTGCGACGGAATCTGAATCCGTCGCAAAACTAATTAATTTTTTTAAAAAAATTATAAATTTTTTATTTTAATTAATTTTTATTTTTTTGTTTTAATTTTCTTTGAAAATTATATTCTTTTAAAATTAATTATATTCTTTTCCATTATTCTTTTAAAATTTATTTATTTTATTTTTAAATTTTGTTTAAAAATTATATAATAAAATATTTAAAAAAAGTTATATAACTTAAAAACCGAATCTTCATAACACAGAGTTTTACATAGAAAATACAATATAAATATAGTGTTTCAACAGAGATGTACTAAAAAAGTAATCTAAACAGCAGCATTGTCATCATCATCATCATCAGCAGCAGGATCACCATCAGGAGCCGGCATCGGACCCTTGTCTTTCATTAGGGCCATGATTTGACGCTGCATCTGTCTAACCATCTCCTGTGTCTGGTGGAGCTCATTGGCTGTCTCCATTTGTTGTTGCCTTGTCTGGCTCAGCTCAGCTGCTTGCTCCTCCACCAAAGTCACCAACGTCTTCATCTTCTTCAACTCATCTGCCAAAACATTAGGAAATATAATTTTCTTTTTTGCACTTCATTTAAATGGACCAGAGAATGAAAATGTAACAATCAAAATATCAAATGTATTATGTTTACCTGCAGAAAAACCTTCACTGCTGGATGTGGAGCACTTTGTTTGCCTAAGTTGGCTGACACAGGAACCTAACTTGAAGACTCTACCTTTGCTGTTAAATCCACCTGTAGCCTCAAAGAATAGAGTCTCGTTATCGGACTGAGAGGATGAGGGGTCGGTTCGACTCTGCGAGTCTATCTCCTGTGTCAACCTCAGATAGGTGTCCTATAAACAAAAAAATACATCACAAAAAAAGTCATGTGAAATGAAATAAACATGTTGGTGTCCGAAACAAAGAATCAATGCAATATAAATGTCTCACCGCCACTTGCTCCGACCTAGCGTTAATCCATATCTTCTCACCCCCTTCAGTCTGCCGGGTATGGGTCTGCTCAAAGGCACGCCACTCAACATCTTCTGGAGGAACATTCCCAGACAGTGCCTGCAAACATAGGAAAAATCGTTAACAAATTGTTTCAAGGTACAAAACATTGAATACTTTAATAGAAAATAACGTGTACTCACAATTTTTCGACAATGCTCACTCAGCGGAATGGACCCGCCAGCATATGAAGGTCCCACCTGCTTGGCCCTATTCTGCTTACTTTTCTGACTTCTATTATTAAATTTCTCATCGTTCGCCCAATTTTAAAGTAATAGGCTTGCAGTCTCAGGGTCAATCCAATCTTGCTTGCCTACACCCTTTCTCAATTTATGAAATCTCTCAGTCAACCACCGGCTTCCCTTATGGTTAAAAGCTTTTTTCAGACCTTGACGATGTTCAGGCAACGTCATAAACTTATCCTGAAAATCAATAATGAACAATTAGTGCTCCAAATGTTAAAAATACTTAATCAGTTTGTATTAATCACTTAACTTACCAAAAACTCGTCGAACCATCTATTCCGAGTCAGCTTAGGAATGTCTTTCCACGTGCCCCAAGGCTCATTGAAATTACGGAATATTTGGGTTGACAAGACATTAGCCACCGGAATATAAGGATCAAATCTGTAGACAGAGGATATGATGCAAATATGAGCATACAAACTAAAGGTTAAAAATTGTAGCGTTATTAGTAACTTTATATGACTCACCCCTCGATGTCGTCAGGACGGATCCAAAGCTTCCCTGTCGCAGGATCTTTCGCTCCCCATATTGGTGTATTAGAGGAACTACTTCCTTCGTCGACCTGGCTATGAGGCGACGGAATGTGCTGAATGAAGGAATGTGAATTATTAAAGAGTTTGTACATAGATGATTAAATAAAACTACACACATGTAAATCAATCAGAAATGGTAAAGTAAACCTGGTGTCCCCTTTGTTGTAGATCACTGGAGGAAGACGGAGACGATGACATATACAGCGACGGTGAAGTGGACAAATAAACCGATGGTGAAGATGACGTCTCAAATGGTGAAACCTCTGGGGAAGCGCCTCTCCCCCCCATGCCTACGAAGGGAGCAGATGGCGTTCCCCTACCCCCTCTGATAGGACGAGGTCAGGATCGACCACGACCACGCCCACCATCTGAACGTCCTCCAGGATGCTCCATCTCTGAACACTTACAAACATTATGTGAAAATATACATAAAAATAAGATATTTATTACTTAATATGACAGTAGCGCAATTAAGGAGTATGTAGTATAACAAATTGTCATAAACAAAGAACTAACACAAATCAATCGGATGATTCACGTTCTTCGTTATCTGCTTGCACGGCTTCCTCTGGAGTCTCATAGTCGTTGAACTCAGACTCGCTATCAGAGTAAATCACTTCTGTCTCATCGTCTGATTCCTCACCATCAACTTGGATAGGAATCAACTCTAAGTTCGCAGCAGAATCAAACAGATTGCTTGGTACATCGTCGTCGGCAATGTTTATGGGCAGTACATGTTCCACATCAGCCTGGAACGGTTCCTTCATGTCGTCATTTGCTTCCGACTCTTTCGACTGAGGTATAATATTCCGTGCTTTGGTTTTAATAACTCCCACCCACCCTTGGCGGGATGTGGGGTATAATGTATAGTAAACTTGTTCTGCCTGTTGAGCAAGGATGAATGGGTCATAACCAACCGTATATCTCCTTGTCCAGTAGATCTCAATATTTCCATGTTTGTCCACTTTTGTCCCACGCGGACTGTTATCAAACCACTCACATTTAAAAAGTGTCACCACCTTGTCCCACTGGTAACTCAGCTGAATTATGTCGATTAACTTCCCGTAGTAGTCACTCTCCACCCTGTCAACTTGGTCACCCCGACAACATACACCATAATTGCAACATTGTGTACCTGCGTTCGCTTCAACAGTTGAAAATCGATACTCGTTGATTAAATATTTGTTGCACCGGGTAACACTAATTGCAGCTCCATAAGATAAATTCCATGCCACTTGATTGGGATCTAATGGATGTGCCAAGAAGTGGGAGCGAAACCATTTTGGGAACTCAGAGTTCGGGAATTGATCAACTTGGGATTCCGACATTTTAGGATTTTCCGATTGGACCAAATTAGAAAAATAACTGCAACAAAAAAATGAAGTTAATACTATAATACTTGCCGTAACAGTGAAAAGAAAACAAATCTTACTTTAAGTATTGGGCGGCCTCTTCACAGTTGTTTAGAATGTACCACTCCGCTACTCGCTTATCTCTTCCTTCAAGAGTTGATCTCCAACATTTTCCCACGACTCGGCCTGGAAAATCAAATATTGATTTTTGTTTGCTTGTATTACCGCCATCATCGTTGCGAGGCACCCGTCTCCATCTTGATGTCATTTCAGGGGGATAATAGTATGACCCAAATTTTGTGGCCTCTTCGACTAGATACGCTTCAGCGATAGATCCTTTAACGTGGGTTGGATTTTTGATTTTTTGTTTAAGAGTGCGTAAAAACCTACAATGGACAATTAGAGGGTATTTATAAACTAAAGTGCGTGAAAGAAATAACTGCACGAAAGAAATATATATATTACCTCTCAAACGGATACATCCACCTATATTGTTAGGGACCTCCTACTTTTGCTTCGTAGGCCAAGTGAACAGGTAAATGTTCCATTGAGTCAAACATGCTAGGAGGAAACACCATCTCTAACTTGCATAGTGTTATTGTCATGCTTGCCTCCAGGTGCCGTAATTTTTCCACATTAAGCTCAGAAGCACAAATTTCTCTAAAGAACCTAGAAAATTCTGTTAGAATAGACCATATGTGGTTCGGTAATGCTTTGAAGGCCCACGGCAACAATCTCTAGAAAAAAACATGACAATCATGACTCTTCATCCCGAATAACTTCCCCTCATGCAAGTTGACACATCTTTTCAAGTTTGACGCATAACCGTCCGGGAGTTTCAGATCTTCAACCCATTGCAACAATTCTAAATTCTGCTGTTTGTTTAATGTGTACGGTGCTCTAGGTTTGGAAATTCGTCGCCTACCATTCTGCACCAAATGCAAAGAAGGCCTTCTACAAATCGCTTCTATGTCCCGTCTTGCATTGATTGTGTCCTTCGTCTTGCCTTTTGTGTCCATCACGGTGTACAAAATATTGCAAAACACATTGCTCTCAATGTGCATGACATCCAAGTTGTGTCTTAACAATTGATCTTTCCAATATGGTAGTTCCCAGAAGATGTTGCGTTTGTTCCAATGATGATCAACACCATATCCCTCAGGTTCGTTGGAAGCAGCACCCTCTTCGACACTTTGAATATAGTTGACCCTGTCCCATATTTCTTGGCCACTTAAACGACGAGGTTGATTTGCTCGTTCAACCACATTTCACGTGAAGTCTTTTCTATTTCTCCTATACGGATGGTTGGGGGGTAGGAATTGTCGGTGCCTGTCAAACCAACAGACTTTGTGACTGTGTTCCAAGCTAAAACCCATGTTCTGTTCAAGACATACCGGGCATGCAAGCTTTCCCGACGTTTGTCAGCCACTCAACATCCCATATGCAGGGAAATCATTTATCGTCCACATTAAGGCAGCACGCATTGTGAAATTCTGACTCAATGATATATCATACGTTAGAACCCCTTCACTCCACAACATCTTCAACTCGTCTATCAAAGGCCTGAGGTACACATCTATCTTCTTTTTGGGGTTGGATGGCCCAGGGATTAACGCGTTGAGGAACAAAAACTCCCTTCTCATGCACATAGAAGGTGGGAGGTTGTATGGTGTCACAATGACAGGCCAACAAGAATAATTTCTGCCCGATTTATCAAAAAGAACGAACCCATCCGAGCATAGATCAAGACGGAGATTACGGGGATCCATAGCAAAGAAAGGATTCGCCTCGTCAAATTTACGCCAAGCTTCGGCATCAGATGGATGCGTCACAAAATTTTCATCCCTGTGATGCTCCCGGTGCCATCTCATGTGAGCAGTTGTTTGTTCTGATGCATATAATCTCTGAAGTCTGGGCACCAGAGGAAAGTAGTGCATCTTGCTTAACACTTGACAGGTCATTTTCCTTCCTTTCCTCACAACTTTATATCTGTCATGTCCACAGAATTTACAATTGATCAGCTCAGCATCATCCTTGTAATACAACATACATCCTCTAGGGTAGCAATGGATTTTTTCACATCCAAGCCCAAGCTCTTTCACCTTTTTTTTTGCTTGGTAAAAATCCTTCGGCAAATTATTGTCTTTGGGAACAACTTTGCTTATGATCTGCATCATTTCGTTGTAATTCCTCTCACTCATATGGTGATCAGTCTTCAAGCTTAGTGTTGCTAGGGTAGCTGAAAGCGATGAATATTCACTACTTTCAAAGTGTTCGCAACCTTCCCATATCAGACGTTGCGCTTCTTGAAGCATTTTATAGAACCTAACGGCGTCCGGATGAGGATCCTCTCCCATGTATGATGGTTGAGTATGTGTACCGGTCTCCTCTCCCATGTAAGACGATTCGACATGAGTAACGGGATCAAAATATCTGCCGATGGACGATCCCGCGGCATCCATAACCAACTGCTCATACGCATTAAGGTTTTCTCGATGACTACTGTCCCCGTAATAACCACTCGGTGTCTGTTGGACTTCGCCATAACATTCCCAACACTCATAATCATTCACGAATCCATTTTGACACAAATGAATTTTGACCTTGCTCGGATTTTTAAACCTTAAACACTTACATTTGGCACACGGACACTTGATCTCCCTACTTGAATTATTTGAATGCGCTAAAGCAAATTTGATGAACTCGTTCAAACCCGCCAAGAATGCTTGATTTATTTCTCTTTCAGTTAGACGATTGTACATCCAACTCCTATCATGATTGTCTTCCATACTTCCTAGCTAGTTCAGTTATTAACCTAATTAACATCTCAATTTGCCACAAATATATATATATATATATATATATATATATATATATATATATATATATATATATATATATATATAAGTAGCCAATACAACTAGCCACTTATGCCAACCAATTGCCACTTAATCAAGAAAGTGAAAAACAAACACATGCATTGAACAAAGAACATATCCCAGCAAGCAACCAGAGAATGAGGATAGCACACTAGAACATGGGGACATGCTTGTGGAGGGGGCAAACAAAGAATAGAACATTATAAATATTTTGGAGTTTCTAATATATAAAGATTATTTAAGACTTAATCAAATTTATATAATATGCAAAATCAACTTTATCTTTTGTATTTATAATTTCCTATTTATATAAACAATATTTATAATTTTGTTTTCTAAATTATCGATGTTTATTGTATAACTTGTGAAAGATAGATTCAAATAAAAAATTGAAATGGAATATTTTTTTAAAAAAATTATTGCCTTATCCCTAAATATCATTTCTCAACACTTCACTTTTCTAATTTCAACACCATACTATTTATAGATTTATGTATCATTAGCAACTAATAAATAATCATAATTTTATCACACCAAAATCGGAATTGGAATTTCTAAATTCCTAACAAATTCATGCCATTAATGTTATTCATGTATATTTTTTATTAAAAAAAGGAAATAAAATACCATTTAAAATTCAAAATCTTAAATCATTGATACTTTTAATAAAAAAAGCTATTGATTTGAAATTTTAAAGTCCAATTGGTATTTTTTTTCCATGTATACCTTTTTAGTCATATTTATAAGATATTTTGAAAAAAAAATATTTAGCCAAATAATATTTTTCGATTTTAATTTTTACACCTTCTAATGTTTATTAATACTTGTTTGCTCCTTTTTTCATTTAAGTGTAAGTTTATGTTGCAAACTTACCTTTCCAAACAAAAATTAATAAATTTACAAATATTTATTATCTAATTAGCTCTTACAATCAAAATTTTCTAACAAAAACTATGTATCATCTTCCCTTAAATATCTATGTATTTATAACAAAAAGATTATAAAAGTATAGATAAGAAATAAAATTAGCTATGATAGAATGTAAAATATTCACTGAACCACAATTAAGTTTAAAATTAAAGTATTTAAATCCATACAAGGAACACTTAACTCAATCAATAAGGGGTTGTGCTAACTAAACTATGTAAATCCATACTAAGAGCACACACAGAGAGAGATAAAAATGATACAAGCATTGAAGAAAACATTCAAAGTTTGGTGTTAATTACAACTATAAAACACATATCATACAATTAATTGAACAATACTAATAAAGAGAAAGTGATGGTGCTAAAGTTACCTTGGTGAGCCTATCAACCGATGTGCAGCTTAACAATGAGTAGTACCCAAATTATAACCTAAATAAACAACAATGTTAAATTATAACTTATACTAATTTCTCATAATAAATAATGTGGTGAAAAAAAAGGGAAAAAAAAACGGGAGCTTACCGGAAGGGGACGATAGCCGGACGGCGGAAAAGAGCACCGGTGACTGGAGAACGGCAACTGAGGAGAGCAAAAACGCAGCTGAGGGAGTGGGGGTAGCTGGGGGCTTTGGGGCAGCTGGGGGCGGGGAAGCTTGGGGGTGGGGAAGCTTAGGGGTGGCTGGGGCGAGGGAGCTTGGGGCGTGGGGGGAGGTGAGCTGGGGGTGGGGGTGGGGGCGGGGGAGCTGGAGGTGGGGCGGGGAGCTGGGGGCCGTCGTGGGGGGGGGGGGGGGCAGGGAGCTGGGGTGGGGCGGGGAGCTGGGGGTGGGGCTGGGGGAGCTTGGGGGCGACCGGGGGGGCGGGGGCGGGAGCTGGCAGCAAGGGCGGCGGGGAAGAGCAGAGAGAGACGCGAGCTGGGGGGCAGCGAGGAAGAGAAGACGGACATAAAAAGTAAAGGATTTTGCGATGGAAAATATTTCCGTCACAAAATCAGCTTTTTGCGACGGAAACTGATTTCCGTCGCAAAAAGGTGGAGTTTTTTTCGCTAAATTTAGCGACAAACTTCAGATCCGTTGCTAAAAGCTGAAACCTGGCGCCAAAAAGGCTGCCAGTTTTCAGCTTTTTGTGACGGATTTGAACTCCGTCACTAAATTTAGCGACGGACTCCATATCCGTCGCTGAAAAGGAAAACTGGCGGCCTTTTTGGCAGCCAGTTAGCGACCGATTATGAATTCATCGCTATATTTTACGACGGATTGGTAATCCGTCGCAAAAAGCGGTCCTTTTTGCCGACATCTGCGACGGATCATAAATCCGTCGCAAATATTTGCGATGGATTTATGTATCTGTCACAAATGTCTTACTTTCCGTCGCAAAATTTCGTGAATTTGCGATGGAAAAATTTCCGTCGCAAATTCCGTCGCTGTTTTCTGTTTTTCTAGTAGTGTATGATTAAATGCTCTACCGTTGAGCTATAGGTCCATTAGTGCTAACACATTTCAGCTAAATAATATATACATTTCAAAATTTGGTGGGTTCACTTGCACCCATGGGAGCACATGTGGCTCCGCCACTGGGTTTATGTGTTTGGGAAGGGATTAGATTTGGGGGAAGGATAGAGAAAGAGAGAGGTTGTTTATGTTCAATAGGGCGAGAAAGTTCTGAGAAACGGATTACCATTAATCAACGATGGGCCACTAGGGGGAGTGTAGTAGCCTACTTAGCGAAGACTATTAGTATTTGAGTACTATTGAACGATATTTTTTAGTTAACAATATATCTAAAGATTTAATTGTTGATACAATAAAATGGTGTCATGCTGAACCTACTTAGTGAGATAAAGTTTTGTTGTTGTATATAAACATGTATTTTAATATGATCGAATTCAAAATTGGACAAAGTTGGGATTGGCCAATTTAGATGTAAAATTGATTTATTAGTTAATCAGTGAATTAGCTTTCATGGAGAGAATTTAAACGTGTGGTTGTGGTGAGAATTTAATTTTCAAAATCTGGTGGGTTTGGTGTTGGGGTAGCCTATCCATTCTCAGTAAGGGAAGTTCCTCATCAGTCTTATATATAAAATAAATAGGTTTTTGATGAATGTCATAGTTACAAGTTAAATTTACCTAGTTAATTAACAGTTAAGTTGCATCATTTATAAGTTAAATATTTTGGAAAAAGTATATCAAAATTTGTTAATACATTTAATACTTAATTTTTCGGGACTCATAAATAATTTTTCTTTCCAACAAATTAATATTAGGAAAATACTTATGTTGAATTCCTTATATCCATTTCATTAAATTCTCCACTTACCTCTCATCATGTATCTTGTTTTTGAATTATTGTTATTTAACTACAAATTCCATATAAAAATAATAAGACACGTAGTGATGTGTAATAATGGATATAAAAAACTTTACGTAACTATGATTCTTAATATTATATTCATGAGATAGGAAAAGTCGGTCAAATTAAATTTTCATAATCTACAACCATTATGAAAACTGACACCTGTGCTTTTACGAGCTTCAATAAAGGGTTAAGTATCAATTTTGTCCCTGAAGTATGCATCCTGGAGCAATTTTGCCCCTTAAGTTTCCGAAGGAGTAATGTTGCCCCTGAAGTATGAAAACGGAGCAATGTTGCCCCTCCATTAGGTCAACTAACGGTCAACGTTCGTTGACCATTCATTGACCGTTCGTTGACCGTTAGGGTTTCTAACGAAGGGGCAACATTGCTCCTTCGAAAACTTAAGGGGCAAAATTGCTTCTGGTACGTACTTCAGGGGCAAAATTGATACTTAACCCTTTTTTTCTAAAAAAATGTCATTAGTTATTTTACAAAGATGTTATTTCGGGTCAATAGCTAAAGTAAATGGAAATGAGACACAAATTCCAAAGAGAGTGACAAAGAGAAATATTGTCCGTATAAAGTATTTTATGTCAGGATCCGACTGAGGTCCTCTTCGGCCTCCCATCCACTGTCGTTCTCTTTTTTAATACTGCATCATTTTGATGCAAAATATACCTGATCCCTCTTTTTTGTTTAAATATTAAGGGTATAAAAAAGAGATTTCATGATACTAACGGGTACTGAAAAAAATATTGATAGGTACTTCATGATCTTGAAAAATTAGTTTAGGACGTTGAAAAAGTATTTTAGGATATTGACAGGTACTAAAAGGATATTTCAGGATACTGACTGGGGATACTGGCCGGTACTAAAAAAAAAATACTTCATGATCTTGAAAAATTATTTTAGGATGTTGAAAAAATACTCATAATCTTGAAAATTTTATTTTAGGACGTTGAAAAAATATTTTATGGTACTGACATGTACTAAAAAAATACTTCAGGATACTGACTGAGGATACTGGCTGGTACTAAAAAAAATATTTCATGATCTTGAAAAATTATTTTAGGAGGTTGAAAAAATACTTTATAATCTTGAAAAATTTATTTTAGGACGTTGAAAAGATATTTCAGGGTACTGACAGGTACTAAAAAAATACTTCAGGATACTGACTGGGAATACTGGCTGGTACTAAAAAAAAATACTTCGTGATCTTGAAAAATTATTTTAGGAAGGGTTAAATACCAATTTTGCCCCTTAAGTTTTCGAAGGAGCAATGTTGCCCCTCCGTTAGGTCAACAGACGGTCAACGAACGTTGACTGTTAGTTGACCTAACGAAGGGGTAACATTGCCCCGTTTTGATACTTCAGGGGCAACATTGCTCCTCTGGAAACTTAAGGGGCAAAATTACTCCTGGGCACATACTTCAAGGACAAAAATGATACTTAACCCTTCAATAAATGACCCTATCTCAATACATGTCTTTTCAGTTCGACCCATCAGGTTTATAACAAGCAGTATGTTAACTTATAACTAGCATATTGACCTGTTATACCAGCTCCACATCTAGGGGCGGACCTAGAAATTTATAGAAGGGGGCCACAATTAGCGGGGTGGGGGGATTCGGGCTGCCCCAAAAAAAAATTTTTCATGGAAAATTTTAAATACATTAAAAAATAAAAGAATATAAACAAGGAAAAAATATTTATGAAATCAAGTGAATATTGATAATATAATAAAAGAGGTAATTATTTTACAAACATATCACTTAGAAAAGTAAGGCTAAGTACTGTTAAAAATGCAGCTATATAAATTACAATGAAGGGTGGATACTCAATAAGTTCGAGTACATATCTTTTAATAAAAAAAGTATATTATAATAAAAATAATTATAATGTCATCTTTCTAGGTTTTATTTTTTTGAATTCAATCATAAATTGTTATCAAATACATTTTTTTTCAATATAAGGCATTAAACAATCATTCAATCATTTATCCACATCCCATTACAAAGTATAGTCTTAATGTATCAAAAGTAGGTACTTAATTTAAAGATAAGCAGCAATCATTTAAACATATATTAAAAACACACACACCAAATTCAAGGGGGGGCACTTACCCCCCTTATCTAGTATGTGGATCCGCCCCTGTCCACATCGAAGTTATTTAAAGGATATAATGTAACTAGGCATGTATCTTGCCCTAGGTTTATGGATGAACCCAACCGCTTACTTAAAATTTTTATAATAAAAAGAAATTGAATACATCTGAAATTTTAATACAAAAAAAATTGTAAAAAAAGCCATTGAATGAATCAGAATGTCCACAAAAATTTACATCAAGACAACACCTTTTCATTATCTGTCCTTGCTGGTAGTCCACTGAAACATGAAGCCTCTTAATGATTTGAAACAAAACAGAAACTATATATATACTGTTTATTTTAAATGGTTTAAGCTCTTCGCATGGTGTAAACTAAAAATTGGCATGGTTTGGATAGAACTAGCCTAAAAAAGATTTTGCGTGTGTGTGTATTAAAAGAAAAAATTGGTCGCATGGATCAAATGGCTTAAATGTTTGGGGAAAATGTCTAAATTCAGAATTTATAATTTTTCATTTATATTCTGCAAGTTAAGTCCTTTTCCCCAAATTTTTAACTAATCTTTTTCAACTAAAAACAAATAATGTTCTTGTAAGAGATAACTCACTTTCTTCCTCCCCCCCCCCCCCCCAAAAAAAAGATAAGGGTCTTAAATGTCATGGAGTTTTCAATCAAGAACACTAGTAAGACGGAAGTTTTTTTTTTGGAACAAAAAATGCTACAGAAATTCATAAAATGTAGCAATTTTACCCTTCCGTTAATTTTGACCGTTGAGTTTAATTGAGTGCACACATGGCATGCCACCTCATCATACGTGGCATGCCACCTCATCAATCAAAAGAGTTAAGTATCATTTTTGCCCTGAAAGTTTTCACTGAGGAGCAATTTCGCCCTGGAAGTTTTCACTGAGGAGCAATTTTGACTCGGAAGTTTTCACTAAGGAGCAATTTTACCTCGGAAGTTTATAAAACGTAGCAATTTTACCCTTCTGTCCCCTAATATTAAATTTAACTATTAAATCAGTCAAAGATCACACATGTCATGCCTTGAAAAAGTTGAACTTGAAGTCAGAGAAGGAGATCCTTGAAATGTTGAGCTCAAGGCGGCCAGAATTTGTAAAGCCGAACTGGTCAAAGGGACTGAAAGTCTGTCGCAAAACCCAGAGGAAGCATCACTTATGATCTAAGCAAATAAAAAGCAAAACGAAAAATAAATTGTTCCAAAAATTGGTTCAGTAAAACAAATTAATAGTGATAATATTTATATTTGTATAGATTGATCATTTGTTTAGATCATAAATGATGCTTCCTTTGGGTTTTGAGATATACCTTTTAGTCCTTTTAACTAGTTCGGCTTCACAAATTCTGGCCGCCTTGAGCTTAACATTTCATGGATCTCCTTCTCTGACTCCAAGTTCGATCTTTTCAAGGTATGACATGTGTGGTCTTTTACTGATTTAATAGTCAAATTTAATATTGCGGGATAGAAGAACAAAATTGCTATGTTTTGTAAACTTGCAGGGCAAAATTGCTCCTCAATGAAAACTTCCGGGGCAAAAATGATACTTTTGATTGATGAGGTGGCATGTCACGTATGATGAGGTGGCATGCCACGTGTACACTCAGTTAAACTTAACAGTCAAAATTAACGGAGGGGCAAAATTGCTACGTTTTGTGAACTTCCGTGGCATTTTTTGATCTAAAAAAACTTCTGTCTTACCAATGCTCTGGAGCGAGAACTTCCATAGCATTTAAGACCCTTATTCAAAAAAAAAAAAACACCACCTTTCAACCGCCTTAAAACAACATAATTTGTTAATTTATTTCTTCAGTTTGTTTAATCTAAGGTTATTAAAATCGAACTGGTCACTGAATGGGTCAGATATTAGGTCAAAGGTCGGTGGATCAAATTGGTAAGAAAATGAAGATTTCAGATTATTAATATAAAATGACAAAAAAAAATCCCTTTAATAATAAAAATATCTTATTAACTAACAAAAGTAATTATGCATATATATATATATATATATATAAGGAAGAGACGCGGAAGAAGAAAGAGAAAAAGTGCCTCTTGTCCGTTAAAACCAACCCTTCTTGTTCTGATGAAAGCATCTCCAGCAAATCCTTAAGGAGTTTTGGTGTTCTTGAACCAGTCGAAATCCTCAAGCACATCTATCTTTCTCATCTTTTTCGAAGAAGACTTCATTGAAGGCGTTCCAATCTTCACACCTGAAAGATCTCCGAGCTATCTAATTATATTCTCTCTCGGAACAGAGAAGTCTGTTCACTATCTTATTTCACTACTCTTCTTTCCCATTTTGCTCTCTTGAACACACTACTGAACATATAGTGTTTTGGTAAGATTGGTAGTCCAGATTGATACCTTCAGATTGAGATTTAGCAGCAGCAGCAGCGACAAGAAGATCTGATTCAAAACCAGGTCCCATAAAGACAACGATTTATGAGAAATCTGAATGTTTTGATGAGGAGGGGAAGATTGAGAGCCTCTTAATATGGAAGCTTTATTTTTCTTTCAAATTTACTCCCAACAATCTCAGCCGTTCACTCTCCGTCCACAGTGATGATACTAGGTATGCATTAACTGCGCTGTCCAGAGTCCAAATTCATTCAATTCCATCAAATACAAATTTCAAATCAGACATTCTAATTTGGGAAGTTGTTCACTCACCATAAATGGGATAAACTTGGCGCAAAGAAAGAAAGGGGCACTGCCAGTACTATTAAATTGATCTTCTAGTTCTCTTCAATTGGGAGATGGCTTCATAAATTGTTAATAGCTTCCACATCTCCTTGCTACCTCTGTCATAAAGCTAGGGTTATATGCCTTTGATTGATTTCTTCACAAAATAAAATGGTTTATTAGAATGTGTTATGTTACCCATAAACTACGAACACACCCTTGTCAGGTTGTCCTTTATTCTGTTTCAATATCCCTTTTATTTGTATCTCTACGCATTAGCATGCAATTAAAAAAACTGAAAGGAGGTGCGGCATGCATCATTTTCTAAGTCCACAATTCAACAATTTTTTCACGACAAGTATAATAAAACATCAAATTTTTACACAATATCATCGTCTCACTTATACAATATGCAGAAAATTATAAATACAACTCAGTGTCTTAAACTTGGTGGTATAAATTCTACGCCATGGTAATGAAGTTGAAAGAATTGATGAACATCTATCTAAACTTGTGGCCTTCTTATTGCTGGGACATTGGTCCTTTTGGTTCTCCTCCATTGGTCATACAAATATAGGAAGCTTTGCTTTTAATTCTCGTCCATAGCTCACACAATTTTGAAGCCATATTTTCACCCAGTTTTGCCTTATTTTTTTTTTCTCCGGTTAAAGTATGTGATTAACGACATTAACCAGGCAATGAAGACAAGTGGTTGGAGAAAGTGAGGGACCAACACTGATATTAGTGCGGCATAGGCTAAACTTCCTGAGATAAGAGCTATATTAGCATAGCAGGTTAAGGAAGCGATATTAGCTGGCGTGTAAATCTGGAATTTGATATGGTATCCAAATGCAAAGCAATAGATAAGTGAGCACATAATAAATATCCAAATAACTTGCAAGGTGTTCATCCAATGGGGATGAATTGGGGAAATGCAATTGTACAATTGCCCCTATCATTGGAATTATAAACGCAAACAGAGCATGCCAATTAGGAGTTGAGCTGCACAACCATTAAACTAATTATAAGTGTTTGCAAGGACAAGAATCAACAGAAAGTTATTCTAATAAGTATTTGAATATACATATTAAATACATACAAATAATAAAGATGTTAAATAAAATAAACATTTGTTGTAAATGAAGCCTCGATAGCATGTATTACTTGTCAATTGATTTTGTTTTCTTCATGTAAAGATAAATAAAATTGTATTGGCCGAGGTATGTGTGTCTATATATATATAAATTAATTAAAAAAAGTATTGTAGTTTCCAACAGAGAGGTTTATTTTCCTCTTTATTCAAGCCAGCCATCAAAGCGTCATAAGCTTTGGAAGAGCCAACCTAAAAAATTACGGGATAACCCAAGTAACATCATCTTTGTGCAGAAACAAGTTGTTGCTAAAATCTATTCAAACTGAAATTACACATATCTTGAGACATCAGAATTAAAGTTCAATCCTCACAAATTATATAAAAAAACATGTCTTAACGAGAATTAAATTATGGAAGAATTAATATACTACATAGTCTGTGTACTTCATAAAAATGATGCCTTTAATGCTTCTAATATGCTTATTTCCTAAATTAATTCTCCTCAGTTCTAAATATAAGATAGAGTTGACTTTTTTAGAGAGTATAATAAAGTTAATTATATTATTTTAAAGTATTTTTATTTTTTTCTTTAAACTAATTAGTTTGACTAATAATCTGATATATAATCTAAGGATATATAAGATATGAAATAATATGATTAAATAGCTTGTTTAGCTTCTTTAATCTAAAAAAAAAAAAAAATCAAATGTCTTATATTTAACAAGGACGAAGTAATATTAATGTAATGTTTGACAAAACCAGGTGAGATATAAGGCCGATCCACTTTGGAGAAAAACAGGGGAGGAAAATAGAGGAGATACGGAGCTTAGATTAAAGCAAAAAGGTTCCTTGTATATTTCGTGCTGGGGCAGTGGTGGTATATAATCACACGATATGTAAGTATGATCCGGAGACACACTGATTTGACGACGAAGACTACGAGACACAGAATCCAGGATTTTCTGTAATTTGCATGCATTTGACAGCTCCGAAGGGCAAATTTGATGATATATATTGCAAAGATGGAGTTGAAATGAAATGGAAAAGGAACTTGTAATACTTACGTGGTCGTGAGTGAGATAGCCATGACTTGAGTCGAGTTTACTGTGGTGGCCGGACTGGTTTGTTCCTGACCAACTCAGAGAGGATGGGGAAGTTAAAGCTTTTTACGCTCACAGGATGAGGGCGAAGGATATATAAGATTTGCTGAGGATTTTATTAACGACAATACCGAGAAGGCGAAATGAAAGATTCCATCCCCTCTTTTGAATTTCCTAGACATTGTTTAATTTAATGAAGGGTGAAGGTGTAGATTTGCCAATTAATTATTACTCGAGGAGCGTATGGGCCAAATAACTATTGAAGGGACTAAAATTGTCAATCAACAATTAAAAAGTGGAAAAAAAACACCAAATAACTATTAAAAGTAAAAAAAAAAACAAAAAAAACCACCAAATAATTATTAAAAAAAACAACTATCACAATTAAGTTAAAATGTGAGGCATTGGCGTAGGACGGTGACGAAAACGCTGGAGAAAAGAACGGTTAAGCCTTCTTGTTGAAAAAGGAAAACACCAACAGAGATGGGACCTAGGGGAGCAGGCATTGCGGTAGCAGCGGTTGTTGCTTGTGGCATCGGAGGGATGGAATCAAGGTGCAAGGTGTGTGCCAGTCAAACGTTGTGGACTACTGGATGAGTTCAAGAGGGTGAGTGGAACACCCAGCAACAATAGAAGCTTTGGAAATGCCAACGTCACTGACACTATGACAGTTAATGGAAGATGAAGACACCAAGACAGTGACAGGGTAATTGTTCGTTGGCGAATCTGCTCCAAATTGTATTTTTTTTTTCCACATTTTAATTGTTGATTGGTAATTTTGGTCCCCTCAATAGTTATTTGGCCTAGACGCTCCTCGAGTAATAGTTGGTTGGCAAATCTACACCTTGACCCTTTAATGAATCATGTACCTACCTGAGAAATTCCATATAAATTAATCTCATAAAGCACATATAACTCCAGTACTCACTCTTGGCACGTGTATAAAATTCCCCTCACAAAAAAGTTCCTATGTCAAATAAAGCTATTGACAAAAAAAAAACTACTGAATTCCCCTCACAAAAAAGTTCCTACGTCAAAATGATTTTTCATGTTGTCAAAATGGTTTTATTAATTATTAAAATGTCCCTATAAAAATCTCGTTGAAAAAATGACCTCTAATGTTGTTAAAATAGCTTTATTAGTCGTTAAAATGTCCCTTTGAAAATCTTCGAGTCTTTCATACGTGTAAAATTTTAAAAACTTGGAAAATTTTTGGCAACATAAAGTTATTTTGACAACATTAGAAATCATTTTCACAATGAAATTTTCATATAGATATTTTAACAACTAATAAAATTATTTTAATAAGTTGAAAAACTATTATAATATAAAAAAAATTTTATGAGGAGAAGTCAATAACTTATTCACAACTAATTACACAAAAACCTCTAAAGAACTTTTTATAAAGGAAATTTAGTATATAATATTTTTATGATTATTAGAGCACACCTAACTCCAATACTCACTCTGACTCTGGGTTTTTTTCAGGGTCAGACAAAATAATGCGTTTTCCAAAAAAATCAATATAACTTTATGACATCTCAGACTCTTATCAATAATCGTGATGGTAGCATCACGATGACATCTCAGACTCTTATCTTTATTTTTTAATTGGGAAAACTAGTTTAAAAGGACTAAACTTGCAAAAAGAAGAGTTACCTAATCCTGACAAAAGTTTCGCCGACTCTGAATCTAATATCTTATATATATATATACCGAATCCTCACAAAAGTTTCGCCGACTCTGAATCTTATAGGTCAAATAGACAAAATGGAAACAATATCGGTCGAAAAATATATATAATCTTTCTTAACCTCAGAAAGTCTAACATGGCTGCGCCGATGCCCATTTTATAACAAATGTTTGAATCACCAATAGTCTCGATCTTAAGCATCTTAGCAACCTTACCACGGACAACTAATGAGATGTATATGTTTTAATTTCAGGGCAAAAGAAAAAGGAAATTCAATGGCTTTGATTACAGATATGGGCAGGGACGGACCTACGTTAGTGCAATTGTGGGCAGGTGCAGACACAAAATATATATAATTTGTAAGAAACTTTTAAAGGTATGTGAATTAGAACAGATGGTAAAGACTCTTTTATTTTTATCAAAGGTCTCCAGTTCGAACCTGAAGCTTTCCCTTTCCCATCTGTTTTTTTTCCATCCCTAAATACTTCCCGACATTTCCCCCAATTCCCCAAACCAAAAGTCCGCTCGTCCGCCGCTCATCCACTCGTCCCTCAGGCTCCTCCGCCCGCTGCTCGTCCGCTCGTCCCTCAGGCTCCTCCGCCGTCGATCAGGCTGCCGCTGCTCCATTTCAAATAGGTCCCCTTTTGTATATGCTCTAACTGAATATAAAAGTAGGCAAAGTGAGTATTTTCAACGAACTCTGAAGATCATATTTTCATAGCACACATCAGATAGTTAATTGATTTTCCTCTATTGTTCATTTATATTTGGGACTTCGCAAAAGAATTTGAAGACTTCTAATATGTTGGCTTCTAATCTTGCTAATAAATTATCATTTAATCAATTCATTTGTAATGGTGACCTGGTTATTTTTTATGAGAGGCATGACGAAATGAAGGCTGTGACATTGTCTGAAAACTCTGTCTGCCAAAATTGTTTCGGAGTTTTCAAACATTCTGACTGGATAGGAAAACCATTTGGTTCAAAGGTGTTCCGTAATAAGGGTGGTTTTGTATACTTGCTGCCTGGTATAGGATGGGGATTATCACTTAAATACGAATCTGACACTATTAGCATCTTTTTATTTAGTTTCAACTTAGTCTGTATTTTGTAAAGATAATTCTGTTGATTTTGTGATCTGATTTCTTTGCTGATAATGAGTTATGAGTCAAATTCAGCTGATTACATATTACTGACTGAAAACCTGAGAGGATTTTCTTGTCTTGAACATTGCTATCATTTAAAATAGGACGTGCATTTGATTTATATCTCTTTTTTCTTTGACCCAAACAAATCTGTTGAATCTGAGATTTCCACATGCTGACTTAATATTATGAAGTTCAGCTTCTTAGAAAAAAAGATTGCACTACTCAAATAGCAGTGAGACGAGAGGAGATGTGACTATTGGGAGGGGTTGAATACTGTACCCTGCTAGCTAAATTTGGTTTCGTGGGGAAACATTGTCTAACCATTTGTCTGAGTGTGTCAGGACATGTGTTCATGCTTGTGTGAGATTTTGTGGAAGGAAAATGAGGTTCAGGCCCCATGATGTGTATGTTAAGAGTGCCAGGAGTGTCAATTATTTTAGATTTCATTGCTTAATTTAACTTAAATCTGCTGAAAATTGATATGCACCTAGTTTTCTCTACTTCATTACTATATAGAGGAGTCAATGAGCCATGCCCCTGAAATTGTCATGGATTTCATGTTATAAGGAACTGGATCTGCATTAATGAGAACTGTAAAATGTTTCTTCGTAAGTTGGCGTTTTCTGCTACAAGCAGCCTAAATGCTATAATATCATTTCACAAACAACATATTACGTTTGCAGATTCGATATGCTTATGAGTTGCTGACAAATCCCATGTGGAAAAGAGACTATGATCTATTTGGCATTGACGAGCAACTTGTGAGTACTTTTTTCAGGATAGTTCCTTTGAATATCATTTCCATTTTGTAAGAGCTGTCCCAAGATTTTTTTTATACCCTATTTACTGTCAGCTTATATATGTTCTCTTTGATTGACAAATTGCTCGGTGGTAGCATATTATTGAGGCTGCAAGCAAGTTTTATGCAGGGAAAAATACTTCAGCATTGGACTTTCCTTTACTAGATGCCCCTTCTTTTGGTTAGTCGAGACTTGTAATATATATGAATGATAGGCATTTATAAGGAAGTAAATTCTTATACATATAGTCCGCTTTACATTTCAGAGTCTGTTGATACTCTTATAAAGTCATCACAACCAGCGACTTCCAGTCTTTATTTCCAGATGCAAAGCCATGGCTAATTCAGGTATAAAAACTTGTTAGAATATGCTGACATACGATAACTGAAGTAACTAGTGTTTCACAGCATGATTTTCTCTTATTAATATTCTTCCTTACCATTTCCTTGTAATGACGAAGTTTAAGCTTAAAACATGGACTGTTAGTTTCGTGTGCAATTTTGTACTTTTCTTTCTTCACCTTTGGGATATGGTGCGTCTTTATGGATGGATATGTGAAATAGTTACTCTTGTTGAGTATGCTTTATTGGTGTTAAATGCTTCAGCGTGAATTGTACTTTTGAGAATAAAAAATAAGCTAAATTATGGTTTCCAGAATGAGCTTTCCTTTGCCAAGCCTATGGAATAAATTACATTAGGATTGATATTAGCATTGCATTATATTAACTCGTGCATGCTAACTTATGTTGAACGTGATATATTTGATACGATTGATGATGAAGTTATAATGCAATATTTTCAAGGAATGAAAAATCGAAGAATGCTTTTGTAATCTTTTTGATGTAAAGGTTAGTTGATTGTTGATTATTATTTTTCTATGTTAAGTTTTGCTTTTCTTTTATTTTTTATATTCTTTTGTTTTTTAATGCATTTAAAAATTTCCTTAAAATTTTTTTTTTTTCGGGGGCAGCCCCCCGCATCCCACCACTATTTATGCACCCACAAACCTAAAATCCTAGGTCCGTCACTGGATATGGGTGTGAACGTAGATTCTTCAAACGTTTAGCACTACAGAACTTGATTATGGGCCTTTTTAGATGGGTTTTTTTTGAGAAAAAAAAAGTATTTTTTTAATGTAAAAAAATACTTTTTAAATTAATTTATGTATTTAGATGATATTTTTTTTAAAAAAAAGTGAAAGTCATAAAAAAAAAGCTAAAATGTTCCTTTTTTTTTTTAGTTTTAATTTAAAGCTTAAAAAATAAGTACTTAAAAAAATATTTTTTTTTAAAGTCTATCCAAATAGATCTTACGTAATCAAGATGCATGTCACAGGTGGCCAATTGTTCATTTTCTTGTAATGGCTACCACACATTCTTTTTCCTTCTTCGAAAAGGTGGGCCATCATGATTGTTATCAACAACAGGACACGTCAATAATTTTCAAAAGGAGTATCACTTAATGCATGAGTGTACGCACACATATTGAACATTTACTTAGATAAAAAGACTGTAAATACTTATTTGAAAAATGAATTATATACATCGGATAAATTATAAAATAATTATTGTTAACACATTTCCCTCCATTCACCTTAGATTTGTATACTTGACTATTCGTCACCGTTGGCTTGGTGTTTTGAGTTTATTTGTGAAGTTTCTCATGAAATAAAAATTGCTTGCATGGTTCAGCTTGTCAGATTTCTCAAGAATTTTTCTCAGAAAGTATATAAAATTGGGGGTAGGGCTAATTGATGAGAAACAATACAACTATGGTTTCCATTCTTCAAGGGTTGTTAGATTTTAAGAAGAAAGAAACAGAGGAAAGTGTACTCAGTGAGATAATCAACACTAAGGCTTTGGGGGAAAAAAACACTAAGGCATTTGTTTAATATATATAACGTAATGTACAGATGCTGTTACACTGAGAAGAGTGTGTGACACAAGTATAATAGGCATAACTAAAGTTTATTATACAGGTTCAACCCAATTCGTGACCTACATCCAGTCCCTAAGCTTCACTTGAGATTTTCAATCCACTATCTTCTTGTTTAACCGGGCACAAGAAAAGCCTATACAATCCCACAAGTTTACCCAGACACTTGTGAAGCCGAATCTCTCACCAAGATACTCCCCCTTATATACTGTAAGGATACAATTGATTTTCCACTCAAGATCACCCAATCTTGAGTAACTCTCAAATATAATGATTACAATGACTCTTCTCTCTTAGAAGTGAATATGATTGACACTAAAGTACATAATCGATCATCTCACTCTCTACTGTAAACTATATAAACATTGAGAAATAGAAAGTGTATGAATTAAGCGTGTATTGACATATCGAAGGTGAAGTAATAAATCATTTCATTGGCTTCGTTGAATCATTCATCAATCATCACTCCTTCTAGTTTGAAGACTTCGCAATTTATAGGTATTTGTATTTCGACCATTTTTCCAGTTTAGAATATGACCATTGGATGTCTGTTGAAAGTAGCCGTTGGAGCTTATGACGTAATCATCTACTTTTTATAATATGTTGTTAATCCTTCATAGAATTATCTGAAACTTATTAACAAACTTATTAAAAGCAATTAGGAATAGTAATAAGTGAAGATATGAAGAAATGAAATCACAATCAATGAATTTAGATTTCTGGAGACGGTGATTTGAAAAACAAAGAAGTTTAACTAGAGGTAAATCTCTTATTAACTCGAGGCAAAAATGCATGTTGGGAAAACATATAGAGTAAAGCTTGCTTTGAGTCACAATAACTTGAGTCATGGTGACTTGAGTCAAAGTCTCTTTATTGTGTTAAGGAGAATCAGAGAGAGTTTTCCTTGAGTCATCGTGACTAGAGGCATTTGTTGTCTTGAGTCATCGTGACTTGAGGCAAGCCATATTTCCAGAAGGTAGAGACCAAAGAGAGATTTAACTGGAGTTAAAATATGAATGCTTGGAGCCAAGATGACTTGAGGCAATTATATTCTGACTCGAGGCAATTGAAGTTAAAAACATTTTACCTCACTTGAAGCATATGACTTGAGGTAAAAAACAATACTTATCTGGACTTCAATATGTATCGAGAATACTTGAACAAAGTTCTTTAACTCAAGGTAATGAAGTGGCCAACTCAAGGCAATAAGTGGTTACAACTAGGGTGCTCTCTGCCTTAGTCTGACTTGAGGCAAATAAGGATGAGACTTGAGGCAGTAAGTGTTTTCAAAAGAATTGCTCTTTGCCTTCGTCTGACTCAAGGCACGATGCATATGGATTCGAGGCAGAAGCTCTTCTACTTAGTGTGATTTGCTCTCTGCTTCTTCTTGACTTGAGGCTATGAACTCGAGGCAATAATTTATTTCAACATGAATTGTTTTCTGCCTTTGCAAGCATATCATCAACACAAGGGTCAATTTCCAGTCAGTGTAGCGTCCTTGTTATAACTCCAAATTTGACAAACCACTCATCCCCATATAGCTCTTTGAGTCTTCTTTCCAACGCAAAAAGAATCAGCTCCAAACTCATTGTATTCTAACTATTATGATTCGATGAATGAAGGCTGTTCTTGACCAATGTTTTTGCCATATCCTAAACTGACTGTCAACTTCCAAACATCATATCTCCTTCACTTAATCTTATTTTTTTTGTGATCTTAGTGTTTTTAAAAAGATATTTGAGTCTAGTTTCCAATGGTACCAGTTTCAACTCAATTGGATGTGTAGTTTGTGAGATACATTCAAAATAACAAATCTTGGTTTGTTGTGTGACGTTGATTTCACCGTCAACATCCAAAATTCATAGCTCCTTAATTTGAGCTCCTTTGGACTTTAATTTTATGTCAAAATGACAAATTGGGATTCTAGTTTCATCCAAATCTTTTTCTCACTTCAATCCGATCTCTACTTTAGGAGATATCAGTGAATTACCAGACGTCGATTGAGTGAAACGTGAAACAGAGTTGAATAGAGTAGCTGTAATACACTTTAACTCGAGTCATTTAGTTGGCTAACTCAAGTTAACTCGTTCAAATGAGCAAATCCCTATAGCAAAGAGTACTAACTCAAGGCAGTTTAGTCCTTAACTCGAGTTGGCTTATCCTAAAGCTCGTTTTGCCTTATTTCAACTTCGAATTGAGTCTTTCCAACTTTCATTTGATCGTGGAGACTTCTAGTATCAATCTAGGAACTTGAATAATGATATTCTCATACCATGCAACAAGTTCTTCCTTCTTCAATCTCCCCACTGTATTATTCTGCATAATTAAACTATTTCTTTCTTCTATTTTCTTGATTATTCTCCATAATTCAGCTTGGATTAATCTACAAGGAATATAGCAGTTAGTCAAAGTATATGATATATGTAGTATGTAAACTTTTTGCTCTTAATATTTACTGTTGGGATTCGTACACGCAGCGGATTAAAAATTTCTTACGAATCCTTCCGAAGGATCACTCAACGACGTTTAAATTAGAGTTAAGGAAACCGAATCATACCTTGTGTTGAACTAGTCCGCGTTCCGTTCCTTTGATTAGGTGGGCTACCTTCTCGAACAACACGTCCGCGTCTCGTTCCTTTGATCAGGTGGGCGATCAACACGTCCGTGTCTCGTTCTTTCGATCAGCAGAAGTCGACTCTTGGATCGGCTTCCTCTACTGGTATCCACACGAACAATCCCCAAAAACGGTTGCGGCAGCGTGCTAGCGCTTCTTGTGTTTCTCTCTCTCAAATTGCTCTAGGGTTTCTCGCGACTTTTCTCAATACGCTCGACTGAAAATCCCGTAGGTTTTTCTAAACCCGATAGGCGTATTATATAACCAAAATTAATCCTTTATTAATTTTGGAAATTCGAATTTTTGAATCTGGTCAACATATCAATCACATCTATCTCATAAATGTAATTGAATATATTAAAAGCCAAATTTGGAAATTCGAATTTTGAATTTAAATCAAATCTAAATTTAAAGCCTTTTGATTTAATTTATCATTATAAATTAAATCCGAGATATGATATCTATCTATTTAATTAAATCTGAGATACCATATCTCAATTTAATATTAAACAGATATACGATATCTTTATTCAAAATTAAATGAGATACAATATCTCTATTTGTTTCAGATATTTAATTTATCAAATAAATTAAATACTAAACAAATATCATATATAATACTATTATCTCAATTTATAATATATATATTAATTTCAAATTATATATATATATATATATATATATATATATATATCCTAGATCAAATTTAGTGTTCATTTAATCTCAGATTAATCTGAGATTCAATGAACCTGGACACTTTCACCCGTGTTGGATTATTCTTGTGTGCGACCCTACAGGCCCATATGAGATTGGCAGTGGGCCAACACTGTATCAGCCCACAAGTCGCAAGCGGCCTCTAGCAAGACATTGCAACTACCCAATTCACATGGGGATCGATGACACGATACTACCTATCGTACAACCATGTCACGTCCCTTTTGTCGTGCGATAATTTGGTCAAGGATGAGACATGGATAATGTCAACTTCCTTTTCTTGACCATTGCTTTCTCAATTCTCGAGTAGTCTAATAAGTGAAATGGAAACTCCTTTCCATCACAGTATGGCCATACATTTCTTAGACTCACTCATCGAGGGGCCCAGCATTATCTCTCTATATATGTGAGGGACAAATCCCATCTTGACCACTCACATTCCTCCGCATGAAAACCACTAATCCTAATCCTAGCCTTTATCATCACCCGGTCAAAGGTGACTTTTGACTAGGTCAAAGACCAGTGACTCATCATGTAGGAATCTATGATGGTCTTAGGTCATAGGGCGTCGTGACGCGGTTATACATGAGATAAGCTTATGACTTAATCCATGCAGCTTTCTCATAGTGGGTCGGTCCAGCACCTTGTACTCTTACAAGTGCCCATGACTTTGATTCATATCTCCATACCTCATCAAAGTCATACTGGTCTTATTTCATCTTCACTCCCGTGTAGATGACCGACCAGGGACATTTAGGATAATCTATAAGATTATCCAGGGATGCAGTTATCAATACGAACATGCAAACGAAAATGATAACAAAAGAGAATACTTTAAATAACTTAAATATCTAAAGTACAATGAATTGCCCCTAGGGCATAATTTCCAACATTTACATGTATATTTAACATCATTAAAACTAATTATATCCAACAAGGATGATTAAGGATGGGTTTGGTCCCTGACAAGCTATATTAATATTCTTTAGGATTTCTCATAATAAAATTATGTATGGCCATTGTTACACAAATTATGTATGGCCATTGTTACACAAATTATACGTACTTGTGTTTGGTATCTATATACAACTCCAATTCTTAATTCAAGGTTCAATTGATTAAGTTGACAAAGTTGAAGAAGCGAAATAAATTATTTGATTTTAAGGTATCTGCCGACACTATTTCTTTGCTTATGACTTAAAGTCAATAGAAAGCCCCATTTCTCCCTTTGCTTACATATCTGCCGACACTCTTCAATCTTCAAGTAATTTACAAATGTGCATAGTGGTGTTTCCCTACGGCAAGCTCACCCAGTCTACCCTTTGATCCTCTTCAACAACAGAGACGAGTACCACAACAGGCAAGTTTAATTTCCATTCCTTCCTTCCTTCATATCCATTTGTTCATATATGAATGAATGGAAAAAATTTATGAGTGAATGTTATTCATGGCGGTGAAATGAAGGGCGACGAAGGCAACATCATGGTGGGAAGATTCTGAAACAGTGATACTTGGAGGAAGAGACGAGGCCGGCTGGCTTGTTCCCGACACGGAAGATTCGCCTTTGTCACTTACGTCTTGGAATCCCATACTACTCCCCATGCCAGAACCAGAGGCGAGCTTCCCCTGCTTTTTCTCAAGGTATACAATATATATTAATACCAATTTCACGGTGTAAACTTGTCACAGCCTTAACCCTGTATATGAATATTCAAGTTCACAAACTCTGTTTGTTTAATATATTATTTATGTGGGTGTGGCAGAGTAGACGGAGTCCGAGAGAGTTTACTTAAGATCTAAAGACAGAAGCAGAGAATTACAACGGGTTTAATTTGGTGGTGGGAGACATAGAGTCAAAATCTATGGTTTACATGAGCAACAGGGGGAAAAAAGCACAAGGTGGTAGGTTCTTAACATAGAAGGAGAGGCAGGGCCTTTATGTTCGTTTTCGCTTATGATCGGTTCACTCAACATACAAACCAAACAAGCCTACAGGTAGAGGCAGAGCATTATTCTAAGTTTTGATCATTCATGATCACGTTCGAGGAACCCAAAGGTCATCCATATTCCTAACATGAATGGCTCACAATGATTCCAAAACGAACTTCATTTCCATTTTTCATTGATGCTTCGTTTCATTGGAATTTCAAAACTTGCATGAAATTTTCCCCTATTGCAGCATCAAATTTAACCAAGCCGTTTTCCCCAGACTCAGATTCCATTGAACTGTTTATCTCTTCTCTCCAACCAGTCTACCTTTCACAAACTGAAATTGTCTCTCACTTGGTTCTGCTCATTCTTCCACAGATACAATCATCAGTGCAAGTCTTTGGATTTAACGGTCTATGCACAATTACTATTGAGTCAAAATAAATTATAAAAGCTTTTGGTTTTGGTTTTGGTTTGTTGAGTGAACGCAAGAGATTTCAGTGTAAAGCGGGGAGAAAATAAATCAGTTTCACCAGTATATATATCATACCAGGCAACTTTTCGTACAACTATATGTTTTTTCCATTTCCAATTCATGAAAGAAGCTTATTGGAAATTAACAAATGTCAAAAACAAATTAAAGTAATTAAAACAACATCACACTGTCTTCCAACCTCTCTTTATTTAATAAATTAATACATCCAAGTAAGTTGTAAGATCTGATCAACATCTAAATATTTGCTGCGACATTGTCCCTTTCAGTTCTCCTGCATCGCTCATATAAATTTGAAGCTCTGCTTTTAGTAATCCCCCACAGGTCAGATAAAGATGAAGTCATGTTTTCACCCATTTTTTCTATTTTTTTGTGGTTAAAGTATATGAATAACAACAATACACAGACAATGAAGACAAGTGGTTGGCGAGAGCGAGGAAGCAATAGTGATATGAATGCACTATAAGCCAAACTTCCTGAGACAATAGCTACCTTAACACAATGATTTAATGACGTATGATCCATTGGGGTGTGACTTTGGCATTCCTCGTGGTATCCAAATGCAAAGCCATAGAAAAGCAAGCATGTAATACCAATCCAAGTGCTTACTGGGTGTTCATCTAAAGGTGATGAATTGGGGAAGTGTATTTAAACGATGGCCGCTGTTACGGTAATTAGAAACACAAACGTAGGGTGCCAAGGGTTTAAGCTGCACAACCATCAAACTAATTAGAAGTCTTATAATTTAAGCACCAAATAAAGAATAATTGTAACATGTATTTGAGTACATACATTAAGGACATGAAAGTAATAAGGACATTGAGAAAATTAAACATGAGTTGTAAAAAGGCCTGATGCCCTATATTAAATCTATTTTAATATTAATAACATTCATATGAGATGGTTATCTTTATATCTTATCTATTAAATATCAATTGATGTTGATTTTTTTTTAATGTATTGATAAACATAATTTTAATCTCTGATGTACAAGTTTAATGTTCGCACACATATAATTAAAAGAGATGTAATTATTATATATTACAATTGAAATAATACATGCCCGTGGTGATGCGGACGGTGGTTCTGTACGTGGGCCAAGGGTTGTTAATACTAATGAAGAAAAATGGTTTTTTACTTGTTTGTTGAATGTTCGCGGTGTGAAGAGAATGGTTTTCTAGGAAGGACATTTTAGTATGTTTATATAAAAGCCCTTGAATCTATATATATATATAAATATATATATATGAGGAAACAAATTCTTTGGCCCTCAAACAAAAACCCCATATGCTTTTTGGAAGAAAGCAGGGGAGATACGAGCTTAAATTGAAGCAAAAAGCTTCCTTGTATATTCTTGCAGGGAAAGTTTTGTGCTATATATATATACATATATATATATATCGAACTGGAGGCACACTCATTTAAAGACCAAAACTAAGTGAGGCATAATATAGAATTCGCTTTTCATTCATTTGACAGCTCCGAGAGGGAATTGGGATGATGATACTATATGAAAAAGAGATGAGCAATATATAAACAGTTAAAAGAAACTTGGAATACTTACGCGGTGAGTGAAATTGGCATCTTGAGTCTGATTGTGGTGGCCGCACTGGTTGTTCCTTCGGGTGCAATGAGAATGGAGAAGACGACGACAGTGTTTTCGGTAAAAAATATGCATACTGAGAAAGCAGGTTTTTTTTTAATAGTTGTGAGGATGAATCAAAATGCTGCACGTTTTTTAGGAATGCGAGTAGTGACTTCAAAATTCTAATTCTGAGTCAAAATTAGTTTGGGTGAACTCGGAATAATTAATTGAAAGACCTGATCATGAATATAAGCTTAGTTGGCACCTTTTAATTTGTCACAATACCAATTGGCCTTTTGTCAAATACACAAAATATTGTAGGCCACAAATTAAAATTCTTTTAAATAATAACTTATATTGTAAACACAGGAGGTACTATTAGTTTAAACCATAAGCACATTAAATGCATTAAAGGTATCGTTTTAATTTAATTACATACACATAGTATTGTATAGTATTTTTAATTGATCCATCATTTAATTCTCATAATAACATGTTATATGTATGTTTCTGCATTTAAACCCTATCATTTGCAAGGGTTTAATTTTAATTATCATGTCACAATACATGTATGATTTCAGTTTTAATAGATTTAATGAATAATCTAGTCCTATCCCTCAATTCAGAAATATTAATTATGAGTATGTACTAGCTTGGGTCAAAAGAATGATAACTCATATTCAAATCTTGAGAAGAACTTAGTCATTCATCTTAATGTTTTGTAGTCCTTTTTAGTTTTTACTCTTAGATAAGTCATTATTGTACTATATTAATGTCGGGTAAAAATGAAAATGTATATGAATCATCAAATCTGATCTAGATAGAACATATTTAAAATTTTTGGTCGGCATGTTTTTCAATAACAAATTTATTTTTTAATGTTTTGATATATTCTTCCAATTTTAAATATAAGATAAAGTTTGTAGTATAAATTGTACTATAAATTTTGTCATATATTTAGGACCAAAGGAAGTACCTTCTAATTAAGGACAACAAAATAAAAATTTCACTGTCATACTGATTTACTTAAATGCCCCTGCATAATATCTTGAAAGGGATCTCGATGATTTATATATATATATATATATATATATATATATATATATATATATATATATATATATAAAAGAATTTCGACTAAATTTTTCGGTAAAAGAGAGAGACGTTTAGCCTCTATATATTAGGAAATATGATGGAAATGGGCTAATAAAATGTGATAGGAATGTATAAGAAACTTTTATATTCTACCAAAAAAAAAAAAAACTTTTATATAAAAATATTAAAATGTCCTTCCTAGAAAACCATTCTCTTCACACCGGGAACATTCAACAAACAAGGGAAAAACCATTTTTCTCCACAAGTATTAACTACCCTTGCCCACGTACAGAACCACCGTCCGCATCACCACGGGTATGTATAATTTCAATTGTAATATATAATAATTACATCTCTTTTAATTATATGTGTGCGAACATTAAAATTGTACATTAGAGATTAAAATTATGTTTATCAATACATAAAAAAAAATAAAAAAATCAACATAAATTGATACTTAATAGATTAGATATAAAGATAACCATCTCATATGAATGTTATTAATATTAAAATAGATTTAATATAGGCCATCAAGCCTTTTTACAACTCATGTTTAATTTTCTCAATGTCCTTATTACATTCATGTCCTTAACATATGTACTCAAATACATGTTACAATTATTCTTTATTTGGTGCTTAAATTATAAGACTTCTAATTAGTTTGATGGTTGTGCAGCTTAAACCCTTGGCACCCTACGTTTGTGTTTCTGACGGTCATCGTTCAAATGCACTTCCCAAATTCATCACCTTTAGGTGAACACCCTTTAAGCACTTGGATTGGTATTATATGCTTGCTTTTCTATGGCTTTGCATTTGGATACCACTGCACGAGAAATGCCAAAGTCACACCCCAATGGATCATACGTCATTAAATCAGTGTTAAGGTAGCTATTGTCTCAGAAAGTTTGGCTTATAGTGCATTCATACCACTGTTGCTTCCTTGCTCTCGCCAACCATTTGTCTTCGATCATTGTCTGTGTATTGTTGTTATTCATATACTTCAACCCATGGCGGACCTACATCGGTGCTAATGTGGGCAAGTGCAGACACAAAATATATGTAATTTAAAAGAAACCAAAGACAATGTTATAGTTAGCGCAGATGGTTCACACTCAAGTCTTCCTTCAATGATAGGTCCTTGGTTCGAACCTGCCAAACCACCCTTCTTTTTTTATTTCTGTCATTTCCCTCATAATGAAGGATGCTACTCTGGGGAGTGTAAGATTGGATTCCTTTGCTGAATTTAATGGTTTCTTATTTTAAATATTAGATGAGGGTAATTTTAAATGATGCAAATTTAATATTTTAAAAAATCATTATTAAGATTTTAAATGATCATGTACTAAAATTAATAAAATGTGAATAGTTTTATGATTGTATTGCAAAGAGCCAAAGACTATATATGATTAAAATATTTTCATAAAGAGAATATTGTATTTACTTTATTTTTATGATTGTGATTTGTTGTAATCAAATTTGAACAAATTAAGCTTATTATTTAATATTTTAATCATAATTTTATAAAATATCGGCTATAACTATTAAAATTTAATGTCTGACTCTTGATTATTATTTTTATATGTTAAGTTGAAGTTTTTTTTTTCTTTTATTGTTTATATATATATATTTTAATGCATTTAAAACTTTCCTAAGAAAAAAAAAATCAAGGGCGCTGCCCCTGCACCCCCGAATCTCACCACTAATTATGCACCCACAAACTTAAAATCTTGGGTCCGCCACTGCTTCAACCACAAAAAAATAGAAAAAATAGGTGAAAACATGACTTCATATATGTATGAACTGTGGGAGATAACTACAAGCAAAGCTTTAAATTTATATGAGATACGGAGAGGAACTGAAAGGTACAATTACCTGGCCACCAGTTTAAATGTTGATCAGGTCTTAGAACGTATTAATTAGTTAAATAAGGAGAGGTTGGAAGACAGTGTGATGTTGTTTAAACTACTTCAATTTGTTTTTTACATTTGTTAATTTCCATTATGCTTCTTCCATGAATGGGAAATGGAAAGAACATGTAGTTGTACGAAAAATTACCTGGTATAATATAGTTAAATAGGCTATTGTTTGGTTGTTTGTTGAGTGAACCTATCATTATTGGGCTGAAAGCGCGTTTTCTTGCAAGTGATTGATGCACTGAGCTTTTGGCGTTTCAAATCTCTGCAGTTCTCTTGGTTCTTTGCCTGTTCTCCTCTCATCGTCATGTGTGCTGTTCTGTTTCTCAAAGAGTTGAACAAAGAAATAATATCATTGATTTGTTGTTTATTTTAGAGATAGGTGTGGATATTACAAAATGAGTGGCGTATGTTTTTCTCTAAAAATAATATCTATTTTCCTTTGTATCTAAAAAGACCAACCCTTTGTATATGTGTTTTATTTTTTTCATACTACTTATTTTATATATTTTAGGGAAAAATTTTAATTTACTTTTTACTATAAAAAAAGTATGCTTTTTAATGCACTTTTTAGCAAAAATACTTTTTAAAGTATGAATTTTATAATTTAATGGAAAAATGAGAGAAAAAGAATTTGGAACTTTCAAAATTCTAAATCAAGTATTTCCCAGAAAATGACTTATAAATTGCTTATTAAGTTTTATCATTCTCTTATCAACCCTTGGTAACAAATTACCGTTAAGCAACGACGCGCCACTAGGGGTAGTTTAGCCAACTTTGCGTAGACTATTAGTGGTTGAGTACTATTGAACAATATTTTTTAGTTATTTGATCGTTGATAGAATAAAATAGTATTGTGCTATCTATGTAGTTGATCTCACTTAGTTAGATAAGATTTTGATGTTGTATATAAATTTGTACTTAGCTTCAATATGATCCAATTTAAAATTGGGCGAAGTTGGGATTATATTGGGCAATCTAAATTATGTTTAATTGTAAAATTAAAATTAATGTATTAGTTAACTAGCGAATTAGCTGTGGAAAGAATTTAAAAGAGTAAATACCCTTTTTGGTTCCTAAAAAAAAACACGAAGCCTATTTTCGTCCCCAATAACTAAAATAGGACATTTTTATAGACTAAAAAGGAGTTTTCTTTATATGAAAGACGAAAATAGGTCCATATTTTTTTTCAAGGATCAGAAGGGGTATTTACTCAATTTAAAACGTGTGTGGTTATTGTGAGAACTTACTTTTCAACACCTGGGGGGTATGGTGCTAGGGTAGCCCATCCTTTCGAAGTTACTCATCAGTTTTTTATGTGTGTGTGTCTATATATGTATGTGTGTGTATATATATGTGTGTGTAAGGTTTTAAAGAATGTTATAGTTACAAGTTAAATTTCCCTATTTAATTAACAGCGAAATTGCATTATTTATAAGTTAAGCATTTTGGAAAAAGTAGTATATCAAAATTCGTTAACACATGTAGTTTTTAATTTTGCTGGACTTATAAATAATTTTTCTTTCCACCGGATTAATATTAGGAAAATATTTATGTCAAATTTCTTATATCCATTTCGTCAAATTTTCGAATGACATGTGATTATGTGTCATGTTTTTTAATTATTATTATTTAAGTATAAATCCATATGAAAACAATAAGACACCCAGTCGCATATGATTGAAGACCTTGATGTAGTGGATATAAGAAACAGTATGTAAGCATCATTCTTAATAATATATTCATGACACGGGAAAAGTACATCAACTTAAATTTTCTGAATCTACGAAGTATGATGGGCATCACGAAAACTGACCATGCCAGCCAGTGCTTTTACAAGCTTTAATAAATGGCCCCATCAATATTGGCTTTATTAATTAAAATTTTGGATTAATTTAAGAGTAAATGTGTAAAAATACACATATATTTTATCTTGAGTAGCACCCAATATCAAATATTTTTTTAGGAGCAAAACTACATATGAACTTTCCGTTAAAAGAGTCTAACTGGCATTATTTTTTGTGGTGGGCCTCACCCTATTTAAAACAAAAACAAAAATACCTGGGTTTTTTGAATTTCCCTCCCTGTCATTCTCTCACAATCACTACCATAACATCATTGGGCCTGTTTGGGAACACATGTAACATCCCAATTTCTAAAAGTAGTATATATATTTTTTTCATCAGAGTAGAGCATCGGAACGATTGAGTAACTGATATTTATATTCAAAATGCCGTAAGTCTGGCTGATTGCAGTAGTGGTACGTTACACCGAGTGTTTTCAAAAGTAAATAACAAAAGAAGAAAGTCTTCAACTAAGTCCCTATGCGTGCTGCTTGCCTTTCTCCTCAATCCTCGGTCCTCCCAACTCTGACGTTATGTTAAGAGCTGAGGTTCAATGCCCATTGAACTTCATGTAACGGTTAACCTCATGTTTATATACACAACATGGACAGTATATGAGCATGCAAACAAGCTTATCCCAACAGTACACACGCCCCCTCGGCAGATATGTCGCACTTAGCAGACGTTTCGCACTTAGCAATCGTTTCGCACCTAGCAAATGTATCCCAACACCCAGCAAGCATAATAACAGTACATTGAACATACCACAGAGCTATCAACAACCTCACATAAACATACCATACACATAGCACATGTACGCATACAATAAACATCATAGTTAGTGTTACAGTACGCGAACGTACATTCGTTAACATAAAATGGTACTTTTTGACAGCGGTACGTGATTACAGATATCCTATAAGGATAATATCATATTATCAAGGCCCAACATCATAATAGGTATTTCAGGTACAAATTACCATTCTGCCCCTAACTCTCTTAATTGGCGGAATTTCGCAAGAATTTCGTTACTTTAGCTCTAATCTTCCAAAATTCTGAATATCTCCATCTCCAATATATTTTTGAAATAAATATCATATTTATCCCTAAAACATGATTTCTAAACTAACTTGGAAGATTAAAGATTAATCTAGCATTTCTACTATAATTACCGAAGGAACTACCAAAGCTTAAGACTAGGGACCGAAGAACTTACCCGGAACTTGCTATTTTCTCCAGACTCCTCATTCTCTCTAAAACTTCTCTCTAAGTGGCTCTAGGAATTGTGAAGAATAAAGTGAAAGGGAAGGCCTATTTATAGGCAAAAAGTATGACACTATTCATACTTTTTCAGATCGGATTTCGGCCGTCGGATCTTGACTTTACACATGGCTTCATCTCCACCATCCAATCCACCTCCTTACCTCATTCTCCAAAACCATGATGTCATCAAGATGATGTCACTCCCTTACTTTATGCATTTACCCGATAAAATCCCCTGATCGGTGTTCTAATCGCGTAATCTTAGAAAATCTCAAAAATACAGGAACACAGCCTTGAAGTTCTATTCTTCCTCTTTCGAAATATCTGAGTTAACTAAATTTTTGATCCCATTAAGGGTATTTCATTGTCTGTTGAACATTTTCAGACAGACGTTGTCGGTTACAGAAATTACTTCGGGTAATTCTACTTTCGGGACAAAAATCCATTGATTCATAATATGTCTAGTTGTTTTCTACTTAGTTCAAGGATTTCAAGTTATGATTTATTTTCCATTGGCTCTCACTTTTCTTATCTGCCCTTTGTTTACAAAATATCTTTTCATCTGATCCGTTATTTGCCCCGTCGGTTACGGAAATGATTTCCGCTAACACCAATTTCTGGACAAAAATTCACTTGTTTGTCATATGTCCTGACCTAAGAAACCTAGTTCACGGTTTTCTAGGCAAGATTTAATTTCTATTGGTTCCCCTTTATCCTACTGGTTCTTCCATAAATATCTCTTTTATATTATTATTATAATACAAATATCAAGATATTATTTTTGAAAAACCCATAACCCTTTTCACATTCAATTTTTGGTTTTCGCTTCCCTTTATTATTATTATTGTTTTAATTTATCTAAATTAGCTAGAAGCTTAATTAGAGCCTTAATTCCATGATTAGCAATCTTTTAGGATTTAGGGTTTTCATTTTCTTAATCTCAGCAATTTTTCTTAATCTTTTCTAATTGATTAGCAAGAACACTTTATGCTAATGTTAGCCATAAACACTTAATCAAAGGATTTTCCATAATCTACCATAAATATTCTCTTGTTCAGGCTTAAATAATTAGCCATTAATTACTTAACTAATTACTTTCTAATTGTTGATAATTTTCTTAATTAGGATTAATCATTTTCTCATAACTATTTCACTAACATTGGTATTTTATACTCCATGTAAGATATTAAAAATCATGGGGCAACTTATGCTCCCCAAAATTATATTTAATTTTGCCTCATCATTTTCCAAGGAAAATAATCCCAAAAATTCCTAAAATTAGAGACAACATACTTTATAATTTTTAATAAATATTTTATTACCTCTTGGGATTTATCATAATATTTTTTGGCCATTTTACAACCCAAAAATGCACTTTAGGGATTTTTAGCTTTTTATCTCTTCCAATTTTCATAGAAATTACCTTAGAAAATAAAATAATTATAACTTATTATTTGAAACCACATATTCACCTATTTCCAATAGATATCATTTGCTAAAGTATAATATTCCAGATAAATAATTATCCGGGTATTACAACATATAATGGACTTATTATCCCATTAGATGGGCTAATAAGTCCATCAAAAAAATTATGACTGTTTGGGGGACACTCTTTTTTTGATGGACTTCAATGTGTAATGGGCATTTTTTTTTGAAGCTCCAACCCCTTGGCTTATGATCCCATTAGTAGTTTCTTCATCAATTTCATATGTGGGCCCATTTGTTAAATGACCATCTCACCCTCCCCAATTTCATATGTATGTGTGTGAATTTGATTCATACCATTTTTAGTCATTTTTTATCTTATCTATCTTTCTAAAAGCTGTGTCAAACAAGTTCTCATCACAAACAAAAGTCACTTTTGCTACTGCTATCCTAAATATAAATCACATCAGAAAAAAGTCCATAAAAAAAAAAGTCCATTAGAAAAAGTTCATAAAAAGCAAAAGCCACTTCTCCCACAGCTATTCCAAACGGGCCCATAGATGTGTGAAAGCTCTGCTTCAACCTTGTGCCTATATGCTTTAATCTGTCTGTCATTTACTTCATTTCCTTTTGCTTCTTCTTTTTGCTCTATTGAGGACAGTACATGATGCACGGCGAGCACCAATCACATTCTTATAACCAACAGAAAGCAAATTTCTCTCTTCAATGGTCAGCTCAATACCTAGATTTGCAACCTTCTTCATAGGATCCACCATCTCTGTTACAAATAGAGGCAGGAACAAACATATTGCAAATCAAATTTCGTAAATTACAATAAGTAAACCACCACCGAAAATCTGAAGTCAAAATAAAACAAAGTTCTACTTGGACCAATGGATACTTGATTTCATCGGACTCTCATTACCTAACTCAAGGGTGAAAAACTCAAATCTCAGAATTTTTTTGCAGAGTTTGATTTTCCCAGACTTTCAATTGAAAGCAACCATGTCCAAATCAAATTACTATTGAACACCAAATTTGAAGCGTCAAAGCAAAACCACAAAACTAAATTAGCAAAGAATTAAGCGAGATCAAACTTCATATTGACAAAGAAGGAGGGGGAAAACACAGATACACACTGATCAGAATGAAATCGAAGCAAAACACACAACTTTAATCTATGAACAGAAAGAAAGAAGACATTATATAAGCAAAAATAAAGTCGAATAGCATAGTAAAGGCGAAACACTAAGGAAGAAGGGGCTAACCATCGTATTTTTTTTGATAATAAAGATGGCTAAAAGCCGAGGTTACAACAGAAAACTAAAGGAAAGGGGAAAAAGTTCCCAAACACTATTGGTCAAGCCAAGTACACAAGCGGCTAGGACAAGCTAGAAGGATATCGGAACGTGAAATACCCAACTTTGCCAAAGCATCCGCTATACGATTGATTTCTCGTGGAACATGAGAGATTATCACTTCCCAATCACGACAACTCATCTCTCTAATTCGGTCCATAATGAGATCACCATACTGGAAGTGATCATCAAGAACACGGTGTACCAGTTCCAGTGAGTCAGATTCCAAAACAATCCGTTTGAGGCCCAAATCCCATGCCAACCATAACCCTTCCAGCATAGCCCACTCCTCAGCCGAGTAAGCACTACACATTCCAAGTTGCTTGGTGAAACCAGCAACCCATTGACCATGACTATCCCGAATGACCCCTCCACAACCAGCCGCAAGTGATGTAACTAAAACCGCCCCATCCACACTGATCTTATGCCAACCAACCTGTGGTTTCTGCCACCTTTGCACTCCAATTTGGGCATTAGCCGATTCTGAGAAAGGGCCCTCAGAAATAAAACTACTAGAAAGGACATAATTTTTCCAAGAATTCTGAACAATTAATTCAGGCCGTAGGGGCTTGACAAATGATGATTCAAAAACAAGGGCATTACGCCACCCCCAAAGTTTCCAAATAGCAAAACCAAACAACAGATACCATCCGGTACCTGTGTGCAGACCTAAAGACTTTTGGAGATTCATAGCAATCCAATCACGCCGAGTAGCAGCAAAAAAAGAGACAACATACCGAGGATCCAGAAGAGCCAGCCACATGCGCCTAGCATAAATGCAATCCCGAAGAATATGAAGTGCATCTTCATCTGCCGTGCCACAGTGACCACACAGAGAAGATACTGGAGACCAGCGGCTCCTCCATGCATTAGTAGGGAGCCTATTGAGAGAGAGAATCCACATGAAAACCTTAATTCACTCCACCCCCTTCCATCTCCATATCATTTTGTAGAGACTACTTCTAAGGGTGAGAGGGTTCTCCTCAATTAGAAAGTAAGCACTACGAAGGGAGAAGACCCCGCCACTAGTCTCACCCCAAATTAGAACATCACTTCCGGCCTCAGACCTTGGGGGCATACACGCAGTCAACCTTGACAAAGCTGTGGAGTCAAGTATATTAGCCAGTCGATCCCAATCCCAACAGCCATTCGTAACCCAATCTGCAACCGTTGAATTATTTTAAAAAGCATTTAACCATCGTATTGCTCAGCCAGCTCAGCAAGCTTGGCGGCATATGATGATGAAGTGGTCCTCTGGGCCCATCTTTAATTGCATTGTATTGATCGTTCCGTGTTGTTTTGATGATGGCCCAATATAGCTACTATTTAGGGCTTATTTTTAGATGAGTTTTTTAAAAAAATGTTTTTTTTAAGTACTTATTTTTTAAGTTTTAAATTGGAGCTTCTAAAAAAAAAGTATTTTGGTTTTTTTTGTGACTTTTGCTTTTTCAAAAAAATATCATCTAAACACATAAATTAATTTAAAAAGCATTTTTTTGGCATTAAAATAGTGCTTTTTTTCCTCAAAAAAATCCATCCAAATGTACCCTTAATCTTTATTTTATCTTAACAACTATATGTTTTATATCCCAAAAAAAAAAAAAAAAACAACAACAACAACAACTATATGTCCTTTCCATTTCCTTTTTTTTTTTTGGGTCAATTTTCCATTTCCAATTCATGAAAGAAGCTTATTGGAAATTAAAAAATGCCAAACACAAATTAAATTAATTAAAACAACATCACACTGTCTTCCAACCTCTCCTTATTTAACTAATTAACACATCCAAGTAAGTTGTAAGACCTGATCAACATCTAAACTGGTGGCCGATTATTTGCTGCTACATTGTCCCTTTCAGTTCTTCTCCATGCTCGTATAAATTTGAAGCTCTGCTTTTAGTTATCCCCCACAGGTCACATAAATATGAAGTCATGTTTTCACCTATTTTTTCTATTTTTTGTGTGGTTAAAGTATATGAATAACAACAATACACAGACAACGAAAGCAAGTGGAGAGTAAGGAAGCAATAGTGATATGAATGAACTATTAGCCAAACTTCCTGATACAATAGCTACCTTAACACAACAATTTACTGAAGTATGATCCTTTGGGGTATGACTCTGACATTTCTCATGATATCCAAATGCAAAGCCGAAGAAAAGTAAGCAAGTAATAGTGTAATACCAATCTAAGTGTTTACAGGGTGTTCATCTAAAGGTGATGAATTTGGAGAATTGCATTTAAACGACAACCCTTGTCACAGTGATGAGATCTCAATCGTGAACATTTAATCTAAATCTAAATTTTTTAATTTGTGATTTCTAAATAATAAACTAATTTTTATAAGAAATGATAGTTATAATATTATCTTTATTTTTAATTGGCTAAAGTATACTTTTAATCATTTATGTTAACATGAGGTTTCGTTTTAATCCCTTAAGTTTATAAAGTATATTTTTAGATCTAAAACTTAACATATTTTATGTTAATAAAGGAAAATGCTGACTATGTAAAACTAAGGAAAATATTTTATAAGAAATTTTTCACAAAGCATATTGTTATTATTATTTTTGGATTATAAAAGCATATTAAATTATAAGAAAGAGAGACTAAAGGAAAACTCAAAAGTGGGATTTGCTGGCCCAAGTGTTTTGAAAAAAATCTGCGTCACCTCTTCCCTTTTTTGTTTGTTTCTCGTGTGTCTCCAATTAATTAATTATTCGCCTACATAATATATATATATATATATATATATATATATATATATATATATATATATATATAGAGGTTTATCCTTTCTCATGTCACTTAACATAAGATTATGTCAAGTCACTCCAAAACTACGTCATTTTGAGAGTTAAGGGAATTAATAAGGGGTGTTTTTGTATTTTTATTTTTGTATTTATTATATGAATCTTACCAAAAGATTCTTCATTAATTCCCCTAACCCCAAAACTACCTCGTTTTGAAAGTCCATTAATTTTTCTAACCCCAAAACGACGTAGTTTTGGGGTAACTTAATATAACCTTATGTTAAATGACATGACAAACGATAACCCATATATATATATATATATATATATGCTACATGTAACCAAATATATCATCTTCCCATCGTATCATATACATATGGCCACCACCAGGGGCGGAGTCAGAAATTTTAACGATGGGGGCGAAAATAAAAAGTACTCCCTCCGATCCTAATTATAGGACTAAATTTTGGAGTTGTTTTTTGTCCTAATTATAAGAGCAAGTTTTAACTTTTGTCAATGTTTTCCTATAATACCCCTATTTATACTTCTTTAAACCAATGTGAATTCGATTTGTGCTTATGAAATGAATGAATATAAGATTTTGATGATAATTCATCCCTGATAATTCTTAGAGGAACCAAAATTCTTACGGTAATGAGAATTTATCTCCTGTATTTAAGATGTGAATTTTAGTAATATATATTTAAAAAAGTGAAAATTGAAGAATTGACGTGGACCTCAAAATAGCTCACAAAAGGACAAAAGTGACTCTTAAGGCTTAAGCTCTGGCCACGTCATCGAAAATCTATAAATAGCCTGTTTGCTTGGCCAAGAAGTTTGCAAGTTGCTCCCTTCGCCAGCGTGATGATACCAAATGTTCAGGTTCTGTTTGAAACAATGTCATTTCAAAACCTTAGTCTCAGAGAAGTCGCGGACAGTATTGACATGCGCGGGCTAAGATTCAACAAGCGTTTGTCATTTTAAATTTTAGGTAAGGCTTTAGGAAAAAAATATATAATTAACTAATTTAGCTTCCCTCCTTAATCCTTCCAATTCTGGTAAATAGCTCCTATAATTAGGACTTGAGGGAGTACTATATTATAAATGAAAGTACTTGAAATATAATATTGACCTAATATACAAAAAATTGAAAGAAATCTATTACAGAAATTAAGATCACTTCATTTGACCCTTAATTTGTGTGTTTTTCATATTGTTAAACTCATCTATAATTAACTCAGTACTTAAACTCAAAAAAATTTATTTTTCAATATATGCAATCAAAGAATCATCATAAAATTAATCTTTCATTTTATTTCAAAACATGTTCTTTATTATCTTCATAGCAAAAAAAGATATTTAATTTCAATAGTTATTGTAGAAACTAGAAGGGCGAGTACAAATCTAATTACTCTATTAATAAGAGAGTAAGTGATGGACTTTCCCTCTTGTTAGCCCTTGACATAATTCAAATGTAGCTGATTAATTAATCAAATCTGGATATTTAGGAATGTCAAACTCAAAATGTTGTAACTCTATCTTCAAAAATGCAATTTGTTATGTTTTGTGAAATTTCTAAAATAAAATAAAATTTATGAAAAGTTTGTAAATAACATCACTATTTATAGCTCTTCTTATATGACATTTTTCATTCATAAAATTAAAAAGACCCTTGTTTTAGTGGAGTATTTGAATTTAACAAGTCAGAAATAACAATAGTAATAGCATTTGAATTTAATTCTATGGCCACTGCTTGGTTTTCATTCACTCCACCCCCTCGCCTGGGAACTTCTCTCCTTATTCCTCTCTGCTGGTTCCCCCCCCCTCCCCCCCCCCCCCCCCAATTCATTTGAACTCTCTCATTTCTCATTTTTTTTGTTAAATTTTAGGGGGCGAGACCTAGTCCCCCTCTGATCCCGCCATTGCCCACCACCCTCTATTATTAAGCTTCCACTTCTTCAGGTTACTGCATTTCAAGCTCCCTGTTACCTCTCATTACATCCTTCAGGTGCATAAACTCTTCTATGTTCATTTCTCATATATAGCATTCCAACACACACACATTTATCTATATATATACCTTTATAGATATATATATATAATCATTCCTATTTCATATATAGCATCCACACACATATATATATATGCTGTCTTTAGATATATATACTATTAAGCCTTTAAGATCCTCAGCTCTCTCTCTCTCTCTACATATCCACCAACCTGTTGTTTTATATATATATATACACACACACAGATGTTCTGTAAATTTTTTAATCTGTGATTTTTAAATGACAAATTTATTTTTATAAGAAGTGATAGTTGTAAGATTATTTTTATTTTTATTGGCTAAAGCATATTTTTTGTCCTTTATGTTGATATGAGATTTCCTTTTAATCCCTTAAATTTATAGAATATATTTTTAGACCTAAAAACTCAACACAGTTAATGTTAATAAAGGAAAATGCTGACCAAACAAAACTAAGTGGTAATTATACAATGCTGATTGGGCAAGAATAGGAGGGAAGCGAGGAGGATCTGAAGTGGAAATTTGCGTGGACCTCGGGTGTTCCCCAGTAATGAATATAGATGTGATAATATGATACATAAAAGGAAGAACTCACTAGTATAAAAAAGAGCTTTAAGACTGTCTCATTTAGACTGGAGTAGAGATGTCCCAGTCCAGGGAAGGACCTTGGGAGAAATTTTTTTTGGGGGGGGGGGCAAATATATACTTATTAACTAATTAAAAATTTTATGATTATATAACATTTTTAAAATATCCAGATTTATAATAAAAGTATCTTAACAATTCTAATGTATAAGAAACCATACCTGTCTCTAGGATGTATGTCATATCAATTACAAAATGAGAAGATATCATGAAATTTCAGAAGATTGTCTGTTATATAAATATAACATATCAAACTATTAAAAGTTAACAATGTAATTTATAATACAAAATTAATAAAACATTATACTAAATGAAACAATTAAAAATTACCTACACTTAAAGTAATGATCTTCACTTTTTTTAATAACTTGAAATCGTCAATAATTGAATCAGTAGTGAAAGTGTCAGCTATTTTTCTTTCAATATGAATTACCATATTATTTGCAATAAAATCATCTTCCATCTTTAAAAAAAATGGATGAAAAAAACATACATTAAAAAAACACACACATTAGAAAATTATACCCTTGAGTCTTTACTTAAGTACTTTGGAACCCTAGAAGCCAATTACAAATCTGTGATGAATAAGAGGTTAATAATAGATGAATCTACGATGAGATGAATCTTCTTCTTCTTCTTCTTTTTTGTGATAATAAAAGAGGCTAGAAGCCAATTATAAAGAAACAGAAATTACACAGAGAAGGGAATAGATCACAAACAATTGAATAATCCCTATCAGCTAAGGAACTTAAAGTCAAAGAAGAAGGACATTAGGTTAATACGATTAGAGTCTCTAGAGATATAGTAGATGGATACCAACCAATCTCTAACCATCAATTCTTTAATACGATGAAACAGCAAGCTACCAGAGCAAAAATTATCATCAGATAAGCAAACCACCAGCGATGAGATGAATCTGCGCAGTGGACATTAGGTTTATAATAGGTTTGGACTTTGTTGCTCTGGCTTTGTTTATATTAATTTTTTAAAAAAAGAAAATTTAAACTTTTTTTTTTGGGGGGCCATGTATCTTAGAAGGTCCGTCAATGCCCCGGTCTTAAAGGAATGACCGGTGGCAATTCTGTAAATATAAAGAACATTTTGGATCACATCATTTTTCATAGGTCTTAAATATATTATTCAGACCGGATAAAAAAACAATTAGTCTTTTCAATGTTATTAAAAAAATTGAAATATCAATTACTTTATCGACAAATGTCATACAACCGGACTAATATTTTCTATGGTCCAAAAATAATAAGGAAAAATTTAAATATTGAGGTATTAAGGTTTTAAGACCAAACATGTTTATTAGCCAGTCTTAAAAATGATTCTTTTAAGACCGAACATAAAATGAGGCCGATACAAAATATAGAAAACGATTAAATAAAAAATTATTTTAATTTTAAGACCTGATTTATATATAGATCGGTCTTAAAGGTTAATGTTTAACATCGAGTACTAATTTATCCGATCTTAAAGTTTGGCCGGTACAACAATATTAAAGAAAATCAAAGAAATAATTAATTAGTTTAATTTAATTTAGTAAAAATTTATCTAGACTTTTAGGACTGTATGTTTATAAAACGTGCGGTTTTAAAAGTCCCGAGACTCTTAAGACCGTATGTTTATAAATTGTTCGCTCCTAAAAGCCCTCATTATTTAAACTTTAGGACCGTGTAGTTATAGATATCTGGTTTTAATAGTCTTCCTTTAAATATCTGACAAATCATTAATTTCAAGACAATCGAGGTTCTGGCGTTCTCCTCAAGCTAGGACCTTCTTTGTCGTCGTTTTTACCTCTCCTAATTTTGAGCAGCATTATTAGTCTACATTTTCTTTGTCAGAAAAAGAATGAAGATAATGAAAAGGACACTGAAAATTTTCAAATCAGGGCGAGGTAAAACCGATAACAATGACGGTCCAACCTTGAGAAGAATTGTCATTCTGTTTGTTTTTATTCGAATAAGGTATACGATGTTTTTTTTTATTCGATATCGTTTCTTTGCTTTCAAGACATGCATCAATATTACTTGTGAATTTCTTTTTTTGTTTCTTTAGAAAAATTATATTAACACTCATGGGCATCGAGTATCGCAGTCAATTTGTTGTTGAAATTGAAATAGACATGTATAGAAATTGAAATAAAAATTTTATTTAATATTTTCTTTACATAAAAAAAACATAAAATCTAATTGGTGTTGCGTTTATGAAACTTCTAATTAGTTTGATGGTTATGCAGCTCAATCTCTTGGGCTACCATGTACAGACGTCTGTTTCTGATGACAGTGAGCATTGTTCAAATGCACTTCCACAAGTCTTCACCTTTGGATGAGCACCTTGAAAGCGTATGGATTTGTATTATAGCCTTACTTGTCTGTTGCTGTGCAATTGAATACCACGGGAGACTTCAAAGGCAATCAACAACTGCTACTACTTTCTTGAACCTCTGTGCTAAGCTAACGTTTGCCTCAGGAAGTTTGGCATATGCTGCACCGATATCATTGTTGCTTCGTCAACCTTTCGGATTACTTGTCCTCATTGGCTGGTTTATGGTGCTGTCCATATACTTTAACTTTAACAATGAGAAAATAACAAGAATTTGTGAAAAAGTGATTTCATATGTATCTGGCCTGCGGAGGAGCGGAGTCTTAAGTCTATATGAGAGATGGTGGATACCCAAAACGACAATGCAGCAGCAAGCAATCGGCAACTAGTTTAGACTTTAATCAAAAAACAGTATATTTATCTATATGATGATGATATTGTCAGAAAGTGCTTTTCAGATGCTAATACAAAGAAGCACCAACTCTTAAAACCTGCTATGATGTATTTTTTGCAACAGTGCGTTGTGTTCTTTGTGAACAATATATTTGTTATGTGATGATGATATTGTGGGATAATGTGATGTTGTCTTATTATACTCTCCTTTCGCTATGCTCTGTTTTTCATAATCAGCATGTCATAATATGTAAAATGAAATTGACCTAATCATTTATACCAAGAAACTAACTTGAAATGGTAATTCGCCAGACCTACTCAGTCATGAAATGGGCATTTTTTAATATCTTATCCTTCAAGTAGTGATCAAAGCAAAAATCCAGAGTTAGGTTCTAGGAATAAGCTTACCCAGAGATTCTGCTTCTCGCCTCCAACCCTTCTTCCAGTCATCACCAGGCAATCAACAATAAAAAATATATAATCTATTCTTTGTTGATCAAGAATCCCCTCCCTCATGGTTTAGAAATTATATAGCCTGAAGCACACTGATATTTTGGATAAATATTATGAGAAGATGATGACAAATCAACACGCAATGGCTTTCTCAATCAATTGCAAAATTTGCTTGAGCTCCGTAAACTGGTAAAAAGATCTAAATAATCAAGTAAAAAACCTAATACAACTGACCTCATGATATATACTTCTTGGAAAAACTCTTTCTTCCAATCTGAACTAACATTCTCAGCCTTGAGAACTTTAATGGCCACGTCCTGACTACAATATGTGCCTCTAAACCTATTTTAAATGGAAGAGTTGGTTACTTGAAGAATAAAACAATATCTAACAATGATGTGATATCTGAAGGTTCATGGGAAATAGCACGTTGAGGGGAAATCATGGGTTTGAGGTATTTAATGTGAAATTTCTAACACCCTTTATATAGTTAGATGGGTTAAAGTTCATGGACACTCCATTTATGGAACTGATTTAGAGCGCTGAATTTGGGACCACTAAAATGAGGGGAAAAAACATGTAAAACGGGCTAAGTTTCATGTTAACATAAAAATCCGTCTATATATATAGACTATAAGGGATGACTATTAGGACTTCATATTTTTTTTTGGTGTTTTTGTGAAGCCCATTTATTTTTTTGGCCCAAAAAGGTGAAGCCCATTTGTTGAAAACACTCTTTCATGGTTCAAAGAAAACATGCTTTCCACGCTTTGCGAACAGATGGCTTGCTGGTCAGAGTAAATTGCTCTGACTTTGTAAGTCATGGGTTCGATTCAGCATTCTTCCATACTCACTACTCAGAATCACAAAACATGCTTTCCACTAATGTTCTTTTATATAATCTGCGAAAAAAAAAATTATTAAAAAAATTATGTAATTTTTATTTAAATTCATCCAAAATTTTTATTTCATAGGTGAAAAGAAGAAAAAACGAACATTCCCAATATTAGAAAGTTGGAACCTGCGGACAAGTTTTGAATGTGCCATCTGAAGGTTCATAGGAAACAGCGAGCCCCCTGTTGATGCATGTATTCCCGAGGTTTTTACAGTGTTGTTCTACTGTTTTTTTAACGGTCCTACTATTGATTTCTTAAAAACAGCAAATACGGCTGATAGTATCATTACTTGTGTTGTATTCTGGTCACAATTTTTTGGCAACACAAAAAAAGATTAGATGTAAGATTATCAATGCGTTTTCTTCAATTTGGATCTCAGAATCATTGAGTCTGGTTATGTTTGGCTTTTACGTAGCTGATTGACTGTATCACTGGAATCAGAGTCAAATCTTATGCTACCTGGAGTTAGTTATCTTTGATTATTTGATAACCTTGATCCCCGTTGTTTTCCACCCTGCAATATGATTCGGCTATAGCAAATAGATGGAAGATCGAAAAGTTGATATCGGATGTGATTGGATTCGTTTAGGTTACCCTCAAATATATCATGTTTCAAAATGATTTTCATCTCTCTAGGAAAATTGAACCAATTTAATCACCTTAAAGATGCTTGTCTCCAACATGTAGCTGCTGTTTTATTCAATTTCTCTGTTATTTTCACCAAGTAGCTGAAGTTTGTGTGCATATTCGAATAGCAGTTTTGCTTATTCATTCATCGGACCCGTACAATAGATTAAATAAAACCAGAGTAAACCTAATGTCTCTTATCCCGAGGGCAGTTCGACTTATTCTACCAAACAAAATATTTATAATAGTCAAACGAATAACAGAAAAGATTTAACATAGTAACAGAAAAATATTAGAATCATCCAACAGCTTGAGATGTCAAAGACGGCAATATTGAGAGCAGAGAATTCTGTATTTGACATAGTGATGATATTGTGGAAATTGTAATTTTGAGTTGGGCCTTTTGGAAAGCCGGGTTATGTACCCAAATATGCATCCTACTTTCTTATTTGGGCTGTCTTGAGTGAAAATGAAATCATGAAGCATAAAATCAATTTGTAGGGGGTGGGAAACACATTCTAAATTTAGTATGTTATATTTACTAGGATATGTTGATATCTTATATCCCCAATTCTTCAGGTGTAATTTGGTTCACTTTCCAGACTGAAAGACAGTTGTTGTCATTTATCAGGTATATGCAAAGGCAAAGGAATGCTCTGAACTACTTTCTGTGGAGGACTTTGCTATTGTCCTTGCCAAGCACTTCACATCATTTTACAGTCAGGTTGGTGATAGACAATCTAATGTTAGGCACTTCACCTCATTTTAGAGCAAAGGAATGCTCTAAAATCTTTGTTTTCAATTTGCTTTTTCACAATATTCATATGGTTTGTCATTATTTTGAGGAGAGAACAACTATCTTGTTTTTTTGTAGGTTACTACTACTATTGTGAAGATTGTGGAAAAGCCATGGGAGCGTGTTCATGTGGATGGTCAACCTCATCAACATGGTCAGTCATTCTGCAATGTTGTTTTTCTGTAATAAGTTTCTACTAGAATTTGCTTATGTAGCTTTGGAAACAAACCATTTGAAAGATCATCTCAGAATTACATTTTTGAAAGTCCATTTCTGGATATTTGATTACTTATTTCAAGGAAAAGACAGAATGCCAATCAAGAAAAATATTTTGGATATTGAAGATTCTGCTATACACATTACGTAGTGATGAATTCCCAAGTTTTTCTTTTCATTTTCTATTTTGGTCTCATTGGAAATAAGCTGGCTCCTGGGGATCGTATTGTAAATTCTGCTGAGCTCTAGGCTTGTATCTTTTACTGATTGAATAGATTTCCCTGCTAATTCTCTACCCTTTCCTTGCATATGTTTCAACGGCATTTATTATGACCACTACTTAATTGTTAAGGTTTGTGAAGAAACCATATCAATTAGTTCCAGAACTGTTTATTGATATAAATCTGTAGATTTATTCCTTTGTTTTGTTTATTTAAGGTTTCAAACTTGGATCCGAAAAGCATATACAACTGAGGCGATAGTAAAAAAGTCTGGTGCACTACAATTGACTTCTGGTGTTGAAGGATTGTCTGTGCTGAAACAACTAAGGTAAGCTTATTATACTGCTTAAATATGATTGAGATATCTCATACTGTTATATTTGTCTCCATTAGCTCCTTGACATTTCTCACCTAGTCCTCTTAGCTACATCATCTAAGACAATGATAGAGCTCCACAAGTCTCTGACCTACTTTCCCATGCGTATACCCCTCAGCCATCTCCCTATTAGACATGCATAAGAGATCTAAATCTCTCCAATATTTCTCTTTCAGATATTTCTGAGTTTGTTTGCATGAAGTTGTTAAATAAATACTAGTATGCGTAATTTGTCTTATTTTACTCTTCAAGTTCATCCTACCCCTTCAAGAGACTTTCTTGTTACTAAATGACAAAAAAATAATGGTTTTTGCTATTATAGATAGGGTGAGTTTGCTGATGTGATTATCCTCTCACTACTGATTTTGAGTTTGTTGTGAGCAGTCTGGTTTTGAGGGGTTTATAAGGGACAAGTACACAGCTCTTCCAGAAACACGGGAAAGGATGCTAGCAACAGAAGTTACGGCACTGTGGAGGTAAATATTTTATTTTCTCCACAAACATTTTGCTACAAGTAAGAATTCTTTGAAAGATAAAAGAAAGCACAGTCCAAGTACATATGCTTGATACAAGTTATTGCGACCTTAACTAACAATAAGAAGCTAGCAACATAAGTAATACAGCATTTTTGAGGTATGCTTTGTTTATTTTCAAATTATTTGTTCTGTATATGATAATGACTTGAAAAGGATATAAGAGGAGGAAAGGACAAAACCTAAGTAGTTTTGATGCATTGAGATAGTTATATACCACCCTAACAATAAGAAAAAGAAAATAGACCTTCAAGCTCAATTCTTCAAATTTCTATGAGAAATAAAGTTAAGATCCTCACTGACCAAAATTGTGACAAAGCATTTCTGTTCTAAATCACACTATTATTGATGATTTTCTCTTTAACATGGAATATATGAAATCATGCTTTTTAAACTCAGTTGATACTTTTGTTCTCATAAACAGCAACATGTATAAAGTGAACTGAATTAGGGCTTACAGTGCGTTGCTCTCCAGCTGCAGGCATTACTGTAAACATCAACATGACATCCCCCAAAAGCCACGTTTCTTTTACAGAGAACAAAAGGCAACCAGACCTTCAAGCTCACAAATTCTTAAAACTTCCAAGAGATAAAATTAAAATATACACATATAAATATATTTGTAATAAATCATTTGTATTATAAGTTGTATCACACTATTTTTGAAGATCTTCTCTTTAACATGGAATGTATGAAGTCATGCTTTTCAACTTAATGGTTTGCAGGTATTACTATGATTCTGTGCATAGAATCCCTCAAAAGCCACTTTACTGAGAAGTATCTAAGTGTCAAAAAAGTTCTAATGGACACTTTCTTTGGCCCACCAAAAGAGGGGGTCTATAGCCCTTCTGTTCAAAGAACTCCTTATCAAATGGGAAAGGCCACACTGGACAGGTTCTGCTTCTTTTGTGTGTGTGCGTGCGTTAGTTCACGTGTGGTGTAGTTGTTTATCTTTCTTTTTCCCCCTCTTCCTAAGAAAGCTCTTATCCCCTGGGTTTCAAAGTCAACAAGCGTCTGGCTGATACTTAAATGCTTATCATGAGTATGTTGGGATTAACTATTGATTTATTAATGTCTCAGATTTCCTGACATATCTTCAATCCAACTGAACATGCCAAATCTTCATTTCTTGCCTGTCAACCTCTCAAGCAAGGATAATCAAATTGTAAAGGTGTAACCGATTCTCGTTTCTTTTAAATGCTTGCTGAAGTTGATGGAGAAACTGAAGCATGATTGGAAATCAAATATGGTACACTGAATGAGATCCTCAATATTTTGAGAAAAACTAGGATTTTCGCATTTTTCCCACTAGGTATCGATTGCCGCTGCAGGTTATTCCCAATCACGAGATTCATTTACCTTGATTTTCTTCAAGCCTTTTTGTATATACTACCTCCTGTTCTAGATATAAGACTCCGTTGACTATTTTAACGAGATTAAAAAAGTTAAATAAATTACTTTAAGATATTTATTTTTATCATTTTCTCTCCAAATTAATTTTTCTGACTTCTAAATTAATATATAATCTAATGATACACAGCATAGATATTATGATTGAGTAATTAATTTAGCCTTCTTAATCTCTAGAAAAAAAGAATTCGACTAGGTTTTATATTTAGAACTAGAGAGAGTACTATTTAATTTAGAATTAGTGTAAACTAGCCAAGCGCCTCGTAGCGCGATGGCACCAGTGCCAGCCTTAAGAGCTGGCCTTCTCCCTTGTCCAAAGTTCGAGCCCTGTCTCCCCCTCCCCCCAACTGGCTGTATCAAAAAAAAAAAAAAAGAGTAAGTGTAAACTATATGCACTCACCCATAAGTACATACATACGAGAGGTGTGAAGTAAGTGATTTAAATTGACCTGCACAACCATCAAACTAATTTGAAGTTTCATAATGGCAACACTAAACAAAGAACCAAAAGGGCCGGATAGCAAGAAATTAATGCTTTGTTTTTATGCGAATATACCTACTCCAGCCTTCCTAGATTAGGGCTTAAGCCCAATGTAAATTGAGGCTATTATATTAATATGAACATGGTAGTAAAAAATCGTTTTAAAATGTAAAAACGTCGTTTTTACGTTTTATTTTGGGTTAAACACGTTTCGTTGTGGAAAAAACGATTTCAGAGTAAAAACGTAAAAAACGCCGCGATAAAACGTAAAAACGCTGCGTTTTTGCAAAAAGCGCCGAGTTTATTAAGGGACTTAAGTGAAAGTTTTAAAAGTTCTGGAGATGAACTAAAGTGAGAATTTTCAAACTATTTTGGGGCCGAACTGAAATTTCAAAAACATCTGGGTCCTTTTTTGTCATTAATAAATAAAGATCATTTTACCCCTAATTATACGTAATTCAATACAAATGTTCCTAACTCAACTTAGTACTTAATCATACAATAATGTCCCAGAAAATGCATTAAAAATCTCAATTTAATAATGTAAAATCATATAAAAAAATATAGTTTGATCAATGACAATGTTGGACATTTTGATTGATATTGCATTGATCAATATATGTGTATATGATGGCAGGTACCTTACTTTTCTCAAATTTTTTTTATATACATATGCAGGTAAAAACTCCGTTTTATTTTATGATTTTACGTTTTACGATTTTTCATTCTCCTTCTGTTTTTAGATAAAAACTACGTTTTTACTACCATGAATATGAAGAAATATGAGTTAAAAAGAGAGTTTTTCCTCATAGTTGTATTTATTCTCATGAAACTGTATGTATTTAAGCGTTACATCTATTTTTATATGACTATATATAAACTATATATAGGATGTGTGATAGAAAAAGTATGTGATCTATATAATAACATATATAAATTAATGTTATCTTCCCTCTAAAAAAAAGTTCTCTTTATATATGTTTTCTTCTGTTTGTTTTTTTGGCATATTTGTTGTATAATGTAATCAGAGTCCGTATCGGTGTTTCAGTTTCATATAAATATTTCAGCTAGTCAATCGAATTCAAAGTACGCCTGAAATTTTTACGAGATGAAAATTAAAAAAAATTATACTAAAAGTTAGACTCGTAATAGTTATAAATTTTTTTGAATAGGCATATTAAATACATATAAATAATGCCAGCGCCTTAGTAGCGAAGTGGCATGGGAGTCAGTATTAATTGGCCTCCCTCCCCCATGTCCAGGATTCAAACTCTGCCCGCTCCCCTACTATGATGTATAAAAAAAAAATACATACAAATAATAAAGACGTTGTTATGGACCTAAGAACATGGGCCACGAAGCCCAATCCATCATGCCATCATCTGCGGTAACTACCCCCACTAATATCGCCACTCACAGCATACCCCGGGGTCACAAACCCATGAATAGCCGAGTATCTCGGATGTGAATCCTAACTACCACTCCCTATAAATAGGAGATCACTCCACTGGTGAACGGTACGCCGTATCAACTCATTTCCCTTCTCACTAAGCACACACCCCACACCCAGTGGCTAAACGCCGAAATTCTATTCGAACTACGTTGTCTTTGATCCCTGACTCAGGGTACGTAGGCCCTAGGCGGTGATCCTAGTTCAAGCCATAATCCAGATCGACACAATCCACACACGAACATTTGGCGCCGTCTGTGGGGACCCTAAAAAGGTCGACCACAAGGTTCTAAGGTCACATATCAATGGCAAGATCAAAGAGAACTTTAACAACTCCGAGTACGCAGGAGCCGGAAGAACATGGACAACAAATGATGCAAGCGGAGCAACATGATCGTACCGACCCCGACATGGAACAGGTAATCGTCGAGACGGAAGGAGAATCAAACGCGGCCGACACCGACATCCCACAGAATGACGTGTTAGGGCATGAGGAAACTCAAGCTGCTGAAGGTGGTGTTCAGGGGGAAGTTCAGGTGGTCAACCCGGACATTCTCTTGCTGCAGAACACAATAGGTTCCATCCTAAACAGAATGGAGGGAATGGAAACCCGCCACAGTCTGCAAATTCAAGAAAGCGCTCATGTGCACCAGGAAGAAATGGTCCGACATGATGAGGAATGGAGGAATTTCTTCCAGCAATATGCTGACCAAACTGACAAAAGGAGTTCTGCAACCAACAAAGATGAGGCGGGACCAAGTCGGCATGGCTCCCACTCCCATGGGGAGCGACCGAGTAACGGGCGCGATAGAGACCGAAGTAGAGACCAAGGGCAATCTCGGGAAAATGATCGAGATGAGCAGAACAAACGTTCGGGCAATAATGGACATTCCGAAAGACAAGGCCGGACTGCCGGCACTAATGAAGAAACTGATAGGCGCGATCCAGTGTCAACTAGGGCGCAAACAGGCGGAAACCCGAGGTCCTCAAGGGAGCGGGTCACACCCCCTTCGGACGAGGGCGACAGAGACAGAGTAATAACTCCCTTCACGAAAAAGATCATGGTAGCACCTTATTCGAAAGGCCTTGACACTAAGGACTTCCCTAAGTATGACGGCAGTCAGGACCTGCAAATCCATATCAGTAACTTCAAGATGGAAATAATGGTAAAGGGATACTCCAGACCGATCATAGCGCGTTTATTTGCAGGAACTCTGCGAGGACCTGCACTGATATGGTTCAACAGTCTGCCGGCCGACTCCGTCCCGGACCTCAAGGACTTGGAAGGCAAGTTTTTGCTCCACTTTGCCCTAAGTCGCAAGCAGCCTAAGACAGAGTTTCAACTCGACCAAGTACGACAGGGACCTGGAGAAACTCTTCAGAAATATTTGGAGCGATTTAATAGTACTGCTCTGCAGGTTCCTGGTTTGAAGGACGAGGTGCAACTGCACTGTGTGATGGCGGGCTTGGACAAAAGTTCGCCATTAAAGAAGTCAATCATGAAGCGCCGCCCGACGTCGTTGAATGAGTTCAGAGATCGCACAAAGCAGTATATAGAAATGGAGCAAATGGAGGCAATGAATCATGTACCAGCTCGAGAATCCTCAAAAAGATCCCCATCCCGGGGGAAGGATCGCTACAATGCGGACAAACAACGTGACCGAGGTAGGGACAGAGTACCACGAGGAAGTCGGGCAGAAGGAAAATACGAAACGTATATGCCGCTGAAGGTGCTGCGAGCCCAAATTTGGAAAGAAGTCTCCTCAACTGAAATGAAATATGTAGAACGACCACGACCAATGCGGGCGAACCAACCTTTAGACAAGTCCCGATATTGTGAATTTCACGACCAAAATGGTCACACGACCGAAGCTTGTTGGGATTTAAGGGATGCGATTGAAAAATTTGTGCGGGAAGGGAAACTCCGTCGATACGTAATACAAACTCAAGGCCGACAAAACAAACGGCCGAACAGAAGTAGGAGCCCGCAGGATGTGAGGAAAAAGCAACAGGGGGACAATTCTAAACGCAACGATGGGGACGAGTTTCCAGAGTCAAGGTTTGTCTGCAGTGCGATCGTGGGTGGTTTTGGAGGAGGAGGAGACTCTTCCAACCAGCGAAAGAAGTATCTTGAGGAGGTTATGTCAATTGTAGACCGACCCAAGTTCAAGAGGGGAAAGAAAAAAGAAGAGCCCATATTGGGATTTTCATAGGAAGACTTTGATGACGTGATACCTGGGCATAATGACGGCCTGGTGATCACGGGGGTAATCGATGACTGCCAAGTTAAGAAGGTGTTTGTCGACAACGGGAGTGCAGTAGATATAATCTTATGAGATGCATTCAAGCGAATGAGGCTAGACTCTAAGGATTTGAAACCATGTAGGACCACGTTGACCGGGTTCAACGGCGAAGATACCCGTCCTAAAGGGTTTATTGATTTGAAGTTGACTCTGGGAACTACAGAAGCTTTCAAGACCGAGGTAGTTCGGTTTGTGGTAGTGGATTTCCCCTCACCTTACAATATGATCTTGGGGAGGCCGACTATTCACTCCTGGAACATGCTGGTATCGTCAAACCACCAAAAATTAAAGTTCATCAATAAAAAGAATCAGGTGATAACGATCAAAGGGGATCAGAAGGACTCCCGTAAATGTTATTTCGAGGCAGTCCAAGAAGGAAAATTGGCAAGTAAAGGAAAAGCGTGTAGCAACGCGGTACAAGTAGTTGAGTTGGACCTGAGGGAGGAGGACAAGGCACGCAAAGCAGAGCTCGGCGAAGAGTTAGAAGACCTCGTCCTAGGAGAAGATTCGGAACAGGTCACAAAAATAGGGAAAACTTTGAATCCCGAAGTTCGTGCAGAGTTGCAAAAATTTTTGGTCAATAACAGGGACGTGTTCGCTTGGAGGCCGTCTGAGATACCGGGGATTGACCCCGAGTTTTGTTGTCATAAGTTGGCTATTCCACCAGGATCAGCGCCAGTAGCGCAGAAGAAAAGAAACATCGGTTCCGATCGTGGGAAGGTTTTGGACAACCACGTCCAAGAATTGCTTGAGGCTAGATTTATAAGGGAAGTACAGTACATCACGTGGCTGTCCAATGTTGTCATGGTGAAAAAACCAAACGGCAAGTGGCGGGTATGCGTTGACTACAAGGATCTGAATAGAGTATGCCCAAAGGACACGTTTCCTATGCCCAACATAGACCAGCTAGTGGACCAATCATCCGGATTTCAGTTGCTTTCATTCATGGATGCGTACTTGGGATATAACCAGATTGCCATGCACCCTGAGGACCAGGATAAGACCGCCTTCATCACCAATAGTGCTAATTACTGTTATAATGTAATGCCTTTTGGTCTCAAAAATGCAGGGGCAACATATCAGAGGATGATGACTAAAGTGTTCAAAGACCAGCTCGGGAAAAACGTGGAGGTATATATTGACGACATGATAGTCAAGTCGAAAGAGCAAAGCGGTCATATCCAAGACCTCGACCAGACCTTTGAGAAGTTAAGAAGGCACAAGATCCAACTGAACCCGGCAAAGTGCGCTTTTGGAGTACCCTCGGGAAAGTTTCTGGGTTTCTTGTTAACAAGCCGGGGCATAGAAGCCAACCCGGAGAAGTGCAGAGCAATCCTGGACATGAGGGTCCCGACAAACAAAAAGGAAGTACAGCAGTTGACGGGAAGACTAGCGGCCCTGACTAGATTCTTACCCAAGTCGGCCGAAAAGTCACTCCCCTTTTTCAAGCTGCTCAAGAAGCAAGCGTCTGGAGGATGGAACTCGGACTGTGAGGATGCTTTCGACAAGATTAAGCATTGCTTATCTTCCCCCCAGTGCTTTCAAGACCAGAGCCTAATGAGAAATTAATTCTTTACTTATCTGTGGGGGAAGAAGTAGTCAGTGCGGTTTTGATAAGGGAAACCGGTCAGGAACAAAAGCTGGTATATTTCGTGAGTCGGGTATTGCAGGGGCCCGAGGTCAGATACCAAAAGCTTGAGAAGATGGTGTTCGCTTTACTAACAGCGGCACGGCGGCTAAGGCATTATTTTCACAGCCATTCTATTGTAGTCCGGACGAACCAACCGCTACGGCAGATCCTGCATAAGCCGGACTTGGCAGGTAGGATGACAAATTGGGCAATTGAATTGTCCGAATTTGATATTACGTACGAGGCCCGACAAGCGATCAAGTCACAGGCGTTGGCCGACTTCATAGGGGAGTCGACTTTCGTCCAAGGACAAGGAATGAGAACAGAGCCTTGGAAAGTCTTTGTGGATGGCTCTTCCAATTTACACGGAGGTGGCGCCGGGGTTATTGTTGAAAACCTCGAGGGCGTCGCAATAGAATTGTCTCTCCGACTGGAATTCCCGATGTCCAACAATCAGGCCAAATACGAAGCCTTGTTGGCAGGATTGTCTCAGGCAAAAGAAAGCGGAGCTCAGAGAGTACACGTCTCAACGGACTCGCAACTAGTAGCTTCCCAAATTCAGGGATCATACCAGGTAAAGGGACCGTTGTTGGCTAAGTATTTGGCCAAGGTAAAGGAGATTATGGCCCAATTTGATGAGGTGACAGTAGCACATATCCCAAGGGTGGAGAATACAAGGGTTGACGTATTGTCCAAATTGGCAAGCACTAGGTGCCCGGGAAGCCTGAAAACCGTCGTCCAACAAAACCTCCCAGAACCAAGTTGTGTAATGTTGATTACGAACTCGGAAGACTGGAGGAAACCAATTGCGGACTACTTGGAGCGAGGAATTATTCCCGATGATAACATGCAGGCAAGGAACGTGGTGAAGGCAGCAGCTGCTTACACGATGGCGGACGACCAGCTTTACCGAAAGGGTATACATGCACCTCTGGCAAAATGTCTCGGGAGCGACCAAGCCCAATATGTCTTGGCAGAGATACATGAGGGCATCAACGGGCAATACATGGGAGCCAAGGCACTTGCGTGGAAGGCTATTCGGGCAGGATATCATTGGCCCACTATGGCTCGAGACGCCAAGGACCACGTCTAAAAATGTGAAAGCTGTTAGAAGCATGGAAAGATCATCATAATGCCACCATCCGACTTATAGGCAATCACGGCACCATGGCCATTTTTTAAATGGGGAATGGACCTACTAGGACCCTTCAAACCAGCTCCCGGTCAGTTGAAGTGGTTCATAGTGGCAGTAGATTACTTCACTAAGTGGGTGGAGGCGGAGCCGCTGGCAACGATAACCTCGGCCAAAACCCAGAAATTCTTCCGAAGGAACATCATCTCCCAATTTGGGATTCCGGCCGAGATAGTTACGGACAATGGTACACAATTTGCAGACCGGGGGTTCCGGAAAATGATGTCTAAGTTTCAAATTAAACACCACTTCGCTTCGGTAGAATATCTGCAGTCCAATGGGCAGGCGGAGGCGGCAAACAAGATCATTGTGAATGGGTTAAAGAAGCGAATGGAAGAGGCCCAAGGTGACTGGGTTGAGCACCTCTACTCGGTACTTTGGGCATATCGAACAACGGTACAGACATCTACGGGGGAAACCCCTTTCAGGCTTACTTATGGTTGCGAGGCCATGATACCAGTGGAAATTGGAGAACCTTCCTTAAGGAAGTTACAAGTTTTTCAGGAGCGAGTTAATAATGAGGCAATTGCAGTCGAGTTGGATTTGATTGACGAGGTTCGCACCGCTGCGCACCTAAGGGATGTGGCTACAAAACGGCTGATCATGGCTCACTATAACAGGAAGGTAAAGCCCCGCTCATTCGAGAAGGACGACTTGGTCCTCCGAAGAGCAGACATCGGCAATAAAAATGCCCGAGAAGGAAAGTTGGCAGCCAACTGGGAAGGCCCTTACAGGATCAAGGAGAAACTCGGGTCAAGCGCTTACATTCTGGAGACTCTCAACGGAGAGGCGCTGAAAAGAACTTGGAATGCAGATAAACTTAGGGCTTACTACAGTTAAAGCAATTTGCTACATGTTAAGATCCCTTATTTTCAGTTCTCATTTAATCGTTTCTTTGTTCAGACAATTTAATTGCGAGTTTAAAACTTGCTTTTTATTGTGAGGATTTCAGTTAATGAAATAATAGGCTACATAGCCGAGTTTAGTCTTATTCAGGCTATCAACGTATATATGAACCCCGAGTTAGTTCATTTATCATGGTACTAAAAGAGCATTATGAACCCCGAGCTGGTTCATAAATCAGGCCGCTAAAAGCATGTGTGAATCCCGAATGATTCATAAATCATGAAGCGAGTAAAACGCCAGCGGGATAATCCGTTAAATACGAGTCTAAGCTTGACCGTATAGCGGCAAAGCCGCCAAAAATAGACGGACGGGAACTCGAGTTGGATGATCTGCAGTTACCGTATCGTCTTAAATGGCCATAATAAAAAAAAACATGCGCGAATGGTACGAACGTATGATTTCGTGAATCATGTAACTCGGCAATGTAAATGCTGAAAATAAAACTAAGGCACTTCAATCGACCTTGATCACGTCGACCGGTTGCCTTGACAAAAAGAAACAGTTTGATTGAAATATAGATAAATGCTAAAAATCATGCTCATATTGATCAACTGTTCATTACAAAACCCAAACACGGGCATAAAGTTTACAAAGCCAGAAAAGAAAAAAGCCTACAAATCGAACACTTGAGAAGCACCCGGGCCATCAAGAGCCTGTCCATCCCCAGTAGTTTCCTCAGGACCTAAGTTAGCTGAAGGAGCATCCACATCGGGAGTCGGGTGAAAAATCCCGCCTTCAACATAGGCGTTAACATGCGCTTGCGTCAAGTCCAGGGAAAACTGAGGATTTAAAAACTGTGCTTGCTCCAGGGCATTGTCAAAGGCATCCATCACCCCTGTCTTTAGCATCTCTACGTCCTGGTTGGCATGTTCGAGGGCAGTTTGGCTAGTTTCGAGAGACAACGTTAGCCTTGCAACCTTGTCCTTGTACTTTGCCACCTCGTCCTTGCACGTTGCCAACATTGCCAAATCTTGGTCGTGGACTTGAAGGTGATGGGTGACCTCGGATTCTGCTTTGTGAAGCTTGTCACGAAGTCCAACAATCTCGTCCGACAAGCTTGCCTTCTCGGCTTGAGCCACGAGGAGCTCTTTTTGGGCTTCAGCTACCCGATCATCGGCTGTTTGCTGATTGGCCTTTAAAGCCTTTATCTCTTATGCCTGTTCTCCAACCCAGTCCTTAAGTTGGGCAGCCAGATGACAAACGCCGGCATTTTTCATGTTCATATGCTCCAAATCCCTGAGCTCTTTTACCTCCCGAGATGAAATCATCTTCCTATCATAGAAGTGAGAAGGAGCCTGGAGACCCGAGCGAAGGCCCGTCGGAATTTTGTTTTCCCAAAGATAAGACTTCGGGAACTTCACCACGGGTACAGCTGAGGAGGACGGATCATCAGAGGCCGCCCTCTCGGGCTCAACAACACGAAGGGCCAGGGGAATGTCGTCTTCAGCCTCTTCCTCCGGCTCAGCCTCGAGGGTTTTCTTCTTCCTCAACCTCTTGGTTTTCTTCGTCGGGGGAGGATCGAAAGGTTCAGGAACAGATGCCCCCCTCTTGGTAGTAGGAGTCATAGGCCGAGATGACGTGGCGACGTTCAAAGGGCGGGCAAGGACGTTAAGATAATCGGGCCTTTTACCCATCGGATCACCTAAAAGACAGAAAAACAAGAGACGAGTTAAAATCAAATTCGTCAACAATATACTGCAAAAACAGATAAAGCAATTGTCATACCCGCAGTGGGTGATTTTTGTACAAAAGAAAATATGTAATTGGCTGAGTCCTCTAAGGGCTCTTTATAGACAAAAGTGGAAATAAAAGCAACGGCGTCTTTCTCCTGTGCAGTCATATGAGAAAGGGGGTAAAAAAATCCTTGGCATCAAATCGGTGGTGCTCTCCGGTCCAATACAAGGGGAAACGACCTTCAAGCTCCCCAGAAGCAGAGGTCTGAAGAAACCACGGAATCTTACCCGCCTTGGCAGAAACCTTAAAAAAGGAGTTCTTGAAGCCCTTCCACGAATCCGTGAAAGGCTTGAGAAACTTACGACCAAGTGAAGCCCAGAGAGAAGTCCATCCAAACTCGAATAAATCTCTGTCCATTGAAAGATTGTTCTCTAGCGGAACAAAGAAGTAGCAGAACACTGGCACGGAGCAAACTAGGTCATACTTATGACAGAAACTTTCGAAGGCAATGGCAAAGGCCCAGCCATTAGGATGAAGTTGAGAAGGAGCTAAGTGAAAGTGGCGGAGAAGCGGCATTTGGAAGTTGGAGAAAGGAAATTCCAGCCCAAGTCAGGAAACAATGTGTTTGTAGAAGAAAAAGAATGGAGTTTCATCCTCCCGACATCCCGAGGCCACTGACTCGCTAGTTGAAGGCTGGGATACGGTGTAACAATCACCACCCCGGATTACTTTAGCGATTGTTTTAGCCGAAGATCTATTCCTCATATCGGTAACGACTTCACTGACGGCATATCGGTTGATAGTCGCCATTACGGGAATACCAGAGGAAACGGACTCGCCGGCCTCCGATTGGTTGGTTTGATGAGTGGAAGAAGACATAAATACCTATATAAAAAAAAATACTGAGTCAAAACTCGGGGGTACCTGAAGTCTTAAGATTTTCAAGAGTTTGAGACGCCAAAGGCAATAAAGGAGGGAAAGCGGCAGCAGATCTCCAAGGCCTTTGTTTACAGCGACAACGGTCCAAGGTCTGCTCAGCTTCTTGTTCAAGTCCCCGATTAGAAAAGTCGATGGCCTTATACATACATTCCTCGCAAGGAGTGTTGTCTTCGGCCGGACGACCCCGGGCGGAACTGTCAGGAGCCACATATCGGGCAACCAAATGGCCTGGCGAGGCAGTGGATAACGGCTCAAACGCCCGAACTTGAGGGGATCTTCGGCCTCTGCTACCAGGGGACGGACTGGAACCTCGGGAAGAACGACCACCCCGGGAAACAGTAGTACCTCGGGTGGAGCTCCCTCCTCGGGAGGATCCGCTGCCATACGAGGGACGAAGCAAGTCTTCCATCTTTTCTTTTTCACCGGGAAGAATTGACCACAACCACATTTTAGTTCGGCCAGGAACTCTTTTCAGTAGTTCTCTATCCTCCTCGGGGATGGGCCGACCATACATGTCTACTAGTGGTGGCTGGGGATCCATCTTTTGAAAAACGGCTAAAATATACAAGTCGTATGCAGTTGGGATTATTAAGCAGATTAAGCAGACAAGAATAAAGTCAAGAGCTCGAAAAAGCGTAAATGGTGCAACGAAGTTAAAAAATACAAGTGGCTCTCATCTTCCCAGAGATCCCAATTTTCTAACGACTCAGATAAGGTAACTTCACTATGGTTCTCAACATTTTCTTTCCTTCAGAGAGGAATTCAGGATCGTCATTGTCGTTTAAAACCACCCACCAAGAACAGAAGAACATTTCAAGGCAACATCAAGAACAAAAACCCAGGCGTGCAAAGACGTTAATGAACGAAATAGGGACTTAAAGAAAGCATTTCAAGATCGTTACGATCAACCAAAGCGAATAAATTGAAAATGCCGAGAAAACTTACTTGCAAATGCGTAGAAGATGAAGTCTGAGCAAGAAAAACTAGAGAAAAGGTTGCTTTGAAAAAGAAGAACTTCACCAGAATAGAGATGCGCGAAATGGGAAGAGCGGAGAGACAAAACACCTGTACTTATAAGGAAATTAACACGCACGACGGTTCACTACCCAGAGGTCTCACCGGTTACGAGGTGCCAGGGAAGGTGACTGTACAGATTTCAGAAATTTAATTGGAGAACAATCGACGGGGATAGGGCTAAGCCCTATTAAAACCCTAAAAAGCAGTCATGACTGATAGAAAATGACGTAGCACATTAATGAGCGCGATAACCGATGGTGGCTTTTCGAAGAACGCGGCGTTGCAGATTCAAACGAAGTGGCTAGAAGAAACGATGCCCCAAACATCCAAGGGTAAGTAAAAAGGCGGTCATGGCGGTGGATATGACCACGAGCTACCTGACAGGAGGTATCTCGGGTAATAACACACCTCGGCAGAAGCAAATCTTGGTACAAACCACCAAATTTTTTGGGGAAGCCCGGCGTGTATGACGAAACAAACTCGGTAATTCTTAGAAAAGAGTTGTCAACTCCATAACATACAAGGCCAGATGTGCACATAGTCCTAAAGGCATACTAGAGTGATCGGACTATGAGAATCAAATCGAGTTAGCCCAGATGATACTAAGTCGGGAATGATCAGCGACGCACCCCGACACCCCAAGCACTGGTGTTATCGGGCTGGGGGGCAACTGGGCGGATAATAATTCATTTGCAAAACTGAAAGGATAATAATTCATTTGCAAAACTGAAAGACGTGCCATAGCCAAGATTAAGTCTCGAAAAACAGCTGTCAAAGCAAACAACAACTCGGAGTTGATGCATGATTCAATCGAGCAACCAATACATCCCGGCAGTTCATAAACCTGAACTACCGGCCTGGGGGGCAACTGTTATGGACCTAAGAACATGGGCCACGAAGCCCAATCCATCATGCCATCATCTGCGGTAACTACCCCCACTAATATCGCCACTCACAGCATACCCCGGGGTCACAAACCCATGAATAGCCGAGTATCTCGGATGTGAATCCTAACTACCACTCCCTATAAATAGGAGATCACTCCACTGGTGAACGGTACGCCGTATCAACTCATTTTCCTTCTCACTAAGCACACACCCCACACCCAGTGGCTAAACGCCGGAATTCTATTCGAACTACGTTGACTTTGATCCCTGACTCAGGGTACGTAGGCCCTAGGCGGTGATCCTAGTTCAAGCCATAATCCAGATCGACACAATCCACACACGAACAGACGTTAAAAAAAAATAAACATTTGTTGTAAATGAAGCCCCAAAAGCGTGTACTACTTGTCAATTGATTTTGTTTTCTTTATGTAAAGATAAATATCATTTTATTGTCTGAGGTATTATACATATTTATATATATAATATAATTAAAAGTGTTGTAGTTTCCAACAAAGAGGTTTATTTTCCCCTTCATTTAAGCCAGCCATCAAATCGTCATAAGTTTTGGAAGAGCCATCCTAAAAAATTACGGGGATATAATCAGTGGCGGACCCAGGATTTGATATTTGTGTGTGCATAATTAGTAAGGGATTTGGCTCCCGAAATTTTTTTTAAAGAAAGTTTTAAATGCATTAAAAATCAAATGAATATAGACAAGAAAAGAAAAGAAAAGTTCAACTAAGCATAGAAAAATAATAATTAAGAGTCAACTAAATTAATACAACAGAAACAAAAGCATTCTTTGATTCTTCATTTCTTGAAAATATTACATTATATCTTCATTATCAATCTTATTAAGTATATCACGTTCAACATAAGTTAGTATACATGAGTTAAATCAATCATCACTTATCCGATTACGTAATTTATCCTTAACAAAAGTCATTGAAGAAAAAACCAGCTCAACATTAACAGTTGCTACCGGTAGAATGCGTGCCAACTTTATCAACAAATAGACTAGTGGATAAACAATATCCTTTCTCTTCTTGGAACCTTCCTGAGCCCTATGAGATAGAGAGTTGCTAGTGGCGGAGCCACAATTACGAATTAATTTAGAGAAAAAGATAATTATGAATATTTTAAGGGTAAAAGATTTCTCTAATCACTAGAGATAAAATTATTTCTCATACTTTAATGTAACATATTTCCCTTTATTAATTTCTCCCACCAAAAATTAACTAAAGAGCATAGCAGAGGGAGTATATATACTTATAATTGGGCATGTACGAACCTCATACCACTTGATTTCTCACTACATTTGGAGAGCAGCATTAGAAACGCACCATGGTTCGCAGGGTCCACGTTTGGCTGCCAAGTGCAATGCACCACTCCCTTCATTATTTTTTTGTTCCATTTTTTTATGTTTGCATGTGCACCCAGTGGCAACACCGTGGATCCGCCAATGGATATAATAACCCACGTAATATAATCTTTATGCAAAAAAGTGTGATAAAAAAAATCTTTGTGCAGAAACATGTTGTTGCTAAAATCTATTCAAACTGAAATTACACATATCTTGAGACATCAGAATTAAAGTTAAATCCTCACTTTTCACCCGGAAAAAAAGTTAAATCCTTACAAATGATATAAACAAACATGTCATAATGAGAATTAGATTATGGAAGAATTAACATACTACACAGTATGTGTAAGTGATAAAAATATGCCTTTAATGCTTTTAATATGCTTATTTCTTAAATTACTACTCTTTAGGTCTTAAATATGAGATAAAGTGGATATTTTTTGAGAGATTAATGAAGTTGATTAAATTATTTTGGAGTTATTTTTTTCCTCTAAATTAATTAGTTTGACTAATAAACTAATGTATAATCTAAGAACACACAAAATATAATATGATTATGTAATTTATTTAGTTTTTCAATCTCTTAAGATCAAAGCAAAAAAAGGTTAACCCTATCGAATATTTATGATTAGATGGAGTAATATTAATGTAATGTTTGACAAAACCAAGGAGATACAAGCCCTATTCACTTTGGAGAAAGCAGGGCAGGAAAACATAGAAGCGGCTTAGGTCCACTTCCCCCTGACGTCAACTTCCCCAAACTACACCGTTTTTGACACAAACAGTGCAGATCATGCCGTTTTTATTTTTTTTATTTTTTAAAGATACCGACGGGTACTAAAAAGATACTTTAGGATACTGATCGATACTGAAAAAATGCTTCCTGATCTTGAAAAATTATTTCAATATCTTGAAAAAATAATTCAGGGTACTGCGTGGTACTAAAAATATACTTAAGGATACTGATTGGTACTGAAGAAATACTTCATGATCTTGAAAAATTATTTAAGTATCTTAAAAAAAGAATTCAGTGTATTGACTAATACTAAAAATATATTTAAGGATACTAACTGACACTGAAAAAATACCTCATGGCCCTGAAAAATTATTTTAGAATATTGAAAAAATAACCAATCAGTAACTTGAAATATTTTTTCAAAATCATGAAGTATTTTTCAATACCAGTCAATATTCTAAAATATATTTTTAGTGGCAGTTAGTATACTGAATTAATTTTTCAAGATCATGAGGTATTTTTTTTTAATACCGATTAATATCCTGAAGTATCTTTTAGTACCCGTCGATACCCTAAAAAAATAAAAAAGCTTGAGCTACACTATTTACATAAAAAACGACGCAGTTTGGAGAAGGGGACAATAGGGAAAGTGAATCGCGCTTACAAAAAACAGAGGAGATACAGAGCTTAAGATTAAAGTAAAAAGGTTCCTTGTATATTTCTTGCAGCGGCAGTGGTGGTATATAATTACAGAGACACACTGATTTGACGACGAAGACTACGAGACACAGAATCAAGGATTTTCTGTAATTTGCATGCATTTGAAAGCTCTGAATTTGATGATATATATTGCAAAGATGGAGTTGAAATGGAATGGAAACGGAACTTGTAATACTGACGTGGTCGTGAGTGAAGTAGCCATGGCTTGAGTTGAGTTTTCTGTGATGGCCGAACTGATTTATTCCTGATCAACTCAGAGAGGATGGGGAAGTCAAAGCCTTTTACGCCCACAGGCTGATGAGCGAAGGGAAATACTGGGAAAATTTTATTTAACTCCGGGACAAGAGAATATACAATAAAATGGTTTTTAAAATTTCAAAATTATATTTAAGTTTTGTGATACTTTTTTATAATAAATTCTAATTCTAATACCAAGTCCATGGATATTTAGTAATTGGAATTTATTGCAAAAAAAATTTCACAAGACTTGTATACAATTTTAGAATTTTAATGAACAATTTTATCGTATTTTTTCAAGTTTAAAACCTAAATACAATTTTCCTAAAAATATAAGATTTGCTGAGGTGTCATTGATGACAGGGCAGGGAAGACGAAATAGAATATTCTCTTCTTCAAGCGAATTTTCTTGACTTTGATTAATTTAAAAATAAAACTAATTACAAGAATTAAATTTATCATAAAATTTAAACCATTTTCAATACTAAATTTAAAATATTAATTTCTACTATCTTTTATGATATGGAGAGAGAAGTTTTTTTTCCTCATATTTCTAATTTATATTATTAAATTTTTTATATAAATATACACTTTTACTTTTTATTTATTATTGTGTAAGCTTTATTTTGATAGGGATAATGTATTTTTTTGGGGAAAATTACACACATGTCCCAAGAAATAGAGATATTTACATTTAGGTCCCTTGAATTCATGAAATTCCACAAAAGTCCCTAGGAACTTCTATGTAATTATTTGTGGAAGCAAAATTACTTTTTTACCCATTTGAAAATGCCTCTAGATCTTAGAATTGAAAAATCCAGATTTACAACAAGAAATTCTATATTTACAACAGCAAATTCCTATTTTAATAACAAGTTTTGAAAGCCTGGATTTTTTCAATTCTGAGGTCCAGAGGCCATTTGCAACAAGAAATTTTATATTTACAACAGCCAATTCTTATTTTAACAACAATTTTTGAAAACCTGGATTTTTTCAATTCTGAGGTCTAGAGGTCATTTGCAACAAGAAATTTTATATTTACAACAGCCAATTCTTATTTTAACAACAATTTTTGAAAACCTGGATTTTTTTCAATTCTGAGGTCCAGAGGCCATTTGCAACAAGAAATTTTATATTTACAAAAACCAATTCTTATTTTAACAACTTTTGAAAACCTGGTTGTTTTCAATTCTGAGGTCCAGAGGCCATTTGCAACAAGAAATTCTATATTTACAACAACAAATTCATATTTTAACAACTTTTGAAACCCTGGATTTTTTCAATTCTTAGGTCCAAAGGCCATTTGCAGCAAGAAATGTTATATTTACAACAGCAAATTCCTATTTTAAAAACAACTTTTGAAAACCTGGATTTTTTCAATTCTGAGGTCCAGAGGCCATTTGCAACAAGAAATTCTATATTCACAACAGCAAATTCCTATTTTAACAACAACTTTTGAAAACCTGAATTTTTTTAATTCTGAGGTCCCAAGGCCATTTGCAATAAGAAATTCTATATTTACAACAGCAAATTCCTATTTTAACAACAACTTTTGAAAACCTGGATTTTTTCAATTCTGAAGTTCAGATACCATTTACAACAATAAATTCTATATTTACAACAGCAAATTCCTATTTTAACAACAACTTTTAAAAACCTGAATTTTTTAATTTTGAGGTCCAGAGGCTATTTCTCTTTTGGGCAAAAAAGTAATTTTGCTTCCTCACATAATTACACAGAAGTCCCTAGGGACTTCTGTGTAATTTCATGAATTCAAGGGACCTAAATGTAAATATCTCTGTTCCTTGGGACCTGTGTGTAATTTCCCCTTTTTTTTGGTATAAGGGATAATGTATTTTTTTTTTATAAGATACGATGTATATTAAATACTCTATCCGATCCTGATTATAATAGTTAGTTGACTTTTTTGGAGATTAAAGCTAATTAAATTACTTTAAAGTTTTTTATTTTTATTTTTTTTCTTCAAACTTATTAGTTTGACTAATAAACTAATATATGATCTAAGAATATTTAACATATAAAATGATTAAGTAATTTATTTAGCTTCCTTAATCTCTCTAAAAAAAATCAACTAGCTCTTGTAATTAGGACCGGAGACAGTATGGGTAAAGTTGAAAAGTTATTATTGGGTATGAGTGAACCAGGCCCAAACCCAAAAACCTTCCTTGTATCAGAGATCATACGGACCAATATGCTTCTTTCATGAATGTAATAAACCTTCGACCACCAAAAAAAAAAAGTAATAAACCTCGCATAAATGACCCCGTTGTCATCGTCAAAACTATTAAATCCACCAGGACGCAGATTTTAAAATAAACACTGTTGTCATCTTCTCCCTTCTCAGAACATCCAGTGCCCCCGCCACAATCAAACTCGATCAATATGCCAATTTCACTCATCACGTAAGTATTCCAAGTTTCTTTTAACTGTTTATATATTGCTCGTCTCTTTTTCATATATATCATTATCCCAATTCCCTTTCAGAGCTGTCAAATGAATGAAAAGCAAATTCTGTATTCTGCCTCACTTCGTTTTGGTCTTTAAATGAGTGCGCCTCCAGTTCATATATATATATATATATATATATATATAGCACCACTGCCCTGCAAGAATATACGAGGGAGCTTTTTGCTTTAGTTTAAGCTCGTATCTCCTCTGCTTTCTTCCAAAGAGCATATGGGGCTTTTGTTTGAGGGCTAAAGAATTTGTTTAAAAGGTGCGCGGAAGTGATGGTTTAAGCTGTGACGGTAGTAGCGGTTTGGGTGGACTCCGAATAATTGAAATGATCATGGATATAAGCATAGTTGGCACCTTTTAATTTGTCTTTAAATGTTTTGATATACTCCTCTGAATAATTCTGTATTGTGCCTCACTTAGTTTTGGTCTATAAATGTTTTGATATATTTCTCCGATCATAAATATAAGATAAAGTTTGTAGTGCAAATTGTACTATAAATTTTGTCATATATTTAGAACTAGAAGTAGTACCTCCTAATTAAGGACAACAATATAGAATTTCACAGTCATACTGATTTTACTTAAATGCCCTTGCAAAATATTTTCCTAATGCCTCATTTGATATCTTGAAAGGGATTTCGATGAAATTTTTAAGGTTAGAAATGGAAATATGATGGAAATGGGCTTATAAAATGTAATAGGAAAGTATAAGAAACTTTTTACAATTATTCTTTATTTGGTGCTTAAATTATAAGACTTCTAATTAATTTGATGGTTGTGCAGCTTAAACCCTTCGCACCCTATGTTTGTGTTTCTGATTACTGTGACAACGGCCATCGTTCAAATGCACTTCCCCAATTCATCACCTTTAGATAAATACCCTGTAAGCACTTGGATTGGTATTACATGCTTTTCTATGGCTTTGCATTTGGATACCACGAGAAATGCCAAAGCCACACCCCAATGGATCCTATGTCCTTAAACCGTTGTGTTAAAGTAGCTATTGTCTCAGGAAATTTGGCTTATAGTGCATTCATATCACTATTGCTTCCTCGCTCTCGCCAACCACTTGTCTTCATTGTCTGTGTATTGTTGTTATTCATATACTTCACCCACAAAAAAATAGAAAAAATAGGTGAAAACATGTTTTCATATTTATATGACCTATGGGAGATAACTAAAAGCAGAGCTTCAAATTTATACGAGCAATGGAGGAGAACTGAAAGGGACAATGTCGCAGCAAATAACCGGCTACCAGTTTAGATGTTGATCAGGTCTTGCAACCAACTTGGATGTATTAAATAGTTAAATAAGGAGAGGTTGGAAGAGAGTGTGGTGTTGTTTTCATTACTTTAATTTGTTTCTGACATTTGTTAATTTCCAATATGCTTCTTTCATGAATTGGAATGGAAAAAACATATAGTTGTACGAAAAGTTACCTGGTATGATATACACTAGTGAAACTGATTTATTAGCTCCCCGAGTTACACTGAAATCTATTGGAAAAACGGCTTGGTTTAATTTGATGCTGCAATAGAGTAAAATTTCATGTAAGTTTTGAAATTATCTTCCAATGAAACGAAGCACCAATGAAAAATGGAAATGAAGTTCGTTTTGGAGTCATTGTGAGCCATTCATGTTAGGAATATGGATTACCTTTGGGTTGCTCGAACATGATCATGAATGATCAAAACTTAGAATAATGCTCTGCCTCTACCGGTGGGCTTGTTTGGTTGTTTGTTGAGTGAACTGATCACAAGCGAAAACGAACATGAAAGCCCTGCCTCTCTTTCTCTGTGAAGAACCTACAACCTTGTGCTCTTTTCCCCTGTTGCTCATGTAAACCATACATTTTGACTCTGTCTCCCACCACCAAATTAAACCCATTGTAATTCTCTGCTTCAAGTAAACTCTCTCGGACTCCGTCTACTCTGCCACACCCACATAAATAATACATTAAAGAAAGAGAGTTTGCAAACTTGAATATTCATATACAGGATTTAGGCCGTGACAAGTTTTCACCGTGAGATTGGTATTAATATATATTGTATACCTTGAGAAAAAGCAGGGGAAGCTCGCCTCTGGTTCTGGCATGGGGATTAGTATGGGATTCCAAGACGTAAGTGACAAAGGCGAATCTTCCGTGTCGGGAACGCAAGCCAGCCGACCTCGCCTCTTCCTCCAAGTATCTCTGTTTTAGAATCTTCCCACCATGATGCTGCCTTCGTCGCCCTTCATTTCACCGCCATGAATAACATTCACTCATAAATTCTTTTCATTCATTCCTATATAAACAAATGGATATGAAGGAAGGAAGGAATGCAAACTTGCCTGTTGTGGTACTCGTCTCTGCTGTTGAAGAGATCAAAGGGTTGACTGGGTGAGCGTGCCATAGAGAAACACCACTATGCCCATTTGTAGAGTGTCGGCGGATAAACAAGCAAAGGTAGAATTAGGGCTTTCTATTGACTTTAAGTCATAAGCAAATGAGTAGCGTAGTAGGTAACTTATAATCAAATAATTTATTTATTTAGCTTCTTCAGCTTTCTCAACTTAATCAATTTAACCTTACATTAAGAATTGGAGCTATATAAGTTCGTGTAACGATGACCATATGTAATCTTTATTATGAGAAATTCTAAAAGTGATGTTAGAAAATAAGAATATAGTCATATAGATAATAACAGTGTAGATGAAGAGTCATTCTCAACAATTATGTTACACTATGTTCAACCTAAATGAATCATATTCATGACACAGTTAAAGACTAAATTGTATGGGACATGTGATCCAATTAGTTATATACTATTATTTGATCAAATTAGTATTGCCAAAATTTTCAAATTAACATTTTTCACTTTTTTGTAATTTTGATTTTAATTTTCTTTTTTAATTATCGTGAAAGCCACTTATGCCCTTATCAATTCAAACAAGTTTCAATTTTAGAAAAACTACTTATGTTACCACTAATTCAAATATAAATCATATTATGCAATATGATTTTTATTCTATCATAAATTTGTATAAGTCAAATTATAAATTATAAATAAGGCATTTTTCTCTTTACTATCCCAAACACAAACTTTGAGCTTATGGAGTTTCAAATCTCTGCTCTTATATTGCTTCTTTGCCTGTTCTCCTCTCATCGTCATGTGCGTTGTTCTGTTTCTCAAAGTGGTGAACGGAGAATTAATATCATTGATTTGTTGTTTATTTTAGAGGTAGGTGGGATATTACAAAAGTATGTTTTTCTCTAAAAATAATATATATTTTCTTTGTTGTTGGTATATGTGTTTTATTTTCTTCATACTACTTATTTCATATATTTTTATTTACTTTTTACTATAAAAAAAGTATGCTTTTTAATGCACTTTTTAGTAAAAATACTATTTGAAGTATGAATTTTATAATTTATGGGAAAATGAGGGAAAGAGAATTTTATAATTTCAAAATTTTAAATAAGATATTTCCCAAAATATAAATTGTTAATTGCTTATTAAGTTTTGTCATTTCCCAAAAATATGAATTGTAAATTACATAATATACTTTTAGATTTTGTAATTTTAAAATTCTTTTTCTATCATTCACCCTCACTTAATCTCCATTTTAAAATATTTTTAAATTTCTCTCCCTTCTCGTCCATCTCAATCCCATCCATGTTTTTTATCTCATGACCCTCCTTCATCCTCCTTTAATTTCCCTCTCCTTTTGTGTTACGATACTATCACTAGTTTCTCTCTCCTCATCCTTCCTTTGTTTATGCTAATTACAAATTTGTTTCTTACATGAATTAAAATTTCACTCTTAATATATAGTAGAGTGAATGAACTGACTAACCGTGTGACAAATTAAAAATCCGTTTGAAATAGCGGTACTTGAAATGACTTATTTACAATTTAACTTTTGCAAATGTAAAATAGGATAAAAATCATATTATAAATGTGATTTGTGTTTGGAATAACGGTGGGAGAGTGGTTTTTTTCCAAATGAGTTCTTATTTGGATGATTACTTGAAAAGTTAATTGAGATGGAAAATGACTGAATTTGCATGAATCTTATTGAATACTACATACACATATATATTAGTTTTATATATTGTGATAATTGAATATAAACATTTAAATTTAAATTTGATAAAAAAATAATTTATTATTAAAAAATTTAAAAACTCTGAAGTACTTAATTAAATATATTCTATTGGATAAATTAGAATGGACATAAATGTATATATAATAGTACATTACTTATTGAATCACTTATCTGTAACTTTTTTCTCCAGAAGTTGAAAAAATCATGCTGGAAGTTGAAAAAGTGACTTTGGTCAGAAGTCATTTTTTTTTAATAAGCCCATCTGAGATCACCGCTATCTCAAATGGTCAATTTTCTCCATTGGGCTCAAATCACTATGTGTTGGGCTTTTTCCCTCCTCATTGCTATGTCAAACAGGCTTAAATATCGTAGATACGATTCTATGTTTAATATTTAAACATGTGTCTGACTATCAATTATAAGGCCCTAACTTTGGGCAGGGTGAATTTTAATTTGATATATATTTGTTTAATTTGGATGACTTAATTAACTCCGCTTCTAGGTTGGGTAACATGATTTTAGTGGGAAGGTGGAAAGGATGTTTTGGAGATGTGAGGAGGAGCGAAGATAATGGTTTTATGTGTTTGGGAAGGAATTAGGTCTAGGGGAATGATAGAGAAAGAGAGAGGTTGCTTAGGTTCAATAGGGTGGGAAACTTCTGGATTCCCCTTAATCAACAACGGGCCATTAGGGGGAGTATAGTAGCCTACTTAGCGGAAACTATTAGTGTTTGACTACTATTGAATGATATTTTTTTAGTTAACAATATATTATTGTTAATAGAATAAAATGGTGTCATGTTGAGCTTACTTAGTGAGATAAAACTTTGTTGTTATATATAAATATGTATTTTCATATGACCGAATTTACAATTGGACAAAGTTGGGATTGTCCAATCTAAATTATGTTTAGATGTAAAATTAATTTATTAGTTAATTAGCGAATTAGCTCTCATGGAGAGAATTTAAACATGTGGTTGTGGTGAGAATTTAATTTTCAAAATCTGGTGGGTGTGGTGGTAGGGTAGCCCGTCCATTCTCAGTAAGGGAAGTTCCTCATCAGTCTTATGTATAAAATAAATAGGGTTTTTGAAGAATGTCATAGTTACAAGGTAAATTTACCTAACAGTTTAAGTTGCATCATTTATAAGTTAAATATTTTGGAAAAAGTATATCAAAATTTTTTAATACATTTAATACTTAATTTTTCGAGACTCATAAATAATTTTTCTTTCCAACAAATTAATATTAGGAAAATACTTATGTTGAATTCCTTATATCCATTTCGTTAAATTCTCCACTTACCTCTGATCATGTATCTTGTTTGTGAATTATTGTTATTTAACTATAAATTCCATATAAAAATAATAAGACACGTAGTGATGTGTAATAATGGATATAAAAAACTTTACCTAAGTATGATTCTTAATATTATATTCATGAGATAGAAAAACTCGGTCAAATTAAATTTTCAATACATGTCTTTTCAGTTTGACCCATCAGGTTTATAACAAGCAGTATGTTAACTTATAACTAGCATATTGACCTGTTTTAACAGCTCCACATCGAAGTTATTTAAAAGATATAATGTAACTGGACATGCATCTTGCCCTAAGTTTATGGATGAACCCAACCGCTTACTTAAAATTTTTATAATAAAAAGAAATTGAATACATCTGAATTTTTAAAACAAAAAAAATTGTGACTATAATTTGAATTGAAAAAAAAAAAAAAATTGTACCAAAAGTCATTGAATGAATCAGAATGTCCACAAAAATTTACATCAAGACAACACCTTTTCATTATCTGTCCTTGCTGGTAGTCCACTGAAACATGAAGACTCTTAATGATTTGAAACAAAACAGAAACTATATATATACTGTTTATTTTAAATGGTTTAAGCTCTTCGCATGGTGTAAACTAAAAATTGGCATGGTTTGGATAGAACTAATCTAAAAAAGATTTTGCGCGTGTGTGTGTATTAAAAGAAAAAAATGGTCGCATGGATCAAATGGCTTATATGTTTGGGGAAAATGTCTAAATTCAGAATTTGTAATTTTTCATTTATATTCTGCAAGTTAAGTCCTTTTCCCCAAATTTTTAACTAATCTTTTTCAACTAAAAACAGATAATGTTCGTATAAGAGATAACTCACTTCCCCCCCCCCGGGGAAAAAAAAAAAAAAACCCACCACCTTTCAATTGCCTTAAAACAACATAATTTGTTAATTTATTTCTTCAATCTGTTTAATCCAAGATTATTAAAATCGAACTGGTCACTAAATGGGTCGGATACTGGGTCAAAGGTTAGTAAATCAAACTGGTAAGAAAATGAAGATTTCATATTATTGATATAAAATTACAAAAAAAAAAATCCCTTTAATAATAAAAATATCTTATTAACTAACAAAAGTAATTATATATATATATATATATATATATATATATATATATATATATAAATAAAAGGAAGAGACGCGGAGGAAGAAAGAGAAAAAGTGCCTCTTGTCCGTTAAAACCAACCCTTCTTGTTCTGATGAAAGCATCTCCAGCAAATTCTGAAGGAGTTTTGGTGTTCTTGAACCAGTCGAAATCCTGAAGCACATCTATCTTTCTCATCTTTTTCGAAGAAGACTTCATTGAAGGTGTTCCAATCTTCACACCTGAAAGATCTCTGAGCTATCTAATTATATTCTCTCTCAGAACAGAGAAGTCTGTTCACTATCTTATTTCACTACTCTTCTTTCCCATTTTGCTCTCTTGAACACACTACTGAACATATAGTGTTTTGCTAAGATTGTTAGTCCAGATTGATAACTTCAGATTGAGATTTACCAGCAGCAGCAGCGACAAGAAGATCTGATTCAAAACCAGGTCCCATAAAGACAACGATTTTATGAGAAATCTGAATGTTTTGATGAGGAGGGGAAGATTGAGAGCCTCTTAATATGGAAGCTTTATGTTTCTTTCAAATTTAATCCCAACAATCTCAGCCGTTCACTCTCCGTCCACAGTGATGATACTAGGTATGCATTAACTGCGCTGTCCAGAGTCCAAATTCATTCAATTCGATCAAATACAAATTTCAAATCAGACATTCTAATTTGGCAAGTCGTTCACTCACCATAAATGGGATAAACTTGGCGCAAAGAAAGCCAAGCACCTCGTAGCACTAGGGTCAGCCTTAGGAGTTGGCCTTCCCCTTTGTCCAGAGTTCGAGTCCTCCCTCCCCCACCCCTCCCTCCACTGGTTGTATAAAAAAAACAAAAACAAAAAAACCTTGGCGCAAAGAAAGAAAGAAAGGGGCACTGCCAGTACTATTAAATTGATCTTCTAGTTCTCTTCAATTGGGAGATGGTTTCATAAATTGTTGATAGCTTCCACATCTCCTTGCTACCTCTGTCATAAAGCTAGGGTTATATGCCTTTGATTGATTTCTTCACAAAATAAAATGGTTTATTAGAATGTGTTGTGTTACCCATAAACTACGAACACACCCTTGTCAGGTTGTCCTTTATTCTGTTTCAACATCCCTTTTATTTGTATCTCTACGCATTAGCATGCAATTAAAAAAACTGAAAGGAGGTGCGGCATGCATCATTTTCTAAGTCCACAATTCAACAATTTTTTCAGGACAAGTATAATAAAACATCACATTTTTACACAATATCATCGTCTCACATATACAATATGCAGAAAATTATAAATACAACTCAGTGTCTTAAACTTGGTGGTATAAATTCTACGCCATGGTAATGAAGTTGAAAGAATTGATGAACATCTAAACTTGTGGCCTTTTTATTGCTGGGACATTGGTCCTTTTGGTTCTCCTCCATCGGTCATACAAATATGAAGCTTTGCTTTTAATTCTCGTCCATAGCTCACACAATTTTGAAGCCATATTTTCACCCATTTTTGCCTTTTGTTGCGGTTAAAGTATGTGATTAACGACATTAACCAGGCAATGAAGACAAGTGGTTGGAGAAAGTGAGGGACCAACACTGATATTAGGGGCATAGGCTAAACTTCCTCAGATAAGAGCTATATTAGCTTAGCAGGTTAAGGAAGCGATATTAGCTGGCGTGTAAATCTGGAATTTGATAAGGTATCCAAATGCAAAGCAATAGATAAGTGAGCACATAATAAATATCCAAATACTTGCAGGGTGTTCATCCAATGGGGATGAATTAGGGAAATGCATTTGTAGAATTGCCCCTATCACTGGAATTATAAACGCAAACAGAGCATGCCAATTAGGAGTTGAGCTACACAACCATTAAACTAATTAGAAGTGTCTGTATGGACAACAATCAACAAAAGGTTATTCTAATAAGTATTTGAATATACATATTAAATACATTCAAATAATAAAGTCGTTAAATAAAATAAACATTTGTTGTAAATTGATTTTGTTTTCTTTATGTAAAGATAAATAAAATTGTATTGCCTGAGTTGTGTGTGTGTCTATATATATATATAAATTAATTAAAAGTGTTGTAGTTTCCAACACAGAGGTTTATTTTCCTCTTTATTTAAGCCAGCCATTAACCGTCATAAGCTTTGAAAGAGCCAACCTAAAATTACGCGATAACCCAAGTAACATCATCTTTGTGCAGAAACATGTAGTTGCTAAAATCTATTCGAACTAAAATTACATATATCTTGAGACATCAGAATTAAAGTTAAATCATCACAAATGATATAAACAAACATGTCATAATGAGAATTATATTATCGAAGAATTAACATACTACACGGTCTATGTAATTCATAAAAATGATGCCTTTAATGCTTCTAATATGCTTATTGCCTAAATTAATAGGCCTGATTTTAAATATAAGATAAAGTTGACATTTTTTATGAGATTAATAAAACTAATTAAATTACTTTAGAGTATTTTTATTTTTATTTTTGACTCCAAACTAATTAGTTTAACTAATAAGTTAAAGGGGTTTACTTTTCTCATGTTGCATGAGAAAAAGAAGATTCCTACACACATATAAAATGGTGGGACCCGCATATATATATATATTATATATATATGCGGGTCCCACCATTTTATGTGTGCGTAGCATGAGAAAACATTTCTCCTACAACATGAGAAATGTTTTTCTTTAAGTTAATATATAATCTAAGGATACATAAGATATGATATGATGAAATAGTTTATTTAGCTTCCTTAATCTCTCCAAAAAAAAAAAAAAATCAACTATGTCTCATACTACCTCCGGTCCTAATTATAAGAGCTAGTTGACTTTCTTTAGAGAAATTAAGGAAGCTAAATAAGTTACTTAATTATTTCAAATGTTATGTATCCTTAGATTATATATTAGTTTATTAGTTAAACTAATTAGTATGAAGAAAAAAATAAAAATAAAAATATTCTAAAGTAGTTTAATTAACTTCCTTAATCTCTACAAAAAAGTCAACTAATTCTTATAATTAGGACTGGTGGGAGTTTTAATAAGGGATGAAGCAATATTAATATAATGTTTGACAAAATCAGGGGACAGGCAAGGCCGATCCACTTTGGAGAAAAACAAGGGAGGAAAACAGAGGAGATAAGGAACTTAGATTAAAGCAAAAAGGTACGTTATATATTTCTTGCAGGGGCAGTGGTGGTATATAATTACACGATATGTAAATATGATCCAGAGACACACTGATTTGACGACGAAGACGACGAGACACAGAATCCAGGATTTTCTATAATTTGCATGCATTTGACAGCTCCAAAGGGCAAATTTGATGATATATATTACAAAGATGGAAAAGGAACTTGTAATACTTACGTGGTCGTGAGTGAAATAGCCATGATTTGAGTCGAGTTTGATGTGGTGCCCAGACTGGTTTGTTCCTGATGAAGGTTTTGCCGACTCTGAATCTAATGTTTTTCGACCGATATCGTTTCCATTTTGTCTATTTGACATATTTTATAATAGGTCAAATAGACAACATGGAAACAATATTAATATCGGTCGAAAAATATTTATATAATCTTTCTTAACCTCAGCAAGTCTAACATGGCAGCGCGGATTGCCCATTCTTTAACAAATGTTTCAATCACTAATAGTCTCTTAAGCATCTGAGCAACCTTATAAGGGACAATTATGAGATGTGTGTTTTAATTTCAGAGCAAAAGAAAAAGAAAATCCAATGTCTTTATTACAGAACTTAACTAACTGTGTAATCAGATGTTTATATCAGGGCCAATTTTTGCGTTTGCTTATTTAAATCAAATGGCCACCACACTTTTTTTTTTTTTTCTTTTTCGGAAAGGTGGGCCATGATTGTTATCAACAAAAGAACGCGTTTTTAATTTCCAAAGGAGTATCACTTTATGCATGAATGTACGCACACATATTGATCATTTATCTAAATGCCATACTTAGATAAAAAGATTGTAAATGCTTATTTAAAAAATCAATTATATACCTCGGATATTGTTAACAGATTTCCCACCATTACCTTAAATTTGTATGCTTGACTTGGCTAGGTGTTTTGAGTTTATTTGTGAAGTTTCTCATGAAATAAAAATTGCACAGAGGGAAGTTAGATTTTAGGAAGGAAGAAACAGAGGGAAGTGCACTCAGTAAGATAATCAACACTAAGGCATTTGTTTCATACATATAATATAACGTACATATGTTGAATAAAGTCTAAACTGGTAGCCCTGCTGCGACATTGCCGTTTTGGGTTATTCTCCATTGCTGATACAAACTTGGGACTATGCTCCTCTGTAACATCCTGAATTTTGAATATAATATCTTGAACATAAACCTATTTTGGGAAGACTAGTAGGCTCTATTTTTGGAAAGTGATAAATTTGAAATCAGTATTTTGTGGGCCCCGTGAATAGTATTTACTATTCACGTATACGTTTTTACTATTTACAAATACGTATTTAAATAAATATATATATATATATATATATATATATATATATATATATATGTTATTCGCAAATACGTATTTAATACTTGAAATTTGTGAAATATGAATAGTGTTCACTATTCACAAATACGTATTTACTATTTAAAAATACGGTATTTACTATTCCTAAATACGTATTTACTATTCATGCGGGACCCACGGCCAAAATAATTCTCTGCAAACTTTCCCGTGAGTGACAAACTTTCTTGTCACTTTGAAAAAAATGGCCGCGGGACCCACGTAATAGTAATTTACTATTTGAATAATAATATTATATTATTATAATATAATATTATTTACTATTCATGTGGGACCCACGAAAAATTATTTCCACAACCAGCCACGGGAAGAGTTACGGGAAGTTTGAAAATTTGTCACCGGGAAAATTACGTAGAACGACCCAGAGACGAAAATTACACTTAAGGACCCATTTTCCAACTATAAATAGACCTTCCATTTCATTTCATTCTTCACAACTTCTAAGAGCCATAGAGAGAGGTAGAGAGAGAGAGAGAGAGAGAGTAGAGATATTTGCTTGAGTTATAATAGCTGGTTGGTGATTCGGGTATTAGCAAGTAACAGGTAACTCTGAATATTCTTCCTTATACTTGTGAATTATGTATGATTATAAATTTGTTTGTTTACTATTTTGGCAAGAATATTTAGAAAATATTTATGGTTTTAAGATCTGGTGTGGGAACTTTGACTTGCAAATCTGTAGAGGTACTATTTATACGTACGTTACTATTCACATATACCGTATTTACTATTCATCTTACTATTCACGTATACCGTATTACTATTCATTTTTACTATTCACATATACTGTATTTACTATTCATTTTACTATTCACGTATACCGTATTTACTATTCATTTTTACTATTCACGTATACCGTATTTACTATTCATGTTACTATTCACGTATACCGTATTTACTATTCATGTTACTATTCCCATATACCGTATTTTCTATTCATGTTACTATTCACGTATACCGTATTTACTACTCATTTTACTATTCATGTATATACCGTATTTTACTATTCACAGATACGCATAGTATTTTACTATTCACAGATACGCATAGTATTTTACTATTCACATATACGCATAGTATTTTACTATTCATAAATACGCATATCAATGTATATAATGGTATAATAATGCATTATTTTTTTTTAGTAAATACATTCATCATGGCGGTTGTAATGTGATGGGTGGAGTAAGGAGGGAATTGAATGATAAGAATTGTTTATGCCACCACTCGGTGCACAGTGGATGGTACTTTTCAGGGCCTCATCTTCCATGTTTTCCTCTGGCCGGGATTTCATTGGAGATGTGGGACATGTGACACCTCCTTAGTTGTTATTTTAAAGGAGGGGAGCCATAGTCCAGATTTAAGCTCTATACCTTTGGCCGGGTGTATCTTAAGTTTTGGTGAGCTTGAAACCATCCAGTCAAATGAATGAGTTTCTATTGGACTATATGTTAGCCTATGGTTCCAGTCAGCGGTATACGGTTGGAAGGGGATATAAGGGAGGCTGCATACTGCATAGTGCATTTCTGAATTATTCAATAAAGAATGATGAGTATTTTGTAAAGGCATTTGATGTGAACAACGGTATATCTAAAAATATCTGAGTATATTAAATTCACATTATATTACCTTTTATTTTTGTCATATGTAATTTGCTCGTGTAAGGTAGAAATATTCAGTAGTTACTGAGACGTGGAATCTCATCCCATATTAACATTTTTCAGGTGATTATTCTAGTAGAGAGCAAGGGAAGGCACCTGTGGAGTGAGCTCTGGAAGCTCTTTTAATCTCCAATAAATTATGATATGTTATTTTATTTGCCATGAACCTAAGACTTCCGTTTTGTATTAAACTCTGAAATATTTTCTGGAATTTATTCTGATTATGTATTACGGGTTTTATTCGAAATGGTAACATTGTAAAAGGATTTGGATATTGTTGAACTCTTTTGATGGTATTTTCAATATTTTGACCAAGTTTTTGGGTGATGAAAATGAGGTGTTACATTTTTGGTATCAGAGCCAAAGGTTCCATGGCAATTTTGTTTATTTTCTAAAGTGATTTCTTAAAAAAAAAATTTTTTAAAAGTTCGTGGCAAATTAAATATCATAACATGAGCACTTCCCTTTGTTAGATTTAGAATTTATTTAGCTATTTTTTTTTATTGGTTTAGTGTCCTTATAATATTAAACATAGGAGGAGATAATGGCAAGAACTCGAAGAACTAATTCAACCCCTGCTCCGTCCCAAAGAGGTCTCCCTCCGCATCAAGATGGTCCCTATCCTCAGGATAACAATGCCCTTTTGGCAGAATTACGAGACGTCATCCTGGAGATGAGAGAGAAAGTGAATAGACACGAGGATGAATTAGCAAAAGGACGAGGCCAAGGTGGTAAGGAAGGAAAGGAGAAGGCTCTGGAAGTCACACCTTCTGACCATCAATCTAGGGGAGGAAGTCATTCTCGCACTGAAGATGGAGGTAGTAGCGGTTCTCATTCTCAGTATCATCCCTTACCTATTACTGAGGTTTGGGAAAAATTTCGGAAGTTTACTCCACCGATGTTCGAGGGGAAGCTAGATCCGATTGCAGCACTGGAGTGGTTGAAGCGTGTAGAAAAGATTTTCAGAGTTATCGAGATTAGCTCACAACAAAAGGTGATGGTTGCTGAACAATTGTTGCAGAAAGCAGCTGAAGAATGGTGGGAAAGCACCAAAACAAAAGGAAATGCTGAGATGACGTGGGAAGAGTTTAAGGAAAAGTTCGAAAATTATTACTTTTCCCCTTCAATCAGAATAGAGAAAGAAACTGAATTCCTCACATTCAGGCAAGGGGAATTACATGAAGACGAATTTATTACTCGCTTTTTAGAGTTGTCTAAATTCTGCGGATATTCACAGAACAACTCTAAATGGTTGAGTGCTCGATTGGTTGAAAAAGCTAGGCCAGACCTAAAAACAGCTCTATCACCGTTCCTTGATGAAACAAGGGATTTTGAAGAAATATGTGACAAACTGCGCACGATAGCAAGGAACAAACGAGAAGAGGAAGCTGAGAAGATGAAGGGTTTTCAGGCCAGATCTACACACCTCATGAGACCAACGGGAGGAGTTACTAAGAAGCAGAGTCACAACTTCAGTAATGTGAATACGCGGTTTAGCCAACCATCCAGAAATCACTTTGGTGGACCATCGAGGAGTTATTTTACTGGACCCCAAAGAAGTCATTTCAGCAGACCACCGAGGAGTCAATTCAAAGGACCTCAAAGGAGTCACTTCAGTGGAGGTCAGAGTTCATATAGGGGATCCACAGCTCCTGCTGCAAGCACCGCCAACAATCAGATGTGTGCCAAGTGTGGAAGAATACACCAAGGACCATGTGTGACGTGTTTCAACTGTGGAAAGCCAGGACACATTTCCAGATTTTGTGAGGAGGAGCCTCGAGGGGCCAAGGATGCTAGAACTGCAGTGCCAGGGAAAGTGTTTGCACTATCACATCAGGAGGCAAGTGCTTCACCAAATCTGATTAAAGGTATCCTCAAACTCCAAGGTCTTGAAGTAGAAGCCTTATTTGATTCTGGTGCCACACACTCTTTTATATCATACGACTGTGTGCCTCGATTGAATTTAAGAGTGAGTGAATTGCCTTATTATATGATTATTTCTACACCGGCGGGAGCTTCAGTAAAAACTTCTAGGGCTTGCTTAAATTGTACGATTGAGATTGATAATAGGATCTCAAATATAGACCTTGTTTGTTTACCCACGAAGGGTATCGATGTAATAATAGGAATGGATTGGTTGTCAGCTAATGACATCATCCTTGACTGCAAGAGGAAGACTATCTCTCTTGCGGATGACTCTATGAGTCATAGTAGACCACAATTGTTGTCTATAGTACAAGATGAAAAGCCTGTTCATCATGGTTGTCTTGCGTACATGGTGTTTTTCTCCATTCAAACAGAAGTGGAGGAAGGGATAGAGAACATTGAAGTGGTGAAAGAATTTCCGGAAGTATTTCCGAAAGAAATGACAGGTTTACCCCCAGAGAGAGAAGTAGAATTTTCTATTGATCTCGTACCTGGAACAGAACCTATATCTAAAGCTCCTTACCGAATGTCTCCATCGGAACTAGCAGAATTGAAGAAGCAGATCGAAGAATTGTTAGAAAAGGGTTTTATCAGACCCAGTGTATCTCCTTGGGGATCGCCCGTACTCTTTGTGAAGAAGAAAGATGGGAGCCTGAGACTATGCATTGACTATCGCCAGTTGAATAAAGTGACTATAAAGAATAAATATCCTTTACCCAGGATCGACGATCTACTTGATCAGTTGAAGGGAGCATCCATATTCTCCAAGATCGACCTCAGATCAGGTTATCACCAACTGAGAGTCAAAGCTGAAGATGTCTCAAAAACTGCATTCAGAACTAGATATGGCCATTATGAATTTCTTGTTATGCCATTTGGGCTAACAAATGCTCCAGCAGTATTCATGGATTACATGAATAGAATTTTCCGACCATATCTAGATAAATTTGTAGTGGTTTTCATTGACGACATCCTTATCTACTCTAAGGATGAAGAAGAGCATAAAGAGCACCTTAGAATCGTGCTACAAGTGTTGAAGGAGCACAAGCTCTATGCGAAACTGTCTAAGTGCGAATTTTGGTTGAAGGAAGTAAAATTCCTAGGCCATGTCGTATCGGCTGAAGGTGTTGCAGTGGACCATACTAAAGTTGAAGCAGTTCTCCAATGGGAACGACCAAAGTCCGTGACTGAGATCAGGAGTTTTCTAGGTCTAGCTGGCTATTATAGGAGATTTATCAAGGGCTTTTCGCAAATAGCTATGCCTTTGACTAAGTTAACAAGGAAGGGTCAACCATTTGTATGGGACGAAAAGTGTGAAGCAGCTTTCCAAAATTTGAAGACTAAGTTGACTACGGCACCAGTACTTATAATTCCAGATCCTGCTCAGACCTTTACTTTGTACACAGATGCTTCCAAGAAAGGTCTTGGGTGTGTATTAATGCAAAATGGTAGGGTAGTAGCTTATGCTTCTCGACAGTTAAGGCCACATGAAGGGAATTATCCTACTCACAACTTAGAACTGGCAGCAGTAGTGTTTGCTCTGAAGATTTGGAGGCATCACCTCTACGGTTCAAAGTTCGAGGTTTATAGTGACCACAAAAGTCTGAAGTACCTGTTCGACCAAAAGGAGCTCAACATGCGACAGAGGAGATGGATGGAGTTTATCAAGGACTACGACTTCGAATTGAAGTATCATCCAGGAAAGGCGAACGTTGTAGCAGATGCCTTAAGTAGAAAGACAATCCATGTAGCCCAGATGATGATCAGAGAACATAAATTGCTCGAGGAGATACCAAGTACATCTATTGATGTAATGTCAGGTTTGGTCGCTACCATGGAAGCATTAACTATTGAAAGCACAATTTGGAAAGAGATTAAATTCGCTCAGCTCGAAGATGAGTATCTATTAAACGTGAGGGAAGATATTGAAGAAGGAAAAGAATCGAAATTTGGGATCGATAGAGATGGGATATTAAGGTATAAAGGAAAAGTGTGCATACCTAATGATGGAGAAATAAAAAGGCTCATACTAGAGGAGGCTCATCGGAGTAAATACACTATCCATCCTGGAGCAACCAAGATGTATCATGATCTTAAGCAGAATTGGTGGTGGCGAGGCATGAAGAAAGATGTGACTGACTTTGTCACTTGTTGTTTGACTTGTCAGAAAGTCAAGATCGAACATCGGAAACCTCCTGGATTATTAAAGAATTTGGATATCCCAGAGTGGAAATGGGACAGCATCTCTATGGATTTCATCATGGGGCTTCCTCTAACAACATCCGGACATAATGCCATTTGGGTAATTGTCGATAGGTTAACTAAGTCAGCTCATTTTCTAGCAATTGCAGCAGAATACTCATTGGAGAGACTAGCAAAGATCTACATGAAGGAGATTGTCAGATTGCATGGGATACCGAATAGCATCGTATCTGATCGTGATCCACGATTCACTTCACGATTTTGGAAAGCATTGCAGAATGCTATGGGAACTCGGATGAGTTATAGTACCGCTTATCATCCTCAAACTGACGGGCAGACTGAGAGGACTATTCAAACTCTGGAAGACATGTTGCGGGCTTGTGCAATCGAACTAAAAGGAAGTTGGGACGATCATCTTCATCTTGCGGAGTTTGCATATAACAATAGTTATCACTCCAGCATTGAGATGGCACCTTATGAGGCTTTGTATGGAAGAAAATGTAGATCTCCTATTTGCTGGACGGAATTGAATGAGCGAATTTTAATAGGTCCAGAACTTGTGGACGAGACGACTCAAAAGATTAAGGTGATTCAACAGAAACTTCTCACTGCTCAGAGTCGACAGAAGAGTTATGCTGACAAGAGAAGACGACCGTTGGAGTTCATGGTGGGCGAACATGTATTCTTAAGAGTCACACCAATGACTGGCATTGGTAGAGCAATACGAGCAAAGAAGCTTTCACCTCGTTTTATGGGTCCTTATGAGATTTTGGAGAAAGTTGGACCGGTAGCTTACAGAATTGCATTACCTCCACAGCTTGCGAACCTTCATGATGTCTTTCATGTATCGCAACTGAAGAAATACCAACCGGATCCTTCCCACATTATAGAAGTAGAAGAGGTAGAACTCAAGGATAACATGACGTATAAAGCCGAGCCGGAGCGGATTGTTGATGCAAGGGACAAGAAATTAAGAAACAAGACCATTAGACTTGTAAAGGTCGAGTGGAAAGGAATGGTTCCCGGAGATGCTACTTGGGAAACGGAGGAGAGCATGCGACAAACCTATCCTCATTTATTTAAATAGGTTAGAATTCTTATTATAGCGAAATTTTGAGGACAAAATTTTCTTTTAGGAGGGGAGAAATGTAACATCCTGAATTTTGAATATAATATCTTGAACATAAACCTATTTTGGGAAGACTAGTAGGCTCTATTTTTGGAAAGTGATAAATTTGAAATCAGTATTTTGTGGGCCCCGTGAATAGTATTTACTATTCACGTATACGTTTTTACTATTTACAAATACGTATTTAAAAATATATATATATATATATATATATATATATGTTATTCGCAAATACGTATTTAATACTTGAAATTTGTGAAATATGAATAGTGTTCACTATTCACAAATACGTATTTACTATTTAAAAATACGGTATTTACTATTCCTAAATACGTATTTACTATTCATGCGGGACCCACGGCCAAAATAATTCTCTGCAAACTTTCCCGTGAGTGACAAACTTTCTTGTGACTTTGAAAAAAATGGCCGCGGGACCCACGTAATAGTAATTTACTATTTGAATAATAATATTATATTATTATAATATAATATTATTTACTATTCATGTGGGACCCACGAAAAATTATTTCCACAACCAGCCACGGGAAGAGTCACGGGAAGTTTGAAAATTTGTCACCGGGAAAATTACGTAGAACGACCCAGAGACGAAAATTACACTTAAGGACCCATTTTCCAACTATAAATAGACCTTCCATTTCATTTCATTCTTCACAACTTCTAAGAGCCATAGAGAGAGGTAGAGAGAGAGAGAGAGAGAGAGTAGAGATATTTGCTTGAGTTATAATAGCTGGTTGGTGATTCGGGTATTAGCAAGTAACAGGTAACTCTGAATATTCTTCCTTATACTTGTGAATTATGTATGATTATAAATTTGTTTGTTTACTATTTTGGCAAGAATATTTAGAAAATATTTATGGTTTTAAGATCTGGTGTGGGAACTTTGACTTGCAAATCTGTAGAGGTACTATTTATACGTACGTTACTATTCACATATACCGTATTTACTATTCATCTTACTATTCACGTATACCGTATTACTATTCATTTTTACTATTCACATATACTGTATTTACTATTCATTTTACTATTCACGTATACCGTATTTACTATTCATTTTTACTATTCACGTATACCGTATTTACTATTCATGTTACTATTCACGTATACCGTATTTACTATTCATGTTACTATTCCCATATACCGTATTTTCTATTCATGTTACTATTCACGTATACCGTATTTACTACTCATTTTACTATTCATGTATATACCGTATTTTACTATTCACAGATACGCATAGTATTTTACTATTCACAGATACGCATAGTATTTTACTATTCACATATACGCATAGTATTTTACTATTCATAAATACGCATATCAATGTATATAATGGTATAATAATGCATTATTTTTTTTTAGTAAATACATTCATCATGGCGGTTGTAATGTGATGGGTGGAGTAAGGAGGGAATTGAATGATAAGAATTGTTTATGCCACCACTCGGTGCACAGTGGATGGTACTTTTCAGGGCCTCATCTTCCATGTTTTCCTCTGGCCGGGATTTCATTGGAGATGTGGGACATGTGACACCTCCTTAGTTGTTATTTTAAAGGAGGGGAGCCATAGTCCAGATTTAAGCTCTATACCTTTGGCCGGGTGTATCTTAAGTTTTGGTGAGCTTGAAACCATCCAGTCAAATGAATGAGTTTCTATTAGACTATATGTTAGCCTATGGTTCCAGTCAGCGGTATACGGTTGGAAGGGGATATAAGGGAGGCTGCATACTGCATAGTGCATTTCTGAATTATTCAATAAAGAATGATGAGTATTTTGTAAAGGCATTTGATGTGAACAACGGTATATCTAAAAATATCTGAGTATATTAAATTCACATTATATTACCTTTTATTTTTGTCATATGTAATTTGCTCGTGTAAGGTAGAAATATTCAGTAGTTACTGAGACGTGGAATCTCATCCCATATTAACATTTTTCAGGTGATTATTCTAGTAGAGAGCAAGGGAAGGCACCTGTGGAGTGAGCTCTGGAAGCTCTTTTAATCTCCAATAAATTATGATATGTTATTTTATTTGCCATGAACCTAAGACTTCCGTTTTGTATTAAACTCTGAAATATTTTCTGGAATTTATTCTGATTATGTATTACGGGTTTTATTCGAAATGGTAACATTGTAAAAGGATTTGGATATTGTTGAACTCTTTTGATGGTATTTTCAATATTTTGACCAAGTTTTTGGGTGATGAAAATGAGGTGTTACATCCTCCACATGCCAAATATATATGAAATCACATTTCCTCCTATTCTTGCTATTTTCTCATAGTTAAAGTATATGGGCAGCACCATGAACCAGCCAATGAAGACAAGTAATTCGAGAGGGCGACGAAGCAACAATGATATTAGTGCAGCATAAACCAAATTTCCTGAGGGAAATATTAACTTAGCACAGAGCTTCAAGAAAGGAGTAGCAGTTGGGGAGTGACTTTGAAGTCTCCCGTGGTATTCAAACGCACAACAACAAAGAAGAAAGGCTAAAATGAAAATTGCACAGAGGGAAGTTAGATTTTAGGAAGGAAGAAACAGAGGGAAGTGCACTCAGTAAGATAATCAACATTGAGGCATTTGTTTCATACATATAACGTAATGTACATATGTTGAATAAAGTCTAAACTGGTAGCCCTGCTGCGACATTGCCGTTTTGGATTATTCTCCATTGCTGATACAAACTAGGGACTATGCTCCTCCACAGGCCAAATATATATGAAATCACATTTCCTCCTATTCTTGCTATTTTCTCATAGTTAAAGTATATGGGCAGCACCATGAACCAGCCAATGAAGACAAGTAGTTCGAGAGGGCGACGAAGCAACAATGATATTAGTGCAGCATAAGCCAAACTTCTTGAGGCAAACATTAACTTAGCACAGAGCTTCAAGAAAGGAGTAGCAGTTGGGGAGTGACTTTGAAGTCTCCCGTGGTATTCAAACGCACAGCAACAAAGAAGAAAGGCTATAATGAAAATTGCACAGAGGGAAGTTAGATTTTAGGGAGGAAGAAACAGAGGGAAGTGCACTCAGTAAGATAATCAACATTGAGGCATTTGTTTCATACATATAACGTAACGTACATATGTTGAATAAAGTCTAAACTGGTAGCCCTGCTGCGACATTGCCGTTTTGGGTTATTCTCCATTGCTGATACAAACTTGGGACTATGCTCCTCCACAGGCCAAATATATATGAAATCACATTTCCTCCTATTCTTGCTATTTTCTCATAGTTAAAGTATATGGGCAGCACTATGAACCAGCCAATGAAGACAAGTATTTCGAGAGGGCGACGAAGCAACAATGATATTAGTGCAGCATAAGCCAAACTTCCTGAGGCAAACATTAACTTAGCACAGAGCTTCAAGAAAGGAGTAGCAGTTGGGGAGTGACTTTGAAGTCTCCCGTGGTATTCAAACGCACAGCAACAAAGAAGAAAGGCTAAAATGAAAATTGCACAGAGGGAAGTTAGATTTTAGGGAGGAAGAAACAGAGGGAAGTGCACTCAGTAAGATAATCAACACTGAGGCATTTGTTTCATACATATAACGTAATGTACATATGTTGAATAAAGTCTAAACTGGGGACCCTGCTGCAACATTGCCGTTTTGGGTTATTCTCCATTGCTGATACAAACTTGGGACTATGCTCCTCCACAGGCCAAATATATATGAAATCACATTTCCTCCTATTCTTGCTATTTTCTCATAGTTAAAGTATATGGGCAGCACCATGAACCAGCCAATGAAGACAAGCAGTTCGAGAGGGCGACGAAGCAACAATGATACTAGTGCAGCATAAGCCAAACTTCCTGAGGCAAACGTTAGCTTAGTACAAAGCTTCAAGAAAGGAGTAGCAGTTGGGGAGTGACTTTGAAGTCTCTCGTGGTATTCAAACGCACAACAACAAAGAAGAAAGGCTAAAATGAAAATCCATGCGCTCTCAGGGTGTTCATGCAAAGGTGATGAATTGTTGAAGTGCATTTGAACAATCGCTATTGTCACAGGAAACAAAAATTTGAACAAGGTAGCCCAAGGAATTGACCTGCACAACCATCAAACTAATTAGAAGTTTCATATAACGGCAACCCCAAACAAAGAACCAACTAGATCGGATTGCGAGAAATTAATTCTTTGTTTTTATGGTATACCTATTTCACCCTTGGTGAATTAGGGCGCTCAATGTAAATTGGGGCTATTATATAAATACGAAGAAATATGTGTTAAAAAGAGAGTTTTTCCTAAGATTTATATTTATTCTCATGTAACTGTGTAACTGTACGTATGTTTAAGAGTTAATTATATCTATTCTTATGTGACTATATATAGGCTATATATAGGATGTGAGATAGAGTATATGATCTATATATAATAACCCATGCAAAGTAATGTTATCCTCCCTCTAGGAAAAGGTTCTCTTTATATATGTTTTCTTCTCTTCCTCTTTTTGGTATATTTCTTGTATAATATGTAATCAGAGTCTAATCAGTACTTAAGTTTTTTATGGATATTTCAACGAGTCTAAGCCTGAAATTCCTACAAAAAGTTAGAGAAAATATTATGCTAAAAGTGAAACTCGGGATAGTTGTAAATTTTTTTAATTACTTTTAGAAGTTTTCTATTCTCTCTATCGTATTTTCCTTACACCAGATAGTGAAATGGTTATATAAGGTAGCTTTTGGTTAAAAGTTTGTACCAATCTCTTTGTGCTGTTGCAATCCTCATGCCTAAGCTAAAGAGAAACCAGAGGAGATGCAAAGCTTAAATTTAAAGGAAAACTAATACTCGAGTCCTTGTAATCTTATCAAACTTTGAAATCAGTCCCTATAATTATATATATATTTTTTAAAAAAAAAAACGGTCCTTATAAATAACCCTGTCAGCCGCATTCCTGATGGTTCTGGCCTTGGGGAAATGGTTAGTGTAAGTTTTGGATTAGTTTGGGGAGAATAATTTTTACATTTACGAAATAACAAATGGACTTTTGAAAGCATTGTTTGGGTGTTACAAACTGTGTTAAAAACAGATACGTGGCCAACGGTATCATTGTGTACTAGACATAAGAACAAGAGACAATTTCCTCGTTCACCTCCCCGAAACGTTTCATGCATCGTTTCAATTACGTCAAGAGAGGAAATAATATCGTCCGACAAAGGAGCTCAAGCTCATAATCCACCTCGGCAAACTCCGATATAGGTACCGTGAGTACCGCACCTAGTGGAACAAAGCCTATCGACAGCCACGTAGGCAGGCATGAGAAGGACGTACCGAGGTAATGTGATTGAGTGCCGCACTTAGTGGAGCAGGACCTATCGATATCCATGCCCACGGAGTAGGTTTCGTCGAGGACTTGGGAAACGAGGCGAAGATTCAAGTTACAGTTAGAGTCTTACAGTTACTGTATGGTGCTTTTTGAAAAATATAAGCAAATTAATTGATCCTCAAGCAAGCCAAGCCATTCCATGAACCATGGGAAAGTCAGAGGAGATACAAAGCTATAAATGAAGTGATAAGATCATGAACTTGAGACCAAAACCGAGCAGTGAGACATAAGATCCAGAAACTTTTCATGAAGGGGAAATATTTGATGGATAACGTTAATTAATTGAATAATATCAACAGCTCAAATCAGTTCTCAAAATTAAATAGAAAAAGAAAGTTTGAAGACTTAGTGACTTACGGTAGTGAAGTTGGCATGACTTTGATACGGTTGCTCCTCTCCTGTCGAGCAAGAAGGGAGATGAAGAATATTGTTTGGTGTCTGATAAGAGAGAAAAAGAAAAAAAGAATACTGGCTTACAATCTTATTTGAACCACTTCATATAAGCATTGCACTCCGCCCTTGAGTCTAGTTGCTTTGTGCATGAACCGACTCTGATGAAAGGGGGCATTTTGGAACTTTCCGTCTATACTCCCCGCGGATGAGAGAGAAAAAGAATAGTGTTTGGTATGTGACTTAGAATGTTATTTGATCCACTTCATATATAGAAATTTTTTGGCCAATGCATGAATATAACAATATTTATTTATAATTTACTCCTTGCATTCAAAATAAATTTTATTAATAAGAAGGAACTTATAAATTTTTATATCCACTGGAAATTTTTCTACAAAATAATTTTTATAAAATCAATTATCTAAAAAAACAAGTGGGAAAAATTTGTTTTTGAGAAGTGCAACTACAGCTTTCTTTTTAAAAAAAAAAAATGTGTTTCAGGTCCTTGTTGCGTAGACGGTCTAAGTGTGCCAGATTCTATAAGGAGTGAGGGGCTTGAAGGGATTGGAGGATGGAGAGGTGAGAGATTGCGAAGGCATCGGATGCACCCAATAGAATCTGGCTTAGAATCTGGACTTTATGCCCTGGCTCTCTCTATGTCTGATGAGAGAGCAAGAGAATCCTGTCTTAGAATGTTGTTTGCGCGTTCTTAGTAGTGTAGGGTAGGGATGAAGGCCATTTAAATCTCGTACACGTGTGCATTTTAATCACTGACTTTGTGGTGTAGGGTAGGTATGAGAAGACGAAATGATGCCTTCCAACGGAGAAGAAAAGCAACGACAAGACATAGCTAAACTCGCAGAATATATCAGAAACGTTACCGACTCCCGACAGTTTTTGCAGATTCTGAAATTGACATTTTTCCACAAATATTTGTGCCTTTTAACTTTTAAACAATTTTTTTCTTTTAAAAAAATATATATGATCTTTCATAACCTCAGCTGAATCCAAAGCAAGTCTAACATGGCGTGCGGGTTGTCGATTATATTCTATAACAAATGTTTGGACCATCAATGTCTCATGAGTAAAGTATCTTAGCAACTTGATACGGGATACTTATGAAATGTACGGTGTTTTAATTTGAGGACAAAAGAAAAAGAAAATCCAAAGACTTTGATCACAGATATGGGTGGCAACGTAGAATCTTTAAACGGGTCACATGACAGAAATTGACTGAGTTATAACTTATAAGATACTTGCTTCAGGGCCAATTTATGTATTTGTTTATTTATATCAAATGGCCACCACACTTTTTTTTTTCCCCTTTTTCGAAATGGCAGGCCGTCATGATTCTTATCAACAAGAAGATGTGTTAATGATTTTTAAAAAGAGTACTATTCTGATATTATTTATAAGTCTATTTGGACCAAAAAAATTTAATCCTATTTATAAGTTCAGTTTTATGTAATGAATGAGATTGTGACAATTTTATCTATATTAATTATACCCATAAAGATAGAGAGAGAAGAAATAGTTTAAAAACACCAATCATGGTAAAGTTGAAAATTTACCTCCATAATTATTAAGTTAACTATCTCTCCTTGATATGCGAAATTTGATTAACATATTTCCCTCCATTCACATTACATTTGTGTACTTGAGTACTTGGCTATATGTCACAGTTATCTTGGTGTTTTGATTTTATTTGTGAAGAAGTGTCTCATGACATAAAAATTGCTTGCATGTTTCAGCTTATCAGATTTATCAAGAAGTTTTCTCAGAAAGTATATAAAATTGGGGGTGGGGCTAATTGATGAGAAACAACTATGGTTACCATTCTTCAAGGGTATTTTTATTTTGTACTTTTTTTTGGCTATTTTTTGTTTGGTCCTTTTATTAAAATCTGGTCTCCATTCCCATGGTCTCTAACAATTTTATATGAACTATTTTCTAAGCCATTTTATTTATTTCTTTATTGTTTTTTAAGTCATACCGATACAACTCCCTTTTCCTACCTTGCACAAAATATGAGACCCACGCCAATATAACCATCTATATTTATTAACCACAAATGATTTTTCATGGATTGCATATAGGATCTATATGGCTTATAAACAGTACCAATTTCTCACAAGGGGAGCAAAAAAACTACAAAGTATTATATGAAAAAACATTCTGTATTATATTAGTGAATTTTCAATCTCACATTAATTTGAAGGGTTGGTCTAAATTAGTTTGAAGGATATCACTTGCCACCTGTGGTTTATCACTCAAGTTTTGGTGGTACGAAATATTTGGAAGGCAGGGGAAGAAAACAATTTTAGTTAAATTTTTAAAAATTATAGAAGTGGGGTTATAAAAATTTAATAAAAAAAGATGTAAGATAAAATAGTAAACAAATTTAATTAAAATTTTTAACTCCAGTCTTCTAAGGCAATAGAGGGAGGGCGTACATAGTAAAATCACTAAAAAAAGAAGTTAATTTAGACAAGCCTCTCTAGCTTGGAAATTGAGCACCATCACCCCCACCCCCTCTTTCTAGAATTTTGAGAAATGACCCTTTTTGGTCAATCTCTCTTCCGCATTTACTTTGCAAAGGCAAGGAGTACGTTGATGAGTTGCCGTCAAGGATTTGGTTTTCTTGTATTTCTGTTGACTTTTTCATTTTTGGGATTTTTGTTTGGTACGTTAGTTTGTACTAAATTGTTTTTTTTAGTGTTTACTTCTATTTGTTTCGTATTAATGAAAGGGTTTAGATACGATTTAGTCAATAAACTATTCGTTCAGGAGTGTTCAACATAATTAATTATTAAATAAATCAAAAATACCAACAAACTTTAAAAAAGGAGCGCTTAACACAACGCCGTTAGCAAAAAGTTAACGTCCGTTACTAAGGTGCAGATTGGCCAACAAATTTTTACTCTAAGAGTGCCTAGCACAAAATTCTAAATTTTACTAAATTAAATAATTTTTTTCTCAATTGTCATTATTCAAAACTACTTGTATAGATATCTATGGACAAAAATTACTCATTTTTCAATTTTGTCAAAATCATAATTTGCTAAAATAAACAAAATTTTTAATTAAAAATATAATTATATGATTTAAATAAAACTCAAGGTGTTTTATAGTTTATTAATATATGTTAAACAAAAGAAAAATTATATGATTTATTTTTATTTTAGAAGAACTTTATGTGAGTTAAAAAATTCATTTAATGTTAATAAAATTTACAAAAACAAAAAAATCTATTATAACCTGAAAGAAATGAAATGAGTTTAATTTTTATTTTTATAAAAAGAGCTTAATGGATATCAAAATTTAATTAAGAAATATATCATCTTGCCGGATTTATATTATTAAGTATCAATGTTAATATCCATTAAGCTTTTTTATTAAAAAAAAATTAAACTCATTTCATTTCTTTCAGGATATAATAGATTTTTTTAAATTTTATCAACATTAAATTAATTTTTTAACTCATATAAATTTCTTCTAAAATAAAAATAAATCATTAATTTTTTTTTTGTTTAACATATATAATAAACTATAAAACACCTTGAATTTTATTTAAATCATATAATTATATTTTTAATTAAAACTTTTGTTTATTTTAGCAAATTATAATTTTAACAAAATTGAAGAATGAGTAATTTTTGTCCATAGATATATACAAGTAGTTTTGAATAATGATAATTGAGAAAAAAAATTATTTAATTTAGTAAAATTTAGAATTTTGTGCTGGACGTTCCTGGAGTAAAAGTTCGTTGGCCAATCTGCACCTTAGATAACAAACGTTAACTTTTTGCTAACGGCGTTGTGTTGGGCGCTCCTTTTTAAAAGTTTGTTGGTATTTTTGGTCCACTTAATAGTTAATTGTGTTGGACGCTTCTGAGCCAATAGTTTGTTGGCCAAATCGCACCTTAACTCTTTCATTAATATGAAACCAATAGAAGTACAAGCACCAATAGCCAGAAAAAACCGAAACACTAAAAAAACAATTTAGTACAAACTAACGTACCAAAAAAAAGTAAGGTTATAATGCAAATCCATATGTTTTCAGGGTGTTCATCCAAAGGTGATAAATCATGAAAGTGCAATTGAACAATCCCCACTGTCATCGTAAACAGACTTCCGAACATGGTAGCCCACTAAATTGACCTACACAACCATCAAACTAATTGGAAGTTTTTTTAATGGCAACACCAAACAAAGAGTGAAATGGGCCGGATTGCGAGAAATTAATACTTTGTTTTTATGCGAATATACCTACTCCACCCTTCCTAGTTTAGGGCTTATGCACAATGTAAATTGAGGCTCTTATATGAATATGAAGAAATATGAGTTAAAAATAGAGTTTTTCTTGCGAGTTATATTTATTCTCATGTAATTGTATGTATGTTGAAAAGTTACATCTATTCCTATATGATTATATGTAAGTTATATATAGGATCTGTGATCGAGAAAGTATGTAAGCTATATAATAACATATATTCCATCCGGTCATAAATATAGGATAAAGTTTATAGCGAAAATTGTACTACAAACTTTATTTTATATTTAATATTAGAGGTAGTATAAAATAAGCTTATCCTCCCTCTAGAAAAAAGTTCTCTTTATATATGTTTGGGTAAAGGAGCAAAAATACACATGAGTTTTACCCTGAGGAGCACCCAACACCATGTGATTTTTTTGGGTGCAAAAATGCACATGAATTTTCAAAACCAGTGCAAAACTACCACCGCCATTAAATTTTATAAACAGATGTTACTTTATGACGTGGGACCCGCACCATTTAAATAATTGAGAATACCTAAATTATCTAATTTACCTTAATACCCTCCTCTTCTCTCTCTGAAACCATCGCCCGTCTTTTCTTTCTCTTTGAACCATCGCCTCATCTCGGTCATCACTCAGGGTTGAAATTGTGCCGAAATTTGCTATCTGCAGTCCAGGTTTAACCCGATCGGATCCGTCTCTTCTCTCTCTGATCTATCGCACTAGCTTCATCTCTCATTTTCTTCTTAGATTCCGGTGATGCCGAGCAAAAGAAGTTGGAGGAGTTTCATTAGCAGATTCAAGAGGGGGGAGATCGTATGAAGTTTCGTCTTCTTCAAGAGAAGGTTGGCTTGGTTCCGTAAGTGTTCTGAATCTCATTCTATTATGATGTAGTCGTTTTTCTTGATTCGATTTGATAGGGTTTGGATTTTCCTTTGGCAGCTATGGTTTGTTTTTTACTAAGGTTTTAGGTCCCCTGTTTCTTTAATCGCAATTGTCGCAAAGAAAAACTCAAGTCCTCTGTTTCTTTCGAACAAATGCCGTGAATAGTCTCTGTTTCTTTCATGCTAACGGTAGCCTCTGTTTCTTCCATATAGACCCATCCACTATGCACAAATGATGAGTATATATTTTATGATTAAATAGGTGTATATTTTATGAGATTTGATTGGAATTATTGATATTATATACCTATTTAATTATCTTTTATGAACTCACTACTACAAAACAACATTTTTGCATCCTATTTTTGCCCCTTTCTACGTCTAATATTGCGGGGACGCCTATCTGGGGGGCGTTGAAAGTCTTGGGTTACGGAGTCCTAATTTTTTAGGACATCTTATAGCTTTTTTTTTTTAAAAAAAAAAAACTCCAAACAAAGTTGGGAGGCTTGTCGTGGAACAAATAGCTCCGGTAGCCAAAGAAATTGCCAACAACCACCATAGAAATCGCTGGCAACCATGGAGAAAGATGATTACAAGAACTAGAATCACCATAAGCAATAAGCCATGAAATAAAGTCATCCAAAAATCAGAAAAACCAGAAAAGTCGAAGAATCAGAAAAATGAAATGAGCCTCAGATCTACAAAGTGAAATGAAATTACAAAGGAATCGAAGAATAGGAAAAATAAAATCTACAAAAAAATATGTTCAAGCTACAAAGATGACAAAACAAAGATCTGAAATCATATCTATAGAAAATCGGAACAATCAGTTGACGAGTTGGTGCCGACAGTGGTGACTGGTGGAGAAAGGTGGTGTTGTGAAAATACCTCCTTTGAAGTCTGTTCCCCCACGGTTGAAAAAGTCTGGATCGACTCACCGTGTCGGCCGTCGCCTTCATCGTCCGCGTCGCCTCCACCGTCCACTGTTCGCGTTGCCTTCACCGTCCATCGTCTGCATATATGGAGCGCCTGAAACAAAAGCAAAAAATAAAGAAGGGAAGTCATGGGGGGTCTGGATATATGGAGCGTCTGAAACAAAAGGAAAAAAAAGTACTAATTTGAAATGTTTTTGGAGTCTAAATTTCAAAATTAGACTCCAAAAGTGATGTTTTTGGCGCTAGGACAAATTTTTGGTGTTAATTTTTGGCGCTAGGATCTACTTTTGGAGTCTAACTTTTGTACTTAGACTCCAAAAGTCCCACTTTTGGAGTCTAAGTTTAAAACTTAGACTCCAAAAGTGTCCCTCGCGGGCCCCACCTACTGCACGACGTGACTCCCTGCTGCACGATGTGACTCCCTGCTGCACGATGTGACTTTATTTTCTGCTGTACGATATTATTTTTGGAGTCTAAGTTTCATACTTGGACTCCAAAAGTCCCATTTTTGGAGTCTAAGTTTCATACTTGGACTCCAAAAGTCCCACTTTTGGAGACTCCAAAAGTGGGACTTTTGGAGTCTAAGTTTACAACTTAGACGCCAAAAGTCAACTTCTATCTCATATAATTACAAAAATGCCACCGCATTTATTTTTTACTTCCTATTTTTTAAAATAGGACGTCTCCCTGTGACGCAAAATCCGTTTTTTGTAGTAGTGACTTTTCCATAATCGAATCAAACTTAGAATCAAAGAATAAATCAAAATAAAATCTAATCATATCCTATTTTTATTGTGCAAGAAATATTAGCTGATTTGGAAAGAAGTTAAAAAAGGCAATAAGAGGATATGCAATCAGCCAAACTTGATGGTCCCCTGCAAGAAAAATATAAACAAAATCAATTGCGTGATTTGATGGAGTAAATTACAAGATATGAGATATCTTTTTAATAAGAAAAGGAGAATCAATGACCAAAGACCTGAATTATTATAAATGGGGAGGCAGAGACAAGAAAGAGGAAGACGAAGGCAGATCAGAGAGACACAGAACGAGAAGGAACGAAGAAGCAGATGAGTAGAGGCTGAGCGTTTCAGTTCTCTTCATCATCTCCACGGAAGGACTGTGGAGGTGACGGAGAATCTTTCTTTCCTCTCTCTCCTTCTGCTTTGAACCTGAATTTTCATCTTTTTTTATGGATTTGAATAAAGCTATGTGTGGCTAATTTTCTTTTCAACCTAGAGTGCTATGAACTTGTTTTAGACTTAGAAATTGTTCCCACTCATTAGTTTTGCTTAATTTTAATCAGTTTATTTGATCTTGTTTTTATTATTTATTGCTTAGTGATTGGCCACCGTTAAGCATGTTTTGGGGATTTAGGATTGAACTTGATGAAGGGAATCTTAAATTGACCTTGGGATTAAATAATGTGGAATTAGATTTAAATTTAATGTGAAGTTAGGTTTTAATCTAATTTGCATATAGGATAGACATATACCTAGAAGCTCCGCATAATCAAATTAGAGTGAGCCCGATTTAAATTGCATCTTAATTAATTATGTGAGGCATTGCATAATTATTTGAGGTAGGTGTATAAGTGGACCGACAGGCACTTATAAACATTAATACACTAGATTAGCTGATCAAGTTAAGTCAAAGTTAATTTAGTGGGGATAAAATCTAGAAATCAAATAAGAGATTAGTGACTCTAGGTTGCTTGTTTGATTAGTGGTAGTTGTTTATTTTAATTTTAGATTCCTTTTTCTCTTAATTAAATTCAATTTGTTTTGCTCAACTTAAACGAAAATTGTGAAATTAATGCTTAACTAAAGTTGTGATACTAAGTCCTCGTGGGAACGATACTTTTCTTATCACTTTATTACTTGATACGGCCCGTGCACTTGCGGAGTTTTTTTATGCTATAAAGTTTTGCCCTATCAACAAACCTAGTGAAACATATCCCAAGCGTTCATTGGGATCATCTCACAAAATTTTCAGCAGGTCCCTCTTTGGTGATTCACAATCGAAGGGATCAATTTCCACACCTCAACGGTCCAATGTGAAGTAAATCACGTCACTTTAATATTTATTTTCTTGGCCATGTTTGTACATTGTAAAGTTTAAGTTTCTTCATCCTACAACTATATAAACGCAAAGTTTAAATATTTCGATGTAGAAGGTTGATTTGAGCAAATTGGAAATGGCTGCATTATGTAGATATTGGCGACATTTTAATCTTGTAAATTCTCAGACCTGTATGTAATCGGCGATGAGAGCCAAGAAAAGCAAGGGAATCTTCATCCTGCAAAGTGTAAAAGCAGATGAATCGACTGAGAGGGGTTTTTTTTTTAAGTTCAGGGGCATTTTGGTATTTTCACATTGCCAATAACGTCAGTTAATGTACTGTAACGGTGATGGTAGTTTTGCATTGGTTTTGAAAATTCATGTGCTTTTTTGCACAAAAAAAAAATCACATGGTGTTGGGCGCTCTTCAGAGTAAAACTCATGTGTATTTTTGCCCCTTTACCCTATATGTTTTCTTCTCTTTCGTTTTTTCTTTTTTTTTTTGGTATATTTGATGTACAATGTAATCAGAGTCCGCATCAATCCTTTAGTTTAGAGTCCGCATCAGTCCTTTAGTTTTATGTGGATACCTTCACCAAATCGATTGAATTTTAAGTACGCCCAAAATTCTTATGAGATGAAAATTAGAGAAAAAGTTATACTAAAAGTCTCACTCACAATAATTATAAATTTCTTCACTACATTTAGAAGTTTTCTATCCTCTCTGTCATATTTCCCTTCCACCAAACAATGAAATGGTTATATAGGTAATGTTTAGAGAACAATAAAAATTATTTTGGAATTAAATCCATGATTTGGAAAAAAAATAATCCAAACATTTTTTTTAAAAAAAAAGGCAAAAATACTTTTTTCTCTAAAATCATATTTATCCAAACACCATCAAGTTCTATAAAATCATGATTCTAACTAAAAATCATGGTTTGGGGTTCAAAATAAAACCATGATTTTTGGTGAAACTTTTTTCTTTTTATCTTTTTGAAAGTTATTATATAAATCACTATTTCCAATTTTTCTCCAAAAATTAATCAAAAGAGAATCTCCTTCACCTCCGAGAAACTTTTGCGGCATCTTTTCAATTATCACAAGAGAGAAAATAAGATGGCCCCAGACAAAGAAGCTCAAGCTCATCATCCGCCTCGGCAAACTCCGATATAGGTACCGTGACTCCGTGAGTGCCGCACCTGGTGGAGCAGAAGCCATCGACGAGAGATTGCCCTGGAATAGGTGTCGTTGAGGACTTGGAAAGGAAAACGAAGATTCAAGTTACAGTTATATTTACCGTCTTACATTTACTATACGGCGGTTTTTGAAAAAATGTAAGCAAATTGTTTGATCCTCAAGCAAGCCAAGCCATTCCATGAACCATGGGAGCAACCCAGAGGAGATACAAAGCTATAAATTAAGTGATAAGATCATGAACCTAAGACCAAAACCAAGCAGTGAGACATGAGATCCAGAAACTTTTCATGAAGGGGAAATATATGATGGAGAACGTATGTACGAAAATTAATTGAATAATATCAACAGTTCAAATCAGTTCTGAGAATTAAATGGAAAAAGAAAGTTTGAAGAGTTACTCGAGTGAAGTGGACATGACTTAGATATGGTTGTTACTTTCCATTTTTAAGGGGAAGAAGAAGAAGATAATGAGGACTCTGTTTTTGAGGAGGGGAACAGGGGATGAATGAGATGCTTCAAGGTGGGTTGTTTTGAGTCACATAGCAAGCGTGTATTTATTTTGAGGAAGGGAGCATGGGACGGGTAGAACATTGCATTTTTTTTTCCCTTTTTTTGCTCGAAACAAGTTGGGTTGCTTGAAAGTGAATCTGATAATGGGGCATTGATGAACTTTGCGCGTAAGACTATGTGATAAATATAGGATGGACATGATATTAATTGTTAATCGCTTCCACATCTCCTTGCTACCTCTTTGTAATAAATATAGGGCTATATGCCTTTGATTGATTTCTTTACAAACTAAAATGGTTTATTAGAATGTGTTGTGTTACCATAAACTACATACCCCTTTCTCAAGTTGTCCTTTATTCTGTCTCAACATCCCTTTTATTTGTATCTCTATACGCATTAGTATGCAATTTAAAAAGTTGAAAGGAGCTGCGGCAAGCATCATTTTCTAAGTCGACAAACCACAATTCAACAATTTATTCTGGACAAGTATAATAAAGCATCACATTATTACATAATATCATCGTATCAGTTAAGGTTTAGAGGAAATTAGGTCAAGCTCACAATTAGAGGCTTGATCCTGTATTCTATTTATAAAATGTACAACCACTAATACAGTGCCACGTGTCCTTATAGGAATATTCTAGAATATAATATACATAGTATTAAATAATACAAAACTATATTTCTAACTCTCTCCGTCACTTTGAACCTCCTTCTTATTTTTGCTTGGGGTCAATGTGGCCTCTTGTTGCAGTCGTTTAATAGGAGCAACAGTAACTCCTAGCTTGTCTCTAAGAAAGCAGAAACGAGCACGAAGCAAGGGCTTTGTTAAACAATCTGCAACTTGCATTTCTGTTGGAACATAGGACACCTTCAAGGCTTTAGACAGAACTTGATCTCGTACAAAGTGCATATCTATTTCAATGTGCTTTGTTCTAGCATGATGCACCGGATTAGAAGCAAGGGCAGCCGCACTTGTATTATCACACCATATAGTAGGTATTTGCTTCAATCTGAGACTCAGTTCAGATAGTAAGGAGTTGATCCACTTTAATTCAGAAGCTGTATTGGATAAAGAGCGGTATTTAGACTCACAACTGGATTTAGAAACAACAGATTGCTTCTTAGATGACCATGTCACTAAGGAATTGCCTAGAAACACGCAGTATGCACCAACAAATCGCCTGTCATCTGGGCAAGACGCCCAATCAGCATCTGAGTAAGCAGAAAGGACAAGAGGCCTTGCTGGTTTGATATGAATACCATAATGAATAGTACCCCTCAGATATCGTAGTACTCTCTTTACTGCCTTCCAATGTTCTGTAGTTGGCTGTGACAAGAATTGACTTAGCTTACCAACACTGAAACTGATGTCTGGTCTGGTATTACATAGGTATTGAAAGGCACCTACTGCACTTCTGTATTCACTAGGATTGGAGAGTGATTCACCTGAGGAAGCTGACAGAGATTTGTGTGTAGCCATGGGAGTAGAACAGGGTGAGGCATTATTCATGTGAAAGCGATCTAATAAGTCAAGAACGTATTTTCCTTGAGTTAGGTATAGTTCAGAGTTGTCTCTGTGTGCCTCAATCCCAAGAAAGTTGTGAAGAGAACCAAGATCCTTCAAGGAGAAGATAGAGTGCAGTTTGGTTGCAAAGCACTTAAGACTGTAAGGATTACTACCAGTCACAATGATGACATCAACATAGATCAGAATCAGTAAAATCTGAGTCTTATCTGAGTATACAAACAAAGAGATATCACTCTTCAAATTTGTGAAACCCCAATCAAGTAAGACCTTTCGAAGTCTGTCAAACCAAGCCCGTGGGGCTTGTTTTAATCCATAGAGAACTTTGGTTAATTTACACACATGATCAGGTTTAGAAGGATCAACAAAACCTTCAGGCTGCTTCATGAAGACAGTTTCAGAGAGAAAGCCATTGAGAAAGGCATTATTTATATCAAGTTGTTTGATTTCCCAATTGAATGAAACGGCAAGGGTCAAAACAATCCGAATAGTGGAAGCTTTAACAACTGGGCTGAAAGTCTCATAGAAATCAATACCTTCACTTTGTTGAAAGCCTTTGGCAACAAGTCTAGCTTTTTGCTTGGATAGAGAGCCATCAGCATTGAATTTGGTCTTAAAAATCCACTTATTGTCAACTATGTTTTGGTGTCGGTGTCGAGGAACAGGGACCCAAGTGCCATTTCGTTGGAGCGCTGAAAAATCCTCGATCATAGCTTGCTTCCATAGGGGGGATTCTAAGGCTTCCCTGGCAGTTTTTGGAACATGATCAGATGCAACGATCAGCCCAATATAGGGAAATTTAGGTTTAGTGATCCCTAACTTACTCCGTGTGATCATTGGATGAGAGGGGGGAAGGGTTGGAGGTTGTATAGAAGGAGACGGAGATGGTGTAGGAGTAGCGGATTGAGAAGGAGTGGGGTGAAGGGTTGGTGAAGTAGGAGAGGCTGGTACAGTGGGAGAGTCTGACATGGGAAGAGCATCTGAGGTGAGTGGTGATGGCGAGTCTAGAGTAGGTGAAGCTGTAGGAGAAGGACTCTTTGGAGTATACGGTGAAACAGGTGCATCATGTGTCAAGGGAGAAGATAGACTGGGATTAATATTGAAAGGTGAGACACTTGGGGAGGATGATGGAACAGTTGTGGGAACTAATGCGGATGAAGGTAGGTCTTCGTTGAGGACCGGGGACACACTTGAGAAATTGACAACTTCAGATTCCAATGGCTTCTGCAAAGACAAGAAACCATGAGCGAATGGATATTCATCCTCATTGAATACAACATGTCTTGATATGTAGATCATGCCAGTTGAACTGAGGCATTTGAAGCCTTTATGTGATCCACTGTAACCCAGAAAAGTGCACCTGGTGCTGTGGAATTGAAGTTTGTTTTGATTGTAGGGACAGAGGCAAGGGAAGCAGGCGCAGCCAAAGATTTTGAAGTTCCTCTAATCTGGTTCTTTGTGAAACAAAACCTCAAACGGAGAAATGTTATGTAAAATAGCAGTAGGAAGTCTATTGATAAGATAAACTGCAATAGAGAATGCTTCCCACCAGTAATATGTAGGCATAGATGCGTGAGTCAAAAGTGTTAAACCTGTCTCAACAATATGGCGATGCTTTCTTTCAACTCTACCATTCTGGGCGGATGTGTGAGGACAGGAGTGTCGAAAAACAATGCCATTTTCATCCAGAAAACCCTGAAAGGCACGAAACTCACCACCCCAATCACTTTGCAGGACTTTGATTTTCTTTTCAAGGATGTTCTCAACCATAGACTTAAAGATTTTAAAAGCAGAGAGAGCTTCCCCCTTTGTTCTCAAAGGATAAATCCAGGTATGTCGACTGTAATCGTCAAGAAAGCTGATGTAAAACTTGTAACCCCCAACTGATGTTATTGGAGAAGGGCCTCAGAGGTCTGTGTGAACAAGTTCTAGAGCACATGAGGCTTGCGAGTGAGATATAGGAAAGGAGAGTCGATGTGACTTACCCAATTGACAAGAATCACAAAAATTAAAACTTTCATTAGATGATAAAGTGACATTACAATCATTGAGCACTTTCTGTAAAGTGACTTTATTTGGATGTCCAAGTCTTCTATGCCAAGATTCAGAAATGGACAGTCCTTTATTTGTCCTAACAGCATTACTACCAACAGAAACGAAACTAGCAGCACGATTCTTGACTGGAACCACAGGGTTGTCAATCCGGTACAAGCCTGGAGTGGAACCTCTGGTGATTGTTCCTTTCAGCAAAACACTATGTTGATCCTTGTCCTTCACAAAACAACCATTAGAAGCAATTTCAATGGATATATTCTTGTTGTCATTAGTGAGTTTGAAGCCACTGATCAGTTTCTTAGACATCTTAGGAGCAACAAGAACGTCATTTAATTTCAGAGTTTTCAGACCAGCAGAATTATCACAAAGCAGATTAGCATGACCGGATCCAATTACAGAGACAGAAGCACCATTACCAACTGAAATGGACCGAATACCTGAATTCATTGTGGCGTCAACATTATGAGCAGAATTTGTGACATGGTGAGTAGCTCCTATATCTAGATACCAGGCAGGATCAGCAACAGTGTCTGAGGTGGTAGCATAGTCAAAGGAAGTAATGTAGGCTGAGGCATTTTCATGCTTCCGTGGTGGCTTGAAATTCTTGTCAAACCTCTTGAAACAGTTGGCTATCTCGTGGCCAGGCTTATCACATAAATAACACCAATGTCTATCACCGCCAGGATGAGGAGAATTACCTCTGCCACCAGGAGAATTTCTGTTTGAACGACCGCCTCTTTATCGTCTACCGCCACGACCACGCTGGTGGTGAGAGCGTTGCTGATGGTTGCCCGATTGAACAGATAAACCTGCAAAGGCATTGGATAGATTGGTGGTGGTAGAGGTACTTATCTGCTCCAACCGAGACTCAAAGGTGAGAAGCTTAGACTGGAGGTCATTCCAAGAGAGGTGATCCTTCTCTGATAGTAGCACAACAATAGGGGTGTACTCAGTATGAAGGCCAGCGAGAGTTTGTGTGACAAGATCAGGAAGGGATAGAGGACAACCAACAAGAGTTAGATTGTCTGAAATTGATTTCATTTTTGCCAAATATTCTCTCATTTTGAGAGAACCTTTCCTGAGTTGCTGAAATTCACTCTTCAGGAAGGTGACTCTGGACTTGGTATTTGCACCCACAAATTCGGTGACTGCTTTCCAGAGAGAAGAAGATGTTCGGCATCCAGTCATTTGGCTAGCAATTTCCACTGTCATGGTGCCAAATAGCCAACCAAGAAGAATTTGATCAGTTGCAAGCCAGTCTTCATACTGGGGATTGGAACAGATCTGATCAGCAGAGTTAAAAATGTATTCTGGAGGAATCGGTGTTGTGCCAAGAATATGCCCAGCAAGTCGATGTCCACAAATGATAGGCATAATTGTAGATTCCCAGGTCAGGAAATTATCGCCATCCAGCTTGACGGGATTTCCCTAATTTAAAGAACTCAATAAGGGAGTAGACCTGGAGGTTATTTGAGGACTATGGTGAGCAGAGGAATAACCCAATGGGAATTGAAGAGCCTGTGTCTGATTGTGGGATGGAGAAGGTGTGTAAAGTGGAACATTGGATGAGAGATTCTGTTGGTGGTGGGCGACGACGTGGCTGGATGGGTGGGATGGGTTTGAATCGACAGTGAAGGGAGGCAAAGGCTGAGAGTTGTTGGCGGTGAAATGAGTTGAAATTGGCATTGAGGTGGGAAAGTAGGAAGGGAACGATGAATAGGAGGGAGGATAAGGGAATGAATTAGAAGGGAAATTGGAAGGAAGAGACATGTCGGGCTTGACGTGGTGGAAAGAATTGGATGGAAGGGAGGACATGTTGGGGTTAACGTGGTGGAAAGAATGGGAAGAATTGGATGGAAGGGAGGACACGTTGGGGTTAACGTGGTGGTGGAAAGAATTGGAAGAATTGGATGGAAGGGAGGACACGTTGGGGTTGAATGGAAGGGACACGATGGGATGAATGTGGTTGATTTCGGCTTGCACAGTGGTTGCAGTCGAGTCTCCAAGATTCGATGGAAGGGACACGACAGGGTTGGTAGGGATGAGATTAGGGTTTTCAGATAGGTTGGTGGTGGCGGCTATTTCTGATTGGGTCATAGGATTTTCGTGTGTTGCCATTTTCTGGCTTTTTGGCTCTGGTACCGAGTTAAGGTCTAGAGGAAATCAGGTCAAGCTCACAATTAGAGGCTTGATCCTATATTCTATTTATAAAATGTACAACCACTAATACAGTGCCACATGTCCTTATAGTAATATTCTAGAATATAATATACATAGTATTAAATAATACAAAACTATATTTCTAACTGTCTCACATATACAATATGCAGAAAATTATAAACACAACTCACTGTTTTGAAACTTGGTGATATAAATTCTACGCCATGGTAATGAAGTTGAAAGAATTGATGAACATCTAAACTGGTGGCCTTCTTATTGCTGGGACATTGGTCCTTTCGGTTCTCCTCCATTGGTCATTCAAATATGAACCTTTGCTTTTAATTCTCGTCCATAGCTCACACAATTTTGAAGCCATATATTCACCCAATTTTGCTATTTTTTTGCGGTTAAAGTATGTGATTAACGATATTAACCAGGCAATGAAGACAAGTGGTTGGAGAAAGTGAGGGAACAACACTGATATTAGTGCGGCATAGGCTAAACTTCCTGAGATAAGAGCTATATTAGCATAGCAGGTTAAAGAAGCGATATTAGCAGGGGTGTAAATCTGGCATTTGATATGGTATCCAAATGCAAAGCAATAGATAAGTGAGCACATAATAAATATCCAAATGTTTGCAGGGTACTCATCCAATGGGGATGAATTGGGGAAATGCATTTGTACAATTGCCCCTATCACTGGAATTATAAACGCAAACAGAGCATGCCAATTAGGAGTTGAGCTGCAAGGACAAGACAACGATCAATAGAAAGTTATTCTAATAAGTATTTGAATATACATATTAAATACATACAAATAATAAAGACGTTAAATAAAATAAACATTTGCTGTAAATGAAGCCTCGATAGCATTTATTACTTGTCAATTGATTTTGTTTTCTTTATGTAAAGATAAATAAAATTGTATTGCCTGAGTTGTGTGTGTGTGTATATCTATAAATTAATTAAGAGTGTTGTAGTTTCCAACAGAGAGGTTTATTTTCCTCTTTATTCAAGCCAGCCATCAAAGCGTCATAAGCTTTGGAAGAGCCAACCTACAAAATTACGGGATAACCCAAGTAACATCATCTTTGTGCAGAAACATGTTGTTGCTAAAATCTATTCAAACTGAAATTACACATATCTGAGACAAAAGTTAAATCCTCACAAATGATATAAACAACTATGTCTTATATTTAATAAAGGATGGAGGAATATTAATGTTATGTTTGACAAAACCAGGAGAGATACAAGGCCGATCCACTTTGGAGAAAAACAGGGGAGGAAAACAGAGGAGATACGGAGCTTAGATTAAAGCAAAATGGTTGCTTGTATATTTCTTGCAGGGGCAATGGTGGTAAATAATTACACGATGTGTGTAAATATATATGATCCAGAGACACACTGATTTGACGACGAAGACTACGAGACACAGAATCCAGGATTTTTCTGTAATTTGCATGCATTTGACAGCTCCGAAGGGCAAATTTGATGATATGTATTGCAAAGATGGAGTTGAAATGGAATGGAAAAGAAACTTGTAATACTTACGTGGTCGTGAGTGAGATAGCCATGACTTGAGTCGCGTTTGCTGTGGTGGCCGGACTGGTTTGCTCCTTATCATCTCAGAGAGGAGGGGGGAATTAAAGCTTTTTACGCTCACAGGCTGAAGGCGAAGGATATATAAGATTTGTTGAGGCTTTTATGAATGAGAATGCTGAGACGACGAATTAAACTATTCCATCCCCAGCAACGAAACTGAAGACTCTATCCCAAAGTAATGCTGGGCGCGACAGTGGCGGATCTTGGAGGAAAAGTTTGGGAGGGGGGCCAAATAGTGGGGTGGGGGATTTAGGGGTTCGCGGCAGCGCCCCCGAAATTTTTTTTTTTAAAGAAAGTTTTAAATGTATTAAAAATAAAAAGAATAAAAAAATATTCATAAAATCAAGTCAATTAAGTTCATCTACAAGTATAGTGTAGAATGGATAAAAGCATCATACAGAATGAAATCAAGTCAATTAAGTTCATCTACAAGTTTAAAGAAAGTTTTAAATGTATTAAAAATAAAAAGAATAAAAAAAATATGCATGAAATCAAGTCAATTAAGTTCATCTACAAGTGTAGTGTAGAATGAGTAACTAGTAAGGGATACACCACAAAAGTAAATTTCACTGATAAGCTAAAAATTTCAGGTAATTAGAATAAAATATAGAAAAGAATGACAAGATTAACATAAATCATACAAGACCCTACATGAAACAAAGATTGAATTATAAGCCCAAAAATATAAAAAGAGGGAAAAATGTATAAAAAAAAGAAAAAAAGAAAAAAAAAAGAAGTTGGGGCCCAAAATTTGATTTTACTTAGAGGGGCCAAAGTTGTATTATTCACTAAAAAATAAAAAATTCCATTAAAAAATAAAAAAAATAAAAATTGGGGGGGCCATTTGTCTCTATTAAGTTCTGCCGTTGCTGGGCGATGGAGACATTTGAAATTAGCGACGAAAATTATGGAATAAGACTCAGATTTTTATGAAAATGCATTTCAATCCCATATAAATTTCAATATTTTCATTTCAACTGATCAGCGAAGGATATATAAGATTTGCTGAGGCTTTTTTAATGACAAGGCAGAGACGACGAATTAAAAGATTCCATCCCCCACAATGAAATTGAAGACTCCCATAGTGCGCGGTCCAATTTAAAACCTGGGGTGAAAATTATAAAATAGAACCTAAATTTTTATAAAAGTACATTTTTACTTGATAAAAATGTTAATCTTTTCATTTTAATTCCTCCACAAAACTTTTATTTATGAAAAATATTGAAATATTTAGAAGGTTGAAATATAATATTCTAAATATTTTAGTTCTCTTCCTGGCCTTAGCCAAACCGGGTTCCTCCACAAAAATGATTTGGTTTAATCTCTCATCACTAAACCCTATTATATATGTTTGTAAGTTAACACTTTAAGAATCCAAGAAGTCATAACTTGAGAGGTATGTTGGAGAAATAAAATTATTAGTTAGTTGAGATCCTCATTAGTTAGTTAATATCTTAATGAGATGGTTAATCTTTGTAAGATCCTATAAGTAGATGGCCTAATTGTATGGATTAAAATGTGCAGCGTAACATTCTAGTTTCTAAACTACATTTAAACTATTGGTTAAATACACTACCATAGTAATAAAGAATTCAAACTCAAATAATAAAGAAACATTTATTTTTAGGACCATGGTAATAAAGTTCACTACCATGGTAAAGCTGCACTACCAATTTTGTTTTATATTTATGGTTGAAGGTAGTATCATGTTATAAAGTTTAATAGTCAATTAGGAAGCATTTATCAAATCATTTGACCTTACCAAGACCGAAAAGAAAAGAAACTGTACATAAATGTCTACCATAATTATTTAGAAAAAAATAACTATTTTAAAGCTTTAAAAATATTATTATAGTAGAAAAGAATATTGCATGATAGAATGGTTTTTAATAACAGTTTGAAAGCTGATCAAAACAATTTAATAAATCATTTCCAAAACACAGCGGAAGTAAGTATTAAAGACCCATGACAGGCAAATGGGCCTTGGGCATTTAAAGGCTAACATGATAATAGTCATTCTGAAAGCCCTAACATTAATTTATTTAATCTCTTAATCCAAATCCATTACTACAAAAGCATAGCAATAGGGGCTCCGCCCAATAATAACAATACATATTTATCGAATATCTCAACAAACACCAAAACAAATGGCTTCCAAAACCATAGTTTATTTCAGAGCAAAAAAAACCATAGTTTATAATATTTGAGTTATACAGAATTATCAAATAATAATCAAATCGTTTATAAGCCATGGCATTACATATTAAACAAGAATGGCAAATGATGAAATGTGTAGATAAAAGGAACCTTAACGAGAGCCTACAACTACGCTCACCTCTTACAACTTCCATGCATCCTTACTCAGATCTCACATTAAAAAAAATAAATATAACAACTATTAGATCCAAAGATCTAAGTAACCATTACTTATTCAGAAATATACATACAAATCTAAATTGAGAAGATACAATTCTAAAATCAAATTCAACTCAGATAATTTATATATATATTTCCTTTACATAAAGTCATTCTACAAACTAGTTTTTTTATTCGATTACCAAAACCCTCTCACAACAATTGACCATCATAATTCATTTTTCGAAATCATTCACCAGAAATTTCATAAACAAATGTCTCAACCTTATTATAAAAATAATTATACAAAAGCTTTATCATATTCAAATCATAAATCACATATACAACATGTTTAAGTAAATGATTGATGCACAAAACATCCATATTACCCCTGACCACCCTTATAATCGCTGATTGGAACCATAACAAATAAATGATTTATCCATTTAAATGGATTACACATGATTCTAAATCATGAGACGTCACCCGGCTAAGGTCCCTAGCTTTCATGATTGGATCATGGCTCTCCTCCTTTTGGTGAAACCAAGGAGGTGTCATTGTGCATCTTACCAGCTGTAATTCCCAACCAAAGAAAAATATTGGAGATGGGGCCCTGAAAATCACCACTTATTATGTATCAAGTAGTGACATACCATGTAATATTTACTTACAAAAAAATCTTAACAACTCTGCAACCATCCGAGTGCATCAAAGACAATCAATCACAATTATAGCATGTATACTCAAGCTCCAAATCATGAGTATCGTTCCAAGCAATATTCATCAATAAAATACATCATCACAATAATCATTAAGACAAAAGTACTATTTTAACCCAAGGAACCTTAACAAACGTGTTCATCATCCAAAACATATAACACATTTCTAAATCACTTATAACAAATTATATGACCATCGTAACATACAAACATGCTTAAACAATTTCCAAATATAATATAGTTTCTATCAAATATAAAATTCAAAATCAAACCCTTCATAGGCATAACAAATCCAAAAACAATTTTATATATATATATATATATATTAGACCGAACTAGTATAAATATCTGTATCTTGCTCTTCTACTCTCCTCTTTGTTCAACTCTGTTTTTATTGTTCAAGAACAGAATATTTTTTAAAAGTTTCAAAAATCCCTAATTCACCCTCTCTTGATGATTTTGCTCTATTTTCAAGAGAGAGAGAGAGAGATGAATAGAGCTCGGTAGCCAGATTTGCGTCGTTCAAAGCTCAAATCGACGACATTTCTAGGCTCATATTGGCAAAAAATAGAGTCTGGCGTCCTTTGAGGCTCAAATCGGCGAAAATCTTTGGCAACAAATGTTCGAGGCTTGTCATCGTGAAAGAAAAAATAGAATCGGCATTCTTCAAGGGTTGGAGCGACGAGAATCTTCAATAACGTGAAAGAAAAAATGGAGTCCAGCGTCCTCCGACGCTCATATCAGCGAGAATCTTTAGCACAAGCCTTCGAGGTGAAAGAAAAATGAACTTGGTTAATGTGAAGGACAAAGCGTCTGAGACTCTGAGTGTTTCACTTTCAACTAGCTACATCAATCATGCGGTGGAAACCTGGACATAACAGTAGTATCCATTATGTATGGGGGGAGACGTAAAATCCATTAGATAAAGTAGGGGTACGGGGAGGGCAGGCAAGTATTCACCACATGAGTTGTTAAAATTTCCATGTATTATCCAAGTATCCATCGGATAAAGAAGGGAAAAATCCATGGGATAAAACCATATCACCTTTCAACTTTTTTTAAGACAATGATCAAAAAAGTTTGGTCTTGCACATTTTCCCATTTGTCTAAATCACCCTAATTACATATAAATAAAATTTGAAGAGAATAAAGAGAGTGGAAGTTGGCTCATTTGCTTAGTTATTTTAATATATAGATATATATATGGATTTATCGTTTGTCATGTCACTTAACATAAAATTATATTAAGTCACCCCAAAACTACATTGTTTTGGGAGTTTGGAGAATTAACAAAGGGTCTTTTGGTAAAATTAACACCCTTCATTAATTACCCCAACTTTCAAAACAACGTAGTTTTGGGGTTAGCGTAATTAATGAATGGTATTTTGATAAAATTCATATAATAATATAAAAAGAAAAATATCAAAACACCCTTCATTAATTATTCTAACTCCCAAAATAACATAGTTTTAGAGTGACTTAATATAACCTTATGTCAAATCACATAACAAACGATATATATATATATATATATATATATATATATATATATATATATATATATATATGCACAATTACTTTTGTTAGCTAATAAGATATTTTTATGGGTACAGGTGTAAATATACACATAAGTTTTTATTTTTTTGGAATTGGGGACCTAATGGTCCCGGGCAGGGTCGAACCCTGATACAAAGGCTGGATAGACCAACGTCATACCACTGTGCTACCTGAGCACTTGGTACATGAGTTTTTATTTAGAGTGCATCTAGTACTATATGTTTTTTGGAGGTGCGAAAATACACATAAATTTTCAAAACTAGAGAAAATATATCATCTCTGTTACATTGGCTGTAGTTGTAATGTGAAAATACCAAAATACTCCTCAGGAGGAATTATACCAACAAAAAGCTGCAGAAAACAAAAAAGACTTTCACATTCAGGTGATATTCTTCTCGAAATAGAGACTTCATTTGTTCCTCTGAATGAGCTGATATCGCAAGTTTGCTCGCCATTAGCATATTTAACTAGTCTCTTCAAGTTGAAAATAAGCTTTAATCTACCAGGTTTTAAACACACAGTAAAAAGACATAGAAGGAAGTAGAGAAGTGCAGATATCAGAAATTGAACACAAGAAGAATAGTGAGATGATTAAGGAACATAATTATTACAAAGCATTGTTGACAAAACATAATGAAAAAGGGATAAAGTTGAGAGGAGTTTTAGAGTTCATATTCAAATCTGCATAGAAACTCCAATCAGAATCAAAATCACCAGTGTCGGATCCATACCATGACAGACTAAAAATCAATTAATGTAGAAAATCGACAATCTCCAACGCCGTTGGTGGAGGATTGTTGCCATCGCCACAACTGTCGATCGCAATAATCCGCATCACAGGTGATCTGGCCCTCTTGAAGGAACTGACAAGGAACTACCCACAGCGAGTGTCCGGACTAGCTAGCATGATTTACCAGCCATTGAGCAGTCGACAGACCTCGATGTCAAGTTTCATGGCCATTAAAGTATTCCTCTTGGTGATGGGTTTCTTTCTAGGGCTTGCTTCGGATGTTATTGCCTTTGCCCCCACGCCAGCTTGCTCTCTAATCCCACCGATTGGATTGAACTGAGACTGGTACTAGATAGAATCTGAGAAGGATCCTGGTGAAGGATGGTGATGAGCGCCTCATCAAAGAGGGAGGGGAGGGTAGTAGAGTAAATTAAGAGAGCTAGGCATTTTTATTTCTTTTAATAATGTGGGCCCACTGCAAAAGTAACATCTATTAATGTAATCTGATGGTGATTGTATATTTGCTTTAGTTTTGAAAGTTTATATGTATTTTCGCACCTCCAGAAAGAACATGATACTGGACACACTCTGAGTAAAAGCTTATGTGTATTTTTGCACTTTTACCCTATTTTTATTATTAAAGGGAATTATTTTATTTATAATTTTATATTAATAATATGAAATCTTCACTTTCTCACGAGTTTAGTTCCGGTTTGAATCCGGCCTGATTTACTGATCCTTAACCCAATACCCCAATCGGTTCAATGACCAATTTGGTTTTAATAATCTTGAATCAAACATATAACATTCTTTATTTTAAAGGACAATTATTAATTACTAACTTGATTAAAACTTTCATTGAAATGTTTTATGCACATATTTGACTTTGAATATCACCAGGCCTAGAATTTTTAAATAAATAATGCTTTATCATTTATCAAAATATCCAAAATATATGAAAATGAGGAGCTTTAATGTGGCAATATATAATAATCCAACATGTACCAAAAAGTTGGGCACACTATTGTTAGCAAAAGTCACCTAAGTTTCCGAAGCTTCCCTGATAGACCAACGCAAGAACTATCGCCTGAAAAATGTTTGTAACCATCAATCCAGCTTATTATAAAAGCTAATATGTGCTTGTGAGCTGTCAAGTGGAATATGTTGCATAACAATTTGCTAGATATATAATTTACAAACTTATTAAATCACAAATTCTGTAATAAAATTTCTATATCAAATTTCATATCATGCATCACATAGATAATATGCCAAGCAACATATCGATACTCTAACAATCCTTATCACCCCACCCTTATTCAGCTGACAGAACTGATGGGCTGTAACATAATAAGTTTAGTCTTTATGACAAGACAGTACCAAACTCTTCAATAATGAGGTATAGCCTGGCCAAAGGCTATAAAACTCATATCGGACTATGAGTTTCCTTTCTTTCGAATATAGAAAGATGATACTGCTCCAAGGGTTGACCTTTATCCCGGCCAAAGGAAAAAGGTGATACCAAGGGTCCTAAAAATATCAAAGCCATCCACTTACATCGAGTGGTGGCATACCACGTGATATTCATACATAATAACTGTTGGAATCCGTATACATAGCATAATTATAAAACTTAGGAATCCCATAAGAGGATCCATCAATGACGTTTAAATCAAGATTCGTCAGAAACCATACCTATGCAAATTAATAAGCGTCTCTTTCGAATTGAACATGTGGGCTACCTACTCGATCAACACAAGTCGACTCTACGAATTTCCTCCCTTTACCGGTATCCACATGAATAGCATTCGAACATGGACGACAGCGTGCTAGCGCCTTCAAACCTTGCATCTCACATTTTTTTCTCTCTCTAGGGTTTCTCACGGCTTTTCTAATACGTCTGAAAAAAAATGTCCCATAGGTTTTTCTAAACCCGATAGGCATATTATATTTAAAATTAATCCTCATTAATTTTGAAATTTGGATTTGAATTAAAATAATATATTAATTAAATTTATTTAATCTAATCTATTTATTTAATCTGAATTAAAAACCTTCTGATTTAATTTATCTGTATAAATTAAATCTTAGAAATGATGTCTATCTATTTAATTAAATCTGAGATGCTATATCTCAATTTAAATTAAATCATATATATGATATCTTTATTCGAAAATTAAATCTAAGATACAATATCGTTATTTGTTTTAGATATTTAATTTATCAAATAAATTAAATACAAAACAAATATTATATATACTAATATTATATTCTCTATTAAATAATATTATTATATTATTTCGAATTTAATATATATATACACATTAGGGATGATAAAAAAACCCGATGGTCTGGGTAGTCCGACCCAGTCAGCTTTTAAAAAAAACAGTCCAAGACAACTTCAGCAGACCAGACCAGACCAATATTCTCGGGCTAGACCAGACCTCGGTCAATGGATTAGAGCTCTTGGTCTGGTCCAGTCTGGCCCGACTAGTTTTTTTTTTTTTAATTGCCAATTAGGCAGGGACATGCCTTTAGGAGTTTAGACCTTTAGGGTTTTCGCCTCTTCAGAGTTAGAGAAACTTGGAGTCTTGGAGAGCTACTCACAATCACAGCCGCACAAGGTCACACTCACAGCGTCTCATACTCGGCAGTCAGGCAGTCTCGGCACTCCGTCTCCAGTCCTCCACTGACCACAGTAGATCCACACCCACAAGACCCATACTCGACTTCTCTTCTCTCCTTCTTTCCTCTCCAACTGCATCAGACTTCAGATGTAGTCGAGCACTCGGCACTTTGTCTACGCCGTTGGTTCTGTGTTTTGTTCATCTCCAGACACCATCAGATTTCAGAGTGGTCGCTCAGTCCATACTTTTCAGCTGAGAGCCTCAGACTCAGTACTCAGTCCCCTTGCCTCCGTCCTCTTCGCCTCTTCCAAATCCAGGCGCCTCTTCTCATCCTCCTCAGTCCACCGGCAATTAGGTATGAAATTTGAAGCATATGAATATTTTTGTTTTGCTCTGCATATGAATTTTTTTGTTGCCCTGCGTATGAATTTTTTTTAAGCCTATGAATATGCATATGCTCTAGTCTGATTCTTTCCAGTTGCCATGTTTTAGTATTATACATGTGATTTATTTCCTATTGGCCTATGAATACCCATTTTTTTTCTTCACTTTCCATTTCTCATTAAAGATCAAAGAAAACTGGACATGATTTCATATTTGCAATTATATATAATATTATATAAATTATGATAAATGATTTCTGCAGCACTAGAGAGTATAGAAGAGACAAATAATTATTGAAGCATAATGTGAGTACACATATGAAGCCACCTCTTTTAGTAAAAATCATCACGTTCTTATCTAAATTATATCAAGAAATGATACGAGGGAACTACCATCCAAGGAGAAAATCCAGGCGCCTTGCAGCATCAGCTTTATCTTCAATCTTATCAAAATAAGCTTCTGCCCATTCACAGTCTCCCGCAAAGCCCACTTGTCCCCCTTGCTTTTCCTGGAAATCAAATAAATGAATTTAACGTATAAACTTGCTGCTTAAAACATTATAATATAGCCAAGATAACAAAATGAAGAACTGTGGCCAAACCAAGCTTGGTCAAGAAAAGTCTGTATGGACAACAGTAAAAAATTAGCATCATTTAGCTGATTGCTCTGGATTATTATGCCAACAATTACTGCATAGTGTTATAAAAGTATCATTTACTTTGGCAAACCAAGGCCTAGATGAGAACAGTGGTATACAAGATATTTTTTAAGCCTATGAATACGCATGACTTTTGCCTTTGCCTCTGATTATTTATGCAATTGATTATTTAATCTGGTACCTGTGTGTCATTTTTACCTAATTAACTTGATTTTCATTTTGCTGTAGGCATGGAGGAAGAGCAAATTTCAAGTGTTGACTTATCTCAATCTTCCAATATTGGTGAGAGTGGGACTGCTGGTGGACCCTCTTCTACTCCTTCCAATTCCACTAATCCTCACCAACCTCCTCACCAACCTCCAACCACTGCAGAATGTCCTCCTCCTAGGGCCCATTTGGATGGATTTTTAAAAAAATTGCTTTTTTTTAAGCTCTAAATTGGAGCTTTTAAAAAAAGGAGCACTTAAGCTTTTTTTTTTGGTGACTTTTACTTTTTTAAAAAAAATATCATTTAAATATATAAATTAATCAAAAAAGTATTTTTTTTTCATTAAAAAAGTGCTTTTTTCTCAAAAAAACCCATCCAAATGGGCCCCTAGTGCTACTGAAGAAACCAAAAAAGATTGTGGTAAGAAAAGAAAACAACCTGAGAAGAAGCAATCAGAAGTGTGGTATCACTATGTTAAGTTACCATTGGACAATACAGATGGAGAGCTTAGAGCTGCATGCAAGTATTGCAATAATGATTATGCTTGTGATCCAGTTAAATGTGGTACAACTTCTTTGAAGAGACACTTAAAAAAATGCAAGAAAAATCCACATAAGGTTGTTGAAAGATTCCTTTGAATCAATTCGAAATGCTGTAAGGTATGTTCGTTCCTCCCCTGCTCGGCTCAAAAAATTTAAAGATTATTGTGAATTAGAAATGATGGATGCAAAAAATTATGTGTGTCTTAGATGTTAGCACTAGATGGAATTCTACATATTTAATGTTGGATGTTGCTTTGAAATTCCAAAAGGCATTTAAAAGAATGGAGGACGATGATAGAGATTATGTGGCATACTTCAAAAAAATGTCAAAGCGTGATGACACACATGTTGGTGTTGATGACAACATGGATGCTTCTAATGGCCCGCCTAACAAAAAAGCTTGGAATAAGGCAAATGTCTTTCTTGGGTTCTTAAAAGTGTTTTATGATGTGACCTTGAAATTTTCTTGCTCTCTCACAGTTACTGCAATTTCATGTTTCCATCAAATTGTATTAATTCAAGAGTTGTTGAATGAGACTATTGTGTCCGATGACCCTCTTCTTAGGGAGATGTCCTCAAGCATGAAGATGAAATTTGATAAATATTGGGGGGCAGCAGAAAATATGAATCCTTTGTTGATTATTGCTGTGGTTTTAGATCCTCGATACAAGCCTGCCTACATTAATGATGTATTTGATCAACTTTTTCCTGATTATCAACTTTGTATGTTCATGAAAAACAAGGCAAGAAATACTTTGCATCGCATGTTTGAAGAGTATTCTGCAAAACTTGGTGTTGAAACAGGCATGTCACATAGTGCCAACACTTTGAGCTCTTCTGCTACTTCTAACACTTTGAGTTCTTCTGGGAGTTCCATTACTTCCACTAAAAAAGAACCTAGTCGTAGATGGTTGGCTTCCCAAAAAGACAAGATCTCATCAGTAGATCCTCAATCTGAATTGGATAGATACCTTTGATCTAATGCAACTGAAGACATTCCTATTAATGATGATGATTTTGACATATTAACATGGTGGAAGGTTAATTCAACCAAGTACAGAGTGCTTGCGATGATAGCACGTGATGTATTAGCTATGCCAGTATCTACAGTTGCTTCTGAAGCAGCTTTTAGCACTGGAGGACGTGTTGTTGATGATTATAGGAGTAATCTATCTCCTAAAATGACTGAAGCCCTCATTTGTGCCCAAAATTGGCTACTGGCTACGCAATCTATCTCAGAATTAGCTACTATGTTTACTGAATATGACAACTTTCAAGAGACTGATAATGTTGTTAATATTCCAGGTAATATTTCCGATTCTATGGTCGTTATTCAAGTTTACATATTTCATTATTACTAATTTATTCATACTAACAATTTGTTTGTTTGTTTTTTATTTTTTTATGGATCAAGTATCATTGAAGGTGGAGGGACAAATGATAGACTTGTTGTTACTTGTTAGGTTCGCTATGTTTAATTGCTTGTTATGGATTGTATTAAAGAAACTTGAATGTTGTTTGTTGTTGTTTTGTACTCTTGTTCAATGTTGTTGTTTTGTACTCTTGTTTAATGTTGTTGAATATTTTTATGGATTTATGGTTGGTTTTAATGTTTTTTAATGTGCTTTTCCTGATTATACACATTATTATAGGCTTATTAGGTTCAATTTAAACCTTCAAGATTCAGGTGAAATCTTAGAGAGTTGAAATATTGCCTCTCAAAGAAGGAAAAAAAATCCCAAACAGGTCCTTCTAGTGGTCTGGTCTGGTCCAGCCCGAGCTCGGGCTCGGGCTCGTGCTGGACTAGACCGGACCTCAGGCTGAAATGTTCAGCTCGAGGACCTACCTAGACCAGACCACGGGTTGGGACCAAACCCAGTCTGGTCTGGTCCATGATCAACCCTAATATACATCCTAGATTAAACACTTTATTCATGAAATCTTAAACATATCTAAGATTCAATGAATCTGGCCACTTTTGCTTGTGTTGGGCTATTCTTGTATGCGACTCTGCAGGCCCACATGAGATTGGCAGTGGGCTAATACTATACCAACCCACAAGTTGCAAGCAGCCTCTAGCAAGACATTGTGACTGCCCAATTTATATGGGAATTGATGATACGATTCTACCTATCATACAACCATGTCACGTCCCTTTTGTCACACGATAATTTGGTCAAGGATGAGGCATGGATAATGTCAACTTCCTGTTCTTGACCATTACTTTTTCGATTCTCAAGTAGTCTAATAATTGAAATGGAAACTCCTTTCCATCGCAGAATGACTATATATTTCTCAGACTCACTCATCGAGGGGCCCAGTATTATCTCTCTACAAATGTGAGGGACAAATTTCATCTTGACCATTCACATTCCAAAGCATGAAAGCCACTGATCCCGATCCAAGCCTTTATCATCACCCGATCAAAGGTAACTTTTGACTAGGTCAAAGATCAGCGACTCATCATGTAGGAATCCATGATGATCTCAGGTCAAAGGGCATTGTGACGTGGTTATACATGATAAAAGCTTATGACTTAATCCATGCAGTTTTCTCATAGTAGGTCGGTCCAGCACCTTATACTCTTACAAATGCCTATAACTTTGATGAGGTATCCTATAACTTTGATTCGTATCTCCATACCTCATCAAAGTCATACTGGTCTTATTTCATCTTCCCTCCCGCGTAGATGACTGGCCAGGGATATTTAGGATAATCTATAAAATATATCCAAGGATACAGTTATCATTATAAACATACAAATGAAATGATAACGAAATGGAGAATACACTAACTTGCCCCTAGGGCATAATTTCCAACAATAAATCTCATCCACAATCCACATCCATCTCCGCTCCACATCCATCCATATCAACTGGCATGTATATATGAGTTCTAAATGAGATTTATAAAAATAATGCATTGTTTCAATAATCATTAAGATGACAATACTATTTTATTTCACGAAATCATAACAAAAGTGCATTAACCAAAACATATAATATCATAATTTTTAATCTCAATAACGATTTCAAAGTACTTATCAATATTCATATATTTTCTTTCTCATAATCATTTCATAAAATACCCACAAACAACATATTAACACATATAACAAGTGGAAATTGGTTACCTCAAATTCTTGACACAAGAAATAAACTTGAGAGATCTCAAGTTCACTCTAAAAATAAATATATAATTACACGTTAATAGAATTAATAACATTACCAACTAATATAATAATATATAATTAATTAAACTATAATTGTCTCATTTTAAATTTTCTTAGAAGAAGTGAGAATTTATCTATTCCTCAAATTATCGTTACAATCTCAATTCCTTTCTTCATAAATTATTTCTCACTAATTATAATTATCAAAATATCATCATATCCTCAATTTAACCAAAATACCCAATTTTCTACAATAAAAGCTTCACCAAAAAGTTCAAATATTCACATTCATTTATAAACCTCAAATTTAATCCACCTAATCCTTAATATAACCTCGAATAAATTAAAAATGGATTATAAACTTGAATATGTATAAAAGACATATTATCACAAATCTCAATTTTGCCAATCTAATACTAACTTATATAAGCATAATCCAATTTATTAAACAAACTTTCAAACCTTCACATAATCAAAATCATAACAAACTCTAATTTAAATCTCAAATCTTAACTCATAATATCATATAGTTCAAGACTTAGCAAAACTAAACTGATTAAACTTTCAATAATATCTCTAGTAATCCAAATAAATACCTTAAACCTTATTTAACTAATAGAAATATCCTAAAAGACATAAATCCTCAATTCTTTTAAATAGAAAAATTAAATCAAAATTCCTACCATAACCAACTAATAAATCTAAACAAATTAAAATTATTGATTAATCATTTTCTATATATATACAATTATCTGTTATTAAAATTCAAAACTTTAATAACAAAAGTCTAACCCCAAAAATTTCACTAATTAATACTATATTATCCTTATGATAAAGATAAAAATATGTAGAATAATTTTCATGGAGAAAATTTGTTTTAAAAAAATTAATTTAATTACCTAAATGATCTTGTAAGATAAATAACATACATTAAAAAATCATATAAACTCTTCTTCTCTTTCCCTTTCCTTCTTTCTTCACTCTCACATTCTCTCCGTCTTACACTTACATTCTCTCTCTGTCTCTCTACTTGGCCCTCTCAAGCTCAACAAGCACACACTGTACACGAACCATCACACATACTGAAAAGACCCTTTCTCACAAGATAACATTTGACCTTAGAGTTTTCTTAAACGAGATTAGTAGTTAATTATGGAAAACTTTCCTTTACAAAACCTCGGGGTCCAGGGCACAAAGTTCGCCCACAAACCCACTACAGAAAATCTATAACTCAGGGCACAGTTATGGAACAGAAAATTTATAGCCCACAAGTCATACAACACAAACCTACAAGAAAAGGGTCTACACAAGACAACGGTCACAAAGATATAATGGTGGATCCTCGATGATATAATAATGTATAAAATCAAGCTTTCGGAAAATTAACAGTCATCCAAAAGTAGTTAATGTAGTATTTCACAAATATGAGGGCCCTATGATGGCAATATATAAATCAATACAACACTAATACCAAAAAGAGGCCTACGAGTTTCACAATTTCTATGCCTCTGGTTGCTTCCCTTGTCCTCTACTGAGGTTAGAGGTCTCGCCTGAAAAAAAAATTAATAATGACGGGGTGAGACATAAAGTCCCCGTAACCGAAATTAATTTATCAAATATGCAAGAAAGGATTGCAAGTCAGAGAAGCAGGTTTGCTACTAATATAATAATAATTAAATTTCAATAATTAAATAATCACAAATAAAACAATTAATACATAATAACCATAACAATTAACCATCCCCACTCATCCATCCTGCTCCTCCTTATTTCCTCGTGGACGTGGATCAGCCTATCGGTGCTAGTATACCCGGCCAAGGTTAGCTAGTCACCTCAAGAATACTGTCCCCTCCTATGTCACCACCAGTATACCGTAACAGGGAGGTGTCCGCCCAAAACACTCAACTCAAATTCCGGGCCAGGAATGAGAGAGCCGATGGGCACAATTTCACCCTCAATCTCTTCCGCACAACCCAACATATCCCAACGGAAGAAATAATAAAATTCTAAAACTTTCAACAACATTTTATTAAATTATTATTCCAAACACATCATCTCACAACAAATAGTATAGCCATCACAATAATACCAAACCCATCAATAATAATCAATTAAATACATAGATTGGAAAATATACTGCTTCACTGAATTAATTTCTTATTCAAACATACAAATATTTTTCAAAATACATACAAGTAGCATATATAAAAGTAAGACTTAGAAAATACCTCACAGCCCAAAACAAGCATATAAAATAAATTAACCCCGGTTACCTCACTTCCAAGCTTATCCTCAGTTTGATGAGTACCACCCGCACAGTTACCGGTCACAAAAAGACTCTACATTATCACAAATATAACTTATAATTTCCTATAACTTAAAATAAAAATTCTAATAATATATATATTATCATAACAAAATTTGAAAATGATATTTTGATCCCACAACTACCAGAAATGACATTTTAGTCTCATAATTCCAGAAATTATAGTTTTGTCCCAAAAGTTCCAGAAATTACAGTTTTGCCCCAAAAATTCCAGAAATTACAGTTTTACCCCAAAAATTCCAGAAATTACAGTTTTGCCCCAAAAATTCCAGAATTTACAGTTTTACCCCAAAAATTCCAGAAATTACAGTTTTGCCCCAAAAATTCCAGAATTTACAGTTTTACCCCCAAAAATTCCAGAATTTACAATTTTTACCCCAAAAATTCCAGAATTTACAATTTTGCCCCCATATATCAAAACTAAGCTAATTAAATTCCAATAATATCTTCCCAACCCAAATAAACTATTTTTCATAACATTTAATCAGTAAAAATATTTTCCAGCCATACAATCATAAGCTTCTTAAATAGAAAATTCATTTTAAATTTCCATAACAACCAAACAATAAATCTAAATTGATTAAAATTCACTATTAATCATTTGCTACACATATATAGTCTTCTATTGTTAAAACTCAAAACTCTCCCAGAATCTTAGTCACAAAATGTTCACTAACCAACATAATAATAACTTCATTTGAAAGAGAAAAATATGTGGAATAACTTTCATGAAGGAAGTTTCTTAAAAAGAAGCTAATTTAACTACCTAAATTATCTTATAAGATAAAATACATACCTTAAAATTCACTGAAAAGCTCTTAAATCTCTCCTTCCTTTCTTCTTCACTTACACTCTCGCCTCTCCTCTCTGCCAGAACCCCACACACGCACCAAACTCACCCACACTCCACAACACAACACACACACCTATATATATAAGGGGGAGGGGGTATTAATTACCCTTCCCCAATCCTCAACGTGGGCAGCACATTTCGTGCTGCCCACTATTATTTTATTTTTTTTTTATTATTTTTTTTTTATTTATAGTGGGAGACATGTCTCCCACTTATTTTGTATAGTGGGAGGCATAGCCTCCCACTATCGAAATAGGTAGTGGGAGGCCGTGCCTCCCACTTTTTATTTTTTTTTTAATTATATATATAAATATATATTTTATTTATTTATTATTTATTTATTTATATTATTATTTTATTATTATTATTATTATTTAAAAAAAATTTATCATATATAATTCTTTTATAATCCTCTTAAATTCTAAAATGAAAAATTAGGATGTTACAACTCTCCCCACCTAAATAGAATTTTGTCCCCAAAATTTCTCACATGTTATTAAAGAAAATAATCCACAACACAATATCAGTATAATAGCATCAGAGACAAAATATTATTATACCAAGAATCACCAACACAACAAGAGTATCACATCACAGAAATTCAATCTCAATACAACACAGCCACAAGTACATCTTATTTCCAACAAACAAGCATACCTAGGCAAACAAATGAGGATAGTCACGCCGCATTCGCTCTTCAGTTTCCCATGTAGCATCACCTGGAGCCATACCCTTCCAGAAAATCTTTAGAAGGCGGATGGTTTTATTCCGTAATTGCTTGTCTTTCACATCAAGGATCCTTTCAGGCTCAGGTATGTAGGTCAAATTTTCTCTTAATTCGACCTCTTCGGGCTCAATTACATGGGAAGGATCTGGATGATATTTTTTAAGTTGTGACACGTGAAACACGTTGTGCACACTTGACAGGTGTGGAGGTAAGGCAATCCGATAAGCAACTGGTCCAATTCGCTCCAGAATTTCGTATGGGCCAATAAATCGAGGACTCAATTTCTTGGCCTTAATGGATCTGCCAATACCAGTTACCGGTGAAACCTTAAGGAATACGTGGTCCCCTACTTCAAACTCCAAAGGTCTTCGTCGCTTATCCGCATAGCTCTTTTGTCTGCTCTGAGCGGTCAACAACCTTTGGCGAATCATCTCAATTTTCTTTGTGGTTTTGTCTACCAAGTCCGGTCCGATCACGGTTCGTTCACTTAATTCAGTCCAACACAGAGGCGATCTACACTTTCTACCATACAATGCCTCGAAAGGAGCCATTTGAATGCTCGAATGATAACTATTATTGTAAGCAAATTCAGCCAAGGGCAAGTGACGATCCCAACTACCAGGTAACTCAATGGCACATGCCCTCAACATATCTTCGAGGGTTTGAATTGTCCTCTCTGTTTGGCCATCAGTTTGCGGATGGTAAGCGGTACTGTACTTCAACCTGGTCCCCATAGCCTTCTGTAACGACTTCCAAAAGTTTGATGTAAACCTTGGATCACGATCTGACACAATATCTGTGGGTACACCATGCAACCTGACAATCTCATCCACATACAACTGAGCTAGCCTCTCTAAGCTATATCTAATATGGATCGGAAGAAAATGAGCTGATTTCGTCAATCTATCTACAATGACCCATATTGCGTTGTGGTGTGCTGTGGTTTCTGGCAATCCTACAATAAAATCCATGGAAATGCTGTCCCATTTCCATTGCGGAACCTCTAAGGGTTGCGATAATCCTGGAGGCTTTTGATGCTCAATCTTCACCTTTTGACAAGTCAGACACTTCAATACAAAATTTGTCACGTCATGCTTCATTTTTGGCCACCAATATCCTTGCTTCAAATCTCGATACATCTTGGTGATTCCCGGGTGAATGGTATACTTGCTTCGATGAGCTTCTTCAAGAATTGTCTTCTTGATTTCCTCATTATTCGGAACACAATTCCTCTTCTTGTACCTTAGTATACCTGTATCACTAATATCATAATCAGGTACTTTACCATTCTCCAACTCTTCTCTAATCCTTAGTAACCGATTATCTTCCATCTGGGCCATTCTCAAATCATTATAAAAGTCAAAATTCCCTTGCACTGTACCCAAAATCACTTCAGATCTTGGTTCAAGATAAACTTCAGATAACCTTTCTAGAAGATTATACTCAGTCACACACAAGTGAAACATATGCATTGACTTTCGGCTCAAGGCATCTGCAACTACATTTGCCTTCCCTGGATGATACTTCAACTCAAAATCATAATCCTTCAAAAACTCCATCCATCTTCTCTGTCGATTATTCAACTCCTTCTGATCCATAAGATATTTCAAGCTCTTATGGTCACTAAAAATCTCGAATTGAGATCCATACAAGTAATGCCTCCAAATTTTTAAAGCGAAAACGACCGCTGCAAGCTCCAAGTCATGCGTCGGATAGTTCTTCTCGTGAGGTCTCAACTGTCGAGATGCATAAGCCACAACTTTACCATCTTGCATGAGCACACATCCCAAACCCTTCAATGATGCATCTGTGTACACCGTGTATGGTCTATGTGGGTTGGGTATGATGAGAACAGGTGCAGTAGTTAACCGGTTCTTCAGCTCTTGAAAGGCTGCCTCGCACTTCTTATCCCAAACAAACGGTTGCTCTTTCTTAGTCAATCTAGTGAGTGGTGCGGCAATCCGAGAAAATCCCTCTATAAAACGACGGTAGTAACCAGCCAATCCGACAAAACTACGTATCTCTGTCACAGACTTAGGTGGTTCCCACTTCAACACGGCATCCACCTTGCTGGGATCTACTGCTACTCCATTAGCTGAGACTACATGGCCCAAAAACTTCACCTCTCTCAGCCAAAATTCACATTTGCTTAGCTTCGCGTACAACTGATGCTCTCTTAGGATCTGCAATATTATTCGGAGGTGCTCTCGATGTTCCTCTTCACTCTTCGAATAGATAAGGATATCATCAATGAACACCACCACAAATTTATCCAAATAAGGTCTGAAAATTCGATTCATATAATCCATAAACACCGCCGGCGCATTAGTCAAGCCAAAAGGCATGACAAGAAACTCATAGTGGCCGTATCTAGTACGAAAAGCAGTCTTCGGAATGTCTTCTGCCTTTACCCTCAATTGATGATATCCCGATCTCAAATCGATTTTTGAAAATACGGATGAACCTACTAGCTGATCTAGTAAGTCATCTATTCTTGGCAACGGGTACTTATTCTTGATAGTGACTTTATTCAATTGTCGGTAGTCAATGCAAAGCCTCAAGCTGCCATCCTTCTTTTTCACGAACAAAACTGGTGAACCCCATGGAGATACACTTGGCCGGATGAAGCCCTTCTCCAATAAGTCTTCAATCTGCTTCTTTAATTCAGCCAACTCTAAAGGTGACATCCGGTAAGGAGCCTTAGAGATCGGCTCTGTCCCTGGCGCTAATTCTATGGCGAACTCAACTTCTCGCTCTGGAGGTAATCCGGTCAACTCTTCGGGAAACACATCAGGAAACTCTTTAACTACTTCGATTTGCTTAATGTCTCCTTCTGATTCCACCTGAGCTAGGAAGAACACCGCAAAAGCCTCACAACCTTTCCTCACACTTCTCTCAACCTGGGCTGCTGACAACATTACCGGATCTTGGGAAATTTCCCTAATTACTGTGCAAGTGTTAAATTGCACAACTTTCTCCTTACATTGCAAGGACACATCGTTGGATGTTAACCAATCCATACCCACAATCACATCTATACCCAGCATGGGTAGACAAATCAAATCGATAGTCGTTTCATGACCCTCACATACAAACATCAATTTCCTACATACCATAGTAGTTTTTACACGTACACCAGTAGGAGTAGACACAAACAAATCATATGACATATTACTCCTAGTAAGACTTAATCTTTCCGCACAGTCATAGGAGATGAAAGAATGTGTAGCACCAGAATCATATATAACACATACATAGTGACCTTGAAGAATAGCATTACCTCGGATCAAATTAGGAGTAGCTCTCACTTCCTCTGATGTCAAAGCGAACACTCTCCCAGGTGCAGATGGTCTAGATGTCTGGCCCTCCTTCATACCCTTGTGACAATACTTTGCAATATGGCCCTTCTCCCCACAAATAAAACAGGTCCAACACTCGCCAGGATGTACTCTCCCGCAACGAGTACAAGGACGGTGCTGAGTTACACTGGGGGCTGATGCTACCGACCCTCGTTGAGAGCCTTGACTTACTCCAGTATTGCTCCTACGACTATGACTCATTAGAGGACGACTCCTCTGCTGGGAGCTACCCTGATTAAAAGTCCTCCTGCTTCCGGATCCAGCAAAACTTGGAGGGTAATTCTTCTTACTGATACCTCCTGAGATTCTCATGTTACCACTGAATCGGCCATGAGAATCTCTTCTCGCAGATCTCTCAGCAACTTTATACCTTCTACAGACGTCTCGAATTTTTGCAGTCAACTTCTCAAGAGTCGTGACATCATAGGTACCCATTCTTGCCTTGACCTCATCATTGCATCTCTCAAACATTTGTCTGGCCAGCCAATTATTATGCTGCTCTTCTGTTCTATTTAACTGCGATACATATTTAGCTAGCCCCATGAATTGAGCTATAAAGGTATTCTCATCCATCTCCCCTTGTTGAAGTGTGAAGAACTCAGCTTCTTTTTGATATCTCATCTCAATAGGGAAGTAGTAATCATAGAACATTCTCTTAAATTCACTCCAATCCAGTTGATGTCCATCAGCAGGCTTCACAGTATTCCACCAATCCAATGCACCCCCTTTTAACAGGGTCTTCGCAGCTATAACCTTTTGATATTTATCACAGCCAATTGACTCAAATAGCATCTCCAACCGATCAATCCAACTCTCAGCCTCTGTTGGCAATCCTCCTGAGAAAGTCTCAGGATGGAAACGATCTAAATGTTTCCAGACTGTAAGCATGTTAGGAACAACTCTTTGTCCTGCCGACTCTTCCGATTCATAGCTTGATCGATTTGGAATTGTCTTATTAGCATGAACAGTATTTTCTTCCTCTGATTCTTCGTGTGCTTCTTGGGTATGATTCTTGCTTCCACCACCAGATCCTTCATTGGCTCTGCCTTCCTCGAGTCTCTTCAATCGCTCCTCTGTCATACGGGTCCATTCATACACATGTCGCAACATTTCAGTGTTGGTTAACTGATCCTGAAGCTGATCCTGAGGCCCATTAGACTTCTCCTGGTTGTTGTCACCAATTTTTGTGCGCCTAGTATTTCCCATCTCTCCCCACCTAAGGGTAAAACCCACCAGAGATGGAGAATAATAAGAACAAAAAAACAAAACAAAACACAACAGGGAAGCAGGTGTGTAAAGGTTATATATTGCCATACTCTAAATGCAATGCACAACAGGGCCAGGAAATCATAAACACAGGGCTCTGGATACCAAGTTGAAAAGACCCTTTCTCACAAGATAACATTTGACCTTAGAGTTTTCTTAAACGAGATTAGTAGTTAATTATGGAAAACTTTCCTTTACAAAACCTCGGGGTCCAGGGCACAAAGTTCGCCCACAAACCCACTACAGAAAATCTATAACTCAGGGCACAGTTATGGAACAGAAAATTTATAGCCCACAAGTCATACAACACAAACCTACAAGAAAAGGGTCTACACAAGACAACGGTCACAAAGATATAATGGTGGATCCTCGATGATATAATAATGTATAAAATCAAGCTTTCGGAAAATTAACAGTCATCCAAAAGTAGTTAATGTAGTATTTCACAAATATGAGGGCCCTATGATGGCAATATATAAATCAATACAACACTAATACCAAAAAGAGGCCTACGAGTTTCACAATTTCTATGCCTCTGGTTGCTTCCCTTGTCCTCTACTGAGGTTAGAGGTCTCGCCTGAAAAAAAAATTAATAATGACGGGGTGAGACATAAAGTCCCCGTAACCGAAATTAATTTATCAAATATGCAAGAAAGGATTGCAAGTCAGAGAAGCAGGTTTGCTACTAATATAATAATAATTAAATTTCAATAATTAAATAATCACAAATAAAACAATTAATACATAATAACCATAACAATTAACCATCCCCACTCATCCATCCTGCTCCTCCTTATTTCCTCGTGGACGTGGATCAGCCTATCGGTGCTAGTATACCCGGCCAAGGTTAGCTAGTCACCTCAAGAATACTGTCCCCTCCTATGTCACCACCAGTATACCGTAACAGGGAGGTGTCCGCCCAAAACACTCAACTCAAATTCCGGGCCAGGAATGAGAGAGCCGATGGGCACAATTTCACCCTCAATCTCTTCCGCACAACCCAACATATCCCAACGGAAGAAATAATAAAATTCTAAAACTTTCAACAACATTTTATTAAATTATTATTCCAAACACATCATCTCACAACAAATAGTATAGCCATCACAATAATACCAAACCCATCAATAATAATCAATTAAATACATAGATTGGAAAATATACTGCTTCACTGAATTAATTTCTTATTCAAACATACAAATATTTTTCAAAATACATACAAGTAGCATATATAAAAGTAAGACTTAGAAAATACCTCACAGCCCAAAACAAGCATATAAAATAAATTAACCCCGGTTACCTCACTTCCAAGCTTATCCTCAGTTTGATGAGTACCACCCGCACAGTTACCGGTCACAAAAAGACTCTACATTATCACAAATATAACTTATAATTTCCTATAACTTAAAATAAAAATTCTAATAATATATATATTATCATAACAAAATTTGAAAATGATATTTTGATCCCACAACTACCAGAAATGACATTTTAGTCTCATAATTCCAGAAATTATAGTTTTGTCCCAAAAGTTCCAGAAATTACAGTTTTGCCCCGAAAATTCCAGAAATTACAGTTTTACCCCAAAAATTCCAGAAATTACAGTTTTGCCCCAAAAATTCCAGAATTTACAGTTTTACCCCAAAAATTCCAGAAATTACAGTTTTGCCCCAAAAATTCCAGAATTTACAGTTTTACCCCCAAAAATTCCAGAATTTACAATTTTTACCCCAAAAATTCCAGAATTTACAATTTTGCCCCCATATATCAAAACTAAGCTAATTAAATTCCAATAATATCTTCCCAACCCAAATAAACTATTTTTCATAACATTTAATCAGTAAAAATATTTTCCAGCCATACAATCATAAGCTTCTTAAATAGAAAATTCATTTTAAATTTCCATAACAACCAAACAATAAATCTAAATTGATTAAAATTCACTATTAATCATTTGCTACACATATATAGTCTTCTATTGTTAAAACTCAAAACTCTCCCAGAATCTTAGTCACAAAATGTTCACTAACCAACATAATAATAACTTCATTTGAAAGAGAAAAATATGTGGAATAACTTTCATGAAGGAAGTTTCTTAAAAAGAAGCTAATTTAACTACCTAAATTATCTTATAAGATAAAATACATACCTTAAAATTCACTGAAAAGCTCTTAAATCTCTCCTTCCTTTCTTCTTCACTTACACTCTCGCCTCTCCTCTCTGCCAGAACCCCACACACGCACCAAACTCACCCACACTCCACAACACAACACACACACCTATATATATAAGGGGGAGGGGGTATTAATTACCCCTCCCCAATCCTCAACGTGGGCAGCACATTTCGTGCTGCCCACTATTATTTTATTTTTTTTTTTATTATTTTTTTTTTATTTATAGTGGGAGACATGTCTCCCACTTATTTTGTATAGTGGGAGGCATAGCCTCCCACTATCGAAATAGGTAGTGGGAGGCCGTGCCTCCCACTTTTTATATTTTTTTTTAATTATATATATAAATATATATTTTATTTATTTATTATTTATTTATTTATATTATTATTTTATTATTATTATTATTATTTAAAAAAAATTTATCATATATAATTCTTTTATAATCCTCTTAAATTCTAAAATGAAAAATTAGGATGTTACAACTCTCCCCACCTAAATAGAATTTTGTCCCCAAAATTTCTCACATGTTATTAAAGAAAATAATCCACAACACAATATCAGTATAATAGCATCAGAGACAAAATATTATTATACCAAGAATCACCAACACAACAAGAGTATCACATCACAGAAATTCAATCTCAATACAACACAGCCACAAGTACATCTTATTTCCAACAAACAAGCATACCTAGGCAAACAAATGAGGATAGTCACGCCGCATTCGCTCTTCAGTTTCCCATGTAGCATCACCTGGAGCCATACCCTTCCAGAAAATCTTTAGAAGGCGGATGGTTTTATTCCGTAATTGCTTGTCTTTCACATCAAGGATCCTTTCAGGCTCAGGTATGTAGGTCAAATTTTCTCTTAATTCGACCTCTTCGGGCTCAATTACATGGGAAGGATCTGGATGATATTTTTTAAGTTGTGACACGTGAAACACGTTGTGCACACTTGACAGGTGTGGAGGTAAGGCAATCCGATAAGCAACTGGTCCAATTCGCTCCAGAATTTCGTATGGGCCAATAAATCGAGGACTCAATTTCTTGGCCTTAATGGATCTGCCAATACCAGTTACCGGTGAAACCTTAAGGAATACGTGGTCCCCTACTTCAAACTCCAAAGGTCTTCGTCGCTTATCCGCATAGCTCTTTTGTCTGCTCTGAGCGGTCAACAACCTTTGGCGAATCATCTCAATTTTCTTTGTGGTTTTGTCTACCAAGTCCGGTCCGATCACGGTTCGTTCACTTAATTCAGTCCAACACAGAGGCGATCTACACTTTCTACCATACAATGCCTCGAAAGGAGCCATTTGAATGCTCGAATGATAACTATTATTGTAAGCAAATTCAGCCAAGGGCAAGTGACGATCCCAACTACCAGGTAACTCAATGGCACATGCCCTCAACATATCTTCGAGGGTTTGAATTGTCCTCTCTGTTTGGCCATCAGTTTGCGGATGGTAAGCGGTACTGTACTTCAACCTGGTCCCCATAGCCTTCTGTAACGACTTCCAAAAGTTTGATGTAAACCTTGGATCACGATCTGACACAATATCTGTGGGTACACCATGCAACCTGACAATCTCATCCACATACAACTGAGCTAGCCTCTCTAAGCTATATCTAATATGGATCGGAAGAAAATGAGCTGATTTCGTCAATCTATCTACAATGACCCATATTGCGTTGTGGTGTGCTGTGGTTTCTGGCAATCCTACAATAAAATCCATGGAAATGCTGTCCCATTTCCATTGCGGAACCTCTAAGGGTTGCGATAATCCTGGAGGCTTTTGATGCTCAATCTTCACCTTTTGACAAGTCAGACACTTCAATACAAAATTTGTCACGTCATGCTTCATTTTTGGCCACCAATATCCTTGCTTCAAATCTCGATACATCTTGGTGATTCCCGGGTGAATGGTATACTTGCTTCGATGAGCTTCTTCAAGAATTGTCTTCTTGATTTCCTCATTATTCGGAACACAATTCCTCTTCTTGTACCTTAGTATACCTGTATCACTAATATCATAATCAGGTACTTTACCATTCTCCAACTCTTCTCTAATCCTTAGTAACCGATTATCTTCCATCTGGGCCATTCTCAAATCATTATAAAAGTCAAAATTCCCTTGCACTGTACCCAAAATCACTTCAGATCTTGGTTCAAGATAAACTTCAGATAACCTTTCTAGAAGATTATACTCAGTCACACACAAGTGAAACATATGCATTGACTTTCGGCTCAAGGCATCTGCAACTACATTTGCCTTCCCTGGATGATACTTCAACTCAAAATCATAATCCTTCAAAAACTCCATCCATCTTCTCTGTCGATTATTCAACTCCTTCTGATCCATAAGATATTTCAAGCTCTTATGGTCACTAAAAATCTCGAATTGAGATCCATACAAGTAATGCCTCCAAATTTTTAAAGCGAAAACGACCGCTGCAAGCTCCAAGTCATGCGTCGGATAGTTCTTCTCGTGAGGTCTCAACTGTCGAGATGCATAAGCCACAACTTTACCATCTTGCATGAGCACACATCCCAAACCCTTCAATGATGCATCTGTGTACACCGTGTATGGTCTATGTGGGTTGGGTATGATGAGAACAGGTGCAGTAGTTAACCGGTTCTTCAGCTCTTGAAAGGCTGCCTCGCACTTCTTATCCCAAACAAACGGTTGCTCTTTCTTAGTCAATCTAGTGAGTGGTGCGGCAATCCGAGAAAATCCCTCTATAAAACGACGGTAGTAACCAGCCAATCCGACAAAACTACGTATCTCTGTCACAGACTTAGGTGGTTCCCACTTCAACACGGCATCCACCTTGCTGGGATCTACTGCTACTCCATTAGCTGAGACTACATGGCCCAAAAACTTCACCTCTCTCAGCCAAAATTCACATTTGCTTAGCTTCGCGTACAACTGATGCTCTCTTAGGATCTGCAATATTATTCGGAGGTGCTCTCGATGTTCCTCTTCACTCTTCGAATAGATAAGGATATCATCAATGAACACCACCACAAATTTATCCAAATAAGGTCTGAAAATTCGATTCATATAATCCATAAACACCGCCGGCGCATTAGTCAAGCCAAAAGGCATGACAAGAAACTCATAGTGGCCGTATCTAGTACGAAAAGCAGTCTTCGGAATGTCTTCTGCCTTTACCCTCAATTGATGATATCCCGATCTCAAATCGATTTTTGAAAATACGGATGAACCTACTAGCTGATCTAGTAAGTCATCTATTCTTGGCAACGGGTACTTATTCTTGATAGTGACTTTATTCAATTGTCGGTAGTCAATGCAAAGCCTCAAGCTGCCATCCTTCTTTTTCACGAACAAAACTGGTGAACCCCATGGAGATACACTTGGCCGGATGAAGCCCTTCTCCAATAAGTCTTCAATCTGCTTCTTTAATTCAGCCAACTCTAAAGGTGACATCCGGTAAGGAGCCTTAGAGATCGGCTCTGTCCCTGGCGCTAATTCTATGGCGAACTCAACTTCTCGCTCTGGAGGTAATCCGGTCAACTCTTCGGGAAACACATCAGGAAACTCTTTAACTACTTCGATTTGCTTAATGTCTCCTTCTGATTCCACCTGAGCTAGGAAGAACACCGCAAAAGCCTCACAACCTTTCCTCACACTTCTCTCAACCTGGGCTGCTGACAACATTACCGGATCTTGGGAAATTTCCCTAATTACTGTGCAAGTGTTAAATTGCACAACTTTCTCCTTACATTGCAAGGACACATCGTTGGATGTTAACCAATCCATACCCACAATCACATCTATACCCAGCATGGGTAGACAAATCAAATCGATAGTCGTTTCATGACCCTCACATACAAACATCAATTTCCTACATACCATAGTAGTTTTTACACGTACACCAGTAGGAGTAGACACAAACAAATCATATGACATATTACTCCTAGTAAGACTTAATCTTTCCGCACAGTCATAGGAGATGAAAGAATGTGTAGCACCAGAATCATATATAACACATACATAGTGACCTTGAAGAATAGCATTACCTCGGATCAAATTAGGAGTAGCTCTCACTTCCTCTGATGTCAAAGCGAACACTCTCCCAGGTGCAGATGGTCTAGATGTCTGGCCCTCCTTCATACCCTTGTGACAATACTTTGCAATATGGCCCTTCTCCCCACAAATAAAACAGGTCCAACACTCGCCAGGATGTACTCTCCCGCAACGAGTACAAGGACGGTGCTGAGTTACACTGGGGGCTGATGCTACCGACCCTCGTTGAGAGCCTTGACTTACTCCAGTATTGCTCCTACGACTATGACTCATTAGAGGACGACTCCTCTGCTGGGAGCTACCCTGATTAAAAGTCCTCCTGCTTCCGGATCCAGCAAAACTTGGAGGGTAATTCTTCTTACTGATACCTCCTGAGATTCTCATGTTACCACTGAATCGGCCATGAGAATCTCTTCTCGCAGATCTCTCAGCAACTTTATACCTTCTACAGACGTCTCGAATTTTTGCAGTCAACTTCTCAAGAGTCGTGACATCATAGGTACCCATTCTTGCCTTGACCTCATCATTGCATCTCTCAAACATTTGTCTGGCCAGCCAATTATTATGCTGCTCTTCTGTTCTATTTAACTGCGATACATATTTAGCTAGCCCCATGAATTGAGCTATAAAGGTATTCTCATCCATCTCCCCTTGTTGAAGTGTGAAGAACTCAGCTTCTTTTTGATATCTCATCTCAATAGGGAAGTAGTAATCATAGAACATTCTCTTAAATTCACTCCAATCCAGTTGATGTCCATCAGCAGGCTTCACAGTATTCCACCAATCCAATGCACCCCCTTTTAACAGGGTCTTCGCAGCTATAACCTTTTGATATTTATCACAGCCAATTGACTCAAATAGCATCTCCAACCGATCAATCCAACTCTCAGCCTCTGTTGGCAATCCTCCTGAGAAAGTCTCAGGATGGAAACGATCTAAATGTTTCCAGACTGTAAGCATGTTAGGAACAACTCTTTGTCCTGCCGACTCTTCCGATTCATAGCTTGATCGATTTGGAATTGTCTTATTAGCATGAACAGTATTTTCTTCCTCTGATTCTTCGTGTGCTTCTTGGGTATGATTCTTGCTTCCACCACCAGATCCTTCATTGGCTCTGCCTTCCTCGAGTCTCTTCAATCGCTCCTCTGTCATACGGGTCCATTCATACACATGTCGCAACATTTCAGTGTTGGTTAACTGATCCTGAAGCTGATCCTGAGGCCCATTAGACTTCTCCTGGTTGTTGTCACCAATTTTTGTGCGCCTAGTATTTCCCATCTCTCCCCACCTAAGGGTAAAACCCACCAGAGATGGAGAATAATAAGAACAAAAAAACAAAACAAAACACAACAGGGAAGCAGGTGTGTAAAGGTTATATATTGCCATACTCTAAATGCAATGCACAACAGGGCCAGGAAATCATAAACACAGGGCTCTGGATACCAAGTTGAAAAGACCCTTTCTCACAAGATAACATTTGACCTTAGAGTTTTCTTAAACGAGATTAGTAGTTAATTATGGAAAACTTTCCTTTACAAAACCTCGGGGTCCAGGGCACAAAGTTCGCCCACAAACCCACTACAGAAAATCTATAACTCAGGGCACAGTTATGGAACAGAAAATTTATAGCCCACAAGTCATACAACACAAACCTACAAGAAAAGGGTCTACACAAGACAACGGTCACAAAGATATAATGGTGGATCCTCGATGATATAATAATGTATAAAATCAAGCTTTCGGAAAATTAACAGTCATCCAAAAGTAGTTAATGTAGTATTTCACAAATATGAGGGCCCTATGATGGCAATATATAAATCAATACAACACTAATACCAAAAAGAGGCCTACGAGTTTCACAATTTCTATGCCTCTGGTTGCTTCCCTTGTCCTCTACTGAGGTTAGAGGTCTCGCCTGAAAAAAAAATTAATAATGACGGGGTGAGACATAAAGTCCCCGTAACCGAAATTAATTTATCAAATATGCAAGAAAGGATTGCAAGTCAGAGAAGCAGGTTTGCTACTAATATAATAATAATTAAATTTCAATAATTAAATAATCACAAATAAAACAATTAATACATAATAACCATAACAATTAACCATCCCCACTCATCCATCCTGCTCCTCCTTATTTCCTCGTGGACGTGGATCAGCCTATCGGTGCTAGTATACCCGGCCAAGGTTAGCTAGTCACCTCAAGAATACTGTCCCCTCCTATGTCACCACCAGTATACCGTAACAGGGAGGTGTCCGCCCAAAACACTCAACTCAAATTCCGGGCCAGGAATGAGAGAGCCGATGGGCACAATTTCACCCTCAATCTCTTCCGCACAACCCAACATATCCCAACGGAAGAAATAATAAAATTCTAAAACTTTCAACAACATTTTATTAAATTATTATTCCAAACACATCATCTCACAACAAATAGTATAGCCATCACAATAATACCAAACCCATCAATAATAATCAATTAAATACATAGATTGGAAAATATACTGCTTCACTGAATTAATTTCTTATTCAAACATACAAATATTTTTCAAAATACATACAAGTAGCATATATAAAAGTAAGACTTAGAAAATACCTCACAGCCCAAAACAAGCATATAAAATAAATTAACCCCGGTTACCTCACTTCCAAGCTTATCCTCAGTTTGATGAGTACCACCCGCACAGTTACCGGTCACAAAAAGACTCTACATTATCACAAATATAACTTATAATTTCCTATAACTTAAAATAAAAATTCTAATAATATATATATTATCATAACAAAATTTGAAAATGATATTTTGATCCCACAACTACCAGAAATGACATTTTAGTCTCATAATTCCAGAAATTATAGTTTTGTCCCAAAAGTTCCAGAAATTACAGTTTTGCCCCAAAAATTCCAGAAATTACAGTTTTACCCCAAAAATTCCAGAAATTACAGTTTTGCCCCAAAAATTCCAGAATTTACAGTTTTACCCCAAAAATTCCAGAAATTACAGTTTTGCCCCAAAAATTCCAGAATTTACAGTTTTACCCCCAAAAATTCCAGAATTTACAATTTTTACCCCAAAAATTCCAGAATTTACAATTTTGCCCCCATATATCAAAACTAAGCTAATTAAATTCCAATAATATCTTCCCAACCCAAATAAACTATTTTTCATAACATTTAATCAGTAAAAATATTTTCCAGCCATACAATCATAAGCTTCTTAAATAGAAAATTCATTTTAAATTTCCATAACAACCAAACAATAAATCTAAATTGATTAAAATTCACTATTAATCATTTGCTACACATATATAGTCTTCTATTGTTAAAACTCAAAACTCTCCCAGAATCTTAGTCACAAAATGTTCACTAACCAACATAATAATAACTTCATTTGAAAGAGAAAAATATGTGGAATAACTTTCATGAAGGAAGTTTCTTAAAAAGAAGCTAATTTAACTACCTAAATTATCTTATAAGATAAAATACATACCTTAAAATTCACTGAAAAGCTCTTAAATCTCTCCTTCCTTTCTTCTTCACTTACACTCTCGCCTCTCCTCTCTGCCAGAACCCCACACACGCACCAAACTCACCCACACTCCACAACACAACACACACACCTATATATATAAGGGGGAGGGGGTATTAATTACCCCTCCCCAATCCTCAACGTGGGCAGCACATTTCGTGCTGCCCACTATTATTTTATTTTTTTTTTATTATTTTTTTTTTTATTTATAGTGGGAGACATGTCTCCCACTTATTTTGTATAGTGGGAGGCATAGCCTCCCACTATCGAAATAGGTAGTGGGAGGCCGTGCCTCCCACTTTTTATATTTTTTTTTAATTATATATATAAATATATATTTTATTTATTTATTATTTATTTATTTATATTATTATTTTATTATTATTATTATTATTTAAAAAAAATTTATCATATATAATTCTTTTATAATCCTCTTAAATTCTAAAATGAAAAATTAGGATGTTACAACTCTCCCCACCTAAATAGAATTTTGTCCCCAAAATTTCTCACATGTTATTAAAGAAAATAATCCACAACACAATATCAGTATAATAGCATCAGAGACAAAATATTATTATACCAAGAATCACCAACACAACAAGAGTATCACATCACAGAAATTCAATCTCAATACAACACAGCCACAAGTACATCTTATTTCCAACAAACAAGCATACCTAGGCAAACAAATGAGGATAGTCACGCCGCATTCGCTCTTCAGTTTCCCATGTAGCATCACCTGGAGCCATACCCTTCCAGAAAATCTTTAGAAGGCGGATGGTTTTATTCCGTAATTGCTTGTCTTTCACATCAAGGATCCTTTCAGGCTCAGGTATGTAGGTCAAATTTTCTCTTAATTCGACCTCTTCGGGCTCAATTACATGGGAAGGATCTGGATGATATTTTTTAAGTTGTGACACGTGAAACACGTTGTGCACACTTGACAGGTGTGGAGGTAAGGCAATCCGATAAGCAACTGGTCCAATTCGCTCCAGAATTTCGTATGGGCCAATAAATCGAGGACTCAATTTCTTGGCCTTAATGGATCTGCCAATACCAGTTACCGGTGAAACCTTAAGGAATACGTGGTCCCCTACTTCAAACTCCAAAGGTCTTCGTCGCTTATCCGCATAGCTCTTTTGTCTGCTCTGAGCGGTCAACAACCTTTGGCGAATCATCTCAATTTTCTTTGTGGTTTTGTCTACCAAGTCCGGTCCGATCACGGTTCGTTCACTTAATTCAGTCCAACACAGAGGCGATCTACACTTTCTACCATACAATGCCTCGAAAGGAGCCATTTGAATGCTCGAATGATAACTATTATTGTAAGCAAATTCAGCCAAGGGCAAGTGACGATCCCAACTACCAGGTAACTCAATGGCACATGCCCTCAACATATCTTCGAGGGTTTGAATTGTCCTCTCTGTTTGGCCATCAGTTTGCGGATGGTAAGCGGTACTGTACTTCAACCTGGTCCCCATAGCCTTCTGTAACGACTTCCAAAAGTTTGATGTAAACCTTGGATCACGATCTGACACAATATCTGTGGGTACACCATGCAACCTGACAATCTCATCCACATACAACTGAGCTAGCCTCTCTAAGCTATATCTAATATGGATCGGAAGAAAATGAGCTGATTTCGTCAATCTATCTACAATGACCCATATTGCGTTGTGGTGTGCTGTGGTTTCTGGCAATCCTACAATAAAATCCATGGAAATGCTGTCCCATTTCCATTGCGGAACCTCTAAGGGTTGCGATAATCCTGGAGGCTTTTGATGCTCAATCTTCACCTTTTGACAAGTCAGACACTTCAATACAAAATTTGTCACGTCATGCTTCATTTTTGGCCACCAATATCCTTGCTTCAAATCTCGATACATCTTGGTGATTCCCGGGTGAATGGTATACTTGCTTCGATGAGCTTCTTCAAGAATTGTCTTCTTGATTTCCTCATTATTCGGAACACAATTCCTCTTCTTGTACCTTAGTATACCTGTATCACTAATATCATAATCAGGTACTTTACCATTCTCCAACTCTTCTCTAATCCTTAGTAACCGATTATCTTCCATCTGGGCCATTCTCAAATCATTATAAAAGTCAAAATTCCCTTGCACTGTACCCAAAATCACTTCAGATCTTGGTTCAAGATAAACTTCAGATAACCTTTCTAGAAGATTATACTCAGTCACACACAAGTGAAACATATGCATTGACTTTCGGCTCAAGGCATCTGCAACTACATTTGCCTTCCCTGGATGATACTTCAACTCAAAATCATAATCCTTCAAAAACTCCATCCATCTTCTCTGTCGATTATTCAACTCCTTCTGATCCATAAGATATTTCAAGCTCTTATGGTCACTAAAAATCTCGAATTGAGATCCATACAAGTAATGCCTCCAAATTTTTAAAGCGAAAACGACCGCTGCAAGCTCCAAGTCATGCGTCGGATAGTTCTTCTCGTGAGGTCTCAACTGTCGAGATGCATAAGCCACAACTTTACCATCTTGCATGAGCACACATCCCAAACCCTTCAATGATGCATCTGTGTACACCGTGTATGGTCTATGTGGGTTGGGTATGATGAGAACAGGTGCAGTAGTTAACCGGTTCTTCAGCTCTTGAAAGGCTGCCTCGCACTTCTTATCCCAAACAAACGGTTGCTCTTTCTTAGTCAATCTAGTGAGTGGTGCGGCAATCCGAGAAAATCCCTCTATAAAACGACGGTAGTAACCAGCCAATCCGACAAAACTACGTATCTCTGTCACAGACTTAGGTGGTTCCCACTTCAACACGGCATCCACCTTGCTGGGATCTACTGCTACTCCATTAGCTGAGACTACATGGCCCAAAAACTTCACCTCTCTCAGCCAAAATTCACATTTGCTTAGCTTCGCGTACAACTGATGCTCTCTTAGGATCTGCAATATTATTCGGAGGTGCTCTCGATGTTCCTCTTCACTCTTCGAATAGATAAGGATATCATCAATGAACACCACCACAAATTTATCCAAATAAGGTCTGAAAATTCGATTCATATAATCCATAAACACCGCCGGCGCATTAGTCAAGCCAAAAGGCATGACAAGAAACTCATAGTGGCCGTATCTAGTACGAAAAGCAGTCTTCGGAATGTCTTCTGCCTTTACCCTCAATTGATGATATCCCGATCTCAAATCGATTTTTGAAAATACGGATGAACCTACTAGCTGATCTAGTAAGTCATCTATTCTTGGCAACGGGTACTTATTCTTGATAGTGACTTTATTCAATTGTCGGTAGTCAATGCAAAGCCTCAAGCTGCCATCCTTCTTTTTCACGAACAAAACTGGTGAACCCCATGGAGATACACTTGGCCGGATGAAGCCCTTCTCCAATAAGTCTTCAATCTGCTTCTTTAATTCAGCCAACTCTAAAGGTGACATCCGGTAAGGAGCCTTAGAGATCGGCTCTGTCCCTGGCGCTAATTCTATGGCGAACTCAACTTCTCGCTCTGGAGGTAATCCGGTCAACTCTTCGGGAAACACATCAGGAAACTCTTTAACTACTTCGATTTGCTTAATGTCTCCTTCTGATTCCACCTGAGCTAGGAAGAACACCGCAAAAGCCTCACAACCTTTCCTCACACTTCTCTCAACCTGGGCTGCTGACAACATTACCGGATCTTGGGAAATTTCCCTAATTACTGTGCAAGTGTTAAATTGCACAACTTTCTCCTTACATTGCAAGGACACATCGTTGGATGTTAACCAATCCATACCCACAATCACATCTATACCCAGCATGGGTAGACAAATCAAATCGATAGTCGTTTCATGACCCTCACATACAAACATCAATTTCCTACATACCATAGTAGTTTTTACACGTACACCAGTAGGAGTAGACACAAACAAATCATATGACATATTACTCCTAGTAAGACTTAATCTTTCCGCACAGTCATAGGAGATGAAAGAATGTGTAGCACCAGAATCATATATAACACATACATAGTGACCTTGAAGAATAGCATTACCTCGGATCAAATTAGGAGTAGCTCTCACTTCCTCTGATGTCAAAGCGAACACTCTCCCAGGTGCAGATGGTCTAGATGTCTGGCCCTCCTTCATACCCTTGTGACAATACTTTGCAATATGGCCCTTCTCCCCACAAATAAAACAGGTCCAACACTCGCCAGGATGTACTCTCCCGCAACGAGTACAAGGACGGTGCTGAGTTACACTGGGGGCTGATGCTACCGACCCTCGTTGAGAGCCTTGACTTACTCCAGTATTGCTCCTACGACTATGACTCATTAGAGGACGACTCCTCTGCTGGGAGCTACCCTGATTAAAAGTCCTCCTGCTTCCGGATCCAGCAAAACTTGGAGGGTAATTCTTCTTACTGATACCTCCTGAGATTCTCATGTTACCACTGAATCGGCCATGAGAATCTCTTCTCGCAGATCTCTCAGCAACTTTATACCTTCTACAGACGTCTCGAATTTTTGCAGTCAACTTCTCAAGAGTCGTGACATCATAGGTACCCATTCTTGCCTTGACCTCATCATTGCATCTCTCAAACATTTGTCTGGCCAGCCAATTATTATGCTGCTCTTCTGTTCTATTTAACTGCGATACATATTTAGCTAGCCCCATGAATTGAGCTATAAAGGTATTCTCATCCATCTCCCCTTGTTGAAGTGTGAAGAACTCAGCTTCTTTTTGATATCTCATCTCAATAGGGAAGTAGTAATCATAGAACATTCTCTTAAATTCACTCCAATCCAGTTGATGTCCATCAGCAGGCTTCACAGTATTCCACCAATCCAATGCACCCCCTTTTAACAGGGTCTTCGCAGCTATAACCTTTTGATATTTATCACAGCCAATTGACTCAAATAGCATCTCCAACCGATCAATCCAACTCTCAGCCTCTGTTGGCAATCCTCCTGAGAAAGTCTCAGGATGGAAACGATCTAAATGTTTCCAGACTGTAAGCATGTTAGGAACAACTCTTTGTCCTGCCGACTCTTCCGATTCATAGCTTGATCGATTTGGAATTGTCTTATTAGCATGAACAGTATTTTCTTCCTCTGATTCTTCGTGTGCTTCTTGGGTATGATTCTTGCTTCCACCACCAGATCCTTCATTGGCTCTGCCTTCCTCGAGTCTCTTCAATCGCTCCTCTGTCATACGGGTCCATTCATACACATGTCGCAACATTTCAGTGTTGGTTAACTGATCCTGAAGCTGATCCTGAGGCCCATTAGACTTCTCCTGGTTGTTGTCACCAATTTTTGTGCGCCTAGTATTTCCCATCTCTCCCCACCTAAGGGTAAAACCCACCAGAGATGGAGAATAATAAGAACAAAAAAACAAAACAAAACACAACAGGGAAGCAGGTGTGTAAAGGTTATATATTGCCATACTCTAAATGCAATGCACAACAGGGCCAGGAAATCATAAACACAGGGCTCTGGATACCAAGTTGAAAAGACCCTTTCTCACAAGATAACATTTGACCTTAGAGTTTTCTTAAACGAGATTAGTAGTTAATTATGGAAAACTTTCCTTTACAAAACCTCGGGGTCCAGGGCACAAAGTTCGCCCACAAACCCACTACAGAAAATCTATAACTCAGGGCACAGTTATGGAACAGAAAATTTATAGCCCACAAGTCATACAACACAAACCTACAAGAAAAGGGTCTACACAAGACAACGGTCACAAAGATATAATGGTGGATCCTCGATGATATAATAATGTATAAAATCAAGCTTTCGGAAAATTAACAGTCATCCAAAAGTAGTTAATGTAGTATTTCACAAATATGAGGGCCCTATGATGGCAATATATAAATCAATACAACACTAATACCAAAAAGAGGCCTACGAGTTTCACAATTTCTATGCCTCTGGTTGCTTCCCTTGTCCTCTACTGAGGTTAGAGGTCTCGCCTGAAAAAAAAATTAATAATGACGGGGTGAGACATAAAGTCCCCGTAACCGAAATTAATTTATCAAATATGCAAGAAAGGATTGCAAGTCAGAGAAGCAGGTTTGCTACTAATATAATAATAATTAAATTTCAATAATTAAATAATCACAAATAAAACAATTAATACATAATAACCATAACAATTAACCATCCCCACTCATCCATCCTGCTCCTCCTTATTTCCTCGTGGACGTGGATCAGCCTATCGGTGCTAGTATACCCGGCCAAGGTTAGCTAGTCACCTCAAGAATACTGTCCCCTCCTATGTCACCACCAGTATACCGTAACAGGGAGGTGTCCGCCCAAAACACTCAACTCAAATTCCGGGCCAGGAATGAGAGAGCCGATGGGCACAATTTCACCCTCAATCTCTTCCGCACAACCCAACATATCCCAACGGAAGAAATAATAAAATTCTAAAACTTTCAACAACATTTTATTAAATTATTATTCCAAACACATCATCTCACAACAAATAGTATAGCCATCACAATAATACCAAACCCATCAATAATAATCAATTAAATACATAGATTGGAAAATATACTGCTTCACTGAATTAATTTCTTATTCAAACATACAAATATTTTTCAAAATACATACAAGTAGCATATATAAAAGTAAGACTTAGAAAATACCTCACAGCCCAAAACAAGCATATAAAATAAATTAACCCCGGTTACCTCACTTCCAAGCTTATCCTCAGTTTGATGAGTACCACCCGCACAGTTACCGGTCACAAAAAGACTCTACATTATCACAAATATAACTTATAATTTCCTATAACTTAAAATAAAAATTCTAATAATATATATATTATCATAACAAAATTTGAAAATGATATTTTGATCCCACAACTACCAGAAATGACATTTTAGTCTCATAATTCCAGAAATTATAGTTTTGTCCCAAAAGTTCCAGAAATTACAGTTTTGCCCCAAAAATTCCAGAAATTACAGTTTTACCCCAAAAATTCCAGAAATTACAGTTTTGCCCCAAAAATTCCAGAATTTACAGTTTTACCCCAAAAATTCCAGAAATTACAGTTTTGCCCCAAAAATTCCAGAATTTACAGTTTTACCCCCAAAAATTCCAGAATTTACAATTTTTACCCCAAAAATTCCAGAATTTACAATTTTGCCCCCATATATCAAAACTAAGCTAATTAAATTCCAATAATATCTTCCCAACCCAAATAAACTATTTTTCATAACATTTAATCAGTAAAAATATTTTCCAGCCATACAATCATAAGCTTCTTAAATAGAAAATTCATTTTAAATTTCCATAACAACCAAACAATAAATCTAAATTGATTAAAATTCACTATTAATCATTTGCTACACATATATAGTCTTCTATTGTTAAAACTCAAAACTCTCCCAGAATCTTAGTCACAAAATGTTCACTAACCAACATAATAATAACTTCATTTGAAAGAGAAAAATATGTGGAATAACTTTCATGAAGGAAGTTTCTTAAAAAGAAGCTAATTTAACTACCTAAATTATCTTATAAGATAAAATACATACCTTAAAATTCACTGAAAAGCTCTTAAATCTCTCCTTCCTTTCTTCTTCACTTACACTCTCGCCTCTCCTCTCTGCCAGAACCCCACACACGCACCAAACTCACCCACACTCCACAACACAACACACACACCTATATATATAAGGGGGAGGGGGTATTAATTACCCCTCCCCAATCCTCAACGTGGGCAGCACATTTCGTGCTGCCCACTATTATTTTATTTTTTTTTATTATTATTTTTTTTATTTATAGTGGGAGACATGTCTCCCACTTATTTTGTATAGTGGGAGGCATAGCCTCCCACTATCGAAATAGGTAGTGGGAGGCCGTGCCTCCCACTTTTTATATTTTTTTTTAATTATATATATAAATATATATTTTATTTATTTATTATTTATTTATTTATATTATTATTTTATTATTATTATTATTATTTAAAAAAAATTTATCATATATAATTCTTTTATAATCCTCTTAAATTCTAAAATGAAAAATTAGGATGTTACACATACAGATATATATATATGTGTGTGTGTGTGTGTGTGTGTGTGTGTGTTAAGAAAGGCGGTGGGAGGTAATTATTAATCCCTCCCACCGTCATACTGCCCACTTCAATATATAAGGACTTGGTTTCTGTTCTTTTCTTTTACCGTCCGCTCCCATCCTTTACTCCCTTTATGATCATTGGATCAAGATCCAATGATCCACATTTAATGTTATTAATATTTTTTTCTCCTCTTATAAAAAGATGAGAGACAAAGATGATAAGGAAATATTAAATGTGGATTATTGGATCTTGATCCAATGGTTATGAGAGATATCTAGACCCTTTCCCCTGTCAGCTGATGTGGGACATAACACTCTACCCACCTTTGGGCTCAGCTTCCTCGTTGGCACATCAACCCACATCGACTCAAGCTTCGCTCTAATACTAATTGTAACATCTCAGTGGCTCGCTCTCAATATTGTCCGCTTTGAGGCCCATTACCCCTCCTCACGACTATAAAACGCGCCGAAGAGGTATCCACACCCTTATAATGAATCTTTCGTTGCTCTCCCTAGCCGATGTGGGACATAACACTGGTGATGAGCCTCAAAGTAGACAATATCAAGAGCGTCGTTGTGCCAGCAAGGACGTTGGGTCCAGGGGTGGATTGTGAAGTCTCATATTGACAGGAAAGGTAACGAAGCATGCCTTATAAGGGTGTGGAGACATTTCCCTTGTGAACATGTTTTGATGGGCCTAATGAAGCCCAGCCGAAAACAAAACCGTGAGACTTTGTGTGCTAAAGTGGACAATATACACCCTCAGAGGCTATTTTATACTTGGGATACAATCTTCAGTGTTTGTCAGTCCCAATCACTATGCTCGGTCTCTTTTTCTTTCTCACGCACAAGAACTGAGTCTACGGAAGAGGAAGGCTCACTATAAATTAGTGGAATTGACTAGAAAGTGGTTGTGAATCGAACTATATTACTCGTGAAAGAACTCTCACTTTCAGAATTTTACTGAAAAAGGATCCAAACGGCTTTCAGGGAAGCTGCTTTTACTAGATCTCTACTGGTATTTAAGTAACGGACGTGAATCAGTAACTACAATTAAACACGGATATTTATAATTGTTTAGTAGATATAATAACCGTTATTATAAATAAATCTATCAAAACTTAAATTTTAATTATCTTATAAACTGTTATCTTTTAAATTTACAATTTACTTTTACTCTTTTGATAAAATGACATGACTGATAAGGTTTATGTTCGAATCGACTTCACCTGGTATTAATACATGTATTAATTCATAAAGCACGTGCGGATCTATCGAAATAACCTAAGGAGGATTTAAAGTACAGGATAATAAAATAATTTTATATTAAAAAAAAACATAAGGAGGATTTAAACTACAGGATAATAAAATAATTTTATAAGCAAATTTAAACTTAAGTCGTTTTACTAATATTTTGTTTTTAACCAAATCGTTTTACTTATATTTATTACTGTAAAATTTTAATTATATATTGATATATATATTTTTATGTATATGTTTTTCATTAATGATGATTTAATATAATTTTAAAATTTCATCTGCATTAATTTTCATTATTTTAAAAAGAGTAAAATACTTTAACCACATCTACATTTTACCTTAATTACATAGATCCCTTCTCTATTTTGAAAACTCATATAAACTTCTCTTAAAATTAGGATTAAGAGTTTAGTTACATTAAAAATAAGATAGGATATCTAGATTTTCCTGGAATTACCCTTATCTCTTAAAATTAGGATTGAGGGTTTAGTTACATTAAATAATTCAGAATTGAATTTGAATTATTATATTATTTCTAGAGTTTTATAAATAGCCCAAGTTCTTCATTTATATTCAGACTTCATTATTAATTTAAATTCTTAATTATTATTGTAACTGCAAAAAAAATCATTCTTTGACAGTTTTATCCCTTAATTCTACATATCCAAAAGAAGGACCCGCTAATTATGCATAATTCTTCTTATCCAGTTCATTGACACAAAAGTAAAACAAGAAATCACACGTTAGACATAAAAGCCATCTCGAATTACTAAATGTAAACGTCAAGAACAAGGAAGATGGAAACTACTCCTTAAAAAAACAAATCTAATAAAAAAGAGGATGCAGTTTAACACAGGTAAGAAAAGAACCGTGATCAAGAAAATTAGGATTAGAGGGTCTTACTAACCTGGGAAACAATCTTCAATGTTTGTCTGTTCGAGCCACTATGCTCTATCTCTTTTTCTCCCCCATCAGCCAGTACACTGATATTTATAATTTATAATTGTGTAGTAGATATAATAACGGTTTATATTTTAAATAAATCTTTTCAAACTTAAATTTAAATTATCTTATAAACTCTTATCTTTTAAATTTACAATTTACTTTTATTGTTTTGATAAAATGACATGACTTTACTCACACTATCTTAATATTAGATATAACTATAAAATTCTAAGTTTATGTTAAAATCGACTTCGCCTGGTATTTATTCATAAAGCAGATGCTAATCTATTGAAATAACATAAGGATGATTTAAGGTGCAGGATAATAAAATAAATTCATAAGCGTAATTGAATAATTTGAATATTATTAATCCTTTAAAATAAAAGAGAGTATAAAAAATTATATAGGCAAACTAATAAGCTAATCATAATCTCTAATTATATGGATCTATCATAATCCCTAATTATATGGATCTACCTATAATCTCTAATATATTTCCTAACACTCCCCTCAAGTTGGAAGCAGCTTGCACATGTAGCAACTGATCTTCAAAATAATAATTATCCATAGTCTAGAACTCAAACAAGGTAATAATCTACCAGCTTCACCTCAAACAACAAAGAGAAAACCAAACAACAAAGAGAAAACCAAACTAGGGTAGAAGTTGCAACAACGAACGGCCTCTCAAGTGACCAAACAATACTCCAAACGTCTCACAAAGACAAACATCGAACGATCTCACAAGGGACTAAACAATACTCCAAACGCCTCACTAAAGACAAACATCGAACGGTCTCACAAGGGACCAAACAATACTTCAAATGTCTCACTAATTAAAGACAAACACCAAACAGCCTCATTTAATTGAGACCAAACAATACTCCAAACTTCTCACCAAAGACAAACACCAAATGGCCTCACTCAAGACAAAACAATGAACAGGTCACACAAAGAACCCCAAACAAGGAGGTACACAACTTTCTTCTCTCCCCTTGTGAATAGTGATGAGACTGTCACTATTCACGAAACAGCACCACGGAATAGTGCCAAGAAAGCAAATCGACACAAACTCAAGAAGAGCTAAACAACGAAAGTCAATCGCTAAAGGCAGTCTTCTAAACACGATATCAGCCTAGTCTTACCGAAAAAGAAGATCCAACACTGGCTAAAGAGCCAAACCAAAAACAGAGATGACACGAACGCACACATTGGAAACTCACAAGTTTGCTAGAATCCAGAAACGTGCGCCGGAAACTGAAAATCCTACAGGAAGTGAGAACCTCACAAAAAAGCAACCTCACCAACACACACATTCTGTCTGGCCACTGTCACTATTCACGTGACAATACGCTTCATGCTACAGTGATACGGTTCACGCTACAGTGACGGTGGCCACCGGAAAACTCAAATTGGCCAAAAACCAACCAAGCTCTAATACCATGTAATTGGATAATTTGAATATCATTAATCCTTCAGAATAATAGAGAGTATAAGGAGGTCTTAATATAGGCAAACTAATAAGCTAACCATAATCCCTAATTATATGGATCTACCGTAATCCCTAATTATACGGATCTACTAATTCCTAATATATTTCCTAACAATAAGCAAATTCAAACCTAAGTCATTTTTCTTATATTTTGCATTTGAGAAACAAAACAGCACACATGCCGATGAGGGAGAATAGGCAAGGAAGCCAGAGAAGAGCAGGTATTTGAAACGCCAAAAGCTCAAGTTTATGTTTGGGATAGTGATGAGAAAAATGTCTTACTTATCATTTGTAATCTAACTTATATAAATTTATGATTGGATAAAAATCATATTGTGTAATATGATTTATGTTTGAATTAGTAATAGCATAAGTAGCTTTTTTGAAATTGAAACTTATTTGAATTGAGAGTAGCATAAATGACATTTACGATAATTATAAAATTAAAATCAAAATCAGAACTACAAAAAAGTGAAAAAATTTAATTTGAAATATTTGACAGTACTAAAATACATAATTTAATCAAATAACATTACATAACTAATTGGATCATATGTCCCATACAATTTGGTCTTTAATTGTGTCACGAATATGATTCATTTAGGTTGAATATGGCGTAGCATAATTTATTGAGGATGACTCTTTATCGACATTATTATTATCTACATGATCTATATTCTCATTTTCAGCTTGTATGAAATTGACATCACTTTTAGAATTTCTTATAATAAAATTATGTATGGCCATTGTTACACAAACTATACAGACTTGTGTTTGGTATCTATATACAACTCCAATTCTTAATTCAAGGTTCAATTGATTTAAGTTGAGAAAGCTAAAGAAGCTAAATAAATTATTTAATTATAAGGTATATGTCGACACTATTTCTTTGCTTATGACTTAAGAGTCAATAGAAAGCACTAATTCTCCCTTTGCTTACATATCTGCCAACACTCTTCAATCTTCAAGTAATTTCCAAATGTGTATAGTGGTGTTTCTCTACGGCAAGCTCACCCTGTCTACCCTTTGATCCTCTTCAACAACAGAGACGAGTACCACAACAGGCAAGTTTCCGTTCCTTCCTTCCTTCTTATCCATATGTTCATATATGAATGAATGAAAAAAATTTATGAGTGAATGTTATTCATGGCGGTGAAATGAAGGGCGACGAAGGCAACATCATGGTGGGAAGATTCTGAAACAGTGACACTTGGAGGAAGAGACGAGGCCGGCCGGCTTGTTCCCGACAGGGAAGATTCGCCTTTGCCATTTACGTCTTTGAATCCCATACGAATCCCCATGCCAGAACCAGAGGCGAGCTTCCCCTGCTTTTTGTCAAGGTCTACAATATATATTATTTATGTGGGTGAGGCGGAGTAGACGGAGTCCGAGAGAGTTTACTTAATATCTAAAGACAGAAGCAGAGAATTATAACGGGTTTAATTTGGTGGTGGGAGACAGAGTCAAAATCTATTGTTTACATGAGAAACTGGGGGAAAAAAGCACAAGGTGGTAGGTTCTACACAGAGAAGGAGAGGCAGGGCCTTCATGTTCGTTTTCGCTTATGATCGGTTCACTCAACATACAACCAAAACGAACTTTATTTCCATTTTTCATTGGGCCTTCGTGTCATAGGAACATAATTTCAAAACTTGTATGAAATTTTCCTCTATTGCAGCATCAAATTAAACCAAGCCGTTTTCCCCAGACTCAGATTCCTTGGAACTATTAATCTCTTCTCTCCAACCAGTCTACCTTTCACAAATTGAAATTGTTGCTCACTTGGTTCTGCTTATTCTTCCACAGATATCATCATCAATTTTAGTCTTTGGATTTAACGGTCTATGCACAATTACTATTGAGTCAAAATAAATTACAAAATTTGACCCCCAAAAAAAAAAATATATAAAAGCTTTTGGTTTGTTGAGTGAACGCAAGAGATTTCAGTTTAACGCAGGGAGAAAATAAATCAGTTTCACCAGTGTATACCATTTCCAATTCATGAAAGAAGCATATTGGAAATTAACAAATGTCAAAAACAAATTAAAGTAATGAAAACAACTTCACACTGTCTTCCAACTAGAGCTGTCAATCAGGGCCGGCCCGTGAAGGGCCAGGGCCAGCCCTCCAAGGCCCGGAGTAAGAAAAATACCTGTTTTTCAAAGCTCGGTTCGAGAGCACCAAGGCCAGGGCTGGCCCGCAGGGCCTGGAACTTACTATTCCAAATTTTAATTATTTTTCCTCCATTTCTTTCAAAGAAATATAATTAGTAAATTACAACATAAATCATCTAACAAATAAACACAGTCATTAATTCATAATAAAAAACAAACTATGTTCACAAATAAATCATATAAAACATAAAAAGAATACTATTAATTACTAAGCGACATTAGTACAATGACTATTATTGTCACTATCATCAATTTCAAGCGACATTTGATTGTTGATCCTTTATTATTGTCTATAACAAATAAAAAATACATATAAATTATTAAAATATCAAACTTCAACAAGTGCTCAACTTTAAAAAATAAAGAATAAAAAAATTAAAGGGCCCTCCAGGGCCGGCCTGTGTAAGCCCTTGGCCCTCCAAGGCCAAACATCACCTCTCTCCTCCAATTTTCAAAAGGGCCAGGGCTTAAACGGGCCAGCCCGATGGGCCTGGCCCGTTTTGACGACTCTACTTCCAACCTCTCCTTATTTAACTAATTATTACATTCATGTAAGTTGTAAGACCTGATCAGCATTTAAACTGGTGGCTGATTGATTGCTGCAACATTGTCCCTTTCAGTTCCCCTCCATCTCTCATATAAATTTGAAGCTCTGCTTTTAGTTATCCCCCACAGGTCATATAAATACGAAGTCATGTCTTCACCTATTTTTTCTATTTTTGTGTGGTTGAAGTTCATGAATAACAACAATACACAGACAATGAAGACCAGTGGTTGGCGAGAGCGAGGAAGCAATAGTGATATGAATGCACTATAACCCAAACTTCCTGAGACAATAGCTACCTTAACACAATGATTTAATGACGTATGATTCATTGGGGTGTGACTTTGGCATTTCTCGTGGTATCCAAATGCAAAGCCATGGAAAAGCAAGCATGGAATACCAATCCAAGTGCTTAGAAGGTGTTCATTTAAAGGTGATGAATTGAGGAAGTTCATTTGAACGATGGCCGTTGTCACGGTAATCACAAACACATAGGGTGCCAAGGGTTTACGCTGCACAACCATCAAAATAATTATAAATCTCATAATTTAAGCACCAAATAAAGAATTAAATTGTAATTAACATGAAATTGAGTACAAATGTTAAGTACATGAAAGTAATAAGGACATTTAGAAAATTAAACTTGAGTTGTAAAAAGGCTTGATGGCCTATATTAAATCTATTTTAATATTAATAATATTAATATGAGATGGTTATCTTTATATCTAATCTATTAAGTATCAATTGATGTTGATGTTTTTTTTTTTAAATTTATTGATAAACATAATTTTAATCTATGATGTACAATTTTAATGTTCGCACACTTATAATTAAAAGCGATGTAATTGTTATATATTACAATTGAAATTATACATACTTGTGGTGATGGTCGGTGGTTCAGTAAATGGGCCAAGGGTAGTTTTTACTAGTGGAGAAAAATGGTTTTCTTCTTGTTTGTTGAATGTTCCCGGTGTGGAGAGACTGGTTTTCGTGGAAGGACATTTTAGTATTTTAATATAAAAGTTTCTTATACATTCCTATCACATTTTATGAGCCCATTTCTTCGGAGGGAGATACTCTTCTTATCCTCTTTCGCATTGTCTCTCATTGACCACATCTTGGCCATTGATTTGGAAAAATGAGAGAAAAGTGGAAGTAGTACTATATTGATTGGACGGATGTGATTTAAAAATTATGAGGGATAATAAGAAAAGGATGATGAGAGAAACCCAACTCCCTTTTAATGTGTCAAACGAGGCATTAGAAAAATATTTTGCAAGGGCATTTAAGTAAATCAGTATGACCATGAAATTCTCTTTTGTTGTCCTTAATTAGGAGGTACTACCTTTGGTCCTAAATATATAACAAAGTTTGTAGTATAATTTGAATTACAAACTTTGTTTTATATTTAAGACCGGAAGAATATATCAAAACATTTAAAAATAAATTTGTCATTGAAAATCATATGGACCAAAAATTTTAAATCTGTTCTATCTAGATCAGATTTGATGATTCATATCCATTTCCATTTTTACCCAACATTAATATCATATAAATCATGACTTAACTAAGAGTAAAAACTAAAAAAAATACTACAAAACATTAAGATGAGTGACCAAGTTCTTCTCAAGATTTGAATTCGAGTTATCATTCTTTTCACTCAAGCTGATACATACTCATAATTAACATTTCTTAAATCTATTAAAATTGAAATCATATATTTCATGTGACATGATAATTAAAATTAAACCCCTGCAAATGATAGAGTATAAATGCAGAAACATACATGTTATTATGAGAATTAATGATGCTTCAATTAATATACTACACAATATACTATGTGTATGTAATCAATATAATCCTGATAGTAATAGCAAACTAAGACATGAACTGTTGCTGCACTCACAAATCACTGTTATTTCAACAGTGCCAGCTACATCTGCCAAGCCATTCAATTTTTGGGGCTCCGTGCCTGAGGAGGTGGAGGTAGAAGGAAGAATGAATCACGTGATATTGTTGCTTATATTCATCCATCTTCATTTCTGTCGACAGTCATTTACTCTATCTTCACGAAATTGCCCCTCAGCTCTGCCAGCTATCATACACTATTAGAGGATTGACTGCTAGAGATATGAGCAATGAACGAAACCTCTGCATCTTCTTCCTTTGCAAAGTCAACATGCGTTTTATCACCTCGTTGATTTGCCCTACAATAGGCTTCCTTATTGTTTGCACCAATAGCATTGAATAGAACTTCTATGTGAAGCTCTTGATTGTTGTTGTTCAGTAAATTGACTGGGGCTTCTGCCTTATCTCTACAACAAAAACTACCTCTACCTCTACTTGTAAACGCTCCTTTCACCTGAAAGGCCTGCTCTTCATAGTTTTCTAGAAACTGATTCACCATGTCCTCATGAGCTTGCAATGAGCTCATTAATTTATCAAAAGAATACTTCGAAAGGTCATGAGCCTCCTAAATTGCAGCAACAACAAAATTAAATGGAGGAGTTAGACTTCTCAGAATTTTCGCAACAACTATTTCATCTATAAACTTTTCCTCCATAGGACCTCATTTTATTAACTACAAAACTAGCTCTAGATCAGTAATCTTGCTTCGACCCACTCTTCTGGATACGAAGATTCTCAAATTCACGACGTAATGATTCGAGTTTTATAGAGATTACCTTATCTGAGCCTAGAAACTCAATCTTCAAAATCGATCATGCCTCTTTAGAAGTTGTTTTAAATGGGATTCTAGAAAAAATATTGTCATGCTCGGCTTGTTGGAGGAAAAAAAGCCTTTGCATCTCGCTTCCTATTTTCCTTCAGTCAGCGTTGGTCCGCATTTGGGTCTGACCCATAGTACATGCCCGATTATGTTGTTTATAAATAACCTCCTTCCTTGGCTCTCAATGAAATGAAAGTATATATGATATTATCAATGTTAAACTCAGGTCAAAGCAACCAGGGAATGATATTGATATAGATGTAGTTACATCCCCAATATTGAGTGTGACGAGACCAATCAAACCCTTCTTCCTCTCACTCTCGCTGTCATTCTCTATCCCTCCCTTACACTCGTCACTGTGCCGTCTGTGCGCGGGGCGTGGGTGGATGGAGGTGATGGAGCCGAAGAGAAAAACAAAGGAAAACTTACTAGAGATGCTGTTGGCCCACGTGCCACCCACTATTTGATTTGGTAAGTTCTTTTTTTTCTTCTTAACTTTTTTCCCCTAGTTTTAAGTTTATTGTATATACATTACATATATAAATTTTTCAAATACTCTTCTAAAACTTTACAGAATTCATATGATGGAGTTGCATTTATGTATTTTACTCACATATTATTCTCATAGTATTGGAATGATGATAACATGTTATTATATATTTTTTTAAAATAAATACTTTTATTTAATTATGTACAACTTTATTAATTTTATCCTTCTCCTAGGAACTATGATTTGGATTTAAATATTTAAAATTTTATCTCATTTTAAGTAAATTCCCATTACTCAAATAATAACTGGGAAAATTTCAATTACTAAAAATGTTATTTCAAAAAAATCAAATCAAAATCAATAAATATCGCTTCCTTTAATCTTATAATATAATATACTTAAACAAATTATAAGGATAATTTGATATCTTCTAAAGTGTAATTAGACCTCATTTATTGAGATTAAGACTTTTCATGTCACTTTTTTTTAAAAAAATATATATATATTTCATTCTTTTATGAATTCTATATTTCAATATTTCAAACAATATATTTTAGGGAAAATTATAATAAAAGACCTAAGAAAAATAATATTTATTAAGAAAGACCATAAAAATAGTAATTATTTTGAGAGACCAAAACTTAAAACATTAAAATAAAAAGACTAAATTACCCTTGGTTCTACAATTTTTGTGTAAATGTAAGAAATCCAAAAAAATATTTTACTTTTATAATTCCAAGTCTTCGTGCTTACTGTACACTGCCTCAGATTTTGAAAAAAGATAATTTCATAAAAATTTATAGATTCATAGAACAGAAGGAAAGGAGGCCTGGGAGATCTTTTTCAATGGAATAACCTATGGTTCCTTCACGGAGAGATAAAAAATTATCAATAGAGACTCTAACTTACATATTCCAGATTTTGATTTGATCTCTATTTATCATTTTTAATCAATCACTTTAGCTTCTGATTTAATTAGATATAATATAGGAAATCTGACCAAGGGCAATTTAGTCTTTATATTTTAATGTTTTAATTTTTGGTCCTTTAAAATAATTACCAGTTTTTTTTAGTCCTTCTTAATAAATATTATTTTTCTTAGGTTCTTTATTATAATTTTCCCTATATTTTAATCTTATTTATATCTCAAATCAGCTAACAAATAATATCCCAATATTATTTAAATCCTTAAAATAAAAATTGGGGATGCTACAATCTCCCGTCTTTAAAGGAATTTTATCATCAAATTTCAACATCAAAATCAATGAGAGGTAAGCTTAGCTTATTTTGAAAGATCTCCCAATATTATTTAGAGCATATTCCATTATCCAAACCACATTTACAAGAAATCAATGTTCTTATATGTATATAGCTTCATATAAGATAATCTCATAATTTAGAATTACATCATTTAGGGTGTGTATGGTAACGCTCCTAAAATGAGTTTTTTCTTAATTTCTTTTCCAGGAATAAAATTGGATGGGAATTGTGTTTGGTAAATCCGTTTTTTTTTTTCCTGTTCCTGGGATGAACCGATTTATTTTTTGTGCTAAGAAATAAAAAAAAAAAAGAAGAAGCAGAAATTGTCTGCTTCTCTATTCCAAGCCACAAAATGAGAATCATTTTTCTAAAAAAAAAAAAAAAGACTCCTTCCTCTTCGAAGCATAAATTTACCCTCGTTCACCACCACCTCACCACCAACACCGCCACCCCACCACCACTACCGCCACCACCACCGCCCCACCACCACTGCCACCACCCCACCATCGTCACCGTTGCCACCGTTGTCACTGCCGCCACATAAATAATTTTTTGAATATAAAAATTACATAAATAATTCTTTTAGGAAATTTAAATTTATTTGTAAAGTATAATAATTATATTAATTATTAAAGAAAATGACAAAATAGTAAAAATAACTCATTAATCCTCCATCTTCCTCCCTTACTATTTGAAATGTTGGCATTTTGGTTAAAATTTATTTATTTTTTTACCGTTGATGAAATTTGTAAACCAAAAAAAAAAAAAAGAAATAGATTGTATTGTATTAGGTAATTCTAATTCTCGAAATAAAAATAAAATGTGTTAAACATAATTCTGATTCTCGGAATGAAAAAAAAAATGTGTTACCAAACGTAATTTTGATTCTCAGAGTAAAAATAAAATGGGTTAACAAACGTAATTTTGATTCTTAGAACTCTTCCAAAGCACAAAATAAGAAAAAACTGTTTCATCTCAAAAACAGTGCTGGGCAACAGAATGGTTGCCATGCACACCTTTAGTGTCAATGTGTAACATTTGTCCTTAGATTACTCATACGTCAATATTCTAGAGGGTTGTTCCTATTATTATCAGAGCATCTATTTGCTCAATTCTTTGCTCAGTCTTTCTTTCCTTTGGAGTCACATTCGTTGTGTTGATCACATTCTAAATCTATCGAAAGGATTGAGATTCATACAAATTAAATCTCAGTAGTAGCAATTAATCACTCACATAAAACTCATACACTAAACATGTTAGTCAACCATCAATTGTACATACAACACATTCAACATTCAAAGATAACCATGATATGCAGCATTGACTACAATTATAGGACCTACCAATCAGTTCCCATAGCAATGGATATTCTATTGGGCCTTTGCCCATCTCATCTGAAGGCTTAACAGGGTTTACGACCCAAGAACCCACTGGTTCACTAGGTGTATACATGATGAGTATATATTTTATGATTAAATAGGTGTATATTTTACGAGATTTGATTGGAATTATTGATATTATATACCTATTTAATTATCTTTTATGAACGTTCCCATAATTGAATGAAACTTGGGATTAAAGAATAAATTAAAATAAAATCTACTTATATCCTATTTTTATTGTGCAGGAAATATTAGCTGATTTAGAAAGAAGTAGAAAAGGCAATAAGAGGATATGCAATCAGTCAAACTTGATGGTCCCCCGCAAGAAAATAGAAACAAAATCAATTATTTGATCTGATGGAGTAAATTACAAGATATGAGATATTTTTGTAATAAGAAAAAGAGAATCAATGACCCAAGACCTAAATTATTATAAATATGGAGGCAGAGACAAGAAAGAGGAGGGGGGACGAAAAGAAGAAGCAGAGCGTGATATTAATTCAAGAAGCAGAGTTGTTCTGGGATTTCTTCTTCTTCTTCTTCTTCTTCTTCTCTTTATGTTGGAATTTGAATTTCTTATTTTTGTAATGGGTTTTCTTATAGCTATGTGTGGCTAATTTTCTTTTGCAACCTAGAGAATCTATGAACTTGTTTGGGTTTTAGAGATTATTCTCACTTGTTAGTTTTGTTTAATTTTATTTCAGTTTATTTAATCATGTGTTCATTGTTATTGCTTATTGACTGATCACCATTGAGCATGTTTTGGGGATTTAGGGTTGGACTTGAAAGAGGGAATCCTAAATTGACCTTGGGAATAAATAATGTGGAATTAGATTTAAATTTAATTAACGTGAAGTTAGGTTTTAATCTAATTTGCGTCTAGGATAGACATATACCTAGAAGCTCCGCATAGTCAAATAGAGTGAGCCCGATTTGAATTGCATCTTAATTAATTGTGTGAGACATTGCATAATTATTTGAGGTAGGTGTATAAGTGGACCGACAGGCACTTATAAACATTAATACTCTAGATTAGCTTATTAGATTAAGTCAAAGTTAATTTAGTAGGGATAAAATCTAAGAATCAAATAAGGAATTAGTGACTCTCAGTTGCTCATTTGATTATTGTGGTAGTTTTCTTATTTTTATTTTAGTTTTAATTTCTTTTATCTTAATTAAATTTAATTTGGTTTTCTCAACTTAAATGAAATTGTGAAATCAATGCTTAACTGAAGTTTGTGATACCAAGTCCTCGTGGGAACGATACTTTTCTTATCACTTTATTACTTGATACGGCCCGTGCACTTGCGGAGTTTTTAGGCTTAAAGTTTTGCAAATTAGAGTGAAACCTAACTTCACGTTAATTAAATTTAAATCTAATTCCATATTATTTATTCCCAAGGTCAATTTAGGATTCCCTCTTTCAAGTCCAACCCTAAATCTCCAAAACATGCTCAATGGTGATTAGTCAATAAGCAATAACAATGAACACAGGATTAAATAAACTGAAATAAAATTAAGCAAAACTAACAAGTGAGAATAATCTCTAAAACCCAAACAAGTTCATAGATTCTCTAGGTTGCAAAAGAAAATTAGCCACACATGGCTATAAGAAAACCCATTACAAAAATAAGAAATTCAAATTCCAACATAAAGAGAAGAAGAAGAAGAAGAAGAAATCCCAGAACAACTCTGCCTCTTGAATTAATATCACGCTCTGCTTCTTCTTTTCGTCCCCCCTCCTCTTTCTTGTCTCTGCCTCCATATTTATAATAATTTAGGTCTTGGGTCATTGATTCTCTTTTTCTTATTACAAAGATATCTCATATTTTGTAATTTACTCCATCAGATCAAATAATTGATTTTGTTTCTATTTTCTTGCGGGGGACCATCAAGTTTGACTGATTGCATATCCTCTTATTGCCTTTTCTACTTCTTTTCAAATCAGCTAATATTTCCTACACAATAAAAATAGGATATGAGTAGATTTTATTTTGATTTATTCTTTGATCCCAAGTTTCATTCAATTATGGAAACGTTCATAAAAGATAATTAAATAGGTATATAATATCAATAATTCCAACCAAATCTCGTAAAATATACACCTATTTAATCATAAAATATATACTCATCAATACAACACAGGTAACACAATGGTTCGCATATTCATATAAAGGCATATATAGTATGTGAGAGAAAAGTTACCACCTTGAATCTTTAAGTCCTCCTCTTATTTTTCCCAACCATTAAGGTGGTTTCCTTTGCCTCTCGGTTGTCACCTCATAGCCCTAGACACATAATCACATGACTTGTTAGGGTCATCAAAGTGAGCCATGAAAAATAAATGTCTAATCGGGCTACATTATCCTTTAGGATATAAATTTACTTTTGGAAGTCACTCTTATTTACAATTCACTCCAAATCCTCATTTTCATATATCAAACCTATTCTGTCCAAATTTTCACCTAACTTTTAAAAATCATAACTTAATCTACAAACCTCCAAATGGTGTGGTTTAAAGTTCTATGTAAAGATCTTTAAGTTCTCTATATGGGAAAAATATCACTTACTGTCACTTATATGCACATGTATCCATAAATTTTCAATCAATCAAACTGTTTTAGAATTTGTTCCACTTTTTAGTACCCAAACTTTGAAAAAACATGCCTTACAATCTACTAACCTAAAGGACACATATTGTGCATGTTTGGTATGCCGATTGGGTGCCTCTAATTTGACTTACGCACTGTGTGCACTGTAAATGGAGGAAATCACCAAAAAAAGGGGGTAAATTGGGAATTTTAAAAAATTCTTTTTAAACACCCAAACTAGAGATATCAAAACAAGGTAAAACAGATATAGAGAAGAGGAGCTTGACACAGGAAGATTTATACTGATTTAGTCTTAACTCTTGACTTACATCCAGTCCCCAGACACTCTGGGATTTTCACTATCACTATGATCAATTACAAATTTTCTACTCAAAAGTTATCCTCTCACTAGGATACACTCCTCCTTACAAGTTGTAAACTGATAAACACTATTTCAAAGTCCCACAACCTTAAGATTCTTACAATGATTGATAATCAAAACTAAACTCTCTAAAAGAGTAGATGTAATAAACACTGAAGTTCAATGTATCAAAAGATACTTTACAGATGAGTAGAAAACAGTAAATGCAAATGACACTTGATAGATTTTCGTTTTCTATATTATGGTAGATGATGAGAATTGAATGCTTCAGCTTATATATTTGGAAGTATTAAATGACTGTTGGAAACATTAATGTAACAATTGGAGACATTAATGAAGCTGTTAGGTTGCAACTAGGTCCATTCTCTCTCATGCTTTGGTTTAATTCCGATGCTCAAACATTCTTGTTGACTTTCTTTGAAATAAATCCGTTGGATTATGTGACTTTTAGAAGAGGAAAGACAACATTTAAACCTTTGCAAGGTCTAGAGAATGATTTTCCAAAAGGATGCTAAGTTTTCTAAGCCAGCAATAAATGTTCTGACATCACCTTTTGCTTTATGGTTAATCTTCAATTTAATATAAGTTTGACGATTTGAAACTAATTAACAAATTGATTAAACATAGTTAACAGTAGTAGTGAAAGATGATATGAAGAATATAGATTGAACAAGAAAATTTCACAAATCTGAGCAAGATGATTTTAAAACAGAGCGCTTTAAACTAGAGTTTTGTTTAAGCAAATTGGAGTTTGAAACTCGAGTTTACTCTTCCAAACTCGAGTCTCATAGACATCTTCTTTAGAAAGGATTTGAAGTTGAAAATGAAGAAGTCTCTGTAAGATTGAAACTGGAGTTTAGAATATTTTACTCAAGTGTCTAACTCGAGTTTAATTTCCCAAACTCGAGTTTAGTTCTTCTTTAGAAATGAATATCACGACAACACTTTTGAAAACATTTTGAACAAGATGCAAACTCAAATTATTAAGTGACAAACTCGAGTTTAAGACTATTCATACTGGAAATGAGTTTAAGTATATAAAAACTCAAACTGGAGTTTTAAGAAATAGACTCGAGTTTCTTTAATTTCAAAAATCCTTGAAAACTCTCGGTCTGGCATAAACTTAGGTTTACTAAGACTAACTCGAGTTTACATTACATGAAAAAACTTTGAGAACTCTTAACGAAGGATAAACTCAAGTTTCTATAACCAAGCTTGAGTTTAGCTAAGTTAAAATAATTTGACTTACTCTCTGTCAAGTTCAAACTCGAGTATGATAATTCTAAACTCGAGTTTGTCTTTGACAGTAAGTTTTTTAACTTAACAAAGGCAAACTTCATTTAAATTTACAATTGTCAGTTATCATCAAAACACATAGAGAACTAACATGCACTAGACTTATGTTTTTTTTTTTTAAAATGTTTCATTGAAAAGTTGTTCCAATTGAACTTATGGACCAAAAGTTACTTTGGGGAGCTTTTGTGCTCCTTTTCAAGATCTTAAAATAATTTTTTAAAATTATGAGGTATTTTTTTTAAATATCATTCAGTATCCTGAAGTATATTTTTAATATCATTCAATATCTTAAAAAATATTTTAGGGTACACTGACTGGTACGAAAAGTAATTTTTTCAAAATCATGAAGTATTTTTTTTAGTACCATTCAATTTCTTGAAATATATTTTTAATACCAGTCAGTAACTTTAAAAATATTTCAGATTGACTATAAGTTTAAATCGTAAAAGTTACTTATGCTATCGTCAATTCAAATATAAATCACATTTCACAATATGACTTTTTCATAAGTCATTTTCCCCACCGGTATCTCAAATAAGCCTCTATATCAAATTAAATATTGGGATGTCTTTTATCAATATGGAAGTTATCACAGTTGTTGGTCATGATTTGTTATTATAACTTTTGTCACAACTAGATTGTCTCCCAGAAAACGTAATCTGGCAGCTCTATAGTTGAATTCTCATCTTAGGATTTTCTATGCATTCCAACCAAAATCCTTTTCGTAGGCTATTTCCACACGATTTTATGTGTAAAATCAATTTTTATCCTCAAATTTAACAAATTCTAATTCCTTCCTTAGGAATTGGTCAGCCCAAACTTAAGAGTTCTTTGGGTAGAAGTCTGGTTTTCTCTACCGATGCTTTCGGGATCAGTTTCTCACTTTTATCCCACACAACTTTTTATTCTAAACTCATTGGAAGCATCAAAACTAGAAAAATCACACTCTTTTTCTAAGGTTCAGATCTAAGAGAAATTCAGGGCATCTTAATAACTTATGAAAACCTCAGGATATTCTATTCAAATTGGAGCTCATACATACCCCTTCCAGATTTCATATCCGGTTCTTGATTTTGATAGCACATCCACCTTGTAGATGGCACCAAACACTTTTGATCAAAAATTCAAAACTGTATAAATATTGCTCTCATTGAGAGGAACAACATTATAGAGAACCTTGGGAGGTGAAATCGACTCGTGAGTTCACCAAGGTTTTCTCCACCTACTCTCCTCTTTCTTTTTCCTTTGAATTTCTATATTTTCCCCATATTTTGGGCTGGTTGGACAAAATATATGGAGACTGTGGAGTCTTAAACTTTAATTCCACATGAGTCCAAGTATTTGCATTTTAAAGTGCCTGGTCCAAGAGATTAAATCCCATGATGCTAAGCGTCTTTGAAGCATCTTCTTTTCCTTTTCTCTCTCTTATTAGGCACCACTTTTTGTTAGGGGAAGGGAGGCCTAATGAATTCCTCTAACTCCTGAGTTTGGTATTCAAAAAATTCAAGTACCCAACCAAACCTGAAATCTATAGATTCCTTGGACTCAAGCGCTAGGTGGTATGTTCTAGAGACACCAACACAAAAGTGATCTTGTAATTTATAATGATGGGAGGACACTTGTCATATTCTTATGAAGCTAACATAAAAGTTGTGTCATTATTAGCTATGTCTTTTTCAAAAACGCACATGTCTACCTGGAAAATGCCATGTGTACACCTATGCCGGCACATTTTGCTCAACCAATCGTCTCATACCTCATGACATAGCTGGGCAGCATCATTCTACCAGCCCAATGGCACTGTATCTGTATCATGTGCCTTTCTGCACCAGCACTTTAATCTTATTGTCTATACACACTGGGCCCTCTACCCGGTAGAGCCGAATCACATAGTCCTCAAGAGTCTTTCTATCTCTTGACATTCTTGGGACTCTTTCTAAACTGGGTTTGGTCGTTTGCTTGATACAGAATTATCCTCAAGTCTCTAGATCCGAAATTCAAGATATTACACAATGTATCCTTTTCACAGGGAATATTAATCTCTTGTTATACAGTCTCCAGTTTATTTTCAAGTTATCTTTGTATCTAATGTAATTTTTTCATATTTCACTTGTAACGTTTCTGTTATGCAATTATAATAAATTAGGATTGACACAGTTTTCTCATTATATATTTTAGTTTGCACTATTTTCATGGTTTAATTTAGAACCTACCGAAGAACATCACAACTTATACTACTAATGCAATCCTTTGGCAACATCAGAATCAATTTCACTTTTCCTTCTTTAATTTGTCTAAATAAATTTTATCCCAAATTTCTTATACACCTACTATTACTATTAAATCATAACCATATCACTTAAATCTTATAATATATAATTTATAAGGAGCTCTCCTCAACTCAAACTCGATCTCCAATGAGATCAAACATACATCCATTAGCTCGCAATATCAATGTTTCTAATGTAACCATAATGATATATAACAACTCAAATTGAGTCTCTCCGTGAGAAAGAAACACATACAAGCCTTAAAGGCCTATATCCCCTCACTATGAGGACGATCAAAAGTCACAACGTCTTTATCTCGGTTGTAAACCACACTTTAATAGAGTATCAACACAACTTCTCATCTTAATTAAACATATACAACATAAATTTACAGCTCATCAACGATGCTAATCATTCGACTATATCTTATTTGCAATATTTTCATTCTTTTCAATCAAGTTGAGGATTTATAAATACCATAACCCTTGAAAAAAAGAATTCCTTTGTGCCGTAAGATTTAATGATTCAATAATATTTTCCAAAGGAGTTCTGATTCGTTCTAAATAGAAATACTCATGGAAGTTATTGAGGAAAGAAAAGAACAAAACAGGTCGATCCAAAATTAAAAATCCCTTTATTCACATATATACAGGTAACCACGCAAGTAACACGAGTTTCACAAATCCAAAATTTGAGCACTTCTAAATTCTTGAAAATGATCTTTTGTCATCAAAATTTCTGTTACTACATTTTAAATTTAAGTGAAAGACAACTACTTATGGATAGTCTATCCTCATGCGCTTATCTTCAAGAAAATTAATTGTAATTAAACTTTTTCTTTCAAAAGGTAAAAGTTCGATCCATATTCAAAAGTATCATATTTTTAGAACAGTTGTAACATATTTCTTATATATTTCGCAACAAAATACTTGTAAAAAGAATCATGGATGAATAATAATTAGCAATTGAAATTCTTATCTCAATATCCTTTCTTTCTGATCCCACTAAAATTTCTCTAGTTCATAATTTTTTTAACGAGTGATAAAAGATTGAAGATGTAGGAATCTAATCAGAAACGCGGAAGCGTATCGAACCACGCGATGTAGGAAAAGATTAAACCGTTCATCGTTTTGATTACCTGGATATTGAAGAGTGATCTGAAAGATTCTCCGCGAACAATTCTTGTCTACAAACAGTCCTCGCTCTGTGATTGATCTTCCAGACTATCTCTCGAGGGGGATGAGGTGGTTGTGTGGGCAACCGTTCAGATGATGAACGTCTGCCTCTAGGTTTTTGTTTCTGATGAGAGCCTCCTGACTATTTGTGCAGCCGTCTTATTTTCAAGCAGGTTAAAGTGGGTTTATATAATGCTCCACCCAAGACCTAACCCTAATCCACATGGGCCTTAGAGTTCTTGGGCTTAAGTGACTAAAGAGCACATTAACCCAACAATCTCCCACTTGCTCTTTAAGACACAAACTTGAGTTCGCAAACCCAAGATCATGTAGCTCATAAGCCATCGTCATCTGATAATATACCTCATCCCTTGTCTCAAGCTAGCCTGGGGACCTACCATTTGTCATTCATCAAGGCTCATGATAATCTACAGAAGATTATCTAGTTCGGTGCTACTCCACTAAAAGCCTGAACGTGATCTCCAAGAATAGTGACACTTATAACAGAGATATGCATTACCCCTTTATAGAATGTCTATAATTGATTGACTATTTTTCTGTAACCCAATCAATTATTTATTCCCTTGACTTTGACAGTTTCTCTAATGGATTGCATGCACTGGCCAGTGTCTTCAATATCCAGGTACCGAAACATATCAAGGGGACATTTCCTATAAATTCCATGTTGTTTATCTCATAAACACCGATAGCCAAATAGTCTCAATCCCAAAATACCGAGTTGTTGGTCGTCATATAGATCAGACCTCACCCGTTGGTAAATCAAAGAATGAAAAAACTAATTGACTACCTGTTTAAAATAAACTTAGGATTAAGAGCAATTACATAACTATAGTTATCTGGAGATTTAATTCCTGATGACAGAAAGAACAACCTTAATCAAATCTCTCCTTGATCCATTCAATGTAAGCATTAACTCACACCAATGTTTTATAATGATTCGGACAAAACCATTTCATAAAACATTGCAGCCTAAATAAAGTGCCCAACTTAATTTAATAGCTGTGAACCAATTCATCAATTGTGAGAACTTATGACCATGTCCTCTATGAACGTATTCATATGATCATATACTCCACAATTGATCCGGACCTTCTAGTTTTAAATAGTGTGCGAAATAAATGAAAAAAAAACACTCCATTTATTAATATTCAGAAAAGAAATGCAATGTCATAATGTCTTGCTTAAAAGCACAAAATAACAAAGTGAAATAACAACTGCCTAAAGCTGTAGCAAATCTGGAATCCTCCTAAGACCCATAGATGAAACATGCCTCTCGAACACACGCTCAGGCAAACTCTTAGTAAAAGGGTCAGCGAGATTCTCGTCTGATGCTATCTTTGCCACCACTGTATCTCCTCTTTTAATTATTTCTCGGATCAAGTGGTACTTCCTCTCTATGTGTTTTTGTCTCTTGTGACACCTTGGTTCCTTGCACTGTGCTACTGCCCCACTGTTGTCACAGTAAAGTGTGATAGGACAATCAACACCTGGCATCACCTGAAGGTCCGTCAGGAACTTCTTTAACCATGCAGCTTCCTTTGCAGCCTCAGAAGCAGCTACATACTCAGCCTCATTGGCAGAGTCAGCGACACATGATTGTTTTACACTTCTCCAACAAATGGCACCGCCATTAAGGGTGTACACATATCCCGAGGTGGACTTTCTTGAGTCAATATCTCCTTAGAAATCTGAGTCCGTATAACCAATGGTTTCAAGACTCCCACTTGAGTATACCAACATATAATCTCTCGTTCTCCGTAGGTACTTGAGTATATGTTTAACCGCTACCCAGTGTTTCTCTCCAGGGTTCGATTGGTACCGGTTTACTACTCCCACTGCATAGCAGATATCTGGTCTAGTACATAGCATAGCATACATGAGACTACCTACTGCTGAAGCATAAGGTATCATACTCATGCGTTCTCTTTGCTCAGGAGTTTGAGGAGATTGCTTCTCAGAGAGATGAATCCCATGCCTGAAGGGTATAATTCCCCTCTTTGAATTCTCCATGCTAAACCTGGCAAGTATTTTGTCAATGTATTGAGCCTGGGATAATGCCAAAACCCTGTTCTTCCGGTCTCGCAGGAGTTTAATACCAAGAACATAATTGGCTTCCCCCAGGTCCTTCATATCAAAATGTTTGCTCAGCCAGGTTTTTATGCCCAACAATACCTCTGTATCATTTCCGATAAGGAGTATATCGTCCACATAAAGTACCAGAAAAGATACCGCATTACCTTGGATTCTTTTATACACACACGGTTCATCAGGAGTTTTCTCAAAACCATAAGACTCAATGGGTTGATCAAATCTGATGTTGCACGACCTGGACGCTTGCTTAAGTCCATAAATGGACCTTTGCAACTTGCATACCATTTCTTCTTGCCCTTTGGCTATAAACCCTTTTGGTTGCTGCATATAGATTTCCTCTTCCAAATTTCCATTTAGAAAAGCAGTTTTGACATCCATCTGCCAAATCTTATAATCAAGATTGGCTGCAACAGCTAAGAGAATCCGGATGGACTTGAGCATGGCAACCGGCGAAAAGGTTTCATCATAATCCACTCTTTCTCTTTGGGAGTACCCTTTCGCCACCAATCTAGCTTTGAAGGTTTCAACCTTCCCATCCGATCCTCTCTTTCTCTTGTAAATCCACTTACACCCAATGGGTCTTACCCCTTTAGGTGCATCTACAAGAGACCAAACTAAGTTGGAATACATAGATTCCATTTCACGATTCATAGCCTCGTGCCATTCCTGAGCATCAACATCTCCTAGTGCTTCGTCATAACTCGTGGGATCACCATCTTCTGCGATGATGTCATCCTGATTTGACTCACCCAACAAGAGATATCTTGCAGGTTTACGAATCAATCTCCCACTACGACTTTGTCGCATTTGATGTCGTGCATCTACAGGGGGGTCCACATTTTGTGGGTTAACAATTTCTAGATGAGGACCCTCATTAGGTATATTAACCAATTCATGATTTTGTTCTTCATTTAGTTCAACATCATGCTGAACTTCTGGTTCTGTCTCATGTTGAACTTCTGGTTCTGTTTCTGGTTCCTGTGTATGTTCAGGTACATTTTCCCCTCTTTGAACAACCACAGGAACAAAAGCTGGAACCTCTTGAGGTTGTGGTGAAACTTGATCTGAGACTAGTTCATCAAGAATAACCTTACTTCTTGGCTTATAGTTTTTCATATAGTCCTCATCCAAGAAAGTCGCGTGAGTGCTCACTATGACCTTTTTTTCTTTTGGACTATAAAACAACCAACCTCTGGTTCCTTTAGGATAGCCCACAAACATGCATACTTCAGTACGCAAGTCCATCTTGTCTGGTTTCTGTTTCAAGACATGTGCCGGAGCACCCCAAATCCGAATGTGATTCATGGTGGGCTTAGACCCTTTCCACAATTCTATTGGTGTCGTTGAAACTGACTTCGACGGAGCTAAGTTCAATAGATACATAGCTGTTTCTAAGGCATATCCCCAGAATGAATCAGAAAGTGATGAATAACTGAGCATAGATCTTGTCATTTCTAAAAGGGTTCTATTTCTCCTTTCAGCAACTCCATTCTGCTGGGGTGTCCCTAGAGAAGATAATTGTGAAACTATCCCCTCTTTGGTCAAGTAAGACCTGAACTCTCCAGATAGGTATTCACCCCCTCGATCAGATCGAAGAGTCTTAATTTGAACACCTAGATGCTTTTCTGCCTCAGCCTTGAACTCTTGGAATTTTCCAAAAGCTTCAGACTTGTGACGCATCAAGTATACATGTCCAAATCTAGAGTAATTATCAGTAAATGTGATGAAATATTGATACCCGCCTCTGGCTTGGACATTTATTGGTCCACATACATCAGTATGTACCAATTCCAGCTGAAGTGTGGCACGTTTTCCCTTGGCCTTGAAAGATCTCTTGGTCATTTTACCCTCTAAACAGGATTCACACACTGGTATTAGTTAAAAGTTCGGGGATTTTAAAATCCCACTTTTGACCAAACCTTGGATCCTGTTAGAGTTAATATGACCCAATCTCAAATGCCAAAGATAAGTTTCATTGGAAACTTTTCTTTTCTTTGACAAATTGATATGCTCAACATTTTTTAATTCAACATGATTAACTTCACAGGGAACATGACTAAGGAAATAAAGACCATTAAAATTTACACCAGAACAAATAAAAGAAGATGAACTTCTTATTGAAACTGAGGAATCAAACTGAACTGTCAAACCACGTTTATCTAAACAACTAACAGAAATTAAATTCCTCTTAAAGTCTGGAATATATAAACAGTCTTCTAAAACCAAAGTTCTGTAATTATTAAAAGATAAAACAACTTGTCCCACTGCTAGTGCAGACACAAGCTGCCCTGTTCCAAGCTTCAAATCTCGTTGTCCTCTGCTCACAGGCAAGCTATGTTTGAACCACTGCAAAGAGTAACAAACATGGTTAGTGGTTCCTGAATCAACGATCCATTTATCATCGTGATTCTCCACTAAACAAGCCTCAATCACATTTAAATTACCCATACCTGGTTTATTCATTTTTGGGCAATCTTTCTTCCAATGCCCCTTTTGTCCGCACTTGAAGCACTTGCCTTTTGGCTGCTTCATTGCAACTGATTTGGTAACTGGAGTACCTGATTTCTTCTTTTTCTTGTTCTTGTTCTTTCCCTTGGGTTTCCCCTTAGGTTTCACAGAACTTTCACTAAATAATGCACTTCCTTGCTTGACTAGAGTCTGTTCAGCACTCTCAAGCTCGTGCATTAGTTGAGTGAGGTCAAGATTCATCTTGTTCATATTGTAATTCATCTTGAATTGGTTGAAGTATTCAGGTAGTGATTGTAAGAGAAGGTCAACTTTTACTTCTTGTTCAAACTTGATACCATGGTCATCAGCCTTCTTGAAGTTTGCTATCATTGTTAGACAATGATCCCGCACACTTCCTCCAGACATTACTGTCTTGGTGACTGCACTCAGCGCATTTTGCCTAGCAGAACTGCTAGGTGTAGCAAACATGGCATCCAGAGTCTGGAGCATGGTTGCTCCACTCTGAATTATGTTCATTTGCTCCTGAAGGTGACTAGCGAGACTGGCCAAAATGTAGCAGCGAACTGACACATTTGCCTTCTCCCATCTATCCTTTTCCTGCTGAAAACGAGTCCGAATTGCATCAGACGCATCCGCAGCAGGCAGCGCTGGCATAGGGGTAGTAAGAACAAAGTTGAGCTTTTCATATTGAAGAACAATATCTAAATTGGTTCTCCATTGTTTGTAATTTGTACCATCCATAGGTTTTTGGCTCAAGATTGTAGCTAAAGGATTGAAGGAAGACATTTTTCTGAAAAAAAACACACTAATTTCAAACTTTAAAAATTAACAACAAACGGAAAAATTGCTAGTAGATTCTAATAACTACTATTCGTTCATTGTTTAACAATCCATCAGTTATCTTTACAAGACTTACGATGAGCAAGATTCTTGTAAAACTAATATTGTTAATTCGGGCCTTTAGTTCCATTGCCAGAGCCTCGATGGGAGGGTTAACAATTTTACCAAAGTTGAATGTATTTAACCATTGTTTACTTTCAAAAAATTATCTTTAGTATCTAGGTGTTGCCGACGATGGGCCGTACAAAACCTTACTAAAATTTTTGAAAATATTGAGGTTTAATCTAGCGAAATCCGATCATCCTTATCCGATGGGGCTTCAGCGACAACCATTTCACTAATAAACCCACAATGGAGCTCGTAGGTTTTAAAAATTAATTTAAAACCTTCACCCATTCAATATTTTAAATTTAGAATTTTCAATTTCCAAGAATTTGTTCAATTTAGAGTGAATTATTAGGTATCTAAAATCTAGTTATGACCATTCTAAATAACCCTCAAACTACTCTAAAAGGTACAATTCTCTTAGGAAATTACCTGGATTATTCGTCTAGATCTTAATTCTACAATTATTATTCTAGATTTTAATCTAAAATCATAATAATTGATAATTAATGTCTAGATTTTAATTCCACAATTAATTAATCCAATTATTATTCTAGATTCCAAAAATCATAATAAATGATAATTAATGTAGATATTTTAATTTCACAATTAATTAATCCAATTATTATTCTAGATTTCAAAATCATAATAAATGATAATTAATGTAGTGGACAATCCAAAAATTCTCGCATAATAACTATCATACTAGTCGAAAAACATAATAGTTATCATGCATTTATGACATGTGATTATGCAACAGTATGGCATCTTCCTATTCTATATGGCATGTTATTTCAAAATCACGCTAATTGCACATATAATTCATACAATAAAGGCATTAAATTAATTTAAACAAATAACTTTAATCCATGGCTTCCTTAAAAAAAAAAATTTACAACTTTGGAATTTCTCTTTTGTCCATCCATAGGATTTATCTGAAGCCTCTTTAGGGTATCTTTGAGCCCAAAAGCCCAAAAACCCAATCCTTGGCTAGAAACCCTAGGACACAAAAGAGGAACCCTAGCCTTCGCCTCTGCCACGCGAGCATCCGAAGTCATCTCAGCACGAAACTCTAGGGGAAGGACCGCCACGGGGAGACGATCAAACGGCCGCTAGAACGTCCCCAATCTGAAGCCCCACGCGCCCCCACGCGCCGCCACAAGTGGCTGCGCATGGCCGTCACGCGCCTGCAAATAACAGGCGCATGTGGGCGCGTGGCTGAGTTTCTAAGGAAGTTCTGACCGCCACGTTGTTCGTCTTTCCGTCCTCTTTCCATCCATATATGGTTTGTCGAAATCCGAGGTCCAGAGGTCCACGAAAGGTGTCGTACAGTGTTGATCGCTCATATTCTTTGCGTTTCTTGATCTCCAACTTTTACAAGAATTCGAAAAATACATAGAAATTCGAAAAGAAATAATAAAAGAGCAAGGAGGAAACCTAATCATATGGGATTAGCCTCCTTGTTACAACTCAAGAAATACACGATATAAACTATCCATAGATTAAAGTGCTTGTATGATTTATAAACAATTAACCACCAAGAAATCGATAACAAATATAGAAAAAGATGCCATCTTTTCCAAAATTAATTTTCGAAAAACAATCACATGAAATTTCAAAACTCGGTTCTTTTCCTCATCGCTACGGGCTCTGATGCCAATTGTAGGAATCTAATCAGAAACGCGGAAGCGTATCGAACCATGCGATGTAGGAAAAGATTAAACCGTTCATCGTTTTGATTACCTGGATATTGAAGAGTGATCTGAAAGATTCTCCGCGAACAATTCTTGTCTACGAACAGTCCTCGCTCTGTGATTGATCTTCCAGACTATCTCTCGAGGGGGATGAGGTGGTTGTGTGGGCAACCGTTCAGATGATGAACGTCTGCCTCTAGGTTTTTGTTTCTGATGAGAGCCTCCTGACTATTTGTGTGGCCGTCTTATTTTCAAGCAGGTTAAAGTGGGTTTATATAATGCTCCACCCAAGACCTAACCCTAATCCACATGGGTCTTAGAGTTCTTGGGCTTAAGTGACTAAAGAGCACATTAACCCAACAAAAGATTCTTACTAGATTTTTTTTTTTTGAACAATGATTCTTACTAGATTCAAACAATTAATAAATTTGAAAAATCATTTCAAAATTGCAGGATATATTTAGAGTTCACCACTATGTGGATATACACTTGCACTTATATAATAATAAAGAAGCCAATGCCCCTAACATATATTGTTTATCAAAACATAATTCTTAAGAATCCTTTGATTATAAAAGTATCCTTTAAAAATAAGAATAAGAGATAAAACTAAATCACTATAATATTTCACAAAAACTTGTATGTATATACACTTTCACATTTCTAATCTCGTATCAAGATTAGTGATTTAATCCAATTTACCATCATCTATCAACCTCACCAACAAGACTCTTAGACTCAGATAATACTCATAATATTTGATCAATTGCCAAATCAAAATATCTAACCTCAAATGATACTTCAACGACAGAAATCCTTACTTTCATACTACTAATTATAAAATACTCATTTTTTAAGAATTTGTACTTGCTCTAAAATCTTGCATTCTTTTTTGTATAAACAATAAAAGGGTAATATCAATTTTTTTTTTCATATTTAATTCTTTTCTCAATTCGATATTTTAATATTTCAAACAATATATTTTAATCTTTTTTGTATCTCAAATTAGCTGACAAATAACATCTCAATATTATTTAAATCCTAGAAATAAAAATTGGGGATGTTACAACCTCTACTCCAAGCTTATTAACACTTGAATGCTTCCAATTTGCTAACTCTAAATAATTTAACTTCCATCTACACTATTATAATACCATTTCTCATTAATAAAATTGCTAAACAAATAATCAATTTAATTATATAGACTTAAAGTCTCCAACTCTACCTTTAATTTTCAAATATCATTTTTAACCAAATCCACAATCCAAGATCAAGTTATATCTTTTTCAAATCCTAATGTCTCATTTGAACTAAAAATTGACCCATAATTTTTTAAATAGATCAAAATCCCCAATTTTTTCCAGCTTAAGGTCCAACCAAAATATCTATTTTTATTTTACAAGCTTTAATGACATTATAAACTGATTAAATATCAATTCTACCTCCTAACATTCATACTTGCCCTACTCCCAACAAGTTTATACTTTTAGAAAGGTCTCAATGAGTGGGAAAACATTTGTGAAATATGATTTGAGATTGGAAGAATTTTTTAGGGGAAAATAGAACCCAAAACTATCTTAAACCATCAATAATGGAGGAAAAGCTCCCTCACTCCTATGGAAGGCAACGGCTGATGGAAGAAGAAGAAAAGACGGAAAATAGAGCTAGAGAGAAAAAGAAGGGAGAGTGTGTACTATAATAGTGGCGTGGGATCCACCCTTTTTATATTTCTTTTCATTTTTCTTTTCCTCCTCCTTTATTCTCTCTCCCCCTCACATACACACAATTTTTTTAAAAAAAAAATACACACACATAACTATTTTTTAAAAAAAAACACACACAGTCACTATTTATTTTTTAACCTATGTTTTGTCATTTAACAATCTCTAATCCTCCCTCTTAATCAATCACCATTTGTCAAAATTCTCCTTTAGTCTAAATAATTAGTTTCAATTGATTTATACTACTAAAATAACATTTCATAAGCTATAAATATTTATAATCCTTGATGTGAGGAATATCTTAAATATTTTTATTTAATCACACCAAGAGCCTGTTTGGGGAACCCTCAAACCTAGGTTTCAAAAGCTATTTTCTACAACACGGGACAAAACTCATCTCACAACTTACTTCGTAAATCTCAAAAACTAACTATTCTCCAAAAGCTAAATCTAAGCATTAAGTCTCGTTAAATTTTCTCTATACACATAATTTTATAGTAACTTTAAATGACCATCATATAATTTCGTTAAATTCATTTCAATATTAATACATATATACTAACTTCAATTTCCTATCATATTCCATCATTTCCTTAATTCTTAATTTTATATTTCTTCGTCAGAAATAATGTATTTGATTTATTTTAAGCCTCAAGTTACTCAATAAATCTTATCCTAATAGTTCTTTTACATTAGAAATAAAAATTAGAATGTTGCACCTAGCTAGAGCAGAGTAAGTCCCTATCTAATGTGGAATGTTTCATTGAGAAGTCAATTAAGGCTGTGTGAAAGTAGAAAGCCCATTGATGGGGTTGCTGTCATGGCTAAAGCAAAGTGCAAGTGAACAAACAGAAGAGAAATTGTATGCACAAACCATAGGGCAGTGTTGTGAATAAGAAGAAAGATACACAAGGACAGCTGAATTCAGAGAATCTCAGTGAGATAGGAAACACATCCTTGGGACTGAATTTGTTCTGGTTCATCTTTTCATTCTATCATATGGCCTTGTCAACATTTCAACCTTGCAAAAGACATCTAGATCTAACTAGTGTAATGGATATCAAGGTGCTTTTAAGCTTTGGACTTATCTTCAGGTCCAAGGTTTGAGCTTTTGGGGAGGCGCTCTTAGGAATGCATTCTCAAGGGACAAATCTCTCCTAGAGGAGGAGGACAATTCTTGCCCATTGGACTGGCCAACCACGGTTGTAAGCGGTGCATCGAGAGGGGGACGAACCAGGTCCTTACCTGTGGGGGCTCGTTACAATCTACTAGTTAGGCACAATAAGACAGCTGAGATTCCAAAAGGAAAGTAAGCTTATAGAGGAGGCTGAGGTTAGTGGAGAGGAGTGACAAATTTACCCAGGAGAGTACGTGAGCAGAAAAAACAATTTTGATGTTGCTAATAGTATATAGTTAATGTCATACTCATATCTCAAAACATTAAGATCAAGCTCATGCAGGGGCTATGTAGATATTTTAATAAGTAATCTTTTTTTTTTTTTTAATCAATGCTTCGATCAAATAGAGATATTAATTTGGATTAGGATGTAGAGAAGCGGCAAGTCAACTAAATAATTTTTAATAAGAAAAATTACGAAGAGAGAAAAATAAATTAAACAAAAATTTATGCTAGATATTTTGATATTAAGGATAATAAAAAAATTTATCTGCAAAAGAATATAAATATGACAAACTACAGCAAAGTAGCAAACTCGCTTCCTTTGACATGATGACACGGAACCACTAAGCTACAAAAGCCAAGGTTGATAGTGAGACTATGATAGTATATGAGAAACAACTATTTTAATAAAGACTCACGAGAACATGCATTCGAAGACGAGAAGCAAATATTTTAATAAAGCCTACAGATTCAGTGGGCTAGCCCCATTTTCTAACACGGTTCTAGGTCATCGACTAAAATGTCCGGACGCAGGGCCCACTATACCTTTGACTTTTGCTCGCAGCCATTGGAGAGATGAGGGGGCAAAGCCTAACCGGACGCATAAATAACATTTCAGAATGAATTTCAAATGTGAGTCATGTTGGTTAAATGAGAGGAACCAACCACACGTCACAGGTTCAAATCGATATTTGAGGGACCCACTCACATTGACTCTTGACCCTAGGAATGATCTTCCAGATAATGACAAGGCACCCGAAGGATGGCGCAACAAACACATAGTTGATGATAAATTAGTGGAGGGTAATGCTAATTCAATTAATTAGTTTAATCGCCATGCTCTAATTCACAAGAGCATGCGTCTCTTTTTCTTACTCCCTCCTAAGATAAGAGTCAATCGATTTGTATAAATTAACGAAATGAAATAAATAATTAATTAAATTTGCACAAATTAAATGTGACATAGTTTTCTTAAAACATTTTTATGTGTAACGTATTAAATTTAATGTCGTTTTTTATAAATTAAATAAATTAATTTAGAAAAAATTTATGAATATAAGAAATAAATTACAATAAATTGAAATTTTATATTTTTGTACCAAACACTACTACAAAAAAGAACATATCTAATAGTTATTTTTGATAATATATTATGGTTTCAAGCCGTAATGTACGAAGTAGTCTCTATATATTCTTGAAACAAATATATAACGGTACCTAGCTGTTAAATATTAAAGGCATACTTAACAATTAGTATTTGTTAATAACTGTAAAAAAAGATTACCATATTTAAAATTTTTCTTAACAACCTGAAATAAGGTGGCTTTATATTTTAGGCTAAAGTACTCGTTTGATCTTTTATGTTTGCTTCAAGTATCCATTTAGTCCCTTAAGTTTGTAAAGTGCTCGTTTAGTCCTTTAAAGTTAACACCGTTAAGCAGACTTAACGGAAAATACTAACTCAACAATTTTAAACGATGACTGTGCACTTAAATGTTCACAAAACAAGCTTACATGTTACTTTTTTAATAAATTAATATTTTAAATCCTGTAAATTGAAATTTATTTAAGCAAACTTTGGCTATATATTCTTCGTCTGAGGCATTTAAGCAAACTTAGGCTAAAGTACTTGTTTGATCTTTTATGTTTGCTTCAAGTATCCATTTAGTCCCTTAAGTTTGTAAAGTGCTCGTTTAGTCCTTTAAAGTTAACACCGTTAAGCAGACTTAACGGAAAATACTAACTCAACAATTTTAAACGATGACTGTGCACTTAAATGTTCACAAAACAAGCTTACATGTTACTTTTTTAATAAATTAATATTTTAAATCCTGTAAATTGAAATTTTAAACGATGACTGTGCACTTAAATGCCTCAGACGAAGAATATATAGCCAAAGTTTGCTTAAATAAATTTCAATTTATAGGATTTAAAATATTAATTTATTAAAAAAGTAACATGTAAGCTTGTTTTGTCAGCATTTAAGTGCATAATCATCGTTTAAAATTGCTGAGTTAATATTTTCCATTAAGTCTGCTTAACAGTGTTAACTTTAAAGGACCAAACGAGTACTTTACAAACTTAAGGGACTAAATAGATACCTGAAGCAAATATAAAGGACCAAACGGGTACTTTAGCCTATATTTTATTATATATATTTATATAGTTACTTTTTAATAATTATATTGTGTTTTATTTTTGTTTTATATAAAAAATAAAAATAAAACATAATATAATTATTAAGAATAGCAAGATAATAATGACAGAATCTGATGAACCGGAGACGCGCACTAGTTCCACCGCGATGACGGACGACGACAAGGAAAGACTAACAAGCTGAAGAAGACATACACTAGTTTGATGCCCAATTTCCTTTGCATGCATCCCTTATTTGACACATACGCTAATGTATGTATATATCTCAAAATTAAACAAATATTGGAAAAGAGACTTGGAATACTTAAACTTGACTGAAGTAGCCATGACTTGAGTTTTGAAGAGGAAAAGTGGGTTGTTTGGCTTGGTTATGCTTAAAACAGGCATCTTAATTTGTTACGAAACGAACATAATATTGACCCAAACTGACACATACCTCACTTCCACATTCGACATTATCCACCACAGAGCCCCCAAATTTAGAAAAATATGAAAAAACAAAATGTATCTTTCTTTCAGAAGAAGATCATTTCGGCAGAAAAAAGATAGAAGAAGATCACACTACTATATAATAATAAAAGAAGAGGACAGTTATCACACTACTGTATAATAATAAAAGAAGAGGACAGTTCTCCACTTAAAGCTCCTTTTTTAATAATGTGTATATTTAAAAATGTCACATTTAAAAAAAAAAAAAAAAGATCGTGAGAAGGGGACAAAAACGAAAGGGAAATTAAAATAGTAATGATTAGTTTAATCCATTGATGCGAAGCAGGTGGTGAGCAGAAACGAATGAATAAACAATTAATTAATAAGCAATGTTGTTAAAACGCCGTGTCAGAACGTTAAGATATCCGTTTTTGTGTTTTTCCGGCGAAAAACTTGTCGACTTGGTGGTTGAGACGGAATTGGGACCGAAATGGTTGAGACGACGTTTCAGATCGGTTGAAACGGCGACTTGACCGTTCTGAAAATTTGAATCGACTCCACCGTCGTAGTTGCTCTGTTTCGAGTTTCCTAGAATCCTTTCTCTTCTTCTCTAATTGCTGGGGCTGGACGGCGACGCTGCTGCAATCCGGATTTATCGACCATAGTGGCTGCTGGTTCTTCACTCACCTTGCGGCTCTATGATTTTCCGTTTTCGAAACTATCTCAACCAATCAGGTCCGATCCCCTCAAATGGTCGAATGAAGATGAAGATGGACCTAATTAATCCCTAATGGTTAAAACGTGCGTTGTGATCAAGGGACTAAAATGCAAGAATTTAAAGTTCTAAGAAGAGACTAAACTGAAAAGTTTGAAATATTTTTGGGGCATACTACACTTTTCAAGAAAATGCATTAAGAATCCTAATTTAATTATGAAAAATCACATTATTATGAACTTAATTATTTCCTTCAGTGTTTGGACTTAAATTTGTGATGACTTTAATATATTGGTGTATTTTGGTTTTATATATGTTTTGGATTTTATTTTTTTTTACTATGTAGTAAACTCTTATGTTTCGTTTACGTTTTCTATTTTTATGTTTTTGCTCACTTTTACCGTTTTAACATGGACACTACATTTTAACGACACTGTTAATAGTGAAGTCCACATGAAGTGGGAAATTTGCTTTCTGGCTGCGAAGCTTGTTTTTTACTTATCGCTTCTCTAGCATAAAGAGGAGGGGGAAAAAATATTATGCACAGTAAAATGATGGAAAAATTTCACAAGACAAGACAAGACGTATAGCATTAAACAAATGGTGATTGGGAGTCAGAAGAGAGAGAACGCTCAGCTAGAAGAAGTAATGAGAGAACAAGAAAAACTGGTAGTTAATTAATCCTCCCATGACCTCTTTTTTTTTTTTTTAATTATTATTATTCTTCTTCTTTATAAGTTCATCTGAATTGTTGACTAAGAAGATGAAAAAAAAGTTAAAATAGAATTATAATTTTTTATATTGATTGGATATATATAATTTAAAAATTACAAAAGATAATAAGAAAATGATAATAAAAATAACCTTACACTAAGAAAATACCTCGATAGAGTTGTGCGCACTAAGAATGTGAGGAAATAGGTTATTCTTTCCATTCCTCCTTTTTCTTTATCTCTATTTACATATAGATTATATTATTTTATGAATATGTTTTCCTATATAAGTTTTATTATTTTTATTTTTATCAATATTATTTATTATTATTAATTAATTTCATCTTTAATAATTTATTAATAATGATATATATTTTAAATTCTAAAGCGAAACTACTTTTTTAGATTTAAAAAATTTAGAGTTGGCTCTCATCCACTTCTCTTTCCATCCTTTTCCATCCTTTTCCTATCATCTTCTTCATCTCAACCGTTAGATTAAAATATTAACGGTTCAGATTTAATCTTTTAAAAAAATATTAATAAAATATTAAAATATTAATAAAATATTTAAAATAATATTTTTATAAAAGATTAAATCTGAACGGTTGAGATTTCGATCCAACGGTTGAGATGAAAGAGAAGATGGGAAGATTGCGGAAAGGGAAGAGGATGGAAGCCAAGTCCAAAAAAAAAAGGGTGTTACATGGACCTCACAGATCCAATCGCCCTTTCTTAATTTGCAGGACCAAAATTTGAAAATTTCAAATAAGTAATTTCTTACTAAAATAAATTGTCAATTTCTAACCAAATGTAGTCAATACCTAAACTATTATAGCAAACAAAATTGATTTAGGATTTGATACTTTGAAGGTATTTTTTTGAAATTTTTCTTTTTTATTTAACGTTTGTCCCTATATTTTTAGCAAACACTCTCAATATTTGCTATTAATAAATGTCAAACAGAGAAGACAAAAAGGTAAGATCACAATTCACATTTCGACTAAAGGGAGTGTGTCTTTACTTTTCACAATTCAAGAAAGTTACATACATGCTATCAACAAACCATGACCCACAAAGAAGAGAAAAAGGCTTTGAGCAAAAAACAAAAAAAAAACATCTAAACTGGTGGCCGGATAATTACTGGGACATTGTGGCTTTCGTTTCTGCCCCATCGGTCATACATATTTGAAGCTCTGCCTTTAATTCTTGTCCACAGGTCATACAAATATGAAACAACCTTTGCACCTATTTCTGCTATTTTGTCACGGTTGAAGTATGTTAATAGCAACATCAAACAGGCAATGAAGATAAGTGGTTGGAAAGATCCAGGAACCAATGCTGATATTAGTGCAGTATAAGCTAAACTTCCTGAGACAAAAGCCACCTTAACAGAGCGGTTCAAATAAGTAGTATCAGTTGGAGTACAAATCAGGCATTTGATATGGCATCCAACTGCAAAGCAGTACAAAAGAGAGCATATGAGAAAAATCCAAATGCTCGCGGGGTGTTCATCCAAAGGTGATGAATTGGGGAAATGCATCTGGACAATCATTCCTGTTGATGGAATTAGAAATGCAAATATAGCATGCCAAGGGGTGGAGCTGCAACACCATCAAGCCGATTAGAAGTGCCGTAATGGCATCAATAAATAACGAATTATTCTCATAATTAAGTATTTGAGCTCACTTGTCAAATAAATGCATATAAATAACTTTTTGGTGCGTGAGAACTGAGACGTGGGGGCAATGATGATGGTGTGGAGATGACGACCGACCACGGGACAGCGGCCAAAATAACGGTGAAGGTGGTGACGGTGAAGGCAGAGGCTATATATTGTGAAGGGCGGTGTCGGTAATGACATGATATGAACTTGATAAAATGGGGATACACTAATTTGAGTAGGAAGAAGAGTGAGTGAGACACACAATCCAGAGTTTGCTTTGCATGTATTGACAGCTCAGAAAGGGAAATTTGATGATAAAGGCATGCATGTATATACGAAAATGAAACTATTAAAATATATGAACAAAAAAGAAATGAAATGAAACAACTCGAAGGTTGGTTCCCACCATTGACGTTGCTTCCAAATCACCATTGCGCAGATCAAGGAAGACGACAACGAATAATTTGATGAGGAACACATGTATGTGTGTTTGTATATGAAAATGGAATGAACAATGTTTGAATATCAAAAGTTGAAAGAAACTTGGAATACTTACGTGGTTGAAGAAGTCATGACTGTTCTCCCAGGCTAAAAGTGTGCAGAATTTAGATGATAACAAATTATTTATATTGACGGAACCAGTTTCCAAACTTCTGATGAGCAGGGAAAACTGGATTCGTACATGTGTGGAGGAAAAGGAAGTTTCTTGGAATTTGCCTCGAATCCCCCTAAGATGACTCAGGGTCGGAGGGGACAGAGAGGGATAGGAATCAATTTCCCTATCTATCTTAAGAATGGTAGGGAGAACTCTTCTAAATCTGAACCATCCAAATTTGATCTAGACAATTCAAATTTAATTTTTTTTTAACTATCATGTCTTAAATGAAAAATTATTTTTTTTAAAAATATGTTAATTGAAAAATTATCTTTATTTTATATTCACTATCTATTAAAATAATTATTTTTTAAAAAATAAAAAGAAAAAAATAAATCTGGACCGTCTGGATCTCATTAGAACAGTCCAAATAGAAAGAGCTCTCCCTACATATTCCAAAGATAGGTAGGGAAATTGATTTCGAGAGGGATAGGTTTTCTTTTCTTAAGAAAAAGTCTGAGGTTGCTACCATTGATGTTGAAAGAGTATTTCTCTTTTCTTTCGTAAGGACATGAACAAAAATTACAATAAATATTTTAATAAAAATAATTTTTTTCAAAGTAAAGACAAAATTATATTGCTATTTATTTTTATAAAAACAAGTGAGTGAAAAGAATTGTGGTGACAAGCGGGGGTGGAGAGAGATTAAATCAAAGGGCATAAAAGGTATTTTCTCTAGTCTTTATTATAAGACACCAACTAACAATTTCACAAACTAATAAAAACAGTTAAAGTTAATAAAGTTGTCTTATAATTTAACTTCTAATATTACCCCTACAAATTTTACTAAACTCTAATATTATATTAATTATTACTCTCACTCACTATCCTTATCAATTATGGGCATACATGGATAAAAAAAATAATACACTTTGAAAATAAATAAGTGTCTTATAAAAAAAACTAAATATAATTACTAGTTGGTGGGGAGAGGGAGTGAGGAGGGCCCTCACGATGTCATCCACTCACACCCTCCTCCCATTGTCACGGTGATTTCAGCTCTCTTCTATGTGTGCAAATGGTGTCGTTTCATCTTACACTACCAAAAAAAAAAAACTTCAAATCAAGCACGAAACCGACGGAAAAAAATTCCGTAAAAAATTACCTACGAAATTCTGTGGGTAATAATTACGAACGGAAATTACCAACGAAATTCTATGAGTAATTCCGTTAGTAACGTCTTTTGTCATGTTTTTTTTTTTGCGACAAATGTTTTCCATCAGAAATTCAATTACCGACAGAATTCTTTGAGTAATTCTATCAGTAATTTTAATTACTCACAGAATTGCACAATTTCATGTGCAATTTTCATCGGCAATCTGATTTTTTTTTTCTTTTGGTAGTGTTAGTGGAGGGAAATGAAGAGACCCGTACCCATGTCGTGAAAGTTGGTTGCCTGAAATTACTTCTTTTTGGCACATAATATAGGATATTTTAACTAATTTACGGAATATAAAAAGTGATAGTTAACTCATTAAATATGTTATAAATTGATTTTTATTTTCAGTTTTTACATTTTTAGAAAATGTTTTTGAAAATATAGCGAGTGAGCAAAATTAAAAATGAGTATTAATTACAGGGACAACTTAAAAATGAGCAATAACAATCTTACAAATAATGTTTGTTTTGAATCAGGACATTCTTCTAAAAGCATAGCGGAGAGGGTATTATGCTTGGTATGAGAACTGTGCAAAATTGACAAGACGATCAAGGACATCGTGTTATGAATTGATTCTTAAGAAAAATACGCATCATCGTAGAAAAATAAAAGCATGAAAGGAAAAAAAGTTAATAAGAAAGAAAGCGATATCCTTTATTTTGGAAGCGGGATGATCAATTTGAGAAAGACGGGTGTGTATGTGATGAGAATTAGATAGGGTTGATAAGAGCATGACTCATGAGCCACTCATGAAAATGAAACAGTTGAAATGAACTCAATGGTTGGTTCCCACCATTGACGTTGCTTCCAAATCACCATTGCGCAGATCAAGGAAGACGACAGCGAATAATTTGATGAGGAACACGTGTGTATAAAAATGAAATGAACAATTTATGAATATCAAAAGTTGAAAGAAACTTAGAATAGTTGTGGTTGAAGAAGTGTTGACTTGAGTTCGTGGAGTTTGATGGTTGTTCTTCTAGGCTGAGTGTGTGCAGAATTTAGTTGATAATGAAGTATTTATAATGACGGAACCAATTAAAGGATGAGCAGGAAAAGCTGGTTTCGTACAAAGACGGACTTGGGAATTTTAATAACGGGAGGTGAAAATAAAAAATACTGTATCATGAATAAAAGTAATTGAAATACAATAAGGACCTAATATACAAAAAAAAAAATCGAAAGAAATCTATTACAGAAATTAAGATTACTTCACTTAACTCTCACTCTATTTGTTTTCATATTATTAAACTTATCCGATCCATAATTGAATCGTGCTAAAACTCAAAATAAATTGTTTTTTAATGTATGTAATCAGAGAATGATTTAGAAATTAGTCTTACATTCTATTTTGAAACATGTTCTTGATTATCTTTATAATAAAAAAAAGATTTTTCAGTAGTTGCTGTAAGAATTGTAAGAGTGAGTATAAATCTAATCATACTATTAGTAAGAGAGTAAATGAGAAACTTTCCAATTCAGATGAACATCCTTATTTAGATGACTCTCGCAGCGATCTTGAGACATGTTCAGAATATGAGAACATGAACCTCGAGAACTTTGTGTAAGGTTTCAGAAGAAATTGAGGCAAGCTAAAGGAGGCCAGTGAAAAAGTTCCATTTCTTCTTCATGCGCTAAAAACACTTTTGGATTTAGTTGAGGGGATAGGCATTTGATTTCATTCTCCTTTTGACGTTTATATTACTTGTCCTATTGTTTAAGAAGTACAACTTGTCTAAGACTGGTAGGATGAATCCTCTGGGATATGGCTTCTGTGAAATGTGATCTAAGTTTAATATCATAAATTAAGTAAGTTAAATAAGTTACTTAATTATTTCATTTGTTGTGTATCCTTAGATTATATATTAGTTTATTAGTCAAACTAATTAGTTTGAATAAAAAATAAAAATAAAAATAATCTAAAATAATTTAATTAGTTTCTTTAATCTCTCTAAAAAAGTTAATTAGATCTTATAATTAAGATTAAAGAGTAATTAGTACATAATATAACAAATCACTCTCTTCATTCTCTGACCCCCTAATTCTGGCTATTGTTCGTTACATGTGTGGGGGAAAATGAAATTTCTTGGAATTTGCCTCTACCCAAAAAAAAAAAAAAAAAAAAGGGATGATTATATTATTCCATAAGTTGACGCGGGGTCCGTACCCCTCACAAGTGGGCAGAGAGGGATACATTTTCGCTTTTTCTTTTTTGACTTTCATATCGCTCCACACCGGCCACCTTCACTGTCTTGTTTGGAAAAAACCAATTTTAATTGATGTTCCTTATCAATTGCAAATTATTCTGTATATAGTTAATGTCATATCTCAAAACATTATGGGATGCTTCTTATTATAAAGCACTAAGTAGTAAGTTTATTTAGTCCTTTTTATAAGGTACTTTCTTGTTTCTAAGAAGCATTAATTATTTGTTTCTATTTATACCCATAATTAATAAGGGTAGTGGGTAAAAGTAATAATTAATATAATATTAGAGTTTAGTGTAATTAATAGAGGGAATATTAGAAATTACTAACTTCTAGGATAACTTTATTGACTTTAACTGTTTTGATTGGTTTGTCAGAAAAATTAGTTGGTGTCTTATAATAAAAACTAGAAAGAATATAATTGAAACAAAAAGCTGGCACTATTTTCTTGTAGGGGCGGTGGAGATCATCACAAGATCGGTTCGGGTATGCCTTTCGCTGTCAGTCATGTCTTTGACGAGGAAACGTCCGTTGTTTAGCTTATGGTTTTAACCAACCACCTCTATTATTTTCTGGTTTTTCATTATAAAACACTAACTATTATAAATTACTCCTTATGATCTTAATTCTAAGACATATTTAACTAATTTTGGGAAGATTAAAGAAAGGAATTAGATTAGTTGATTTTATTTATTTTCCTAAAATATTTTTATATAAATTTAAAATGACATAAGTAAAAGTGAATCAACAATCTCTACTATATACCTCTCCAACCTAGAATTTTCCTTTCTACATGCTTTCTAATTGAAATAATGGTCTTACTATATACACATATATGTGTATGAATATGTATACATATAGATTTATACACAAACACACACACATACATGTACCTACACACATATTTATGAACACACACAAATATATATATACACACACAAACAACACATATAAACATACACACACATATGTATATATGTTTGTGTGTGTTTATATATGTATACACACATATCTTGATAGACACACACAACTCACAGATATGTGTGTGTGTGTGTGAGACACACACATATCACACACACACACACACATCACATGTATATTATATCTGTGTGTATATGTATGTATATATGTGTGTGTCTATCTATGTATATATTGGCAAATTAACGACAGTTGATCAATAAATAAATTAAAATCTAATAATTTAAAAGTTTCAATGATTGGAAAAGTCTACACATCCACATACATATAATCACCAAAAACTAAACACACTTAAGAGAATAAAATAAGGGTATTTTAAGAAGAAATTGACAAAAATTAGAATGTTGTCCTATAATTAGGACCAAACCAACTCTTAAATGTTTTTTTATAATTAGGACTGGAGGGAGTACTTAATTGTTTCCAAAGCACATTAGTTGGGTTTTTTTTTTTTTATGTATGCCCATAATTAATAAGGGCAGTAGGTGACAGTATAATTAATATAATATTGAAGTTTAGTGCAATTAATAGGGATAATATTGAAAGTTACCTAAATTTTAAGACAATTTTATTGATTTTAACTATTATTCTTATTTTGTGAGAATTATTAATTGATGTCTTATAATAAAAAATAGAGAAAGTACGGATTAAGGAACGGAATATTTTGTGACATAAACTGACGTTGGATATCAAACACGTCGGGCCCACCAATTTGAAATGGTCCCTCTATTAAAAATACCGGCCGGATGAACGAACTGTATCTTTCTTTTAGAAGAATACGACATATAATAATAAAAGAAGACGACAGTTCTCCACCTAAATCATTTAAAAAAGGCCGCAGTTATTAAAAATAAAAGAAAACGATAGAGAGGAGGGGAGAAAACAAAAGGGAAAATTGATGATCATTGAGTTTTATCCATGGATACGAAACACTCACCTTCTGAGACCGAGCTTTTCATAGACAATGGGGTCTTGGCCAAAAAAAAAAAATCCCAAATATTTAATGAAAATTATATTATTTTATATATTTGACCCAAAAATTTATACATTTGGCCTCTTAAATATTTTTTTTCTTTTAATTAATTAATAAATATATATTTAGTTCCCAAATATTTATCTCAAACTTCGTCCTGGCTCACCTATGAAGAAACCAATGAGTACACAATTGGTAAGTGGTGGAATTAATGCGCATTAGCTATATGGCCTATGAAGTCTGTAGATTCAGTAGTCTAGGAACCCATGCACGTGCTTTTGCTAAATGTAATGCAGAACACACACACGACTATATTATGGGCTTGCCTTCACTACATATTTTGATATTAAGGATAATAAATTTATTTGCAAAAGCCAAAGTTGATAATGAGAGTATGACACTTAAGCACTCACCAGAACATGCATTCGCATAGGAGAAGCAAATAGCTAAATGAGTAAACAATTTATAAAGCCTACAGATTTAGTGGGCTGCCCACATTTTTTCTAGGTCAGCCACGAAAATATCCGGCCGCAGGGCCTACTACACCATCTTTGACTTTTGTTTTTAGCCGTTGGATTGGAGAGATGTGGGATCAACGATGTTGTCACAAATATATATATATATATCTGCCCTAAGCAACTAACTGTAAAAAAGGCAACCGCGCAAACATTTCAAGTGATTTTTAAAAATTTGCAACAAGCAACATTCTAGTTTAGCAACAAAAAGCAAAGCATAAATTCATTTTGTGCGTACAGTGATGGGGGAGGACATTATCTCTCATTTTGTACAAAAGCACATAGAAGCAGAAATAGATCATACTAAATTAATTTTTTGGCATTATATATATTGTCTGGCGTGGTCGACTATGTTCTCTTAGCTAATAGTTAGAACATGGGAGTTAGGCCACCTAACGGCTATGAAGGAGAAAATGAAACTGTGAGACTGTAATTCAGAGTATCTAAAAACTTGAATAGATTTATGTGCAAGAACAAAAGAAGCTGAATTCTCATCCTATAAACCAATGACTGCTAAGGCCGGCCAGTTCCAACTGCTTGCTAAGAGTGATGCTTGCTACAAGTTTCAACCTTTCATTGAGACCTACAGTAATTTTGACAAAGAGTGATGCTTGCCAAATGAAGAAACTGTGTCTCTGGCTAGTTTATTTCAATTCAACCATGAGAACGTGGTCACTAGCTATGTCCATTGGCAAAGAGTGATTCTTGCCCCATTCGCAAACAATGCAACGTTGAGAAAGGCATAAAATAAGCATTTCAATCAGTCAATAACAAGATAATCATAAGGATAGGAATGCTTCGCAGGCTAAAGAATGAACAATTTCTAATCCTAATGGACTTAAGAGGAAGAAACAAACTATAACAAAGCTTAGCAGAAACGCTGGCAAGGTTTAAACCGAGAGAGAGAGTTAGAGAGAGATCCACAGTGGAGAGATGAGACAACAATCTATTTATACACAGAAGAAACAAACAGAATCAAAGTATTATTAATAAGAAGAGAAGTTGAGAATGAGAAAAATATCATAGAAATGAACCTGAAGAAACTCAGATGGCGGCGGTAGAGATTGAGCAAGAGACGAAGAAGAAGAAGCGTGCGAGGGCAGGCGCATGCGTTTTCCTTCCCAAATTTGGGCCCGTTTGGTAAAAGAGAATGGAATGGAACTTTAATCTGTGATTTAAGTAACGTAAATGGAGTCAGGTAACGTGAATGGAGGGAAAATGTTCGTTTCACATTTTGAGTTAATATCAAAAATGTCGTTAGGACTATTTTCAGAGAAAAATTTTCTGTGGGACCGTTTTATAATTTTTTTTGGTCCTTTAGACCTTTAAGGGATTTTCTCAACTTGTTTTAACAATCTAAAATAAAGTGGTTTTAGATTTTATTATATATAATTATTTTTTAATAACTATATTGAGTTTTATTTTTGTTTTATAAAAAAATAAAAGTAAAAAACAATATAATTATTGATGATAACATTAAATAAAAAAATTATATTTCTTGTATATTGCCCATCACATAACTATTGTCTGAACTTCAAATAATGTGCGATGATGCATCACAAATCGGAAAACTTTCTACGCCTCATAAGAGGTAGGACCAACAGGTGTCCGCCATGAACATTAGTTTATCAATTTCAATTCATTGAAAAAAAAAAACATAATTTTGTAATTAATTAATGTCAAACAGAGAGGAGAGAAATCATACAACATAGAAACACTTAATATAAAGGGTTGAAATGAAAGGGAAAAAAACTTATTAATTGGAATACTTACGTGAGTGAAGCAGTCATGTGGTGAATTGAAGAGTTTGATGGAACTTGATGGTTGTGTTATGTAGCGAAGAGGGATGAGGAAAATTAAAGTTAGGTGTTTGGCTTGATTACTACAAAAGAAGAGGAATAAGCAACATGTGAGATTAGTGCAGCGGATTCAGCGCATGCATGCATGCACACACACATATATATATATATATATGTATATGTATATGTATATATGTATGTGTTTACATATACATATACATATATACACACACGTATATACATAAAAAATTATATATAAACTAAAAATTATATATACAAGTTAATAAAATGGTAAACCAAAAGAAATTTACTACGAATTCAACAGCCCAACTGATAGAAAAGGAAAGACAATTATTATTTTCCCCGTATGTGTTTGTTTCTGGAGAAGTAATTTGTGGGGTGTGGTGGAAACTGCAGTTGTGCACAGGGTGTAAGCAAAAGCGCGTGGGTAGAGGATCTGCATTCTGATCGAGCATCACACTACCAAAAAAAAAAAAAAACAGTTTTTCGCGGCAGAAAAATTCCCTCGTAGAAAAGCTATTTTCCGTCGCAAAACTGATTTGCGGCGAAAAATGTTCCGTCACAAAAATCACCCTCGCAAACTAATTTTTCATCGCAAAAATATATTTTTTCATCGCAAATTTTGGATTTTGCGAGGGAAGAATTTTCCCTCGCAAAAGTTGAAATTTGCGAGGGAAAATCTCTTCCCTCACAAAATCTTGGAATTCCCTCGCTAATGATGAAATTTGCGAGGGAAAAGTTTTTTCCTTGCAAAATTCTAGGATTTTGCGAGGGAAACACTTTTCCCTCGCAAATTCTAATTTATTTTTTTAAAAAAATAAAAAAATTAGGAAAAAATAATTACATAAAAAATATAAAAAATTAGAAAATAAAAATGACTTGTATATCATAAAAATTAATTATAACAATCATAAAATTTTACATTGCAAAAATAAAATATTACAAATTATAATGTTTCAAACAAAATAAACTAAAAAAAAAGCCTAAGTCATTCAAATCATTAGAATAGGACACTAGACCATAAAGCATCCACACCGCACATGAAATTTTAGCCCTTGAGAAGTTCATCTCCGAAAGCTACAAGAAAAAGACTGCTAGAATCATCAAACATATTGTAGTACTCCACTACTCCTGAAGACTGGCAGACCTTCAAGAGGCTAAGTTAGCTTTCGGTTTTGAGGAGACATCATCTCTTTCTTTAGTTGCATCAATATGTCTTCCATTGTATGCTTCCGTTGCCAATTAGCAAGCATGGTAAATAAATGAGGCTCAAACTGATAATAAGTAATTTATAAGATCATTTTCAATCAGAGTACCCTAAAAAGAGACTTACAACAATATTCAACCCTACCACTCCAGTTTCTTGGTTGACACATGTCGTGTTGATCCTTGTTTGAAATCTAAGAGAAGGTGGGCTTTCAGGATAATCCTTGCCACAAAACAATTTCAAATGGTAAATATGCCCTTCATGCAAGGTCTGTAAAGCAACAAATTCAACCAGGTAAATAATTCAACCTACATGCTTGGGAACTGAAAAACAGTTCCCATAGAAACAAGCTGCGACACAAAAGCATGATCTAGTCATATGGAGGAAAGAAACTTATACATGACTGTAGTTCTAGGAGGGTTATGCAAGAGCTTATCTCTCAAATTAATTATCAAAATAGTTGGAACTCACTTAAACACATCTTTCTATCATTATGACCAGTTAGACATAGGAGATAAAGTCATTGAGTTCTTGGAAAAGACTTCAAATCACAACTTTGGAAACTTTAAAACGAGTGACAGAATCTGAGCCATCTTTGTCCATAAACTTTATGAGCATTTACCAAAGTAAATAGCTAGAATAAACCATTATAGTCATAAAGTCTTCTAGCTCAACAAGAACCTACTCACAGAAAAATTTGGCTAGCACAACCACCATAAGTCCATAATTTCTCAAAGGAATAAATCTCTTTCCATGTACAACAGAAATTTTTTGAAGTTCTAAAGAGGTGTTTCCCACAATAACCAGTGACTGAAGGATCTATACTCTATAGGCTATGGTATTTGTTTAAACACAGAGGTGTTTTTACTCTCAATGATATATTATTCAAGGAGAACAGATTACAATATATAGGCTTATGGAGAGATAGCCGTTACAATGAAGATTGAAGCAAATAGGAAATGTAATAAACCATAATAAATCACCATAAAAGAGAAATAAACTCTGATCCTATAATTATGGCTAAGATCAAGAGATTCTGTCTCTTATTAATTGCAGATATCAATCAGATGGATTCTAGGGATTCTAACACTCCCCCTCAAGCTGGAGAGTATATGTCAAGTAGTCCCAGCTTGCCTCAGAATCCTTCAAACTTCGTTCGGCCTAGTGGTTTGGTCAGGATGTCTGCGATTTGTTCTTCAGATCTTATGTAAGACAGGGTCATAATGCCTGCTTCAATCTTCTCTTTAATAAAATGTCTGTCAATATCAACATGCTTGGTTCGATCATGATATACTGGATTCTTGACCATTTCAATGCTGGCCTTGTTGTCTCACCAGAGTTGCATTGGTCCTTCATGTTGAATTCCCAACTCCTTCAGTAATTTGATGATCCACATTCCTTCACAAACTCCTTTGTTAACAGCTCTCAGATCTACTTCTGCACTGCTTGGTGACACCACTGTTTGTTTCTTGCTTCTCCATGTAACCAGATTTCCCCATATGTATGTACAGTATCCTGAGATTGACCTCCTGGTCTCTCTATCCCTTGCATGGTCTGCATCAGTGTAGACTTCAATGTTTCTGGTAGTACCCTTTTTAAAGAATATTCCTTTTCCAGGATTAAGCTTTAGGTATCTCAAGATTCTGTATACAGCTTCCATGTGCTCTTCTTGTGGTTGATGCATGAATTGACTTACTATTCCAACTGCATAGCTAATGTCAGGACGGGTGTGAGTTAAGTATATCAACTTCCCCATAAGTCTTCTGTATCTTTCTAAATTAACTGGAACACCTTTTGGTTTGATCTGTAAGTGACAATCCTCTTCCATTGGTGTCCCTTTTGGTTGAGAGCCCAACATGCCTGTCTCATGTAACAGGTCTAGTGTATACTTGTGCTGAGATACATTGATGCCCTTCTTCGTTCTTGCCACCTCCAAGCCTAAGAAATACCTCATTTGTCCAAGCTCCTTTACCTGGAATTCAGTAGCCAAGTCCCGCTTTAGTTGAGCAATGGATTCTTCATCATCTCCGGTAATGATTATGTCATCAACATAGACAATCAATATGGTGACTTTGCCATTAATATGTTTGGTGAACAACGTGTCATCTACTCGTCCCTGAGTATACCCAAGTCCTTTCACTGCTTTGCTGAATCTACCAAACCATGCCCTCAGAGATTGTTTTAGTCCATACAATGACTTTCTTAGTTAACACACAGAGTTATTAGGAGCTAGAACTCCATCTAGAATCTCCATGTATACTTCTTCCTCCAAGTCGCCATTCAGGAATGCATTCTTCACGTCCATTTGGTACAGAGGCCAATCTAAGTTTGCTGCAAGTGATAACAGTACTTGAATGGAATTGAACTTGACCACTGGCGCAAATGTCTCCTGATAGTCGATCCCGTATGTCTGGGTATACCCTTTTGCAACAAGTCTTGCCTTGTATTTGTTGATACTGCCATCAGGATTAAATTTCGGAGTGAAGATCCACCTGCATCCTACTGATTTCTTTCCTTTAGGAAGAGTCGTGACTTCCCATGTTTTATTTTCCTTGAGTGCCTTCAACTCCTCTTCTGCAGCTTGCTTCCAATTTGGATCAGCCATAGCTTGTTGAAATATGCTTGGAATGTTTATCTGTGTACTATTTACAACAAAACTTCGCATTTTTGTAAACAAATTACCATACGAGACAAATCGTTGAATTGGATGATGAGTGCAGGATCTTACCCCTTTTCTCAAGGCAATAGGCCAACCCAATTCTTCAGGATTTAATTTCGGATCGGATTCATGGTTGTTCCTTTGAATGGGAGAGACAGTTCTACCAGTATCTGGTTCAGGTTGATTGTGTGGGCTGGTCTCTATTTCTTGTCGTGATTCTTCATTCATCCCTGTATTGATCTCAACATGTGTTTCTGGTTCATTGAGTTGTTCCGGTTGAGGTGTGTGAGGCTGGTTCATGGGAGCAAGTGTGTCAAGAGAGGCTATAAGGTTAGGTGATATTGAAGATGTGTCAGGTGAATTTGAGATGGAATTAGGATTGGAATTATATGCATTATTCATGATTAGCCATTCAATATTGGAATTCTCCCCCTGAATGGGTAATTTAGGATAATAAGCATCATCTTCGGAGAACACTGTATCTCGGGAAACAATAAGCCGTTTGGAAGATGGACAATAGCACTTGTACCCTTTTTGGGTGGAGGAGTAGCCAAGAAATATACATTTGTCAGTTCTAGCACCGAATTTGTTTCCCTCCTGTTTGTGAACAAATACAACACATCCAAACACTTTGGGAGGTAATGAATTAATGAGAGGACAATTTGGGAAAAGGTCAAAGAGCTTTTGTATTGGAGTGTTGTAATTGAGGACTTTGGAAGGCATACGGTTTATGAGATAAGCTGCTGTGAGGATGGCATCACTCCAGAAGATAGTGGGAACATTTCGCTCCATTAGCAATGCACGGGTTACTTCTAATAGGTGACGGTTTTTCGTTCAGCTACCCCATTTTGTTGAGGGGTGTAGGGACAGGAGGTTTGGTGATGAATTCCCTGGTGATCAAGGAACTCTTTGAAAGTTGAACTCATGTATTCTTTGGTATTATCACTACGAAGTACCTTAATGGACGTATTGAATTGAGTTCGTATAAAGGTATAGAAATTTTGAAAGACTCTGGCAACATCAGATTTTTTTTTCATTAAATAGACCCATGTGGTTCGAGTTTGATCATCAATGAACGTCACAAACCACCTAGAATGAGTAAGAGTAGAGACTTGGGCTGGTCCCCAAATATCACTGTGAATTAATGTAAATGGAGAGGAAGGAGTATAGGGTTGTTTAGAATATGAAGATCTTGTCTGTTTTGCAAATTGGCAAGTTTCACAATGAAAGGGAACAGAATTTTTATTAAATAAACTCGGAAACACGTGTTTCATGTAATCAAGACTAGGGTGGCCTGACCGACAGTGCCACAACAATATATCTTTATTCTGTGAATTTGAGCTAACCAGTGCTCGTCTTGCCTTCCACATATCTTTATCCTTTGAGGTTGATCCTTCAAGGTAGAACAGTCCATCCCATTCTCTAGAAGTCCCAATCGTCCTCCTTGTTCTTAAATCCTGAAACATACATAAGTCTTTATCAAAAATTACTCGACATACTTTACCACTCGTCAACTTGCTCACAGATATAAGATTACAAGTGAGTTCTGGTACAAATAGCACGTTATGTATTGTGAAGTGATTAGATAATACAACAGTTCCAATACCCTCAACCCTAGTGAAGACTCCATTAGCCACCTTAACTTTGAGGTGTTCATGACAGTGTTTAAGGATATGGAATAGGGATTTGTTACCGGTCATATGATCTGTGACTCTAGAGTCGACAATCCAGGTATCGTCACTAGTCATCACAGTATTTAGGGCAACAATAGAATTACCTGATTGTGCAAGGTTCACACTAGGAACAGAGTTAGCCTTATTTTGTTTGTCAAGCATTTTACGAAACATCTGTAATTCCTCCTGACTCAGGCGATCTTCTCTTTCCACTTTTGGTTCAGCAGTAGTCATGTGACTCTGGAATTTTGATCTTCCCCCAGGCGGTTTTCCATGTAGTTTCCAGCATTCTTCCCTGTTATGGCCCCTTCTTTTGCAATGGTTGCACCACTTATTAGGTTTTCTTTCTCCATGTGGTCCCTGAATTGCCAGTGCCGAGCTTTCCATGTGACTTGGTCCGCTTCGGGTTAAGAGTTTCCTGCTTTCCTCGAATTGTACAAAATTAACCACATCAAATAGCTGAGGGAGTGGCTTTAATCCCATGATTCTTCCCCTTATTTCTTCGAACGTGTCATTTAGGCCTAATAGAAAATCTTGTATCCTTCCCTCTTCAACAATTTGTTTGTACAATTGCGCATCTTTAAGAGTTTCCCAGGGGTGAGCTTCAAACAGGTCCTGCTGTTGCCATAATTTTAAAATGCATTATAATAGTCAGTCACAGACATATTACCTTGTCGTAAATCCTTGAGTTGTCTCTTCAAGTGAATCAAGGCAGCAGTATTTTCGAGGGAGGAGTAGGTTCTTCTAACGGCATCCCATATTTCCTTTGCCGTGTGTGCAAGTAGGTATCCCTCACTAATCTCCACGGTCATTGAATTGCATAACCAAGTCATGACTTGATTGTTTTCAGCAAACCACGTGTCGAAATTGGGGTCATCAGGGGCTGGTTAAGGAGCTGCCCCATTGATATATTTCTCTTTTCTCTTTCCACAAATATACCTCAGTACGCTTTGTGACCACTGGAGATAATTGTGACCATTAAACTTATTGTTAATAACCATAGTGTGATTTTTTGAAAAATCTGGCGGCATCTCTATGGTTCTGGTTGGTACTGTAGTACTAATAGTAGTGGAAGAAGTTGAAGAATTTGTATCAGACATAAAAGCCATGGGAATTAGATCAGTTGTTTTTCTGAAATTGAACCAAATAGGGGAGTAGATTGGGATGAAGTCATTTTCTGGAAAATGTTCACCGGAGATCTCGCCGGAAAATCTCAACAGTCGCCGGATAAGTCCCAACCACTAGGGAATGACTAGAAATCAGTTGGGAAGGTCAAGAGAGGAGATCGCCGTTGGAAACGCCGCCACACGCGCCTTCACGCGCCGCCACATGTTTGCTGACTGTCGGGCATGTGAGCACCACGCGCCGCCGTGGAGACGTCGGTTGGTCACCGGACTTTGGGCGTTCGCCGATCGGAGCCCTCCGGTCCTTCTGGGCTAGGTGGTGTAGCCCCACTCGCCGCCTACTAAGAACCCTAGGCTTGCTAGAAACTTCCACTGCACTATTTCTCTCTTCCTCACCGCCAGTCACTGTTTCTCTCATTTTTTCTGGCTTCGGACAGATGCCCAAGCTCTGATACCATGTTTAAACACAGAGGTGTTTTTACTCTCAATGATATATTATTCAAGGAGAACATATTACAATATATAGGCTTATGGAGAGATAGCCGTTACAATGAAGATTGAAGCAAATAGGAAATGTAATAAACCATAATAAATCACCATAAAAGAGAAATAAACTCTGATCCTATAATCATGGCTAAGATCAAGAGATTCTGTCTCCTATTAATTGCAGATATCAATCAGAGGGATTCTAGGGATTCTAACAGTATTATATAGAAGAGGTTAGACTTATCCTTTTTAAAACATAAAAGCAAAGAGGATTGAAACTGAGACCAGCAAACTATTTAAGCCCCTCACAGTTAGACCAATCCAGTCCCTTGACGAGCAGTACTCAAAGTGAACCATAAACATTTTCCCAATGAGCTTCATATACCATGATCTAGCACAATTAAATGTTCAACTTTCCATGTCCAGCCTTATAGAGAATCGGCATTTATAATCTCAGAAAAAAGGCGACACTTGAAAAAACTGAAGAGAAATCAATCAGTGGTATAGATTAACTTACACTAGGCGGGCCAATGATAGTTCCAGTCCATGATTACATGTATATATCATCAGCATCATCCATTCCTTAGTTGACAGTCCCATCTCCAATCCCTTTTTTGCCTCTCACTGCATCAATGGAATGAAGGTTTCATTTCAACGCTTAGTTCCAAAACAGAGATATAGAAAGAGCACAGAATAATAGCTCTTTATAACAAGAATAGCAACCAACAAAAGGATCGCAAGCATAAAATTTCCAGGCAGTGGATGCTAGTAGTAATTACCAAAACATCCCTTACAAGTTCCACCCAAAAAGGGTGGAATTGACCAAGTTGGCCATAGCAGCTTCCCAAAAGAATTCTAAATTCAATTATAAGGATCTAATACTTATAACTACTAATTTAATCCGCCCTATTAGCTCCAGATTTAGCTTTATATAAGCTTAATAAATACAGTTGCCTGAAGAGCAAAAGATGTGCAAGTGACAGTTAGGGCATCTAAAGTTGGAAAAATGCGCAGAAGGCATCAGCAACGTTGAACAAGCTATAGGTTCAGTAAAATCCTCTGTACATAAATTTTAAAACAACCGTGAGATATAATCTCTCGCTAAATCTGAAGTCTTTCATGACATATTATCCATCAAGGGATGAAGGAAAAACGCAGTTCCTTCCAAGACATCCAAGAATAAGCACAAACATTAAAAACTAGCTACGATTTTGTTAGACCTGGCTATCACCCAAGAGGGGGGGTGAATTGGGTGTCAGATAAAAATTTAGAAACTTTAAAAATTCTTTTCAACTCTTAATGAAGGTAATGAGTATGAAAATAACTATTCATAAATCAACAGTTGAATATTCAAATAAATGTTAAAATAATATTTGCTGGAAATATAAGAGTTTAGGGAAGAGAATATGCAAACTGTGATTTATCCTGGTTCGGCCCAATCCACGATGACCTACATCCAGTCCCCAGGCACCTCCTGAGATTTCAATCCACTATCTCCCTCAAGCTTTAATTGGGTACTTGAGAACCGCTACAATCCCACAAGTTTAGCCGGGCACTTGTGCAGCCTTTTACAAATCTCTTACCGAGATACTCCCCCTTACACACGTAAGGATACACCGCTTGATCACACACTCTGTACTCGAAGTAATCCTCTCCCTAGGATTCACTCCCCTTACAAGTTGTAATCAACACAATGTGTTTCCCACTCAAGATCACCCAATCTTGAGTAACTCTCAGATAAAATGTTTACAAATAAATCTTCTCTTTAAGAAGTGATAAGATGAACACTGAAGTACAATACAAATAATCTCACTCTCTTGATAAATTATATAATCACTAAGAAAATAGAGAGAATATGAGATAAACATCAGAAGGCATTTTGAAGGTGTAAGCTCATGTATTTTTCCATTTTGAATCCGCTTCCATTTATAAGCGTGTAGAGTGAACCGTTGGAGAAAAACATTGACCGTTGTGAATAGTAACTGCACTATTTGAAAATTGTTTCCGTTGAAGCTCGTCCGTTGCACATTGATCCGTTTGAAAAATATTACCGTTGTAGATCATTTGACCGTTTGAGTATATTGCCGTCGAGTTTTGGTCCGTTGAAGCATCAATGTGTATTACCATTGTAGCATTGGTTGTGCATTCGTTTGCTGGATCATTCGTCCATTGGTGAAAACTCTCGTTTCTTCATCATCCTCATTTCATCAAACACTTCATTCAATCACTCCATTCTTGTCTTCATCAAAATGGCTATTGCTTCTTCTTTACTTCATCAACCAAGTCCGTTGCTTTCTCTGTTGAGTCCGTTGACATGATTTTCGTTTCAATCAGTTTTGAATTCAATCTTTGATCTAATCACCTGAAACTTATACACAAATGATATAAATAATGTTAAGAAGTAGTATAAGTGATTTTGGTAATCATATGGACATTTTCCATGCGCAACAGTATTTCCGGACGCGGTGATTGTTGAAGATGATGAACAGTATTTTCGTGACAGTTGATCCAGCACATAACTCAACTTCCAGTAGCTATATCTCTTCGTGTATAGCTCTAAAATCAGCAAATGATATATCCCTGGAAAGCTCTTGATGTCTTCTTTCCAATGGAAAAAGAATCAGCTCAAAATACTTTGTATTTTGACCGTTATGATCCGATGAACAACGACTGCCCAGAAAACAGAGTTCCAGCAACCCAGAAGTTTCGAAATTCATATCTCCTTCGTTTCAAGCTCTTTTTAGTTGCTTCCAGATTCTGTGAAACACTTGTTGAGTAGAGAATCATATGGAATTGGTTTCACTTCATTTGGTTCTGTATAATGTGAGATATAGACAGAAAACCGAGACTATGCTGAACTGATTCCAGAATCACATGTATCAACTTTCGAAGGCCATATCTCCCTGGTCTAAGCTCCGTTTTGAGTGGGTCAAATTGTGGTGTGACTCATTTTGAGTCTAGTTTTATATGCCACTGGTTTCATCTCAATTGGATTTTTGATTTTTGAGATACACCTGAAATACCGAAGCTCGCCTTGCTGTGTGGCGTGAATTGCACTACCAACTTCCACAATTTGTTTCTCTTTCATCTGAACTCCTTTGGACTTGAATCTGGTCTCCAAATGACGTATTGGGAGTCTACTTTCATCCAAAATTGGTTTCATCTCAATCCGACGTCTAGTTTGTGAGATATCATCGAAACATTGAACGTCGCCCATGAAAAACGCAGAACAGAGGCAGACAGAGGTGAACAGTAACGCTGAGTCGAAAACTGCATTTTGGAAAGTCAGCAAAATTACGATTTTGCCATTGAAGCTGAAGTTCACCATAATTACGATTACGCCATTCTGAATTAATTTGGAGAACCGACGGGAATGACTATTATCTTCTTGACACAAGGCAACTCCTAAGATAATGAAATCATTGTAGCACACTCATGGATCCATATGTCATTGTTCATACCGTATGGCACTATTCATATATACGGTATACTATTCACGTATACGCTACTATTCATGCTGATGCTTCAAATAGCTTACTTTGACTCCGAATTAAGCCTTTCGGACTTCCATTTTGATCATCGAGACTTCATGTATAAGCACTATTCATGTATACATGGCACTATTCACATATACGCTACTATTCACGCTGATATTTGCTGACTCCAAATTAAGCTATTCCAACTTTCGCTTAATCATAAAGACTTCTAGTAACACAAGAACTTGAGTGTTGATATTCTCATTATATTGTGCAAATTCTTCCTTCTTTAGTCTCTTCTCTTCTTCTGGATTATTCTTCATGATTCAACTTGAACTAATCTATATTAAATAAGGTAGTTAGTCAATGTATATGATACAAACTTTTTGCTCTAGATAATGGCATCAATATAAGACATCATCAAAACTAATCAGAACTAACAGATTTAAGATTTAAAATATGGAGAACAGAAATCCACAATGCAAAAAATCGAAACCTGAACATCGTCAAAGGTCCATTAGTTGAAGAGTTTGATGTCAATGACTGGCTCAGAGAGATCTTGAATTGGAGGCGGAGGAATGACGTCGGCCATGGGGAGGAGGGAACACAGATGATAGAAGCTCAACCAGCGAAATGGGAACAGAAATCCATAAAACAATGTAGTTTCATTACCGATTTAGTTAGAATTCGTAACAAGACATCAACTGCCGGAGGCACTGGCGGGTAGGATTTCCCAGCGGCAGGGCTCGAGTTCTTCAGAGACAGGCGAGGGTGACCTTGTCGAAGCAAGAGATGAGAGACGGGAAGATTTAAATCTAGTAAATCGAAGCAAGGCACAAGGGAAAGTGATTTAGGGTTTCTGGAATTTAAATCGAAGCAAGAAGAAAACTTACGAAGAGATGAAGAGTTAAGAAACAGAGACGACGGCGAGGATGAGCGACGAATGACGGACTGGCTCACGGTCTCTGACTCTGTTAAGAGATGAAGGGAAGACGGGAAGCAGTCGATCTGGGACAGAGTCGAGAAGAATTGACGGGAAGGAGTGAAGGATTGATGGTAATGTGTGTTTGACATTTTGCGAGGGAACTAATACTCCCTCGCAAAAATCATCTATTTTGCGAGGGAAATAATGTTCCCTCGCAAAAAGAAGGGTATTTTGCAGGAAAAATCTTTTTTTTTTTTTTTGCGAGGGAAAATAAGATCCCTCGCAAAATTCAATCATTTTGCGAGGGAAGATGTGGTTCCCTCGCAAAATTTGTCTTTTTACGAGGGAAAATAGAGTTCCCTCGCAAAATTCAGTCATTTTGCAAGGGAAAAATTTTCCCTCGCAAATTTTGTCACAAATTTTGGATTTTCTAGTAGTATAATGTCACGCTCGAAAGGGCTCAAGTACAAGAACTTCTCTTCTCAGGGGGTCACCTATCTTGAAATTTTCTTGAGTTAAGCACACTTACCTATGAGGAGTACTAACCACTGTGCTAAAAGCTTAAATTGATAGCAGAGGCGCATTAGTATTTATGCCTCAAAAACCTTCCTCATCTTGCCCAATGTGCGACTCGTCACAGTGAGAGACCGTGACAAGCTCCCCAACCCATCCTGGTGATGCCCCCCATCACCCAATAAGAGTCTCCCATTCCACACAAGGGGGCCCACTACCACTGCCCATCACCGAGTGAGGGTCCACCTCCATTCCATCCACGGAGGGGGCCACCACCACTATCCATCACCAAGTGATGGTCCACCTCCATTCCATCCACGGAGAGGCCACCACAGCAGGATGAGGCAAGGTTGGCTCCGATACTACTTGTCACACCCAGAAGGGCTCCAGCACATGAACTTCCCAGGGGCTCACCCATCCTAAGATTGCCCCAAGTTGAGCACGCTTAACTGTGAGGAGCACTAATTATCGTGCTAAAAGCTTAAGCTGATAGTAGGCGCACTCCATATTATTTAAGCCCCAAAAACCTTCCTCATTCTGCCTGATGTGGGACTCGTCACAGTGAGACCACATGACAACAAGCTTGAGAAGAAAGGCGACAGATATGGAGCCATCTACAGCTTCTACTTCGATGACTATGGCCACATTGCCATTCAGGGACCATATCTGACCTATGAGAACACATACCTTACCTTCACCAACGGCTCCGGCATCTTCAAGGGTGTCACTAGCTAGGTCAAGCTTCACCAGCTTGTGTTCCCCTTCAAGATCTTCTACACTTTCTACCTCAGAGGCATTAAGGACCTTCCATAGGAGCTTCTCGGCAAGCCTGTAAAGCCCATCTCGGCTGTTGAGCCCCACCTAGAGGCCACGGCCTTGCAGCCCCATGCTGTTATTATAGGCTACACAAATTAAGTGCTCCCTCCGGTCCTAATTATAAGATATAGTTGACTTTTTTTGGAGAGAGTAAGGAAGCTAATTAAATTACTTTAAAGTATTTTTATTTTAATTTTTTTCTTCAAACTAATTAGTTTGATAATAAGTTGATATATAATCTAATGATACACAACATAATATATGATTAAGTAACTTATTTAGCTTACTTAATTTCTCTAAAAAAAGTCAACTATGTCTTATAATTAGGACTGGAGGTAGTAGTCAACTATATTTTATAATTAGGACTGGAGGTAGTATTGTTTTTGCTTAAAGTTGGTTGTTAGAGAGTTGTTTATTTTTAATGCACGAGGGAAGTGATTATAGAGTAGTTAGTGGTGACTCCTTGAGGAATAAGGTTGAAGCATGTGTAGGTTTTTCTTTCTTTTTTGCCTAGTGAATTTCTTTAATGTTGTGCCAGCTGAGTTCGGCTTTCTATTTAAATTTGGTTTCCCAAGGTGTAAAGGCCAACACACATTGAGATCTACTTGGTATATTTTAAACATTTATTCTTATTAAAATAAAAAGATATATAATCCATGTATAAACGTGAGGAATGATATGCTTTTAATAGGTATATAAAAAGAGATGTAAGACTGGCAGATTGCCAGTTTTATATTTATTATATTATTTTGTACCTATATTTTTATCTTTCATCAATTTTTCTTTTTTTTTAATATCCCTTTGGATCACCTGGAATTTCTAAGTATTTGAACAACTGGAAAATCAGATTGAAGCCTTGCTTCGTTCCGAAAAGTCGTTTTGGGAACCAAAAAAAAAAAAAAAAAAGAAGCCATGATATGACTTATGATACAAATAATGATCGTGTTGTAAAGTATGATCTTTCAGTCACCAGGAATCAACGAATTTAAATTATAGTCTGAAGGTTGAATGATTGGTCATACATGATCTTTTGTCCCGTGCGGTCGTGCCTCTTCTCAACTTTTGTTTTTGTTTTTTTTCCAACACTCTTTTATCTGTTCAGTATTCCTTTCTTAAGATAATTTTTTTTAATAGAAATATTAATAAAACTAATTAAATTATTTTAAAATATTTCTATTTATCATTTTATCTTCAAATTATTTTGTAACATTGATATATATTTATATAGCTCAAAGAATACATAATATATAATATGATTAATTAATTAATTTACCTTTCTTAATTTTTCTTTTAAAAAAACCAGGTCAACTTTGCGTGGTTTAGGAGAAAAGGGAATCCTATGTTTGATGCTGGTCTGAAAAAACATAAAATATTAGAAATGGTCATAAAGCCGACATTGAAAAACTGAATATCCATTAATCATCTGCCAACTTAGATGCCCATAATGCTCTGTGTGACTAGGCCTAATTTATGATAGCCCATAAAGAAAGGAGGTATGAAAAAGCCTTAAGCCCATCCAAGATCCAACAACTAGCCAGTACCAACCCAAATCTAAAATACTATTAGGGTCAAAATCTTACCATCACTGACCCTTTAAACAGTTGACTAACTATATATATTTAAAAAAAAAAAAAAACTAGCACTATTAGTAGTGCAGTGGTATTTGGATTAAATTTCCCCATCCCGGTCCTGAGTTCGATCCCTCCTCCCCGCCTTGTATAAAAAAAAAATAACAAAAAAGTTGACTAACTAACTCAACTCCGAATACAACGCTATAGTACAAGAATGGAGTTGGGTAGTACAATGGGAAGGGAGTACAAAATGGCTTAGCCAAATGGTGGTTCCATGTACTGCGTTCTGCAGCAGCTATATAACAAATGGAACCACTGCATCACAATCAGCATTATATTGTTTATTTGCAGCATCCATCTCTCTCTGTATATTCATCAATCGGCATGGCTGAGTGGTGCAGCTTGTGATGAGAATCAATGCTCACATGAGTCACATCCCTCCATCTTTTCTGTTCCAGAGATTATCTTCTTTGCATAGGTATGTATGTTGGGACTTGGATTGTTAGATAAAAATCTAATGTTTCATATTTTTCAATTGGAGACCTTAAGTTAAGGGAATTCAAATCCAATCCAAGTATGTTGCGTGTTTCAAGATGGATCCACTCAATTCTGGAGTGACTGCAAAAGGGAAAACTTTTTTGAGGGAATCTGCTGTTGAAATTTTTGTTAGTGTGAAAGTACTAAATCAACATATCAGTGCTTTGCCCGTACAAAATTTGCAGGTTATTTTTTTTGGTAAAAAATATTTATATATATTAATAGGCAAACAGATACAATACATAAGGATATACACAAACCACTCCAAAACAAATACAACAAAATAAAAGAAAAACCACAATAGTCAAGCACCGTACATTAAAAATATAAGAGTACATTAAAAATACAAGAGTAGAAGTAAAAACATAGATAAAAACAGTTTCCTCGATGTCCAAGGTTAGAAGGAATAAGCAAGAAAGTGTTGGTTGTGAAACCCACCCGAACGGACACACAATCTTATAAGCAATAGCTGCAATTAAATCAGCTAAATAGATACCCCATATTGGGATAAGGACCACAGAAAACCCAACCTCACGAAAGAAGACCCTTAATATCCTGAAGAACACTTCTGCTCTATAGATCAAGTAAATCCGATAACCTCGACCACATACCAAACAACACCTCTTTAGAACTTCCTCCAAGAACACAGATCCAAGCTAGGAAGTGACAATCGGATCTACAAACGTTCAAACAACCATCCAACAAAGAAGATTTGAACACAGATCTAACAGATCTGTTTATTACCTGAAACAAGAACACCACCACAAAGCCCCATACCACAAAAAAAAGAAAAGAAAAAACAAAGAAAACCATAAAACTCTTATCTCTACAGATCAGATCTGAAGAAGAGAGAAGACTCTCACCTCCACAGATCAGATCTGAAGAAGAGAGAAGACTCTCACCTACAGATCAGATCTGAAGAAGAAGAGGGAAAAGGTAACCCAGAGGGAGAAGGCCACAAATCAAATCGAAGATTTGAGATCCAAACATCCACTCTACCGCAGTAGAAGTACAGATGGGTGCTCGCCGACAGCATGTGGTAAAACATGCTGCCGGCGAGAATAGGAAGAAGAGAAATCGCGCAACGGAGAAGAGAGAACGAGCAGACCCCTTCTCTCTACTTTCTCTCTCTATTGTCGGCAGCTTTTTCCATCCCTAATTGCTCACCACTTTCCACCTTCACCTTCTTCACACCCCACTTTGCCTCTGATTCTTCAGCCTCCTCCTTTGCTTTCTTCTCTCCCAACATTGTAATATTGGTTCCTCTGCTTTTCAAAGAGGAAGAGTTGCTTGTGCTCGTGGACACAACATTTGGAGAAGAAGTTGCTCGCACAGGTTCGGGTACCGTGGGTCTGGTCATTTGAAGCGAAGCCATATAACATCTATGAAGTTTAGCAGTGAGGGTTGCAGAGAGTAGCTTAGAAGATGACGATTGAGACGCACTGGGGTTGTAAGGGAAATTGGTTCTTGCTCTTGGACCACACATCAGCCTCGCTGCTTCATCGTAAGCTCTGGCTGCATCTTCTGCAGTTTCAAATGCACCAAGCCATATCCTCGTCTTCAATAGAGGGTGTCGGATTTCAGAGACCCATGATCCCCAATGCCTTTGCCGGACGCCTCGATATCTCTGTTGTGGTCTGGCCATGCTAGGGAAAAAATGGAAACGTGTTTTTGTTCGCAAAGTGTTTGTGTAAATGTTTGAGTGTGTGTTTTTGTTCCAACACCAGAAGGGAGAGGAGAGGAGGGTTTTTGTAGTTAAAAATTTGCAGGTTATTGAATATTAGGTCATTTTCCTTTAATTTGCTCGGTGTGTGGGTCCTACTTCCTAAGGAGGAAAAGCAGGGCAAGGGTGGCCATTGATTCTCATCACAACATGCTCCACTTTACTTGGCAACTCCATAATGACTCCTTCGGCATTTTGCATTCACATCCACATGTCACTATTGCTCACTGCTCACTGCTCACTGCTCACTACTCACTACTCACAACGGTGAATGGATAAACTTTAATTCCCAATATGTTATGAATATATGGATGTCCATCTCCTGCGTTGCGGTGGAATGCATTATGGAAAGGATATATTATTCTATGTAATAGTGGCTATCCATTACCCCACTATATGTGTAGTGGAATGTAATATAAATACCCCTATGGAAACCGAAAGTATACACATAGATCATATGAATGAGAAGATGAATGCTCTTCTTTTTCTCTGATGTTTCTCTTCTCACGTTTTCTGCTTTATTTTCATCAAATTTTCATCAGTTTTATAATACGTTATCAGCACGAAACTCTAATCAACTGAGCCGCTGAGTATTCTTCCTATGTTCATCATCATTTTTCTTTTACAAATTCTACTCTTCTCTCTTCTGCAAACTTACCCCCTCTTTTGCTAAGAAAAAGTCATATATATTCTACTTCTAAAGAGAGAGAGATAATGAAACAGAGTGTGTCGAAGGCCTTGATGGACATTTCTGTCGACGTTAAAGCCCAGTTTCCGATCTGTGCCAAGCTGCTCTCACGGTGGTTGTGAAAATGCAACTCGCCATCAGATTTGGAATTCAACCTAAGGCCGACGGTGGTGTTGCATCACGATGGAAGGATGGGAGGCAGGTTCGGTCAGAATTGGATGTAGAGGATAACCGGTTCCATCTTGACATGGTGGTGACGAGTTGTAGTTCTATAACCGGCAACGGAGAAGGTGATGCAATAATTCAGCGTGCTAATCTGCAATAAGGTCAGCTCTCTTCTCCATCTGTTTCCCATTTTTCTTTGTTGAAATTACGTCGCCTGCATTATAATAATATAATATATTGTTAATACAAACAAGAGGCGATGGTCACGGGAAGGAGTGTATAATTGTGCGGGCTCATGTTTAATTATTATATTGTTATTATTCTCTTATGAATTATCGCCGCCTTAACTCGTGCATGCTTGACCGAATATGAGAGAGATAAGTTTTTATGTAATATAATAAAGTTAGTGGATTATTTGAGTGGAGTAGGTGTTTGATTCACATGGTCCTTATCTCTTTATGCTTTGTAAGTGCAGGCGTGTGAATCAATAAAGTCTTATAGGTGCTTGTTTGTATGGACTATATTTAAGTATTATATTATTATTATTGTTTTTCTCTTTTTGACAACTGGATATATGTATCTAGTCTCTTTCTTTCTGCAGAATATGCATTGTAATGCAAATGAAAGAGACAATAAAAAAATGGTATTAATGGATCCTACCATGTTAATTATTGAAAGACTGTCTTTATTGAACTTTGGGTTGGCTAATCTATATGTCATCTGGCAGCACATGGAAATCATATTCAAAAGTAGCCAAAATATTTGACTCAGTATAAGATTTCAATAATGAATATCATACGCACATGCTGCCATGCTTACTTTTCAGCAATTTTAGTTTATAAAATAGGACCCATTTTATTAAATAAGAGGTCACGGGAGGAACACAACTTTTCATAACTATATGAGTGGAGCCTACATGCTTATATTATATTATCTCTAAATTGAATTCATTATTTAATTAGATGGCTTGAGTGGATTTTGGCACTGGATTATTTTCTGAGGACATAAATTGATTGATTTGTTTGCCATGCGTTATTTAATTGGTATTTATGTGATTGGCCCTGTTTATATATATATATATATATATATATATATATATATATATATATATATATATATTTATTTATTTATTTATTTACATGGGGCGGTGATAATAGCACATAAAAGAATTAGTTGGAAATATCGTACCCATAATTCACGCCATTTACAGTCTAAGTTTGCATTTACAATCTAAATTTGGAGGTATTATTTATACTTTTCTGTGAGTTATTTGTAAACAAAAAAATTCTTGGTTTCTCATATGTGCTTTTATTTTATGTCTCATACTATATTCTGATCATATACTGATAATAAATGGCTAGAAGCCATATAGATTTAATTTCTTATTATAAGATTAAATGATCATGAAGATAGTTGTTCTTCTAAAAGTTTGTTATAAATATTTATATCCATTTTGCTCCAGCAGTAGCAAATTTTTGTGAAACAGGTTTTAAGAAATATCTTGAATTAATTTCATTGACCTCATGTAGCCAAACAAAATAATGAGTTTTTATTGCAAGAATCATGAATATTGTCCAAACTAACTCGACTTCAATCCCAGAAGTGAATAAAGTAATAACTGGCTCGGCTTTATTCCCAGAAGTGAATAAAGTAATAAATGAATTTAATTATGACCATAGATATGGGTAAAAAATGTGGCTACAGTTTTGTGTGTGTTCATTATAATCATGTTGGTTTAAATTCCCACCTGAAGTGAAAAAAAAAAGTTATTAATAAGAACCACAAAAGCCCTGAAGGCCTATGTTTTAAATAATGTATAATACTATGATTTTTGTAACCTTGGAAAAGTATTGTCCAGAAGATAATAACTTCTAGAAATTTATGTCGTAATAAGAGTAAAAAGGTAATAGTCATGGGGACTAATGTTCAGACTATATATATGGCAGTATGACTGAAGGCTCCGGATGAGCTAATATTATTACCCGAAGTAACAAATATTTTATTTTATAAAAGAAACTTAGATGAGTATCATACTGTTGTAAACCAGAAGTTTACAAATAGTAATACAAATTAGATATTTGTTGTAAACTAGAAGTTTACAAATAATAAAGGGATTGTAATTGTAAACCAGAAGTTTACAAATATAGCAAATCAAATGTTTGCTAATGCAACCAATGAGATATTAAAGAGGCAACAAGATGCAAAGCAATGTCTAGATTTATTTTGAAGCAAAGACTCAAGAGAAATAATAAAGCCCAGAAGGTAATACGATGTTTAATTTGTTGTTACTTTGTCATCATATCTCATAAATTTGTTGTCATATGGATTTTCTACTAGAGTTACCATTTGTGTGGTATTGCGGTATTTTGATCATGAATATCTCCATATGTAGTGGACTGCATATATTTTATGCATATATAAGTTAATTGAAGTTTATTAATCATGCATAATGAGATTATCTAGTGATACAATATTATATGTTTGGTCTTGAAGAACCAACACAGTTTTCCCTTCCGAGATTTGAAGTGTTTGAAGATGATTTTGCAATACAAATATAAAGAAAGTATGTTTATATAACTCACACTTGAGGGGGAGATTGTTAGAATACAAATGTGAGCTAATTTTTGAAAAGTTATATACTTCTCACGTAGCCTAATAGATTTCCTAAAGTGGATGTCAGATTATGATGTGAATTAAAATGTTTATTATTGGTAAAGAGATATATGTTACAGTAAACTAGAATTTTACTGATCTGAATAAATTTGTTGTTGACATGACTTGTTTGATCATCCGAGTCATAAATATAATGTAAATAAGATTATGTATTGGTATACATTGAAGAACCAGAAGATTCTTCATGAAATTATTTATGAATTATATGATATGATGCTTGTTCTCATTTATCATGACTAGTAATGGATTTCAGTATTTCTGGAAATAAATATGGGCCTATTGAAATGACATGTAAACCATACAGATTTGAAAGATGCATCTATATGATGGTTACATGTGAAATTATTAACTTACAACCAGAAGTTTGTAAAAATGCAACCTGAAGTTTGCAGTAATGTTTGAATAAATTAAGCGCGCTATTTCCAGAATATACAATCCAGAAATCATGTATTCAATACTTATGAGAACAAAGATTTCTATGTTGGTATATTTGATTATTGCAGGATTTATATAAACCAACAAGATTCTCCCTAGAAAATTGGTTTTTAGTCAGTAGCCAGATGGAATTAGTCAATTGTGACATTGTTTTCTCAACATGAAGGGGAGAAAATAAGCAGTTGGGTAAAGGGATTAGCTAAAATGAATTATCATTGGCTCATTTTGATCCTCGTATGAAATTATGTGAACTGGAAGTTCAAAAGATAATTCATTTGTAGATTTTAGCTGATCGAATGCCAGAAGCATTTACTGACCTAAAGAAAGTGACAAAGTCACATGTTCCAGCTGCTAATGCTCCTATTGATGTCCTTGAAGGATAACCTATTGCAAATGATTTGAAAGCATGCCTGAAGCGTGGTTGGTCCATCGGTTCAAAAGAGAAATCCTCAAAAGGAAAAAGGAGCTAAGAATATAAATGATCGAGTTGAGGATAATTAAGGAAATTATTGTTGCTCTAGAAGAGCCATCTCCTGAAGAGTTATTATCTCCAGTAGAGATATCTCCAGAAGAGAATGTTGCAGTCCCAGAAGAGACTCAGGTACCTGAAATGTGTGAGAATAATGAGATCTCAATAAATTACATTATGAATGGTATCCGATGGGACCGAAATGAAGTCAATATTGACAAAATATTTGCTTGTAATATAGCATATGGTATAATGAAATATAATGAGGATCATGAGCTCAAATTAATAAGAAGGTGCTAGAAGCACATGTCCCTGAATGACTCAACAAGCCAGAAGCACTTGTCCCAGAAGGACTAAACATGCCAGCAGCACATATCCCTAAAGGACTTAACGTGCCAGAAGCACGTGTCCCCGAAGGACTTAAAATGCTAGAAGCATTTATCCCTGAAGGATTCAAGATATTAAAAGCATCTAATTTAAGTCCTCGAGAACATTATTAAATAAGTCCATATATGACATGAATCCTGGAGATTGAATTAATTGATCCATAACGAACAATAGAATACTTGACTATTTGTCATTGTAAGCCTTGTAGTCCAAAGTTTTACATAAAAGCTTGGTATTTATTTTAATGAAACATATTCACCAGAAGTGGATAATGAAAGGCTTAATCTGCGCCTAATGGATGTTATAAGTTGTAACTACTTATTTGTATGGTTCACTTAATAGTGACATTTATATGAAAGTCCCTGAAGGAATAATGGTGATAGAGACATATGTCCTTGAATGATTTAATGTACTAGAAGTACGAGTCTCTGAAGGCATTGAGATGTTAGAAACATCAAATTCATGTTCTTAATAACAAGACTCAATTAAGTTAAATAAGTCCCTTAGCCTGAAGCTATTAGGGCACATGTGGTATAACTGTTTCAACGAATATCTGATGAAAAGAAGGGTACAAAAATGACCCAATATGCCCATGCATCTTTGTGAAAAGACATAGAAATAAATTTGTTACGATTATTGTTTATGTTGATGATATTATTATCATTGGAACTCCTGAAGAGCTTCAAAGGCAATTTATTGTTAAAAGAACTACTTGGTCCAGAAGTACCATATCGTAGTACTATTCGAATACTAATGTATCATGTTTATTAGCATGATATAATTCTTCATCAATACGAAGACATTGGAAGCAATGCTGGCATCACGAGAAGCAATATTAATGTTATCGTCAGGGGGAGTAAAATTGATATCATCGAAAGGATGAGTCGATACACGCTGTACTCTTTTTTCCTTATCTAGGTTTTGTCCCACTGGGTTTTCCTAGAAAGGTTTTTAATGAGGCAGCACTGGATAGTGTATCAATGAATGATGTACTCTTTTCTTTGGCTAGGTTTTTATCCCACTGGGTTTTTCCTAGTTAAAGTTTTTAACGAGACACGTTCATAATGGACATCCAAGGGGGAGTGTTATGAATATATGGATGTCCATCTCCTGCGTTGCGGTGGAATGCATTATGGAAAGGATATATTATTCTATGTAATAGTGGCTATCCATTACCCCACTATATGTGTAGTGGAATGTAATATAAATACCCCTATGGAAACCGAAAGTATATACACATAGATCATATGAATGAGAAGATGAATGCTCTTCTTTTTCTCTGATGTTTCTCTTCTCACGTTCTCTGCTTTATTTTCATCAAATTTTCATCAGTTTTATAATACAATAAACTTTGTTTTTTTTATATAATTTGTTTGGCCATGTAAGATAAAAGATAATTCTTTTTGGTTTGTTTTAAAAATGTCATCGATTACCTTGAAAAAGTGGCAGAGTCAAAGCTCGTAAGGAGAAGCTTCCCAATACGAAAGGGAAAAACTGGAGGAGCATACAAATAGCAGAATTAGAGAACTAGAAGTGAAGTTATGGTTATGGGAATTTCATCTTTACCGTGCATGAAGGGGAATATATATGTATGTGTATAGATGTGTGTAATATATATATAGATGTATACATATAGATATATGTATGTGGGTATCTGTGTATATATATGTGTGTATAGATGTCTGTAATATAAATAGATTGACAAAATAAATAATGAAAAAAAACTAAATACGTAATAGTATTGGCTAGACTAATTGAGTGATAACATTAATTAAATGCGTAATGATATTTATTAAATGAGTAATGATATTCATTTAAGGTATAAATAAATCGACTAAGAGTGTAATAGGTAGGTGTGGACAAAAACTCGATGGTCCGATCTATATTTATCTCTGATAATGATATTAATTAAATGAGTAATGTGATTGACTAAAGGCATAATGATATTGATTAAATAAGTAATCATATTGACTAAAGATGTAATATTGACTAAATTAGTAGTAATACTCTCGATCTTCTTTAAGTACTTTGGCCCACTCGTACAGTTGCTAAAACTGAAGAGGGAACAATAATACTCACACAATCTAAAGGCAATGATGGAAGTGGATAAGGGGGAAAAAACAGAACTTAATATACTGGTCCACAACTCATGGCCGACAGAGCAACTAGGAAGGAGTCTTAAAGACCCCACATCACATCCACACAAGAGAAGACGGAAGAATGGAGACGATTCTTCACCCACACACTTACACAGCAGCGTCCCAGAACTGAGGAAGAAGAAAATAAACACACAACTACTCACAGTGATGCCAACAAGGAGAATAAAGGACAATGGAAGAAGCTTTGGCTGCAAGCACTTGCACCTCGATGGCTCGATGGCAGACCAGAAAAAACAGAGGAGAATAATAGAGGAGATTGAAGAATGATGGCGCTGAATAGAGAAAATTCGAGCATGATCATGAAACTTCCAGAGATTCTCACCTCTTCTCTCCTTCTTGCATTTGTCGATGGAGAAGAGGAAACAAGGGATTTGGGCTTCAAATCTCAGACAAGCTTCTACACTCTGACTCTGTTTCAACGATGCAGCTAATGTTGTCTTATTTATTTATTTTTTTGAAACCTATAAGAGTATTTTGGTAATTCTGCTGACCTAAAGCAAAAAATAAATGTCACACCTTAGCTCAAGGATTCGAGCCCCTAAGGGCTTTTGATTATCTCCAATACTAGCAAGTTATAAGCTTTACCTTGACACCTGATTAAAGTAAATAATAAATATATAATTATAATATAATTTAATTTATTATTATTTATTATATCAATATTTTTCTAATTTATTTTTATTAATGCTCTCTTAATAATAATCAAAAAGAAGGAAGAATGAGAGAATTAAGAAGAATAAATAGGGTTTTTAAAAAAAAATATGTCATATTTACTAATTTTCTTAATCTAACAAAATTAATTTAATATGTCTTATATTAAGAAATGGAGGAGTATGATTGAAATCCAAGACACAATAACATGATAGACTAAACACTTTGGTCTTTGGAGATAATGATTGAAAACAAAATTTTAAACCAACATCACAATTAAAGCTGCAAACGGAAATTTGATAAGGAATGTGCATATGAAGAATAGTGAGTGAATAATATGAAAAACTCCAAATACAATCTCATACAACACATGAATAAGCCTGAAATTAAACCAAAAGGAAATCTGAATGTGAAAACTCACGTAAGTGAAGTAGCCATTCAGACACTTAAAAAGCTTTTGGACAAATATGGCTGTTTGTTCGTCAAGAGGGCCAGAGAGAGCAGAGAGAAGAGTGATGATGAAGAAGAAAGCTTTGGGTATTTTTTTAAGATCATGAAGTATTTTTTTAATACCAATCAATATCTTTTAAGTATCAGTTAGACAGCGCTTGAAATAATCTTTTTTTTTTTTTAATAAAAAAGAGGGAACCAGTTTTGTATAAAAAAACGGGGCTGGTATTTTCAGAATTCCTTTGCGGAATACAAAAACCCAGAAATAGATATAAGGATATTGTGGCATCCAGAGAGATGAAGGCAAACAAACAGCTGGCTGGTTCAATAAGTTCAAAGTTATGGTTTATCAAGCGTGGACTCACTCTCATAGTCTCACTAGTCACTTAAGTCTCCCAATTAAGTCCCCACTCTAAACTAGCTGGCTCCTCCTAATTCTATGTTTAATTTCCGGGAAACCACGTACTGCTTCATTTTCTTCTTTATTTCTCTCACTATAGATATAGAGTGTATATATATATATGTTGTTGATTATTCTTCACTTCTCACTTTCCCTCCAAAGTTCTCACTCTATTCATTAAAATTATTAGGCTGTCTACAGATCAGATTCATTGAGCTGTCTCTCACCTTTACTACTGATCATATTCTAAACGTTAATAAGCAACGTAACATCGATTCTTTTATCTATGGTCAAAGTCAAAGATTAATTGTAAAAATAAATCATTTATAGAAGAGGTGAGTTATAAACCAGTTTTTTTTTATTTTTTTTTTTTCAATGTTTATTGATTAAATATGGATGTTAATTGGGATTTATAGAGGTGGTAAGTCAAGGTTATTTTTTTTAAAAAAATTTCTTCTCGTGTTCCTTCCCATCCAAATCAAGCCTTGGCGACCTGATCATAGTTAGGAAATAGCATGAACACCACACATTAATATATTTAAATGCTCCAAAATTCAAATTAGGCTAGAATTTTATGAAGATTGAATTTTGAATGTATTTGTATAAAAAAATTTCCAAACCAAATCTAAGAGATTACGCAACAAAACCCATTCATTCTTGCCCAAATATAAGAAAAAATATTTTGAATCCCAAATACGAAAAGGTCGTCTAGAAAACATTAAGCTTGAATCTTCCAGCCCATTTTATGAATTTTAATGGCGGAGCTGCTTGGGGCGCCCACATTTTAGAACCCGTGAACTTACCACCAAAATAAGTACTGAACGTTGGGACTCCATTCGGTACACGAGCACATAATTTTTTTATTATTGTGATGAGATTTCAACTGTTTTCAGATTTTTTCCCCCTATAAGCAAGAAAATGGGATTAAATTCAAATTTATGTGATAAGTCCAAACATATGCGATAAATTCAAACTTGGCGGGATATTTTTTTTTGACAAAAATTGAATTTAGTGGGAGAATATTTTAAACATCGAACTTGATAAGATGATATATTTTTTAAATATATGAGGGAAAAAATATTTTTCCTTTTCATTTTGAATTAATTACTTTTCAGGATAAAATATATATTTCATAATTCCTTACCAACTACTACCCATTCATTTTCTTCCTACTGAACAAATCATCTTCCCTCAAACCATCTTTTCTCATCCCTCAAAATCTTCCTTTCCCTTCCTCTTCTCTAAATTTCTTTCCTTCCTCAAATCTTTCTCGTACCAAAGGGGCTTGAAGCGAAAATTTGTATGACGGTAGTAGGAGGAGGGTTTAAAGGGATTTAAAACACATTTTTTCTATTATTATTAATTAATTAAAATTTCAACTTTTTTTTTTTTAAAAAAGTAAGCTTGCTTGATTAGCATTACACAATCATCATTTAACTTTGCTTAGTCAACATTGTTCGTTAGTAACATTAGCCGTGTTATGTTTTTAGGACTAAAAATACAGTTTGTAAATTTAAATGACTAAAAGTAAACCTTATGTAAATATAAAGGATCAAAAGTATACTTTAGTCTTTTTAATTTTATATATATTGAAATACAAATTTATTTAATATAAAAATAAATTAAATTAAAATCTAAAACCTTTCTAAATTAATCTAATGGTATAGATGAGTGATGAGCCGAAAATTCACTCCACTAAACACTTGGTTCAAGCCCTTTCTACACTTCAAGATCTTCTACACTTTCTACCTCAGGGGCATTAAGGACCTTCCACAAGAGCTTCTTTTCAAGCCCGTGGAGCCCAGCCCAGCTGTTGAGCCCCACCCAGACGCCAAGGCCTTGCAGCCCCATGCTGCTATATCAGGCTACACAAATTAAGTATTGTTTTTGCTTAAAGTTGGTTGTTAGAGAGTTGTTTATTTTTAATGGACGAGGGAAGTGATTATGGAGTAGTTAGTGGTGAGTCCTTGAGGAATAAGGTTGAAGCATGTCTAGGGTTTTCTTTCTTTTTTGCTAATGGGACTACAATAGACAACCTAGTGAATTTCTTTAATGTTGTGCCAGTTGAGTTTGGCTTTCTATTTAAATATGGTTTCCCAAGTTGTAAAGGCCAACGGATACATTGAGATCTACTTGGTATATTTTAAACATTTATTCTTATTAGAATAAAAAGATATATAATCCATTTATAAACGTGAGGAATGATATGCTTTTAGTAGGTATATAAAAAAAAAGATGTAAGACTGGCAGACTGCCAGTTTTATACTTATTATATATATATATATATCTTTTCATCTTTTATCAATGATTTTTTTTATAACCCTTTGGATCACCTGGAATTTCTAAGTATTTGAACAACTGGAAAAATCAGAATGAAGCCTTGCTTCGCCCGAAAAGTCGTTTTGGGGGGGAAAAAAGAACCCATGATATGACTTATGATACAAATAATGACCGTGTTGTAAAGTATGATCTTTCAGTCACCAGGAATCAACGAATTTAAATTATGTCTGAAGATTGAATGATTGGTCATACATGATCTTGGGAAAATCCATATAGGGGACTTTTTAAAAGAAAAAAAAAATCTTAAAAAGGCTCCAAGATTCTGACAATCCTTAAAAGGACCTTTAGACCTTTTCTAGGATAAATTCATTAAAATTTAACAACTAAATTAGTCATATATACAACAATTTTTTTACCTGTTTACAACTAAATCAGTCACATTTACAATAATTTGTTTACAATTAAATCAGTCCCATTTACAACAATATCAGTCCCGGTTAACATCTATATCACTCTCATTTACAACTTACTAAGATTCTAAAAATCCCAAAAAGGACCTTTGGACCTTTATTGGGATTGTCAAAATCTTGGACCCTTTTTGGGATTTTTTTCTCCAAAAAGGGCCCTTAAATAGATTTTCCCATGATCTTTTGTCTCGTGTGGTTGTGACTCGTGCCTCTTCTCAACTTTTGTTTTTGTTTTTTTTCCAACACTCTTTTATCTGGTCAGAGATAATATTCCTTTCTATCTTAAATATAAGATAAAAGTGAACTTTTTTAAAAAATATTAAGAAAACTAATTAAATTATTTTAAAAATATTTCTATTTATCATTTTATCTTCAAATTATTTTGCAACTTATAAATTGATATATATATATATATATATATATATAGCTTAAGAATACATAACATATGATATGATTAACTAACTTATTTATCTTTCTTAATTTTTTTTTAAAAAAAACAAAAAGGTCAACTTTGTGGGGTTTAGGAGAAAAGGGAATCCTATGTTTGATGCTGGTCTGAAAAAACAGAAAATATTAGAAATGGTCATAAAGCCGACATGAAAAACTGAATATCCATTAATCATCTGCCAACTTAGATGCCCATAATGCTCTGTGTGACTAGGCCTAATTTATGATAGCCCATAAAGAAAGGAGGTATGGAAAAGCCTCAAGCCCATCCAAGATCCAACAACTAGCTAGTACCAACCCAAATCTAAAATAGTATTAGGGTCAAAATCTTACCATCACTGACCCTTTAAAAAGTTGACTGACTAACTCAACACCCAATAACCGGCACCCCTTGTGGTGCAGCGGTATTTGGGAGCTGTCTCCCCCCTTAGGTCTTAGGTTCAATTCCCCTCCCCATCATATGTATCAAAAAAAAAAAAAAAAAAACTCAACACCCAATACAACGCTATAGTACAAGAATGGAGTCGGGTAGTACAATGGGGAGGGAGTACAAAATTGCTTAGCCAAATGGTGGTTCCCTGTACTGCGTTCTGAAGCAGCTATATATATTCAAATAACAAATGGAACAAGTACATCACAACAATCTGCATTATATTATTTGTTTGCAGCATCCATCTCTCTCTCTCTGTATATTCATGAATCGGCATGGCTGAGTGGTGCAGCTTGTGATGAGAATCAATGCTCACATCCCTCCATCTTTTCTGTTCCAGAGATTATCTTCTTTACATAGGTATGTATGTTGGGACTTGGATTGTTAGATTTTTTTTTTGGTCAAAGACTTGGATTGTTAGATCAGAATCTAATGTTTCATATTTTTCAATTGGCCGGAGAACTTTAGTTAAGGGAATCCAAATCCAATCCAAGTATGTTGGGTGTTTCAAGATCAAGATGGATCCACTCAATTCTGGAGTGATTGCAAAAGGGAAAACTTTTTTTGAGGGAATCTCCTGTTGAAAGTTTTTTTAGTGTGTAAGTACTAAATCTATATATCAGTGCTTTGCCCGTACAAAATTTGCAGGTTATTGAATATTAGGTCATTTTCATTTAATTTGGTGGGTGTGTGGGTCCTACTTGCTAAGGAGGAAAAGCAAGGCAAGGGTGGCCATTGATTCTCATCACAACATGCTCCACTTTACTTGGCAACTCCATGATGACTCCTTTGGCATTTTGCATTCACATCCATATGTCACTATTGCTCACTGCTCACTGCTCACAACGGTGAGTGGATAAACATTAATTCCCAATAAACTTTGTTTTTTTTTTAAAATAATTTGTTTGGCCATGTAAGGTAAAAGTTAATTCTTTTTGGTTTGTTTTTAAAATGTCATCGATTACCTTGAAAAAGTGGCAGAGTCAAAGTGCGCAAGGGAGAAGCTTCCCAATACGGAAGGGAAAACTGGAGGAGGATACAAATAGCAGAATTAGAGTACTAGAAGTGAAGTTATGGTTATGGGAATTTCATCTTTACCGTACCGTGCATGAAGGGGAATATATATGTATGTGTATAGATGTGTGTAATATATATATATATATATATATAGATGTATACATATAGATATATGTATGTGGTATGTGTGTAGATGTGTGTAATATAAATAGATTGACAAAATAAATAATGAAAAATAACTAACTACGTAATAGTATTGACTAGACTAATTGAGTGATAACATTAATTAAATGCGTAATTATATTCAGTAAATGAGTAATGATATTCATATAAGGCATAAATAAACTGACTAAAGGTATAATAAGTAGGCGCGGAAAAAGACTCGGCAGTCCGATCCATGTTTATCCCTGATAATGATATTGACTAAATGAGTAATGTGATTGACTAAAGGCGTAATGACATTGGCTAAACAAGTAATCATATTGAGTAAACACGTAATAACATTGACTAAATTAGTAGTAATACTCAAACTCCATCTTTTTTTTATAAGCACTTTGGCCCACTCGCACAGTTGCTAAAATTGAAGAGGGAACAATAATACTCACACGATCTAAAGGCAATGATGGAAGTGGATATGGGGAAAAAAAACAGAATTTAATATACTGGTCCACAAAAATGTACTGGTCCACAACTCATGGCCGACAGAGCAACCAGGAAGGAGTCTTAAAGACCCCACATCACATCCACACAAGAGAAGACGGAAGAATGGAAGACGATTCTTCACCCACACCCTTACACAGCAGCGTCCCAAAACTGAGGAAGAAGAAAATAAACACACAACTACTCACAGTGATGCCAACAAGGAGAATAAAGGACAATGGAAGAAGCTTTGGCTGACAAGCACTTGCACCTCGATGGCAGACCAGAAAAAACAGAGGAGAATAATACAGGAGATTGAATAATGATGGCGCTGAATAGGGAAAAGTCGAGCATGATCATGAAACTTCCAGAGATTCTCACCTCTTCTCTCCTTCTACACTCTCTGTCTCTGTTTCAACGATGCAGCTAATGTTGTCTTATTTTTTTTGAAAGGTAATTCTGCTGACCTAAAGCAAAAATAAATGTCACTCCTTAGCTTAAGGATTCGAGCCCCTAAGATAGAACCGGTAAAACGGGCCGAGCCCATTGGTCAGGGCTTGAAAAATAGACGAAATATTTGAAATTAGTTCTGGAGGACCGGCCCTGAAGGGCCTCGGGCTTAGACGGGCCAACCCTGGAGGGCCACGGGCCGGCCCTGCTCACTGTAGCTTTTATTTTTTTTCCTTTTTAAATTTATTAATTTATATATATTTTGTATTTGTTATAAAGTTATTTATCCATTTAATTACAAATATATAATAACTATACTTTAATTTTATGATTTGGTTTATTATTTGTTGCAAATAAAGATTATAGATGTGTTTATGATGCGGGAGAAGAAATTCATAATATGTTTTTTTTATGTTTTATGTGAGTTATTTGTGAAGATAGTTTGCTTTAGATTATAAATTAGTGATTGTAGTTATTTATTGGATGATTCGTATTGTAATTTACTAATTATATTTCTTTAAAAAAAAGGAGGAAAAATAGTTAAAATTTAGAATAGTAATTTTCGGGCCCTGCGGGCCAGCCCTAGCCCTGGTGCTCTCGGGCCGGACTTTGAAAAACATGTGTTTTTTTTACTCTGGGCCCTGGAGGGCCGGCCCTATTAGGCCCTGGCCCTGGAGGGTCGGGCCGGCCCTGATTCCCAGCTCTACCCTAAGGGCTTTTGATTATCTCCAATACTAGCAACTTATAACCTTTACCTTGACACCTAATTAAAGTAAATAGTAAATATATAATTATATTATAATTTAATTTATTATTATTTTTAATCCTAAAATATTTGAGATATTATATCAATCTTTTCTTAATTTATTTTTATTAATGCCCTCTCAATAATAATTAAAGAAAAGAGAGAATGAGAGAATTAAGAAGAATAGATAGGGTTTTTTTAAAAAATATATCTCATATTTACTAATTTTTTTTAATTTAACAAAATTAATTTAATACGTCTTATATTAAGAAATGGAGGAGTATGATTGAAATCCAAGACACAATAACGTGATAGACTAAACACTTTGGAGATAATCATTGAAAACAAAATTTTAAACCAACATCACAATTAAAGCTGCAAACGGAAATTTGATAAGGAATGTGCATATGAAGAATAGTGAGTGAATAATATGAAAAACTCCAAATACAATCTCATACAACACATGAATAAGCCTGAAATTAAACCAAAAGGAAATCTGAATGTGAAAACTCACGTAAGTGAAGTAGCCATTCAGACACTTAAAAAGCTTTTGGACAAATATGGCTGTTTGTTCGTCAAGAGGGCCAGAGAGAGCAGAGAGAAGAGTGATGAAGAAGAAGAAAACTTTGGGTATTTTTTTAAGATCATGAAGTATTTTTTTAATATCAATCAATATCTTTTAAGTATTAGTTAGACAGCGCTTGAAATAATCTTTTTTTTTTAATAAAAAAGAGGGAACCAGTTTTGTATAAAAAAACGGGGCTGGTATTTTCAGAATTCCTTTGCGGAATACAAAAACCCAGAAATAGATATAAGGATATTGTGGCATCCAGAGAGATGAAGGCAAACAAACAGCTGGCTGGTTCAATAAGTTCAAAGTTATGGTTTATCAAGCGTGGACTCACTCTCACTAGTCACTTACGTCTCCCAATTAAGTCCCCACTCTAAACTAGCTGGCTCCTCCTAATTCTATGTTTAATTTCCGGGAAACCACGTACTGCTTCATTTTCTTCTTCTTTATTTCTCTCACTATAGATATAGAGTGTATATATATATATATATGTTGTTGGATTATTCTTCACTTGTCACTTTCCCTCCAAAGTTCTCAATCTATTCATTCATACCACTACATTAAAATTATTAGGCTGTCTACTGATCAGATTCATTGAGCTGTCTCTCACCTTTACTGCTGATCATATTCTAAACGTTAATAAGCAACGTAACATCGGTTCTTTTATCTTTCTGGTCAAAGTCAAAGATTAATTGTAAAAATAAATCATTTATAGAAGAGGTGAGTTATTAACCAGTTTTTCAATGTTTATTGATTAAATATGGATATTAATTGGGATTTATTGAAGTGGTAAGTTAATGTTATTTTTTAAAAAAAATTTTATTCTCATGTTCCTCCCCATCCAAATCAAGCCTTGGCGACCTGATCATAGTTAGGAAATAGCATGAACATCAGACATTAATATATTTAAATGCTCCAAAATTCAAATTAGGCTAGAATTTTATGAAGCTTGAATTTTAAATGTATTTGTATAAAAAAAATTTCCAAACCAAATCTAAGAGAATACGCAACAAAACCCATTCATTCTTGCCCAAATATAAGAAAAAATATTTTGAAGCCCAAATATGAAAAGGTCGTCTAGAAAACATTGAGCTTGAATCTTCCAGCCCATTTTATGAATTTTAATGACGGAGCTGCTTGGGGCGCCCACATTTTAGAACCCGTGAACTTACCAGCAAAATAACTACTGAACGTTGGGACTCCATTCGGTGCACGAGCACATAATTTTTTATTATTGTGATGAGATTTCAACTGTTTTCAGATTTTTTTTTTCTATAAGCAAGAAAATGGGATTAAATTCAAATTTATGTGATAAGTTCAAATATATGCGATAAATTCGAACCTGACGGGATATTTTTTTGACAAAAATTGAATTTAGTGGGAGAATATTTTAACATTGAACTTGATAAGATGATATATTTTTAAAAATATATTTGAGGGAAACAATATTTTTCCTTTTCATTTTGAATTAATTACTTTTGAGGATAAAATATATATTTCATTATTCCTTACCAACTACTACCTATTCATTTTCTTCCTACTGAACAAACCATCTTCCCTCAAATCATCTTTTCTCATCCTTCAAAATCTTCTTTTCCCTTCTTATCCTTTCTCTTCTCTAAATTCATTTCCTACTTTAAATCTTGCTCATACCAAATGGGGCTTGAAGTGAAAATTTGCATGACAGTAGTAGGAGGAGGGTTTAAAGGGATTTAAAACACATTTTTCAATTATTATTAATTAATTAAAATTTCAACTTTTTTTTTTTAAAAAAATTAAGCTTGCTTCATTAGCATTGCACAATCATCATTTAACTTTGCTTAATCAACATTGTCCATTAGTAACATTAACTGTGTTATGTTTTTAGGACTAAAAATATATTTGTAAATTTAAATGACTAAAAGTAAACCTTATGTAAGTATAAAGGATTAAAAGTATACTTTAGTTTTTTTAATTTTATATATATTGAAATAAAAATTTATTTAATATAAAAATAAATTAAATTAAAATCTAAAACCTTTCTAAATTAATCTAATAGTATAGATGAGTGATGAATCGAAAATTCACTCCACTAAACACTTGGTTCAATAAGAGATTTTGAACTGGGAGCTGTGAAAAAAAAAATGCAGCAAGTTGAATTCTCCTACTTATGAGTGAACTTTTACTTTCATGAACGTTGTTTTACTTTTTGGCGATGATGTAATTTTAACAATAATGTTTTATGTCAGAGGCATATGATAACATTAAATTTTTTTAGGGTGCTAATATTCATATAAACATTATAAATTAGGCCAATTTTACTGAACCCATTAACTTGGAGCAAACAGACGTTAGTGGGTCCCACACAATGATTTATTTTTTGGAGAAATTGATTCTTGCTTCTGCTCTCTCTCCTCTCTTCCATTAGTGTTGATTCTTTAGTAATATTGAAAATGTCCGCGCGCCGTGTGTATATCTTGAACGTGATTAATCATATAACGTTTGTTTGCTTGTTTGATTTGTTAGGCAAATAAGGCCTCGGCTATTGTGGATGCATCCAAATACATAGAGAAGTTGAAGCAAAAAAGTGGAGGGACTCAACGCAGAACTTGGAAGTAGCGGCAATAATATTTAATGAATAGTTCATCTTTCTCCTCCCAAAATCAATTACTTAGAGAGGGGTTTTCTGATTAATTGTTTAAAAAAAAGAATTTGAAATGAAGGATTTGGGGAGAATAAAATTTTGTCTTGGATTATAGATTAACTACCTAAAAAATGTGGTCTTTTATATTAAGAAGCCTACATAAGGAAGGTATTACAACGTTTTTATATGAATAAGTCATATCTATTATGTACCCTAATGGTTGTAAGGTTTTTACAAGTAGATAAAAATATGTTTAGACCTCAAGTGATTAATGAAAAAGGTGATGAAGAACCATTTGGTTAAGAAGTACTATATCTTAGTACTACTAGAACACTAATGTAACTTGTTAATTACACATATATGGCGTCTATTATTTGATGTTAATTTATTAGCAAAATCTAGTTCTTCAACATATATAATGGTGGAATATTGGCCAAAAAAAAAAAACATAATGGTGGAATATAGTAAAGCACATTCTTTGTTACTTCAAAGGCACTATGGATTGGGGGTTGCTCTACTCAAATGTATCCCAGCATGAATTGGTTGGTAATGTAGATGCTTAATTTTTATTTGATCCACATGACAAACCACTTGTGATTTATCTTCTAGTAAAATGATCCTAGCAATCCTAAATGTTAATAATACTCCATGCATTGCCCAACTAAAGGAAAGGTACATCAACAGAGATAGAATGAAACATATTTCACCAAGTTCTTCTTCACCTGTGACCTTCGAAAGGATTGTGAAATAGATATCTAGTAGATTTGTTCCAGTGAAAATCTAGTAAATTTATTCACCAAGTCTCTCATGGGTGCAATCTTTGAAAAGATTGATCATAACATTGGTCTTTGCAAGCTTAGAGATCTCCACTGACATCATTAAGAGGGTGAGTCGATACACTCTGTATTTTTTTTTTCATTATCTAGGTTTTATCCCATTGGTTTTCTTAGAAAGATTTTTAATGAGGCAATATTTAATAATGTATTAATAAATGATGTACTTTTTCTTTGGCTAGGTTTTTTGTCCCACTAAGTTTTTCCTGATCATTCAATGGACATCTATAGGGAGTGTTATGAATATAATTTTTGTGTGTATGCCCATATATTTCTATTATCTAATGTCATCTCTAGTTTCTTACAATTATTTTTATTCTCATTAAATCTGTTGATAATACATATAGATTCTATTGAGATTGCAAACATATGCCTAAAAATATGCTTGATAGACCTTGAATAGTAAATAAAAATTACTCTCTCCTCCTCCTCTCATATTGTTTCTGATATTTCTCTTTATTTATAACATGTTTGAATTTAAGTTGTAATTATAACATTTTTTAACCAATTTATAATTTTTTGTACGAGACTTATGAAACCTGAGAAATTTCCACGTAATAAGGAATGTCCCGCCTCTCACTCCACCACCACATCCGCTAGGTTTTTTAAAAATAAAAAACCACACATTTAAATTCTCACTCCATAAATGGGAGCTAATTAGCTGTTTGACTAATATCAGATTAAATTTACATTTACTTTGTTCATGACAAACGATATTAAATAAAAACAAGTTTTTACAAGTTAGTTAGAACACCAATATGCAGGGGCGGAGCTTGGGACAAAAATTTGAGGGGGCCAAATTTATACTCATTAACTAATTGAATTTTTTAAGATTATATAACATTTTTAAAATATTCAAATTTATAATAAAATTATTTTAACAATTCTAATGTAAAAGATAATAAGCCTGTCTCTATTATGAATATCATATTAATTACAAAATGAAAAGATATCATTAAATTTTAGAAGATTGTCTGTTATATAATATATCAAAATATTAAAAGTTAACAATATAATTTTTAATATAAAATTAATAAAACACTATACTAAATAAAACAATTAAAAATAACTTTCACTTAAAGTAATACTCTTTGTTAATCACATCAGTAATTGAATCAGTAGTGAAATTACCTTAAATTTGCCTGTTTTCATCAAAGTACAACATAATTCAGGTAGAGTTGATAAATTCTTCAAATTTAGATTACTAGAAGCATCAATAACATAATTTTGAAATTGAGGCTTCAAAATTATCTTCTTTTACTCAGTAAAATCAGTAGGATAGTATTTTATAATAAAAATACAAATATTATCAATGTTGAAAGCTTTATAAACATTCTTAGGAATCAAATAAGAGCTAAGTGTCAACAGCTCCAAAATTTTAAGTTGCCAACATCTCAACGGGAGGGGAAATAAAAAGAGGGGGAAAAATGTATTAAAAAAATTGGGAGGGCCAAAATTAAATTTTACATTATATAAAATTTTCTTTAAAGAAATTCTAAACTTTTTTTTTTTTCCGGGGGGGCCATGGCCCCCCCTTGTCCCCATTAAGCTCTGTCTATGCCAATATGTAATCTAAAGAACTTAAGAAAAGCGGGCAATTGAAGAAATAGACTTGACACCAATAAAAGAAAAGTAGAAAAGCAATACAAGTCTCTTGCCAAGTGAAAGTCAATGAGTGAGAGGATTGAATTAGAATACGGATGAAGTATTTCGCGACACAATAGAGTGAGGGAATGAGATTCCCTACCTATCCAAAGGATAGGTAGGGAGAGCTCCTCTCTCTTGGACTGTTCAGATCAAATCTGGACGGTCCAGATCTTATTTTTTTTTTACTTTTTATTTTTTTTAAAAAATTATTTTAATGGATACACAATCTAAAATAAAGACTTTCAAAAAACGATTTTTTTATTCAAAAAGTAGCAGTTAAAAAAATAAAATCTGGACGGTCCAGATCAGATGGGCAAATGACCGAAACTGGTTCCGTAGAGTGAGATGGGAGGCTTTAAGTTAACTGCTATAAGGCCAGATCTATGAATCCAAAATCATGAGGCTGTTAAACATTTAGAAAGAAAAGTGAGGTTAGATGCTGATTGAGTTTCCCATAAGAATTCTTCAAGAGAATAACCCATATGGCAGATAATTCCATGATTATAATGATGATTCAGACTTTTATATTTTATATGTATAGTCCGATATCAGGATAAAAATGGTCCAAAAGAAAAGAAAGAGAATGCAACCCAAATTAACATGGTACTCCCTGTTGGTCCTTAAGCTTTTGATGATTACAATTTCAAACAAGAATTGATTAAGCAAGAACCCAGATCTGATAATCTAATCCATTTCATTCTACTCGAGCAAGGGTTGGTTCGTACTCAAGCAACATCGAGAGGAAAGTATGTCAGATTGCTTCTAATAAGGAACTTGCTCGAGCAGACATAAAAGTATACTCGAGCAACGTTGAGAAATGGCTCAAGTAGAAGTCTACCCGAGCAAAGCCAAATGCCTGCCCAAGTAGGATCATTCAAACAAGCGTTCCCGGGCAAGACAGGATTTTGCTCGAGCAAACATTGCTCGAGCAAGCTAAGGTGCTTGCCCAAGTAGAGTCAGGATCTGTCTCAAAAGAGTGCTTGCCCAAGTATGAAATTTTTCATACTCAAGCAGCATACCCAAGCAGGCGTATTTTTATACCCGAGCAACGTTGTTCTCTGTGCCTTGATTATCATCAGAAGAAGTATTGCCCAAGCACAGATTCACCTCTGCTCGAGCAACATCGTGTATCAGTATAAAATTGAAAGCATGCTCAAGCACATATTAATCCATACTTGAGCATCACCCTGAAGTATGATATTTTTCATACTCGGGCATCAGCGAGTAGAAGCAGATTCTTCACCTTGCTCGAGCAACCCTTAATCTTTGCCCAAGTAAACCTGTCCCTGTTTTTCAAATCACCGTCTGTGATTTTCCGATTGAGCTTGAATCAATCTTATTACTTGTGATTAAGATTACCAAATGCTATTAACCAGTTTGTTCCTGAGTTTCAGATCATTTAGACATAAATTACCAGCGGATTTTGACTTTAACCACCTGGACAGATGAACGCATTTAATGCAGCTACCGAAACTGTTGTATTCTCCGTAACCGATGCACTGGACAAAATAAAGCAAAATGCTGATACATTCAATCCAGCATTTAATGAGATTTCACAACGGCTAAGACAGAAGGAATGAAAGAGAATGGCAGATTGAATAACAGCCAAATTCCTATCTGTCTAACGAATATATTGAAAAGTCACAACGGCTACTCCTTCGCTTCAACAACGGCCATCAATGAAGATATCTATAAATAGTCGAAGCATTTATTTTGCCAGCTACCGAAACACTGTGCAATTAACTCGACATTAATTTCTTCTGTGTTTCAAATTTATTGCTGAGTTTCTGTTCTTCAGTGTTCATCATTATTCAACTCGTGAGGAGTACTAAAACATTCATTTTCTTCTGATTGTAACTTAAGGTTGTGGAACCTTAAGAGTGGGTGTAAAAGATTACAACTTGTAAGGGGGAGTGGAATCCGAGTGAGATAGGATCATCCTTTGTTTACAGAGTCTGTAATTTCTTCTGAAAGATAGTGAAATCCCAGGTGTTCTGGGGACTGGACGTAGGTCGAAGATTTAGACCGAACCAGGATAAATTGTCTTTTGTTCTACCGTCTTTTACAAGTTCTTTACTTCTGCTCATCATAGAGGAGCTTCGTCTTTAAAGTCAAAGTTTTTTTTTGATCACCTATTCACCCCCCTCTAGGTGATATTCCACCTTCATTTGGTATCAGAGCCGGGTTACTCAGTTGGGCTTAACATCCCGAGCAAAGATCATGGAAGGAATATTACCTGACGGAGCTTCAATCAACCGACCCCCAGGCTTTAATGGCGAGCATTATTCTTTTTGGAAAGCTAAGTTTCAAGTGTTCGTTATGGCTACAGAGTATGGACTCTGGAGAGTCTTTGAAACGGGAAACTATGTGCCAGTCAAAACAGAAGGAGGAATTTCCGTTCCAAAGACTGATGCCGAATTCGACGAAGATGACAAGAAGAACATCACCCTCAACAGCAAGGCTATCCTAATGCTTCAAAGTGCTCTCAGTCAAAAGGAGTACTTCCGAATTTGCAATCTATCTACGGCAAAGGAAATGTGGAAGGCTCTGGAAATAGCCTATGAAGGAACCTCTGGCATCAAAGAAAATTGCATCAACATATTAACCACTGAATACGACTTGCTGCGGATGAAACAAGGAGAAAGCATTGCGGAATTTCAACTCCGATATACTCACCTGACGAATCAACTAGCAGCCTTGGGAAAAATCTATGATCAAGGTCCTCAGGTGAGAAAGATTCTCAATGTTCTGACAAAGGAGTGGGAAGCGAAAGTTACAGCAATCGAGGAGGCTCGTGGAGAATCAATGGCCTCAGTTGCTGCGCTGTTCGGGAGCTTATCAGAGTACGAGAGCAAATTGAAATTCAAAAAGGATCTAGAAGATGTGAACGGTGGTAACAGTCGTAACAAGGGAGTTGCTCTTAATGCGACAAAGGAAAAGGAAGAAAAAGAGGATGCTGAGGAAGATGATGATGAGATGGCAATGTTCGTACGAAGATTTAAAAAATTCTATAAGATAGATCGAGGCCTCAGGAACAAGTTTCAAAAGGGCGGCACTAGTAGCAAGCGAGAATCAAAGGATAAAGACCAAATCATCTGCTACGAATGTGAAAAGCCGGGCCACTACAAATCCGAATGTCCTCAACTTAAAGAAGGAGATAAAGAGAAGAAGAAGAAGTCATATCAGTTCAAAAAGAAAGCTTATGTATCGGCAATATGGGGAGATGGCTCCTCAGATGAAGAAAGTGAAGAAGAGAAAGAGATGGCAAATGTTTGTCTGGTTGCTGAAGAAGAACAGATAGAAAACGACAGTGAGGTAAGTGAACCACAAGTCACTTATGATGAGTTATTGGATGAATATAATGAAATACAATCTGAATTTGAAAAACTCATGGATGAATGCATATACCTGAAAAGAGAAAATCGAGCTCTTAAGATACGTGAAGATCTTCCTTGTGATGAATGTCTGGATTTGGAGAAAAAGAACTCATATCTTACAAAAACTCTTGAAAAATTCACTCAGGGCAGTGAGATGCTCAATGTGATTTTGAAAGCGCAAAGATTTACTAATGATCGTTCTGGTATAGGCTACAATCCAATTTTTGATAAACACAAAGGAAAGAAGAAAACTGGTGGTAAATCATATTTAGAATATTTTCGAAAACCAGTTCATTCTTCAAATCCTTTCGCTCATTGCAACTACTGTAATAAAAAGGGTCATAGCACTTCATCTTGTTTTCATAAGAGAGATAAACGGGATAAACCTGTTGGAAACTATCAGTGGATGCCTAAGGGAACCTATGTCCCTAAAGCACAGAATAACCTTAAAGGACCCAAGAAAAGATGGGTACCTAAGATTTGATCCAACTGATTTTACAGGTGTGCTTGAGAGCATCAAGAGCTAATAGATGGTATATAGACAGTGGATGCTCCAGACACATGACGGGAGACCCTGACAAATTCGTTGCATTAAGGACAAAAGATGGTGGAAAAGTTACGTTTGGAGGAAACCAATCCGGCAAAATTAGTGGAATAGGTGAAGTTGGGGCAACAAACGGACCACAAATCAAGGATGTCTATCTAGTGGAAGGCCTTTGTCATAATCTTCTGAGTGTGAGCCAGAGTGCTGACAAGAACAACTGGATCATCTTTGACTCAGAAGAATGCCTCATTGTCAACAAGGATGATCTCCCTATAGACAAAGGTAAACTAAAGGTATTATTCAAAGCTCCTCGGGAAGGAAATTGTTATACCATGGATTTACCAAAAATGAATTCTGAAAAATGCTTTGTTAGCAACTTAGATGAAAGCTGGCTGTGGCATAAAAGATTGGCTCATGTCAACATGTACCAGTTAGATAAGTTGCAAAGAAAGGATTTAGTGATTGGTTTACCAAAATTATCTTTCAAAAATAATATGGTCTGTGATGCATGTCAAAAGGGTAAACAAACCAAATCATCCTTCAAAAACAAACCAGAAATTTTGACAAATCGTCCCCTTCAATTACTTCACATGGATTTAATTGGCCCTGCCAGAGTTAGGAGTCTAGGTGGAAACTTATATACACTTGTAATTGTCGATGACTTCTCACGATTTACTTGGACTATTTTCTTATCCTCTAAAGATGAAACTTTTGATCTGTTTGTTGTGTTTGCCAATAAGGTGCAAAACGAGAAAGGTATTTGTATTGCAGCCATTCGAACGGACCATGGTGGTGAGTTTGAGAATCAGGCATTTGGAGAATTCTGTGATACTCACGGGATCGATCACAACTTCTCAGCACCAAGGACACCTCAACAAAATGGAATGGTTGAGAGAAAGAACCGTGTGCTGACTGAGATGGCTCGTGCCATGTTGAATGAAAATCAAACATCCCAAGTTTTCTGGGCAGACGCTATGAGCACAGCAAGCTACATTTCAAACAGAGCCTATCTCCGAAAAAAGCTCAACAAGACTTCTTATGAGCTTTACAAAGGAAGGAAACCAAATCTGGCTCATCTACACATCTTCGGCTGTAAGTGTTTCATTCATAATAATGGCAAAGACAATTTAGGAAAATTTGATCCTAAGTCGGATGAAGGTATCTTTCTTGGCTATTCTAACAGAAGTAAGGCTTATAGAGTTTTCAATAAACGCACGCGAATAGTTGAAGAGTCCATACATGTTGTCTTCTGTGAGTCAAGCTTAGATAAGAGCCTGGATGATGATGAAGAAAATGTATTAAAAAATCAGTTCTTTTCAAAAACCACCCCTGCATCTGTTGAAAATCCTGGAGATGTTTTTGAAACTGATTCTCAAAACAATCTTGAAAATCCTGATCAATCTCAACCCAAAGCTTGGAAGTTTATAAGGAATCATCCCTTAGACCAAGTGATTGGTGATGTTAATCAGGGAGTGAGAACTAGAACCAGTACTTTGAATGAAGTTACTTTCTCAGCTTTTATATCTCAAGTTGAACCCTCTAAGATCGATGAAGCCCTATCAGACAATGATTGGGTAATAGCGATGCAAGAGGAATTACATCAATTTGATAGAAATCAAGTTTGGGATTTGGTACCTAGGCCTAAAGACCATCCGGTCATTGGCACCAAATGGGTATTCAAAAACAAACGAGATGAATCCGCAATTATAGTCCGTAACAAGGCTAGACTGGTTGCCAAAGGCTATAATCAAGAAGAAGGAATTGATTATGAGGAAACGTTTGCTCCAGTGGCTAGATTGGAAGCAATACGCGTACTCCTAGCCTTTGCGTGTATCAAAGGATTCAAATTGTATCAAATGGATGTAAAAAGTGCTTTTCTAAACGGTTTTATTCAAGAAGAAGTTTACGTTGAACAACCCCCTGGCTTTGAAAATGATCACCATCCAGATCATGTCTACCGACTCAAGAAGGCTCTGTATGGTCTCAAGCAAGCTCCCAGAGCTTGGTATGAACGTTTGAGCAAATTTTTACTGGATCAAGGTTTCGTTAGAGGCAAGGCAGATACAACTCTATTTATTAAAACAAATAAGCTTAATGAACTCTTAGTAGTGCAAATCTATGTGGACGATATTATCTTTGGTGCTACTAATGACTCTCTCTGTGAGGAATTTTCTAAGAAAATGCAGGGGGAATTTGAGATGTCTATGATGGGTGAACTGAATTACTTTCTCGGCCTACAAATCAAACAACGAAAAGATGGCATATTTATCTCACAAACAAAGTACCTTCGTGATTTACTCAAGAAGTATGGGATGGAACATTGCAATGGAGCAGACACCCCAATGAGTTCAACGGCCTCGCTGGATGCAGATGAAGAGAAAGGAAAAGATTTCAACATAACCAAATATAGAGGAATGATAGGATCTTTGCTCTATCTAACTGCCAGCCGACCAGATATACAATTTAGTGTGGGGATGTGTGCAAGATTTCAGTCGGCTCCCAAGGAATCACACGCCGAGCACATCAAAAGAATTTTCCGGTATCTGTCGAATACAAAAGAACTGGGTCTTTGGTTTCCAAAAGGTCAACAAGAACATCTAGTTGCATACTCAGACGCAGACCATGCCGGATATAAGACTGATAGAAAGAGTACCAACGGACAATGTGAATTCTTTGGAGGTTCTCTAGTATCATGGTTCAGTAAGAAGCAGACCACGGTGGCTGTCTCATCTACTGAAGCTGAGTATGTTGCTGCCTCAAGTTGTTGTACACAAGTTTTGTGGCTAAAACAACAACTATCTGATCTGGGGATTCATTTGAAAGAGATTCCAATTCTCTGTGATAATACGAGCACGATCAGTTTAGCAAAGAACCCAGTGCAACACACAAGGACTAAACATATCGACGTTAGACACCACTTTATTCGAGATCACGTACAAAGAAAAGATATTAAAGTAATGTTCATACCCACACACTTGCAACTGGCCGACATTTTTACCAAGCCGTTAGCAAAGGAGCAATTTTCATTCATACGAAGAGAACTGGGGATGGTAAATCCCAATGAATTGTAAGTTTTCATTTCCTAATTAAATCATATCTATCAGACTATTACTAACTTGGGCATCGGAGTGTCCTTCGTTTGTTTTGCAGGATGTTCTGTTCACAAGTGTTAAAACAGAGGCAAACAGAGAAAGTCTTGCTCAAGCACATCACCAGACCTTGCCCATGCAACATCAGGAAGAGAGAGAAAAGGAAGAATAAGTACAGATCTGAGGTTTGGATATATCTATCAAATATTCACCATACATATTTGAATTGAAGATAGATTCATATCATGTGCTACCTCAGCAAGTTAAAGATTTAAAACTGTGTGTGGTTATCCTGCCCAAGCAAGAATTAGTTGTGCTCGAGCAATATCGAGGAGTATTGTGGTATACCTTCTGTCTTTGCCCAAGCAAAGGGCAAAAAATTCCCAAAAGTAAAACCCTGCCCGAGCAAGAAAATGTCTTGCTCGAGCAAAATCGGGCACCAAAATGCTTTTGGAAAGCATACTTGTCGGTCTCTGCCCAAGCAGGTAAGAAAAATGGCAAAAGTATGACCTTGCCCAAGCAAGGATAAATCCTGCTCGAGCAAAAACGGGCTATGCCATATGTTGAAGAGAAGCATACTCGCTGTCTCCTGCCCAAGCACAGTTGAAAATCCCCAAGAGTATAGCCTTGCCCGAGCAAGAAATAACCCCTGCTCGAGCAAAGTCGTGATTTTAGCGAGGCATGCTTGCTAATTCCTGCCCAAGCAGAGTTAAAAACCTCCAAAAGTATGCTCTTGCCCAAGCAAGAGGAAATCTCTGCTCGAGCAATCTCGAGTGCCGAGAATTTTTCTTCCTTTCTTTCCTACTCGATGATCTTGCCCAGGCACGGCCTCAAAACACAAAAGTATGCACTTTGCCCAAGCACAAGCACAGCCCTGCTCGAGCAAAGTCATGGATTCAAATCCATTTCCAAGGTCATGCTCGCTACTTTTGCCCAAGCAAGGGGCAGAAAACCCAAAAGTAGGACCTTGCCCGAGCAAGAAAAATGTCTTGCTCGAGCAAAGTCGGATATTAAAGAATTCTTAGATACATACTTGCTGCTCTCTGCCCGGGCAAATCAAAATATTCCCAAAAGTATGAGGTTGCCCAAGCAAGAAAAATTTCTTGCTCGAGCAACATTGGGAAAATTTTTTTTTAAAAAAAAGGCTCCAAACGCCGGTTCATCTCTTCTCACCGTCTTCTCCTTCTTCTCTTCCGTTAAACCCTAACAGTCACCTCTCTTCAATTTCTCCTAACCCGTTACGTCCGTTTGCAAATCGATTCATCAAACTCTTCGGTTACAACTCCTCGGTTCATCACTGCCAATCGTTTCAACCGATTGATTCAGTTTAAGAACCCCCATCTCTCTTCATCTTTCTCACTCTCAACTCTTCACTTTCGAGAATTTCCAAATCAACTCGAAATGGCGGGTTCGGGTGACAAACCCTCTTCTACTCACTCCTCAAAGTCTCTCTCGAAGAAATCCCGGTACTACAAGCCCAAAGTTGCCAATCCCGACCAACCGTCGAAGTCGTCGAAGGCAAAATCTTCGGCAAAACCAACGTCGTCGGCGAGCAAATCCCAGAAAAGTGAGAAGCCAACGGAACCAACCTCTCCTACAACTAGAATGAAAACGGGCTCACTTCCTTCCGGCTCCGGCAAACGTCCAAGGTCACCATCACCACCACCTTCGAAATCAGCTGGCACCGAGAAATCCTTTGATGAAGCAAGTAGCAAACTCAAAGAGGATCAACCCAAGCCTCTAAAGCCTTCACTGAGTCAAAAATCACAGGGTTCTGGAAGCAAGAAGTTGAAGGTCTCATTTTCATTTCATTCGGAGGACTCTGCAAATAAGGGAGAGAGCAAGAGTCAACAATCACCAACAAATATTCCTCTGGATGGTAATCTTCCTGAACCCTCACCGCACATGAATGTTGGGGATATTGGTTTAGATGATTATGCTCTGTTCAAACGATATTACGAGACTAGGAAGTTTTGTCCCATTGTCTGGGTAGATCTAGAGTATTTCAAGAAGAAATTCAATTTTGATATGTCTAACTGGTTGGAGCAATTCATGCCGCTTCTAAGTATCAACATGCCATATTCTCCTGAGGTTGTGCGAACTTTTTATCACAACATGGTTGTTCAAGAAAAGGCAAATGAATCCGATGATGATGTGTTGATTACGAAAGTTAGGAATCAGGAAATCAAGCTCTCGGCCTATGACATCAATGTACTTTTAGGAGTTGTAGATGTACCAGAAGATCCTCCTAAATTGTCTCCTCATGAGTGTCATCAAATTCTCTTTCCGGATGGCCCACCTCCTGAAGGCTCCAAGATATCTGTGACTCCACCAATGATGAAGGATGAATACAGAGTCCTTTGGTATGTGTACAGTCGTAGCCTAGTTCAGAAGGGACAAAGTTTTACCCACTTTGTCAAAAAGGATTTTGAACTCTTTGCTTCATTGATTGCAATAGAGCCACGAGACTTGGGCAAATGGATCTTAGATGAGATGATGATATTTATCTCGGAGGCCAAAGTCAGACTACGAGCCACCATTCCATTTCCTTCATTGGTCTCTCGGATTTTAGAAATCAATAACATTTGGTATCTCGGTGACGATCAAGAGGTGTATCCTCCATTATTTGGGAAGGAACATATGAGGAATATGCGGATAACGTTCACCAAGGGATCTTCAAAGCCAGGAAAAGGAAAGGGAAAGGCAACTGCTTCGGTGTCTAAGCCATCTGCCTCTGTCCCTCCGGATGAAGCAGAGTCATCTCACGCTGGTCCCTCTTCACATCCTTCGGGTCCATCCTTCTCACAGGCTGCTATTCAGCACATTGTTGAGTCATTAGTTCAGAAGATCGTTGATGAGTCCATCCAAAAGGCTATGACTCCTGTTCTTCATGCTCTATCTGTTTTTGAGAAGATGGTTCCTGATATGATTCGCGCCTTTGGCAATGACATGGTCAAGTTTAAGAGCAGTGTTGGATTACAATTGATGACTGATATGACTGATTTTCAAACGAATATGGACAATCGCTTTTTGGCTCTCTCTGATCAACAACAAGAGATCAAGAAATCTATTGAGTTTCTCACCACTCAATACACGAATGTTGATACCACTTTGGATGCAGTTGCTAGTACTCTTGGTGTATCTGTTCCTCCACCACCTCCTTCTCCTGCTGATCCTGTTATTCCACCACCAGCAGTTGATCCATCCACGGTCCCTCTGCCATCCTCTTCATCCTCTGATTTTCAGGATCCTCCCTCGTCTCCTGCTGTTCAGTCCTCCCTTTTTGTTGATGACAAAGGGGGAGAGTAGTTGTAGTCCTAGGGTAGTAGTATTTGTGATGTTGAATTTGTGATGTTAAGTTTGTAATGTTACACTGTCTTTATTTATAAAGTTTTTTTTTACCATATTTCTGAACCGTAACTATTATAAAGATGTTAAAAGATATTATGGTTTCAAACCCTCGTGAAATGACAGTTTCCTTTAAATAAATGTTGAAATTGTCATCATCAAAAAGGGGGAGAATGTTGGTCCTTAAGCTTTTGATGATTACAATTTCAAACAAGAATTGATTAAGCAAGAACCCAGATCTGATAATCTAATCCATTTCATTCTACTCGAGCAAGGGTTGGTTCGTACTCAAGCAACATCGAGAGGAAAGTATGTCAGATTGCTTCTAATAAGGAACTTGCTCGAGCAGACATAAAAGTATACTCGAGCAACGTTGAGAAATGGCTCAAGTAGAAGTCTACCCGAGCAAAGCCAAATGCCTGCCCAAGTAGGATCATTCAAACAAGCGTTCCCGGGCAAGACAGGATTTTGCTCGAGCAAACATTGCTCGAGCAAGCTAAGGTGCTTGCCCAAGTAGAGTCAGGATCTGTCTCAAAAGAGTGCTTGCCCAAGTATGAAATTTTTCATACTCAAGCAGCATACCCAAGCAGGCGTATTTTTATACCCGAGCAACGTTGTTCTCTGTGCCTTGATTATCATCAGAAGAAGTATTGCCCAAGCACAGATTCACCTCTGCTCGAGCAACATCGTGTATCAGTATAAAATTGAAAGCATGCTCAAGCACATATTAATCCATACTTGAGCATCACCCTGAAGTATGATATTTTTCATACTCGGGCATCAGCGAGTAGAAGCAGATTCTTCACCTTGCTCGAGCAACCCTTAATCTTTGCCCAAGTAAACCTGTCCCTGTTTTTCAAATCACCGTCTGTGATTTTCCGATTGAGCTTGAATCAATCTTATTACTTGTGATTAAGATTACCAAATGCTATTAACCAGTTTGTTCCTGAGTTTCAGATCATTTAGACAGAAATTACCAGCGGATTTTGACTTTAACCACCTGGACAGATGAACGCATTTAATGCAGCTACCGAAACTGTTGTATTCTCCGTAACCGATGCACTGGACAAAATAAAGCAAAATGCTGATACATTCAATCCAGCATTTAATGAGATTTCACAACGGCTAAGACAGAAGGAATGAAAGAGAATGGCAGATTGAATAACAGCCAAATTCCTATCTGTCTAACGAATATATTGAAAAGTCACAACGGCTACTCCTTCGCTTCAACAACGGCCATCAATGAAGATATCTATAAATAGTCGAAGCATTTATTTTGCCAGCTACCGAAACACTGTGCAATTAACTCGACATTAATTTCTTCTGTGTTTCAAATTTATTGCTGAGTTTCTGTTCTTCAGTGTTCATCATTATTCAACTCGTGAGGAGTACTAAAACATTCATTTTCTTCTGATTGTAACTTAAGGTTGTGGAACCTTAAGAGTGGGTGTAAAAGATTACAACTTGTAAGGGGGAGTGGAATCCGAGTGAGATAGGATCATCCTTTGTTTACAGAGTCTGTAATTTCTTCTGAAAGATAGTGAAATCCCAGGTGTTCTGGGGACTGGACGTAGGTCGAAGATTTAGACCGAACCAGGATAAATTGTCTTTTGTTCTACCGTCTTTTACAAGTTCTTTACTTCTGCTCATCATAGAGGAGCTTCGTCTTTAAAGTCAAAGTTTTTTTTTTTGATCACCTATTCACCCCCCCTCTAGGTGATATTCCACCTTCACTCCCTTCTATTATTTTTATAAAAATTCGATAATTCAATTGTGTGGTCTACAAAACGGATAAAGTTATTAAAATTAATAAATATGTAGGAAATGAATTATTTTTTTCCAAACACCCCTTATTTTTAAGGACCAACAAAAAAGGAAAATAGAATACTAGTGAGAGAAAGTTGTTAAATCTTAGAGATTAACAATATTCCAGCATATTTTCTGTTTCTTTTTACCAATTTTTGGATTCAAAATATGCATAAGAAATGTAGTGTATAGAAGAAAATGTGCATATCAAAGTATCAAGCAAAAATCAAAGAAATTCTTGTTATATCCTATAGAGTTTATGATTCAATTAAGAATTGATAACTCCTCCCTTTTTTGTAGGAGGATGGAGATAAGTTTTGAAGCTCTATAAGAACCAAGAAATAAAGGAGGTGAAGTAGTGCAAGGATCTTGTACAAGTGGCTTCATCAAGTTGACCAACTGGCCATGGCAAGTGAACAATCTCAAGATGTATACTCTTTATGTAACTGGCTGCGGCAAGTCGTAGCAAGTCAAGAAAAATAGCTCTCTGTGTAAACTGACCGTAGCCAGTCATGAATAGTATAGTTGCACGTTTTGATTTTAGCAGCAGAAAAACACTACTTAACCTAGAGGAAAGGGCTGAAAAACACATTCTTAGCACAAAGGAACAGTAGGCACACAAAGAAGAGCTTGGGAGAGAGATTTGGACAACCTTGGAGGTTTGAGTGTTCATCCTAAGAGAGATTTTGGGGGTTTCCACCTTGGTTCTTCCTCTTTTCTCCTCTTTTCCATTTTGCTTCTTCATGAATTCAATAGCTTTGTTTAGAGTCTCTTTGTATTTGGACATGAGTAGCTAAATCTTTCATTTTAGAATTTTTTTGACCCTTTGTATGGATTAATACTTGAATATTCCTCTCTTCTGGTAGATAAATATGTGTGTGTGTGTTGGTTTCAACATTGGCTTAATGCTTCTAAGTGATTGGCCTCCATTTAGATTATTTATTCACTTAGGTTTGACTTGAGAGAGCTAATCTAGGTGTAGACTTGATTGAAATCATGCTTGTTAGTAAAATAGAGATATATTTATTAATCTTGTATTGTCACATTAAGGTTGTTGCTTAAATATTGATTCTCATTAATTGTAGTAAGAAATTGTGCATTTTAATGAGAAGAGAAACTTGATTTTGACTTGAAAGAGCGTGTCAAATGTTTTTAAACCAGAGACGAAATTAACCAAGGGTTATGAAATACAAAAGGGGAAGAAGAATCCTAGGCTCCATTATCCTTGAAGTCAAAGAATTATTTACCTTTATCATTTTTTAGTTTTAGAAATAGTTTTTAAATATTCTCATTCTACATCAAAACTTTGTTTTAGCTCAACGTGATGAAATTCACTAAGTCTCTTGTTTGACCGATTTGTTATTCAAGTCCTCGTGGGAAGGATACTTTACTTATAACTTTATTACTTGCGAAACTCGTGCACTTGTGAGGTGAACAAAAGTATGAATTGGAATGTATTATTGAAAAAAAAAAATAAGGAGAAAGAATAGAATTAATTAAGGGTAAATTGGTAAAATACATGTTTTTGCTACCCCAAAAAAAAAAAAACACTTTACCAATGCAAAATCAAATATCTTGTGTGGCTCTTATGCTAGTAATAAGTGCATTTAGTTTTATATAGCGTGTATGAAAAAGAATCGAGATAAAAGTAAAAAATGGTTGTTGATTTAGCAACAGTGAAAAGGAGAGTATAATAAGACAACAACATATTATCGCACAATATCATCAACATATAATATCAAAGAGAGTATAATAAGACCACAACATATTATCCCATAATATCATCAACATATAACACCAAGAACAAACTCACTATTGAAAATAATACGTCATATTAAGACTTGGTGCTTATTAGGATTAGCGTCCGAGAAGCATTTTCCAACAATAGCATCATAATATCGATAAATATAATGTTTTGATTAAAGTCTATAGTGGTGGCCGGTTGATTGCTACGACATTGCCGTTTTGGGTTATCCACCATAGCTTATACAAACTTGAGACTCTACTCCTCCATAGGCTAGATATATATGAAATCATAGTTCCACCTATTCTTGCTATTTTCTCATGGTTAAAGCATATAGATAGCACTATGAACCAGCCAATGAAGACAAGTAATTCGAGAGAGCGAGGAAGCAACAATGATATTAGTGTAGCATAAGCCAAACTTCCTGAGGCAAACGTTAGCTTAGCACAGAGGTTCAAGAAAGTAGTAGCAGTTGGGGAGTGATTCTGAAGTCTCCCATGGTAGTTAAGTGGACAACAATAGATAAGTAAGGTTATAATGCAAATCCATACGCTTTCAGTGTGTTTATCCAAAGGTGATGAATCATGGAAGTGCATTTGAACAATCCCCACTATCATCGTAAACAGACTTCCGAACATAGTAGCCCAATGAATTGACCTGCACAACTATCAAACTAATTAGAAGTTTCATAATGGCAACACCAAACAAAGAGCCAAATGGGCCGAATTGTGAGAAATTAATACTTTGTTTTTATGTGAATATACCTACTCCACCCTTCCTAGATTAGGGCTTAAGCCCAATGTAAATTGAGGCTATTATATTAATATGAAGAAATATGAGTTAAAAAGAGAGTTTTTCCTCATAGTTATATTTATTCTCATGAAACTGTACCTATTTAAGCATTACATCTATTTCTATGTGACTTTATGTAAACTATATATAGGATGTGTGATAGAGAAAGTATGTGATCTATATAATAACATATATAAATTAATGTTATCCTCCCCCTAGAAAAATGTTCTCTTTATATATGTTTTCTTATATTTGTTTTTTTGGTATATTTGTTGAATAATGTAATTAGAGTCAGTATCGGTGTTTCATTTTCATATGGATACTTTAGCCAGTCAATCAAATTCTAGATATACCTAAAATTCTTAAGAGACGAAAATTAAAGAAAAAATTATACTAAAAGTCAGACTCGCAATAGTTATAATTTTTTTTTTCACTACTTTTAAAAGTGTTCGATTCTCTCTGTCATATTTCACGTCCACCAAACAGTGAAATGGTTATATAGGTAGTGTTGAGATAACACTAAAAAGTATTTTTGGAGTCAATCCTATGATTTAGAAACAAAAATTACTTAAACCCTTTTGAAAAAGAGGTAGAAATATTTTTTTTTCTCTGAAACCAGAGTTTGGGTTAAGTTAGTCAAATTCTATAAAACCATAATTTTAACTAAAAATCATGGCTTGAGGTTTAAAACCATGGTTTTCGCATAAACTTTTTTTTTTTTTTTACCTTTTTTAAAAATTATTCTACAAAAGTTATTATATAAAACTATTTTCAAATTTTCTCCAAAAATTAGTCCGAAAGAGAATTTCCTCCTTAACCTCGAAAAACTTTTCCGGCATCGTTTCATTTATCTCAAGAGGAAATAACGTGGCCCCAGACAAAGAAGCTCAAGCTCATCATCCGTCGCGGCAAACTCCGATATGGGTACCGTGAGTGCCGCACCTGGTGGAGCAGAACCCATAGACGGCCATGCCGGTGTGTTTCTGGCTACCCCTGTTGCGAGCTTGGTAATTTGCTGAGTGGTGAGAGATTGCCCATGGAGTAGGTGTCGTTGAGGACTTGGGAAGCAAAGCGAAGATTCAAGTTACAGTTACAGGTTTACAGTTACTATACGGCGCTTTTTGAAAAATTTAAGCAAATTATTTGATCCTCAAGCAAGCCAAGCCATTCCATGAACCATGGAAGCTAAGGATCCCAGATGAGATACAAAGTTATCAATTAAGTGATAAGATCATGAACTTGAGACCAAAACCGATGAGCGAGACACGAGATCCAGAAACTTTTCATGAAGGGGAAATATATGATGGAGAACGTATGTATGAAAATTAACTGAATAATATCAACAGTTCAAATCAGTTCTCAGAATTAAATGGAAAAAGAAAGTTTGAAGACTTACTCGAGTGAAGTGCACATGACTTAGATATGGTTGTTACTTTCCATTTTTAAGGGGAAGAAGAAGAAGATAATGAGGACTCTGTTTTTGAGGAGGGGAACAGGGGACGAGTAAGATGCTTCAAGGTGGGTTGCTTTGTGCATGAAATATAATTACATTATGAAAGCGAATCTGATAACAGGGAGCATTCACGAACTTTGCGCGTAAATATAGGATGGACATGATATTAATTGTTAAAAGCTTCCACATCTCTTTGCTACCTCTTTGTCATAAAGACTATGCCTTTGATTGATTTCTTCACAAATTAAAATGGTTTATCAGAATGTCTTGTTTTACCCATAAACTACGTACACACGCTTCTCAGGTTGTCCTTTATTCTGTTTAAACATCCCTTTTATTTGTATCTCTACGCATTAGCATGCAATTAAAAAACCTAAAAGGAGGTGCGGCATGCATCATTTTCTAAGTCCACGATTCAACAATTTATTCATGACATATATAATAAAACATCACATTGTTACACAATATCATCGTCTCACTCTCACATATACAATATGCAAAAAATTATAATCACAACTCAGTGTCTTGAAACTTGGTGATATAAATTCTACGTCTTAGTAATTAAGCCAGTATATATAATTAGAATTAAAAGTGTTGTAGTTTCCAATAGAGAGGTCTATTTTCCTCTTCATTGTGTCATAAGATTTGGAAGAGCCATCCTAAAAATTTACGGGATAACTTAAGTAACATCTTCTTTATGCAGAAAAGTGTGATAAAAAAATCTTCGTGCAGAAACATGTTGTTGCTAAAATCTATTCAAATTACACACATCTTGAGACATCAGAATTGAAGTTAAATCCTCACAAATGATATAAACAAACATTCATAATGAGAATTAAATTATGGAAGAATTCATGTATTTTAAGTAAGTAGCTTCCTCAACCTCTTAAAAAAATCAACTTTGTCTTATATTTAATAACGGATGAAGTAATATTAATGTAATGTTTGGCAAAACCAAGGGAGATGCAAGGCCGATCCACTTTGGAGAAAAACAGGGGAGGAAAACAGAGGAGATACGGAGCTTAGATTAAAGCAAAAAGGATCGTTATGTATTTCTTGCTGGGGCAATGGTGGTATATAATTACAGAGACACACTGATTTGACGACGAAGACTAGGAGACACAGAATCCAGGATTTTCTGTAATTTGCATGCATTTGACAGCTCCGAAGGGCAAATTTGATGATATGTATTATGTATTGTAAAGATGGAGTTGAAATGGAATGGAAAAGAAACTTGTAATACTTACGTGGTGGTCGTGAGTGAAATAGGCATGACTTGAGTCGAGTTTGCTGGGGTGGCTGGACTGGTTTTTTCCTGATCAAGTCAGAAAGGATGGGGAAGTTAAAGCTTTTTAGGCTTACAGGCTGATGAAAGAAGGATATATAAGATTTGCTGAGGCTTTTTTTAATGACAAATTGACAATGCAGAGACGACGAAATTAAATTAATGATTCCATCGTCGAAAAATTCATATCAATTAAATTAATCTCATAGAGCACATCTAACTCCAATACTCACTCTGACTTTGTGGTTTTTAGTAGGGTCAGACAAAATAATGCGTTTTCAGAGGAGTTAAAAAATCAATTATCTACCATCACGAAGACTCTCAGACTCTTTTCTTTCTTTTTTAATTCGGAAAATTAGTTAAAAGCACTAAACTCGTAGAATATGAAAGAAAAGTTACCAAATGATGACTGAAGTTTTGCCGACTCTGAATCTACGAATTTTCAACCGATAGAAGAGAACCGCGGGCCCCGGGGAACAAAAGTGATGAGCTCAAGAATTCATTTTAAGAAGTCAAGATGACGAAGACAACTAAAGTGTAAGGGTTAGAAAAATCAAAGAGGAAGATGTCTTATAAAAAACGATTTGGTTTAATGTCCCTTCACTAAACCCTATTATATGTATTTCTAAGTTAACACTTTAACAATCCAACAATCCAAGAAGTGTTCCTGAGCAAAAAAAAAAAAAAAATTCCAAGAAGTGTTAACTTGAGGGCAGTGGTGGAGAAATAAAATCATTAGTTAGTTGGGATTTTTATTAGTTAGTTAATATTTTAATAAGGTAGTTAATCTTTGTAAGATTCTATAAGTACAGGTCTAATTGTATGGATCAAGGTGTGTAGTGTAACATTCTGATTTCTAAACCACATTTAAACTATTGTTTAAGAACACTACCATACTAATAAAGAATCAAAACTCAAATAATAAATATGACTCTTCTCATTCTAAATATAGAATAAAGTTTATATATTGTGCAAAATAAAACAATCAAAACTCAAATAATAAATATTACTCTTCCTATCCTAAATATAAGATTTGTAGTGTAAATTGTACTACAAACTTTGTTCTATATTTAGGACAAGAAATAGTACCATGTTATAAATTTTAAGAGCTAATTGGAAAACATTTATCAAATCATTTGACTTTACCATGAGAGAAAAGAAACTGCACATAAATGTCTACCATAATTATTTAGAAAACAATAACTATTTTTAAATCTTTAAAACTATTATCATAATAGAAAAGAATATTCCATGATAGAATAGTTTTAATAACAATTTGAAAGCTAATTAGAGAAATTTAATAAATTATTTCCTAAACACGGTGGAAGTAAGTAGTAAGGACCCATGACAGACAATTGGGCCTTGGGCATATAAAACCTAACATGACAATAGTAATTTTGCAAGCCCAGACATTAACTTATTAAATCTCTTAATCCAAATCTATTACTACAAAATAATAGCAGTAGGGGCTTCGCCCAATAATAACAATCGATTGTATCAAAAAATAATAACAATCGATATTTATCGAATATTTCAAACAAACACCAAAACTAATGGTTTCCAAAACCATAGTTCACAATATTTGAGTTATATAGAATTATCAAATAATAATCAAATCATTCATGGGTTCATGGCATTACACATGTAAACAAGAATGGCAAATGACGACATGTGCATATAAGAGGAACTTTAACGAGAACCAACAACTAAGCTCATCTCTTACAACTTTCCTGCATCATTACTCAGATCTCACCTTTAAATAAATATAGTGACCATGAGATCCAAAGATCTAAAAATAACTATTGGTTATTTAGAAATATACATACAAATTGAGATCGATAACATACAGTTCTAAAATCAAATTTAACTCATAATAAATTATATATATTTCTTTTATATAAAGTCATTTACAAATTAATTCTCGACTCTATTACCAAAACCCTCTCCCAAAAAGTTTTCGAAACAATTGAACATCATAATTCGTTTTTTAAATATCATTCACAAGAAATTTCATAAAAATATATCTCAACGTTATTACAAAAATAATTACATAAAAGATTTATCATATTCAAATCATAAATCACATATATGACATGTCAAGCAAATAATTGAAGCACAAAACATCCTTATTAGTCCTGGCCACTCTTATAACCGTTGATTGAAGCCATAGTTAACAAATGATTTAAGGAGAATCATATATAAAGACGACTGAATTACCTAAATTCTAATTTGGGTTATTAAACTTAATAAATTATTAATAAGTTTATGTAACACAATTAAGGATGTTGAAATTGGGTGAAATTACCTTTACATCTTAGTTATTAAAATCAGACCCTTCTGCCTATTAATTAACAAATTATCAAAATCAGAACTTTCCAGTGTAGAAGATATAGGAATTTGAATAAGTATTGCTTCAAAATCATTCGGAATTTTGTGTCTTCGAGAACTTACCTGTGAAGCTTGTATGTTTGTTTCCAGCTCAGCTATGTGCTGTAGTTTACTTAGCCGTATAAGCATTTCAGATTTTATTTTCTCACCTCATCATCATGAATTAATGCATGGTTGACACAGAAGTAAGCTTAAAACACAGTAAGGGAAAACAGCCACCTAATAGGGCTTAAGACACACAGCATAACTGATAACAGCACTAAATCCCCGCTACGCCCAAGAACAACAGCCCAAGACTCTCTTAACATCCATTGAGACTTCAATAATGCAAGAGTTAACTCTAATTCTTCAAATCCAATATGATAAGCATGCCTTTTCTGCTACAAGGAAATCATTAAAACTGGGCGTGGGGCAGCACTGCGCTTGAAATTGTTGTGGTTGTGGATCTTCAAGCAGGCCAACAAGAATCAGAGAGGTGGCTGCATCGAACCATAGGGTGCACCTTAATCAGCGACAACAACAACGATGAACTAAGTGGAACCCTTATCTTCACTGATTCAACCATCTTCTTCTGGTTCATTGCCACAAACAGGGTTCCCCACAGTGGCAACGCTTCTAACAGCGGTGAAAGCAGCGGCTTCTCACGGTGGCGGGTGACTTCTCATGGCATCGTTCACACACACACGAAAGATAGCGTCACTGGCAACCAGTAGGACATCCAACTTTTAACTTTTCCTTTCCTCTTTTTTTAGACTATGAGTTAGGGGTATTTTAGAGAATAACTAATATTTAAACATTTTATATTGAGTCATTAATCCAATTTAAGATTTGTTGAGTTTACTAGTCTTATATAGAAATTTTATATTTCAACCGTCTTTATATAAGATTCTTTCAACGATTTATCCATTTAAATGAATTACACATGATTTTAAATCATGATATGTCACATGGCCAAGGTCTCTAGTTTGTCATGATTCAACTATGGATCCCCTCCTTTTAGTGAAACCAAAGAGGTATCACTGTACAACGAACCTGCTGTAATTCTCTACCATAGGAGACATTGGAGATGGGGCCCTAAGAATGGCCCATTACTTAAGTTTCTAGGCATGCAAAATCGACGAACTTGGTTACATTTTTTATTAGATTTGATTTAACAATTAACGCAACTAAATCAACCCAAAACATGATCCCGATCCAAACACTGAGACAGAGGAGTGCAGTTTATTCAAGAACTTTGAATAGTAACTCCGTATCCTTTGTAACTAATTGATCATTGAAAAGCAAACTTGTAGTGTGTAGACATTACATTTAATTATTCATTACTATTGTGTTGCCAAAATAATATCTACTTAACTAATTTATGTAAATTTAAAAAATTAATTGTTTATAAAGAATGTGTGTTAATTTCCCTAAATTACCTTGTTAAATAATTTGTATTGAAACTATGCAAACTCCCTTAATATGTATAATATGCAATTAACAAGAATAATTTAGAAAACAAATGTGTAGTATTTAATATAATTCAAGCAAATTCTGTCATTTTCTATTTTAACTGACTTTTCAAATAATCATCCAAATAAGAATTCATTAGAAAAAAATCACTTCACTCACCGTCATTCTAAACACATCACATTTACAATATGATTTTTATCCTCTCTTACGTTTGTAAAAATTAAATTGTAAATAAGTCATTTCTATCATTGCTATTCGAAACGTACTTTTAATTTGTCACGCGGTTGCTAAGGGTGTGTATGGCAACCATTCTGTTGTCCAACACTGTTTCTGAGATGAAACAGTTTTTTCTGATTCTGTGCTTTGGAAGAGTTCTGAGAATCAGAATTACGTTTGTTAACCCATTTTATTTTTACTCTGAGAATCAGAATTACGTTTGGTAACACATTTTTCCTCCTCTTGTTTGGGAGTTAAAAAAATAGTAAGGGAGGAAGATGAAGGATAATGAGTTATTTTTACCATTTTATCTTTTTCTTTAATAATTAATATAATTATTATACTTTACAAATAAACTTAAATTTAAATTTCCTAAAAAAGTTATTTATGTAATTTTTATATTCAAAAAATTATTTATGTGGCGGTGGTGGCAGTGGTGGTTGTGGTGGCGGTGGTGGTGGTGGCGGCGGCGGTGGTGGCGGCGGTGGGGGGGGTGGTGGTGGTGGTGGTGGGGCAGTGGTAGTGGTGGTGTTGGTGGTGGTGACGGCGGTGGTGGCGACGGCGGGGCGGTGGCGGTGGGGCAGCGATGGTGTTGGGGGTGGCAACGGCGGTGGTGGTGGTGGTGAACGAGGGTAAATTTCTGCTTCGATTGAGGGAAAAATAAATTCTGATTTTTTGCATTGGAATGGAGAAGCCAAAATTTTTTGCTTCTTTTTTTTACTCCCCAGCATAAAAAATAAACCGGTTCATCCCGGGAGCAAGAAAAAAAACCGGATTTACCAAACACAATTCCCATCCATTTTTGTTCCGGGGCACAGAAATTAGGAAAAAAGTCATTCTGGGAGTGTTACCATGCACACCTTAACATTCCCAAAATGATTTTTTCCTTAATTTCTGTGCCCTAGAACAAAAATGGATGGAAATTGTGTTTGGTAAATCCGGTTTTTTTTTTTGCTCCCGGGATGAACCGTTTTATTTTTTGTGCTGGGAAGTAAAAAAAAGAAGCTAAAAATTTTGGCTTCTCTATTCCATGGCAAAAAATCAGAATTGATCTTTCCCTCAATCGAAAACAGAAATTTACCCTCGCTCATCACCACCACCGCCCCACCACCACCACCATTGCCACCCCCAACACCACCGCCCGCCACCACCCCACCACCACCACCGCCGCCACTGCCCCACCCCCTACCGCCGTCACCGCTGCCAGCACCACCACCACCTCGCCACCACCACCGCCACCACCGCCACCTCCCCACCACCACTGCCACTGCCCCACCACCGCCATCGCCGCCATCGCAACACCATCGCCGCCGCCACCACCACCGCCCCCACCACCACCACCACCACCCCGCCACTGCCACCACCCCACCACCACCACCGCCATCGCCACTGCCACATAAATAATGTTTTGAATATAAAAATTACATAAATAATTTTTTTTAGGAAATTTAAATTTAAGTTTATTTGTAAAGTATAATAATTATATTAATTATTAAAGAAAAAGATAAAATGGTAAAAATAACTCATTAATTCTTCATCTTCCTCCCTTACTATTTTTTTAACTCCCAAATAAGGGGAGGAAAAATGTGTTACCAAACGTAATTCTGATTTTCAGAGTAAAAATAAAATGGGTTAACAAACGTAATTCTGATTCTCAGAACTCTTCCAAAGCACAGAATTAGAAAAAACTGTTTCATCTCAGAAACAATGCTGTGCAACCAGTGGCGGAACTTGGAGGGAAAGTTTGGGGGCCAAATATTGGTAGAGGGATTAAATTTTTTTGAAAGAAAGTTTTAAATTCATTAAAAATGAAAATGAAAAAAAAAATCATAAAATCAAGTTAATTAACTTTATATACAAGTGTAGTGTAAAATGGGTAAAAGCATAGTAAGGGATAGACCACAAAAGTAAATTTCACTGATAAGCTAAAAATTTCAGGTAATTAGAATGAAATATATAAAAGAATGACAAGATTAACCTAAATCGTATAAAACCCCATATAGAACAAAGATTGAATTATAAGCTTAAAATATAAAAAGAGGGAAAAATGTAAAAAAGGAAAAAAAAAAGAAGAAGAAGAAGTTGAGGGGCCAAAGTTATATTCACTACTTTAGGGGGGGCCAAAGTTGTATTATTACACTAAAAAGGAAAAATTTCCACAAAAAATTTTTAAACAAATTTTTTTTTGGGGGGGCCATGGCCCCCTATGTCATATAGAAGTTCTGTCATTGTGGGCAACAGAATGGTTGCCATGCACACCCTAAGTCCATTCACTCTAATAGTAAGAGTGAAATTTTAATTCATGTAAGAAACATATTTGTAATTGGTGGAGAAAAAGGAAGGATGAGGAGAGAGAAACTGTTGACGGTACCATAATTAAGAGAGAGAGAGACCGACAGAGAGAGAGAGAAATTGAGGGGGTGTTTGGATTAAGGGAGGGGGAGGGGGAGATCTTTGGTCTCTCCTTTACTAAATTACCCCTAAAAACTTTTCAATATTTTAAAAACATATTCTCAACAGAAGGGAATATTCCTTTCATTAATGGCAATTTGGTCATTTCCTTATTTCCCTCCCCCTCTCCCTCCCTCAAACCAAACATACCCTAAAGAAGGATGAAGGAGGGTCATCAGATAAAAAACATGGATGTGAGATGAGAAAGAAGAAAGATAAATTTAAAAATATTTTAAAATAGAGATTAAATTAGGGTGAATGATAGAAAAAAGAAGTTTAAAATTACAAAATCCAAACTCATATTTGTTACCAAGAGTTGATAAGGAAATAAAGAAACTTAATAAATAATTCACAATTCATTTCGTTAGGAAATACCTTATTTAAATTTTTGAATTTTTGAAATTCTTTTTCCCATTAAATTATAAAATTCATACATTAAATAGTATTTTTCCAAAAAAGGTAATTTAAAATTAAAAAAATTTCCCTAAAATATATAAAATACTCCCTCCGACCCTAATTATAGAAGCATTTTTTACACTATAAAAATACTCCTATAATTAGAACCAGAGATAGTAATTAGTATGAAGAAAATAAAACACATATATCAACAACAAAGAAAAATAGATATTATTTTTGGAGAAAAACATACGCCAGTCATTTTGAAATGTCCCACCTAACTCTAAAATAAACAATAAATAATGATATTATATCTCCGTTCACCACTTTGAAAAACAGAAAAGCACACATGACGATGAGAGAATAACAGGCAAAGAAACAAGAAAAGAGCATCATGGTGGGAAGGTTCTGAAACAGAGATACTTGGAGGAAGCGACGGGGTCGGCTGGCCTGTTCTCGAGTAGAGCTCGGAATCAAGGTCGATCTGGTCCGACAGGGCCAAGACCAGGGCCTAACAGGGTCGGCTCTACAGGGTCTGGGATAAGGAAAACATTTGTTTTTTAAAGCACGGCTCGATAGTACTAGGGCCAGGGTCAACCCTACAGGGCCTGAAAATTACTATTCCAAATTTTAATTATTTTTCCTTTACTTTTTTCAAAAAAAAAAAGATATGTAATTAGTAAATTGCAACCGTTAAAGTTCTAATCTATCAAATAAATGTTATCAACATTAATATCCAAACAATATAAATTATTCAACAAATAAACACATTCATTAATTTGTAATAAAAACACAAATAAACACAAAGAATATGTTTTTTCTTTTTTTTTCAAAAAGTATTAAACAAAGGAATTACTTTATGTATGATAAAATGCTTTTTTTCTCTAGTAATTTTGTATGTGTCTGCAAATTCCTTAGGTTCATGCATGATTTTAGTGACAGGTAAAAATAATTATACTTATTTTACACAAAATATATTTATAATTTATTACTTATACAATATTGTAATACCAAAGTATATGTTTGTTAAATATGAAAACATCCATTCTTTAAAATTTACAATAATTAATTATGTGTTTTAATATAGAATAATAATAAATATAAAAAAAAGTTATAGTTTCAACTAAAAAAATCTAAATAATTACAAATAAATAAATTCATTAAGTGGAAGTCTAAGTAATTAATTTTTTTTAAAGCTATAGTTAAACGGGCTTATAGGACCGGCCCAATTAAGCTCGAGGCTCTACAAGACCGGCCTATAGGACTTATTTCAATGTCTACAGTGTCTGTCAAAACGAATCTGCAAGGTTGCTGTCCATGTCATCAACCTTGCAAACGCAAATCTACAGTGTCTGTCAAAACGAATGTGTCCATGTCATCAACCTGGACGGCAACCTTGTAGATTCGTTAAGAGTGTTTCAGATTTGTAAGAGTCATACGTGGAGCGTTTTGATTCATCCTCCCAGCTATAAAAAAAAAAAAAAAAAAAAACCTGCGTTCTCAGTTTGCATCTTCTTGACCGAAAACACCGTCGTCGTCTTCTCCATTCTTAGTGCCCCCAAAGGAACAACCAGTGCGGCCTCCACAATCAAACTCAAGATGCCAATTTCGCTCACCGCGTAAGTATTTCAAGTTTCTTTTAACTGTTTATATATTGCTCATCTCTTTTTTATATAGTATCATCATCCCAATTCCCTTTCGGAGCTGTCAAATGAATGAAAAGCAAATTCTGTATTATGCCTCACTTAGTTTTGGCCTTTAAATGATTGTGCCTCCAGTTCATATATATATATATATATATATATATATATATATATAGCACCACTGCCCTGCAAGAATATACAAGGAAGCTTTTTGCTTCAATTTAAGCTCTGTATCTCCTCTGCTTTCTTCCAAAGTGCATATGGGGCTTTTGTTTGAGGGCCAAAGAATTTGTTTCCTCAAATATATAGATACAAGGTGCGCGGTAGTGTTGGTTTGACTGTGAAGGTAGTAGCGGTTTGGGTGGACTCCGAATAAGAAAGACCTGATCATGAATATAAGCTTAGTTGGCACCTTCTAATTTGTCACAATACTAATTGGCCTTCTGTCAAAATACACATAATATTGTAGGCCACAAAATTCTTTTAAATAATAACTTATATTGTAAACACAGGAGGTACTATTAGTTTAAACCATAAGCACATTAGATGCATTAAAGGCATCGTTTTAATTTAATTACATACACATAGTACTGTGTAGTATTTTAATTGATGCATCATTTAATTCTCATAGTAACATGTATGTTTCTGCATTTAAACTCTATCATTTGCAAGGGTTTAATTGTAATTATCATGTCACAATAGATGTATGATTTCAATTTTAATAGATTTAATGAATAATCTAGACGTATCTCTCAATTATGAAATGTTAATTATGAGTATGTACTAGCTTGAGTCAAAAGAATGATAACTCATATACAAATCTTGAGAAGAACTTAGTCATTCATCTTAATGTTTTAATTTGTAGTACTTTTTTAGTTTTAATTCTTAGTCAAGTCATGATTATACCATATTAATGTTGGGTAAAAATGAAAATGGATATGAATCATCAAATCTGATCTAGATATAACAGATTTAAAATTTTTGGTCCGCATGTTTTTCAATGACAAATTTATTTTTAAATGTTTTGATATACTCATCTAATCATAAATATAAGATAAAGTTTGTAGTGTAAATTACACTACAAACTTTGTCATATATTTAGGACGAAAGGTAGTACCTCCTAATTAAGGACAACAAAATAGAATTTCACTGTCATACTGATTTACTTGAATGCCCTTGCAAAATATTTTTCTAATACCTCATTTGATATCTTGAAAGGGATTTCGATGAAATTGATAGAGTTAGAAATGGAAATATGATGGAAATGGGTTTATAAAATGTGATAGGAATGTATAAGAAACTTTTATATAAAAATACTAAAATATCCTTCCTAGAAAGTCATTCTCTCCACACCGGGAACATTCAACAAACAAGAAAAAAAAAAAAAAAAACCATTTTTCGCCACTAGTAAAAACTACCCTTGGCCCATGTACAGAACCACTGTCCGCATCACCCCGGGTATGTATAATTTCAATTGTAATATATAATAACTACATCGATGTGTGCGAACATTAAAATTGTACATCAGAGACTAAAATTATGTTTATCAATACATAAAAAAATCAACATCAATTGATACTTAATAGATTAGATATGAAGATAAGCATCTCATATTAATGTTATTAATATTAAAATAGATTTAATATAGGCCATCAAGCCTTTTTACAACTCATGTTTAATTTTCTCAATGTCCTTATTACTTTCATGTCCTTAACATATGTACTCAAATACATGTTACAATTATTCTTTATTTGGTGCTTAAATTATAAGACTTTTAATTAGTTTTAATTAGTTTGATGATTGTGCATGCAGCTTAAACCCTTGGGACCCTATGTTTGTGTCTCTGACTGCCATAACAATGGAAATCGTTCCAATGCACTTTCCCAATTCATCACCTTTAGATGAACACCCTGTAAACATTTGGATTGATATTACATGCTTGCTTTTCTATGGCTTTGCATATGGATACCACGAGAAATGCCAAAGTCACACCCCAATGGATCATACGTCATTAAATCGTTGTGTTAAGGTAGCTATTTTCTCAGGAAGTTTGGCTTATAGTGCATTCATATCACTATTGCTTCCTCGCTCCCGCCAACCATTTGTCTTCATTGTCTGTGTATTGTTGTTATTCATGTACTTCAACCACACAAAAATAGAAAAAATAGGTGAAAGCATGACTTCCTATTTATATGACCTGTGGGGGATAACTAAAAGCAGAGCTTCAAATTTATATGATCGATGGAGGAGAACTGAAAGGGACAATGTCGCAGCAACTAACCGGTCACCAGTTTAAATGTTGATCAGGTCTTAGAACTTACTTGGATGTATTAATTTGTTAAATAAGGAGAGGTTGGAAGATAGTGTGATGTTGTTTTAGTAACTGTAATTTGTTTTTGACATTTGTTAATTTCCAATATGCTTCTTTCATGAATTGGAAATGAAATAAACATATAGTTGTACGAAAAGTTACCTGGTATGATATACATTGGTTAAACTGATTTGTTTTCTCCCCTCGTTACACTGAAATCTCTTGGGTTCACTCAACAAACCAAAACCAAAAGCTTTTATAATTTATTTTGACTCAATAATAATTGTGCATAGACCGTTAGATCCAAAGACTTAACACGGATGATTGTATCGGCGGAAGAATGAGCAGAACCAAGTGAGCAACAATTTCAATTTGTGAAAGGTAGACTGGTTGGAGAGAAGAGATTAATAGTTCCATATAATCTGAGTCTGGGGAAAACGGCTTGGTTTAATTTGACGCTGCAATAGGGGAAAATTTCATGCAAGTTTTGAAATTATGTTCAAATGAAAGGAAGCACCACTGAAAAATGGAAATGAAGTTGGTTTTGGAATCATTGTGAGCCATTCATGTCAGGAATATGGATTACCTTTGGGTTGCTCGAACGTGATCATGAATGATCAAAACTTAGAATAATGCTCTGCCTCTACCGATCATAAGCGAAAACGAACATGAAGGCCCTATGTCTCCCACCACCAAATTAAACCCGTTGTAATTCTCTTCTTCTGTCTTTAGATATTAAGTGAACTCTCTCGGACTCCGTCTACTCTGCCACACCCACATAAATTATACTCCCTCCGGTCCTAATTATAAGAACACTTTTTAGAGTTGGTTTTGGTCCTAATTATAAGAGCAAGTTTTAATTTTTGTCAATTTTTTCCTATAATACCCCTATTTATATTTTCTCAATAATAATTAAAGACAATAATAATTTGATAATACACCTATATATTTTATAAAGTAAATAATGTTTTCAACTCATTGATGTTATATATACCTCAAGTATACTTTTTTCTTATAAAATAATTTTGAGCAATTTTTGTCATATTTTTCCCATATTACCCCTACTAATACTTCTTCCACAATAATTAATTTAATAACACGCTTATATTTTATCAAGTGAGAGATTCTACTTTATTTTTTATTTTTAAATAAAATAATTTTAATATTCCTTTAAAAACATTTTTTTTGTAACTATCAGTCTAAAGTGATTAATTTTTCCCCCCTAAAATAACCTAATAAAACATTAATTTCTTATCTTTTTTCCAACAAGAAAAAAAATAAACTTGCATTTGTTATGCCCAATTAAATAGATACTCTCTTGATAGAAAAAAATTTTCTTTGAAAAAATTCATGGAATTTATACAAAAAATATTTACATACATTTAAAATTCATTTTAAATCTACAACCAAGCATTTCATGATAGTAAAAAATCATCTTGAATCTATAAAAAATTCACTTTTACAAAAATAAATAAATAAACTAGCATTAAACACACAAAAGATGATTATGTAGACTTTGCAAAGGAGTATATAAATTTGTCCCCAAAAAAATGTGTACATAAAAAACAAATATCACTACAATAGGCTAGATTTCATCCCATCAAAGACTAAAATAGTGTCTTTATGGAGGTTCTCATAAACCCCTCAACAATCTTGAATATTCCTAAATTGTATATACACTTACTAATCAATCTAGAACATGTAACTACATCAACATAGAATATACTCTGTACATCAACAAAGGGGTATCTAAAATTGCATCTAGCTTGAAAATAGTGTCATTCATCTTTGACTTAATTGAAAGATAACAACAGGGATCTCTGCATGCACAAAAACATCCCTTTTGTGTAGCTGGGTACCCAAAAACACACATGGTTCGGCCCTTCGCTGAAATTTATCTACACAATTCAAGTTAACAGCAAACACAAGGCACCCAAACACTTTTAAATATATAGAATTTCATATAGAGTCAGATTATGCAGTTCTTAAATTCTTAATTTGCTATCCAAGAACTCTCCAATCTCTCGATTTACAAACTCAGACCCATTAGCAGTTCTTAAACTCTTAATTTTAGTACTGAACTAATGTTCATCATAGGAGATGAATGTTTTCAAAAAATTTCCAGTTTCAGATTTATGATGCATCAAGAAAATCCATTTTCCTTTTGGGAAATCATCAACCAGGGTCAAGAATTATTTATGCCCTTGATGCAAATGAAAAAACGAAGAAGGAGAGCGTCAAATAATATAAAGAAAGATAAAAAAGAATAAAGAATAATTGAACAAGGATGCATTACTTACCTTAGAATCAGAATCAACTTTAATATCAGCAATAATGTTTTTGTGCTTCAATTGGGAATTAACATCAGCAAAGAACAGATCATGTTTCTTGGTTCCTGATGAAGTTATAACCTTCCATAAGTAGTTAAAGAAAGGTACAAATGACACTAAAACTTAGAATGCAAATATCATCTTAAAACTTGGGAGTACAAATTATTTTGTCAATTGTAAGCATTAAACTACAAATTATTCTTACCTCAAATACTCTCTCACTTCTTCCACTAAATTTGGATCACACTTGATTTGATTGGGTAGTGAGCCTCTTTTTTCCATGACTTCTTTTCTTATATGTGGAAGATCATATTTATTAGAACCCCTCTTCTTCAAGATCTCTACCATGCAACATTGAAGTGTCAAGAATATTTTGTTGGACTTAATAGATGAAAATGATTCAAAGGATTTAACCACTGCTGCAATTAAATCATCAGTTGTCTTTGGCACTTCCTTGTATTGTAAAGATTGTATAGCATTGAAAAAACCAAGATCAAGGATATTCAAGTCTGGAGAATTCGGGGGTTGATTCATCAAGCGGATATCAAACCCACCTTCTGTGGCAACACGACAAAATTCACTGTCATTTGGATGGACGTGACATCTCGCATTATCTTGCTGAATATATATTGGTTCTCCTATTGAATTTCTTGGCCACTTTTCTTTTATAGCAGGAACAACATGTTCAATAAGAAACCGTCTACTAACGTCTTTGGTCACTGAAACTATAGGCTTCGTCACAAGTGTGCCAGCAGGTCTATTAACACTCTTTCTCTTTGCCGGCTCATGTGTAACTAAAGGAAAGACTCCAATTTTCCCAGAGAAGGTTTCATTACCATCTGAATCAAACCTAGGACGAGCAACAGCAACCAAGAACATCACCTTTCCAATAAAATTCTTGTTCTTCGTAGTACGTAGTGGCTCTTCCTCTCCTGGTAACAGATAATAGTTTGCATTCTTTTTGGTCATATAAAACCACTTCTCGTCTATATGAACTATGTTGTGCATACTTTTAAAAGTGAGATCTCCTATGATTGAACCATTTTCAATCATGGTCAAACAAAAATGTAATCGAGCAACCATGTTCTCTTCCTTCAAAAATGGCTTAATGGGATTACTATGACGCTCGATAGCTCCCTCCTTTTTAAGCCTAACTAGTGAGGTTTTGTTTATGTTCAACGCAAAGGATAAATCTCTCAAAGTGGTCCTCCTAGCTAAAGGAACTTGAAGAAATTGTTGAGGGTCAAGTTCAACCTTCTTGCGACCACATTTTTTTGTTTTTCTATGACACACTCCATCACCACCTGTTGTTTTTCCCCAAATGCGACGAATGACACTATTGGATACTGAATACATTGCTGCAACCTTTCTTGTAGCCCCTCTACGTAGTCTCCCTCTTTGACTATTCGACAATAAGAGATAGGAGATGGCTTTACGATCTTCATTGCTCAAAAACTTACGGTGGTTGCCTGAATTTACAAATGTAACAATGACAAACCATGATCTAGATGAATAGTTCATAAAGGTGTATGCAGCTGGGTGTTTAAACAGAGCAGAACCCAAAAAAATGAAAGAGTAGAATGAACAAATAAAACTGAAATGGAGATATAGTGAATCATGAGTTTGCAGCCAAACCAGAGTAAAGAACAGTAAACAGAAACAGAACACAACAAAAATGAATTCTGAACATTAAACTATTTGCTTATTTCAATAAGAAAATAGGAAAGGAAAACATAGACAACAAACTAAGAAAGTAAATAAACATAAAAGAAGTATAACATGATATTCTGATAACATATGTATTTTATATGTAAAAATAAAAATCACTCAAATGAATAAACTTTCTCAACATATATACATTCATGATGTGTGCTTTGGTATATAGTATGCTTCTGCTGATTTACTTTTGTCCATGAAACATGTAAGAAAGGAAACATTATTAGAAGCCTCTGATCTTGATCCCTTCCAGAACCACTCAAACAGGATGGTAGCATTGGATTATACAGTCTCAATACTAACAGATCTCCTAAAGGACTTGTAAATTTATAAATTTTACAAGTCCTCTGACAATATTTATGAGTGACACTTCAGAAATTTACAACTTATCCTGTGTGTATTCGCACAGGTTCTCCAAAAGATCTATTAGTAATTAATTTTCTTTTCCTACGACTCATGTAATTTTCCCTAAGATTTTTTGGACCAAATTCATATAATGAGACCAATTATTGTGCAGGTACTTGAGGTTTAAAACTACAATAACTCTAAATCAGAAACAGGACACAACAGAATGAATTCAATACCCCTAGCACCATGCAAATTTGACGACTGTAGCTAGGTAGGACACTACCATCCTTACAAACTCACCTCCATATATATTTAAAAAAAATGAAAACCTTTTTTTTTCCATTTTCGCAAAAATGCTAGCATAATCAATTGAAGACCTGTCATTTTGTCAAACATTTGAGGGGTTTGAAGTAACTTCGTTTTGGTAAAAGGAACGGGAATGCCATAATTCATATTTGTAACAATTAATAAAACTAGGACCTGCATAAGTTGCACCTCTTGCTCATCATAAATTGCAGTTTTACAGTATAGGAAGCATGAAAACTAACATGGACATGAGACACAAAGCAAACACCAAGACACGAAAAACAAAACTTATTGGTTGTTTCCAAGTTCCAACTTTCCTTTCATATGCAGTTATTTGGTTTCTGGTTTATAATTTTTTTTTTTAAAAAAAAATTGCAAATAAAAGGAAACTTGTTCTGAGTTTCAAGTATGTATGTCAATTGCAATAATATTCACTGTGACTTCCAACATTTTCCTCAGTTTCACCTCAACATTTAGGCAAAGAACATTATCATTTGAAATCAAACTAGCTTGGTGTTTGAACATTACCGTTAGTTTCAGATGCATGAATGAGTTCCTCTTCCTCCTCAATTTCTTGTTCAATACTATCACTTTCTGTTTCTGAAATTTCTTGACTCTGGCTTGGTAGTATATTCAGGTCAAAGGGAAAACCATCTGCAACTGATAAGGAAACAAAATCATTAACCAAGCCATTAAATCTAAAACTAATAAGAACAAGCTTTAATGTTCACCAGCACCGTTTTCTTCATTATTAAAATCCATCGGCAGCAGCCAATTTAGAGATCTATAGCAAGAAAAACCTGAAATCGATAGAAATTTGAAGTCTAGAGAAACAACATTGAAGAATTGCGGCAAGCAAATCTGAAATCAAAACTCAAAATAAGAAACATACCTATCGATTCTACGATGCCGGACTGCGAGCTCCGAGAAATCAAAGTTGACGGACTGTTAAGCTCAGAGAAATGGCGAGAGGATTTGACGATGCTCAGAGAAATCGAAGACGGAGTGTTAAGCTCAGAGCAGAGAAACCGCGAGAGTAGTACTATGCGTCTGTGCGTGGGATTTAACTAATTTTGTTTTATGTAATTTTCAATTTTCAGAGGGGTATTTTTGGAAAATAATTATAATTAACTAATTTAACCTCCCTCCTTAATCTCTCCAAATTCTGGTAAATAGCTCCTATAATTAGGACCGGAGGGAGTACTCCCTTTAGTTCTAATTATAAGATTTAGTTGACTTTTTTGAAGAGATTAAGGAAGTTAATTAAATTATTTTAGTGTATTTTTATTTTCCTTTTTTTCTCCAAACTAATTAGTTTAACTAATAAAGTAATTATAATTTAAGGATACACAATATATGAAATAATTAAGTAATTTATTTAGCTTCCTTAATCTCTCCAAAGAAAATCAACTAAATTTTATAATTAGGACCGGTAGTATATTTAAAAAACAGAGTTTGCAAACTTAAATATTCATATACAGGGTTAAGGCCGTGACAAGTTTTCACCATGAGATTAGTATTAATATATATTGTATACCTTGAGATAAAGCAGGGGAAGCTCGCCGCTGGTTCTGGCATGAGGATTAGTATGGGATTCCAAGACGTAAGTGACAAACGCGAATCTTCCCTGTCGGGAACAAGCCAGCCCACCATGATGCTGCCTTCGTCGCCCTTCATTTCACCGCCATGAATAACATTCACTCATGAATTCTTTTCATTTATTCATATATGAACAAATGGATAAGAAGGAAGGAAGGAATGGCGACTTGCCTGTTGTGGTACTCGTCTTTGTTGTTGAAGAGGATCAAAGGGTAGACTGGGTGAGCTTGCCATATAGAAATTAGGGCTTGAAGATTGTGGAGTGTCGGCAGATACGTAAGCAAACGTAGAATTAGGGTTTTCTATTTACTTTAAGTCATAAGCCAAAGGAGTAGTGTCAGCAGCCATTTTATAATTAAATAATTTATTTAACTTCCTCAATTGAACCTTGTATTAAGAATTGGAGTTGTATATAAATACTAAATACAAGTCTGCAGAGTTTGTGCAATAATGGCCACACATAATTTTATTATGAGAAATTCTAAAAGTGATGTTAATTTCATACAAGCTGATAATGAGAATATAAGCTATGTAGATAATAATAGTGTAGATGAAGAGTCATCCTCAATAAATTATGCTACATCATCTTCAACCTAAATAAATCATATTCGTGACATAATTAAAGACCAAATTGTATGGAACATGTAATTCAATTAGTTATGTAATATTATTTAACCAAATTATGTAATTTATTATTGCCAAATTTTTAAAATTAACTCTTTTCACTTTTTTGTAATTTTGATTTTAATTTTTCTTTTATAATTATCGTAAAAACCACTTTTGTTACTGTCAATGCAAACAAATTTCAATTTCAGAAAAGATACTTATGCTACTGTTAATTCAAATATAAATCATATTACGTAATTCAATTTTTTATCCAATCTTAAATTTGTATAAGTCAGATTATAAATGATAAATAAGACATTTTTCTCATCACTATCCCAAACACAAACTTGAGCTTATGGCGTTTCAAGTCTCTCTGCTCTTCTCTTGCTTCCTTGCCTATTCTCCTCTCATCGTCATGTGTGCTGTTTTGTTTCTCAAAGTGGTGAACAGAGAATTAATATCATTGATTTGTTGTTTGTTTTACAGGTAGGTGGGATATTACAAAAATATGTTTTTCTCTAAAAGTAATATTATATTTTCCCTTGTTGTTGGTATATGTGTTTTATTTTCTTCATACTACTTATTCTATATATTTTAGGGATTTTTTTAATTTACTTTTTCCTTAAAAAAATTATGTTTTTAATGCACTTTTTAGCGAAAATACTGTTCAAAGTATGAATTTTATAATTTAATGGGAAAATGAGAGAAAAAGAATTTCAAAATTTCAAAAATTTAAATCAGATAATTTCTAAAAATATGAGTTGTGAATTGTTTATTATGTTTCATAATTCTCTTATCAATTTTTAGTAACAAACATGATTTTGAATTTTAAAATTGCTTTTCTATCATTCACCCTAACTTAATCTCCATTTTAAAATATTTTAAAATTTCTCTCTCTTCTTGCCGATCCCCCATCCATGTATTTTATCTGATGACCTGCCCTTATCCTACTTTTATTTCCCTCTCCTTTTCTATAAGGATACCGTCACCAATTTCTCTCTCCTCATCCTTCCTTTGTCTCCACTAACACTACAAAAAAAAGCTCTGCCGCGATTAATTTGTAGCGGTTAGTGGAAACCGTTACAAATGAACATTTTGGCGCGAATTTGTCACTGTTTTAACCCAAACCTCCACAAATTAGTAACGGAAACATTAGTGCCGAATGGTGACCATTTTGCTTCAATTTTTGTAGCGGTGACACAAAACCAAACCGCCACAAATATGGCGCCAGCCTTGGCGCGAATTTTGTTGCGGTTATTTAGTAGCGGTTTTGTCGACATAACCGCTACAAAAATTCATCGACACCTTGGCCGTGTCTAAATGTTAAGATTTGTAACGGTTTTAGCTGTAACCGCTACAACATGTATTCGAAACGACACAGTTTTCTCGCGGTGAGAAGAAAACCGACACCTTGACCGCGTCTAGATGTTACAATTTGTAGCGGTTTAGGTTGTAACCGCTACAAAATTTATTCTATAAATAGACATCCGTACAACAACTATAAATATTCAAAAATATTCTAAGTCAAGATTATCACTAAACGAACATCCTCTGCTCTGTTGTCGGGAGATGAGATAAGAGATGCAGAGCCGAGAATGTTCTTTTAGTGAAAATTCAGATTTAGTTATTCTATTCACTTGAAGACGTCTCCTCTTCTGAAGATTGTCCAACATACCATTAGAGATTGGGTCCAATATAGCCACCATTCTCTCTGGGAAATATCTCTGATCAAAATGAGTCAGCGAGTTTTTCTGGGGAGATTGGTGGCTATACTGAATCTTATTTTCAATAAACTTGTTATTATTAACCTCACTCTTTTAGGGAAATTAAAGAAATTAATTGGGAATGTTTTTATTGTAATAAAGCAAAAATCCAAACTAATTAGTTTGGATTTTTTTTTAAAAAAAATATCAAATTTGTAGCGGTTTCTATAAACCCGTTACAAAATTTAAAGGTTATTCACTTTGTAGCGGTTTTGTAACCGCTACAAATGTTCACGAAGAACAAGGCATACTTGTCGCGGTGGAGGTGGCGGTTTTTCTCTAAACCGTTACAGAATTTCAAGGGTCATGCTTTTCGTAGTGGTTTAAAAACTACTACAAATGTCCACGAAGAACGAGGCTCATTCGTCGCGGTGAAAGTGGCGGTTCTTTTAAACCGTAACCAAATTCATTAATTTTGTGACGGTTTTTTGGGATAACCGTGACTAAGTGTAGCGGTTTTTATACTTTCCTTTTCACTTTTGAAATTCACGCGCGCTTTCTTATTGCTATTCACCTCTCAATTTCAACTTTTACCTTTCACTATTATGGTTTCTAACGACAAAGGAAAAGAGAAAGTAGTTGAACCCCCAAGAAGGCCTGTCAGGAGTGGTAGTAGTAGAGGTAGGAGAGGGCGTGAGCCTCTAAATATCCCCCTTCAATCCCCTCAGGTAAATATCCCCCTTCAACCCCCTCAGGTTGGGAATGAGTTTGACGAACTCTTTGCAAATGACCCAATCCCACACCCAGAGACCCTAGAGACCGTAGGTGGAGGATGAGGCGCAAGTCCATCTCTTGAGGACATCCTCAATGAAGAAGATGAGGAGATCATGTTTGAGATTCCCATAGTGGAAGCGGAACGGTTTCTCGACCAGGATAATGAACGGGACCAAGGGAACCCCCGACCGTCCTCTTCTCATTCTACCGGATTTGCGGTAGATGTTGAAGGTAAGTATAAGTATTTTATTGGCGAAAAATAAAAGTTAAATTTCTAACGTGATTGTTTATCTAAATACAATACAACAATTTTGTTATAATTGTGCAGATCTACATGGGAACGTCAGCAGGAGGACGCTGGACATTCACACGCTCAGTCAGGAGGACAACATCTACTGCGTGATAGTCTCTTGGAACATGGACACGGACCAGCCGATTGACAGTGGCGGTCACCTGTTGAACCGATACCTATTACAATTTGGTGGGAATTGACGGTGGTTCCCGATGTATTTCCACGATTGGAAAAAGGTCCCGAAGGAGAACAAGGAGAAGGTGTTTGAGGACGTTGTGCGGGTAAGTTATGTTGTGTAATTAATTTTTACATGTTAATAGTTTTAAAATGTATAAATTGTGGTTAATTTAGTTATTTATTTCTTAAATAATTATTACTTAATTACTAATTATTTTATGATATAGAAAAAGTTTAAACTATGAGCTGAGGCGAAGAGGTATGTGAAGATGAAACTGGGAGAAGGGTGGAAGTGCCGGAGGGGTCGTCTCTACGACCAGAAGAATGGGGATGGGACTATGCCTCTGCAGCAACTGATAGAGAACGTCCCAGACGGCGTGGACCCAAATCATTGGGTAGCTTTTGTCCAATATAGGAGGAGTGCAGAGGAACATGTACGTTTTTTAATTAATCATAGTTTTGTTTTTTAATTAATCATGAGGCTATTGTATAGTTTAAAATTTGTTTTAATTAACTATACCTCTATTTTACCTTAATTGCATAAACAACTCATTTATTTTGCAAGCTCTATCGCAGAGGAACACCAGAAGCAGGGCAGCTCAAAGGGTCAATCACACGGGAGGATCCAAGACGTTTGCTGTGATGTACAGTGAGATGGTATGTTAAAAGTTAAGTTAATGGCACGTTAAATGACTATTGTTTTGTTTTAGACATAACAAAGTTTATATTCTTTTAGCAAGAGAAGGCTCGGGAGGAGAACCGTTAGACGGACTATGGGCAGTTGTTTACACGCACCCATAGGCACCGTGATGGGACACCGATCTCTGAGGCAACAGAGGAGATAATAGTAAGTTACAAAAAACTAATTATATGGTTAATGTTGTATATTTAAATTTAATTAAATTGATTGATTAATGTTTAATGAAATATGTGCGTCAGGCCCGAATTGAGCAGAGCCAGCAGGAGTTGCGAGCGTCGCAAACCTCGGAATCATAGCTTTCTATTGATCCTACGACCGCATTGAAAGCTGGTGTGGGCCCAGTCGAGCATCTTGGCCGTGTTAGGGGCTTTGGGCTAGGCGCTAGACCTAGCATGGTGTACGGCAAGGCCTCCTCCTCTACCGCTGGGAACTCCGGTTCGAGCATGCCACCACCTGATGCGGTTGATGCGATGATTGCCGCGAAAGTTGCCGCGCAGGTTGCCGAGCAAGTTGCGGAGAAGGTTGCTGCAGAGAGGGCCAGGAATGAGGCCAGGACTAGGCGCATGTAGGATAGTCTCAACAGTTGGTTCGCTACTCAGAAGCATAGCTGGCAGTCACTTGCCGGGGCCTTGACAGAGTTGCTACCGAACAGACGGTTTCCATCTCCCGAGCCTCCCCCTCCATTCATCTTTGAGGATTCCCCCCCCTCGGCTCACCCGCCTCCCCCGCTTCCCCGTCCGGAACCTGATGCTGGTGAAGACGAGGACGATGTTACCTCTGGTCGAGCCCGCGTCGCCCCTGAGAGAGACCCCCCTGAGACAGGACTTGATCATCGGGCTCCTGATAGTTAGTTATTATTTTCTTTAGATCTTCATTTTGTACGCTCCGGATGTTTGTTGACAATTTTATTTAATTTAAATAATTGTTATCTTTTTTTTCAGTAGCTTTTTTAAATTTAAATATTTGTTATCTTTTTTTTTTCAGTAGCTTTTTTAAATTTATATATTTGTTATCTTTTTTTTATTAGCTTTTTTAAATTTAAATATTTGTTATCTTTTTTTTTTCAGTACCTTTTTTAAATTTAAATTTTATTAAATAATAAACGGAGTTTATAATTTGTGATTAAAAAGATATGGTTATAAATTTTGTACCGGTTTACAAGCTAAAACCGCCACAAATTTTATTAAATAATATATTTGTCGCGGTTTTTAGAAGGAACCGCTACAAATTTGAATTTCAAAGTAAAAATAACCGCCAAAATTTTAAAACCGTCATCATTTGGTAGCGGTTTAGGTAGCGGTTTAGGTAGCGGTTTCTTAACCGCGACTAGTTTACGGTGGGATTACCAATTCAAATTTGTATCGGTTCCTTAACTGCGACTATGTTACAAGATCAAGTTAGTAGCGGTTCTGTAACCGCGATAAATTGGAATTGAAAACTAGTCGCGGTTTATGTAGCGGTTTTGAACCGCTACAAAATGTCCCAGATTGCATTTAAAGAACTCAAGTGTTGAGATGCAATTTATTAAAGATTGTCTCCACATTTGTATACTTTCCTAGCTTTGTTTGCTACAGATGGATAAGTCATGGATCAAGATGCCACGCAATTCTCCTGTATCTTTAGCGGGATTGAAAAATTTCTTAGATTTCTCCTTCTCTCACGCTAGCATTAATGGCAAGATCGTGTGTCCTTGTTGTAGATGCAAGTTTAAGAAGTGGCAAACATGAGAAGGTGCTATGGAACAACTTCTTAATAAGCCTTTCCCAGAAGCATATACATTCTAGGGTATTCATGGTGAGAAACGTGGTATGAGATATGGGGATCATCTTCCTCAAACCTCACAAGTAGGAAATCAACTAGATCAAGATGATCTGGTTAATGAAGCTGTTCGCGACGCTTTTGGTGTTCAAGACGACAATTTCACGGCAGAAGTGCAAGGTCCTCAACCAGTTTTCTACAGGAATGAAGCAGCTCGGGAATTTTTCAGCCTAATGGATGAGAGCAATTGTCTGTTGTATCAAGGTTGTCAGAAATACTCAAAATTATCCTTTTTGATCAAATTGTACCATATTAAGTGCATGTGTGGGTCACTGATAAGGCGATGTCGATGCTGCTGGAATTATTACGAGATGCTTTCCCTGACGCGGACATTCCCACATCCTTTTATGAGGCGAAGAAGATAATCAACAGATTAGGATTGAACTACGAAAAAATTGACGCCTGCCCCAACTACGAAAAAGCTGCTTGATGTGGTCAAGATAACTTACCAAGGCCTTTTCTCTGTGACGCTGTTCAAGTGTTTGTGGGCGAATACGACAACGTCCCGGGGACTCACGACCGAAGACTTAGGCATCACATCCGTGAATTTCTCCCGGCCTATTCACACTGGTCAATCTGAAGATGACGAGCTGTATATTCTTGCCTCAGAGGCCCATTAGGTTTATTACGTCGCCGATGAGAGGCATAGGGATTGGAATATGCTGGTTCACTTAAAGCTTCGGGACCTTTATGACATGGGCGATGGTGTGAACATCGCCTACGATTGTGAGCCACTCCAGCCCGCCAGTTTCGAAAACTTCTTCCCAGACGGCGATGACACTTTACCTATAGTTCGGTACGTTTTTTAATATCTACAACATGAAATATAAAAATATCACTTCACATAATTTTTCTATGTCTTACTCTATATTAACTCACGCGTAACTTTTTATACAAACTTTCTTTGTAGGTAGGCTGACGAAGATTGAGAAGAAAAATTATCCCTACTCTTTATTTTACTTTTATTTTTTTAAAAAAAACTCAAAAAAGAATTTTGTCGCGGTTAAAAACCGCTACTAAACATCAAAGTAACTGCTACTAAAATAAACCGCTACAAAACATAAAAAAACCGCTACTAATATAAATCGCTACAAAAACAGCAACCACAACCGCTACAAAGTGATATGCTGAGATCAAAATAAATACCATACCAAATCACATTCAATATGCTTTCATTCTGATTTCTACACACATTTTCTCTCCATCTTCTCTCATATTTTTATGTTTTCTCAGCGAGGCAAAGTGTTTGAATTGGGTAAGTGTCACTCAACTTGAACATATCTAGTGATTATCGAAATATTTGTTTTTTCGTCTACCCAATTGATATTAACTTCTTTTATTTTACAGGTACATTTTTTCAATTTTCAACTTCTTTTCTACTTTCACATACTTATTCGTCGATCCACTTTCTCACACTTTTGTTTTATAATTCATTTTATTTTAACAAATTCATAAATTATTGTTATTATATTTAGATATTCTCATTGTTTTCCATATCTATACTACCTTATACAATCAAATATCATATTTTAATATCATTTACTTTCTGTAAAAATGTAAATGAGTAATAATTTAACATTTTTTAATTACAATAAGAATTGTTAAATATTTTTTTTTAAATTTTACCAATTTGTAGCGGTTACAAAACCGCTACAAATACCAAAATAACAACACGTGCTAAAACTACTTTTTAAACAAATCACGGTGACTTTTTGTAGCGGTTTCTAAACCGCCACAAATATAAAAATAAAAATGGCGCCAAAACTTTTTGTAAAAATATTGGCGGGAATTATTTGTGACGGTTATTAACCGCGACAAATATTATGGAGCTTTTTTCAGATATTTGGACAAATTAGTAACGGTTACTCAACTGCGACAAATGTAAATAAAAAATGGCGCCAAAACTTTTTTCATTTTGTAACGGTTTGTTTACCGCGACAATTGTGTATATAAGTTGTCAGCTTAGCCTTATATAGTGACGGTCTACTTGAACCGCTACAGTTACAGTAGCGGTTTATGTGCTGTAGTAGCGGTTCCTTTTAACCGCTACAAATAGGTTTGTTTCGGTAAATTTCGTTGCGGTTTGACTAACCGGGACAAATGTCGCTAGTCGCGCCAAGAACCACTACAAATAGGCAATTTTGACCGCTACAAATAGTCGGTTTTTTTGGTAGTGTAATTACAAATATGTTTCTTACATGAATTAAAATTTGACTCTTAATATTAGAGTGAATGGACTCACTAATGGTGTGACAAATTAAAAGTTTGTTCGAGATAGTGGTACCATAAATGACTCATTTACAATCTAATTTTTACGGGAGAGTAATTTTTTTTCCAAGTGAGTTCTTATTTGAATGATTGTTTGAAAAATCATTTGAGATAGAAAATGACTGAATTTGCATGAATCTTATTGAATACTACACACACAAACACACACTCACACACACACACACACACACACACACACATATGTATGTATATATATTTTTGTTGTATAAATTGTGATAATTAAAGATAAAATTTTAAATTTGATAAAAAATTAAATTATTATTAAAAAATTTAAAAAAATTCTAAAGTACTTAATTAAATATATTCTAATGGATAAATTAGAATAGATACAAATTTATATATAATAATACATTGCTTATTGAATCACTTATCCATTTTTCTCCAGAAATTGAAAAAATCATGCCAGAAGCTGAAAAAAGTAACTTTTGTCAAAAGCCACTTTTTTTTTATTCCTTTTTTTTTTTTTTAAATAAGCCCATATGAGATCACAGCTATCCCAAATGATCCATTTTTCTCCATTAGGCTTAAATCACTGTGAGTTGGTCTTTTTTCCTCCTCATCACTATGCTAAACAGACTTAAATATAGTAGATACAATTCTATGTTTAATATGTAAGCATGTGTCTGACTATCAATTATAAGTCCCTAACTTTAGGCAAGGCGAATTTTAATTTGATATATATTTGTTTAATTTGGATGATTTAATTAACTCCACTTCTAGGTTGGGTAACATGATTTTTGTGGGAAGGTGGAAAGGATGTTTTGGAGATGTGAGGAGGAGCAAAGATAATGGTTTTATGTGTTTGGCAAGGGATTAGGTTTAGGGGAAGGATAGAGAACGAGAGAGGTTGTTTATGCTCAATGGGGCAAGAAACTGCTAAGAAACAGGTTACCATTAAGCAACGATGGGCCACTAGGGGGAGTGTAGTAGCCTACTTAGTGGAGACTAATATTGTTGGAGTACTATTGAACGATATTTTTTAGTTAACAATATATCTAAAGATTTGAATGTTGATAGAATAAAATGGTGTCATGCTGAGTCTACTTAGTGAGATCAAGCTTTGTTGTTGTATATAAATGTGTACTTTAATATGATCGAATTTAAAATTGGACAAAGTTGGGATTGGCCAATTTAGATGTAAAATTGATTTATTAGTTAATTAGTGAATTAGCTTTCATGGAGAGAATTTCACTGTAAAAAATTTTGGATTTTGCTACGGAAAAATTCCGTAGCAAAATCCGTAGCAAAACGATTTTGCTACGGAAAGATATGGATTTTCCGTAGCAAAATTATTTTGCTACGGATTTTGCTACGGAATTTTTCCGTAGCAAAATCCTTCGTAGCAATTTGCAACAGATAAGGAAAATCCGTCACAATTTGCGACGGAATTTCCCTTCCGTCGCAAAATTGCTACGGAAATAAATTCCGTAGCAAATTTGCTACGGAAAATTTTCCGTAGCAAATTGCTGCGGAATTTATTCAGTAGCAAAATTCAAATTTGCTACGGAATATTTTCTGTAGCAAATTTGCTACGGAATTTATTTCCGTAGCAAATTCTTTTTTTTCTTTCTTTATTTATTTATATTTATTTTTTATTTATATTTTTTTTTATTTTTTATTTTTCCATAGCAAACTTGAAATTTTGCAAATTTCCCCATATTTGATCGTTTGCTACAGAAACAATTTCTTAGCAAAACTAATAATTATTTTTAAATTTTTGTTTTTTAATTTTAAAAAATTGAATACAAAAAATAGTGATTCATGGATATAATAATAATTATAAGGAGCGCACATTAAGAGTAATCTAACAAATACCAAATACTAAAAAGTAGTCTAACAATGTTACAAAGGGCAAATTCTAAACAGTAGTCTAAACAGCAGCATTGTGATCATCATCATCATCATCACCAGGAGCCGACCCCGAACCCTTGTTCATTAGGGACTTGAGTTGAAGCTGCATCTGCCTCATCATCTCCTCTTGCATCCGCCTCATCTGCTCCTGCATCATCTCTCATTCCTTAGCCATCCGCTCCTCCATCATCTCTCATTCTTGAATCATCATCTGCCTCATCTTCTCTTGCTCTTCAAGCATCCGCTCCTGTTCCTGAGTCATCTGTGCTGTCAAAGCCTTCATCTTCTTCATCTCATCTGCAAAAACAATATCAAGTACATTTATTATTTGGACTTCATTTGAATGGACAAGAGAATGGAAATTATCAATATCAAATACGTTTACCTGCAGAAACATCTTCAATGTCGGATGAGGAGCGCTTTGTTGGCTTCAGTCGGTTAGCAGCGGCACCATATCCAAAGACTCTCCCTTTCTTGTCAAATCCACCTGTAGCCTCAAAGAACAGACTATCATTATCGAACACAGAGGATGAGGGGTCAGTCTCACGCTGTGAGTCTCTCTCCTGCGACAGCTTCGTATAATTTTCCTACAAAGACAAAAATACATAACAAATAAGACATGTAAAATGAAATAAATATTGTGGTGCATAAAACAAGTAATAAATGCAATAAATGTCTAACCGCTACTGTGTGGGCCCTTGAGTTAATCCATTCCCTCTCATCACTTCCTTGAGATTGCCGGGAATGGGTCCGCTCAAAGGCAGCCCAACCTACCGAATCTGGAGGAACCCTAGTCTCTGCCTGCAAACGCAAATGATGATCATAGTTAATTACTTCAAAGTACAAAATATTGAATACCTAAATAGAAAATAACGTGTACTCACAAGTTTCCGTCTCCACTCAGTCATCGGAATAGAGCCGCCAACATATGACAGGCCTTCCATTTTGGCCCTATTTTGCTTATTTTTCGCACGCTTCTCCTGAAACTTTTCATTGGTGGCCCAATTGTCAAGTAATTCGTTTGTAGTGTCCTGTGGAAGCCAATTTCTCCTGCCTCTTCCCTCTCTCAAGTTATAAAGCCTTTGAGACAACCACCGGGCTGCCCTGGTGTTATAAGCTTTTCTCAGAGCTTCACGATGTTCAGGCAACGACATATGCTTCCTCTGAAAATCAACAACGAACAATTAGTGTGGTAATTTGTAAAAGTACTTAATTAATAACCATAAACAAATAACTTACCATAAACTCATCGAACCAAGCATCTCAATTTTCCCTAGGAATCGCTGTCCAGCTCGTCCAAGCTTGTTGTAGTTACGGAATAATTCGTCCGAGATGAAAGCCATCACCGGATCACGAGGCACAAAGCTAAAGACAGAGGACATCATGCAAATATTATTAGCATACAAACCAATTAGAGAAGGGATTAGTAACATTACTGAAAGATGGAACTTGATACCCAAGAGGGGGGGTGAATTGGGTATCTACAAATTTTTTGAATCCTTGTTCTGTTTTGGACTGCTAGAAACAGAGCACAACAGAGGAGAAGGGAAGAAAAAGCTTGACACAATGATTTATACTGGTTCGGCCCTTTCTCTTGACCTACATCCAGTCCCCAAGCCTCACTTGGGATTTTCAATCTACTAACTCAACAATATTGATTACACACTCTGTACTAAGAGCTGTTCTCTCACTAGAACACACTCCCCCTTACAAGTTGTAATCAATACACCCAAAATCACCAAGTCCCCTGACTTGTGATTCTCACAATCAATGAATGACTTTACAAGTAATAACTCTCTCACAGAGTGGATAAGATAATCACTGAAGCACTAATGTCAAAATGACACACTACAAGAGAAAGCTTAATACACAATAAATGAACTTAGTAGAATTTCACTCTGAGTTGGTGTATCAGCTTGTGAAGATGTTAATGAACTCTATTTATAGCTAGAGAACATTAAATGACCGTTGTAGCTTGAATCAGACCGTTGGAGAAGTTGCCTAAGTGTTCTGAAGTGGTTTTGGGGTCTTCTCTCTCTTGTTTTCTCCTAATCTAGTTGGCCAAGTCATCAAGGCTGTCTTTCTGCGAATTAATCCGTTGGAGAGGAGATTTCTTGTTTCAGCTAACATCCTTAAATACTTTGTAAGCGTGTGCAGAAGGATTTGGGCAAAAGGGGTAACTTTCTGAGCTTTGCAATAAATGCTCTGAGTTACTTTATGCTTTATGCTCTAATCTCTCACCAAACATTCTTTAATGCTCTGAAATCCACTAATAAATACGTCAAACATAGCAGGGAATATCAGAGAATAATATTGGAAGAAGATAGGATCAAATAACATTGATTTCTGAAATGCCCAAATTCAAAAATTCTGAACCAGCGTCACGAACTCGAGTTCAGTTCTTACAGGCTCGAGTTCGAGGCTTTAGTGTTCAAAACTATGCAAGTTCAAAAAGTGTAAACCTGAGGTTTGTTTTATAAACTTGAGGTTCTCAGGTCATTGAAAAACTAAAATGCTCTCGGGTAAAAATGAACTCGAGTTCATTAATGTCAGGCTCGAGTTCGAGACACTTTTGAGCAGACTTCGTTTTAGCGTGAAAGAGCAAACCTGAGGTTTGCATAATAAACTCTCGAGTTTAAAACATATCCAAAAGTTCTTTGCTCTCTGGAACTTTTAGGCTCGAGTTCAAAATGATTAGGCTCGAGTTAGAATGTTTTGAAAAGCTTTGGAGGCTCTCGACCAAAACTAGGCTTGAGTTTAAGAATGCTAGGCTTGAGTTTGATTATTTGAAAAACTTTTCAAACTGGAAACTTTTATTTCAATGGAACAGTGCAGGCTTTGAAAATACCTACAAGTTTGGAAAACTTGTCCCGCCAGAGATGAACTCAAGTTCACCATGACAGGCTCGAGTTCATGCTCCTAAAATCTTTGAAAAACTTTCAAACCTGAGGTTTGCAGAGAGCAAAGTGTAAGGTTCAACATGTTTTCAAAGTTCAAAAACTTTCTGGAAAAGATGAACTTGAGGTTGATCTCATCAGGCTCGAGTTCATGTGAACTTCTCAGAGGTTTGATTTTAAACTTCAGGTTCAGTCTCAAGTTTGGAGAATGGTTTGACAAGTTTGTGCTTTCTGTCAAAATCAGGCTCGAGTTCAATACTAACAGGCTCGAGTTTGATTATGACAGATTGAAATTTACAAGATTAAAACATCCTAAACTTTGTCACACCTTTTCAATATTGTTTCCAATTGTTGTTAATCATCAAAACACTCAGAGAACTAACATTCTCCCCCTTTTTGATGATGACAACACTTTTTAAACAATTTGATTTTGAAATTTGAAAAACTCTTTTGAAATCCAATTTTTGAAAAACAGATTATGCAGATTATCAGAGAGTTCAGCAGGTTATTAGAGTCTAAGTCAAAAATACAGCAGAAACAGAAACAAATCATATGCAACTGAAATTTCATATTTCATATAGCTCAGTTTTGAACAATATGCACAAAATACAAACTGAGAACACTAAACTAAGAACACAAAATCCAAACAACATGAAATTTCCCCAACAAAATCACTCAACACTCTCTGCCCCTTTGTCATCAGCAAAAGGTGGGGAAGAAGAAGGTTGGGCTTCAGACAGAGGGTCAGGGACAGAATCAGACTGAGGTTCAGGGATAGGATCAGAGACCAGGGTTGCAGACATGGGATCAAGCACAGGAACAGAAGCTGGAGGAGCAGGCACGGAAGTAGGAGCATTCGATGACTGAGTCTTCAATATTCTGTCCATCTTGTCGCTCAAACTCATCATCGTGACCAACATAGTGGAAATGGTGGAGGCTTGATCGCTAATCTGATTCTTCAGAGCCTCTTGTTCAGCTCTGAAACCTTCCTGTATATCCACCAAGTCGCTGTGACCCTTGTTTGCCTCAGCAACCAATTTTCCTACAGCCAACTCAATTCCTTCAACCAAATCAGAAACAGCTTTGTCAACAATTCCCTGAACCCGTGCATCAAAATCAGAGGGAGGAGGGGCACTCTGAGCTTCCTCGGCTCTGGACTGTGTAGCTCTTGACCTTGCTTGCCGGGATCTCTTAGGAGCTCTAGATTGGTCAGATCCTTGGGGCTCATCCACTCTCATGAGATTCATGATGTGTTGCCCAAACTCAATTGGATATTGTGGAGGATCATTCTCAGCCAAGTACCAAATCTTCTCGTGGTGAAGGATGACTGAGACCAAGCTTGGGAAGGGTATCTGAGAGGACAGTCTAGAGTGAAAAGCGAACTTGGCCATCTCCTGAAAAATCCAATTCCCTACGTTCTGAGGCTGCTTGTCCAAGATAGAAGCAAATATGTTGAAGTCCTTCTTGGCAAAATGGGTGAAATTGCCTCCTTTCTGCAGCAAGTTTCTTGTGTAAATGTACCAAATTGCCTGGTTTCTTGGAGGCATAGAGGCAGGTGTGAAGTTGAGGATTTCCAATCCCTCAGGAATAGGCACATCTGGTCTGAGCAAACTAAATATGGCCTCTTGCTTGTATCTGTGAGTCTCTGGCCTAGGTGGATCAGGAATTTGGAGTATGGAATTGAGGTAGGCAGGGGTAATCGTGATCTCTTTGCCTCGAACCTTAGTGATTATCCTTTCTTCCACTAAATCCCCCTCTGAGTCTAAAATGTTAGCAGACCTCATATGAAAATAAAACACTTTGACGAGTTTGGGGCTATAAGGTGCCTTGATGGAAATTAAAGACTCAAAGGGCTTCAACCAAGGCCTCAAATCCAAACTACACTCTTCTATTATTTTTGCCATATCCACTGAGACAATTGGACAAAATTTTCTCTTTTCATCAAACTTCTTCCTAAACTGAGTGCCCTCCTCAGGGGACATCTTGCAGGGTTCTATACTAAAACCAGGAGGACACCTCTTACATTTATAAATTTCAAACAGGGCAGGAAGTGTCTGAGATACCTGAGGACCACCTTGGTCCTGAGATTGAGGCTGAGCTGGGGCATGGCCACTGCCTTGTCCAGGGGTAGGAACCGAATGAATGCCAGCAGTCTTTTTCTTTTTGAAAGGCTGCTTCTCTCTCAAAGGGACCGAAGGTTGAGGAGCTTTTCCTCTTCCTTGTACTTCCGGTTCTGGATCGTGCCTCTTCTTTGTACGTTCCTCTCGAATCACTACTCCCTTTGGTCTAGAGGAAGGAACCGCTGGGTTTCCACTCTGAACTCCTCTGACTTCTTTGTCAATGCCATCTCGTAAATGGGAGGACCGTTGCTTCGTGCGAACAGGACGATCAGATAGAGCTTGAGAGGAGGTTTGAGAAGGATTAGGGTTTGATTTCTCAGTGGGAGGTTTCTTGGGAGACATTTTCGCAGAGAACAGAGGATGAAGAAGATGAAGAAGACGAGAGGAATTAGGGCAAACTGGAGGTTCGAGTGAAGTGAAGTGGAAAGTTCACAACTGTAGTATATATAGGGCACACGATGAACTCGAGTTCACAACTTGTGGGCTCGAGTTCGTCATTAAAATCCACTTACCTGGACTTCAAGAGTGTACCGTGAACTCTTGAACTTCCTCTCGAACTCGAGGTTGTCACTTATGAACTCGAGTTCAGGTTGATGTTTCAGCAGGGTTGCTCTCTATGATTTTCGAACTCGAGGTCATCAAGCGTAGGCTCGAGTTCATTTCTTATTTGGTCCAGGGTTGCTCTCTGCCAAAAATGAACCTGAGGTTCATTTACTAATGGACTCGAGTTTACTCTCTCTTTTGCTTTTCACCCCTCATCTGCCTTCCTCGAGCTCGAGTTCACGATTCACAGGCTCAAGTTCATCTCAGTTTTCAGCAGATGTTAGATAGAAATGTCCTGCATAAAACATGTCTAGAAGCTCCAATGCTTAAGTTAGTAACAAATGATCATCAAAACCTTAAACTAACATTGGGTTAAGAGTAAACTTACAACTCATTGGGATTTACCATTCCCAATTCTCTTCTTATGAAGGTGAATGGTTCCTTGGCTAGAGGCTTGGTGAAGATGTCTGCCAATTGGAGATGAGTTGGAATGAACATCACTTTTACATCTCTCTTTTGCACATGATCCCGAATGAAGTGATGCCTCACGTCAATATGCTTGGTTCTTGTATGTTGCACTGGATTCTTGGCCAAGCTTATTGTGCTAGTGTTATCACACAGTATCGGGATCTCCTTTAAGTGCACTCCCAAATCAGCAAGTTGTTGCTTCAACCATAGCACTTGAGCACAACAACTTGATGCAGCTACATATTCGGCTTCGGTGGAAGAGACAGCCACAGTTGTTTGTTTCTTGCTGAACCAAGAGACAAGTGAATTGCCAAAGAACTCACATTGACCACTTGTACTCTTCCTATCCATTTTGTAACCAGCATGGTCCGAATCCGAATATGCTACCAAGTGCTCCGGCTGACCTTTGGGAAACCACAGTCCAAGAGTCTTTGTATCAGAGAGATATCTGAATATCCTCTTCACATGTTCAGCATGTGACTCTTTAGGTGCGGATTGGAACCGAGCACACATCCCAACGCTGAACTGGATGTCTGGACGACTTGCTGTGAGATAGAGTAATGAGCCAATCATTCCTCTATACTTGGTAATGTTGAAATCCTTGCCCTCTTCATCAGCATCCAAGGAAGTGGTTGTGCTCATTGGTGTGTCAGCTCCATTGCACTTGTCCATCCCAAACTTCTTCAGCAAATCATTTAAATACTTGGTTTGAGATATGAATATCCCATCTTTTCGTTGCTTGATTTGCAATCCAAGGAAGTAGTTGAGCTCACCCATCATTGACATTTCAAATTCACCCTGCATAGTCTTGGAAAATTCCTCACACAAGGAGTCATTAGTAGCACCGAATATGATGTCATCAACATAAATTTGAACAATTAAGATTTCATTCAATTTGTTTTTCTTTATGAAAAGTGTTGTATCAGCTTTGCCTCTGATAAATCCTTGATTGAGCAAGAATTGACTCAATCTTTCATACCAAGCTCTAGGAGCTTGCTTAAGGCCATAAAGTGCTTTCTTTAATTTGAAAACATGATCTGGAAAATGTTCATTTTCAAAACCTGGAGGTTGTTCAACATATACCTCCTCTTGAATAAAACCATTTAGAAATGCACTTTTGACATCCATTTGAAAAAGTTTGAACCTTTTCACACAAGCAAAGGCTAGAAGAACTCTTATAGCTTCCAATCTTGCCACTGGAGCATAAGTTTCTTCATAATCAATTCCTTCTTCCTGATTATAGCCTTTGGCTACCAATCTTGCCTTATTTCGGACAATGATTGCTGACTCATCTCGTTTGTTTTTGAATACCCATTTAGTGCCAATGACCGGATGATCTTTAGGCCTAGGTACCAAATCCCAAACTTGATTTCTGTCAAATTGATGTAATTCCTCTTACATAGCAATCACCCAATCATTGTCTGAAAGGGCTTCTTCTATCTTAGAGGGTTCAATGTGAGAGATGAATGCAGAAAACGTGACTTCATTTAAAGTACTATTTCTAGTCCTTACTCCTTGGTTTACATCACCTATAACTTGGTCTAAGGGATGATTCCTTATATATTTCCAAGCTCTAGGTTGAGACTGATCAGGATTTTCCAAATTGTTTTCAGGATCAGCCTCAAAAATATTTTTAGAATTTTCAGAAGGAGTAATTTTCGAAAAGAATTTGTTTTTGAAAATAGTCTCTTCTTCATCATCCAAGGGTTTATCAGAATTTGATTCACTGAATACAACATGTATAGACTCTTTAACAATCTTAGTTCTAGTGTAAAAAACTCTAAATGCTTTACTCCTATTAGAATAACCAATAAAGATAGCTAAATCAGCTTTAGGATCGAATTTACCAAGATTATCTTTACCGTTATTGTGCACGTAGCACTTGCACCCAAAGACATGAAGATGACTGAGGTTCAGCTTTCTTCCTTTGTAGAGTTCATACGGGGTCTTGTTCAACTTCTTTCTCACATAGGCTCTGTTGGAGATGTAACAGGCCGTACTCATGGCATCCGCCCAAAATACTTGGGAAGTGTTGTATTCGTTCAGCATTGCTCTTGCCATCTCAATGAGTACTCTGTTCTTTCTCTCTACTACTCCATTTTGTTGAGGAGTTCTAGGCGCTGAGAAGTTGTGGTCAATTCCCATACTATCGCAGAACTCAGCAAAGGCATGATTTTCGAACTCTCCACCATGATCAGTCCGTATTCCTGAAATTGAGAACCCTTTCTCATTTTGGACCTTCTTGGCAAAAGAAACAAACTGATCATAGGTTTCATCTTTAGAAGACAAAAATATTGTCCAAGTAAATCTAGAAAAATCATCAACAATGACCAAAGTGTATAGATTTCCACCAAGACTTTTCACTCTAGCTGGTCCAACTAGATCCATGTGAAGAAGTTGAAGAGGTCTATTGGTTGAAATCTCATTTTTCGCTTTAAAAGAGGATTTGGTTTGTTTTCCTTTTTGGCAAGCATCACAGATCTTATCATTTTTGAAATCTAACTTAGGAATGCCAATGACCAAATCCTTTTTCAGCAACTTGTCAAGTTGAAACATATTGACATGAGCTAATCGCTTATGCCATAGCCAACTCTCATTTAGATTACTTACAAAACAATTCTCAGAACCAGAAGCATTGCTAGAGAGGTTCAAAGTATAACAGTTTCCATCTTTAGGTGCTCTAAATAAAGCTTTATTTTTCAAATTATTTAAGGAGATCAAATCCTTTTTAACAATAAAACATTCATCAGAGTCAAATATTACCAAATTACCCTTATCGGTGCTTTGGCTCACACTTAAGAGGTTGTGACACAATCCCTCTACAAGGTAGACGTCTTTGATGAGTGGGCCTTCGTTGCTGCCTATCTCACCAATGCCAGCGATTTTCCCGGATTAATCACCTCCAAATCTGACTCTACCTCCATCTTTTGGCTTTATTGATAAAAACTTTGATTTGTCTCCAGTCATGTGCCTTGAGCATCCACTATCGAAGTACCACTTGTTTGGCCTTGATGCTCTAAGACATACCTGCAGATCACAAGAGATCATGTTTTAGGTACCCATCTTTTCTTGGGTCCTTTGGGGTTAGCATGTACCTTGGGAACATATGTTCCTTTTGGTACCCAAACATAATTTCCTACAGGTTTAGCCTTTCTTTCTTTTCGATGAAAACAAGATGAAGTAGAATGTCCCTTCCTATTACAGTAATTGCAATGAGCAAAAGGATTTGAAGAATGAACAGATTTCGTAAAATAATTCATATAAGATTTTTGACCATTCTTTTTCTTTCCTTTCTTCTTGTCAAAGTCTGGCCTATAACCAATGCCCGATCTATCATTTATAAAACGTTGTTGTTTTAGAATCACATTGAGCATTTCACTTCCCTTAGTGAACTTCTCGAGTGCTTTTGTTAATTGCAAATTCTTTTTCTCCAAAATAGAGCATTCGTCACAGACTAGAGATTCAGGAGAAGTAAAATTTTCAACACGTAATTCAAGAAAAGAATGTTTCCTTTTTAAACTCATGTACTTATCTGCTAATTTTTCAAATTCCTTTTGAACCACATTGTATTCAGCAAACAGTTCATCATAGGAAGGAAGAGATTCATATACCTCATTTGTTTCACTAGGTTGTTCTTCTTCCTCAGCAACCAGGCATATGTTGGCTTTTTCACTTTCATCCTCTTCAGCTTCATCCTCATCCGATGAGCTATCTCCCCATATAGCTGACACATATGCCTTCTTTTTGTATTTCTTGAATTTCTTCTTTTCTTTCTCTTGGTTTTTCAGCTGAGGGCATTCTGCCTTGATGTGTCCGAGCTTCTCGCATTCATAGCAGATGATAGGCTTCTTTGATTCATAGCTCGAACTTCCTTTCTGAAATTTCTTGAAGCCTTGATCTCTTTTATAAAACTTCTTGAATCTCCGGACCATCATGCCAATCTCTTCATCCTCGTCCTCATCTTCCTCATCCTTTTCCACATTGAGAGCCACTCCCTTGTTGCGATTGTTGCCACCATTGACATCTTCTAATTCCTTCTTGAACTTCAGTTTGCTCTCGTACTCAGATAAGCTACCAAACAATGCGGCAACTGAAGTCATTGACTCTCCACGAGCTTCTTCAATGGCGGTAACTTTTGCTTCCCAATCCTTTGTCAGAATATTGAGGATTTTCCTCACTTGAGCTCCTTGATCAAAAAGCTTTCCCAAGGCCGCTAGCTGATTGGTCAGATGAGTATATCTCAACTGAAATTCTCCAATACTCTCGCCTTGCTTCATTCGCAACAAGTCATACTCAGTGGTTAGAATGTTGACGCGATTCTCCTTGATTCCAGAGGTTCCTTCATAAGCTATTTCCAGCGCCTTCCACATCTCCTTAGCTGTTGACAAATTACAGATACGAAAGTACTCCTTTTGACTAAGACCACTCTGAAGCATCAGGATAGCCTTGCTATTGAGAGTGATGTTCTTCTTGTCATCATCATTGAACTCGGCTTCTATCTTGGGAACAGTGATGCCTCCTTCTACCTTGACTGGAACATAGTCTCCAGTCTCAAAGACCCTCCATAGACCATATTCTGTAGCCATCACGAACACACGAAATTTGGCTTTCCAGAAAGAGCAGTGTTCGCCGTCGAAACCAGGAGGTCTGTTGATTGAAGCTTCATCTGGAAGAATTCCTTCCATAGTGATCCTTCTCGAGTGGTAAAACTCTTCTGAGAAGACCTGCTCTGATACCAAATGAAAGATGGAACTTGATACCCAAGAGAGGGGGTGAATTGGGTATCTACAAATTTTTTGAATCCTTGTTCTGTTTTGGACAGCTAGAAACAGAGCACAACAGAGGAGAAGGGAAGAAAAAGCTTGACACAATGATTTATACTGGTTCGGCCCTTTCTCTTGACCTACATCCAGTCCCCAAGCCTCACTTGGGATTTTCAATCCACTAACTCAACAATATTGATTACACACTCTGTACTAAGAGCTGTTCTCTCACTAGAACACACTCCCCCTTACAAGTTGTAATCAATACACCCAAAATCACCAAGTCCCCTGACTTGTGATTCTCACAATCAATGAATGATTTTACAAGTAATAACTCTCTCACAGAGTGGATAAGATAATCACTGAAGCACTAATGTCAAAATGACACACTACAAGAGAAAGCTTAATACACAATAAATGAACTTAGTAGAATTTCACTCTGAGTTGGTGTATCAGCTTGTGAAGATGTTAATGAACTCTATTTATAGCTAGAGAACATTAAATGACCGTTGTAGCTTGAATCAGACCGTTGGAGAAGTTGCCTAAGTGTTCTGAAGTGGTTTTGGGGTCTTCTCTCTCTTGTTTTCTCCTAATCTAGTTGGCCAAGTCATCAAGGCTGTCTTTCTGCGAATTAATCCGTTGGAGAGGAGATTTCTTGTTTCAGCTAACATCCTTAAATACTTTGTAAGCGTGTGCAGAAGGATTTGGGCAAAAGGGGTAACTTTCTGAGCTTTGCAATAAATGCTCTGAGTTACTTTATGCTTTATGCTCTAATCTCTCACCAAACATTCTTTAATGCTCTGAAATCCACTAATAAATACGTCAAACATAGCAGGGAATATCAGAGAATAATATTGGAAGAAGATAGGATCAAATAACATTGATTTCTGAAATGCCCAAATTCAAAAATTCTGAACCAGCGTCACGAACTCGAGTTCAGTTCTTACAGGCTCGAGTTCGAGGCTTTAGTGTTCAAAACTATGCAAGTTCAAAAAGTGTAAACCTGAGGTTTGTTTTATAAACTTGAGGTTCTCAGGTCATTGAAAAACTAAAATGCTCTCGGGTAAAAATGAACTCGAGTTCATTAATGTCAGGCTCGAGTTCGAGACACTTTTGAGCAGACTTCGTTTTAGCGTGAAAGAGCAAACCTGAGGTTTGCATAATAAACTCTCGAGTTTAAAACATATCCAAAAGTTCTTTGCTCTCTGGAACTTTTAGGCTCGAGTTCAAAATGATTAGGCTCGAGTTAGAATGTTTTGAAAAGCTTTGGAGGCTCTCGACCAAAACTAGGCTTGAGTTTAAGAATGCTAGGCTTGAGTTTGATTATTTGAAAAACTTTTCAAACTGGAAACTTTTATTTCAATGGAACAGTGCAGGCTTTGAAAATACCTACAAGTTTGGAAAACTTGTCCCGCCAGAGATGAACTCAAGTTCACCATGACAGGCTCGAGTTCATGCTCCTAAAATCTTTGAAAAACTTTCAAACCTGAGGTTTGCAGAGAGCAAAGTGTAAGGTTCAACATGTTTTCAAAGTTCAAAAACTTTCTGGAAAAGATGAACTTGAGGTTGATCTCATCAGGCTCGAGTTCATGTGAACTTCTCAGAGGTTTGATTTTAAACTTCAGGTTCAGTCTCAAGTTTGGAGAATGGTTTGACAAGTTTGTGCTTTCTGTCAAAATCAGGCTCGAGTTCAATACTAACAGGCTCGAGTTTGATTATGACAGATTGAAATTTACAAGATTAAAACATCCTAAACTTTGTCACACCTTTTCAATATTGTTTCCAATTGTTGTTAATCATCAAAACACTCAGAGAACTAACAATTACTGGTAACTTGGCATGACTTACTACTCATTGTCAGGACAGATCCAAAGCATCCCTGTCTCAGGATCTGTTGTGCCCCAGATCGGTGTATTGGAGGAACTACCTTCTTCCCCGACGTGGCTTTGAGGCGACGGGGTGTGCTAAGCAAGGAATGTGAAATATTAAAGATGTTTGTACATAGATGGTTTCATGAAACTAAACATATGTAAATCAATCAGAATTAGGCTAGTAAACCTGTTGTACCATTTGCTGCGGATCAGTGGGGGTAGAAGGCGACGACGACATATACAGCGATGGTGAAGATGCCAAATAGCCTGACGATGACGATGCCAAGTTAAACGGTGGCACCTCTGGGGCACCGCCCCGCCCTTTGCCTACAGAAGGGGCAGATGACGACGGCCTACCCCCTCTAATAGGACGGGGCCGAGATTGACCACCACCACGCCCACTACCTGAAGATCCTCCTTGATGCTCCATCTCTGAACACTTATAGACATTAGGTCAAAGAATTAAAAAAAAACTACAAAGATATTTAGGGTTGATTACAGTAGTGAGGTAACAAAGTATGTAGTATAACAGATCGTCAAAAACAAAGAATTAACAAATCTCAATCGGACGATTCCTGTTCATCGACTTCTGCTTGCCCGTCTTCCTTTGAAGTCTCATAGTCGTCGAACTCAGATTCACTGTCAGAGTAAATCAATTCTGCCTCATCGTCTGATTCCTCATCGTCAATTTGTATAGGAATCAATTCTAAATCCGTAGCAGAATCAAAGAGATTGCTTGGTATTTCGTTGTCTTCGATGTTTATGGGCAGTAGATGTTCCACATCAGCTTGGAACGGTTCAGCCATACCGTCATTTGAATCCGACTCTTTCGACTTCGGTATGATATTTCGTGCTTTGGTTTTAATAACCCCCTTCCACCCTTGGTGGGATGTAGGATATAATGTATAGTAAACTTGTTCTGCCTGTTGAGCAAGGATGAATGGGTCATAACCAACCGCATATCTCCTTGTCCAGTGGATCTCAATATTTCCATGCTTGTCCATTTTTGTCCCACGCGGACTGTTATCAAACCACTCACACTTAAAAAGGGTCACCACATTGTCCTACGGATATTTCAATTGAATTATGTCACGTAACTTCCCGTAGTAGACAGTCTCCACCCCGTCAACTTGGTCACCTCGACAACATACACCGTAATTGCAACATTGTGTACTAGCATTCGTGTCAACAGTTGAAAACCGATACCCATTGATTATATATTTGCTGCATTGAGTAACACTAATTGGAACTCCATAAGATAAACTCCACGCAACTTCATTGGGATCTTCTCGATGTTTCGCAAAATAGGTTCGAAACCATTTTGGAAACTCAGAGTTTGTGAATTGATCAACCTGGGACACCGACATTGAAGGATTTTCCGATCGGAACCAATTAGAAAAGTAATTGCAAAAAGAGATATATATATATATATATATATATATATATATATATATATATATATATATATATATATGAAGTTAATACTTTAATACTTATCGTAATAGTAAAACGGAAAAACAAAAATCTTACTTTAAGTACGGGGCGACCTCTTCACAGTTGTTTAGAATGTACCACTCCGTTACTTGCTTATCTCTTTCGTCAATCGTTGATTTCCAATGTTTTCCCATGACTCGCCCTAGATAATTAAATATTGATTTTTGATCCCTTGTATCACCGGCATCGTTGCGAGGTACCCTTTTCCATCTTGACATCATTTCAGGGGGATGATAGTATGACGAAAATTTAGCGGCCTTTTCGACTAGATATGCTTCAGCGATAGATCCTTCAACGTGGGTTGGATTTTTGATCTTTTGCTTAAGTGTGCGTAAAATCCTACAATGGAATATCATAGGGTATTTATAAACTAAAGTACCATGTTTTTCAATTAATAACAGATCGAAAGACATATATATTACCTCTCAAACGGATACATCCATCTATATTGTTGCGGGTCTCCTACCCTTGCTTCGTAAGCCAAGTGAACGAGCAAATGTTCCATTGAGTCAAAAAAGGTAGGAGGAAACACTGTCTCTAACTTGCATAGCATTATGGGCATACTCGCCTCCAGGAGCCGTAACTTTTCAACATTAAGCTCTGAAGCACAAATTTCTCTAAAGAACACGGAAAAGTCCGTTAGAATAGACCATATTTCCTTCGGTAGTGCTTTGAAGGCCCAAGGCAACAATCTCTGGAAAAAAACATGACAATCATGACTCTTTATCCCGAAGAACTTCCCCTCGTGCATGTTGACACATCTTTTCAAGTTTGACACATAACCATCCGGGAGTTTCAATTCTTTTACCCATTGCAACAATTCTGAATTCTGCTGTTTGTTTAATGTGTACGGTGCTTTAGGTTTGGAAATCCGTCCCCTGGCATCCTGCACCAAATGCAAAGCAGGCCTTCTGTAAATCTCTTGTATGTCCAGTCTTGCGTTGACTGTGTCCTTCATCTTGCCCTTGGTGTCCATCACGGTGTACAGAATATTGTCAAACACATTCCGCTCAATATGCATGACATCGAGGTTGTGTCTTAACAGTTGATCTTTCTAATATGGTAGTTCCCAGAAGATGCTGCGTTTGTTCCAATGATGATCAACACCATATCCCTCAGGTTCGCTGGAAGCAGCCCCCTCTTCGACACTTGGAATGTACTTGACCCTATCCCATATTTCTTGGCCACTTAAACGAAGAGGTTGATCTGCTCGTTCGACAACATTCCGCGTGAAGTCTTTTCTATTTGTCCTGTACGGATGATCGGGGGGTAGGAATCGCCGGTGCCTGTCAAACCAACAGACCTTGTGACTGTGTTGCAAGCTATAACCCGTATTCTGTTCAAGACATACCGGGCATGCAAGCTTTCCCGATGTTTGCCAGCCACTCAACATCCCATATGCAGGGAAATCATTTATCGTCCACATTAAGGCAGCATGCATTGTGAAATTCTGACTCAATGATATATTATACGTAAGAACCCCTTCACTCCACAACATCTTCAACTCATCTATCAAAGGCCTGAGGTACACATCTATCTTCTTTTTTGGGTTGGATGGCCCAGGGATTAACGCGTTCAGGAACAAAAACTTTCTTCTCATGCACATAGAAGGTGGGAGGTTGTACGGTGTCACAATGACAGGCCAACAGGAATAATTCCTGCCCATTTTATCAAAAGGAGCGAACCCATCCGAACATAGACCAAGACGGACATTACGGGGATCCATAGCAAAGAAAGGATTCGCCTCGTCAAATTTAAGTCGGATGCGTCACAAAATTTTCATCCCTGTGATGCTCCCGATGTCATCTCATGTGAGCAGCTGTTTGTTCTGATGCATACAATCTCTGAAGTCTGGGCACTAGAGGAAAGTAGTGCATCTTGCTTAACACTTGACGGGTCATTTTCCTTCCTTTCCTCACAACTTTATATCTGTCATGTCCATAGAATCTACAATTGGTCAACTCAGCATCATCCTTGTAATACAACATACATCCCCTAGGGCAGCAATGAATTTTTTCACATTCAAGCCCAAGCTCTTTCACCTTTTTTTTTTGCTTGGTAAAAATCCTTCGGCAAATTACTGTCGTTGGCAACAACCTTGCTTATGATCTGCATCATTTCGTTGTAATTCCTCTCACTCATATGGTGATCAGTCTTCAAGCTTAGTGTTGCTAGGGTAGCTGATAGCGATGAATATTCACTATTTTCAAAGTGCTCACAACCTTCCCATAACGGACGTTGCGCTTCTTGAAGCATTTTATAGAACCTATCGGCTTCCGGATGAGGATCCTCTCCCATGTATGATGGTTGAGCATGTGTATCGGTCTCCTCTCCCATGTATGACGGTTTAGCATGAGTAACAGGATCGAAATATTGGCCGATCGACGGTCCCGCAGTGTCCATAACCAACTGGTCATATTGATTAAGGTTGTCTCGATGACTACTGTCCCCGTAATAACCACTAGGTGTCGGTGTCTGTCGGACTTCGCCATGATATTCCCAACACTCATAATCCTTCATAAATCCCTTTTTACACAAATGGATTTTGACCTCCTCAAAATCTTGAAATCTTATACACCTACATTTGACACACGGATACCTGATCTCCCTACTTGAATTAGTTGAATGTGCCGTCGCAAAATTGATGAACTCTTGCAAACCCGCCAAGAATACTTGAGTTAGTTCTCTTCTTTCAGTTAGGCGATTGTACATCCAGCTTCTATCATGGTTGCCATCCATATTTCCTAGCTAGTTCAGTTACTAACTTAATTAACATCTCAACATGTCACAAATATATAAAAGTGGTCAATTCAACAGAATAAGTATTTAATATAAAATTTATCAATTTACAAATTATTTTAATGAAAAAAATCATTGATTTGAAATTTTAAAATGCAATTGGTATTTTTTTTTCCATGTATACTTTTTTAGTAATATTTATAAGATATTTTTAAAAAGAATTCCTAAGAGAATAATTTTTACTGCTATTTTTACTAATGTTTATAAGATATTTTTAAAATTTACCCTCTTTTTTTTTTCAATTTTCATATTTACGCCTTCTAATGTTTATTGCTATCTTTTGCTACTTTTTTCATTTAAGAGTGAGTTTATGTTACACCTCTCTAGAAATTTTGAAAAATACTGTAGTTATATTTCTTGATTTATGTGTCAAAGCATTTAAAAAAAAACAAAAGTAGCAATAAATTAGGAACTTGAAATTATTGGTGGAGATAATTATTGAGTTGGTCCTATATGTGTTAGGGTTGCGTGATCACGTGGATCTCTAATATTCAATATGCATTGTTACTGGATGAATTATTAGGTGTATCTCATTTAAAATAAATTGACGCATTTAATAATCGAATCAATATAATTACTAGTATAAATTATTGCAATTCATGTCTAAGAAATTTATAAATTATTGCCTATAGGCATGTAATACAAGAGGATTCCTTACGATTGTAACTCTCTTTTTTTACTTCTGGGAAAAACATGATCACTATGACGCGTAATTGTAATTTTTCTTTATCTCTAAAAAATTACAAATGAGACCAACACAAAAAATTGTAATAATCTAACTAAAATTACAATGATTAGTAATTAAACGTTACATGCACAAATTTTGTGAAAGACCATTATATATGAAACAAGATAAAATATTCTCTGACTAAAAAAAAAAATCATATATCCCTATAAAAGAAAACGAAAAACTATCGTGCATTATTATCAAAATAAATACTACTTTTGATATTCTAAATTGAAATGGAAACAGTACAAGATACAATTCTATACGTTTATTAAAACCCAGTAATTAAAAAAAAATCATGGGATCTCCTACATACTATAAGTATAATCCAAATTAATAAACACATTGAATATCAAGATCTTCATGTAATTAATAGATTCAGCCAAAGAAGAAACTAAAAAAAAAAAAAAAACTCATGTAATTGATAATCTTCTACCAACATACATTTTTCCACTATGAACAATAATAACCAATAATGAATAATATCATAATTTTAACACACAATTTTTTCATCATACAAAAGAGACTATAAAAAAAATAATGCAACATTAAAATTCTTACAAATACTCACAAATCAACATTCATAACCAATAACCAATGATAAATAATTTAATCAACAGTAAAGAAATAACACAAAATATTAAAAAAGATATGGCATGTAGAAATTTCACTCAGGAGAACCAATAATATTTTTCACATTATTTTATTAAAAATAAGAATAATACTCAAGAAAATAATAAATATAAAAGAAAACAGTAGTGCAACCAAAAGAAATAAGAGAGGAAGCTTACTTGGAATAGAAGTGCAGACAATACTAGTAAGGGAAGAGGAGGAGGAGATACTGCCAGAAAATCACTAACCGGAGCACAAAAATATACCACTGGAAAATAACAGATAATAGTGTCAAATAGAAGGGGGGGAAAAAAAAGAGACATGGCTGAAATAAAGCAAAAGAAAAAAAAAATTAAAATACCAGCTGCAAAACCAGCCGGCGAGGGAGGGGGGAGCTGGGAGCGAGGGGGACCGGCAGCTGGGGGCAAGGGGGACAGGCAGCTGGGGCGAGGGGGAGGGGGCCGACGCAGGTGGGGGGTGGATGAGCTGGGGGCGAGCAGTCGTTGGTGGCAGCTGGGGGCGAGGGCTCGTTGGGGGTAGCTGGGGGCAAGGGGGAGGGGGGAGCTGGGGGCGGTAGCTAAGGGCGGCGGAGCTGAGGGGAGCAGTGACGGGTGGCGGAGCTGAGGGGAGGAGACGAGCTACGACGGAGCTGAGGGGACGCGACAAGCTGACGAAGGAGACGAGCTACGGGAGGAGAGGAGGAAGGTCCCTTTAATTATTGGGACTTGCGACGGAGCTGAGGGGACGCGACAAGCTGACGAAGGAGACGAGCTACGGGAGGAGAGGAGGAAGGTCCCTTTAATTATTAGGACTTGCGACGAATACTTATATCCGTCGCAAAATGTCGGCACCGACATTTTGCAACGGACCAGTATTCCGTCGCAAAATTGCGACGACAGACCTGTCCATCGCAAAATGGCGGACCTTGTGTCCGCCATTTTGCGACGGACAGGTGTATCCATCGCAATTTTGCGACGGAAAACAATTCCGTCGCAAAATGGTGGACACGGGGTCCGCCAGTGCCCCTCATTTTGCGATGGAATTACTATTCCGTCGCAATTTTTTTTTTCTTTTTGCGACGGATACTATATTCCGTCGCAATTTGCGACGGAATTTTGTTCCGTTACAAAATTTCGTCGCAAAATGAAGTTTTTCTAGCAGTGTTTAAACGTATGATTGTGGTGAGAATTTAATTTTCAAAATCTGGTGGGTTTGGTGTTGGGGTAGCCTATCCATTCTCAGTAAGGGAAGTTCCTCATCAGTCTTATATAGGTTTTTGATGAATGTCATAGTTACAAGTTAAATTTACCTAGTTAATTAACAGTTAAGTTGCATCATTTATAAGTTAAATATTTTGGAAAAAGTATATCAAAATTTGTTAATACATTTAATACTTAATTTTTCGGGACTCATAAATAATTTTTCTTTCCAACAAATTAATATTAGAAAAATACTTATTTTGAATTCTTTATATCTATTTCGTTAAATTCTCCACTTACCTCTGATCATGTATCTTGTTTTTGAATTATTGTTATTTAACTATAAATTCCATATAAAAATAATAAGACACGTAGTGTTGTGTAATAATGGATATAAAAAACTTTACGTAACTATGATTCTTAATATTATATTCATGTGATAGGAAAAGTCGGTCAAATTAAATTTTCATAATCTACAACCATTATGAAAACTGACACCCGTGCTTTAACGAGCTTCAATAAATGACCCATCTCAATACATGTCTTTTCAGTTCGACCCATCAGGTTTATAACAAGCAGTATGTTAACTTATAACTAGCATATTGACCTGTTTTACCAGCTCCACATCGAAGTTATTTAAAGGATATAATGTAACTAGGCATGCATCTTTCTCTAAGTTTATGGATGAACCCAACCGCTTACTTAAAATTTTTATAATAAAAAGAAATTGAATACATCTGAAATTTTAATACAAAAAAATTGTGACTAAAATTTGAATGAAAAAAAAAAATATTTGTAACAAAAGTCATTGAATGAATCAGAATATCCACAAAAATTTACATCAAGACAACCCCTTTTCATTATCTGTCCTTGCTGGTAGTCTACTGAAACATGAAGACTCTTAATGATTTGAAACAAAACAGAAACTATATATATACTGTTTATTTTAAATGGTTTAAGCTCTTCGCATGGTGCAAACTAAAAATTGGCATGGTTTGGATAGAACTAGCCTAAAAAAGATTTTGCGTGTGTGTGTATTAAAAGAAAAAATTGGTCGCATGGATCAAATGGCTTAAATGTTTGGGGAAAATGGCTAAATTCAGACTTTTTCCCCAAATTTTTAACTAATCTTTTTCAACTAAAAACAAATAATGTTCTTGTAAGAGATAACTCACTCCCTCCCCCCCCTCCCCCCAAAAAAAAAAACCCACCACCTTTCAACTGCCTTAAAACAACATAATTTGGTAATTTATTTCTTAAATATTTTTAATCCAAGGTTATTAAAATCAAACTGGTCACTGAATGGGTTGGATACTCGGTCAAAGATCGGTGGATCAAACTAGTAAGAAAATGAAGATTTCATATTATTAATATAAAATTACAAAAAAAAAATCCCTTTAATAATAAAAATATCTTATTAACTAACAAAAGTAATTATGCATATATATATATATATATATAAAAGGAAGAGACGCGGAAGAAGAAAGAGAAAAAGTGCCTCTTGTCCGTTAAAACCAACCCTTCTTGTTCTGATGAAAGCATCTCCAGCAAACCCTGAAGGAGTTTTGGTGTTCTTGAACCAGTCGAAATCCTCAAGCACATCTATCTTTCTCATCTTTTTCGAAGAAGACTTCATTGAAGGCGTTCCAATCTTCACACCTGAAAGATCTCTGAGCTATCTAATTATATTCTCTCTCAAAACAGAGAAGTCTGTTCACTATCTTATTTCACTACTCTTCTTTCCCATTTTGCTCTCTTGAACACACTACTGAACATATAGTGTTTTGGTAAGATTGTTAGTCCAGATTGATAACTTCAGATTGAGATTTAGCAGCAGCAGCAGCGACAAGAAGATCTCATTCAAAACCAGGTCCCATAAAGACAACGATTTATGAGAAATCTGAATGTTTTGATGAGGAGGGGAAGATTGAGAAATATGGAAGCTTTATTTTTCTTTCAAATTTACTCCCAACAATCTCAGCCGTTCACTCTCCGTCCACAGTGATGATACTAGGTATGCATTCACTGCGCTATCCAGAGTCCAAATTCATTCAATTCCATCAAATACGAATTTCAAATCAGACATTCTAATTTGGGAAGTTGTTCACTCACCATAAATGGGATAAACTTGTCGCAAAGAAAGAAAGAAAGAAAGGGGCACTGCCAGTACTATTAAATTGATCTTCTAGTTCTCTTCAATTGGGAGATGGTTTCATAAATTGTTAATAGCTTCCACATCTCCTCGCTACCTCTGTCATAAGCTAGGGTTATATGCCTTTGATTGATTTCTTCACAAAATAAAATGGTTTATTAGAATGTAATTTTCCTCCTTTCAGGTTTTTTAATTTCTAAGTCCACAATTCAACAATTCATTCATGACAAGTATAATAAAACATCACATTTTTACACAATATCATCCTCTCACATATACAACATGCAGAAAATTATAAATACAACTCGGTGTCTTAAATTTGGTGGTATAAATTCTACGCCATGGTAATGAAGTTGGAAGAATTGATGAACATCTAAACTCGTGGCCGTCTTATTGCTGGGACATTGGTCCTTTTGGTTCTCCTCCATTGGTCATACAAATATGAAGCTTTGCTTTTAATTCTCGTCCACACCACAGCTCACACAATTTTGAAGCCATATTTTCACCCAGTTTTGCTATTTTTTGCCGTTAAAGTATGTGATTAAGGACATTAACCAGGCCATGAAGACAAGTGGTTGGAGAAAGTGAGGGACCAACACTGATATTAGTGCGGCATAGGCTAAACTTCTTGAGATAAGAGCTATATTAGCATAGCAGGTTAAGGAAGCAATATTAGGTGGCGAGTAAATCTGGAATTTGATATGGTATCCAAATGCTTGTAGGGTGCTCATCCAACGGGGACGAATTGGGGAAATGCATTTGTACAATTGCCCCTATCACTGGAGTTATAAACGCCCAACAGAGCATGCCAATTAGGATTTGAGCTGCACAACTATTAAACTAATTATAAGTGTTTGTAAGGACAACAATCAACAAAAAGTTATGGTAATAAGAATTTGAATATACATATCAATTATCAAATGCATACAAATAATAAAGACGTTAAACAAAATAAACATTTGTTGTAAATGAAGCCTCGATAGCATGTATTACTTGTCAATTGATCAACTCAGCGAAGGATATATCAGATTTGCTGAGGCTTTTTTTAATGACAATGCAGAGAAGAGGAAAATAAAATATTCCATCCCCTCTTTAAGTGAATTTCCTAGATGTTGTTTAATTTAATGACACGTGTACCTGAAAATTCATATAAATCCATCTCAGACAGCATCCAACTCCACTCCAATACTCACTCTGACATTGTGGTTTTTGGTAGTGTCAGACAAAATAATGCGTTTTAAAAGGAGGGAAAAAAATCAATATCTACCATCACGAAGACATCTCACACTCGCAGAATATGAAAGATAAGTTACCGAATCCTGACAAAAGTTTTGCCGACTCTGAATCTAATATTTTTCGACCGATATTGTTTCCATTTTGTCTATTTGACATATTTTATAATAGGTCAAATAGACAACATCATGGAAACAATATCGGTCGAAAAATATTTATATAATCTTTCTTAACCTCAGCAAGTCTAACATGGCGGCGCGGATTGCCCATTCTATAATAAATGTTTGAATCACCAATAGTCTCTTAAGCACCTTAGCAGCCTTATAAGGGACAATTATGAGATGTGTGTTTTAATTTCAGAGCAAAAGAAAAGGAAAATCCAATGTCTTTTTTTTTTTTTTGGATACAGCCAGTGGGGGAGGGGGCAGGACTCGAACCCTAGACAAGAGGGAAGGCCAGCTCCTAAGGTTGGCCTTAGTACCATCACGCTACGAGACGTTTGGCGAAAATCCAATGTCTTTGATTACAGATATGGGGGTGAACGTAGAATCTCTAAACGTTTGGCATTACAGAACTTAACTGTGTAATCAGATGCTTATATCAGGGCCAATTTGTGCATTTGCTTATTTATATCAAGTGGCCACCACACTTTTTTTTTTTTCCTTCGAAAAGGTGGGCCATGATTGTTATCAACAAAAGAAGGCGTTAATAATTTCCAAAAGGAGTATCACTTGATGCATGAATTTACGCACACATATTGATCATTTATCTAAATGCCATACTTAGATAAAAAGATTGTAAATGCTTATTTAAAACATAAATTATATACATCCGATAAATTATAAAATGATTATGATTAATAGATTTCCAACCATTACCTTAAATCCCTAGAGTTCCTGGACACTCCCTTTAATCCATTTTTGGAACAGTCTTAGACAACTGAATTTGGGACCACTAAAATGAGGACATACAAATATGTAAAACGGGCCAAATTTCATGTTAGCCTGAAAACCCGTGTATATAGACTATGACGGATGACTATCAGGACTTCTTTTTTCTTTTTTGGTGTTTTTGTGAAGCCCATTTATTGAAAACACCATCTCTGATATTGTTCTTTTATATAATCTGCGAATATCAAATTATTCAAACCTTTTAACTCTATTACTACTTTAGTAAAAGTTATACAATTTTTATTTAAACTAATCCAAAATTTTAATTAACCAAAGCCAGTATGATGGTCAGTTTTCATGATGGCCATCATACTTCATAGATTCTGAAAATTTAATTTGACCTATTTTTCCTACTCATGATTATAATATTAAGAATCATATTTATATTAAGTTTCTTATATTTATTACAACAAATTTTCCAATCACACATGATTATGTGTCTTATTGGTTTCACATGGATTTATTGTTCAATGATAATAATTCAAAAACAAGACACATGATCAAATATAATTGAAGAACTTGACGAAATATATATAAGGAATTGGACATAAGTATTTTCCTAATATTAATTTGTTGGAAAGAAAAATTATTTATAAGTCCAGAAAAATTAGATACTAAATGTATTAACAAATATTTACATTTTGAAAAATGTTCAACTTATAAATGATGCAACTTTTTTTTTTTTGGATACAATTTAGAATCTAGCCATTATCTAACCATTATCATCGGTAAGAAACCTGCCTAACTGCTTGTCAGGCTGCAAAAGCAAATGGAAGCCAGGCATAGCAGATAAACTCGATTTGGCTAGGTGGTCAGTTGCAACATTCCCCCAGCGGCTAATGAGGCGGACTTCAACACACCAGGCACGCTCAACTAATCCTTTAATTTCAGCAATCAGCTGATTGTCTTTATGTAATTCATTCAACGGACATGAAATCAGCTCCACCGCATCTGCAGAATCAGCTTCGAGAATGACTTTTTTAAACCCCATGTCCCACGCAAGCTTTAGCCCATGTAGGCATCCCCAGTGCTCCGCGGTCAGAAAATCACCCTCTTCCCCCTTGAACATAAACGCTCTCAAGAAAGAGCCATGAGCATCGCGCAATACACCGCCACTAGCAACTCCAGGAGAAATGCTAGAGAAAGCTCCGTCTGAGTTAATCTTAATCCACCCAAGTGGTGGAGGTTCCCAATGGACCCTAGGCTCCTTCGACAGATTATTATTCCCACCCCGTGGATTCTACCGGTTTTGTGCCTCACTTAAGCAATTCCTACTTGTATTAACGCTGGCCAAAATAGACTGGTTCGTCACTGTCTTCCCTTCAAACATGGCACTATTGCGATGCCTCCATACCCACCAGCAAGTGATAGCAAAGACCTGCTGCCATTCATCTGCCTTCTTCATTCCACCTCAGTTATGCAGGTTCTACCTGAGCCAACAGTCAAACCGCAGGGAGCTGAATGTGTGCCAATAGGATTGAGGCACAATCAGACGCCACAGCTCGAGCGTCGCAGGACAGTCCCTCAGTACGTGCTGCAAATTCTCCAAGTCAGCCCCACAAACTGAGCAACGAGCATCGTCACTCATGCCTCTCCTGCATCGTAATACATTAGTGAGGAGTCGTTCGTGCAGCGTAAGCCACATAAACAACTTGCACCTTTCCGAAACTCTAAACTTCCAGATTTTGCTCCAAATGGGATCCTGGTGCGTCTCATCAAGGGACAGGGCGTTGTAAGCCGACTTTACAGAGAAAGCTCCGTTTTTGTTCCACTTCCATTGCAGGTTCCCACTTGGCACTACCTCAGTTCCTTCCTGAACTTTATCCCATGTACACTTAATGCCACTCTACAAATTCGATCCTTGCTGACGTATGTCTATCTTTGGTAGCACGTCAGACCCACACTTGTATTTATTTCGGATTACTTTCACCCAAAGGTCATCCCTGCGGCTTGAGAGTTGCCATCCAATTTTCATAGGATAGGCTTGGTTATAGAGCTTGGCGAGCCAGAGTCCCAACCCACCTCTAGACTTGGGTTGGCATATATCATCCCAAGCAACCAGTGGTACACGTTTGTGGTCCTCAGAGCTTCCCCATAAAAACTATCGGTTATTTTGGTCCAGCGCCAAACACGTGATAGCCGGGAGAAGAGATGTTTGCATGACATACCCTGGAATAGCTGTAGTAACTGATGAAATGAGAGTAGCTCTTCCTGCAGATGATAGGGATTTTATTTTCCAAGAAGAAGGCCTTGTCTTAACCTTATCCACCACATAGTGAAAAGATTCCTTCGTAACACGCTTATGGTGAAGGGGAACCCCTAGATATTTCCCCAAATCACTAGTAATGGAAAAACCAAGGGACTCACACATTTCTCTTTTCCTAATGTGATTCACATTGTCTGAGAAAAACACTTGGGTTTTATGTTGGTTGATTTTTAGCCCTGAACTGTCACAGAATGTCGTAAGGCAACTATTAACCACAGATACTTGATCCATCGATGCTTCGGCAAATAGCAAGATGTCATCCGCAAAAAATAAGTGTGAGATAGGAGGGCCCATACGAGTAAGGCGAATTGGTTTCCAAAGTCCTGATTGGGTAGCATCTTGAATAATGTGGGCCAGCCTTTCCATGCATAAGACAAATAAATATGGAGACATTGGATCCCCTTGTCGCACACCCCTTGATGAGTGAAATACCTCCGCTTTATTGCCATTCCATAGTAGTTGCATCGAAAAAGAAGATACACACTTACCAATTACCTCAACAAGGCAACTTGGGAAATTAATTTCCTGCAGGCAACTCATGAGGAAGTTCCAGATAGCTCAGTCATAGGCTTTCTCCAAGTCAATTTTAATTGCCAAATACCCCTTCTTTTGCTTCGTGGTCTGCATGGTATGGATGGCTTCTTGGGCCACAATAATGTTGTCACTACTATGACGTCCTGGCACAAAGCTACATTGGTTAGGGGCGATCACCATGGGTAAAATAGGCTTTAGATGATTCATAATAATCTTCGAGAGAGCTTTATAGATGACGTTACAAAGGCTTATCGGTCTAAGGTCCCGCATCGACTCCAAATGATCTTTCTTAGGGATGAGTACAATCAAGGTGCCACTAACCTTTTTAATGTCCTGCGGGTTAGCAAATAAATATTTCACATGATTTATAACTGATGTACCTATTGTGCTCAACTGATTCTGATAGAATAGAGCATTAAAGCCATATGGGCCCTGGGATTTCAGAGCACCCATACTGAAAATGGCGTTCTTCATTTCGATATCCGAGATCTCTCTGTTACACCATCGTAATTTATCTTCCTCAACACCAGGATAAGTCATGGAGCAAATAAACTCAGGTCTATGGAGAGAGTCCTCCGTGAGGAGGTTCGTGAAAAAACCCCCATTTCTATGATTGTAGTGGTATCATAGACCCATTCTCCTTCACCATTCTTAATTGCCTCAATACGTTTCGATTTTCACCTATGATTCACACGAGCATGAAAATAGCGAGTGTTCTGGTCTCCATACACTGACCATTCCGCTCTTGCTTTTTGAGCCCAAATAAGAGATTCCTAGAGTATAACCTCCTCAAGCTCCCTCTAAATATCTAATTGCAGAGTCTCATATTTAGGTAGCAAACCAACTCGCTCTACAATTCTATTTATTCCATCAAGACGTCTCAGGAGCTGTTTTTTCCTTCCCTCCGTATGTTTGAACACTTCTTTGTTCCATTTAGTGCACGCCAATGTGAATTGAGATATGTTGTGGAACCAATCGATATTCGAAGCCCATGAATTATGTACAAATTCATCAAACTTATCATGAAGAACCCAAGCAACAATGAAAAAAAACGGCCAGTTTGGCTTCATTGAATTTGCGTCTTTATCTAGACATAGGAGTAATGGCCTATGATCTAATTTAAAGAAAGGCAGGTGAGAAACAGATGCATTTGGGAATAAATTACACCACTGATCATTAGCAAGCACTCTATCAAGTCTTGCCTCCGAGGTGCCTCGCTTCCATGTAAATTCCGAGCCATTGAAGCCAACATCTCTCATAGCATGTGTATCAACCCATCTACTAAAATCACGATCAATGGAACATCAGAATGAGGCAGATGAGCGCCTCTCACAAAGAAGTATAGTACCATTGAAATCGCCACCTATCATCCAAGCACCTGAACCGATGGTGCTAGCCAGGAGAGATTTTCCCATAAGATTCGGCGTGAGGCATGAGACGGGCTAGCATACACCACGGTAACCGCCCACACAAGCCCAGTTGCTCCAATAACCTGCAGATGAATAAATTGGTGATGATGTTCATGAATAGAGATAGAAGTGATACTACGGTCCTAGAAGCACCAAATACCACCACTATAGCCTACACAGTCCATTAGCTCCATATTAGGAAAACCCATCTGACTCGCTCTTCTTTGAGAAACCTCCTTATTGCACCTTGTTTCCAAAATTGCAATGAAATTTAACTGGTAATGAACTTTGAGGTCATGGACAAGAGCCGGGAAGGATTTGGCTCCAGTGCCTCTAGAATTCCAAAATAGAAAATTCATTGGGAAACAGTAGTTGTGTGCTGGGGTGTGGCAACCTCCCCCAAGGTCTTATCCTGTTTGCACATAGGTAAATCCGAATGGAATTCTTGAACCAGCCCATTACTATGCTCCTGCCTAATATCCTCCATCGAGACGCACACCTTCTTTGTAAATCCCAAAGAAGTTCCAACTACAAGACTACCAGCATCCGTACTGCCCATGGTCATTCCCATCTCATTAAATATGACGGGCCCTCCACTAGATGTTGCCTTTGTAGGTTGCAATTGGGTCACCGTTCCTTATGGAGAAGGAATTATGCATGTTAGAGTCCAAGGACGCCTTACGAATTGGCCTACTAGCAGGTGGCCTATTCTCTTTTCCATTGGACTTCCCCTTGCTCGCGTTTTTCCTTTTGGACCCCACCTGAACCAATTCAACCTTGGTGGGCCCCTTTAATTTAATTTCTACTCCATTATTTCCATTCAAAATTGCATGCATAACTGTTAATTAAATAGGTAAATTTAACTTGTAACTATAACATTCTTTAAAAACCTATTTTTAACTTGTAACTGTAACATTCTTTATATATAAGAGACTGATGAGTAACTTCTCTTACTGAGAGAATGGACGGGCCACCCCACCACCACAATCACACGCTTAAATTCTCTCCACGGGAGCTAATTTGCCGAGTAACTAATAAATAAATTTACTTTTGAACATAATTTAGATTGGCTAATCCCAACTTTGCCTAATTTTAAATTGGATCATATTAAAGTACAAATTTATATATAACAATAGAGCTATCAAAATGGGCTGGACCCCACGGGACAGCCCATTAAACCCCATTTTCAGCCCTTTTATTTTTAGCCCCCATATGATGGGGTTATTTTAGGCCCTAACCCAAAATAACCCCCACTCCTATGGGGTTATAATGGGGTTAACTGCGGGCCACTTATTTTTCGCATTCTTCTCGTCCTCGACCAACCCTTCCCCAATCCACCAAGAAATAAGGAACGTTTTCCTCCGAACAACTTTTTCAAGGAAAATTGCCAGTAACAAGCAAATTCTCGGGTCAAGCTTAAGTTGTTGGCGGAAAAATTCATAACTCACCTGAAGACATTTCACGAGTGGCTGCTTATTACGTTCTCCTTTGTCTATAAGATCCCTTTCCTTTTAAGATAAAGCTTTGAAATTGTCCTGATCAGCCTCAGCTGCAAGTTGTCAACTGCAAGTTTCTTGGTCTTGGAGTGTTCTTCGAGTTGGTCAGAAGTTCTATTGTGTTCTTCATTGACGGTGACAGCCCGATTGGACGCTGGCGAAATCGATGAAGAGTTGGGGGTTGCAGGTTGTTGATTGGAGACCTCGGAATACTCCTGGGCCGTATTATATAGATCTTATAGAGCATAGGGGTCTTTAAGGGTTGAGACTTGTTGACAGTGAAGAAGACCCGAACACATCTTCCGTCTTAATGCACATCTCCTTCTTCTCCATCTACTCAGATGTTTGGACAGCAACTAACATTGAGGGTACTTTTTAGGCTTTTTCTCTTAGAGTATCAACTTCAGATTCTTCACTGTGCTTTTATAAAATATAAAATTAGTTGTTCAAGATGATTCGATATTCAAAGTTTGAATGAGCAGATCATCTGAATTATGTCTCCTGCGGTTGCAATTTTTGTACATTGGAAATACTTTTTAGGCTTTTTCTCTTAGAGTATCAACATTGTGCTGCAATAATATGAAAAGTGAGTTACCCATTTGCAATATATTGGAATCATTGCATCTATTTGGAGTGATCTTTCAGTAACTCTCATTATTTTTGCTGTGACTGCTAATAAAGCACGCCTCAGCCTATGTTCCTGATCTTGCCCTTTTTCTGTACATGCAGATCTTGTATTTTTTAGTTTTTATTTTCTGTATATAGTGAAGAACTTTCATTTTCATTCACAATTGTTTTCTAGTCTAGATTTATCTACAAAACTGAACAATCAATGAATTAACCGAACCAATTGTTATTGGTATGGAATGAATACACCTTTAACTGTCTGAAAGTTAATTCTTAGAGTTTGAGGAGGGTGCATGGGGTATTCTAAACTTTACATCCTTGAAAATCATTCATAGGAAGGTGTCAAATGAAGAATGATCTGGTTCAAGCGCATCAATTGAATAAGTTTATGTGTTTGTTATCTATTAGTGGAGAATTTGAGTTGATTTCATTGGAAATTCTGGTAATGTGTGTGCTTTAGAGGGAATAGATGTGCTCTCTCTCATGCTTTTAACTGCATCTTTGCTTGAAGCGTTTCTATAAAATGAAGTTTTGAAATTCCATGTGTTGCATCTCATCCTTTTTTGTCCTCATTTATGTCTCTTATGTTAAATGTTTTATTTACTTCTCTTCTCTTATGTTTTGTCCATGATAGGATATTTGGTTTTGTTTTATTGTTAACTTCTTTTTTGGAATCTGATTGGCGGGTTCTGTTGCCTTGAGTCCCATATATGTATTTGCACTTGTTCCATTTTGAGAAGAATTAGGGAGAACATCGTATTATGAATTGGATTACTCAAGGGACTCTTTTCACATCTTGTCAAGCTGAAATTGGATTACCAAATACTTTTGCTTTATCTTTGTCTCACTTTTGTTTTGTTTTCGTGTCAGTGGTTCCTTATTTTTTTAGTAAGTTTTTTTTTTCCTAGTGTCATGTAGGTCGGGGTCCTAGATACTTGCTTCCTAGAGCTATTGCCAGATTGAATCTCAAATCGAGCTGCAGTCCTTCTTTCAAACCCAGATCTAGCAACTAGTAAAAATCTTTAGTTTGTAGGAACTTTACAGTGATGAACTCAGAATTCAAAGAAGCTGCAGAGATGAATCAATTTTTCATGTGTTAGTCAAATGTGGATGTTACTTTTACAAACTTGCTGTGATTGTGTTATGCATAGAAACTGAAGGCTTCTGTGTTTTACTGATGGCTAATGTTGGTGCATGTAAATGCAAACAAGGTGTGTGATGCTGTTGATGGCTAATGTTATGTTTCCGTTTTTATTATACATAGTATTGAATATGACTGAATGGATGTATTGCAAATATAAAATGATTTTTGGCCCATGGGCTGGCCTTAACCTTTAGGGTTATACAATTTTTTGGCCCGTGCGGGCTGTTTAAAATGTGGGCTTTTTGGCCTTGTGGCCTTAGCTCGTAACGGGCCAGGGTGGCTCGTTTTGACAGCTCTATATAACAACAAAGCCTTATCCCAACAAGTGAGATCAACTACATGGAATCTTTATATCTATTGTTAACTAAAAAAATCAAATCATGTGGCGTAAAACCATTATCTTCCCATTGGCGACACCATTTTATTTTATCAACAATCAAATCTTTATATCTATTGTTAACTAAAAAATATCGTTCAATCATATTCAAACACTAATTGTACTCTCTGCTAAGTTGGCTAAACTCCTCTAGTGGTGTAAAACCATTATCTTCCCTCCTCCTCACATCTCCAAAACATCCTTTCCACCTTCCCAAAGAAATCATGTTATGCAATCTAGAAGTGTAGTTAATCAAGTCATCCAAATTAAACAAGTATATATAAAAATTTGCTCTGCCCAAAGTTAGGCCTTATAATTGTTAGTCAAACAAATGCTTACATAGTAAATATAGAAATCGTATCTACCTTAGTTAATTTGTCACACCGTTATTGAGTCCATTCACTCTAATATTAGAGGGTGAAATTTTAATTCATGTAAGAAATATATTTTAATTGGCAGAGACAAGGGAAGGATGAGGAGAGAGAAACTGGTGATGGTACCTTAATGAAAAAGGAGAGGGAAATTAAAGGAGGAGGAAGGAGGGTCTTATGGACTCATATCATAGAAAAACCACTGATAATGGTAGCAAACACTAGAAGACATAGTCAAAACCCTCGGCAGGAACGGTTACCGGAAGAACAACCACAACCTCAACAAATCAGGAGCCAACGATTCAGTATGAGGACTCGATTGCTCCATATCTTAACCAAGTTAGGGTGGAGATGGAGGCTGAAAAGTGGATACTGGAATCTCTCTAGCCCCTCATAACCGAGTTATCCAGCCAGTAGTCCTACCATAAGGCCCCCTTCTCGAGTTTCAAATTGAGAACACCGACATCCGCATGTTGTATAACACGCTGGGTTCATTGCTGCAATGGATGGACAAGATGGAAACTCATAATTGGATCTAGAGACAAGAGGATATCTGATGTACACAAGAGGATATGGATCGCCGTAATGCCCTCTTGAGGCAAGAGGAAGGCCGAAGAATGCAACAGTTGCTAGATGAACGTGTTGGACGGGTGGAAAACCTAGATCGTATTACAAGCCAAGATTCTGTTGGCCCTAATCAGGTTTTTATCCTCGTCTAAAATTCGGATCGAGATGTTGTTGGCCTAATCGAGTTAACTCATCAGCATCGGCTCATGTGAGTGCAAAAGTACCACACGCAAATCATGAAGAGGAAAACCTGGCCGGCCGTGACCAAGTTCAGAATTTTGGAGAGGATACCTGAAGAATGCAATTGCTAGAAGAACGCATCAGACAGCTCAAGAACCTTGCACAAAACATCGGCCGAGATGTTAGTGATCCCAGCAGGGTTAATATCACGACTACCACACAAGTAGACGCTGGCAGACCGAGGGCGAGTAATGCCAAGTAAGACTAGGCTCAAATCCTGGAGGTTCGAGTTTTGGGCCTAGCACGAGTAGGGGTACGCAACTAGTGGAAAGTCGGGATCCCGACAAAGAAGACATGATACCATTGTCGCAGAGCATTCCTAGGGTGTATGCAAAAATGTATGGTAGAGAGGGAGTTCGAAGTTCTTTCTCGAACGAGATCAGGACCGCTACGTATCCTAAAGGCTTGGATTCTAAGGAACTGCCGAAGTATGACGGGACTCAGGACCCGTAAATCCATACCAACAATTTCAACATGGAAATCATGGTGAAAGTATTTGAAGGGCACATCATACCCTGGCTGTTTGCAGGGACTTTGCGAGGAGCCTCGCAGATATGGTTTCATTCACTATGGGAAAATTCGATCCGGGATATGGAGAGTTTCGAGCAGAATTTTTTGTTGAATTTTGCAACAAGCAGAAAACAACCTAAATCCGAGTTCCAACTTGACTAGGTGAAACAATCACCTGGGGAGACCCTACAGAAGTACTTAGATTGTTTCAAAGACACGGCTTTGCAAGTACCAGGGTTGAAGGAAGATGTGCATCTACATCTGGCCATAGCCGGCCTGGATACCTCGTCCTGGTTAAAGAAGTCTATCATGAAAGGTCGTGTCAACTAGTTGACGGACTTCCAAGATCGGTCTAAACAATGTTTGGAATTGGAACAGATGGAGGTTGCAAGCCGTTTGACAAAAGAAAAGGCTAAAAGCCCACCTCCAAATGGAAAGGAACAACATGGCGGAAATAAACAAGATTTTCGTGGGCATTTCTCAGATGCTATGTCCCGAGGAAGTAGGGTAGAAGGAAAGCACGAGAATTATACACCTCTAAAAGTATCTCGGGAGCAGCTCTGGAAGGAGGTATCCTTGACGGAAAAGAAAAAGGTTGAGCGACCTCGGCCCCTTCAGCATAATGCCACACTAGATAAATCTCGGTATTGCAAATTTTATGACCAACATGGGCATACAACAGAGCAATGCTGGGACTTGAGAGATGCAATTATGAAGTTTATTTGGGAAGGAAAACTCTGAAAATATGTTATCTAGACCTAAAGGCAGACAAATAACAAGCGCCCAGGGGGACGATGCAAGAGCCTGCTCCCAGAGAAGAAAAGAAGGGACCAAAAGAAGAAAGCGGAAGATAGTGAGGACGAGTTTCTTGACTCTAAATATGACTGCAATGTCATCAGCGGAGGCTTCAGAGGCGGAAGAGACTCGGTGAGTCAAAGAAAAAAGTACCTGAGGGAGGTCCTCTCCGTTAAGGACCATCCGGAGTTCAAGAAAGATTCCACAAAGCCAGAACCTCTTGTACCCTATAATACCAGAGATGACTTAGAGGATGTAACGCCAGGCCATCATAATGGGTTGGTAATCACAGGAACAGTAGTAAACTACTGGGTTAAGAAGATTTTTGTTTATAATGGTAGTGCAATGGATATCATTCTTTGGGACGCATTCAAGTTCATGAGGTTTGACTTAGAAGACTTAAAGCCATGCAAGACAACCTTGACAGGTTTCAATGGGCAAGATACTTGTCCCAAAGGATATATAGACCTTAAGTTGACTTTAGGGACTAAGGAGGTGTTTATATCGGAGCGTGTCAAGTTCATCGTGGCCGACTTCCCATCCTCATACAATATCATCTTGGGGCGGCCTACCATACATAACTGGGATATGCTGGTGTCTTCAAAGCATCAGAAGTTGAAGCTAGTGAACAAGAAGAATGAAGTTGTAACTGTAAAGGGTGACCAAAAGGAGTCCCACAGTGCTACTTCGAGATTGTCAGAGAAAGCAAGGATGATCTGTCCTCTTCACCTCGGACTACTAAAGTAAAAGGTTTGGGTAAGGGGAAAGCTATTAGTTCTCTATGTGTTTTGATGATAACTGATAATTGTAAACCCAAATTGAAGTTTGTCTTTGGTAAGTTGAAAAACTTACTGTCAAAGACAAACTCGAGTTTTGAATGTAAAACTCGAGTTTGGACTTGACAGAGAGTAGCTCAATTTTTATGAACTAAGCAAAACTCCAGTTTGTGTAGGCAAACTCGAGTTAATGAAATACAGAGAGCACTTAAGTTTTTCACATTAAAGAAAACTCTAGTCTAGTTTTATAAACTCGAGTTTATACCAAACAGAGACTTTTCAATATTTGCTCAAGTAAGCAAAACTACAGTTTGTGTAGGCAAACTCGAGTTTTGGTCATACAAAGAGCTTCCAATATTTTGAGCATAAGAAGACTCCAGTTTTGATATGCAAACTCCAGTTTGCTCCTAGCCAAGTATCTCTCAACGATTTTCAAATTTCAAGAAAACTCTAGTTTAGCTTTGTAAACTCTAGTTTTCACTTGCCGAGAGCTCCCTAAGTTTCCCTCGTCAAGGAAACTCTAGTTTTGCATAGAAAACTCCAGTTTTCATTTGCCAATGAGTTTTCAAGTTTTCCAAGTATTTAAGGAAATTCGAGTTTAGTTTTGCAAACTCGAGTTTATATCAGGTCGAGAGCTTTGCTCTATTTTGTGCCTTTGAAAACTCCAATTTTGAGCTTTTGGACTTAAACATGTTTTTTAATATAAAAGTCCAAAACTCTAGTTAATTACTAATGAACTCGAGTTTTGATCATATTCAAAATATGCTTCAAAGATCAAATCGCGACGTTCTTCTTTGGATGAAGTAAACTCAATTTTATGTTGTAAACTCTAGTTTAGGCTTCTGAAGGAAAGTTGCAAACTCTAGTTTGGATGAACAAACTCGAGTTTGTGTCACAGAGTTTGAAAATCAAATTGCACGAATTTGTGAAATCTTCATGTTTGATTTTAATACTTCTTATCATCACTCATTACTATTCCTAACTATGTTTAATCAGTTTGCTAGTGAGTTTCAGATGGTTTAAAGAATATTAAATGAAGATTTAGCTTAAAGCAAAAAGTGACGTCAACACATTTATTGCAAGTCCAGAAAGCTTGCATCCTTTTGGACAATTATTCTACACTCGTTGCAAAGATATTAATGTTTTCTTTCCCTATCCAGTAGCTGCTATTCCAACAGACTAAATTCAAGGGAAGTCAACCATAAACTTCTGTGGAACTGGATTAACTGAAGGGTAGAGAGAGAAGAGACCAAAGTGTTCCCAATTAACTCAACAATGTGTCCAATGGCTACATTGATCAATCCAACGGTCATTTAATGCTTTCTTTATATATAAGGAGTTGTATTCAAGTCTTCTCAACAACCAATCTGCAGAAAACGAAAATCATTCAAGTTTCCAACTACTCTTTCAGTTTTCTAATGTAAAGTATCTTTTGATACATTTGTACCTCAGTGTTCATTATAATCTGCTCTTAAAGAGAGTTCATTTATTGAAATCATTTATTGTAAGAATCTCAAGTCAAGGGGACTTGGAGATTGGGAATATCAGTGTACAGCTTGTAAGGGGGAATGTATCCTATTAAGAGGATAACTTTCAAGTGCAGAGTGTGTAACTAATTTTGTGAGTTAGTGAAATACCTAGAGTGTCTGGGGACTGGATGTAGGTCAAGGATTTAGATCGAACCAGTATAAATCCTCTTGTGTCAAGCCTTTCTTCTTCTCCTTTGTTCTGCTCTGTTTTCCTATCTATTTACAGAGTATTTTAAAAAGATTTTTAAAATCCCTAATTCGCCCCCTTCTTGGTGAGTTGCTCCATTTACAAAAGCTATGTGTCTGAAGAAGTTAGTCCATTTGGTAGAGCTCGATTTACGAGAGGAAGATACAATCCAGAGAACTAAACCAAATGGAGAAATGGAAGACTTTGTCCTAGGCGTAAAGCCAGGGCAAACAACCAAAGTGGGCAAAGCACTGGACCCCGAGGTTTGTGTAGAGTTGGAAGACTTGTTGAAGAAAACCAAGGAAGTGTTTGCATGGAAACCGTTCGAGATACCCGGGATAGACCCCAAATTTTGCTGCCGTAGGTCAGCAATCCCTCTGGGATCAACCCCAGTGGCTTAAAAGAAGGAAGCATGGCTCGGAGGGAGGAGTGGGCCTGGAAGAGCATGTGAAGGAGTTGCTGGAAGCCGATTTTATTTGGGAAGTCCAATACACTACGTGGCTTTCCAACGTAGTCATGGTTAAGAAGCCAAATAGCAAGTAGAGGGTCTGCACGAATTATAAAGATTTAAATAAGGTATGTCCTAATGACGCCCTTCCAATGCCTAGCATAGACTAGTTCGTGGATAATTCCTCTAGTTTTCAACTCCTCTCTTTTATGGATGCATATTCAAGGTACAATCAAATTGCCATGCACCCTGAGGATTAAGAGAAGACGGCTTTCATAACTGAGAAGGAAAACTATTGCTACAATATGATGCCCTTTGGTCAGAAGAATGCAGGGGCAACGTACTAGAGAATGATGACTAGGGTGTTCGAAGACCAGCTGGGGAGGAATGTGGAGGTATACATTGATGACATGATTGTCAAGTTGGTAGAGCCGGTGAACCATGTTTGGGATTTACAGTAGACATTTGATAAGTTGCGAGCTTATCGGATTCGGCTAAACTTGGCCAAATGTGCATTTAGAGTCCTATCCGGCAAATTCCTAGGTTTCTTGCTTACCAATTGAGGAATTGAAGCTAGATAAGTGCCAAGCCGTGTTAGATATAAGGGCTCCAGAAATAAAAAAGAAGTGTAGCAGCCAACAGGGAGATTGGCTGCCCTAACTCGGTTTTTACCCAAGTTGGCCGAGAATTCGTTGCCTTTTTTCAAGTTATTAAAGAAGGAGGCCCAAGCCGAATTGAACTTGGAGTGCAAGGTGGCCTTCACAAAAATAAAATGGTGCTTGGCAACCCCATCAGTTTTGTCCAGACCAGAGCCAGGGGAAACTTTGATCCTATACTTATCAGTGGGTGAAGAAGCAATAAACATCGTGTTGGTTCGAGAGCCAAAAGATGGTCAAGTGCCAGTATACTTTGTAAGTCGGGCCTTACAAGGCTCAGAGCTGAGATACCAGAAAATTGAGAAGATGGCCTTTGCTTTACTTACCACGGCAAGACAACTCCCCTTATACTTTCACGGCCACCCAATTATAGTCAGGACAAATTAGCCAATTCAGCAAGTGCTCCACAAGCCAGACCTAGCGGACAGGATGATTAGCTGGGCAATAGAGTTGTCAGAATTCGACATCACATATGAAGCTTGGCACACCATTAAATCACAAGCGTTGGCCGATTTCCTAATGGAATTAACCCCGTTAGACACATGATTAATGAGACCGCAGAGGCATGGAAGGTGTTTGTGGACGGCTCATCAAATACCAAGGGAAGTGGACCCAGGGTCATCGTGGAAAGCCCATAAGGAGTTTCTATGGAATTTTCTCTCCAACTTGACTTCCCTACCTCTAATAATCAGGACGAATATGAAGCCTTTATCGCTGATTTGATGCAGGCTAAGGAAAGTGGAGCTAAGAGAGTGCACATATCTATAGATTCTTAGCTTGTGGCATCCCAGATAGAAGGAACTTACCAAGCTAAGGGCCTTTTGCTGATTAAGTACTTGGGAAAGGTTAAAGAGATTATGACAGAATTTGATGAGGTGACAATCGTGCATATCCCAAGAGGAGAAAATACTAGGGTCGATATCTTGTCCAAGTTGGCAAGTACCAAGAGCCCTAGAAATCATCAAACGATCATTCGACAAAGTTTGTTAGAATCGAGCTGTGTGATGATAACCTTAGAAGCCGGCGATTAGAGAAAACCAATTGCCAGTTATCTCGAGAGGGGAATCCTTCCCGACGAATCAATTGAAGCAAAGAAGTTGATGAGAACAACGACCTTATATGCGATGATAGATGATCAGTTATACCGCAAAGGTTTGCAAACCCCAATGTTGAAGTGCCTTAACTCAGGCAAAGCTGAGTAAGTTTTGGCTGAGCTCCATGAAGGAATCAACGGACAACACATGGGTGCCAAGGCGCTAGCTCGGAAGGTTGTGCGAGCTAGTTACTATTGGCCTATAATGGCAGCAGATGCTAAAGACCATGTCCAAAAATGTGGTAGTTGCCAAAGGCATTTTAAGATAATATTGTCTCCCCCAGTAGAGTTGAAATCTATCTCGCCTCTATGACCATTTTATAAATGGGGCATGGATTTGTTGGGTCCATTCAAGGTGGCCCTAGGACAGCTGCAATGGTTCATTGTAGCCATGGATTATTTTACCAAGTGGATAGAGATGGAACCACTAGTAACGATCACCTTGGCTCAGGTACCAAAATTCCTCAGAAGAGATATTATATCCCGATTCGAGATCCCAGCGGAGATAATCATAGACAACGGATCCCAGTTTATTGATAAGCGTTTCCAAGAGATGATATCTGACTTCCACATCAAGCAACACTTTGCCTCTGTGTAACATCTGCAATCCATCGGGCAGGCTAAGGCTACCAACAAAATCATTATAGATGGATTGAGAAAGAGGATGGAGGAGGCAAAGTCCAATTAGGTCGAGCAGCTATACTCCATTTTATGGGGATATCAGACAAGCATTCAAATGGCAACGGAGGAAACCCCGTTTAGGCTGACATATGGATGCGAAGCAATGATCCCGATAGAAATTGGGGAACCCTCATGGAGGAGAATTAAGGCTCTACATGAGGAGGATGAGAATAGCGAAGCAATTGTGGTAGAGTTGAACTTAATAGATGAAGCCAGGATCATGGCACATTGTCGATATATGGCTACAAAACAACTCATGGCAACATGATACAATAGGAAAGTGAGACCCTGATTGTTTGAGAAAAGCGATTTAGTCCTTCAAAGAGTTGACATAGGCAATAAGAATGCCTGCGACAGGAAACTTGCTGCAAACTGGGAAGGCCCATACCGGATCAGAGAGAATCTTGGCAAAGGAGCTTATATACTTGAGACGCTAAAGAAAAAGGTGGTCAAGAGAACATGAAACGTGGATAAGCTGAAAACCTACTAAATTTGAAGCCAAGTTCCACAAAGAGGCGACATAGTCGCGAGTCTATTTTGAGGTGACGTTGTCGCGAGCCTATATAAAATTTCTTGATTGGGATTATTTTGAGGCAACATTGTCGCGAGTCTATGTAAATTCCTACAGGAATCATTTGTGACAGCAATGCCGCCAAATCTATTATCATGTATGAATCCAGGGTAAACAAATCTGTTTTCAGAAATCATGTTGCGACGGCTATACCAAGTCTATTATCATGTATGAATCCAAGGTAAACAAACTTGCTTTCAGAAATCATGTTGCGACGGCAATGCCGCCAAGTCTATTATCATGTATGAATCCGGGGTAAACAAACTTGTTTTTAGAAATCATGTTCCGACGGCTACGCGACCAAGTCTATTAAACAAATGAATTCAAGGTAAAGAAATCCGAGGTCAATTAATGAAGCTGTTGCTAAAGGCCTATGAAGCTGGCACATAACAAAGTCGTCTCGGATAATGAAGTAAACCGTTACATCGGCCCTGATCAAGTCGAATTGTTAAAGCTTTGGTTATAGAAAACTAAACTTGAACATGTGACGAGTTTACTGTTATTCCAGATTTAGTTTTGATCAAACATGCAAGAGCAATGTGAGGGGTTAGCAAAAATCCTCATAAGTACAACAAATACAATGCGAAAGTCTAACTTGGATAGAGACTCGGGTTCGGAAAGCAATAAGAAAATATTCAATATGCGCAAAGTGTAAGTACTTTTCATTAAAGTAGAACTATTTACATGATGTTGATGTAGGAATGCTTAACGAATAGAAATATATTTGGAGCCAAGTTATAACCTCGGAGAAGAATTGTTAAGAAAGCAAACAAAAGGCTTCAAGAAGGAAGTGTCCTGAACTCCATGGAGGAAGGCGTTTATCAACCAAAAATGGAGACTAGAGTTGCGTATGAGCCTGTGCTTAGTGCATTTCAGGCAGGAGGAGCTTCTTCATCTTTGTCTTCATGTTGACCAGGTGGGATTAGTTTCCCATTCTTGCTGACAAAAGCTTGGTAGTCCATCCTCGAGGTGCTCAAAATGACGTTAGGATTTAAAACCCGGATTTGGGCCACGACATTATCAAAAGGTTGCACTACGGTGCTGGCATATTCAATTAGCTCAACCTTGTCACCATCGAGTTCCACTTCCTTTGTCTTCAGCAAGGTTTGAAGTTGGGCCGCCTTAGCCTGAGCCTTCTACAAAAGTTTCACGTCAGAGTGATGAACTTCTCCCAGGTGAAGAAGCTCTGAATTTGCTACTTTCAGCTTTCCCTCGACCATGGACAAGCTCGTCTTGAGCAGAGCACCTCCTTATGAAATCTGTCTTTCTCAGCGTTGGAAGCCTGCAATTACTCTCGAGCCTTATCCCTCTCCTCAATGATCTTCCTCAAATTGGCATTATCCTGCAGGGCAATAAGCTCTTGCTTGAGTTGTTCTCTCTCCTTTGTAACTTGGAGCAAAGTGGCATTAGTTACGGCATATATGTTTTCTAGCACCGCCTATGGCCGGAGTAGAACGATGGCCCTAAAACCATGTTCTTCCAATTCTGTGATCCTTTTCCCCTTGGCCTTAGTGAGGGTCGATGGAGCTTGAAGTCGTGGAGGAGGACGAATAACGTTGAGGACCTCCTTGGTCACCCCAGTCTACTAGAGGATTCCACTGGACAACACATTGTGGGTAAGCAGAGTTTCCACGGAGGCCGGGAGGAAGTTGTGGTAGGGGTTGGAGTAGCAAAAGGTGGAGCATCCATGGCCTTTTTGCCTTTGGATTTCTTTGAAGGCTCTTCACCAGATCTCATCCCGTCTTTGGGCGCTGAACGCTTCCGGGAAGCTCCAGAGGTAGCGGCCTCTTTACTAGGTGCGGTGTTTGGAGCCGCTTTGGGGCTACCTGAGGTTAGAGCGGCTTGGTCAGTCCCAGGAGCCAAAGCAATCTCTGGAATCCGTTTAAAGACTTGCAGAAAGTCTGGCTTCCCCATATCTCGGTCTACAAAACAAAAAAGCAAAGTATTAGTTATTTGGTTAGGAAAGACCAAAGAATATGCAACGTTGCACAGTAAAAAATATTCGTACTCGCTGTTAATTGTTTTCTAATCAAAGGTGTGGGGATATAGGCAGCCAAGTCCATAAGGTTATCCTTCGTACTAGCAAGCTTCAAAAGGGTTATTACGGCCTCATCCTCATCGTTAGAAAGACTATTTGATGATGGGGCAAAGGCTTTAAGTGAAAGGTTGCGATGACCAATATAGCAATACAAGGGGAATCATTCCTTAACTTCCACGAATTTAGAAGTTTGAAGGAACCAAGGTAGTTGCTCGGGTTCGGCAACAACCTTAAGAAAGGCAAGCTTGAAGTTTTTCCATGAGTCAGTAAAAGGCTTAAAAAGCCTACGAATGCAGACACTTCAGAGAGAGGTCCAGCCAAACCATGTCGTGGTTCCTTTGGCGATGACATGGGTTTCTAATGGGGCAAAGAATAAGCAAAAAACTGGAACAATGCAGGCAATATCTAGCTCTTTGTAGAAATTCTTAAAGGCAATGGCAAACGCCTAGCCATTGGGATAAAGTTGAGAGGGAGCAAGATGTAAGTGGTTAAGGAGGCATATTTGGAAGTTGGTGAAGGGGAACTGCAGGCCAAGTCGGGTAATAATATCTCGGTAAAAGTATAAAAAGTGGGGATCTTTATCACTCGATCGACAGGAGGTGACCGACTCATCTACTTGGGGCAAACGTATGGCATATCCTTCTCCACCTAGGACGACATGCACAACCTCCTCTACATTCATCGTACTATTAATGCGTGTCACTGCACTACTAACTAATGGGCTCAGAGTATTGGGAACTTGGGAGGAGCTGGAAGAGCCTGACGCTCCCATCATAGATTGTTCGGTATGGTGTGAAGGCGAGGCCATCTATACCTATCATAAAGGAAAAGGGTAAAAGTCAGAATCTGGGAGTATACCTAACACAATAGAGCTATCTCGACGAGAATCAAAAGGTGTCGGGCCGGGATGACTCAAATTGACTGAAGCCGGAGTGGCTTGAGGAGTAAGGTTATGCCGGTAGTTGCCCAGAACTAAGTCGGCCTCCCTTTCACAACCAAATCTAACAAGATCAATGCTTTCATAGCAGCACTTATCGCAAGGCATTGGGCCCCGAGTTTGATAAACCGAGATAGGGGTACTTTGACCTAAGTTTGGGCTTGAGGATGGATGGGAAGAAGGTCCTGAGGCAATAATGTTTGTCTAGGTTGCAGGAATTAGTGTTTGAAGATTTTTTCTACTCCCACTTCACTTGGGTTTACCTAGCAGGTCTTCTTGTTTAGATTTCTTAAGTCAAGCTATAAACCAGAACCAGTATTTCTATTAGTCGGAGAGTTTTTTTAAAAAAAATTATCTCTCTATCTTCTTTGGGGATTGGCCTACCATACATATCTAAGGGTATGTCGGGATTTTGATCCATTAGGGCTGATGAAGAGAAAAGGAATGCTGCCAGTGGTTTCAAACCCAAGAAACCCAGAAAATTAGGAAATTGGTATTTTGGCGAGTGCAGTCGAATAAGAAGAAGAAAAAGTAATGCGAAAATGAAGGAAGCGGGGAAACAGTGAAAAGTACCTGATTTTGGTAAAAGTTGAAGAAGGCTAAGAAAGCTTTTGTGAGAAGAGAGCTTTTCGTAAGGACAAGTTTACTTTGGGAAGGCAAAGAACTCCTGAGCGTAAAGTGGTAAAACGAAGAAGCATGCGGGAATATATAGACGTTGTGAATTTGAAGAGTCAGGGGTAGTAACGTCAACATGATTGGACATTAGCTTTAAAACCCTAAAAGGTGCAATGATGACTGATATGAAATGATGTGAACATTAAATGCGCACAAGTATCAAAGGCGGCAGAAGTGGTCAATCCGCGTGAAGCGACGATTCACGCCATGATGTAGCTAGGTATACAGTTGTCAGTGACAATGCGAATGGACTCCATTCGCATGCTACTTTTTTATGGCAACGTGGATTGGGGGTAGCATGTGGCAGGGATAAGAGAATCTGACAACTTGGATTCAAAGATGCAAGCATAAATCCCAGCTGACATAAAAATGATTCTTCAGTCATATCCAACTCGGCATGCATGCCAAGGGGCAGGTTGAAGATAAACTCGAATATAAAAGCTGGGATTTATCATCAATTAATCTTGGCAACCATATATGGGGGCAAATCTCGAGAGAACTTTGGAGTTCTTAGATTTCAATGAAACTCAGAGAGCATCTAAGTAGAAATCAGAAGAATCAAATTGTAGAACTTGGATGCACAAAGTCCGAGTTAGGAAGTCGATAAATCTCGGTAGATCAGAAACCTGAAATATTGAGCTTGGGGGCAACTATCACAGACTCATATAATGGGCCTGACAGATATGTGGCCCAATAAGAGTGCTTTATGGAAGTATCCCTCCATAATCAGGTAAAATGCTAATTACCCTATGATCATGCCCATAATCATGGAAAGTATAGGTAGTGGAGTTGTAATACCCGAGATTTTATTATTGAATTTTATTTTAGTTTCGAGCACGAAACTTGTTTTAAGGAGGGTAGAATGTAATACCCCGGATTTTTAATAATAATAATAATAATATAGTAAAAATTAATAATATTGTATTGTTTGTGTGGTAATCATATTATTTTGTTAATAGTATTATTAGATTGGTTAAGACTAGATCCTAGATTCTAGGAGTTAGTTATATCAGATTATAGTTGGTTAAGATTAGACCCAAGATCTTAGGAGTTAGTTATATCATATTATTATGGGAATTCTATGCATTATTTATTAAACCATTATCTTATTATTATATTAGATATAGATATATTATATCATATCTTAAGATTAGATATAGATATATTATGTCCTAGGATATTATATCTTAACTGTTTTGATTTATTTTGATTTGATTAGATTTTATTAGATTATAGGATTAGCTCTAGGTTTGCCTATATAAAGGCCCGTATGTATTCTCTTTGATTTAGAGATTAAGATTTATGAATTCAGATTATTCAGATTAATTTCTCTCCCTCAAATTATTCCACAACACCCGATACTTTTCCCTGCCGCTATACTCTCGTTCTTCTAGGAGGTTAGCAAACACGGAGACCAGGTAATTCTAATTCCCATGAGTAGGTTAGTTTTATGTTAATTTCGATAGGTAATCCTAATTCCTGGAACAATAGGAATTAATACTGAATACGTGCATAAATACATTTTCTTGCTTTTCAATTTGCGCGAATAGCCCTCTACAAAGTGGTTTGATATTGAATATGGGACGCCCTGTGTTGCATTGCCGCGGGTTTTCAATTGTGATGATTGAATTGAATATATATGGATTTGCCTCTTCTCGGTTTGCGTGTCGGTTTCCTTTGCAACATCATTTAACCTATTCAGTGTACATGAACATGGCCCTGTGCGTGATACTCTCATCAATTATGATATATATTATAGATAATACAATACACTATATTAACCTAGATACTAGTTATGCGCCTGTGCAATGTTATATTATTTAATTCCTTTTTATTTCCTTTTTTATATAATATCTCTTGCACAATAAAATAAGATATGAATAGATTTTATATCAAAATATCTCTGTATCCTATATTTAATTAATTAATAGGAAAATAAATAAAAGATAATTAAATAATAAAGATAATTTAGGAGTTTATTTTGTGTGTGTTTTAAAACAACTAAACAGTGGGAGGATAGCTTTGGGATGGTACCTCCCAAGGTGATGAACACAACTTTTGGGCTTTATGCCACCGATGTGAAAAGATAGTATCCGTTCTTCCCAAAGTGGTGTCTAGCAGGTTTCCGGGACACTAGTAGCAACTTTGGGAAGAGGTGTGCACACTAGGAAGATATATTTATATGTTTATGGCCAATTGATGATTGTGACTGGCAAGTTTTCGGGTCACAGGGTAGACTGGTAGGTTTCCGGGTCTACCATGGTTCTCTTCCCACTAAATTAAATGGACTGGCAGGTTTCCGGGTCCAAATGAAATTAAATTAAATTTAAAAAAAATATTAATATATATAATGAATGATATTTGATTCAGTGTGAATATATGTATGTATATGTATATATATGACGAATCTTGGACTTGTTATTTGATTAAATCACTATGTAATTATATATTTGATTTTATTAATATATTTGAGTCATATAAATTGTGTTTTAATTAGAATTACCAGCTTTTGCTGATGTATGTGTTCATGGGCTGCGACGATCCTTCGAGGGAGCAGATTTTCAGTGAAACAGGTTTCAAAGTTGGGCTGTTGGGGCTAGCAGTGAGAAGTGATGAAGAATAATGAGCAATTCTAGCTAGTTTTATTTTATTTTATTTTATTTATGCTTTTAAATAAAATACTTTTATTTAAGTTTGGATTTATGTTATTGTAATAAGTAGCCTTGCACTTGTCCTAGTACAAGTGCGGCGGTAACACTCCCCAAGGTTTTTGTTTCGAATTTCATTAATTTATTTATGAAAATTATTTAAATTTTTGTTATTATAACGGTTAGAAATTTGGGGTGTTACAGGAGTAGGTATGATCGTTAGTGGAGCAGGGACGTGCAGTCCATACAACCAGTAGACTGAAACCCTAAGTGACCTCTATAAATAGGAGATTACCCACCAGGTGCACTCTCTCCATTCTCTATTGAATTACTTACATTCAGTTTCACTGTGCACATACCCCACCCAATTGGCGAAAGCTTGCATATCGTGTGGCATAATGATCATTAGACACTCTCTGTTATCTTCCTCATAGATAACATTGAGTAAGCTTCATCTCTTTAGTATTTAAATGATAGATACCTTAGGGAATCCATTTGATTGAATATAAATCACTCGTTAGTCTATTGAGGCTAGGCACTTGTGTTCTACAACAGGACAGAGGGTCATCAGATAAAAAATATAGATGGGAGATGGGCGAGAAGAGAGAGAAATTTAAAAATATTTTACAAATGGTGATTAAATTAGGGAGAATGATAGAAAAAGAGCTTTAAAATTGTAAAATCTCAAATCAGATTTGTTGTCAAGAGTTGATAAGAAAATGACGAACCTCAATAAACAATCAACAACTCATTTTTTGGAAAATATTTGATTTAGAATTTTGAAATTGTGTTTTCTCTCATTTTCCCATTAAATTATAAAATTCATACCTTAAAAAGTATTTTTCGCCAAGAAGTGCATTGAAATGGTACATTTTTTTTTTAGTAAAAAGAAAATCAAAATTAAAATTTTTCCCTAAAATATATAAAATAAGTAGTATGAAGAAAATAAAACACATTTACCAACACAGGTTGGTCTTTTTAGAAACAAAAGAAAATAGATATTTTTCTTTTTTTTTTAGCGAAGAACGTACGCCACTCATTTTGTAATATCCGCACTTACCTTTGACTTGCAAACTTTTGCACCGGAAGGGCAAGACACGGCAGATAGACATGACTCGGATGGGGCCTGGTAAACTTGTTTCATCCAGTGGTGAAGGTCATAAATGTAAACTATGTTTATTAGGCTAGTGGATTCTGGGTTTCTCAAAGGAAATCGGTATATGTCAACCCCATATTGCAGAAGAGTGGGCTGTCATGGAAGGCTTGCAATTTGTGTGGGATTTGGGATTCAAGAAGGTGATTATTGAGTCTGATGCGATGGAGGTAATCAAGCTGATCTTAGATAACAACTACTCCGCTGGCAGCCTGATTGTGTCTAAGATCAGAGAGTTGCTGATGAGCCTTCAGTATATCCCTCGCGCTACAAATCAGGTTGTTGATGCTCTAACTAAATGGGGTATATCAGTCAGAAATTTTAGATGTATGCCCATCTCACTTGAGATGTTGAATACATCATGAGTGCTTGGGATTAATTTCTCTTATGTTTGACGTTTCGGTGTTAATATAGGCCTTGGCCATCATTCTTATCAAAAATAAATAAATAAATAAAATATATATATATATATATTATATTTATCATTGTTCCCTTTATTAATTCTCTCTACAATAATTAAATACAAAAATAACTTTAACAATGCACTCATGTATTCTGTAGAGTATTACTTGCTGCTTTAGAGAAATTCATTACGTCAACACACAAAATTTATGTTGTTTTTAATAAATAATTTTTAGCATTTTTTAATAATATTTTCATGAAATTACTCGTTATTAAGTTTTTGCCTCCATAAAATAGTCTAAGTGAAATATCAATCTCAACGTTTTATTCTTCGCTAGCAAAAAAAGCTTGAGCTTCCATTTGTATTCTACCCAATTAATAGATCTTCATTTAATACAAAAATTCACCTAAAAAAGACCAAGAATAAAATAAATGAAATTCTACAGATAAAAACTTCATTTTAAATTCATGATGGTAAAACGAATAATTCTGAATTCATTAAGGTACACTCTATAAATATCAACATAAGGTATATCTAAATGGATATTTGGTGGCTAGGATATCGGGGCTTCGAATCACAGGGCCCAAGCCATATCAACATAAGGTACACTTTATAAATACAGAGGTCAAGCCTTAAAGTACATAGATTCTACGCTCTAACTCTAGACTATTTACATATAGTCACACAGAGCGACACCCCACCCCTTTGGCTAAACGCCTATTGGTATTCTCGAACTACGTGGACTTTGATCCCTCTACAGGGTACGTAGGCCTTAGGAATTGCCCCTAAGTCAAGTCCGAACATCCGATAAATCCTGTTCTTGGACAGAACATTGGTGCCGACCTTGGGGAACCGTAAATTTCGATTCCTGCGACCAAAGATGGTCAATACTAGAAGCAGCAATTAGATGGCTTTGCACGGGCATTCCTGAAAATCCACCGTAGCAAAAACTGTAGTAGCCTGTGAAAAGATTTAGAGAAATAATTGTTGTTTGAGCAACGACTTCATATGGGTTTCCTTTTAACTCTCCATGTGTCCACATGATAAGAAGATAATGAGAAGGATTATCATCTACTCCCAGAGCAACGATTTTGGTTTTGAGCTGCTTCACATGAGTTTTCTTATAATTCTCCTTGTATCCACATGACGAGAAAATAGTTGGAAGGATTGCCAGGTTCTCTCTTTGGGAATTCTTTTAAGAGGGGGTGTATATCAGGAAGTACATAAACCATACATTTAGTCCTTAAACGAGCCAGACTTTTCAACTCTGGCATAAATTTAGATGCTCTATTTGGATCATAAGCTTCCACATAATGAGAAGATAGTATGAAGATCATGATCATCTCTCCTCGAGAACACAGGATCGTTATCCTCTCTCCTTGGGAACCCAGACTTTTCAACTCTAGCATAAATTTAGATGCTCTATTTGGATCATAAACTTCCACATGACGAAAAGATAGTATGAATGATCATCATCCTCTCTCATCGAGAACCCAGGATCATCATCCTCTCTCCTCGAGAACCCAGGATCATCATCCTCTCTTCTCGGGACCTAGGATCGTCATCCTCTCTCCTTGGGAACCAGACTTTTCAATTCTGTCATAAATTTAGATGCTCTATTGGGATCATAAAGCAACCACAACATTTGAACTCTCCATGCCATTTAGTCCAAAGGAGTTATTTTTACGACTCGGGGATGCAAGGAAGTCAATAATAGGATCACACTACTTTATGTTTGCCTTTGCTATATCTGCTTTGTGTTTGTCTTTTCTATATTATTCACATTAGAAAAAGTTGGCAGATTACTAAAACCCTCCAAACATATAGCAATAGCGTTTGATCTCATTGAATTATTATTTCTTCTATCAAAATTGTTGAGGCAGGGCAAACGAGTACATTGAGATAGCCGAGGTTGTTGTTAAGCTGAGGCTGATTCAACGCGTCTCGACTCCATCACGATAGTCGAGGTTGATGATACATCGAGATGAGGAGGTGCCGAGACGCCGAGACGCTAGCTTGTAACTCCAGTGAGGGCAAAAAGGTGCTAGAATTATGGATTTGGGGTCACGTCCTCATTCTAGAGGAGGATTATGAAGGCGCTCCCCGACATCTCTTAGCAGTTTCTCTCTATAAACGACATCAACGGCTGCTTCTACTTGGTCACTCATGAACCATTATTTTATCTCCCTGAGGCTAATGCTAACCATTAGTCCCACTAGCTCCGACAATTCTGCATAACTGCATCAATTTTTCCTCATCAACACTACCCACCAACCGTTTCCCATCAATATGAAGAGAGGCACAATCACTTGCATTTATTGCAGTAGATGTAATAGCCCCATTAGGTTCTTTAGTGTTCTTGTTGCAAAAGCTGCAATCCCTCCAACCAGTTTCTTCACGATGAAATTGACTACAGAAAATGGATGCCTCATGGGTAGATATGGAATCAAGAGTGTCAAGCTTGCATTCGGTTGGAATTCCGCAACTATTACAATATTGAGCAAATCCACGCCAGGGTATACTTTGAGTGCATGTCGAGATGTACTCTCGGCTAGGATTTGTATTTCCCTTTTCTGGATCTAGTTGTTTCCTGGCAGGGCAAACGAGCAAATGGAGAACTTCGTCAAGCATTTATTGAGCAAAAGTGTCATGCTGTAGTAACTCCCTAAGCTACATCCAGATGAGCATCACCCTCTTTATCTCATAAATGCTCAATCTTTGCTTATTATCAATTATCTATAAACATGTATGGAGTCGGACCTGGTTAACTGAATCTAGTTAACGTTCAGGATCTGCGTAAAGTTTTGAAGGCGGATCCGGTTACACCAAATCTGGTTAAAATCCGGGATCCGTGTAAATTCTTGTGACTAAGGAGAAAAGGCGGACTCGATTACACCAAATCTGGTTAAAATCTGGGCTTCGTGATAATTTTTGAAGGTGGACCCGATTACACTGAACTCCAATTAAAATCCGGGCTTCACGTAAAAACGAAAAAAGGGGTTACGACACCCATAATCGAAAAAAGGGTTACGACACCCATAAGGGAATCTCGGGTTACGACACCCATCTCGGATAAGCAAATTCTGAGTTACAACATCATGGATAAACAAATTTAGGAAAAATTTTGGGAAGAGTCCACCTCTAAAAGAGAAAGAAGACGGACCCGGTTACACTTAATACAGTTAAAACCCGGGCTTTGTGGAAAGTTTTACAGGAAGCGAAAAGAAGCCGGACCTTGGTTACATTGCATTCCAGTTAAAATCTGGGATCCGTGCAAGTTAAGTCCGTACTCCTTAATTGGACCCTGGACACATTGAAGATTATACAATTAAATCTGCGCTCTTTAATTGGACCCCGGATAAACTGAAAATTATACAATTGACTCCATGCACGCTCTTTAAACGGACACCGTATAAAGAATTCCTCAGTGGAAATTCAAATGCTTCACTATCGATAGTCAAGGATATTACACCGAGGTCATTACACCCGGTCAGAAATAAAATACACCAAGGTCATTACGCCCGATCATGAATATTACATCAAGGTCTCTAAACCCGGTCATAAATACAACACATATAGATGGATTACACCAGGGCTAACCTGCCCAAGTTAAGAGCTCGGCGAAATTGCCATTACTGGCCTTCATGAAATTGACGCGTCAACGCTCACCCGAGATTAGAAGACGAATTGTCATTCCGACCCTGTTCAAGTCAAAATTTTTAAGCTTTGTGTTTCAAACACCACAGCTGGACATGTGACAGTTTGCCCTTCTCTCGGTTATGATCCCAACCTACAGAACCGGAACTCAGTAGTGCGGTTAAAATGAAAACCCTACGCGGTTTAAATAAACACCCTTTGCAGTTAAAAAAGATAACCCTACCACAAATTCCCAGACTTCAAGTCTGGAAGAAAACGTAGATCTACATAATCACATACCTTGGCCTGGTCATTCAAAAGAACTTTGAACAGTTCATATAATCAACTTAACTGTTGAAGTGAAGATTAACCTCGGACATAAGATCTAGGTTAAATAGTCAATGCACCCTGGAAGCCCAAAGCCCTTGACTGCCAGGCTGGGGGGAACAAGACAAGTATGGCATTGTAAAGCCATCAGCGACATAAGGCCGATTCATTCCTTTTCAGGATAATTTAGATTGATGGAAATCGGTGTTGCAGCAAACAAACCCGGAAATCTAGATGATTGAAGAAGAGATCCCGGCGATCATGAAAAGAAACAAACGAAGTTTCAAACTTCAATTAACCTGGACTACATGTCTGGGGGCAATTCAATCAAAATACAAGTAAATTCGGGGTCCGTTGAAACTCGAATAGAAACTTCATCAAAATCCAACAAGTTGTAGCAACTCGGATACGATATCCAGGTTCATAACAGATCCACCTCGTCAACCCATAGCCCTAGACTGCCAGGCTGGAGGGCAACTACCATACAATTGTCGATGGTGTTAAAATAACTAACGGAAGCCCTCACTGGGTTATTTGATTCTTCAAATGCCATCCCAATTGCTTGAATGTTGCTAGTGAAAAAGCACGTTCACCATCAATTGAAGTCGAGGCAAGCGAAAACAAAGAACGAGGGAAAGGCAAATAGATCCCACCTTGGGAAAAAACCTATCACCTAAACAAGCAAATGGTAGCAGAATATGAATGAATCCGAATTCGTCAAGACTCAAACAAAAGCAAATCAAGCTGGAACAACTCGGATACAAAAGATCCCGACCTCGAAGTTAGGCAAACCGCCTCGACATTACCTTGGATTTTTTAGACATTACCTCGGATCTTTGGGTAAATGACTTTAATAGCCGAGATCAACACCTAGATTCAAATGTAGACAAACCATCTCGGCACTACTCAGGATCTTTGAGACAAGACCTCTGATCTTCAAAGTAAGCCACTTTGATAGGCAGGATCAACGAAATTCAGTTAAGCATTGTAAGGCCCATGATAGTAAAGCTTGGCTAATGAAACCGACTGGGGGCAAAATACATCCCGGCAACTCAGAAGCTTGAACTACCGGGCTAGGGGGCAACTGTTACGGATCTGTATAAGGCCCATACTCAATGTATGGCCCAACTAGGAACATACAGCATATTAGGATCTACCTACAATATAGGAGGATCTTATCTTGGCGATAATCTAGGTATATCTAAATGGATATTTGGTGGCTAGGATATCAGGGCTTCGAATCACAGGGCCCAAGCCAAATCAACCTAAAGTACACTCTATAAATACTGACGTCAAGCCTTAAGGTACACAGGTTCTACGCTCTAACTCTAGACTATTTACATACAGTCACACAGAGTACATACCCCACCCCTTTGGCTAAACGCCTATTGGTGTTCTCGAACTACGTGGACTTTAATCCCTTTACAGGTAACGTAGGCCCTAGGCATCACCCCTAAGTCAAGTCGGAACATTCGATAAATCCTGTTCTTGGATAGAACAATAGGTAAGGACTAGTTTCATTGATTTTTCCCACAAAGTTTGAAATGTCTTGATCAATCCCAAATTTCATGGGAAGTTATTGTGGAAGGTACTATTCTATTATATGCAGTTCAATCCGACTAGCTAGCTAAAAAACTCACATGAAGAGTCTAATATCAAAAGGGTTAAATATCATTTTTGCCATGGAAGTATTGGATAGGGGGCATTCAGCACCCGGAAGTTTTTTCGATATCTTTTTTGCCCCAGAAGTTTACAAAAAAGAGTAAATATGCCCCGGAATTTTTTTTTTTAGAAACAAAGTTGTCCCAGAAGTTTTTTTTAGGAGCAAATTTTTGTAAACTATTGCGGTAAAAATGATACCAAAAATGATCAATCCAATAGTCAAAATCAACCGGTGGGCAATATTGCTACGTTTGTAAACTTACGGGGCAAATAAGATACCAAAAAAACTTTCAGGAGCTGGGAGCTCCAAAACCAAAACTTCCGTGGCAAAATTGGTATTTATCCCATATCAAAACATCAAGATTATTATATAAAACCCGTCATTTATTACAGGGAAATCCTAATTAATTCCAACTAAAATATCAAAATCCAAATTTAAGCCTATATTTTTAACAAATTCGTAATCAGGCCAAGATTCCTAACCAAGAATTTATGAATATTGTTAAAAGACTAAAATGGCCTTTTGTAGTTAAAAAGGAAAATTGGAGGTAATCAAATCCTAATAATTTTGGTTTTAATTATTTTAACTAAATTCAAGTGAGACTTTTCCTGAGTTTCTATTTTTTTTTATTTGATTGTTGGGTTAAGGGGAAATTTTGCTTCAGAAGTTTTCATTGAGGGGCAATTTTTTTACAGAAGTTTTTTAGGGGACAGTTTTGCCCTAAAATAGTAAAAAATGGAGCATTTTTGCCATGATCCTTATCCTAGTTAATTTTGACTGTTAGTTGGACAAATATGCTGGGCTAACGGTTCACATGTCATCCATGTCATTTTTGTTAAGATGTAAACACTAATAGTTTATGTTTCATCTACTTCATCATATTTCAAAATTAGATATAAAACTTTTGGTATAAATTTTCATACTGACAAAAATGATGTGAATGACATATGAAATGTCAGCTTAGCATATTTGATCAACTAACAGTCATGTCATTTTTGTTAAGATGTAAACGCTAAAAGTCCATGTGCCATCTACTTCATCATATTTCAAAATTAGATATAGAACTTTTGGGACAAATTTGCACATTAACAAAAATGATGTGAATGACATGTGAATTGTCAGCTTAACATATTTGGTCAACTAACAGTTAAAATTAACTAGGATAACCTGTTGGAAATTATGCCCTTGGGACAAGTCATTGTACCTTAGATATTTATGCTATTTAAGGAATTCTTTTTAAGTTATCATTTACGTTTGCATGTTTGTATTGATAACTGTATCCCTGGATATATCTTATAGATTATCCTAAATGTCTCTGGTCGGTCATCTACGCGGAAGTGAAGATGAGATAAAACCAATATGACTTTGATGAGGTATGGAGATACGAATCAAAGTCATGGGCACTTGTAAGAGTACAAGGTATTGGACTGACCCACTATGAGAAAGCTGCATGGATTAAGTCATAAGCTTATCTCATGTATAACCGCGTCACAACGCCCTATGACCTGAGATCATCATGGATTCCTACATGATGAGTCATTGACCTTTGACATAGTCAAAAGTCACCTTTAACCGAGTGATGATAAAGGCTGGGATCGGGATCAGTGGTTTTCATGCGGAGGAATGTGAATGGTCAAGATGGAATTTGTCCCTCACATTTGTAAAGAGATAATACTAGGCCCCTCGATGAGTGAGTCTAAGAAATGTATGGCCATACTGTGGTGGAAAGGAGTTTCCATTTCACTTATTAGACTACTCGAGAATCGAGAAAGTAGTGGTCAAGAACAGGAAGTTGACATTATCTATGCCTCATCCTTGACCAAATTATCGCGTGACAAAAGGGACGTGACATGGTTGTACGATAGGTTGTATCGTGTCATCGATCCCATGTGAATTGGGTAGTCGCAATGTCTTGCTAGAGGCCGCTTGCGACTTGTGGGCTGATAAAGTGTTGGCCCACCGCCAATCTCATATGGGCCTGCTGGGTCGCACACAAGAATAATCCAACACGGGTAAAAGTGTCCAGATTCATTGAATCTCAAATTAATCTGAGATTAAATGAACACTGAATTTAATCTAGGATAAATATATATATATATATATATATATATATATATATATGTATGTATATATATAATTCGAAATTAATATATATAATATTTGTTTTGTATTTAATTTATTTGATAAATTAAATATCTGAAACAAATAAAGATATTGTATCTCATTTAATTTCGAATAAAGATATCGTATATCTGTTTAATATTAAATTGAGATATAGTATCTCAGATTTAATTAAATAGATAGATATCATTTCTCGGATTTAATTTATAAAGATAAGTTAAATCAAAAGGCTTTTAATTTAAATTTGATCTAAATTCAAGATTCGGATTTCAAATCTGGCTTTTAATATATTAGATTAGATCTATGAGATAGATTTAATTAATATATTATCCAGATTCAAAATTTGAATTTCAAAATTAATGAGGATTAATTTTGATTATATAATACGCCTATCGGATTTAGAAAAACCTACGGGAGTTTTAGTCTAGCGTATTACAGAAAGCCACGAGAAACCCTAGAGTGAAAAATTGAGAGAGACGCACAAGAGGCGCTAGCACGCTGCTGTAGCCGTGTTCGGGGATTGTTCGTGTGGATACCGGTAGAGGAAGTTCTAAGAGTCGTCTTCTGCTGATTGAGAAGGTAGCCCACCTGTTCAAAGAGAACGAGACGCGGATGAGTTCAATATAAGGTATGATTCGGGTTCCTTAACTCTGATTTAAACACACATGAGTGATCCTCAGAACGGGACTCGTAAGAAAATTTTAATCTGCTGTGTGTACGGATCCTAACATAACCGTCATGGCAAAACTGCTCCCAAAAACTTTCATAGCAAAATTACCCCTTGGTAAAAACTTCCAAGACAAAAATGCCCCTTAACCCTTGATTGTTTTATGACCTAGGGAGTTTTTCATTGGGTTGAGCTGAAGATTAATGGGAAAATTGAACCTAGGTGTCGAGTAAGGAAAAATACGAAAAAATGGTCATTTGAAATCTGAAAATTGTGGTTAAGCCCCGCATGACTTTCTTGCAATATTTTTTATATTTGAAAAGACGCAAATGACCCCATGGAATAAATAGACTTGTCAACACAGGCAAATGAACTTGATAATATAGGCACATGGACTTGTAAACACATGCACATGAATTTGTCAACACAAACATATGAACTTATCAACATAGGCACAAGAGGGTATTTGTGTCTTTTCACATATAAAATATATTACAAAAAAGTCTCACAGGACTTCCCACGACAATTTATATTTTTTTCGCACGAGACTTGTGAAACCTGAGACATTTCCATGTAATAAGGAGTGTCCCGGCCTTCACCCCACCACCACATCCACCAGGTTTTGAAAAAATACAAAACCACGCGTTAAATTCTCACTCCATAAATGATAGCCAATGAGCTTTTTTGACTAATATTAGATTAAATTTACATTTATTTTATTCAAGACAAACGATATTAAATAAAAACAAGTTGTACAAGTTTCCTCCCGTCAGTTCCCCCAAACTAAACGGGCCCTTAAGGAAGAGAATCTTTAATTTCGTCGTCCCTGCCCCGTCATCAATGAAAGCCTCAGCAAATCTTATATTTCCCTTCGCTCATCAGCCTGTGAGCGTAAAAAGCTTTAATTTCCCCATCCTCTCTGAGTTGATCAGCTTTAATTTCCTCATATACAAAGCTTTAAAGTTTAATTGTACATGTATATGTATGTATGTAAAACACCTCACACAATAAAAATTATATTTATCTTTACATAAAGAAAACAAAATCAATTGTGGTTGAGCTGTGGACGAGAATTAAAAGCAAAGCTTCATATTTGTATGACCAATGGAGGGGAGAACCAAAAGGACCAATGTCCCAGCAATAAGCAGGCCACCAGTTTAGATGTTCATCAATTCTTTCAACTTCATTACCATGGCGTAGAATTTATATCAGCAAGTTTCAAGACACTGAGTTGTGTTTATAATTTTCTGCATATTGTATATGTGAGACGATGATATTGTAGTGTGATAATGTGATGTTTTATTATACTTGTCATGAATAAATTGTTGAATTGTGGACTTAGAAAATGATGCATGCCGCACCTCCTTTCAGCTTTTTTTAATTGCATACTAATGCGTAGAGACACAAATAAAAGGGATGTTGAAACAGAATAAAGGACAACCTGAGAAGGGTGTGTACGTAGTTTATGGGTAACACAACACATTCTAATAAACCATTGTAATTTGTGAAGAAATCAATCAAAGGCATATAACCCTAGCTTTATGACAAAGACGTAGCAAGGAGAAGTGGAAGCTATTAACAATTTATGAAACCATCTCCCAATTGAAGAGAACTAGAAGATCAATTTAATAGTACTGGCAGTGCCTCTTTCTTTCTTTCTTTCTTTCTTTGAGCCAAGTTTATCCCATTTATGGTGAGAGAACGACTTCCCAAATCAGAACTTCTGATTTAAAATTTGTATTTGTGGAATTGAATGAATTTGGACTCTGGACAGCGCAGTAAATGCATACCTCGTATCATCACTGTGGACGGAGAGTGAACGGCTAAGATTGTTGGGAGTAAATTTGAAAGAAAAATAAAGCTTCCATATTAAGAGAGGCTCTCAATCTTCCATAATATATATAGATAGATATATTGGCGTGGGTCTCATATTTTGTGCAAGGTATGAAAAGGGAGTTGTCTCGGTATAACTTAAAATAATAATAATAATAATAAAGAAATACAGAAAATAGATTAGAAAATAGTTCATATAGAATTGTTAAAATTGGATGAGACCATGGGAATGGAGACCAGATTTTAATAAAAGGACCAAACAAAAAATAGCCAAAAAAATTTTACCCAGAAAAAAGTACAAAATAAAAATACCCTTGAAGAATGGTATCCATAATTGTTTGTCATCAATTAGCCCCACCCCCAATTTTATATCCTTTCTGTGAAAACTTAGCTTCTTGATAAGCTGAACCATGCAAGCAATTTTTATTTCATGAGAAACTTCTTCACAAATAAACTCAAAACACCAAGCCAGCTGTGACATATATATAGTCAAGTATACAAATCTAAGGTGAATGAAGGGAAATATGTTAACAATAATCATTTTATAATTTATCCGATGTATATAATTCATTTTTTAAATAAGCATTTACTATCTTTTTATCTAACTATGGCATTAATGATACTCCTTTTGGAAATTATTAACGCGTTCTCTTGTTGAACAGTCACATGACCAACCTTTTGAAAGGAAAAAGAGAAAAAAAGGTGCTGGCCATTTGATACGAATCAAATACATGACCAATACGTAAAGTGGCCCTGAATCAAATATCAGGATATAAACTGTCCAAAAGAAAAGAAAGAGAATGCAACCCAAATTAACATGGTACTCCCTCCTATTCTTTTTATAAAATCTGATAATTAAATTATATGGTTTAAAAGAAAAAAGGTTAAAATTGATTATAATTAATAAATATGTAGGAAATGAACTATTTTTTTCAAGGACGCCCTTATCTATAAGGGGCAAATATATAGAATCCTAGTGAGAGAAAGTATGAAATGGAATGTATTATGGAAAAAAAAAAAAGTAGAAAGATTAAGATTAATTAACGGGAAATTGATAAAAATATATCTATTTTTTTTGCTCTAGAAAACCGCATTACCAACACAAAATCAAATATCTTGTGTGGTTCTTATGCTAGTAATAAATGCATTTAATTCTATATAATGGGACCGTATATATCATACTGGAGATCTTTTCCACTAATGGGACCATATATTTATTACTCATTCTTTACCTATTTTGATTAGATTAAGGAAATGTTAAGTTATTTAATATGACATATATTTTTTAAAACATCTTAGTCACATTCTTTAAGTCCCTTATTTCCTCTCTTTCTTGATTATTATTGAGAGAACATCAATCAATAAGGGTAATAAGGGTAAATTAGGTAAAGATTAATAAATACGAAAATTTTATCTTATATCTAAGACTAAAATCAATTTTCCAAATATATCTTGTATTAAGTAGCAGAATTATTATCAATTCATGAAAGAAATATATTTGTGATTAACAAAATATCAAATAGAGCATAGATAATGGAGAGTATAATAAGACAACATCACATTATCCCAAAATATCATCATTATATAACAAATATAATGTTCACCAAGAACACGACTCACTGTAGCAAATAATATATCATAGCAGGTTTTAAGAGTTGGCGCTTATTTGGATTAGTGTCTTATAAGCACTTTCCCACAATATCATCATTATATCGATAAATACAATATTTTAATTAAAGTCTAAACTGGTAGCCGTACTGCAACATTGCCGTTTGGGGTTATCATCCACATCCACAGCTCATATAAACTTAAGACTATGCTCCTCCACAGACTAGATATATATGAAATCATATTTCTACCTGTCCTTACTATTTTCTTATGGTTAAAGTACATGAACAACACCATTAACCAGCCAACGAGCACAAATAATTCTAGATAGCGGGGAAGCAACAACGAAATTAGTGCAACGTAAGCCAAACTTCCTGAGGCAAACGTTACCTTAGCACAGAGAGTAGCAGTTGGGGAGTGCCTCTGAACTCTTCCATAGTATTCAATTCCACAACAACAGACAAGTAAAGCTATAATGCAAATCCATACGCCTTCAAGGTGTTCCTCCAAAGGTGATGTATTGTAGAAGTCCATTTGAACAATCGCGACTGTCACAGGAAACAGAATTCCGAACATGATAGTCCAAGGAATTGACCTATACAACTATCAAACTAATTAGAAGTTTCATAATGGCAACACCAAACACTAAAAGAAAAAGGCGGAAACTTTTTTTTTTTGGTCGTCTAGAACCATGGTTTTGATTTCTCTAAAAACATAGTTTTCTCATAAGCCATTTTTTAACAATATCAGAAACTATTCTATAAAATCTATTCTTTTAAATCACCTTTTTCTTAAAAAAAACTTTTTCTCAAAAAGTTATTGTCCAATAACCAATTCAAAACACAATACTAAGCCATCGAGCACATAGACCCCAAGCAAACGGCGTTTAACAAATACGTGGCCAACGGTGTCACTGGGTGTTATACGTAGGAACAAGAGGGAATTTCCTGATGCTTCATCTCCCAGAAACTTTTCTGGCAGCATTTCAATTATCTCAAGAGAGGAAATAATATCGCCCTAGAAAAAGAAGCTCAAGCTCATCATTCGCGTCGGCAAACTCCGATATGGGTACCGTGAGTGCCGCATCTGGTGGAGCAGAACCCATCGACGGCCATGTCGGTGTCTTTCTGGAACCTCCGAGACACTTTTCCGGCATCGTTTCAATTATCTCAAGAGAGTAAATAATATCGCCCCAGAAAAAGAAGCTCAAGCTCATCATCCGCCTCGGCAAACTCCGATATGGGTACCGTACTACAGTGAGTGCTGCACCTGGTGGAACAAAGCCCATTGACAGCCACGTAGGCAGCCATGAGAAGCACGTACCGAGGTAATGTGATCGAGTGCCGCACCTGGTGGAGCACAACCCATCGATGGCCATGTCAGTGTCTTTCTGAACCTCGGAGAAACTTTTCCGGCATCATTTCAATTATCTCAAGAGAGGAAATAATATCGTCTCAGACAAAGAAGCTCAAACTCATCATCTGCCTCACCAAACTCCGGGGTACCATGAGGGCCGCACCTGGTGGAGCAGAACCCATCGGAGGCCATGTCGGTGTCTTTCTGACCACCCCTGTTGCAAGCTTGGTAACTTGCTGAGTGGTGAGAGATTGCCCTTGGAGTAGGTGTCGTCGAGGACTTGGGATTTGGGAAGGAAGCGAATATTCAAGTTACAGTTACAATCTTACAGTTACAAAGTTATAAATTAAGTGATAAGATCGTTAACTTGAGACCAAAATCAAGCAGTGAGACATGAGATCCAGAAACTTTTCATGAAGGGGAAATATTTGATGGAGAAAGTTAATTAATTGAATAATATCAACACTTCAAATCAGTTCTCAAAATTAAATGGAAAAGAAAGTTTGAAGACTTACATGAGTGAAACTGGCATGACTTTGATATGGTTGTTCCTCTCCTAGCTAGCAGTTCGAGCAAAGAACAGAGACGAAGAATATTGTTTGGTATCTGACTAGGGTGAAAAGAATGAGAGAGATAGGGTCTATTTATCCTTGCCAGTTAAGTTCGTGTAGGGTTTAGGCCTTTAACGGAGTCATCAGCATCCCTGGTAGGCCTGTAACGGAGTCATCAGCACCACCGTCTATTTTGTCCACATATTTGTTCACCTCAAATGGCGTAGTGGTCTCACAAAAGGGAATCAGTTTCCTTGCCGTGGTGAATCCAGAGAACCTATAGATCGGCTTCCGTGGGCCACAAACCTGTTCAACGCGTTCTTTTTTTTTTTTTTTAGAAAAAGAAAAAATGAAATTAATAAAATAAAGATTTGTAAAGTAGTGTAGAAAGTAGATAGGACAAGAAGATTGAGCCAAAAAAAAAAAAGATTTAGGATAAAATTGATATTTTTTTTAATTATGATTTATAAAGGAGTGTTTGGTTTTCAGTTCATACTTGATTTTGACATATATTCGAGGTTTGGACAATTTTTTAAAGGAAAATCCTGAATTTGTCTTTTATAATTGATTATGATTTCTAGCAACTCCAAAAATTTATAATGAAATTTGCTTATAAGAATGGATTATCAAAGGTTGCTTGATTGAATAGCTTCTGGTAGACCAAAGTTTTAGCTCAAAAGCAAGTTTACATACGTTAAGAAGGGTGTTTGAATATTTTTAACAAAAACCAAGGGTGTGTTTGACATATATAAGTATATACTCCCCCCAGTTCCATTTATGAGATGTCATTTAGAAAGTATTTGTAATCCTTTTTTTGTAAACTGTTTTTGATACTTTTATCGAGCGTTAATTTTTTTTTTCCCATTTATGTTCATATTTAATATTTTTCCGCAGATATTTGTGCCATTTAGTCATTTTAACTACACATATATGATCTTTCATAAATCATAACCTCAGCTGAGTCAAAAGCAAGTCTAACATGGCGTGCGGGTTGCCCATTCTATAACAAATGTTTGAATCATCAATTAGTGAAGTATCTTAGCAACCTTATAAGGGATAATTATGAGATATGTGTTTTAATTTCAGGACAAAAGAAAAAGAAAATCCAATGACTTTGATGATATCGGGTTGAACTTAGATTCTTTAAACGGGTCCCATTACAGAATTTGACTGTGTAATAAGATATATATATATACTTATTTCGGGCCCAATTTATGTATCAGGACAACATTTTTGTTTCGTGTAGGGTGTAGGGAGTAGGGAGTAGGGAGTCATAACGTCAACGGAGTCATCAGCATCCCTGGTAGGCCTTTAACGGAGTCATCAGCACCACCGTTTATTTTGTCCATATTTGTTTACCTCAAATGGCGTAGACTCACAAAAGGGTATCAGTTTCCTTCCCATGGTGAATCCAGACAGCCTATAGATCGGCTTCCGTGGGCCACAAACCTGTTCAACGCGTGCTTCTTCTTCTTCTTTTTTTTTTAAAAAAAATTATATATATATATATATATATATATATATATATAAAAGGACGCGTTAATAATTTCCAAAAGGAGTATCACTAATGCCATACTTACATGAAAAGATAGTAAATGCTTATTTAAAAAATGAATTATATACATCGGATAAATTATAAAATGATTATTGTTAACATATTTCCTCCATTAACCTTAGATTTGTATACTTGACTATATATACATGTCACAGCTGGCTTGGTGTTTTTGAGTTTGTTTGTGAAGTTTCTCATGAAATAAAATTAAATTGCTTGCATGGTTCAGCTTATCAAGAAGCTAAGTTTTCCCAGAAAGTATATAAAATTGGGGGTGGGGCTAATTGATGAGCAACAATTATAAAATGATTATTGTTAACATATTTCCCTCCATTACTTGACGGCGAACATCGTCTAAAATTTATTACTAAATTTAGCTATAATAATGACACCAAAATTAATTTGGGTACAAGTTTCTTGACAAAAGTCCCATTAAGGGCAGCAAACTAAATTTTAGTACTATATTCTTAGAAAGTTAAAGAGTATATAATTGATCGTTTTTCCAACAATTTTGGACAAAATAATGCCATCCAAAATAATTTAATGAAACGTTTATAAGAAAAATTCCAAACCAATTAATTAAATCTCGTACAACACATTAATGCCAGGCTTTCATCTCAAAGCTGGTCACACACGCGTGCATTTTTAACTCCATCACTCACTTTGTGGTGTACGGTGGGGATAAAGATGAAATAATACTATCTCCGGTCCTAATTATAAGAGCTAGTTGATTTTCTTTGGAGAGGTTAAGGAAGCTAAATAAGTTAGTTAATCATTTCATATATTATGTTTTCTTAGATTATATATTAGTTTATTAGTCAAACTATTTATTTTAAAGAAAAAAATAAAAATAAAAATACTCTAAACTAATTTAATTAGTTTCCTTAATCTCTCCAAAAAAGTCAACTAGCTTTTATAATTAAGGACGGAGGGAGTACCTTCCAAAGGAGAAGAAAATCAAATATCTTAATTACCAAAGCCAAGACATCTCTGACTCTCATCTTCTTTTAATTGGGAAAATTAGTTACAATGATTAAACTCACAGAATGTGAAAGAAAAGTTACCGAATCCTGACATCCAGATTCCGAATTTAAAATTTTCCACAAATATTATTAGTGCCCTTTTATAACCATTTTTCTCTTTATATTATATATATATATATATATATATGTATAAATGATCTTTCATAACCTCAGCTCAATTAAAAGCAAGTCTAACATGGCGTGCCGGTTGCCCATTCTATAACAAATGTTCGAATTATCAATGAGTGACGTATCTTATTAGCAACCTTATAAGGGAAAATTATGAGATGTGTGTTTTAATTTCAGGGCAAAAGAAAAAGAAAATCCAATGACTTTTGTTGCCCATTCACATTACAGGAATTGACTGTGTAATAAGATACCTATTTCAGGGCCAGTTTATGTATATATTTCAGGACGTCATTTTTGTTTCGTTTTCACATTGTATGGGTGGGCCATGATTCTTATCAACAAAAGAACGTACGCGTTGATAATTAATCTCCAAAATAAAGTTGTATCCCAAAATGCATGCATGTGCGCACACATGTTGAATCATTTAATTATCTAAATGCCATACTTAGATAAAAAGATTGTAAAGGCTTATTTAAAAAGTCAATTATATAAATCGAATAAATTATAAAATGATTATTGTTAACATATTTCCCTCCATTACTTTAGATTTGTATACTTATATGCCACAGTTGGCTTGGTGTTTTGAGTTTATTTGTGAAGTTTCTCATGAAAGAAAAATTGCTTGAATGGTTCAGCTTATTAACAAGTTTTCACAGAAAGTATATAAAATTGGGGGTGGGGCTAATTGATGAGAAACAATTATGGTACGTACCATTCTTCAAGGGTATTTTTATTTTGTACTTTTAAAAAAATTTTGTTTGGCTACTTTTTGTCTGGTCCTTTTATTATAATCTGGTCTCCATTCCCATGGTCTCTAACAATTTTATATGAACTATTTTCTAAGCCGTTTTCTTTCTTTCTGTATTGTTTTTCTAAGTTATACCAATTCAACTCCCTTTTCATTCCTTGCCCAAAATATTATACCCACGCCTATATATCTATCAATGTATATTAACCACAAATGATTTTTCATGCATTGCATGTAGTATCTATATATATGGCTTATAAACGAACCAATTTCTCACAAGGGGAGCAAAAAAAAAAAAAACTAGAAAGTATCATATGAGAAAACAGTCTGTATTATATAAGTGAATTTGCAATCTCACATTAATTTGGAGGGTTCATCTAAACTAGTTTGAAGGATATCACTTGCCATCACTTAAGTTTTTGGGGTACAAAAGATTTTGAAGGAAGAGAAAAAACCTTTTTGAGTCAAATTTAAAAAAACTTAGAAAAGTGGGGTTATAAAAATTTAACAAAGAAAAGATGTAAGATAAAACAGTAAACAAAATTAGAATTTTTAACCCCACTTGTCTAAAGCAGTACAGGGAAGTTGTACATAGTAAAATCACTAAAAAAGGGTTAATTTAAACAATCCTCCCTAGCTTGGAAATTGAGAGCCATCACCCCCACTTAGAGCCAGAAAATCGGGTTAAGCTCGTCAGATCAGCTAGTTTAAGCCCTAGCTTATTAAGGGCCGGGTTTGAAAAATTGACCAAATATTTTGAAATTGGCTCTGTAGGGCATCAGGCCCACCCGTTAAGCCCTTTTCACTGTAGATTTATGGGGATTCATAATGCAAGGGATGACTAATGGCTGGGAGAATTAAATTAAAAAAGAAGGAAAATTAAGAGAAAAATATTGGCTGCCGACTGTTAAATTGAGATAATTACCTCATGATTATTGCCTTTCAACCGCAAGTAAATCCCACAGCACCACCTGTTGCCTCAACCACCTCACCCTAATTTTAATCAATATATAATCATATATGCCCCTTAACTATTTTTGTTCATTATGAGTATGTGATGCTAATTACGTGCTTGTTTCTATGGGGTACAGTGTAGAAGGCATATTCCTTTTATGTACTCGTACAATGATACTTTTCCAGCTTTGTGTGAATAGTAGTTTGATTCGTTCTCATAAGTATATTATTTTTACGGACATCATCATTTGTGGTCAAATTTTTGTTGCTATATCAACTTATAAATCAAATATGTATGTTTTCTGTAACAAATCAAATTCCTAGTACTGCACTATGTATGTTTTCTGTAACAAATCAAATTCCTAGTACTGCACTAATTGTTACTAACTAACTCTTACTATTTTTTTAAAGTTGTCACATAAGATATGATAAAAGTTAGATTGTACAACATGATTTATATTTGGATTTAATTTTGGAAAGGAAGGTGGGATCCAATATCATTTCTTTATGAGGTATTTGATTTTTTCTCTCTTCATTTCTTTATGAGTTATCTGATTCCCAACTCTACCCCCACCTCTCTTTTTTCTTTTTTTCTTTTTTTTTTAAGGGAAAGTTTTAAATGCATTAAAAAACAAAAGTATATAAACAAGAAATATATATATATATATATATATATATATATATATATATATATATATATATATATTCACGAATCATGTGAACATTGATAATGTAATAAGAAAGACAATTATTTTACAAACATGTCATTTAAAAAAGTAAAGTTAAGTGCTGTTAAAAATACAGCTACATAAATTATAATGAAAGGTAGGCACTCAATAAGTTCAAGTACATATATTTTAATAACAAACGTATATTATAATAAAAATAATTACAATGTCATCCTTTTATGCCTTATTTTTTGAAATTCCATCATAATTGTCTTATTATTAATTCTATCAAATACATCTTTTTCAATATAAGGTATTAAATAATCATTTAATCATTCATGTCACATCCGATTACAAAGTGTAGTCTGATATATTAAGGGTGGACAATCATTCAAACATGTATTAATTTTTTTAGGGGGGAAAAAAAACCAAATCCCCCAATTTAAGGGTGGGCACTTGCCCCCCTTCCCCCAAAAAAAATACCTAGATTCGCGGTTGCATATATAGTCCATCTAATATTTATTATAAGACACCAACAAGTAAATATGTTTGGTCCTTTTTATAAGGCATTTGCTTGTTCTTAAAGAGTATTAATCATTTTTTTTCCATATATGTCTCTAATTAATAAGAGTAGTGAGTGAGTGTAATAATTAATATGATATTAAAGTTTAGTGCAATTTCTAGGGATAATATTGAAATTTTTTTAAATTTAGGACAACTTTATTGACTTTAACTATTTTTATTGATTTATGAGAATTATTAGTTAGTACTCCCTCCGGTCCTAATTATAAGACATAGTTGACTTTTCTAGAGGGATTAAGGAAGCTAATTAAATTCTTTAAAGTATTTTTATTTATATTTTTTTCTTCAAATTATTTAATTGGACTAATAAACTAAGGGGTTTACATTTCTTATGTTGCATGGGAAGAAGAAGATTCATACGCACACATAAAATGGTGGACCCACATCTTTTTTATATTAAAAAAATCAAGCATGAAAATGGTGGGACTCACATTTTTTTGTATTTCTGACATGAGGATATACTTCTTCTACAACATGAGAAGTGTATTTCCCATAAACTAGTATATAATCTAAGGATTAATAATATATGAAATGATTAAATAATTTATTTAATTTTTTTAACCTCTAAAAAAAAATCAACTATGTCTTATGGTAATCCTTTATAATAAAGATCAGAGAGAGGGAGTATACACACACGCCCACCAGCATCAACGAAAAGAAGGGGAGGTGATTAGTAAATGAGTTTTTTTTTTTAAAAAAAAAAATCATATATATACACACTCAACCAGAGAGAGAAAAAGGCTTGGCTATCGGGAAGAAATAAGAGAGGTTTATGGTAAACATATATGTTATAATGAATAAAAAATACATATGTGCTTTGATCAGAAGAACACCCAACAGTAAGTGCTTTTTTGAGATGTAAAAATGACAATGTAGTTACAAATTAAGTGCAAAAATATCATTTGACTGTTAAATTTGACTTTTTTCGCTGACTAGACGATGATGTGGTTTTCAAGATACAAAAATACACATGTAATTTGGTCAAAATAGCGCTTAACACCAAGTGCTTCTTTTGTTTTATTGTTTTTTTATAATTTTATTATTTTGATTTCTCATTAACTTATTAATATTAACTAAATAAAAAATTTAAATATTAATTAAATAAAAAATTCATTATTATTTTTTTAATAATAATAATAATACTAATAATAATAATATAAACTGAATCTTAATACTTAATAATATTAACATAATTTGATTTTTTAGTTGAATTCACAAAAAATAAAAAATAAAATTATCTTAAAGAACAAAATGTTTGTTATGTTTAATAGTTTTAGTTTGGTCTGTATTTGTATTAACTCTGTTCTTTCTTCCCAAAATTACCTAAAGCCTATGGTTTTTTGAATCAATTGTAGATATTATGCCAATAATGCATGTACTTTTTTTCTTTTAGCTGCCTATGTTTTTTTTGAATCAATTGTAGATATTATGCCAATAATGTATGTACTCTTTTTTCTCCTAGCTTTAATCAGATAAACTGCTGTAAGTTTTCGATGAGATCCTTAATTTGAATACTAATGTATAAATATATTTCTAAATTTATTAAATTCAATATAGAAATATGCTAAATATATAATTTAGAAATATAAATAAATTAGAAATCAATATTTATATTCTATTTTCAATATTTCAAAAATGAAAAATAAATAAAAAATAATTGTATTCTATTTATGTTGATTATATTATATTATTATAATAATAAATATTGTTAATAAAAAAAATTCAAACAAAGAAAAGAAAGCTACGTCATCGTCCAATCAACATAAAAAGTCAAACTAACGGTCAAACAGTATTTTGCACCTAAAAACATTACTTAGTGTTGAGCGCTCTTAAGGACAAACCACATGTGTACTTTTGTACCTTTAAAAGCTACGTTATCATCCAGTCAGTAAAAAAAAGTCAAACTTAACAGTCAAAGTCAAATCTAACGTTTAAACATTATTTTTGCACATAATTTATAACCACGTAATTACTTTTGCACCTCAAAAAAGCACTTATTGCTGGCGCCCCTCTGACCAAAACACATTTGTATTTTTTCACTTTAACTTAAGTAATTTACAATATGATCCATACTAATTACATTAAACTCTAATATTATATTAATTATTACTCTCACCTACTATTCTTATTAATTATGGACATACATGGAAAAAAGCAATTAATGCGCTTTGAAAACAAGTAAATGCCTTATAAAAAAGACTAAATATAATTGTTAGTTGATATCTTATAATAAAAATAAAAGAAAGTACTTTTTTTTTAGGGCATGCTCATTGCTCGTGGGTGGGCCTCAAACATCTGAACTTTTTTTTTTTTTTTAATGAACTTCTAATTCTAGCTAGTACTGCGAATCTTTCAGGGCCCACTTGAAATATCATGGATGTTCCATCTACATTGCCAGATTAAATTGATTTAACCATTTATATGGGATAAAAGACGCCTGAGTATTGATTAATCTTGTGAACTTTTGTGCGAAAGAGTTGTTTGATTTGACATTAGTTTAGGGCTACTATGGTTTTCAATCGCATATGCTAAAACCAATTAAATTTAAACCCTAAATTATATATATATATGAAATTTAGGAACAAGTAAACAATTAACTTTGGGGAGAATTTCAGTTAAACGCTTACTAAAGATATTATATGTCAAATAACTCCAAAAAAAAAAAATACACTGCAGAATTTTGTTTAGAAAATTCTTAATGGTATGAAAACTTTGACTTTAAGTGTATATTTTTTTAAAAAAAAAGGGGGGGGGGGTGGGGAAGATGTTAATATAATAAAGGTAGAATATAAGGTAGGTTAGAGTATTTCACTGTATTATTATTATTACATGGCAAGGCCATGTGGGTCCCCACTTAATCTTATCGACATTATTGACCATATATCTATACTCCCTCTTGTCCCATTTATTCATTATCAAGGCTTGGCTTTTGTTATAAAGATGTTTGTTTTAACCATAAACCAAGCCATTATGTCAAAGCGAGGATGTTTGTGTTATATGACAGTTCATTTCATTTGGGCCTTCAACGCTTCTTACACTTCTGATCAAATGAATTAGCAAGTTTGTTTCAATTTCCTTTGTTAAATGTTAAATACATTCTTATCAAGAAAAAAAATGTTAAATACATTAATATAGTTTTTTTTCTTAAAAAAAATTACTGTTGCTTTTTTCACTATGGATGCATGGAGCTAGAGTCTGTTTGATTCTCATTTTTATAAAAACATTTTAAAAAAAATTAAAAGAAAAACTTGTTTGTCCTTGGGTAATTTTTCTAGAACTTTATTCATAACTTTAGTTTTTTGATATAGGGAAACGTCCAATGAAAATCAACCCGTGATTCCTTCCTCTCTTTCTTTTCCCCCTCTCTTTTTGTTTATTTAAATAATTAGGGAAGAATGATGAGGTGGAGTAAGGAGAGGTATGCCCTTCTGTTATTATTATACAAGATCTTTTTCTAAGTGAAAAAACAAAAAAATACAATTCGTTCGTAACTTAATATATAGCCTATGGAAACAAAGACCAAACAAGGAACGTATCCTGATTCCTCTTCTCTACTCTCTATAGTAGCAAACGCATGCATCCAATTCCAGCTAATTAACTCATCCCGAAAGATAATTTGGTGGTGGACTCGGAGATCAGATCTAACAGCTTCAATTCATAGTTGATAGATTTAACAGAAAGATAATTTGCCATCCCGAAAGAATCTTCAGTTTTCTCAGATTTAAAATATGCCATCAACTCTAGATTTACAGCTCATGTTTAATTTTCTCAATCTCTTTATTATTTGTAAATATGTACTCAAACAATTAATTAATTGCTTGCTTGGTGATGTCATCATTTGCAGCTCAGCCCCTTGGCATGCTATATTTGCGTTCCTAATTCCTACCAAAGGGATGATCGTCCAAATGCACGTCCCCAATTCATCACCACCCTGCAAAGACATGGATTTTTATTATATGCTCACTTTTCTATTGCTTTGCATTCGGATTCCATATGAAATGTCAGATTTACACCCCAGCTGATACTACTTCCATGAACCTCTGTGTTAAGGTGGCATTTGGATTCCATATGAAATGTCAGATTTGCATTTCGAACCGATATTGATGTATTTTAACCGCAAGAAAATAGCAGAATGTGGGGATAATGTTTAGATTTTAGATTTTTATCAAGTCTTACAACTTACTCTATGTCTCTTATTGTTTATATCACGAAATTGCAAGACAATAAGTTGTTGCTTTTATGCACATTAAATTTGTCATGATATATATTATGGGGATAATGTGATGTGTTATTATATTTTCCTGTTTCTCTTTCTTTACTTGACATTTATGAATTAAACTCCCATTAGTAGAAAAGATCTCCGGTATGAAAAGCTCTGTCTTGAAGAGATTGTCCAGGTGGAAGTTTTTACCACAGTGGCACATTATCCTTGTTTTTAATTTTCTATTATAGACTGATGTTTATGCAAATACCTTTTGATGGTACATCTTTGGATGTGAGTTGGAAGTTGATTATTTGAATGCATCGCACATTAATATTCACAGAATCATTTGAAATTTGGGAGTTCTAAGGATATATGGACACTGGTGATGATTTAAACAATTCTTATGGAATGGGCAATACAATAAAGAGATCAATGGGTGGATGAGTGACCTAAGTCCCCCCCTAGTGATTTCCTCTGTTGTTAAAGAGAGATCAATATGTTTTATTTTCTTCATATTACTTGTTTCATATTTCTTGAGGGAAAACTTTTAATTTATATTTACTTTTCACTGTAAAAAAAATATATTCATTTTTAATGCTTTTTCAGTGAAATATTTTTTGAAGTATGATTTTTATAATTTGATCTTGATTTTCAACTATATATACTTATAATCATATGTAGTTGAGTTTAATTAATATGATATTATATTATCTAACTATTTCCAAACATGTTTGATTTTGTCAAAAATAAATTTCTAGAGTATAACAACATAAATGATGTTCGTATATAATCAATTCTAAATGCGATGTAAGCCAAGGATCAGAGGTGCACATGGCATGTGTTTGGGTAAGACTGCCAACTGCTTGAGCAATGGCCCCACAGTGCGTACTGGAGGTTGTTTTCGACCGTTGATGTTGTTGAGCAATGGCCCCACACTTTGGACCTTCGCTAATTTTGCTTGGAACGTGGTCATGTTCCAAACAAAACAATTTTGATGTTACTTGGCATTGAAACAGAAATTGCAAATTACTCTCTCTCCCGTCTTAATTATAAGAGCTAGTTGACTTTTTTAGAAAGATTAAGAAAGCTAATTAAATTACTTTAGAGTATTTTTATTTTCATTTTTTTCCTTCAAACTAATTAGTTTGACTAATAAACTAATATATAATCTAAGAATATAGAACAAATCAAATGATTAAGTAACTTATTTAGCTTCCTTAATCTCTTCAAAGAAAGTCAACTAACTCTTATAATTAGGACCGGAAGTAGTATTTTATATATAGTTAATGTCATATCTCAAAACATTAGAATCAAGCTCATGGCCGAGGCTATATATCTAAATTAACAAGTAATCCAGTTTTTTTTTTTTTAACAATGCTTATTGATCAAATATAGATATTAATTTGGATTTGGATGTAGAGAAGCGGTAAGTTAACCAAATAATTTTTAATTAAAAAAATTAAGAAGAGAAAAAAATTAGTTAAACAAAGATTTATGCCATATATTTTGATATTAAGGATAATAAATTTATCTGCAAAAGAATATAAATATGGAAAACTACAGCAAAGTAGCATACACGCTTCCTTTCACAGTGTGACACGGAAACACTAAACTACAAAAGACAAGGTTGATAATGAGAGTATGACACGTACGCACTCACCAGATCATGCATTAGAAGAGGAGAAGCAAATATTCAAATGAGTTTCAACCATCTATAAAGCCAACAGATCCAGTTGGCTGGCCTCATTTTCTAAAATTTTACCAGCCATGAAAGTATCCGGCCGCAGGGCCCCCTAGCCCCCATCTTTGACTTTTGCTCGCAGCCGTTGGATTGGAGAGATGTGGGGTCAGTGACAAACGGGAGGTATAAATAACATTCCAGGATGAATTTCAAATATCACATGACATGTTGGTTAATAGCGACATGTCACAAATTCAAACCGATCGATATTAGGAAAGAATGAATTTCAAATACTAGTCATTATAACTGAGGCCCATATAAGGTGGTGGGAATAGAACCATTAATTATGGCTAAAGTTTGTGAATAGCAACATTAATTAATTAAGCAAACAAATTATTTGATTCTCAAACAAGCCCCTTGTCCTTTCCCAGTGAACTTCGATGCATGCACCATTGGAGGTTATCGAATGAGATACAAAGCTTAAATCAAAGCAAATCGCCTTCGTATAGGGCAGTGGTGGTAATGACAGGATATCATGAACCGGAGACGCCCTAGTTCCACCGCGACCACGGACGACGACAAGGCAAGACTAACAAGTTGAAGACACACACTAGTTTCATGCCCCATGCTTCCATTATTTGACACACTAATGTATGTATATATCTCAAAATTAAACAAATACTGGAAAATAAACTTGGAATACTTAAACTTGACTGAAATAGCCATGACTTGAGTTTTCACGAGGAAACGTTGGTTGTTTTGCTCGGTTATGCTTAAAACTGGCATCTTTGTTACAAAAAGAACATAATATTTTATGACACATACTGACACATACCTCACTTCCACATTGCATATCGTACACCTCGGAGACACCAATTTAGAATGGCCCCTCCAGTAAAATATGAAAAAAATTGTATCTTTTTTTTTTTTTTCCTTTTTGGTTTACAAGGCTGATTAAAAACTAATCAAAGGAAACCAGACAAAGCCGAGTACGTCCTTCTCCTGCCGCATCCGCATGAAGCAAATATTGCATCGCATTTGGTGGTTCCTAAAGGAGATGAAACCCTTCTTCCAGATCCAGAGCAAAGGTCGCTAGGAAGTCTGCACATTGATTCCCTTCACGATAGACATGGATTATATTAACCCTCCAGTCATAAGCCAACATCTTCTGTATTCGCCTGACACAACCACTGGTCGCATTAACAAGATCGTTGGACTCCTTAACTAATTTCAAAGCTACCAGACAGTCAAGTTGAACATCTAGGTCCTTATAGCCGTGGTTCCACGCCAGCTCAAGCCCATCCAAGAGAGCCCATAGCTCTGCGATGAAGGAGTTGCAAATTCCTATATGGCGACAGCAACCCTGTAACCACCGACCCTCATGGTCTCGAAGTATACAACCAGCCCCAGCTCTCATTGTCCCACCCTTGACCACTCCATCACAATTTAATGCTACCCTTGGAAACTGTGGTTTGGACCAGCATATCGAACGAAGGGTCTTGGCAGAAAAAGAATAGTAATGAAGAAAAGAAAAGGATCGAGAGATGGGGGCAAAAACGAAGATGTGAAGCACTCACCTAAACAAGCAGTTGGTGAGCAGAAACAAATGAATAAACAATGGGTTAAGTAGCAATTTTGCCTCGGAAGTACACCCCCAAGAGCAATTTTTCCCTAAAAATTTTTTTGAGTTCCATTTTGCCCCGAAAGTTTTTGTTTGGAGCAATTTTGCCTTTCCGTTAACAACCCTAACAGTCAACATTAACGAAGGGGCAAAATTGCTCCAAACAAAAACTTTCGAATCAAAATTGCTCTAAAAAAAACACTTCTGGGGCAAAATTGAACCCAAAAAAAATTCTATGACAAAATTGCTCTAAAAAAAACTTTCAAGGTAAAATTGCTCCTTAATCATTTTTTATATTTAATATTTAAGTTTGCAATAATAACTCCTTAATAAAAATGCAACCCTTTTTTATCTCCGCCTTCGTTGATTTATGTAATTCGGCTTGTTTAAAGCCGGTCTATTTTTGGCTTGTTTGAAGTAAACCTGTTTTGCAGTGAGGCCTGTGGCCTCTTAGCCTAATTACAAATTTTTTAAAAATACAGGCCTTCTTAATAGGGCATATAGGCCAGGCTCAAGCTGAAAAAATGGCCTCTAACAGGCCACAGACTAGTCTCAGGCCACTTTGTTGCCGAACAGTCCTGGCCTGGTGATCAAACCATATTTTTATATGATTTTTCATCATTAAATTGGGATTCATAATGCATTTTATCATAGTTATTGAGCTTAAAATGCTTTTCTTATGATAAATTAAGATTAAGAGTAAATATGTTAAATTAAGACTAAAAAGGGTAAAAGTGTCAAAAGAATATAATTACTCTTAATCGTTGATTTTTTTGAGAATATTTAATGTTAGATTAATTATTTTGATTGTAGATGCTTGAAAAGATTAAATCAAATTTAAAAATGAAAGTTTGAATTCAAATTGCAAAAGTTTCAATTTAGTCCCTACTCCAGAACTTTTTAAATTTTCGTTTAGGTCCTTGTCTGCAACTGTGCGTTTTGGCCACTGAATTAATTAGGTTTTTTGATTCAAACTAGCACCTGGGCTGGCCTGACTTGTTTCCACTCCTAAATATTATATAAATAAGACTTTAAAATATATGATATCATGAATAGCAGTTCTAACATTTTTTTAGGTTTAGTAGCAATTTTGCTCCAAAAGTTTTTTTGGGAGCAAGTTTACCCCGAAAGTTTTTGTTTGAACCTTTAACAATCCTAGCGGTCAACTAACAGTTGATCGTTAGTTGACCATTAGGGTTGTTAACGGAAGGGTAAAATTGCTCCAAACGAAAACTTCCGGGGCAAAATTGAACCCAAAAAAACTTCCAAGGTAAAATTGCTCCTGGGGGGTGTACTTCCAAGGCAAAATTGCTATTTAACCCATAAACAATTAATTAATAAGTGGTGAAATCCTCATGATATCTATAACACCCCAAATTTTCTAACAATTATAATAACATAAATTGCAATAATTTTTATAAATAATTACTGAAATTCAAAATAACCAAATTTGGGAAGTGTTACTGCCACACTTATACCGGGATAAGTGCAAGGCTACCTTATTACATTAAGTAAGTCCAAACTTAAATAAAAATGTTTTACTCAAGCATAAAGTAAAATAAAACTAGCTAGAGGGCTAGCTTATTATGTAACATCCTGAATTTTGAATATAATATCTTGAACATAAACCTATTTTGGGAAGACTAGTAGGCTCTATTTTTTGGAAAGTGATAAATTTGAAATCAGTATTTTGTGGGCCCCGTGAATAGTATTTACTATTCACGTATACGTTTTTACTATTTACAAATACGTATTTAAAAATATATATATATATATATATATGTTATTCGCAAATACGTATTTAATACTTGAAATTTGTGAAATATGAATAGTGTTCACTATTCACAAATACGTATTTACTATTTAAAAATACGGTATTTACTATTCCTAAATACGTATTTACTATTCATGCGGGACCCACGGCCAAAATAATTCTCTGCAAACTTTCCCGTGAGTGACAAACTTTCTTGTGACTTTGAAAAAAAATGGCCGCGGGACCCACGTAATAGTAATTTACTATTTGAATAATAATATTATATTATTATTTACTATTCATGTGGGACCCACGAAAAATTATTTCCACAACCAGCCACGGGAAGAGTCACGGGAGGTTTGAAAATTTGTCACCGGGAAAATTACGTAGAACGACCCAGAGATGAAAATTACACTTAAGGACCCATTTTCCAACTATAAATAGACCTTCCATTTCATTTCATTCTTCACAACTTCTAAGAGCCATAGAGAGAGGTAGAGAGAGAGAGAGAGAGAGTAGAGATATTTGCTTGAGTTATAATAGCTGGTTGGTGATTCGGGTATTAGCAAGTAACAGGTAACTCTGAATATTCTTCCTTATACTTGTGAATTATGTATGATTATAAATTTGTTTGTTTACTATTTTGGCAAGAATATTTAGAAAATATTTATGGTTTTAAGATCTGGTGTGGGAACTTTGACTTGCAAATCTGTAGAGGTACTATTTATACGTACGTTACTATTCACATATACCGTATTTACTATTCATTTTACTATTCACGTATACCGTATTACTATTCACATATACTGTATTTACTATTCATTTTACTATTCACGTATACCGTATTACTATTCACATATACTGTATTTACTATTCATTTTACTATTCACGTATACCGTATTTACTATTCATTTTTACTATTCACGTATACCGTATTTACTATTCATGTTACTATTCACGTATACCGTATTTACTATTCATGTTACTATTCCCATATACCGTATTTACTATTCATGTTACTATTCCCATATACCGTATTTACTATTCATGTTACTATTCACGTATACCGTATTTACTATTTATTTTACTATTCATGTATATACCGTATTTTACTATTCACAGATACGCATAGTATTTTACTATTCACAGATACGCATAGTATTTTACTATTCACATATACGCATAGTATTTTACTATTCATAAATACGCATATCAATGTATATAATGGTATAATAATGCATTATTTTTTTTAGTAAATACATTCATCATGGCGGTTGTAATGTGATGGGTGGAGTAAGGAGGGAATTGAATGATAAGAATTGTTTATGCCACCACTCGGTGCACAGTGGATGGTACTTTTCAGGGCCTCATCTTCCATGTTTTCCTCTGGCCGGGATTTCATTGGAGATGTGGGACATGTGACACCTCCTTAGTTGTTATTTTAAAGGAGGGGAGCCATAGTCCAGATTTAAGCTCTATACCTTTGGCCGGGTGTATCTTAAGTTTTGGTGAGCTTGAAACCATCCAGTCAAATGAATGAGTTTCTATTGGACTATATGTTAGCCTATGGTTCCAGTCAGCGGTATACGGTTGGAAGGGGATATAAGGGAGGCTGCATACTGCATAGTGCATTTCTGAATTATTCAATAAAGAATGATGAGTATTTTGTAAAGGCATTTGATGTGAACAACGGTATATCTAAAAAAATATCTGAGTATATTAAATTCACATTATATTACCTTTTATTTTTGTCATATGTAATTTGCTCGTGTAAGGTAGAAATATTCAGTAGTTACTGAGACGTGGAATCTCATCCCATATTAACATTTTTCAGGTGATTATTCTAGTAGAGAGCAAGGGAAGGCACCTATGGAGTGAGCTCTGGAAGCTCTTTTGATCTCCAATAGATTATGTTATGTTATTTTATTTGCCATGAACCTAAGACTTCCGTTTTGTATTAAACTCTGAAATATTTTCTGGAATTTATTCTGATTATGTATTACGGGTTTTATTCGAAATGGTAACATTGTAAAAGGATTTGGATATTGTTGAACTCTTTTGATGGTATTTTCAATATTTTGACCAAGTTTTTGGGTGATGAAAATGAGGTGTTACATTTTTGGTATCAGAGCTAAAGGTTCCATGGCAATTTTGTTTATTTTCTAAAGTGATTTCTTAAAATTTTTTTTTTTAAAAGTTTGTGGCAAATTAAATATCATAACATGAGCACTTCCCTTTGTTAGATTTAGAATTTATTTAGCTATTTTTATTTGTTTAGTGTCCTTATAATATTAAACATAGGAGGAGATAATGGCAAGAACTCGAAGAACTAATTCAACCCCTGCTCCGTCCCAAAGAGGTCTCCCTCCGCATCAAGATGGTCCCCATCCTCAGGATAACAATGCCCTTTTGGCAGAATTACGAGACGTCATCTTGGAGATGAGAGAGAAAGTGAATAGACACGAGGATGAACTAGCAAAAGGAAGAGGCCAAGGTGGTAAGGAAGGAAAGGAGAAGGCTCTGGAAGTCACACCTTCTGACCATCAATCAAGGGGAGGAAGTCATTCTCGCACTGAAGATGGAGGTAGTAGCGGTTCTCATTCTCAGTATCATCCCTTACCTATTACTGAGGTTTGGGAAAAATTTCGGAAGTTTACTCCACCGATGTTCGAGGGGAAGCTAGATCCGATTGCAGCACTGGAGTGGCTGAAGCGTGTAGAAAAGATTTTCAGAGTTATCGAGATTAGCTCACAACAAAAGGTGATGGTTGCTGAACAATTGTTGCAGAAAGCAGCTGAAGAATGGTGGGAAAGCACCAAAACAAAAGGAAATGCTGAGATGACGTGGGAAGAGTTTAAGGAAAAGTTCGAAAATTATTACTTTTCCCCTTCAATCAGAATAGAGAAAGAAACTGAATTCCTCACATTCAGGCAAGGGGAATTACATGAAGACGAATTTATTGCTCGCTTTTTAGAGTTGTCTAAATTCTGCGGATATTCACAGAACAACTCTAAATGGTTGAGTGCTCGATTGGTTGAAAAAGCTAGGCCAGACCTAAAAACAGCTCTATCACCGTTCCTTGATGAAACAAGGGATTTTGAAGAAATATGCGACAAACTGCGCACGATAGCAAGGAACAAACGAGAAGAGGAAGCTGAGAAGATGAAGGGTTTTCAGGCCAGATCTACACACCTCATGAGACCAACGGGAGGAGTTACTAAGAAGCAGAGTCACAACTTCAGTAATGTGAATACGCGGTTTAGCCAACCATCCAGAAATCACTTTGGTGGACCATCGAGGAGTTATTTTACTGGACCCCAAAGAAGTCATTTCAACAGACCACCGAGGAGTCAATTCAAAGGACCTCAAAGGAGTCACTTCAGTGGAGGTCAGAGTTCATATAGGGGATCCACAGCTCCTGTTGCAAGCACCGCCAACAATCAGATGTGTGCCAAGTGTGGAAGAATACACCAAGGACCATGTGTGACGTGTTTCAACTGTGGAAAGCCAGGACACATTTCCAGATTTTGTGAGGAGGAGCCTCGAGGAGCCAAGGATGCTAGAACTGCAGTGCCAGGGAAAGTGTTTGCACTATCACATCAGGAGGCAAGTGCTTCACCAAATCTGATTAAAGGTATCCTCAAACTCCAAGGTCTTGAAGTAGAAGCCTTATTTGATTCTGGTGCCACACACTCTTTTATATCATACGACTGTGTGCCTCGATTGAATTTAAGAGTGAGTGAATTGCCTTATTATATGATTATTTCTACACCGGCGGGAGCTTCAGTAAAAACTTCTAGGGCTTGCTTAAATTGTACGATTGAGATTGATAATAGGATCTCAAATATAGACCTTGTTTGTTTACCCATGAAGGGTATCGATGTAATAATAGGAATGGATTGGTTGTCAGCTAATGACATCATCCTTGACTGCAAGAGGAAGACTATCTCTCTTGCGGATGACTCTATGAGTCATAGTAGACCACAATTGTTGTCTATAGTACAAGATGAAAAGCCTGTTCATCATGGTTGTCTTGCGTACATGGTGTTTTTCTCCATTCAAACAGAAGTGGAGGAAGGGATAGAGAACATTGAAGTGGTGAAAGAATTTCCGGAAGTATTTCCGAAAGAAATGACAGGTTTACCTCCAGAGAGAGAAGTAGAATTTTCTATTGATCTCGTACCTGGAACAGAACCTATATCTAAAGCTCCTTACCGAATGTCTCCATCGGAACTAGCAGAATTGAAGAAGCAGATCGAAGAATTGTTAGAAAAGGGTTTTATCAGACCCAGTGTATCTCCTTGGGGATCGCCCGTACTCTTTGTGAAGAAGAAAGATGGGAGCCTGAGACTATGCATTGACTATCGCCAGTTGAATAAAGTGACTATAAAGAATAAATATCCTTTACCCAGGATCGACGATCTACTTGATCAGTTGAAGGGAGCATCCATATTCTCCAAGATCGACCTCAGATCAGGTTATCACCAACTGAGAGTCAAAGCTGAAGATGTCTCAAAAACTGCATTCAGAACTAGATATGGCCATTATGAATTTCTTGTTATGCCATTTGGGCTAACAAATGCTCCAGCAGTATTCATGGATTACATGAATAGAATTTTCCGACCATATCTAGATAAATTTGTAGTGGTTTTCATTGACGACATCCTTATCTACTCTAAGGATGAAGAAGAGCATAAAGAGCACCTTAGAATCGTGCTACAAGTGTTGAAGGAGCACAAGCTCTATGCGAAACTGTCTAAGTGCGAATTTTGGTTGAAGGAAGTAAAATTCCTAGGCCATGTCGTATCGGCTGAAGGTGTTGCAGTGGACCATACTAAAGTTGAAGCAGTTCTCCAATGGGAACGACCAAAGTCCGTGACTGAGATCAGGAGTTTTCTAGGTCTAGCTGGCTATTATAGGAGATTTATCAAGGGCTTTTCGCAAATAGCTATGCCTTTGACAAAGTTAACTAGGAAGGGTCAACCATATGTATGGGACGAAAAGTGTGAAGCAGCTTTTCAAAATTTGAAGACTAAGTTGACTACGGCACCAGTACTTATAATTCCAGATCCTGCTCAGACCTTTACTTTGTACACAGATGCTTCCAAGAAAGGTCTTGGGTGTGTATTAATGCAAAATGGTAGGGTAGTAGCTTATGCTTCTCGACAGTTAAGGCCACATGAAGGGAATTATCCTACTCACGACTTAGAACTGGCAGCAGTAGTGTTTGCTCTGAAGATTTGGAGGCATCACCTCTACGGTTCAAAGTTCGAGGTTTATAGTGACCACAAAAGTCTAAAGTACCTGTTCGACCAAAAGGAGCTCAACATGCGACAGAGGAGATGGATGGAGTTTATCAAGGACTACGACTTCGAATTGAAGTATCATCCAGGAAAGGCGAACGTTGTAGCAGATGCCTTAAGTAGAAAGACAATCCATGTAGCCCAGATGATGATCAGAGAACATAAATTGCTCGAGGAGATACCAAGTACATCTATTGATGTAATGTCAGGTTTGGTCGCTACCATGGAGGCATTAACTATTGAAAGCACAATTTGGAAAGAGATTAAATTCGCTCAGCTCGAAGATGAGTATCTATTAAACGTGAGGGAAGATATTGAAGAAGGAAAAGAATCGAAATTTGGGATCGATAGAGATGGGATATTAAGATATAAAGGAAAAGTGTGCATACCTAATGATGGAGAAATAAAAAAGCTCATACTAGAGGAGGCACATCGGAGTAAATACACCATCCATCCCGGAGCAACCAAGATGTATCATGATCTCAAGCGGAATTGGTGGTGGCGGGGCATGAAGAAAGATGTGACTGACTTTGTCACTTGTTGTTTGACTTGTCAGAAAGTTAAGATCGAACATCGGAAACCTCCTGGATTATTAAAGAATTTGGATATCCCAGAGTGGAAATGGGACAGCATCTCTATGGATTTCATCATGGGGCTTCCTCTAACAACATCCGGACATAATGCCATTTGGGTAATTGTCGATAGGTTAACTAAGTCAGCTCATTTTCTAGCAATTGCAGCAGAATACTCATTGGAGAGACTAGCAAAGATCTACATGAAGGAGATTGTCAGATTGCATGGGATACCGAATAGCATCGTATCTGATCGTGATCCACGATTCACTTCACGATTTTGGAAAGCATTGCAGAATGCTATGGGAACTCGGGTGAGTTATAGTACCGCTTATCATCCTCAAACTGACGGGCAGACTGAGAGGACTATTCAAACTCTGGAAGACATGTTGCGGGCTTGTGCAATCGAACTAAAAGGAAGTTGGGACGATCATCTTCATCTTGCGGAGTTTGCATATAACAATAGTTATCACTCCAGCATTGAGATGGCACCTTATGAGGCTTTGTATGGAAGAAAATGTAGATCTCCTATTTGCTGGACGGAATTGAATGAGCGAATTTTAATAGGTCCAGAACTTGTGGACGAGACGACTCAAAAGATTAAGGTGATTCAACAGAAACTTCTCACTGCTCAGAGTCGACAGAAGAGTTATGCTGACAAGAGAAGACGACCGTTGGAGTTCATGGTGGGCGAACATGTATTCTTAAGAGTCACACCAATGACTGGCATTGGTAGAGCAATACGAGCAAAGAAGCTTTCACCTCGTTTTATGGGTCCTTATGAGATTTTGGAGAAAGTTGGACCGGTAGCTTATAGAATTGCTTTACCTCCACAGCTTGCGAACCTTCATGATGTCTTTCATGTATCGCAACTGAAGAAATACCAACCGGATCCTTCCCACATTATAGAAGTAGAAGAGGTAGAACTCAAGGATAACATGACGTATAAAGCCGAGCCGGAGCGGATTGTTGATGCAAGGGACAAGAAATTAAGAAACAAGACCATTAGACTTGTAAAGGTCGAGTGGAAAGGAATGGTTCCCGGAGATGCTACTTGGGAAACGGAGGAGAGCATGCGACAAACCTATCCTCATTTATTTAAATAGGTTAGAATTCTTATTATAGCGAAATTTTGAGGACAAAATTTTCTTTTAGGAGGGGAGAAATGTAACATCCTGAATTTTGAATATAATATCTTGAACATAAACCTATTTTGGGAAGACTAGTAGGCTCTATTTTTTGGAAAGTGATAAATTTGAAATCAGTATTTTGTGGGCCCCGTGAATAGTATTTACTATTCACGTATACGTTTTTACTATTTACAAATACGTATTTAAAAATATATATATATATATATATGTTATTCGCAAATACGTATTTAATACTTGAAATTTGTGAAATATGAATAGTGTTCACTATTCACAAATACGTATTTACTATTTAAAAATACGGTATTTACTATTCCTAAATACGTATTTACTATTCATGCGGGACCCACGGCCAAAATAATTCTCTGCAAACTTTCCCGTGAGTGACAAACTTTCTTGTGACTTTGAAAAAAAATGGCCGCGGGACCCACGTAATAGTAATTTACTATTTGAATAATAATATTATATTATTATTTACTATTCATGTGGGACCCACGAAAAATTATTTCCACAACCAGCCACGGGAAGAGTCACGGGAGGTTTGAAAATTTGTCACCGGGAAAATTACGTAGAACGACCCAGAGATGAAAATTACACTTAAGGACCCATTTTCCAACTATAAATAGACCTTCCATTTCATTTCATTCTTCACAACTTCTAAGAGCCATAGAGAGAGGTAGAGAGAGAGAGAGAGAGAGTAGAGATATTTGCTTGAGTTATAATAGCTGGTTGGTGATTCGGGTATTAGCAAGTAACAGGTAACTCTGAATATTCTTCCTTATACTTGTGAATTATGTATGATTATAAATTTGTTTGTTTACTATTTTGGCAAGAATATTTAGAAAATATTTATGGTTTTAAGATCTGGTGTGGGAACTTTGACTTGCAAATCTGTAGAGGTACTATTTATACGTACGTTACTATTCACATATACCGTATTTACTATTCATTTTACTATTCACGTATACCGTATTACTATTCACATATACTGTATTTACTATTCATTTTACTATTCACGTATACCGTATTACTATTCACATATACTGTATTTACTATTCATTTTACTATTCACGTATACCGTATTTACTATTCATTTTTACTATTCACGTATACCGTATTTACTATTCATGTTACTATTCACGTATACCGTATTTACTATTCATGTTACTATTCCCATATACCGTATTTACTATTCATGTTACTATTCCCATATACCGTATTTACTATTCATGTTACTATTCACGTATACCGTATTTACTATTTATTTTACTATTCATGTATATACCGTATTTTACTATTCACAGATACGCATAGTATTTTACTATTCACAGATACGCATAGTATTTTACTATTCACATATACGCATAGTATTTTACTATTCATAAATACGCATATCAATGTATATAATGGTATAATAATGCATTATTTTTTTTAGTAAATACATTCATCATGGCGGTTGTAATGTGATGGGTGGAGTAAGGAGGGAATTGAATGATAAGAATTGTTTATGCCACCACTCGGTGCACAGTGGATGGTACTTTTCAGGGCCTCATCTTCCATGTTTTCCTCTGGCCGGGATTTCATTGGAGATGTGGGACATGTGACACCTCCTTAGTTGTTATTTTAAAGGAGGGGAGCCATAGTCCAGATTTAAGCTCTATACCTTTGGCCGGGTGTATCTTAAGTTTTGGTGAGCTTGAAACCATCCAGTCAAATGAATGAGTTTCTATTGGACTATATGTTAGCCTATGGTTCCAGTCAGCGGTATACGGTTGGAAGGGGATATAAGGGAGGCTGCATACTGCATAGTGCATTTCTGAATTATTCAATAAAGAATGATGAGTATTTTGTAAAGGCATTTGATGTGAACAACGGTATATCTAAAAAAATATCTGAGTATATTAAATTCACATTATATTACCTTTTATTTTTGTCATATGTAATTTGCTCGTGTAAGGTAGAAATATTCAGTAGTTACTGAGACGTGGAATCTCATCCCATATTAACATTTTTCAGGTGATTATTCTAGTAGAGAGCAAGGGAAGGCACCTATGGAGTGAGCTCTGGAAGCTCTTTTGATCTCCAATAGATTATGTTATGTTATTTTATTTGCCATGAACCTAAGACTTCCGTTTTGTATTAAACTCTGAAATATTTTCTGGAATTTATTCTGATTATGTATTACGGGTTTTATTCGAAATGGTAACATTGTAAAAGGATTTGGATATTGTTGAACTCTTTTGATGGTATTTTCAATATTTTGACCAAGTTTTTGGGTGATGAAAATGAGGTGTTACATATTACATTAAATAAGTCCAAACTTAAATAAAAATGTTTTACTCAAGTATAAAGTAAAATAAAACTAGCTAGAGTTAGCCGACTATTCTTCCTCAATTCTCACTGCTAGCCCCAGCCTTGAAAACCTGTTTCACTGAAATTCTTTCCCCGAAGGATCATCGCAGCCCAGAACACAAACATCAGCAAAAGTTGGTAATCCTAATAAACAGAGAAAATATAGAATAATAATAATAATAAATAAAATATTTACATGATGATAAAAAAAGTATCATATACATATATATAATCTAAAATATCAATTTTAATACTCATCATATCTATATATTCTCATCGAATCAAATATCATTCATTATTTTTATTAATTTCATTTGGACCCAGAAACTTGCCAGTCCATTTAGTTTAGTGTGAAGAGAAACCTAACAGGCTACCTAGAGACCCGGAAACCTACTAGTCACAAATCAACAAACTGGCCATATCACAATAAAACAATTCGTCCTAATGTGCACACCTCTTCTCAAAGTTGCTACTAGTATCCCGGAAACCTGCCAGACACCACTTTGGGAAGAACGGATATAATCCGTTCACATCAAATAATATATCGAGGCATAAAGCCTAGGAGTTGTGTTCATCACTTTAGGAGGTACCATCCCAAAGCTATCTTCCCATTATTAAATTATTTTATAGATATATTTATATTTACATTTATTTTTAATGAAAGGAACATATATTTCAATTACACAAAAAGGAGAAAAACAGAAAAATATTGGATATATTTATATATATATAATCCCGACATGAGGGCCGAGGCATCTAAAGCAAAAAAATATATATATATTAAAACACGTACAAGTATGCTCAACTCATGTGAAATTGGGTATGTCAGTGATTGAAAGGATTATATGATTTAAGCACGATTGTCGAGACGAAGCAATTATATTTATTTAATCACAAAAGGAAAAGGTCGCACAGGGTGGTGATCATATACATGTATATACTTTCTAGCACGAAGGCCGAGGCGAAGGAATAAAACAATTGTCAAATGTATTCAATTCATCCTTCAAGAATTCGACAATTGATTGCAAAAGTTACTCACATAATCCGAAACTATACTACAATACAATGCCTTTAATATTGTTCCTATCGATCAAGGGTTAGGATTTATAATATTTTTCATATATAAGAACCCCATCAAAATTTATGTAAAACTAATCTTAAGTCTCATGGGAATTAGGATTATCAAAATAGGATGTAGAGAAAAAGAAGATTTATGTATAACTAATCTTAAGTCTCATGGGAATTAGGATTATCAAAATAGGATGTAGAGAAAAAGAAGAAGCATGAGATGCAAGGTTGTTCTGGGGATTAGGATTACCTAGTCTCCATTTTGCTAGCCTCTTAGAAGAATAATTGGCACAGAGGAAGAGTAGAGAAAGTAGTAGAAAAGAATAGTAGAAGAGAAGAAGAATATTTAGGGTTAGGCTGGACCTCTATTTATAACTTAAAATTAGGGTTTAGCTTTGGGCTCTTTTATTCTTGTCAACTTATTAATAGGGTATATTAAATTAAATCAATCAACATGATGTGAATTTAATATGATAGGGTATATTAAATTCATTCAATCAATCATGGTATGAATTAATGTGACTTGGTTGACAAGTAATGGACTTATTACCTAAAAACAATCATGGTCATCAATCAATCAGGGTGTGAATTTAATGTGATAGGGTATATCATATTAATTCAATCAATCATGGTATGAATTAATGTGATTTGGTTGGCAAGTAGAGGACTTATTACCTACCCTCTTTCTTAGTGCATAAGCTTGGAAATTCCTAAGGCAATTAGAACTAGGAATATTTAGCCCACCGAGGCTATATAAAATAAAATAAAATAAATGGGTTATTACTATTAATAATAACTATTGATAATAATATCATTACTATTAATAATAATCTGAGATATTACAATATTAAAGTATATATTGGATAGAATAACTACTCTAGTTAGAGTAACTATTTAGTTATTGAGAAACTACTAGAACAAATTAGTTTTGCAATTAGTATTGTACAAGTTGTCATTATTGTGTTTATATAAGGACACATATATTATTACATTGGAACATGAATAATATTTCTCATTTCTTCATTTCTCTTCATCCTAAAGTCTGATATGGTACAAAAGCAAGAAAGTATTTAATTTCTTGTTTTCTTCTCAAATTTTTTTCTCTTCCCTCACTACCAAAAAAAAAAACAAAAAAACAAAAATTGGTTTTTGCGACAGAAAAAATCCGTCACAAAAGCATGTTGCGACGGAATTTGCGACGGATTTCATCCGTTGAAAAAAACCTTGTCACAATTGCGACAGAATTTTGTGACGGAAATTCAATTCCATCGCAAAAGAGCGACGGAATTACAATCCATCGCAAATTTTGATTTTTTTTTAAATAATTTTTTTAAAAAATATAAAAATTACATAAAAAATTATAATTTTTAAAAAAATAAAAATTAGCTGGATAAATATTAAAATTAAATACAAAAAATTTATTTTTCCCATTTTAATCTATTTAATAACATAATCAGATCCAATAAAAATAAAATACTCATATTATCATTTAATAGTATATATTTAACAATATAATCCTATTACGACATCAACATATCAACCTACATAGAATGATTAAAGATAATGAGTTTATAAGAATTAGAATAACTGTTATATTTTTTTATAAGAAAAATCAAGAAATATCCAAATTAATCACTTCCCACAAATTTAAAATGCACTAGGAATTTCATTTTGTAGGTGGCAAACTATATAATATTAAAATGTACAAAGGTTCCAAGTCTCAACTGCATCAAAATCTATAAACATGTAATCAATTATTTTTTAAGACCAAAAATTATTTAGAGCGATTAAATGAAGAAAATTGATTTTTTGCAACATCCAAATCTAGAAATCTGCACGTTGGGGTTTGTAAAAAGGCTTATTTTGTATCCATATGAAAATGCAAGATACATGATTTTTTCTACTCACACACAATTCATACAAGTGCTTCAAAGTTTCCAACGTGATTTGCAAAAAAACTAATATTAATAACAGCAAGGTTATAAAATAGATATTAACTAATATTGTTTAATGTGTTCTTATTGTAGATATTAATAACAACATCTATCAAGCTTATTGGAGTTTTTACGAGGCAAAAAAACTTTAAAAAAAAAAGGTAGAGACTTACTAGATGATGCCAATAGAGAGGAGGCTAGAGGTGAGAGGAGAAGAGGCCGCCAATGAGAGGAGATAAGGTCGACGCCGGTGGTGAGACGAGAGGAGACCTGAAAAAAAGGAGGAGGACAGAAAAAGGAGGAGGAGGAGGACGAAAAAAGGAGGAGGAAGACGAAAAAAGGAGGAGGAGGATGGAACTGGAGCCTGGAAGGAGGATGCATGACGGTCTGAAGGCTAGCCGAACGGAGGAACGAAGAAAGTAGGGTGGATGGAGAGTAAAAAGGAAAAAATGGAGGAAAATGAGCACTTAAGCCCGATTTCGGGCTTAAGTGTTTGCGACGGAATCCGTTTCCATCGCAAATCCCCTTGGGTTTTGCGATGGAAATCCAATTCTATCGCAAAACCCAAACGAGGTTTTGCGACAGAATTGAAATTCTGTCGCAATTTTTTTTTTAAAAAAAAAAATTATTAAATTTGTGGCGGATTTCGTTTCCGTCGCAAATCCCCTTGGGTTTTGTGACGGAATTTTGTGATGGAAATCCAACTCCATCGCAAAACCCAAACGAGGTTTTGTGATGGAATTTTTTTAAAAAATATTATTTTTTAAAAAATATTATTAAATTTGTGACGGATTTCGTCTCCATTGCAAATCCCTTTGGATTTTGCGACGGAAATCCAATTCCGTCGCAAAACTCGCAAAACCCAAACGAGGTTTTGCGATAGGAATTTTTTTTTTAAAAAAATTATTATTATTTTTTAAAATTATTATATTTGCGACGGAAATCCAATTCCGTCGCAAAAATTACTATTTTGCGACGGAATTTAAATTCTGTCACAAATACTCCTAAATTTGTGACAAAAAAAATTCCGTCGCTAATTAGCTTTTTTCTAGTAGTTCTTTTCACAGTTCTTGCCATTTTTCTCTAAATGGTGACTAATTCCTCTTCCACCGAGAGTTCAATCGGTGATTTCCTCTTCCTTTCAGATTGATCCTCTCCACACCATCGCAAATCCCTACTATTTGCATCCAAATGAAGACCCCTCTTTGATTCTTGTTTCCCCAATTCTCACCGGCCCTAATTATCATTCGTGGGCCAGAGCCATGAAAATGGCGTTATTATTGAAGAATAAGCTTGGCTTAGTTGATCAATCTATTCTGACACCTCATACCTCCAATCCACTACTTCCGGCTTGGGAAAGATGTAACATGACGGTTTTACCATGGTTGACTCGGTCGATTTCATTGCTCTCACACAGAGCATCTTATGGATTGATCAAGCTTGTGAAGTTTGGGAGGATCTTCACGCACGATTCTCTCAGAATGACATTTTCCAACTTGCAAATTTACAAGAGGAAATCCAGAGTTTAAATCAAGATGGCCTTATTGTAAGTGATTTTTTCACAAAACTTAAAATACTTTGGGATGAATTTCTCGCTTTAAGACCGATTATTTCTTGTTCTTGTACTATGAAATTCTCTTGTGGTGTACTTGACACATATAAACGGCATCTGGACCAAGATTAAGTTACAAGATTTCTAAAAGGTAAGTGATCGGTTTTCATCGGTTAAATCTCAAATCATATTAATCGATCCATTGCCTCATAATAATAATGTTTTTTCTATCTTAAACAACACGAAAGGGATTGGGATATCAAGTAGCTAACGTCACTACTCTGTTGTCTCAATCTTCTGGTCCTTGATCATCTGTTCCAGGATTGTCTAAGCCATCTTATTCTAGTTCTGTTGAGAAATGCACATATTATGGTAAATACAAACATACAGAAGCTACTTGTTACAAGAAACATGGCTTTCCACCAAGTTTCAAGTATCAAACTCCTACTGTTAATGTTGTTTCATCTGAGCCTATCTCTAGTAAGAATAACACTAAGCCTATTCGGGTAGCTAACCAATCTTATAGTTTCACACTAGAACAATATCACAAGTTGCTGGCTCTTGTTTTGGCTGATATCTCTTTTGCTCTGCCCTATGTTTCTATCAACAAAATCTCTACCAGTGGTATATCCTTGTCTTGTTCTTCTCAATTTTTTTTCCTAACTCTTGGATCATAGATTTTGGAGCCACTGATCATGTTTGTTTCAATTTGTCTTTATTTTGGTTCTTATAAGTGTATAGCATCAATTTTTGTAAATCTTCTTGATGGTACTCGTGTATTATGTCATAGAGTGGCATTGTCCGATTTTCTAATTTCTTTTTCATTCAGGATGTTTTGTATGTCCCACGTTTCAATTTGATTTTTGTTTCTAAGCTTACCTTTTCTTTCGTGTACTATTTCTTTTCAAAAACATCAATGCTACATCAACCTCCAACCTTTAGGGAAGATGATTGGCTCTGCTGATGTTGTTGAAGGACTTTACATCATGAATTGTGTAGATATAGTCTCATCCCCCCTTGTTAGTAACATTTCCACTACAAAATTCTACACCATTTGATCATTTACATTTTCACCTCGGCCATTATTTGTCTAAACACACTTTGTATTCCAGTCATAAACAATTTACATTTGTTCCTTGTAGCACTTCTTTCAATTGCTATGATGTTGGTTATTTTGCCAAGCAACGAAAGGTGCCTTTCCCTGTAAGCACAAGTACTTCTAATAAACTTTTTGGTTTAGTTCATATGAATATTTGGGGTCCTTACCATTTACATTTTGTATATGGTTATAAGTATTTTTTAACCATTGTTGATGATTACTCCCGATATGTATGGATCTATTTGCTTAAAACTAAATCTGAGGTTCGATCTTGTATCCAAACTTCTGTTCATTTGGTATCTACCCAATTTAATACTTTTATTCAAGTCATTCATTTTGCTAATGGCTTAGAGTTTCAAATGACTGATTTCTTTGCTCAATATGGAATTATTTATCAAACCTCTTACATTAAAACTCCTGAACATAATAGTAAAGTGGAGGAAAAAAACATCAACATATTCTCAATATGACTCAAGCTCTTTTATTTCAAGCTCATGTTCCTACAAGATACTAAAAAGATATTTCAAGTTTCTGACTGGTACTGATTTTTTTAAAAAAAAAAACTAAAAAATGAAAATTGAAGTCTAGATCGTCGAGATCTAATCTATATGACCAGATTTTGGCCTTCAAGGGACAAAAGCTCCCTACTTGTTCAAAGGAAGAGCAGAGAATCTTGTTCTTGGTGCATTCAATGTCACCAGTTTCCTTGCTCATCTTTTGGATGAGCAAAGAGAGCTCCTCATTTGAACCTTCCAATTTTTTTTTTGTTTTTTTGTTTTTACTTTTCATTTTTTCTAAAAAAATTATTTTAATGGATATAAAATCTAAAATAAAAATAATCTCTAAATTAACATTTAAATTAAAAATTAAAAATCATCAAATAAACAAATTTAAATCTGAATCTTCCAGATTCCAGGCCCAAATGGAAGGAGCTCCCCCTAGAATGAGAGGGAAACGCATTCTGTCAATATATATGGAGCTTTGAGACGCCCCACTTTCGCATTTGACATAAAAACCCTTGGGTGCTGGATTGATGTGTGAGACAGTACTATTCAATGCGTGAGTGTATGTGGGGTCGGAAGAGGATTTTTTCCTCTTCCCTCTCTCTGCCCATCTCTCACAGTCCAATCTGGACTATCCAAATCTTGATCCAACGGTCTAGATTTAAAAATATTATTTTTTTGTCTTTTTCGAAAAAGACAATTTTTTTTTAAAGATTTGAACCGTTGGATCAAGATTTGGACGGCTCAGATGCGACCATGAAGAATGGGGAGAGATGCCTCCTGTGAGAAGATCCGGACACGTGTGGGGTCTCCATCTGCCCAAATTACCTTTATTTTTTTAATATTAAAATTAAAGTGGGCAATTTAGCGTTGTTCTTAAAAATTAAGATGACCGAACCGACCTCAAAGACGTGCCTGACCTTTTAAGAGTTAGAACGTACCAGATCCACGTAAGACCGTGTTGGAGTTGAGGGCATGAGTAGTGACTGTTAGGAATCTTTGGAGCTTGTGTACTTCGCTTGGGAATCAGCATAATTTTGGGATCTGAATTTTTATTCCTCGGCAGTTGGCACGAAATTTTACTTCAATTTGATTCGTAGAGGAGTGGAATTACGTCACTGTCCATAGTGTTATTTATGGAACAATGACCAGGACCGCTCTTGCAACATCTATTTGCGGAAGAAACGAAGTCGGTAGTCAGCTCCTACTGGTCAATAAAATCAGATCCCAAAATTATGCTGATTTTGAACAGTACTTTCATTTGAGATTGATATTTAAAAAAAAAAAAAGGAAATACACTTCTCATGTTATTCTCATGTCATAGATACAAAAAAATATGGATCCCACCATTTCCATGCTTGAGTTTTTTTTATATATATATATACTCCCTCCGGTCCTAATTATAAGAACTAGTTGACTTTTTTAGATAAATTAAGGAAGCTAACTAAATTACTTTAGAGTATTTTTATTGTTATTTTTTCTTCAAACTAATTAATTTGATTAATAAACCAATATATAATCTAAGGATACACAACAAATGAAATTATTAAGTAACTTATTTAGCTTCCTTAATCTCTCCAAAGAAAGTCAACTAACTCTTATAATTAGGACCGGAGGTAGTATAAAAGATGTGAGTCCATCATTTTATGTGTGTGTAGGAATTTTTATCTTCTCATGCAACATGAGAAGTATAAACCAAAAAAAAAAAAAAGGTAAAATTGAAAAGAAACATTTATGGCTCTATATATGTAGTATTTTTCATTTGAGATTGGAATGAGTGTTGTGAAGGTTGACTGGCCGAAATTGCTCTACCTGGCACGTCAGAGCTGTGCAGAACTTAATTCACAGGACAACACCGTGCCATGAATTGATTCTTAAAAAAACAAGGGGGGAAAAAATGAGAAACGCCCTATAGAAATATAAAAGATAGGGAAAAAAAGAAAGAAAAGGAAAAAAGAAAGCAATATCCTAATTAAATAATAAAAGGAGATGCTGATCCTTGGTTTTCTCTGTACATGAACAAAAGTATGCTTTGGAAGGAGGATATACTCATTAAAGGGGGGAAAAGGAAGCTTCCTTTTGGGGAAAAAAAAAAAAAGGAAGATTCCTTTGATAGAGAAAAAAAAAGGAAGCTTCCTTTGATAAGGAAAAAAAAAGCAAGCTTCCTTTGATACCACAAAAAAAAAAAAAAAAGGAAGCTTCCTGGGAGAGATTAAACAATTGGGTTTGGAAAAGATGGGATTGCATGTGATCGAGACAAGTACAAGGGAATTAGGTGATTTACGTGAAACAAAAATCCATGATTCTGTGGGGACCATAAAGGGAAAAAAAAAAAGCAAATGCCCCGTTCTCTTTCTTCATCCATTGTCCCCATTCGGAATGGGATTCCCTGCCTATCTTTGGATAGGCAGGGAGAGCTCCTCTTTTCTGAGTTGTCCAAATCTGATTCGGATGGTCCAGATTTTACTTTTTTTACTTTTTATTTTTTTTTAAAAAAATTATTTTAATGGGTACAAAATCTAAAATAAAGACAATCTGTCAACTAACATTTTTTCCAAAAATGATTTTTTTATCAAAAAAGTAGCTGTTGAAAAAAATTAAACCGAGATGAGCGCTCTACGAATTAGAAAGGTACAGCTATATGATAAGCTTTTATTTGACTCGTCCCGGTGAACAAAGAAATGAAAGCATGTAGCTTTGACCCCTAAGGGATAGTGGAAGGTTGAGGCAGTTTAGAATCCCTTCGATAAGGGAGAGTCACCCTTTCTGAATCTTGACGGTTCCCACAAGGTGAATTTAGTTCTATAAAGCTCTAATACTGACTTGACTATCCGCTGCTACTGGCTCGTGAGAAAGGGCGATAGCCAGTTCAAACAAAATCTGAGACTGATCTGGGGCTGCCTGCTAGAAAGAAGGTCTCATCCTCACTTCAATCGTAACCTTCTCTTAGAGATTTTTTGATGAGAACAAATCTTTGTTCTTACTTACTTATGGGTATACTTTTCATTTAGCCCGAACTGTAGACATTGGAGCCCTTTTCCGAAAGAGTTGACTAGATGATGATCTTTTGTAATCTACTGGACTCATGAATTTACTACTTCGGGTGCTTCGCTTTATGTGTTGTTCATACATAACATAGGCTAGCCTCTTCTATTCCATTCCTTTTGGGCTTGAGGCTCATCTCACGATGTTTGTCTTGTCTGATTGTTTTTGTCTTGGTACGCTCCCCTTTGTTAAAGAAGTCCTCTATCTGCACACTAACCTGGGAGACTTTCACCCTGTTTTTCCCTTGATGCTTCTAAGCCGCTTTTAATTGGCCTGTGCCCGTTGATGAATAATCAATCCAGGCGTCACGTCAGCCGAGAAGACGGACTTGCTGGTATCGTCAAATAGAGTATCAAAGGCTTATTCCGCTCTAGTGGCAAGTTTCTCTCTAAAGGCAGTATCGAACTATCAACTATCCATCTCATGAAGCTGAAGTTCATTCCACCCCCATAAATGGCTAACAACAGGTTTTCCTGAAAGGACCTTCTCCTCTGGTTAATCCTATGAATCGGTAATCGTAGTTGTCGTACTGTCAGGTGGAGTTCCGTCAGTGGGGATTACCTTCGGGAGCTAAGTCGAAGACCTCGGTGGTCTTATGAGTCAACTTCGTTCGTCTACGCAAACTACGGAGCAAACAGAGGATGCTGCTTCATAGTGCCGATAGGAACTTAGGAACTAAGGAGATGAAAGAAAAGAGACTTTAGCCGAAAGTGAAGGAGATGAAAGCAGATTTACCTCAGGGAAGGTGGTGCCAGCATAAGTGGGACGGAGCTTGCATTCAGGCCCAGCTAGCGCAAACTAAACAAAGAAACAAACACAAAGATGGCTCGACTAGACCCCGGAGCATCTGAGCTCGTTTCAACAGTATATCAAGTTGAATAATCAGCAGTGGATTCTCTTTCTTCTGTTTCTGAAGTAGCAGCCTCTGTTGCGGATTCCAACTCCACCTTCGGAACCTTACTTGGGGCAAGTTGCTTTGTCGCTCCTATCCTTTATCTTTATAGTCAAGTTGCTTCCGTATACAACACCTGAACTAAACTACTTTAATTCTGGCCCAAGCATAACAAGGCTCCCTCAAACATGAGCCCCACCGAGCTCAGTCAAGGGAAAGGCCCCACTCATAAGCAACTGATTTGTGTCAAGTTCATGTAGTAGAATTATGTTCTGTCACACTTGGCTACTTCGTCTCCTTAACGTTCGGCTAAAGAGAGTTAACTTAGTGGCGGGTCGGCAAACCGGGGGCTACGTCGGTAAACCATTTCCTGAACTTCATGACTCAGATTCTGATTCAACTAGATCCACCGATTCAACTCGCTTTATTGCATCTGTTCCAACATCCTTCACTAAAGTGAAGTGGCTTTGAAGCCTAAATGCAAGGAGTTCCTGATTTACTAAGCATGGAACCGCTTACCGCTACCAGAAGAACGCCGTTTACTACGACCACCGACAACCAACCCTCGAGTACCGACCCTTCTTCCTTTCGTTGGATTTTCTGCATGTCCTATCTCTGGGTGAGACCCTTGCTGGCGCATAGTGAAACCGATAAGCGTTACGTACCTTCAGGGCACATGGAAAAGTGCTCTCTGGGATAAACCTTAGAATCCGTCTTTGAGGGACCAGAATCTTAAAAATCAACAAGATAATCAAACTCATAAACAGAAGAAAAAGAATCTGCCAGCATTGCCATTGTGTCAACAACGGGCTTTCGAAGAAGGTTAAGAAGCAGAAGAGGTGGACTCTGAAGGTTGCTTAGCAGCAGAAGCTAGAGGAGAAGAGGAAAGCCATGGGGTCTGGTAGCTAGGTTCCAAATCCTTGGAATCAGCAGCAGCAGAAAGTGGACTTGGTCCTCGGAGCGAAAAGAAGGCTTAGTTTCGAGCTGGTCTATCCTCCCGGGACTTCTTTATTCGTCAATATCTATACCCCGTGACTTTCTTGCTCGAAAGAGATTGCCAGTGGAGCCCCAAAAGTTGCTATGAAAGGGCAGCGTGGCAAGCAGATATCTTGTTGTTTCCATGGGACACCTCCTGGATTGAAAGCAACTGAGGCGTATGTCTAGGTAATCTATTTCGAAATCTTGAACGAGGTGTTCCCATGGGACACCTCCCAAATACTCGGACTTTTGACTCTAGTTCTTTCTATATTCTTCAGTCATCTTGGTGCCTTGAGCTGGGAAAACACCTAAGGAAGTTACCGGGTATGGGATCGATTTCATTGTTGATGCCCATCCCTGATCCTCTTCATTCCGTGAAGGCCTTTCCCACTCTTGCCAAAGGGCTTCCATTGGGATTGGTTGAATCAGTTTAGTTCTCTTTTTTAGTTCCTTCTTAGGAAGTGAATCAGAATGCGCCTGCTCTCGAATGACCTCTTGCTTTTCTCGAATAAGCAGTTGGGGGAAGAACCGCAGTAAGGACACTCGTTCTCATGGGCATGCCCAGAAGAGGTTCTTAACGTATGAGCCCTTTCTGCTTAATTCATATCCCTTGCTTTCGTAACCGGTGTGAGAGTTAGAAAGCGAACTTCATGCGTAAGCGGTGCTCTTTTTCCTGTTCTTGCAATAACCGGTCTGTCTGGTTTTGTCCGTATTGAGCTTTCGTATCGTAACACGGTAGCCTTTTGGAAAACCTATGGCAGACCGTCCAGATCGCATCTTGACGGCCCAAATGCAACAAGCTCTTGGGGCCTATCCAAAGGATAGGCACCGAAACTGGGTCCGTCCCCATTCCTTTTTCCTTTCTCTCTCTCTTTATATATGCTTTGTTTATTATTAACCCAAGACAGACCTTGAAATTTCTCTCTCCTTGTTTCGAATATGGGAAGGAGAACGGAGAAATAAGGGGAGACTTTGGTAGGGAAAAATAGAAAAATCTTGAAAGGAATTTCCCCAAAAATCTAAATGTCCCACAGTTGTCTCCATGATTAAAAAAAAAAAAAGGATGGCAGTTGAGCTAAAAAATATAAGCACACAAACTTGACTGGAATCAGCTTATTTTTCTCTTCCAGTTTCACAAAATCGATGATTATACCAAGATACTTAAAGGTAGACCTTGGTAAGCATCTTCTTTACTCTTCATATTGAAAATTTAATTTTCTTCGACACAGTCTTGATATCATATGCATTGAAAGAACAAATATAAGCGATAATATGCTATAGACGAACTTAAAAAACAAGGCAAGTCAAAAGATCATCAAGTGAAAAATATATATATTTATAGGTCATGGGAGTGGTAATATCCTAAAAAAATGGTAAGAAAATAAATAAATAAAAATAATCCAATACTTTTTTAGCAAGCATGCCGCCAACGTTTAGGGCGAGGTGGCAGCATCTTTTTGACTTGGGAGGGGTGGGGTAATAATTGGTCATCCTCCACCTCTCTATTCTATATATATATATATATATATATATATATATATATATATATATATATGCCTGTGTGGAGCGTGGAACAGTGTGTGTATTAAGTGTGAACAAAAGTAAGACAAGAGAAGGAGAGGAAGAGAAGAAGTCAAGGTTATTTGAGTTTTTAAGGTGAGTTATTTATTTTAAAAGATTATGTAGGTAATTAAATTATTTTCTTTTTAATAAATTTTTTTCATAAAAGTTATTCTACATATTTTTCTTTTTCTGTTGAGGGTAATATAGTACTGATTAGCAAAAATTTTGAGATTAAAATTTTAAAAAAGTTTTGAGTTTTGATAATAGATGATTATATATATGTAGAGCATGATTAATAGATAATTTTAATTGGCTTAGATTTATTAGTTAGTTGTTGTAGGAATTTAAATTAATTTTCTATTTAAGAGAATTTAGGATTTATGTGTTATAGGATATTTTTACTGGTTCAATGAAGGTTAAGACATTCATTTGGATTACTAGAGGTATTATTGTAAGTTTAATCAATTTAGTTTTGCTAAATCTTGAACTATATGAAATTCTGAGGTGGCAATTGAAATTTAAATTAGAGTTTGATATGATTTTGATTATGTGAAGGTCTGAAGATTTTTTTAATAAATTGGGTTATGCTTATATAAGTTAGTATAAGTTTGGAAAATTGAGGTTTGTGATAATAGGTCTCTTATATCTAAATTTGTAATTCATTTATAATTTATTGGAGATTATATTGAGGATTAATGGATTGGATTTGAGGTTTATAAAGGAATATGAATATTTGAATTTTTGGGTGAACCTTTTAAGGTAGGAAATTAAGTATTTTGATTAAATTGAAGATATGATAATATTTTGATGATCATAATAAGTAAAAAATAATTTATGAAAGAAAGAAATGAGATTGTAATGATGATTTGACGAATAGATAAATTGTCATTTTTTTAAGAAAAATAAAGTGAGCTAGTTATAGCTTAATTAATTATTTTTTGTTGTACTAGTTAGTATTTTGTTAATTCTATTAACATATAATTATATATTTATTTTTAGACTTAGCTTGATTTCTCTCAAGCTTAGTTATTGTGTCAAGAACTTAAATTAACCATTTTCCAATTTACCTTGTATACTTGTTAAGGTGATTATAAGTATACACTCATATTTATAATTATATATATATATATATATATATATATATATATATATATATATATATATCGTTTATCGTTTATCATATCACTTGATATAAGATTACATTAAGTTACTCCAAAACTACGTCGTCTTGGAAGTTAGAGGAACTAATAAAGGGTGTTTTAGTATTTTTTTTTATATTTATCATATTTTTGTTACGTCAAGTCACTCTAAAACTACGTCGTTTTAAGAGTTCATTAATTCCTCTAACCCTAAAACGATGTAGTTTTGGGGTGACTTGACATAACTTTATATTAAATGACACGATAAATGATAAGCCCATATATATATATATATATATGTTATAGTATTTTACATATGAAAAATGTATATATGAAATGTATGTTTGAGAGTAAACTTTTTAGTTAAATGGGCTTAAATTGTTTATATTGTGAAAAATTATGCATGATATTGAATATTGAAAATAAGTATAAATTATTGATGCTGAAATTGTGATATTGAACTGCATATTGAAAAGTACGGGATTGTGATGAGATATGATTGTGGGAGGTTGATTTTTATACCACGTAGTGTAGCCGTCACTGTGTGCGCAGGGGATGGCTAACATTCTCAGGGCCCTTGATATGACTCTTTCATTTGGTCGAGTTAAGGGTTAACTCAAGGATGTGACACATTTCTCTATTCGAAAAAAAAAAACCTATGATTCGATATGAGTTTTGTAGCCTTTGGCTGGGCTATACTTTATCATTGGAGAGCTTGGTGCAGTTTTGTTAAATAGACTAATCCTATTATGTTATAGCCTAAGGGTTCTGTCAGCGGTTATAAGGATGGATGGGAAATTTATGCATATTAGATGATTTTTATTTATTAATTGTTTTGGAAAACTGTTTAGACTTTATGTTATACGAAGTTATATGTTGGTCGCTTAACTATCCTGTAATCATTCCTTTACCTACTTGTTAAATTAGATATGTGGTTATGGGGTCCCTATGACTCACCTCATCATTGTTTATTTTTTTTAGGTGAGAGTTCAGTCAATGTTACAAGGGGAAGGCATCCGAGACTTGATTTGAGTTATCAATCTTGCATGTCTCATTTAGCTACATGAGTATAGTTTAACGTATATTGCCGAACATTAGGGCTTTTTTGTACATTGCATACTTTGATCATCCCACTATATACTGGCGTTTATACTATGGACAGAGCCCTTTGATATGATGTTTCTTGTGGGCTAATTTATTTTAGTTGGCCCTAAATGTGTTTTGGTATAAAATGACTAATTATATGATAATTATGGAAGGTCATTTCAGGAGTTCATAAAGATGTGTGGCCAGATGAGCATGACAAATTTCAACCAGCAAAATTCACCCTCACAAAACCGAATAAGGAAATCTTCCTTGAGATTTTGAAGAAAATAGAACTTCCTGATAGGTATTCAAGCAACATTTCATGAAATATTGACATGCATGCTCGAAAGGTTGCGAGCTGAAGAGTCATGACTCAGATGCTCTTATGCAACAGTTACTTCCACTGGCAATAAAAAATACGCTGCCTCTCAATGTGTCAATCATTTTGGTAAAGCTGTGTTTTTTCTTTCGAAAGTTGTGTTCCAAGGTTTTGATCGTTGAGGAGGTCGATTAGCTGCAATACAAAATCATTCTAACGCTTTGTTATTTGGAAATTATCTTTCCTCCATCCTTTTTTACAGTGATGGTTCACTTGACAGTCTACCTTGTTCACGACACAAAGCTTGCTGACCCAATTCAATATCGATGTATGTATCCTATTAAGAGGTACTCATTTTACATATACACATAAGCATTACTTTCTAAATTTGCTAGTTGCTAATTTCGGCATTTGTTAACATTTTTCCTTCTTTACTTTATAGGTTTCATGGAAAATTGAAAAGTTACATAAGGAATAAGTTTTGGCCATAAGGTTCTATAGCTGAAGGTTATATAGGGGATGAGGTCTTGTATTTCTGTTCAAGGTACTTTGATGACATTAAGGCGTCTTTTAACCAACCGCCTTGTGTAGACAATTGTCTTGAACCTGAGGCATTATCAAGAGAGTTGTTAATCCCTCATGTTGATATACCAGTTGTTGGAAGTGAGAACTTCAAGCTAACAGCAATTGAGAAGTTGCAAGCATATAGACATGTCTTGATTAATTGCACTCAAGTTGAATCCTTCCTTCAATAAGACTTGTACACTCATATATTATTCTATATATTTCCTTATATTTCATACTTACATTTCATGATAGTCATCTCATGATTAATTGCAGAGAATTTAGAAGTCATGTGAAGCATAAACTCAAAATCCGTTACAAACATCATTTGAAATTGACAAAAGGTCCATAGAGAATTCCCAGAATTGATTTGTGCGCGAAATATTAAATGACCACAACTCACAGTCACTAGACTTATGAGCTCTCAAAATCAACCTTTTTGACCATGCAAACAAGTTTACAACATACATTGTCCATAGTTTCAAGTTTTGAACAGTTTTATGAGATCAATGATTGATAACCCAAAACTCGAGTTTCCTTCATCGAGAGAGGAATGTCGTGATTTGAGCTTTGAAACATATTTTTGAATGAAACTCAAAACTCGAGTTTCCATTTCCAAACTTGAGTTTTGGAATCTTGACTTGTTAAATCAATCTTAGTCCAAAACTTCAAAACTGGAGTTTTCAAAACATTGAAAAGGAGCAAAACTCTCGGCCTAACCAAAACTCGAGTTTCCAAAACTAAACTCGAGTTTTCATTTAAGTATGAAAGCTTTGAGAAATTTATGCCAAGTCAAAACTGGAGTTTTCAAACACTGACTAAAACATGAAAAACTTTCTGCCAAGTGTAAACTCGAGTTTTCTCATAACTTGGGAAAACTTAGAAAACTTATGCCAAACTGAAAACTGGAGTTTCCATATCAAAATTGTTGTTTGCATAGGCTCAAAATGTCAGAGACTCTCGGTATACCCAAAACTCGAGTTTCCAAATGAAAACTGGAGTTTTGTCATCTTTGGAAAATATTGAAGAGTCTCTGTGAAGTGAAAACTAGAGTTTGTCTAGTTGTGAAAAACTTGAAGTGCTCTCTGCAAGACCAAAACTTGAAAACTAGAGTTTTGCTTAGTTCATTAAAAATTGAGCTACTCTCTGTCAAGTCAAAACTCGAGTTTTGAAACCAAAACTCGAGTTTGCCTTCGACAGTAAGTTTTTTCAACTTACCAAAGACAAACTTCACATTGCATTTACAAATGTCAGTTATCATCAAAACACATAGAGAACTAACATCAACAACTTCACATGTGGCTCAAAACATTTTAAACAAGCTGCATATGGAATTGTAATGAGAGCTCCAACGAGTAGCTCTAGCTCGATGCAAAGTACCAATCTGATTAAGACCAACTCTTGATTTGAGTTCATCAATAGCAATCATTCTTGCAATTTCATTTGTTTGGACAACCCTTAACTTATCATTACGCTTTCAAGAAGAAGTAACAATATTAATTATGAAGTTCAATTTTTCAAAAAACTAATGAACATGTTTTACCTCATAAGATGCAGCAACCAAGGCAAGTTGAAAGCGATGAGCAAAGCAATGGACATAATAAGCATATATGGGCACTCAGTGCAAATTAAAGCTTGCAATCCATTCCATTCAGCTCGCATATTTCTAGCTCCATCATAGCCTTGTCCTCAAATATTTTGAGTGTCAAGATTATGGCGACGAAGAGTGTTGACTATTCCTTGTTTTAAAGCCTTAGCACTTATATCTTCCACATGTACAAGACTAAAAAACCTTTCCTGTATAAAACCATCGTTATCAATGCATTTCAAAACGATAGTCAAATGCTCTTTTTTGGATACATCACTAGCTTCATCAACAATAAGACAAAACTTGGCATTGGAAATTTCTTCCTGTATTGTGCTCTCTACCTTCTAAGAGAAAACATGAAGAATTTTCTTTTGAATTTGAGGGAAACTATATGATGCATTTTGAGGAGCTTTTTCTAGAACAACTGCTGCAACTTCTTGATTATAAGAAGTTAAAAACTTTACCATCTCAAGAAGATTACCCCGATTAAGTGAATCTAAGTTTTCATCATTACCTCTAAAAGCACATCCTTGAAGAGCAAGCCATCTTGTCACATTCACAGAAACTTGTAGACTCAAACGATTAGCTTCAATCTCCTGAGAAGTAAGTTTTTCAACCAATACCTCAATATGTTGAGATTGATTCATAAGATCACTATATGAATTCACAGCATTTTTATGCATTGAGATAACATTTTTCCCAACATGGCGTAGAAAAGCACAATTTTCTTCTTCATTTACCTTTTTCCAATTTTTAAATCCATCAACAATAAATGTATTAAGTTCAAAATGACCACTGCCTGGTTTACTAACTAAATAACAAGACAAACAAAATGCAGCATCTTTACTCGTAGAATATTTTAACCAAGATGGAAACAAATCAAATCAAGAAGTGCAAAAATGACGTTGATTCTTCTCTGGCCCATAAAAAGGATAGTTTTGAAGCTTGCACTGAAATGAGCCAAGTTTAAGAGAAGCACGACGAATTTCATCTTGTTGATTTCTTGGATATTCCTATATTGGAGGGTGTAGTGTAGGATCTCTTTCCAATGAAGTAAGATCAACTTCTTTACCTACCTCTTTATCTTCAATTCGAGGAGACTTTGAAGAATGAGTCTCAGTATTTGATAATTCAACATTAGAGGTAGACAAGGGTAAAGAATCACTATTCGTTCTCTTAAAATAAGTATCAATGGTAGCACTCTTCCCTATAATAATAATCTACTAAGAGTATAAATTATTTCATGACCAATATGATTTTAAAAATATTATTAATAACAAAATTAAACCGATTAAAATTAAATATTAGTCATCATCAATATTCTCATAGCCATTTGTTAACAAAACTCAATACTTGTCCAAAATACTAACCTTAAAATATTCTCTAATAAATATAAAAGTAGTATCCTTAGAAAGATAAAATCATGTATAATAAATTTTAGGGTAAAGAAGCAAAAATACACATATGCTTTACTCTCGGGAGCATTCAGCACTATATACTTTTCTTTGGGAACAAAAATACATATAAACTTTTAAAAGTAGGACAAAAATACACACGCGGTTAAAAAGTGCTAAGTGACGTTGCCTAGCTGGGCCCCACGCCTTTCTCCACTCTATTTCTTCCTCTGCAACTCTCTATTTTCTATCAAAGAACAAGAACAGTGACCTCCTTGTATAATCCTCAATCAAAAATTATACCACCAGCTGTGCAAAAATTTCCCAACCTGACGGCAATGGCAACCCTGTCCGAACTCCAATCATCTAACAATAAAAAAAAAAAAAAAAGAGCAATTAAATTTGGAACAACAAACTTCGCTGCACATTGATATTCCGGAGAGGAAGAACTACATTGCGTGAATAGAGAAAACACGGAATCATCGGTTCCAGAAATGGCATTACAAAAAAAAAAAAAAAAAACCTTATCCAGATTCATCTTGACGCATAGACTAAACATAGCTTGACTGATTTTCCATCCAAAACAGTGCCCACTAAACATTTCTCTTGAAGAAGAATAATTTCTTCCAATTGCAATTAATTTATTTCTCACTTGTCTCGCCTTAGCATTTACAATTTCCTAAAAATTAGCCAGAATAAGAAAAACACAGTGCAAGCAAGTCCAGACCAGAATCATATGCTAATGGTTCTTACCATAAAAAAGCGCAATCAGTTAATTTCAGGAATAAAACTGCGCCATCGGCCAAATCAAAATCAGAGGAACCCTAAAAGTGAGCTAGTTACTTAGCCTGATCAATCATTTCTCTTGGAAGGAATTTAGATGTACTCAGAAGTAATTAGACTTCGTAGCAGAGTAATTAAACCAAAGAGTCTCAACGAAGGTTAGATTGCAGCCGAGAGTGGCCTAAGCCTCAGGCAGAGAGTGGTAAGGCAACATTGGAGAAGAAGAAGAAGATTATCGCCAGAACCCTAGGAACGCCGACCGATGAAGAAAGGCGGGTGAGGTAGCTCCGCCAAAGGACGAAGAGAGCAAGGAAACAAGGTGGAGAAAGGCGTGGGGCCCAGCTAAGTAACGTCAGTTAGTACTTTTTAAACGTCAGTTAGTATTTTTTAACGGTGTGTGTATTTTTGCTTTACTTTTTAAAAGCTCATGTATATTTTTGCTTTAAAAAAAAATATATGGTGCTGGGCGCTTCCGAGGGCAAAACACATGTATATTTTTACTCCTTTACCCTAAATTTTATAAAGGAAATTTCATAAAAAGAAGTGATTTTAAGTACCTTATTGATTCTTAAAATTTACTATAAGCTATTGGAAAAAATGCCACCAGGCACACAGTGACAATTTTTGAAAAGTGTAAAGCAAGTAAGGTTGGAAAAATATATTAAAGGGGTGGGCCCACCTCTTTACTCTTTCTTAAAATGGTTAAGATACATTTTTGCACTTAAAGTATATGTCCAGGAGCAATTTTACCCTTAAAGTTTTCGGCATAGCAATGTTGCCCCTAAAGTTTAAAAACGGAGCAATGTTGCCTCAATTAAAAACTCTAACGGTCAATGTTAGGGTTTTTAACGGAGGGGCAACATTGCTCCGTTTTTAAACTTTAGGGGTAACATTGCTCCCAAAAAAAGTAGCAATTTTGCCCTTGAAGTTTAAAAATGAAGCAATGTTGCCCCTCCGTTAAAAACCCTAACAGTCAACTAACAGTCAACGTTAGTTGACCGTTAGGGTTTTTAACGGAGGGCAACATTGCTCCATTTTTAAACTTCAGGGGCAACCGTGTTATGCCAAAAACTTCAGGAGCAAAATTGTTCCTGAATGCATACTTTAAGGGTAAAAATATACCTTAACCCTTCTTAAAATACATATGAAGGAAAACTTATGTACGTGAGTATATGAAAGCAAACGTCCATGAAAGCACACCTATAGGTCTCATCTCAATTAATATATATATGAAAGCACTTATTTTTACTTTTTATTTAAAAAAAATTGTTTGGGGGTGGGGGCCACCCCCAGCCCCTCTTGCGTCCGTCCTTGCATACAACGCTGATATATGTATGAAACCAGAGTCTATATTTATTCAACTCTTCCCCTTATTTAGAGTTTGTCCAGCAGAGAATTCTCATGGCTTGTTTCTGCGGTTCTATTTTGCGTTGGGGTGTGACGAAAATCAAAAGGATTAAGAGACCAGAAGACTCACCTCAAGTTGAAGTAAGATAGGGGCTGTGACTCTTGTTCTTGGCTTCTCGGTCTCACTCTATTTTCTGGCTCCCCCAATTGAAACTCTCACTCTCTCTCTCTCTCTTGGACTCAACTTTGGATGAAGTAAGGTGAATGAGTGAAAGCAAAGGAGCAACGTTTAAATCAGAAGTTAAGGGTCCGGTCCGAAAGGGAATACACAGGGGTTACATGGCGCTGGGCTCAAAATGTATGGAGAGTCTGTTGTTGCGTCTACAGTGGTTTAACGCCTAAAGCATATGATTCTCACTGATATTGCTGCTGTCTCTAATTCTCGGTGTTAACGTGTTCTGACCGAAAGCAAGAAAATGGGCAGTTGATATATATAATATGATATGAAATGAAAGGTGGACTGGCTAAGGTTAAGTGGAGTAGTGAGTTGAAGCAACGTAAATGGGTTGAGTGTCTAACTGATATATGGGCCGAATGGAGATTTAACGCTGTGGAAATATGTTTTGCTGATAGCTTTCTCTTGACAGTGTGTTTTCGGCCGTGAAATGGATATTAAAGAAATAGGTAAAAGGTCAAAAATACACATAATTTTTTATTTCAGGATCACCCAGCACCACGACTTTTCAACTGGATTAAAAATACACATGACGTAACGTTTTTGGGTCGTCCAGCACCACGGCCGTTAGTCAATCGTTAGTTGACCGTTAACTTGGATGGAATGCTGACGTGGCGCTGACAAGATGATTTAGACCCTGACGTGGAATAAAAAAAATTAGGAAAAAAATTAAAAAATTATTAAAATAATTAAAAAAAATTAGGAAAAAATTTGAATAATTAAAAAATAAGAATAATGCGAAAAAATTAGGAAAAAATTCAAATAATTAGAAAAAAAAGGAAACAAATTAGGAAAAAATTCAAATAATTAGAAAAAATTAAAATAATTGGAAAACAATTAGGAAAAAATTAAAATAATTTTAGAAAGAATTAAAATAATTGGAAAAAAAATTAGGAAAAAATTGAAATAATTATAAAAAAATTAGGAAACAATTCAAATAATTAAAAAAAATTAAAATAATTGGATAAAAATTCAGGAACCTACCATTCATTTCTTTAATAATTTAGACATGTTCCTGTAAATATTTTTAAAAAATATAGCAGAGGGAAAGAACGACGCTTCGACGGCGAAACAAAAGCTCAAAAGGAGCACAAAATTTATGCTTGTATGCTTCGAAAGGAAAATTTGGAAGGATTATGAATTTACGCTAGAAACTATCCCAAATGAAGATGGAGAGAGAGTGAAGGTTGCTTCAGAGAGAGATACGGAGCAGAGGAAAAATAATTTACGCTAGAAAATATTCCAATTATTCCTAATTATTATAATTTTTTCTAATTATTTGAATTTTTTCCTAATTTTTTTTCCAATTATTTTAATTTTGTTATAATTATTTGAATTTTTTCCTAATTTTTTTCCAATTATTTTAATTTTTATAATTATTTGAATTTTTTCCTAATTTTTTTTCCAAATATTTTAATTTTTTTTTCTAATTATTTGAATTTTTCCTAATTGTTTTCCAATTATTTTAATTTTTTCTAATTATTTGAATTTTTTCCTATTATTTGAATTTTTTCTAATTTTTTTAATTTTTTTTTCTAATTATTTGAAATTTTTCCTAATTTTTTTTAAATTTTTTTCCAATTTTTTGAATTTTTTCGCATTATTTTAATTTTTTTAATTATTTAAATTTTTTCCTAATTTTTTTTTATTTTTTCTAATAATTTTAATTATTTTTAAATTTTTTCCTATTTTTTTTCTAATTTTTTAATTTTTTTTCTTCCATGTCAGCGTCCAAATCATCTTGTCAGCACTACGTCAGCATTCCATCTAAGTTGACGGTCAACTAGCGGTGCTGGGCGACCCAAAAACATAACATTATTTGTATTTTTGATCCAGTTGAAAAGTCGTGGTACTGGGTGATTCTGAGGGAAAAGATTATGTGTATTTTTGACCCTTCACCCTAATACCATATATGTTATGTTTAATGTGTCACGTGTTAGTCTAAATGAGATTTAATGGTTTGGAGATTAAATGAATTTGGGCTTTCTGAATGTAAATGAATTAATTGAATAATGGGTTGGTTTCAATCATGGCCGTGATATTAATATATATAATGGGCTGATGTATTTTTGTTTTCCAATGGTTTTGCATAAAGATATAGTTGTACATGCCCCCCGCCCCCGGGGGGGGGGGGGGGGGGGATGTTGGACTTGTATCTGCTTATAGCATATGGGTTTAAGATGCAAGGAAAAATAATTTCTTAATCTTTTAAATAATTAATTTAATCACTTGATCAAATTCTACCGTTTTATTCTTATATATTATTTCTATACTTTTAGGTATAAACTATTCTTTATTTGAATTATTTTTTCCCAAAATAAATTAATTAAGAAAAAAAATAAACCTAAGTTTCAAATAATTATTCTCATAATTATTTTAAACCAAAATTTCATAATTAATTTCCATAAAATATTCTAATTTCAAATCCCAAAATATGGGATGTTATATTTATATACAACAATAAAGCCTTTATCACATTAAGTGAGATGAGGTAGATAGATCGTATGACACCATTTTATTCTATCAACAATTAAACAAAAAAAATATATCGTTCAATAGTACTCAACCACTAATAGTCTCCACAAAGTTTGCTAAACTCCCCCTAGTGGTACATCGGTACATCGTTGCTTAACAGTTATCCAATTCTTTGAAGTTTCCCGCCCATTGAGCAGAAACAACCTCTCTCTTTCTCTATCTCTTCCCAAAACCTTCCTTCCCAAACACATAAAACCATTCTCTCAAATAAATCATGTTACGCAACCTAGAAGTGGAGTTATTTGAGTCATCCAAATTAAACAAAACCTACAAGTGGAGTTAATTAAATTTAAACAAAACAAGTATATATCAAAATTTGCTTTGCCCAAAGCTAGGGCCTTATAATTGATAGTCAAACACATGCTAATATAGTGTGTGTGTATGTAAATCGTATCTAGCTACCATGTTTAATTTGTCACACCGCTACTGAGTCTATTCACTCCAATATTAGATGGTGGAATTTTTTTTTTTAATACAGCCAGTGGGGGGAGGGGGAGGCAAGGCTCGAACCCTGGACAAGGGGGAAGGCCAGCTCCTAAGGCTGGCCCTAATGCCATCGCGCTACGAGGCGCTTGGCTTAGATGGTGAAATTTTAATTCAAGTAAGAAACATATTTGTAATTGGCAGAGACAAAGGAAGGACGAGGAGAGAGAAATTGGTGATGGTACCTAATGAAAAAGGAGAGGGAAATAAGGAGGAGGAAGAAGGGTCTTTAGGGCCCGTTTGGTTGAGAGAACATTTAATGAGGGAAAGGAACTTAAATGAGGGAAAGGAAGGGAAGCGAAGATTGAGAAGGAACTTAAAAAGGTTGAGTTGTTTGGTAGACATGGGAATATAAGTAAGTTGAGGGAACAAAAAGTGTTTGGTTAGAAGAATTGGGAGTTGGTTAAGTGGGAAGTTGATGCAAAATTCCTAGATTGCCCCTAAAAAACAGAATTTTTTTTCTTTTGAAACCATCGCACAAAAACAAACCCTAACCAAATCGCCTTGTGCTTCAGATCGAAATTGCAATGAGCCGTCGACGGGATGTTGGAAGACGACAGGCATGGAATGAATTTTAGAGGGGGAAAGCACCAATGTATGAAATCTGTTGGTTGAGAGATCAAAAAGATGTATGGGGGAAGAACATCGTGGAACATTACCCAGTTGCTGAGCAGAAAAAAAAAACCCGAAGAAATGGTGATTATTGAAGGGGTAAACCTTTGGTTTGACGTAGTCGGTGAAAAAAAATTAGCATGGGGTAAAACAAACAGCGGGCAACTGAAATTGACGAACAGGACTGAGAATTGTTTGCTACTTGTGTGAAAAGATCAGTACAAGTGATGGAATGTGATGCATCGGTTGAAAGCAATTCGTAATATCTAATCGAAACTGTTTAACAGGAGAACAAGAAATGCTTTTATACAATTTCATCAGACAAATTACCAACTTCTGTTATGCAAGATGAAGTGGAGTATCAGGCTAGGCTAACACTCTGATAAAAGCAGCAATAAAATAACATCACATATGACAGAGCAATTTCATATGAATTGAAACCTGTTACTTTTAAACCATGTGGCTGCTGAAAGGGTTTCATGATGAACAACAAAAATTTGCAGGTTACATGTAGGAAGTAGTGGTTATAGTAATTAGATATATGTACAAAACCTGACCATCTATATGAATATAACTTATAACTTTTAGGAAATTATGAGTACCCACTGATGAATTAATGAATAATAACCATTGAGGTGTAAAATATTTATATAAGGATGATGGTTGGACAAAAGGTGTGGCAAATTTCAAAAGCATTGAGAAATTCAAATTTGGCCTTCTCAAATGCTGTCCAGTAATGAACACAACCTTATTGGGGGAAAGAAAACAATCACAGAAATGTTGCCTGGTTGCTGATATAACATGCACAAAATCTCCAAAGGTTTGTGCATTAAACAAGGCATTAGCGTAAACCCCAAACGTAGTTATGATAATTGTCCCATTAATGCATGTATGAGGAAATGCACATAGTGAGGATTAAGTGTAACACCCCAACTTTTCTAAAGTATTTTCGAAATTATTTGATTAGAGTTCAAAATAATTTAACCAGAGTTGAGCAACGAAATGATTTTAAATACAAAGTAACTGATATTCAACCACTGTAGTGTACTGGTTTGTTGATACAAAGAGTTCGAAAGACTATACATATCTACAGGACTTTCTCCAGCTAGTCCTTCTGCCTGCTGCTTACCCTTGTTTCTGTTTCTGTTCACTCCGAAAATCCTGAAGCTACAGTAAGAGCTGAGGTTCAATACTCATTGAACCTCAGGTAACGGTTAACCTCATGCTTATGTATCAAATATGTATGACAGATATTCATGTCAAAACAGCAATAATCACATACATTATTCTCATATTCACATAATAACATAACACAGCCACTGCAATATGCATGTTATTATAGTCTGCACTATTCACCAGTGCCACGGTGTACATCCGTGTCCTCAGCGCTAGGAAAACATAACGGCGTTATCAAGACTATAACCCGTATCAAGTTGTATGTGTATGATCAATTTTCAAAAACAGAATTTCAGACTATCTATCACATATAAGCATACCATAAGCATCAGAGTTAAGGTTACAATACGCGTCCGTACCTCCGTTCGGTGTGAATAGTAATTTACTATTCATGTATACGGTACTATTCACGTATACGGTACTATTCATGTATACGGTACTATTCATATTCAAAAATACTGATTTCAAATTTGTCATTTTCAAAAATAGGGCCTAGTAGTCCTCCAAAAATAGGCTAGTTTTCTAGTCTTTAGGTTTAAAATTCAGGATGTTACATTAAGGCCCCGTCAACAGACCCTACCATGCACAGTCAATGACAGAATACAGACATAACAGCTTCAAAAATAGCCCCTAATTAATCAGTGAACCACTATCAAACAATACAGAATGGAAAAACTAAAACAGATGGGAAAGTTCGAACTAAACATGGAAGTTTGAACTTATATATATATTGTCAACCACAACAAAATTAAGTTCAGCAGCAATAATGAGTTATAATGTAAGGCAACCAAGTCTGTTGAACCAGTACAAAACACATGTAAACATAAAAAATAAACCCAAGTCAATTCTTCGTCTTCCTCTTCGTTGGTGACTTCCTAGTAGTGGCCCGACTTGGCGATGAAGTGCGTGAACTAGGGAGGTTCACTGGGATGTACATGGGGGTTGCAGGCCTTGTGGATGGAGGAGGAATAGGTGGTTCAATTGAGAATATGTGGGGCAAATTCTGAGCTGTTGCGGTGCTTTTGAAACTTGAAGCTGGTATGAACCTTAAGGGAATAGCATCTATTATTTTCCTAGATGGTGCAGCAGGAGGGTTGACAAGTTCAGGTAGAGCGACAAGGGAGAGTGGGGTTGCTGGCTCCATTTCCTCATCTGTTCAACCTTCATTCGCATTGTCACAACCAGCATGATCCTCTTCTATTTTCTTTTCAGCGGTGGGACCTTCGTTGACATTGTCACCACTCCCATGCTGTTGCTCACTTGTTTTTTCAGCTGTATGAGTTTCGGTCCCCTTGTCACCACTGCCAGCATCTTCTACCATTCCTTCTTCATGTGTCTCACCTTGAGTCCCCTTGTCACCACCACCAGTACTATGTCGCTCTTCTCGATCTTCTTTGGAATCTCCATCCACCTCACTCCGTGTGGCACCACCACAAACCTCTTCATTCCCTTCTTTTGTATATTTCTCTCCCTCACCCCCGTTGGCACCACCAGAAACCTCTTCATCCCCTTGTTTTTCCTCTGACTCACCCTCACTCCCAGTGGCACTACCAGTATGCTCTTCATTCTCTTCTTTGGAATCTGTCTCCCCCTCACTCCCGGTGGGACCTGCAGATTCCTCTTCCCCCTGTATTGTTTCATCTGTCCCCCCCTCACTTCCATTTGCATCACCACCCCCATCCTCTTCCTCCTCTTCTGTATGATCCGTCTCCCCCTCACTCCCACTTGCATCAACCGAGTCTAAAAAAAACAGAAAATAAGGCCAAATTATCAAATGACAATGATTATACTGATGAAATCAAAGTGCAGATGCATTGGAAACCAAATATACAAAACAACCACATCAAAAAGTCACTGAAAATGTAACTTGTCAAATTGTTAGTCATAAGTCATGCACATAATGAGCTCTCAAGTTTTGTCTGTCAGTCTGATAGTAAATTTATCACAAGACCAAACCTAACATTACTCTTTCTGCTTGATCTACAACATTTCGGCTTACCAGCCCACGGCAGTTAATATGTTTACAAATTAACTCATAATGCACTTCAAACCTCACTTGCACAAGTTGGATAACAAAACTTGTGGTTTACAACGTTTACAAAGACAATAAACGCTACTAAATTAAGTTAGTAAAACAAAACTTGTTGTTTATTAAGGTTTACACTGTCATGAGTTCTGAAAAGGGAGGTGCAGAATTGAGAACAAACCTTCATGACCCTCCACTTCTTTATTGGATGGTGTGCCATCACTCAACTCCGCAGAAGAATCATCCTCACTATCGGCTGATTTGTCATCCGATGAGTGAACTTCATGCCTATGTTCAGATGAATCACTTTCTTCAGCTGTGGAGGATTGGTGACCTTGAACTTTCTTGGAATCTTCATTAGGGGACATCTGTCCAGTAACATGTTGGTATTGTCCAGAATAAGTCATCGGGGAGTGATGGGATGAATCTGCTGAGCCTTTCGGACTTGTATGTGCAGCCTTTGATGACGGTCCACCACAATCACCTTGAGCAGCCTTGAATATTGAAAATTCCCTAAACTCTGTGCCATATAGGTGGATAAACTCTTGGAGCCCCTTAATCTTCAGGGCCATCTGTGACAACCGCGAGTCCAATATGCCTACATGTGATTCAATGATAGACTGCAGCTCAGCTTTCATAGCACCAAGTTTGTCATCCAAAACGTCGCCAAACAGAGTTGCCATCTCCAAGGCTGCATTTCCACCAGCATGTGAAGACCCCCCTGGTGCAGTTGGGGGTGGGGTTGCCTCACGCTTTCTCTTGACACCCTTTTCCCCCTCAGAGTCACACTTCCCTGAATGGTCTTTGGATGCAACAGGAATTTTCATTCGGTGCAAGGCCTCATCATCAAATTTTGCACTCCAAATTGGAGGCTCACCTTCTTGTAGATACCAAATGTTGTTCTTCTTCAATATGAGAGACACTAATGACAGATAAGGAAGGTCAGTATTCTTTTTCCCCATTGCAGCTGCTCTGAGCATTGTGTCTACTATCCTCTTGCCCATATTAAAAGGCTTCCTTTGAATCAAACAAGTGAGGATTTGTTTGTCTTCAATGCTCAAGGATGTGTAGTGCTTCCCCTTGTTCACAAAGTTCCTACTGTACAAGTAGTGTAGGACCCTATACTTATGTGGAAGTTGTTTAGGTCTACATAGACGACTATCATCCTCTGTTCTACCACCTTCTAGGAGGATATTGTCCATTCATCTCCACTGAATGAGGTGTCCTTTGACTGGGGAGCCTTCACATTTAACCACTGTAACAATTTCTTCCCACTAACTTCGACCCTTTGGCCCCGGACACATGAAGAAACTACGCCCCCTAGACATTTTCATATTTGAGTAAAAAACCTTTAAAACTGACTCAGAGTAAGGCAGGGACAACTCTAGGAGGCCCCTGAATGGTCTAAGAATGTCAGATAGGCCGAATGGGAAATCTTCTTTAAATGAATCCATCCTAATTGTGCTCATTTTACACAGGCTGCGACCAACTATCCTGATGTCGTAATCTTCAAGCTTTGACTGGTTGAACTCTGTATTTGCTTCAGGAAAGACATTTGATTGACGCTGCACTTTCTTTAGCTTCTAATACAACTTCTGCCTCCTCTTATCTTCTCTCCCATTGTCGTCAGCGTCCTGGTTTGTCTTTGATGATCCATGGTCTGATTCACTTGGCCTCCATCCCCTGTCGTCACCACCAGAACTATCACTCACAATCACCTTTGCTTTCCGCTTTCTCATTTCGTCAAGAATTTGCTTTTTTTGTCTAGTGAAAAGACCCTTTCTCACAAGATAACATTTGACCTTAGAGTTTTCTTAAACGAGATTAGTAGTTAATTATGGAAAACTTTCCTTTACAAAACCTCGGGGTCCAGGGCACAAAGTTCGCCCACAAACCCACTACAGAAAAATCTATAACTCAGGGCACAGTTATGGAACAGAAAATTTATAGCCCACAAGTCATACAACACAAACCTACAAGAAAAGGGTCTACACAAGACAACGGTCACAAAGATATAATGGTGGATCCACGATGATATGATAATGTATAAAATCAAGCTTTCGGAAAATTAACAGTCATCCAAAAGTAGTTAATGTAGTATTTCACAAATATGAGGGCCCTATGATGGCAATATATAAATCAATACAACACTAATACCAAAAAGAGGCCTACGAGTTTCACAATTTCTATGCCTCTGGTTGCTTCCCTTGTCCTCTACTGAGGTTAGAGGTCTCGCCTGAAAAAAGATTTAATAATAACGGGGTGAGACATAAAGTCCCCGTAACCGAAATTAATTTATCAAATATGCAAGAAAGGATTTCAAGTCAGAGAAGCAGGTTTGCTAATAATATAATAATAATTAAATTTCAATAATTAAATAACCACAAATAAAACAATTAATACATAATAACCATAACAATTAACCATCCCCACTCATCCATCCTGCTCCTCCTTATTTCCTCGTGGACGTGGATCAGCCTATCGGTGCTAGTATACCCGGCCAAGGTTAGCTAGTCACCTCAAGAATACTGTCCCCTCCTATGTCACCACCAGTATACCGTAACAGGGAGGTGTCCGCCCAAAACACTCAACTCAATTTCCGGGCCAGGAATGAGAGAGCCGATGGGCACAATTTCACCCTCAATCTCTTCCGCACAACCCAACATATCCCAACAGAAGAAATAATAAAATTCTAAAACTTTCAACAACATTTTATTAAATTATTATTCCAAACACATCATCTCACAACAAATAGTATAGCCATCACAATAATAACAAACCCATCAATAATAATCAATTAAATACATAGATTGGAAAATATACTGCTTCACTGAATTAATTTCTTATTCAAACATACAAATATTTTTCAAAATACATACAAGTAGCATATATAAAAGTAAGACTTAGAAAATACCTCACAGCCCAAAACAAGCATATAAAATAAATTAACCCCGGTTACCTCACTTCCACGCTTAACCTCAGCTCGATGAGTACCACCCGCACAGTTACCGGTCACAAAAAGACTCTACATTATCACAAATATAACTTATAATTTCCTATAACTTAAAATAAAAATTCTAATAATATATATATTATCATAACAAAATTTGAAAATGATATTTTGATCCCACAACTACCAGAAATGACATTTTAGTCTCAAAATTCCAGAAATTACAGTTTTGTCCCAAAAGTTCCAGAAATTACAGTTTTACCCCAAAATTCCAGAAATTACAATTTTACCCCAAAAATTCCAGAAATTACAATTTTTCCCCCATATATAAAAACTAAGCTAATTAAATTCCAATAATATCTTCCCAACCCAAATAAACTATTTTTCATAACATTTAATCAATAAAAATATTTTCTAGCCATAAAATCATAAACTTCTTAAATAGAAAATTCATTTTAAATTTCCACAACAACCAAACAATAAATCCAAACTGATTAAAATTCACTATTAATCATCTGCTACACATATATAGTCTTCTATTGTCAAAACTCAAAACTCTCCTAGAATCTTAGTCACAAAATGTTCACTAACCAACATAATAATAACTTCATTTGAAAGAGAAAAATATGTGGAATAACTTTCATGAAGGAAGTTTCTTGAAAAGAAGCTAGTTTAACTACTTAAATTATCTTATAAGATAAAAGACTTACCTTAAAATTCACTGAAAAGCTCTTAAATCTCTCTCCTTCCTTTCTTCTTCACTCACACTCTCCTCTCTCCTCTCTGCCGGGCACGCACACACTCACCAACACTCCACAACACAACACACACACCTCTTCATATATATATACAAGGGGGAGGGGGTATTAATTACCCCTCCCTATTCTTCAACGTGGGCAGCACATTTCGTGCTGCCCACTATATTATTTTTTTTTATTTTTTTTTATTTTTTATAGTGGGAGACATGTCTCCCACTAATTTACATAGTGGGAGGCATGGCCTCCCACTATTATCGGATAGTGGGAGGCCCTGCCTCCCACATTCCATTTTTTTTTAAATATAAAAATATATATATATATTTTATTTATTTATTATTTATTTATATTATTATTTTATTTATTATTTTTTTTATTTTTATTATTAATATTATTTTTTTAAAAAAAATTTATCATATATAATTCTTTTATAATCCTCTTAAATTCCAAAATGAAAAATTAGGACGTTACAACTCTCCCCACCTAAATAGAATTTTGTCCCCAAAATTTCTCAACATGTTATTAAAGAAAATAATCCACAACACAATATATCAATATAATAGCATCAGAGTCAAAATATTATTATAACCAAGAATCACCAACACAACAAGAGTATCACATCACAGAAATTCAATCACAATACAACACAGCCACAAGTACATCTTATTTCCAACAAACAAGCATACCTAGGCAAACAAATGAGGATAGTCACGCCGCATTCGCTCTTCAGTTTCCCATGTAGCATCACCTGGAGCCATACCCTTCCAGAAAATCTTTAGAAGGCGGATGGTTTTATTCCGTAATTGCTTGTCTTTCACATCAAGGATCCTTTCAGGCTCAGGTATGTAGGTCAAATTTTCTCTTAATTCGACCTCTTCGGGCTCAATTACATGGGAAGGATCTGGATGATATTTTTTAAGTTGTGACACGTGAAACACGTTGTGCACACTTGACAGGTGTGGAGGTAAGGCAATCCGATAAGCAACTGGTCCAATTCGCTCCAGAATTTCGTATGGGCCAATAAATCGAGGACTCAATTTCTTGGCCTTAATGGATCTGCCAATACCAGTTACCGGTGAAACCTTAAGGAATACGTGGTCCCCTACTTCAAACTCCAAAGGTCTTCGTCGCTTATCCGCATAGCTCTTTTGTCTGCTCTGAGCGGTCAACAACCTCTGGCGAATCATCTCAATTTTCTTTGTGGTTTTGTCTACCAAGTCCGGTCCGATCACGGTTCGTTCACTTAATTCAGTCCAACAAAGAGGCGATCTACACTTTCTACCATACAATGCCTCGAAAGGAGCCATTTGAATGCTCGAATGATAACTATTATTGTAAGCAAATTCAGCCAAGGGCAAGTGACGATCCCAACTACCAGGTAACTCAATGGCACATGCCCTCAACATATCTTCGAGGGTTTGAATTGTCCTCTCTGTTTGGCCATCAGTTTGCGGATGGTAAGCGGTACTGTACTTCAACCTGGTCCCCATAGCCTTCTGTAACGACTTCCAAAAGTTTGATGTAAACCTTGGATCACGATCTGACACAATATCTGTGGGTACACCATGCAACCTGACAATCTCATCCACATACAACTGAGCTAGCCTCTCTAAGCTATATCCAATATGGATCGGAAGAAAATGAGCTGATTTCGTCAATCTATCTACAATGACCCATATTGCGTTGTGGTGTGCTGTGGTTTCTGGCAATCCTACAATAAAATCCATGGAAATGCTGTCCCATTTCCATTGCGGAACCTCTAAGGGTTGCGATAATCCTGGAGGCTTTTGATGCTCAATCTTCACCTTTTGACAAGTCAGACACTTCAATACAAAATTTGTCACGTCATGCTTCATTTTTGGCCACCAATATCCTTGCTTCAAATCTCGATACATCTTGGTGATTCCCGGGTGAATGGTATACTTGCTTCGATGAGCTTCTTCAAGAATTGTCTTCTTGATTTCCTCATTATTCGGAACACAAATCCTCTTCTTGTACCTTAGTATACCTGTATCACTAATATCATAATCAGGTACTTTACCATTCTCCAACTCTTCTCTAATCCTTAGTAACCGATTATCTTCCATCTGGGCCATTCTCAAATCATTATAAAAGTCAAAATTCCCTTGCACTGTACCCAAAATCACTTCAGATCTTGGTTCAAGATAAACTTCAGATAACCTTTCTAGAAGATTATACTCAGTCACACACAAGTGAAACATATGCATTGACTTTCGGCTCAAGGCATCTGCAACTACATTTGCCTTCCCTGGATGATACTTCAACTCAAAATCATAATCCTTCAAAAACTCCATCCACCTTCTCTGTCGATTATTCAACTCCTTCTGATCCATAAGATATTTCAAGCTCTTATGGTCACTAAAAATCTCGAATTGAGATCCATACAAGTAATGCCTCCAAATTTTTAAAGCGAAAACGACCGCTGCAAGCTCCAAGTCATGCGTCGGATAGTTCTTCTCGTGAGGTCTCAACTGTCGAGATGCATAAGCCACAACTTTACCATCTTGCATGAGCACACATCCCAAACCCTTCAATGATGCATCTGTGTACACCGTGTATGGTCTGTGTGGGTTGGGTATGATGAGAACAGGTGCAGTAGTTAACCGGTTCTTCAGCTCTTGAAAGGCTGCCTCACACTTCTCATCCCAAACAAACGGTTGCTCTTTCTTAGTCAATCTAGTGAGTGGTGCGGCAATCCGAGAAAATCCCTCTATAAAACGACGGTAGTAACCAGCCAATCCGACAAAACTACGTATCTCTGTCACAGACTTAGGTGGTTCCCACTTCAACACGGCATCCACCTTGCTGGGATCTACTGCTACTCCATTAGCTGAGACTACATGGCCCAAAAACTTCACCTCTCTCAGCCAAAATTCACATTTGCTTAGCTTCGCGTACAACTGATGCTCTCTTAGGATCTGCAATATTATTCGGAGGTGCTCTCGATGTTCCTCTTCACTCTTCGAATAGATAAGGATATCATCAATGAACACCACCACAAATTTATCCAAATAAGGTCTGAAAATTCGATTCATATAATCCATAAACACCGCCGGCGCATTAGTCAAGCCAAAAGGCATGACAAGAAACTCATAGTGGCCGTATCTAGTACGAAAAGCAGTCTTCGGAATGTCTTCTGCCTTTACCCTCAATTGATGATATCCCGATCTCAAATCGATTTTTGAAAATACGGATGAACCTACTAGCTGATCTAGTAAGTCATCTATTCTTGGCAACGGGTACTTATTCTTGATAGTGACTTTATTCAATTGTCGGTAGTCAATGCAAAGCCTCAAGCTGCCATCCTTCTTTTTCACGAACAAAACTGGTGAACCCCATGGAGACACACTTGGCCGGATGAAGCCCTTCTCCAATAAGTCTTCAATCTGCTTCTTTAATTCAGCCAACTCTAAAGGTGACATCCGGTAAGGAGCCTTAGAGATCGGCTCTGTCCCTGGCGCTAATTCTATGGCGAACTCAACTTCTCGCTCTGGAGGTAATCCGGTCAACTCTTCGGGAAACACATCAGGAAACTCTTTAACTACTTCGACTTGCTCAATGTCTCCTTCTGATTCCACCTGAGCTAGGAAGAACACCGCAAAAGCCTCACAACCTTTCCTCACACTTCTCTCAACCTGGGCTACTGACAACATTACCGGATCTTGGGAAATTTCCCTAATTACTGTGCAAGTGTTAAATTGCACAACTTTCTCCTTACATTGCAAGGACACATCGTTGGATGTTAACCAATCCATACCCACAATCACATCTATACCCAGCATGGGTAGACAAATCAAATCGATAGTCGTTTCATGACCCTCACATACAAACATCAATTTCCTACATACCATAGTAGTTTTTACACGTACACCAGTAGGAGTAGACACAAACAAATCATATGACATATTACTCCTAGTAAGACTTAATCTTTCCGCACAGTCATAGGAGATGAAAGAATGTGTAGCACCAGAATCATATATAACACATAAATAGTGACCTTGAAGAATAGCATTACCTCGGATCAAATTAGGAGTAGCTCTCACTTCCTCTGATGTCAAAGCGAACACTCTCCCAGGTGCAGATGGTCTAGATGTCTGGCCCTCCTTCATACCCTTGTGACAATACTTTGCAATATGGCCCTTCTCCCCACAAATAAAACAGGTCCAACACTCGCCAGGATGTACTCTCCCGCAACGAGTACAAGGACGGTGCTGAGTTACACTGGGGGCTGATGCTACCGACCCTCGTTGAGAGCCTTGACTTACTCCAGCATTGCTCCTACGACTATGACTCATTAGAGGACGACTCCTCTGCTGGGGGCTACCCTGATTAAAAGTCCTCCTGCTTCCGGATCCAGTAAAACTCGAAGGGTAATTCTTCTTACTGATACCTCCTGATATTCTCATGTTACCACTGAATCGGCCATGAGAATCCCTTCTCGCAGATCTCTCAGCAACTTTATACCTTCTACAAACGTCTCGAATTTTTGCTGTCAACTTCTCAAGAGTCGTGACATCATAGGTACCCATTCTTGCCTTGACCTCATCATTGCATCTCTCAAACATTTGTCTGGCCAGCCAATTATTATGCTGCTCTTCTGTTCTATTTAACTGCGATACATATTTAGCTAGCCCCATGAATTGAGCTATAAAGGTATTCTCATCCATCTCCCCTTGTTGAAGTGTGAAGAACTCAGCTTCTTTTTGATATCTCATCTCAATAGGGAAGTAGTAATCATAGAACATTCTCTTAAATTCACTCCAATCCAGTTGATGTCCATCAGCAGGCTTCACAGTATTCCACCAATCCAATGCACCCCCTTTTAACAGGGTCTTCGCAGCTATAACCTTTTGATATTTATCACAGCCAATTGACTCAAAAAGCATCTCCAACCGATCAATCCAACTCTCAGCCTCTGTTGGCAATCCTCCTGAGAAAGTCTCAGGATGGAAACGATCTAAATGTTTCCAGACTGTAAGCATGTTAGGAACAACTCTTTGTCCTGCCGACTCTTCCGATTCATAGCTTGATCGATTTGGAACTGTCTTATTAGCATGAACAGTATTTTCTTCCTCTGATTCTTCGTGTGCTTCTTGGGTATGATTCTTGCTTCCACCACCAGATCCTTCATTGGCTCTGCCTTCCTCGAGTCTCTTCAATCGCTCCTCTGTCATACGGGTCCATTCATACACATGTCGCAACATTTCAGTGTTGGTTAACTGATCCTGAAGCTGATCCTGAGGCCCATTAGACTTCTCCTGGTTGTTGTCACCAATTTTTGTGCGCCTAGTATTTCCCATCTCTCCCCACCTAAGGGTAAAACCCACCAGAGATGGAGAATAATAAGAACAAAAAAAAAAAAACAAAACAAAACAAAACACAACAGGGAAGCAGGTGTGTAAAGTTTATATATTGCCATACTCTAAATGCAATGCACAACAGGGCCAGGAAATCATAAACACAGGGCTCTGGATACCAAGTTGAAAAGACCCTTTCTCACAAGATAACATTTGACCTTAGAGTTTTCTTAAACGAGATTAGTAGTTAATTATGGAAAACTTTCCTTTACAAAACCTCGGGGTCCAGGGCACAAAGTTCGCCCACAAACCCACTACAGAAAAATCTATAACTCAGGGCACAGTTATGGAACAGAAAATTTATAGCCCACAAGTCATACAACACAAACCTACAAGAAAAGGGTCTACACAAGACAACGGTCACAAAGATATAATGGTGGATCCACGATGATATGATAATGTATAAAATCAAGCTTTCGGAAAATTAACAGTCATCCAAAAGTAGTTAATGTAGTATTTCACAAATATGAGGGCCCTATGATGGCAATATATAAATCAATACAACACTAATACCAAAAAGAGGCCTACGAGTTTCACAATTTCTATGCCTCTGGTTGCTTCCCTTGTCCTCTACTGAGGTTAGAGGTCTCGCCTGAAAAAAGATTTAATAATAACGGGGTGAGACATAAAGTCCCCGTAACCGAAATTAATTTATCAAATATGCAAGAAAGGATTTCAAGTCAGAGAAGCAGGTTTGCTAATAATATAATAATAATTAAATTTCAATAATTAAATAACCACAAATAAAACAATTAATACATAATAACCATAACAATTAACCATCCCCACTCATCCATCCTGCTCCTCCTTATTTCCTCGTGGACGTGGATCAGCCTATCGGTGCTAGTATACCCGGCCAAGGTTAGCTAGTCACCTCAAGAATACTGTCCCCTCCTATGTCACCACCAGTATACCGTAACAGGGAGGTGTCCGCCCAAAACACTCAACTCAATTTCCGGGCCAGGAATGAGAGAGCCGATGGGCACAATTTCACCCTCAATCTCTTCCGCACAACCCAACATATCCCAACAGAAGAAATAATAAAATTCTAAAACTTTCAACAACATTTTATTAAATTATTATTCCAAACACATCATCTCACAACAAATAGTATAGCCATCACAATAATAACAAACCCATCAATAATAATCAATTAAATACATAGATTGGAAAATATACTGCTTCACTGAATTAATTTCTTATTCAAACATACAAATATTTTTCAAAATACATACAAGTAGCATATATAAAAGTAAGACTTAGAAAATACCTCACAGCCCAAAACAAGCATATAAAATAAATTAACCCCGGTTACCTCACTTCCACGCTTAACCTCAGCTCGATGAGTACCACCCGCACAGTTACCGGTCACAAAAAGACTCTACATTATCACAAATATAACTTATAATTTCCTATAACTTAAAATAAAAATTCTAATAATATATATATTATCATAACAAAATTTGAAAATGATATTTTGATCCCACAACTACCAGAAATGACATTTTAGTCTCAAAATTCCAGAAATTACAGTTTTGTCCCAAAAGTTCCAGAAATTACAGTTTTACCCCAAAATTCCAGAAATTACAATTTTACCCCAAAAATTCCAGAAATTACAATTTTTCCCCCATATATAAAAACTAAGCTAATTAAATTCCAATAATATCTTCCCAACCCAAATAAACTATTTTTCATAACATTTAATCAATAAAAATATTTTCTAGCCATAAAATCATAAACTTCTTAAATAGAAAATTCATTTTAAATTTCCACAACAACCAAACAATAAATCCAAACTGATTAAAATTCACTATTAATCATCTGCTACACATATATAGTCTTCTATTGTCAAAACTCAAAACTCTCCTAGAATCTTAGTCACAAAATGTTCACTAACCAACATAATAATAACTTCATTTGAAAGAGAAAAATATGTGGAATAACTTTCATGAAGGAAGTTTCTTGAAAAGAAGCTAGTTTAACTACTTAAATTATCTTATAAGATAAAAGACTTACCTTAAAATTCACTGAAAAGCTCTTAAATCTCTCTCCTTCCTTTCTTCTTCACTCACACTCTCCTCTCTCCTCTCTGCCGGGCACGCACACACTCACCAACACTCCACAACACAACACACACACCTCTTCATATATATATACAAGGGGGAGGGGGTATTAATTACCCCTCCCTATTCTTCAACGTGGGCAGCACATTTCGTGCTGCCCACTATATTATTTTTTTTTATTTTTTTTTATTTTTTATAGTGGGAGACATGTCTCCCACTAATTTACATAGTGGGAGGCATGGCCTCCCACTATTATCGGATAGTGGGAGGCCCTGCCTCCCACATTCCATTTTTTTTTAAATATAAAAATATATATATATATTTTATTTATTTATTATTTATTTATATTATTATTTTATTTATTATTTTTTTTATTTTTATTATTAATATTATTTTTTTAAAAAAAATTTATCATATATAATTCTTTTATAATCCTCTTAAATTCCAAAATGAAAAATTAGGACGTTACATCTAGCAGATGAATCCCTTAACGAATCCCCGTCACCATCCGCCTCGCCCTTTCTCTTCTTGGACATAGTGGCAGCGTCGTTCCTCTTCTTAGAACGTTTTCTCTTCTTCGCCTCTTTCGCCTCATTCTCACGCTTCCACTTTGCAGCTTCTTCGTACTCATCGTAAACCTCCTTGGACTTGTACTTGGACCCCCCCTCTCGGGCACACCACCGGATTGTAGCCACATGCGCCCTGTACTTGAAGACATCATCCATTGTGATTCCCAGTTGCTTCAATCGATCATCCGTCATTTTCACCCTCGCCATTTTGATGCGAAAACAGGGAGATAGGGTTTTGAGAGAGGACTTGAAATGTGCAGTCGGTTTTGTTTGTGAACAGACGCTCCCAGGTATTATGGCTACTCTGCAAAAAAATAGAGTAGGTACATGACGGTTTCAATTTGAGAGGACGTGCGTTCGAAGTTCCTATCGCATGGTGACACATGTTTTATTGCCCTTTTTAATTTTTTAAATAATGTATAACAGAGGAAACCGTCCGACTTCCAGGTTTAAAACATCACGTTCGAACCAAAACATTACGTTCGAACTTTATCATTTCGGTTACTGTAAGGTATGGAATATAGCATTCTTTATTTCAAGATCGAACTTAGTCGTTAAGTTCAAACGCACTCGTTAAGTTCAAACGCATTTCGTGACAGAGGGGCATATCAGCTGAGGCAAAATGAGAACAATTCCTGTCAACATATAACTTTACTACTCTAGGAAACAGAAATACACCTGTAAGATGAGACCAGGCAGAAAGGTTACCATATTTTATATTCAAAAACACCATTCACTAATATTGTGGTACACTTTACATTTGCCACTCCATGACAAGTACATTGACATATTAGCTAAAGTCAGATACACCCAGAGGGGACCTACATCATGCCATATATATACAGATGACAGGGACTATTCAAAAATTATCCTGCATGTACAGAGGGAAGACCAAACTTTATCCCATGTTCAATAAACAGGATTTCAGACTATGAACATGGTCCAAAGTTTGGTTTCCTACACAAAAAGCAAAGTTAAGTCAAAAAGGCAGAGTTCATTCCAAAATATAGTGAACGAACTCCTTTCACCCTGACCATCCACCAAAATACAATGTTAACATTACATACTACCCTCTATTGTTTAAGTAGGCTACGGATCCACGACGGCTTAAGCATTAGAGGGATTGAAGCAAATGCAGTCAACATTTTCTCACTGGCAAGTATCTTCATATGAGCCTGGTTCCTCTCATCCCATGTCAGATCTTCAACCTCCAGCAAGTCCATGAAAAGATTATCACCCTTTGCATCAATATCAGCTTGCCTTTTTTGAGTAGGCAGATGGTTGCATAGTTTGTCGAATGCACCGACTATTGTCTTCTCTAAAGAGGTAACTGTGTCCTTTAATGCACCAGCCATGACTTCAGAGTGGTTCAAACGTCTCTTCTTCCGACAACTGGCAGATGCTTGTGTTGCATTAAATGCTGTTGTTGGAGTTGGGTTGATTGGTTGTGTGAATTCATATTCAGCAGTAGCATGATGAGGTGTCTCAGGAAGATCCTCTTGCTCTAAATTAACCTCTTCCTCCATTCCTGTAGGAGAGTTGACATCGTCTCCCACAGCCCTGTCCTTACCCCATACAATGGTAAGCTCCTCAAAGTTTGGAAAAGGCTTTGTGTGAAATTGTCTCGCCTTTGAATGAACCTGTGATTTCACTATATATGTGAGAACAAGGCGGATAAGTTAAATGACATTGTAGGTAAAGTGGCTGATATAAGAGTGAGGAATGCAATAACACACCTTTATATACTCATCCCACACCTCTTTGTCAGCTGTGACACATTTTGTGTCAGGATCCCAACCAAAGCCTGATGTGTTGGTCCCGTAGACCATGTCGTGAGCTACTTGCCACAATTTCTTCAGTGTCTTAATTTTGGATGTTATATGAGGTGATGCCTTGATCCCACATCCAGGAAGCTTTTGCTCCATCATAGTCTGTAGCACATTGGCAAATCCTGACTTGAAGCCGTTATCGGTGATGAACTGACGGTCAAGCTTCAGACTAACCAGGCAGTCAACCAAAGCCTTGTCCTCCTCAGGCGTCCACATTTTTTGTTTCCCCTTTCCTGCTTGATCATGCTGCTCCATCTGTAAGACTCACAGACAACCCACATAGTGTATTAATTTGCATTAGGTGCAACATAAACATGTAGTAATCATCAAGCACACATCGCAGCAAGTGTAACACAATTTGTGTAATTAAAGTGGCAACTGAAATTGGTGTTCATAGTAGCCAACAAAATGAAGTACAACATATCCAACGAAATACAACATAGTGTAATGATTAACAATATTATACAACATCATCAATTCTCAGTAGATGTCACAAATGCAGCAAACATGTCATTCGCAACACTCTCCCTAAAATTATTCCACGAGTCACTAGTTTCCATTGGAACTGTGGGGGTGGTATCAATAATGGGAGGTCCAGCGTCAAATGACTCCAGCTGCTCATCAAGAGGAACTTGAACTGATTCACGACGAATCAGATTATGGATAAGACAACATGCAAGGATGTATCTATTTTGGATCTTCACTGGGTAATAAGATGCACTTTGAAGGATTGCCCAACGTAACTTGAGAATGCCAAAGCACCTTTCTATGACATTACGGGCAGCCGAATATCGCATATTGAAGCACTCGTGCGGAGTTTGCGGTTGGCTTCCATATCGCCAATCATTAAGGTGGTATCTTTGGCCTCTATATGGAGCCAAAAAACCCTGGCAATTAGTGTACCCAGCATCGACCAAGTAGTAGTTCCCTGTGGCAACAAACGAGCCCACGTGATTCTGTTTCCTTTACAATTGGACAGGGAAATATACATAGTTAATAGTGCACCAACTACAACATGTTTACCTTGTGGTACTCGTAGCCCGTGTTGTCTTCGTAGAGCATCTCGCAACACCCTCCCATCCGTAGCTGACCCTTCCCATCCAGGCAAGACGTATATGAATTGACCATCTGGTGAACATACACCCAAAACATTAGTTGTTATCTCTCCTTTCCTATTTCTGTACCTCCCCTTTTTCTCTACAGGGACTTGTATGCGAATGTGCGTCCCATCTAATGCACCAAGGCACCCCTGCAAAGATAGGCAATTATTAAAGCATGTGGTTATACCATAATTTGCTGAACAATTCAGAATCTAAAAGATGTCACACAAAAACAGATGCTACATACCTTAAACCACTTCCACCTATTATCATTTGAGTCCTCCGGAATAGGCTCGGGTTTCTTAAGCAGCAATGATTGCAATCTGATAGTAGCATTCACGACAAGCTTAAAGTATCTACTTATCGTTTCGCCCGACCTTCCAAACTCAAATTGGATTACTCTGTTCTTGACATGATGGCCTAGGATGTGAAGGAACATAGTCACTTGTTCGTCAACTAGCATATGTTTAGTTGGTTTCAATCCACCAATTGTGTCTAACATGTGACATAATTTATCAAACGTTGCCCGATACATCCTAATTTGGTTGAAGCATGTTGTATCACTAATATATATCATTGCCCTCAAATTCGCTCTCTTCGCATGAAAGTCTAATCTATATGACCTATCCGGTAAGTGCCTCGGTCTACTTGATCCCACTGCAACTATCATATTGACAATCAACGTCCTGATCGCTAGAAGCAAAGCTAAGCATCCAGACATAATTGCCACCATTTGCTCTGCCTCTTGGTCCATACCTACAAAAATGTTTTCCACACCCATTTGCTTTTCAATGTCATCTACTACTCCTCTTTACATACTATAATGTCTACTTTTATATATATTACTTTGAAACATATGTTATTTTTTTCCTCTCTCAAAACATGTCACATGTCCATATTTTTTCCCTGACTCCAGTGGTGTCCCTTCCTGGTTTAAATGTTAGCTATACATCATTATAACCCAAATGTCATCTCCTAAACCCTAAACCACCAGCCAACACATTTAACACAACTATATCATCACATCATTGTTCCCCTCAACACAACATAGTTTACTTGAAAATGAAACAAATCATCACAGATTTTGATCACCATTACCAACCCACAGACATACAAGAGACACGACATATACACAAACAAAATTTCACCATAGATAAGCATAAAAATTAAACGAATCTAAATTAAACAGAGCATTACAAGCAAACATTCAAGTCGATTTAAGCATGTACACATCCAACATGGAAGAAGAAAAGGAAAATTTTTTTTGCCACTGCACACCCATGGATCCCTCATTTCCTTCCTCAACAATACGAAACCCCCCACACCGCCTACTACGCATGAGTGCCAACCAGAAGTCATCAAATTCGTCCCACCCCCCCCCCCCCTCATTTTTTTGCTTGCGTCCCTAGCTGCCACAACCAAGCCGTCGACATTTTTTCCCCACCACAGCGAACAATGAACAGAGAAAAGCCATTGTCTTACCTCGAATCGATCTTTGCTATGCCTTTCGTTCGACTGAGCTTGCTGTCGTCAGACGTTCTTTCTTGTGCTCCTTCTTCCAGCTCGAAGCTGGATCCTTGTATAAAAATATTTGGCAGGGGCTTTTCAGTCATTATATTTCACTCTCCCGGGCAAATTTTCAAGATCCCGCCTCAGATGGAGGGAGCCGAAATTCCCGCGGTTGTGGGAGCTTGGCCAGACACGGGAATGCAAAATCCTGGGAGCTTTGGGCACCAAACGAAGTTATGCGTGGGAACTTTAATTAAGTTCCCTCTCCCTCCCTTGAGTTCCCTCAACCAAACGGGGCCTTAGATGAAAACACGGATGGGAGATGGAAGAGTCAAAGAAATTTTAAAATATTATAAAATGGAGATTAAATTAGGAAGAATGATAGAAAAAGAACCTTAAAAATTGTAAAAATTCAAATTAAATTTGTTATCAAGAATTCTGAGCAAAAAAAAAAAAAATTTGTTATCAAGAATTGATAAGGATATAATGAAATTTAATAAGCAATTCTAAACTCATTTTTTAGGAAATACTTGATTTAGAATTTTGAAAGTTCAAAAGTCTTTTTCTCTCATTTTCCCATTAAATTATAAAATTCATACTTAAAGTATTTTAGCTAAAAGGTGCATTAAAAAGCATAATTTTGTATTGAAAAAGTAAATTAAAATTAAAAATTTTCCCTAAAATATATAAAATAAGTAGTATGAAGAAAATAAAACACATATACCAACACAGGGTTGTTCTTCTTTTTTTTGATACAGCCAGTGGGGGGAGGGGGAGGCAGAGCTCGAATCTTGGATAAAAGGAAAAGCCAGTTCTTAAGGCTGGCCCTAGTGCTATTGCACTACGAGGCACTTGGCAGGGTTGGTCTTTTTAGATACAAAGGAAAATAGATATTATTTTTGGAGAAAAACGTATGCCACTCATTTTGTAATACATCTACCTCTAAAATAAGCAATAAATCAATCATATTATTTCTTTGTTCAACACTTTAAGAAACAGAACAACACACATGACGATAAGAGGGGAACAGAAAAAGAAGCCAAAGAAGAGCAGAGATTTGAAAAGCCATGCAAAAGCTCAAGGCATCAATCACTTGCAAGAAAACGCGCTTTCAGCCCAATAATGATCGGTTCACTCAATAAACAACCAAACAAGCCTAACGGTAGAGGCAGAGCATCATTCTGAGTTTTGACCATTCATAATCGCGTTCGAGCAACCCAAAGCTAATCCATATTCCTGACATGAATGGCTCACAATGATTCCAAAATGAACTTAAGTTCCATTTTTCATTGTTGCTTCGTTTCATTGTAACATAATTTCAAAACTTGCACGAAATTTTCCCCTATTGCATCATCAATTAAACCAAGCCTGTTCTTCTGAGTTCCCCCAAGACACAGATTCCATGGAACCCTTAACCTCTTCCCTCCAGCCAGTCTATCTTTCACAAATTGAAATTGTTGCTCACTTGGTTCTTCTCATTCTTCCACAGATATAATCATCAATGTTAGTCTTTGGATTTAACGGTCCCAATTACTATGGAGTCAACTTTTCGTACAACTTCTCATTCTTTGCATTCAATGCGGGGAGAACATAAATCAGTGTATATCATATCAGGTAGCTTTACGTACAACTATATGTTTATTTCATTTTCAATTCATGAAAGAAGCTTATTAGAAATTAACAAATGTCATAAACAAATTAAAGTAATTAAAACAACATCACACTCTCTTCCAACCTCTTCTTATTTAACTAATTAATACATCCAAGTAAGTTGTAAGACCTGATCAACATCTAAACTGGTGGCCGATTAATTGCTGCAACATTGCCCCTTTCAGTTCTCCTCCATCGCTCATATAAATTTGAAGCTCTGCTTTTAGTTATCCCCCACAGGTCATATAAATATGAAGTCATGTTTTCACCTATTTCTTCTATTTTTGTGTGGTTGAAGTATATGAATAACAACAATACACTGACAATGAAGACAAGTGGCTGGCAAGAGCGAGGAAGCAATAGTGATATGAATGCACTATAAGCCAAACTTCCTGAGACAATAGCTACCTTAACACAATGATTTAATGACGTAGGATCCATTGGGGTGAGACTTTGGCATTTCTCGTGGTATCCAAATGCAAAGCCATAGAAAAGCAAGCATGTAATACCAATCCAAGTGCTTACAGGGTGTTCATCTAAAGGTGATGAATTGGGGAAGTTCATCTGAACGATGGCCGCTGTTACGGTAATCAAAAACACAAACATCGGGTCTCAAGGGTTTAAGCTGCACAACCATTAAACTAATTAGAAGTCGTCTAATTTAAGCACCAAATAAAAAATAACTGTAACATGTATTTGAATACATATGTTAAGGACATGAAAGTAATAAGGACATTGAGAAAATTAAACATGAGTTGTAAAAAGGCTTGATGGCCTATATTAAATCTATTATAATATTAATAACATTAATATGAGATGGTTATCTTTATATCTATACTATTAACTATCAATTGATGTTGATTTTTTTATGTATTGATAAACATTATTGTAATCCTTTATGTACAATTTTTGTGTTCACACACATGTAATTATAGTATATTACAATTGAAATTATAGTTACCCGTGGTGATTGACGGTGGTTTTGTACATGGGCCAAGGGTAGTTTTTACTAGTGGAAAAGGACATTTTAGTATTTTTATATAAAAAATTCTTATACATTCCTATCACATTGTATAAGCCAAGCCGATTTACATTTTATTTCCATTTCTAACTCCAATTTCAGCATCAATTTCATCGAAATCACTTTCAAGATATCAAATGGGGCATAAGGAAATATTTTGCAAGGGCATTTAAGTAAATCAATATTACAGCAAAATTCTATTTTGGTGACCTTAGACGGTAAATCAGAACATTTAAAAATAAATTTGTCATTGAAAAACATACGGACTAAAAATTTTAAATATGTTCAATTTATATCAGATTTGACAATTCATATCAATTTTCACTTTTACTAACATTAATATAGTATAATCATGAATTAAATAAGAGTAAAAACAAAAAAAAAGTACTACAAATCATTAATATCAATGATTAAGTTCTTCTTAGGATTTGAATTTGAGTAATCACTCTTATCAGTTATGATTAAGATTAATATACTCATAATTAACATTTCTTAATTGAGGAATAAGTAGAGATTATACATTAAATCTATTAAAATTGAAATCATACATATACATATCTTGTGACTTGATTATTAAAATTAAACTCTTACAAATGATAGAGTATAAATGTAGAAACATACATGTTATTATGAGAATTAAATAACGGATCAATCAATATACTACACAGTATTATGTATATGTAATAAAATTAAAATGATGTCTTTAATGCATCTAACGTGCTTATAGTTTAAACTAAATTAGAGAAAAAAATTATACTAAAAGTGAGACTAGTAGTTATAAATTCTTTTTACCACTTTTAGAAGTGTTTGGCTATAAGGTAGCTTTTGGTTAAAACTTTGTATCAATCTTTTTGTGCTGTTGCAATCTCATGCCTTAGTTAAAGAGAAATTAAAGGAGATACAAAGCTTAAACTAAAAGGAAAACTAATACTCAAGCCCTTGTAATTTTTATCAAAACTTGAAATTAGTCCCTACAACTTTTTGTTTTTTGTTTTTTTGAAAAACCGTCTTTTTTTTTTTGATACAAGAGAGAAATTAAGACAGAAAGTAAATTACAATGGGGAATTAAATCCTGGCATATCTTTAAGAATCAAATCCGTATAAATAACTAGGTTAGCCACGTTACTTCTTATATTTCGGGCCTTGGGGGAAATGGTTTAAGGGCCTGTTTGGGTTAGTAATGGGAGCTATAACTTATTTTCTATCTGACTTTTGTAGAAACCGGATAGGAAAAAAGTCAAATTGTAAATATGATTTGTGTTTGAATTGATGGTGGTAGAAATGGTGGGGCCCACGTCAAAAAACTAAGAGCTTTTTCCCAAAAGTTACCCCATAGAGTTTCTGGTAAAAGGAGAGTTTTTTAATTTTCTATTACTACTTTTTTTTTAATAGCTTTTTTGACTTAAAGTTCATCTAACGATTTCTCCAAACAGGCTCTAAGGCTTTATGCCCTTGATGAAGACATAGACACGAAGCAAACAACATTAAAAACAGATACGTGGCCAACGGTATCATTGTGTATTAGAGAGAACTTCCTCCTTCACCTCCCCATAAACTTTTTCGGAATAGTTTCAATTATCTCAAGAGAGGAAATAATATTGCCCCACATCGACAAAGAAGCTCAAACTCATCATCCGCCTCTGCAAACTCCGATATGGGTATCGTGAGTGCCGCACCTGGTGGAGCAAAACCCATCGACGGCCATGTTGGTGTCTTTCTGGCCACCCCCTGTTGCGAGCCTGGTAACTTGCTAGGTGGTGAGAGATTGCCCATGATGTAGGTGTCGTCGAGGACTTGGGAAGCGAAGCGAAGCTATATGGCGCTTTTTGAATTATTATTATTTTTTTGGATTAAACTTTTCGAAAAAGATATAAGCAAATTGTTTGATCGTCAAGCAAGCCAAACCATTCCATAAACCATGGGAAAGCCAGAGTATATACAAAACTATAAATTAAGTGAGACCAAAACCGATCAATGAGACACGAGATTCAGAAACTTTTCATGAAAGGGAAATATTTGATGGAGAACATATATAAGAAAATTAACTGAATAATATTAACAATTCAAATCAATACTCAAAATTAAATGGGAAAAAGAAAGTTTGAAGACTTACGTGAGTGAAGTTAGTGAAGTTGACATGACCTGTTGTCCCTCCCTGGCAGATCTTGCAAAGAAGATAGATGAAAAATATCGTTTGGTGTCTGATAAGATTAACTCACAACCTGTGGCAAGACTTAATATATAGATGTTGTTGTCGCAGTTGCTGGCCCACAATGACTTAATATATAGATGTTGTTGTCGCAGTTGCTGGCCCACGATGTTATTTGATCTACTTCTTACAAGTATTTGTTTTGTTTTTTTACGATGCGTGCCAGGAATATAATTGAAATTCACGTATGCGATTCCCATGAACTTTAACTTGCCCAAAACCTAGAATGTTACTTGATCTACTTCATGTAAGCCTTTCCTTTTTCTTTTTCTTTTTCTGGTTTTTTTTCTTTTTTCCGATGCAGGAATATAATTGAAGTTCACATATGCGATTCCCATGAACTTTAACTTGCCCAAAACCTAGAATGTTACTTGATCTACTTCATGTAAGCCTTTCCTTTTTCTTTTTCTTTTTCTTGTTTTTTTCTTTTTTACGATGCAGGAATATAATTGAAGTTTTTTCTTTTTTTTTTTTTGGCTCAGAAGAATATAATTGAAGTTCACATATGCGATTTCCATGTACAAATCCCAAAACTTAGAATGTTACCTGATCTACTTAATATAAGCCTTCCCCCCCCCCCCCCCCCCTCTTTTTTTTTTTTTGCCTTTTTTACGATGCAGGAATATAATTGCAATTCACATATGCGATATTCCCATGCACTTTAAAAGCCAGAAAGTAAAGCGATTTGCTTGATAGGGTGAGCTTGGCAGATCTGGCCCATCAATCTGATCAGGTGGCCCAAATCTTATTTTTTTTAAAAAAAAAAGCTGTATTTTTAAAAGATCATATTTGGGCCGTCAGGATTAGATCTGACGATCCAAATCTGACTAACTTACCCTGTTTCCCAGGCTTTATTTTTCTCCCATCCCATTAAGTTCGTGACAAGTGGATCCTGCGAAGGCAAACCCAGAAGATAAACTGTCCGCCTCTGCAACTGAAAATGGGTCCCACGAAGGCAACCCCAGAAAATAAACAGAGTATGAACTATTTTTTAAGCTATTTTGATATTTTCTTTGTTTATTTATTTTTTCCCCTAATTTATGCCAATAAAACCCCATTTTCCATCCCTTGCACAATATATGAGACCCACGTCTGTCTTTCTACCAGTATGAATTAACTATAAATGATTTTTCATGCATTGCATATAGTATCTATGGCTTATAAAAAATTCCAATTTCTCACAATGGGAGGGAAAAGAGTATCATACGAGAAAAAATAGTCTATTTTTTACTGAATTTTCAATCACACATTAATTATAAGGGTTAGTCACTTGGTTTGAATTAGTGTTGACGTTATCTTCGAGCAAAAAAGAAAAAACAAAAAATTAGTGTTGACGTTATCACTTGTTACATGCAATGGCGGAGTCAGGATTTTGAATGGTTGGGGCGAGAATATGAAATATTATATCAGAAATAAAAGTACTAAAAATACACTACAGACCTAATATAAAAAAACTTAAGAGACATAATTACAGAAATTAATATAACTTTACTTGACTCTTACCCTACATGTTTTCATATTATTAAACTCATCTATAATTGAAACTGTGCTGAAACTCAAATCAATTTCTTTTTCAATGTATGTAATCAAAGAATCATCAAGAAATTGGTTTTCCATTCTATTTCAAAGCCTATTCTTGATTATCTTCATCGTAGAGAAAAATCTTTCAGTAGTTGCTGTAAAAACTGGAAAAGTGAGTACAAGTCTAATCACTCTATCTTTTTTTTTTGGTCAAAAGTCTAATCACTCTATCAATAAGAGGATAAATGATGGATTTTCCAGTTCTTGCTAGCCCTTGACATAATTCAGATATAGTTGATAAATTAATCAAATCTGGATGTTTAGGAATGTCAAGCTCAAAATGTTGTAACTCCATCTTCAAAAGCAATTTTTCTAATTATGTGAAGTCTCCCGAATAAAATTTATCAACAAGTTTGCAAATGTTATCACTATTAAATGACTAGTACCTGTTTCTTGGATCTAAAGTCATGCTCAAAGCAAGTAATTCAACAACATTATCATTGAACCTACTCCCTCCGATCCTAATTATAGGACACATTTAACTGATTTTGGAGAAATTAAGGAGAAAAGTTAAATTAGTTAATTTTACTCATTAAAATAACCTTATATAAATTTAAAATGATATAAGTAAAAGTGAATCAACAATCCCCTACTATATACTTCTCCGACTTAGAATTTTCCTTTCCACATGTTTTTTAATTGAAATAATGGTCTTGCTATATACACATATGTGTGTGTGTGTGTATATACATATAGATATAGATACACTCACACATGCATATACATAGACACACACACACACCCACCTACATATACATACATATATCTACACACATATATATGAATACACACACAAATATATATATATATATATATATATATATATATAGACACGCACATATAAACACACACACACACACAAGTATATATGTGTGTTTATATATGTAAACACACACATGCACACATATATTTACACACATATATATTGACTGGCGCACTCACGTGCAAACACATATAGAGATACATATGTGTATACATACACAGATACACACACTCACAGATGTGTGTGTGTGTGTGTGTGTGTGTGTGTGTGTGTGTCTGTATATATATGCATGTATATTTGTATATAGACACACACACACACATACGTAATCACTAAAGACCAAACACACTTGAAAGAATAAAATAGAGGTATTTTAGGGGTGAAAAATTGACAAAAATTAGAATGTTATCCTATAATTAGGACCAAAACCAATTCCCAAATATTGTCTTATAATTAGGACCGGAGGGAGTACTATTTAATTCTTGTAGTTGATAATCAATTGTAGCACAAAAGATATTTAGCCTATAAAATTTTTTAGAAGAAAAATCACCTTGTTTATTTCGAGCACGACCTCTCCTTCCAATATATTTTGCACTCATATCTGAAATGTCAATATCATGTTTTATGCAAAATTCTTGAATATGAACCAAGCATCCCAACTTGTCTTTCTTAATTTCTGAATTAATTCTTTTGTAGTTGAAACAAGATGTAAAGCATTTGAAATATCTTGAGACTCTTGTTGCAAAGCTTGACAAAGGACTTCAATAATACCCTTAATTTCTTTCATAAGGTGCAATATGATGACAAAATCAAAAGATGTCAATGATGAGTATGCTCTACGATGTGATGCTATCTTTCCTTCATTAGAGTTATTGTCAAGAACTTCACATGTGGCTTGAAACATTTTAAACAAACTGCATATAGAATTGTAATGAGAACTCCAACGAGTAGCTCCAGCTCGAAGCAAAGTACCAATTTGATTAAGACCAACTCCTGATTTGAGTTCATCAATAGCAATCATTCTTGCAATTTCATTGGTTTGGACAACTCTTAACTCATCATTATGCTTACAAGAAGAAGTAGCAATATTAATTATCAAATTCAATTTTTCAAAAAATTGATGAACATGTTTTACCTCATGAGATGCAGCAACCAAGGCAAGTTGAAGGTGATGAGGAAAGCAATGGACATAATAAGCATATGGGTACTCAGTACAAATTAAAGCCCGCAATCCATTCCATTCATCTCTCATATTGCTAGCTCCATCATAGTCTTGCCCTCAAATATTTTCAACATCAAGATTATGGTGACGAAGAGTGTTGAATATTCCTTGTTTCAAAGTCTTAGTATTTGTATCTTCCACATGTACAAATACAAGATTAGTTGCAATCTCTGAGAAGTAAGTTTTTCAACAAATGTCTCAATATGTTGAGATTGGTTTATAAGATCATTACATGAACTCATAGCATTTTTATGCATTGAGAAAACATTTTTTCCCAACATGGCGTGGAAAAGCACAATTTTCTCAATCATTAACCTTTTTCCAGTTTCTAAATCTCTCATCAACAAATGTATTTAGTCCAAAACGACCACTGCCACATGGTTTACTAAATAAATAACTAGGCAAACAAAATGCAGCATTTTTACTTGGAGAATACTCTAATCAAGATGGATACAAATCAAACCAAGAAGAGCAAAAATGATGTCAATTCTTCTTTGGCCCAGAAAAAGGATAATTTTAAAGCTTGCACTGAAATGGACCAAGTTTAAGATAAGCGCAACGAATTTCATCTCGTTGATTTTCAGGATATTTTCATATTGGAGGGCGTAGTGCAGGATCTCTTTCCAATGAAGCAAGATTAACTTCTTTAACTACTTCTTTATTTTCAATTCTAGGAGACTTTGAAGGATGAGTCTCACTATTTGTCAATTCAACATTAGAAGTAGATGAGGGCAAAGACTCACTATTCTTTCTCTTGAAAAAAGTATCAATGGTAGCATTCTTGCCCATAATAATCACCTACGAAGAGTATGAATTAATTCACAAAATTCCATATCATACATTCCATCTCGCAAATTCCATATCACAAACTCCATATCAAAAATTTTAAATCACAAATTTTCTAACTAAACCCTAACTTTATTTTTCTCAACTCAACTACTCAAGTAAAAATATAAACTAGGGTTAAATGCCTAATTTGCCCCGAAAGTTTTGCTAAGGGGGCGCTCAGCACCTAAAAGTTTTTTTGGTGCCAAATTTGCTCTGGAAGTATTCAAAAGGTACCAAATTTGCCTCTCCGTTAATTTTAACCGTTAAGTTTAACTGAGTGTACACGTGGCATGTCACCTCATGACACGTGGCATGTCACCTCATCAACCCAATAAGAATTAAGTATTATTTTTGCCCTGGAAGTTTTCATTAAGGAGCAATTTTTCCCCAGAAGTTTTCACTCAAGAGCAATTTTGCCCCGGAAGTTTACAAAAGTAGCAATTTTGCCATTTTTTTCCCAATATTAAATTTGACTATTAAATCAGTCAAAGACCACACATGTCATGCCTTGAAAAGGTCGAACTTGGAGTCAGAGAAGGAGATCCTTAAGATATTGAGCTCAAGGCAGCTAGAATTTGTGAAGCCGAACTGGTCACAGGAAGCATCACTTATGATCTAAGCAAATGATCAATCTGTACAAACGTAAATATTATTACTATTGATTTGTTTTACTGAACTAATTTTTGGAACAATTCATTTCTCGTTTTGCGCTTCATTTGCTTAGATCATAAGTGATGCTTCCTCTTGGTTTTGCGACAAACCTTTCAGTCCCTGTGACCAATTTGGCTTCACAAATTCTGGCCGCCTTGAGCTCAACATCTCAAGGATCACCTTTTCTAAATCCAAGTTTGACATTTTCAAGGCATGACATGTGTGGTCTTTGACTGATTTAATAGTTAAATTTATTATTGGGAGAAAGAAGGGCAAAATTGCTACTTTTGTAAACTTCCGGGGCAAAATTACTCCTCAATGAAAACTTCCGAGATAAAATTTCTCCTCAATGAAAACTTCCGGGGCAAAATTGCTCATTAATGAAAACTTTCAAGGCAAAAATGATACTCTTTTTATTGATGAGGTGGCATGCCACGTGTGCTGAGGTGACATGCCACGTGTGATGAGGTGGCATGCCACGTGTGATGAGGTGGCATGCCACCTCCCATTTTAACGATCTACGTAGATTTCCATCACGTTTGGGTAAATTTGATACTTTTTTTAATACTTTCAGGGCAAATTTGGTACCAAAAAAACTTCCAGGTGTTGAGCGTCCCCTTATTAAAACTTCCGAGGTAAATTTGGTATTTAACCCTATAAACTATATAACTTTTATTCAAACCTCATTAACTCAATTAAAAACAAAATGACCATCAAGAAGCCTCAAAATTTCAAAATCTAACAAATCCCTAAATTTTTCACAAAACAAATTCCATCCAACTAAAAGATAAGAGACTCGAAAAATAAATTATATCACTCACCTAAATCGTAATCTTCTGTGCGCGTGGGAGGACTGTTGAATTGCTTCTTCGGATTTTCTGTGTGCGCCAACTGTAGAATGAATTAAATAGGGAACACTGAAAAGGGGTTTTTAACTTTTAGTGTAGTGTTTGTGAGTCTAGTGGGGCGAACTGTGCGGCTCTTTCTTTTAATATACGACTGTCAGATTGTTGTTCTGTGTTTTAACATTTTGTATATGAATTGATGATCATTGTGGGCTCCCCAATTTCTTTCGAACTTATGACTTGCAGGCTTGGTGTTGGACTGTTGGTGATTTGAAATTAATTGAAAATAAAGTTGGGCCCATTTCTCATATTATTTGCTGTCATAGTGCCATGTATATTCCCATTATTTGAGACTTGGGCTTGCTGCTTCCGTTGTGCAAGTAACAATGGTTTATCTCTCAAGTTTTGTGTAAGGCTGATGAGTAACTATACTTCCCTTACTGAGAGAATGGACGGGCTAATTAGCTGGTTTACTAAGACATTTATTTTACAAATATATTTAGGTGGGCCAATCCCAACTTTACCCAAATTTAACCTGGATCATATTGAAATACAAATTTACATTTATTTTATTCAAGACAAACGAGATTAAACAAAATCAAGTTAGTTAGAAGACCAACATGAAATCTAAAGAACTTAGAAAAGCGGGCAATTAAAGATGGTCTTGACACCAAAAAAAAAAAAAGGTAAAAAAACAATGCAAATATCTCTTGTCCAGTGAAAGTCGATGAGTAAGAGGGTTGAGTTGGAATACGTATGAAGTACTACCTCCGGTCCTAATTATAAGAGCTAGTTGACTTTCTTTGGAAAGATTAAGGAAGCTAAATAACTTACTTAATCATTTCATATATTGTATATTTTTAGATTATATATTAGTTTATTAGTTAAACTAATTAGTTTGAAGAAAAAAATAAATGTAAAAATACTCTAAAGTAATTTAATTAGCTTCCTTAACCTCTCCAAAAAAGTCAACTAGCTCTTATAATTAGGACCGGAGGGAGTATTTCTTAACACAATAGATTGTGATAGGAGGTTTTGAATCAGCTGCTATGAGGTCAAATTTATGAATCCAGAAAAATTAGGCTCTTCAACATTAAGAAAGAAAAGCGATGCTAGATGCTAATTGAGATCTCCATAAGAATTCTTTAAGAGAATAACCCATATGACATATAATTCCATGACAATGATAATGATTCCAACTTTTATATTTTATATGTATAACCCATATCATGATATAAACGATCCAAAAGAAAAGAAAGAGAATGCAACCCAAATTAACATGGCACTCCCTCTTATTATTATTATAAAATCCGACAATTAAATTGCGTGGTTTGAAAAAAAAAAGGGTTAAAATTGATTGAAATTAATAAATATGTAGGAAAAGAACTTTTTTTTTTTCAAGCATACCCTTATTTATAAAGGGCAAATAAAAAGGAAAAACAGAATACTGAGTGAGAGAAAGTATGGAATGGAATGCATTATGGAAAAAAAAAAGGGAGAAAGAATAGCATTAATTAATGGCAAATTAATGCTAGTAATATCTTGTGTGCTTCTTAAATACTAGTAATAAGTGCGTTAAGGAATGCTAGTAATAAGTGCGTTTAGTTCTATATAATGGGCTTGTTTGGAGTGCAGCATTAGGAGCGTTGGGAGCATTAATTTTGAAAAAAAGTCCAGCCTAGAAGCAAATTTTTGGTATGTTTGGCAATAGCTTTAAGTTCACTAGACTTTAAGTCAAAAAAGCTCAAAAAGTCATTTAAGGAAAAAGCTCCACCAAAGAGCTTTTTCCAGAAAGCTCTTAGCTTTTTGACATGAGCCCCGCCACTTCTACCATTATCAATCTAAACACAATTCATTATTTACAACCTGACTTTTTTCTTATTGAGCTTTTTCTAAAATCAGATAGCTTTTAAGTCACCGCTTCTACCGCTAACCCAAACAGGCCCAATACCGTTATCATTTCCGATATTAAAAGAATTTAGTCGGCATGAAAAAGAATGGAGATGAAAGTAAAAAACGACCACTGATTTTTTTTTATCTTATATATAGGATTAAAATCAATTTTTTAAATATATCTCATATCATGGACATTATAATAAGCAGGACAGAGCTAGGATTTAAAAATTTTGTTTTGGGGGGAGGGGCGAAAATTACAGTATAGAACCTAGTGGAGTTAGTATTTGAAATTAAGGGGCGAAAATTACTTAATTGGACCCAAGATTTTAAGAAATTATGATTTAACCTCGTAAATATTTCAACATTTTCATTTTACTCCATGCATGAAACTTTTGAATACGAACTAAAGTGAAAATGTTGAAATATTTATGAGGTTAAAGATAATTTCTTAAAATTTTAGGTTTACTTCTATGATTTTAGGGGGGCGGGAGCCACCCTTAACCCCTTGATAATAAGACAACATCACATTATCCTACAATATCATCAATAATATAACAAATATAATGTTTACTAGGAACACAACTTAACCGTTGCAAATAATACGTCATAGCAGGTTTGAAGACTTGACTTCTTTTGAATAACATCTGAGAAGCATTTTTCAACAATATCATCATCGTATCAATGAATATAATGTTTTGATTAAAGTCTAAAGTCTAAACTGGTGGCTGGTTCATTGTTGCAGCATTGCCGTTTTGGGTTATCCTCCATAGCTTATACAAACGTGAGAATATGCTCCTCCACATGCCAGATATAATATGAAATCATATTTCCACCTATTCTTGCTATTTTCTCATGGTTAAAGTATAAGGACAGTACTATGAACCAATCAATGAAGGCAAGTAATTCAAAAGAGTGAGGAAGCAACAATGATATTAGTACAACATAAGTCAAACTTCCTGAAGCACACTACTACAAAAAGTGGAAATTACTACCTTAAAAGACATCCTTATTAAGAAACAGGAAGTAAAAAAAAGGAGGTAGTGGCATTCTTGTAATTATTTGGAAGGAAGTTGACCCTTCAACTTCCTAAATTATAGATTAGGACTTCTTAAATGGATTTTTGGTGTCCTAATATGTTTTCAGGGCACCTAATATCTGCGCGCCATAGCAAATATGATAATTTTCTGTTTGGCGCTATGGGATTTAATTTTTTTGGCGTTCTATATTTGTTCCAGGACGCCTAAAAATCAGAAACACACAAAAAAGCGGGAAAGATATAAGAATTTTTTGTTTGGCGCCGTTGATGTTTTTTTATCATATATGAAATTAAAAATATTGTTAATATTTTTTTATCAAAAGCCAGAATATTAGCGCCCTGATTGATAATCAGGACGCCAATTTTTTCATATAGGCGTCCTATTTGTTAATCAGGGCGCCAATATTAAAATATAGGCATCCTGTTAACAATCAGGGCTTAAGCCTAATCAGGACGCCAATTTGAAAAAAAGGACGACCTGATTATCATTTAGGGCGTCAAATATTGAATATAGACGTTTTGTAAGATAGATCAGGACGCCTTGATTGGCAATACTACCAAATAGTAAGTCGTTTTGATGTACGTTGTGGACCCGGCCTGTGCTCTTAATTAATTTCTCTCAACCCAATCTCTCCCTCTCACACACTCGCGCGATTCACGTCGTCACCATCTCCTCCCTCAACCCTATCTCTTCGCGGCGCTGTTGTTCTCGCTCTTTGTTTCCGGCGACTCACCCACCGTCCCCTCCGTCTCCGACGCCCCCACCTCTCACATTGTGTGCCGTCGGTGTCTTGCTCTCATTCTCTGTTTTTGGCGCGTCCTCCACCGGTGTCTTCCTTTGTCGTTAATCTGTAATATTCTTCTGAATAGTATCAGAGTTTCTTTCGTTGTCGTTGAGCCCCAAGTTTGATTTTTCTTGCAACGTCACGGTATTTGGGGTTTCTTTTGGTTTTGATCTAATTTTCTGGCGGGAATCGTATATTCGGTTGAACTGAGAATTTATTTTCCTCAAAATAGTTGTTTATTTGATTGCGGTTTTTCTTGTATAGGTGCTTTGGTTTGGATCCCAATTTGTCTACAAGGATAAAATTAAGATCTTGCTAATATGTCTCCTTTTGTAACTAAATGCTTTTGCTTTATAATCTTGGCTCAAGGGAGAAGGATTTTGCTTTTCTTTTTCATTCTGTTTTGCTGGTTTTTTGAAATCTTGCCAATTTAAATTAGTTTGATCTTACAAATTTTTGGAGAAGTCTGGTTGAAAATGATCGTTGAATTTGTTCAAGCTTTCGTAATTCGACTATTTTTATCTAATTACTCAGGACGTTATTGTTTGGCTGCTTGATAGGATTAAGATCGAGATTTATCATTTATCTTTTTTCTAGAGTCCTGTTCATGGGCTTTATGTTGTTTGCTCAATACCTTTTTTTGGTTTTGTATTCTTGTTACCTTGTATATAAGTTAACGTAATTCTCTCCATCTAGGTCTGAGCAATCTGTTTCGTGGGACCTTCAATCCAGGAGAGCTAAATTTCATGTCTGAACTAGACGCTTAGATTCCTACCGCCTTTGGTATGATGTAATTTCTCAATATGCTGTGGTTGGTTAGATTGCTTCATTGGAAATTGTTGAGATTCTCATTTCATTGTTTTACGTTACTTCTCTCTATTTTTTTTTTGGGGACATCTTGCTATGAATTCTACTAGTTTATTTCCTTTTAGGGTAGGACTCTTGTATTGATTGCACTCATTTGGTTTATTGAATTATAAACAATAGAGTGCTAGATTATAATGTTGTATTGGTATTTTAGAGACCATATAATATCACATGATTATAATGTTGTTCTTAAGCGATGATTAAGGATGGAATGCTAAGTTATTTGATTCCATTTCACCTTAATCGCTGAAAGTACATTTGATCAATTTTACTTATCTGGAAATTTGTATTTTAAGTTCTTAGTGATTACTTCTTTTTTGACTACAGGAAGCTAATTACCCTTTTGACTATTGTGACTTGGCCACAATAGCAACCCACAAGAGCTAGCTTGAGGGGTCCTAGGGTAGGTATTTGTAACCATGTTCCTTTTGTCATACAATTATTCCCTCTCCCATATGTTAGTTTGAATAATTCTAATGTTCTCTTTATTGTTGTGGTCTTTAGGTTGACTAGAGCAAATAAATTTCAAGCATCAGAATTTAAAGTTGGGGTAAGTAAAGTTAATTATTGTTGTTTTTTTGTTGATGTGCATTGAACTAGGTCAACTTTGTTGTATGAATAAAGATGATTAGAAGTCCATAATTTAATAGTTTATGACTTGGACAATTTAGCTATATTTTTATACTTTGTATATTGATGAAACTATTGGATTTAATAGCTGATATTGATCTGAATTGGCTTAGTTAGTAAGTTTTCTTGATTGAAGTTAAAATTTTTTGTTGTTGAAATTTTGGGATGTATTACTTTTAAGGGGAAATGTTGCTGAAATTTTAGTTCAAGATTGACAAAAAAACATGTCGTTCTTTAAATTGTTATAAACTTGTGTTGTCGGAAATGTCGTAGGTGGTATTAAAATGGGGCATAGTTGGATGGATGCTTTGAGAACTAGTGAAGAATATGAGAATGAGGTGGAAGAGTTTATTGAATTTGCTAGAAGGAATGTGGTTACAAAAAATGGGATATATTATTGTCCATGTGTTAATTGCTTAAATGGGGTTCGACGGGATATTCCTACTATAAGGGATCACCTAATTTGTGATGGAATAAACCTTCGATACACAACGTGGATATGGCATGGTGAGGAGGCAGCTACCAGTGTGTACCATGAAAGTGAAGTTGAGGTAGATGACGATGGAATGGAGAGAATGATTCATGATGTTGAGGTCGAATCTTTTGCACAACCGCATGAATGTGATAGCGTGCGGAGTGATGCAGAGACACCTTTGTTCCCTGGGTGTACTAAATATACACGGTTGACTGGGACCTTACATTTGGTCAACTTAAAGGCAACTTGTGGGTGGACCGATAGTAGTTTCACGTCACTGCTTCAATTGTTGAAAGATATGTTGCCAGACGATAATGTACTTCCAAATCGTATGTATGAGGCCAAGAAAATCTTGTCTTCGATGGGTATGGAGTATAAAAAGATACACAGTTGCCCTAATGACTGCATATTGTACAGAAATGAGTATGAAGACTTGAGTAATTGTCCGAAGTGTAAAACCTCACGATACAAAGTGAAGAAAGGTGGTGGTTCTGGAGATGATGAGACAACAAAAATGCAACCTGTGAAGGCATTGTGGTATCTTCCAATAATACCGCGGTTTAAGCGTCTCTTTACTAGTGAAGCAACGGCAAAGCAGTTGAGATGGCATTCCGATGAGAGAACATTCGATGGAAAATATCTTCGGCACCCGGATGACTCTCTGCAATGGAAGAAAATAGACGAAATGTTCCCTCAATTTGGCAGTGAGCCAAGAAACCTTCGTCTGGGCCTTTGTACAGATGGATTCAATCTGTATCGGACTCTTAGCAGCACCCATAGTGCATGGCCGGTTCTCCTTGTAATATACAACTTACCTCCCTGGCTATGTATGAAACGCAAGTACGTTATGCTCTCTATGATGATTTCTGGACCAAAATAGCCCGGGAACAATATCGATGTGTACTTGGCCCCTTTGGTTGAGGATTTAAAGAAATTGTGGGAGGAAGGCGTAGATGTGTTTGATGCATATAAGAAGGACTCCTTCAAGATACGTGCAATGATTTTTACCACGATAAATGACTTTCCCGCATACGAAAATTTATCAGGGTACAGTGTGAAGGGGCATAAAGTATGTCCAATATGTGAAGCAGACACAGACTTCTATCAACTAAAGCACGGGAAAAAAACGGTCTACCTCGGTCACAGGAGGTTTCTTGATCGGTTCCACCCATATCGTAAGTTAAGAAAACGTTTTAACGGCTTACCGGAGCATAGGATGGCTCCAAATACGTTTATTCGAGAATAAGCTGACTAAAAAGTTTATTCGAGGTCCAAGGAGGAACAAGGATCCATGCCAGAAATATCCGTATATTTCTCCCGAGGACTGGAAGGAGTTTGTGGCGTCGTGGCAAAATCCACAATTTATTGTAAAATTTCTTTCATATAATTTCATTTCTTTTATTTGACAACTTAGGCTTAGTTTTATTTGATTTCGTGTCATAGGAAGTAAGTGAAGCTAATAAAGAGAGGCAAGCGGCAAATAAGTATCCGCATTGTTTGTCTCATGGTGGGTACAGAAAGCTGGAACGGAGAATGATGGAGGAGCAGTTAGAGAGAATGAAGGAAGCTGCCGAATTCGATCCTTCCACTGTTGTCCAGCCCCCTAAACCTCCTTCTCGTCACAAGAAATGGAAAGCTGCGAGGATGAGGGGCGACACATACATAAATGCAGATGTTGCTGAGGTTGCCTCCAAGATTGTAAGTAGTTAAATTAGACGGTTTAAATACCCTCAGTTGTTCCATATTATAGGGTTTAGTTGTTATTTATGAAACATCTTATGATACAAGATGCACTTGAGGAGAAGAGTTCCCAAGGTTCATTTACGCCGGGTTCATGGATGGATATTTTGTTAACGGCGATTGGGAAGCTGGATTACCCTGACAACATTCGAGGGGAGCCTAGGGGGTTATTGCCGCAAAATATTTTGGACGGCGTTCACGGTTGTATGACGATAACAACCCTAGTCCTCAGCTTGTGGTAAAAATTCGGGCGGGATTGTTTGACGAAATCATGCAACAAGTACAATCCGAAGTGAAAACTATGATGGATTCGAGGGACAATACGGAACATACAACTCGTGAATCCCCGGCCTTCCCCAGCAGTAAAGAGAGTTTTCACCCTCCGGATGTCAATCCAGGCGAGCCTTCTCACATTCCACAGGGAGGACAACCGTGCACTCTCTTTCTAGATGTCCCACACCTGCGTATTGTTGCCGATGCTCTTATTTACATGGATCACACCACCCACCATAATATTGAAATTCCACAAGACCTACGTAGGGTGACTGTGACATGTGTTCGAGAGGGGGAAGAAGAAACACACATTCCGATTGAAGATGACGAGGTTCCTGATTTAGGCCAGGCCATAAATTCGTTCATCCTGTGGCCGAATCATCATATTCAGATGGCGGCGGCGACACCTCCAATGGTAGGAAATACATTACCTAGAACTTGCTTTTCATTGGTAACTCACTCATAATATGTTTGTTTATGTTTTCATTGAATGAACAAGCTGCGGGCAATTTTCCACACTTAGCACTACTGCGAGACGTGTACAAGGACATTAGCTATCTCTCCTTCAAGATGCCACCGGGCATTGTCGGCACAGAAAAGACATATGACTTTACCGTTGACAAAAAAGATCTTGCCGAATTTATGCATATGGAGTGTTTAGATTTAGTCGTTCTTGAAGCTGCGATACTGTAAGTTTTTTTCCCCTTTAATTATTGCATTGATATTTTTTGTTTTCTATACTCAACAACGCTTATCATTTTATTTCGATCATAGTGTCTGCAATGACCTATGCGTCAAGAAAGGCCACTCGGGTTTGTATGGATTTTTAAGTCCAATAAGCACGACCGGGGCTCGCAATACGTTAACCCAAAGGACGCTTTATATTGGTGCTACAATTGCCTTGGAGGATGATCGTTGTTATCTAGCCCCAATACTTGAAGCGTACGTATTTTAGTTTTGTCTATTTAAGATTTTTAAGAATAAATTCCTTTCTTATCTTAATTAATATTAAAATGTATATGTTGTAGTGGTCATTGGACCCTGTGTGTTGTTTGTCCCTCGAAGAACACATGTTATTGGTTTGATCCCTTACGTGGTGGCAGGCCAAACGATGAAATCAAATCCATGTTTGCCAAGTAAGTAAATTTGCGTCTAAATCATTGATTCTTCATTTATATGATTTGTTTTCATGTCTGTTAATTTCCGTTTTAATGATAGTGCATTAAGGGCGGCTAGATCGATTGCTGGAGCAGCAGAGCAGGGTGGACCGAAGTGGAATTTTCCAAGAGTAAGTAGTTTCAATTCAAGTTATGTCATTGACACAATGATAGCTTTCGATATGCCTTTATTTGTTTTAACAATTTGCTTTTGATTTATTAGTATCCGAAACAACCAGGAAACTCTGAGTGCGGATACTACGTTGTGTTTTTTATGCACGAAATCGTTGGGAGCGGACGTACAAGTTTTCAAAACATACGTGATCGCTCTGTGTTTCTCAAATGATAATTATTTCATTCACTTAATTGGTTTAACTTATACCTTGTTTTTCAATTTATAGTTTTTTGATAGTCTGGCTCCGTGCTCGGATGAAGATATCGATACAGTTCGAGACGCTTTGGCTGCTTCCTTTCTTCAACGCATATAGATATGTATTGAATTGTTCGCTTTTAATACTCTTGATTTCTTCGGAATTGGTTACTCAGATTTGTTAATAGCCCAGAAACTTAAAGCATATTTAGAATTTTGCCGTTGCTGTCCATGTGTGATGTTTGTTGTGTATTGGAATTGAAACTTGAAGCTGAAAGTTGTATTTTTGGTCAATTTAAGTATAATAGTTTGTTGTTGCTGTTGTTGGTCACTTGCTGTTGTTGGTCTTGCTGGTTGCCAAGTGCGTTTTGGTCTAAACTGATCTATCTTATTGGGTCTTCAAAGTTTTGGTTACTTGCTGTTGGTTGTTTGTTGCTGTTGTTGGTCTTGCTGGTTGCCAAATTGCTTGTTGCTGTTGTTGGTCTTGAAGGTTGCCAATTGCCTTGTTGTTGTTCGTTGTTGTTCCTGCTGGCTGCGAATCAATAGACTTGTTGCTGTTGTTGCAATTTGCCTGGTTTTTGGGTGGTTTTTACTTGCTGTTATTTGCATTATTCTATCGAACTAGTTTTAAAAAAAAACTAGTTTTAAAAGAGGCGTTGTTACTTGCATTGTTAACTTGCGCCTTGTTGCTGGATGGTTTTTGTTTGTTTTTACTTGCTGTTGTTTGTTGTTTACAGGTTTCAGTTGTAATGCTTGTTTTTGTTGGTTTTTACTTGCTATTGTTTGTTGTTAGGTTTAGAAGTTGTAATGCTGGTTTTTGTTTTGTTGGCTTCAGTTGTAATGAGGTTTAGAACTGGTTTTTTTTATAAAAAAAACATTATAAGGCGTCCTATATTTACTTCTAGGACGCCCTAAAAAAGGCGTCCTACGCTTAATATAGGGCGCCTTTTTTAAGGCGTCCTGTATTTAATCTAGGACGCCTTAAAAAAGGCGCGCTATATTAAGCATATGACACCTTTTTTAGGGCATCATGTTTAAACCATAGGACGCCTTTCTTAGGGCGTCCTGTTTAAACCATAGGACACCTTTTTTAGGACGTCCTGTTTAAACCATAGGACGCCTTAATCGCTTTTTTTACAATTTCCCCTACTCAAACGTCCTTCTCAAAAAGAACGTTACTTGCCTCTAATTCAGGACGTTTTTAGCGTTTTTTGTAGTAGTGGCAAACGTTAAATTAGCCCAGAGGTTCAAGAAAGTAGTATCAGTTGGGGAGTGACTTTGAAGTCTCCCGTGGTATTCAAATGCACAGCAATAGATAAATGAGGCTATAATGCAAATCCATACGCTTTCAAGGTGTTCATCTAAAGGTGATGAATTGTTGAAGTGCATTTGAAAGGAATTGACCTGTACACTCATCAAACTATTAAAAGTTTCATAATGATAACATCAAACAAAGAACCAAATGGGCCGGATTGCGAGAAATTAATACTTTGTTTTTATGCTACGGTTGGAATATATCTATAAGACTCCATTTTTATACATATGTATGTATATATGTATGTGTGTAGACACATACACACATATGTATGTGTGTGTATGTATATATGGGTGGGTTTATATATATATGTATATTAGCAGCAGGTTGGTGGATATGCAGAGAGCTGAAGATCTTAAAAACTTATTAGTATATATACTTATAAGACTGTATGAGAGCGCTCGCGCACACACACATATGTATATATATAGATGCTATATATGAAATATGAATGATTATATATATATATATATATATATATATAAAGCTATATATGTAGATATGTGTGTGTGTGCTTGAATGCTATGTAGAAGAAATGAACGTAGGAGAGTTTATGCACCTGAAGAGAATTAAGGAGAGGTAACAGGGAGCTTGAAATGCAGTAACCCGAAGAAGTGAAAGCTTAATAATAGAGGGTAGAGGATATATATATATATATATATATGTTACAATGGGAAGACGATATATTTGGTTACATGTAGCCATATATATATATATATATATATAGGGGGCGAGTTTTTGCCAGGAGGCTAAGTGATGACGTGGAAATGCAAAGAATTCATTACTGCAAGTACAGTAGATTATTATATAAAAAAGCAAATTAATAATTAATTAATTGGAGACACACACGAAACAAACATAAAAGCAACAAACCTAATATATAAAAAGAAGAAAATAAGTAATTAATTGGAGACACACGAAACACACAAAAAAGTAACAAACATAATCCAGGAACCAGTTTCCCAGCTCTATGATGAACTAGGGAGCCCAGATTTTTGTTTTTTTTTTAATGGTGATTTTTAAGTGAAAAATTCATTTTCATTAAATATTAGTTAAATGTTTATTTTTATTTTAAATTATATTTTCATTATAAAATTTTTTTTATAAAAAAGTAAAAAATTAAATCTAAACTATCTAGATGAAATCTGAATGCCACAAATTGGCATAACTCTCACGTAATGCATGGACATTTGAACTTAAGGTTTAAGCTACACAACCATCAAACTAATTAGAAGTTTTATAATTTAAGCACCAGATAAAGAATAATTGTAACATGTATTTGAGTACATATGTTAAGGACATGAAAGTAAAAAGGACATTGAGAAAATTAAACATGATGAGTTGTAAAAAGGCTTGATGGCCTATATTAAATCTATTTTAATATTAATAACATTAATATGAGATGCTTATCTTTGTATCTAATCTATTTAAGTATCAATTGATGTTGATTTTTTTATGTATTAATAAACATAATTTTAATCTCTATGATGTACAATTTTAATGTTCGCACACATATGATTAAAAGCGATGATTTTATTATATATTACTAGTGAAATTATACGTACCCGTGTTGGGTAGTTTTTACTAGTGGAGAAAAATGGTTTTTTTTCTTGTTTGTGGAATGTTCCCCGTGTGGAGAGAATGGTTTTCTAGGAAGGAAATTTTAGTATTTTTATATAAAGGGGTTTTTTTTTTTTTTTTACATTCCTATCACATTTTATAAGTCCATTTCCATCATTTCAAACTCCAATTTCAGTATCAATTTCATCGAAATCACTTTCTAAATATCAAATTGGGCATTAGAAAAATATTTTGCAAGGGAATTTAAATAAGTCAGTATGACAGTGAAATTTTATGTTGTCCTCAGGTGGTACGTACTACCTCTGGTTCTAAAGATTAGATAAAGTTTACAGCACAATTTGTCATTAAAAACATTTAAAAATAAATTTGTCATTGAAAAACATGCAGACCAAAAATTTTAAATATGTTCTATCTTGATCAGATTTGATGATTCATATCCATTTTCATTTTTACCCAACATTAACATCGTATAATCATGACCTAATTAAGAGTAAAAACTAAAAAAGTACCAGAAAACATTAAGATGAATGACTAAGTTCTTGTCAAGATTTGGATTTGAGTTATCATTCTTTTGACTCAAGCTGGTACATACTCATAATTAACATTTCTTAATTGAGGGATAGGTCTACATCATTCATTAAATCTGTTAAAATTGAGATCATACATATATTGTGACATGATAATTAAAATTAAACCCTTGCAAATGATAGAGTATAAATGCAAAAGCATACATATTATTATGAGAATTAAATGATACATCAATTAAAATAATATACTATGTGTATGTAATTAAATTAAAACGATGCCTTTAATGCATCTAATGTGCTTGGGGTTTAAACTAATAGAACCTCCCGTTTACAATATAAATTATTTTTTAGAAGAATTATGTGGCCCAAAATATTATGTGTATTTGACAGAAGGCCAAATGGTATTGCCACAAATTAAAAGGTGCCAACTAAGAAATTAAAAGGTGCCAACTAAGCTTAATTATATTCATGATCTGGTCTTTTAATTATTCGGAGTCCACCCAAACCGCTACTACCGTCACAGCTTAAACCACCACTACCGGGCACCTTTTATTTATATATATATATATATATATATATATATATATATATATATATATATGAGGAAACAAATTCTTTGGCCCTCAAACAAAAGCCCCATATGCTCTTTAGAAGAAAGCAGAGGAGATACGAGCTTCAATTGAAGCAAAAAGCTTCCTTGTACATTCTTGTAGGGGCAATGATGCTATATATATATATATATATATATATGAACTGGAGGCACACTCATTTAAAGACCAAAACTAAGTGAGGCACAATACATAATTTGCTTTACATTTGACAGCTCCGAAAGGGAATTGGGATGATGATATATATGAAAAAGAGATGAGCAATATATAAACAGTCAAAAAAAATTTGGAATATTTACGTGGTGAGTGAAATTGGCATGTTGAGTTTGATTGTGGCACGGCCGCACTGGTTCGAGCATTGAGAATGGAGAAGATGACGGTGTTTTTGGTTAAAACATGCATACTCAAAGCAAGGTTTAATTCGATAAAAAAAAAAAAAAAGCAAGGTTTAATAATTGGGAGGATGAATCAAAATGCTCCACGTATGACTCTTACTAATTTGCAAGTCAAAGCTGGGATCGGACAACAAGGAAACTTTGCCAAATCTCTTTGCTAGTTCATATTCTTGAATTGCTCTGTGGGGCCTATAAAAGGGTATATATGGCAATGGAATAGTTGGGCAATATTTGGAAGCTCTTGACTAAAGTCATAAATACTTAAATAGTCATATATATATACTGGCCGATCTTAAAATAAATATTTAGGGGTCAAATATATACTCATTAATTAATTAAAAAAATATTTGAAGAGACTAAATATATAAATATTTAAGAATAAATGTATGAATTTTTGAGCCAAATGTATAAATTTTATATAAGAAAAATTCATTTTATATTAAATATTTAGGATGAATTTTTTTTTGGGGCCATGGCCGCCTCAAACTCTTAAGAAAGTCCGCTACTGTATATACTCTTTTTAACTGCGCCTTCCCTGTTGTGATGTCGAAGTGTTTTTCGTGTATTTTTTTCTCTCTCCTCTCAACTCATCCATCACGTGGGTCCCTCTCTTCCCTCCTTTCACGCATTATCACCGCACCACTCTCCATTTGCCCTTTCATTTATGTTCCTTCCTTCCTCTCTTCCTATTCCGTGTAGGTACTAATCTGGTTCAAAACATAAATGAATTCTCGTCCTATTTAAAGTATGACTTTTATAATATAATGGGAAAATGAGGGAAAAAAATTTTAAAATTTCAAAAAATTAAATCAAGTATTTCTCAAAAATATGAATTGTGAATTGCTTATTAAGTTCCGTTATTCCCTCATCAATTTTTTTGGTAACAAACATAATTTTGGATTTTGTAATTTTTTTTAAAAAAATTCTATCATTCACCCTAACTTAATCTCTATTTTAAAATATTTTTAAATTTCTCTCTCTCCTCATCCATCTACCATCCATATTTTTTGTTTGATGACCCTCCTTCATCCTCCTTTAATTTCCATCTTCTTTTTTATTACGATACCATCACCAGTTTCTCTTTCCTCGTCCTTTCTTTGTCTCCGCTAATTACAAATATGTTTCATACATGAATTAAAATTTCACTCTTAATATTAGAGTGAATGAACTCACTAACAGTGTGACAAATTAAAAGCTCATTTGAGATAGCGGTACTAAAAATAATTTATTTACAATCTAACTTTTACAATGTAAGATAGGATAAAATTCATATTGTAAATGTGATTTGTATTTGGAATGAAGGTAGGAAAATGATTTTTTCTCAAATGAGTTCTTATTTGAATAATTATTTGAAAAGTAAGGTAAAAATGACTAAATTTACATAATGAATGTGTTCTTGTTTGTTCAGATCTCTTCATTAATTGTTTTGTTTTGTACAGAGCCATTATTTGAAACATCACCAGCATCTATACCCTAAACGTGTGATGCAACCAAAAACAGAGGTCACAGCTCCCACCCAAAAACAGAGGTTACCGTTTTTTTTCACCTTTAAATTGTTCTTTCGTTTCAATATGTTTTTTTGTTTTTTTACCATCGTTCTATAGTTTCAGTTAATGTCAATAAACGACCAAAAATGATCAGTGAGACGTGAGAGATCCAGAAACTTTTCATGAAGGGGAAATATATGATGGAGAACATATGTATGAAAATTAATTGAATAATATCAACAGTTCAAATCAGTTCTCAGAATTAAATGGGAAAATAAAGTTTGAAGAGTTACCCGAGTGAAGTGGACATGACTTAGATATGGTTGTTACTTTCCATTTTTAAGGGGAAGAAGAAGAAGATAATGATGACTCTGTTTTTGAGGAGGGGAACAGGGGATGGGTAGATGGTTGCTTTTTTTTTTTTTTTTGCTCGAAACAAGGTGGGTTGCTTTGTGCATGAAATATAATTACATTATGAAAGCGAATCTGATAACGGGGCATTGACAAACTTTGCGCGTAAGATTATGTGATAAATATGGGATGGACATGATATAAATTGTTAATAGCTTCCACATCTCCTTGCTACCTCTGTCATAAGGGTTGGGATTATATTCCTTTGATTGATTTCTTCACAAACTAAAATGGTTTGTTAGAATGTATTGTTTTACCCATAAACTAAGTACACACCCTTCTCAAGTCGTCCTTTATTCTGTTTGAACATCCCTTTTATTTGTATCTCTACGCATTAGCATGCAATTAAAAAAGCTGAAAGGAGTTGCGGCATGCATCATCTTCTAAGTTCACAAACCACAATTCAACAATTTATTTACGACAAGCATAATAAAACATCACATTATTACACAATATCATCGTCTCACATATACAATATGTAGAAAATTATAAACACAACTCAACTCAGTGTCTTGAAACTTCGTGATATAAATTCTACGCCATGGTATTGGAGTTGAGAGAATTGATAAACATCTAAACTGGTGGTCTGCTTATTGCTGGGACATTGGTCCTTTCGGTTCTCCTCCACTGGTCATACAAATATGAACCTTTGCTTTTAATTCTTGTCCATAGCTCACACAATTTTGAAGCCATATATTCACCCAGTTTTGCTATTTTTTTGCGGTTAAAGTATGTGATTAACGACATTAACCAGGAAATGAAGACAAGTGGTTGGAGAAAGTGAGGGACCAACACTGATAGTAGTGCGGCGTAGGCTAAACTTCCTGAGATAAGAGCTATATTAGCATAGCAGGTTAAAGAAGCGATATTAGCAGGGGTGTAAATCTGGCATTTGATGTGGTATCCAAATGCAAAGCAATAGATAAGTGAGCACATAATAAATATCCAAATGTTTGCAGGGTGCTTATCCAATGGGGATGAATTGGGGAAATGCATTTGTACAATTGCTCCTATCACTGGGATTATAAACGCAAACAGAGCATGCCAATTAGGAGTTGAGCTGCACAACCATTAAACTAATTAGAAGTGTTTGTAAGGACAACAATCAACAAAAAGTTATTCTAATAAGTATTTGAATATACATATTAAATACATACAAATAATAAAGACGTTAAATAAAATAAACATTTGTTGTAAATGAAGCCTCGATAGCATGTATTCCTGTCAATTGATTTTGTTTTCTTTATGTAAAAATAAATAAAATTGTACTGCCTGAGTTGTGTGTGTGTGTGTGTATATATATATATATATATATATATATATATAATATAGGGAAAATGATGTGTGCAGTGACTGCAGGTAAGAGTTTTTGCAGTGAGGTTGATACTGCACCGTTTTGTGCTATATCGTTGGAAAAAAAAAACGTAATAGCTATAATATCAAAAAATCGCGATGATTTATTGAGACAATGTTGATTGTGATTTACAGCAAACAGGCAAATGAAGATTGCGGTGATTTATTTCCATATAGGAATTAGGAATCAATTACCAGATTCTCTATACTTTAATCGCAACAATAAATCAAATAGGTCCAATTTAGGAATTAGGAATCAAAATAATGCAGTATCAACCTCACTGCAAAAATCATTACCTGCAGTCACTGCACATATCACAAGCCCATATATATATAAGTTAATTAAAAGTGTTGTAGATTGCAACAGAGAGGTTTATTTTCCTCTTCATTCAAGCCATCCATTAAAGCGTCATAAGCTCTGGAAGAGCCAACCTAAGTAACATCATCTTTGTGCAGAAACATGTTGTTGCTAAAGTCTATTCTAACTGAAATTACACATATCTTGAGACATCAGAATTAAAGTTCAATCCTCACAAATGATATAAAGATACATGTCATAATGAGAATTAAATTATGGTAGAATTAACATACTACACCTGGGTAATTCATAAAAATGATGCCTTTAATGTTTCTAATATGCTTATGGCCTAAATTAATACTGATCAATTTTAAATATAAGGTAAAGTTGATATTTTTAGAGAAATTAATAAAGCTAATTAAATTACTTTAGAGTATTTTTAATTTTTTTTCTAAATTAATTAATTTGACTAATAAGCTGGGCCTGTTTGGAATCAACTTAAAGCTAACTTAAAGTCAAAAAAAGTTAGAAAAAAAGTTCAGTAGAAAAAAAGCTCAGTAGGAGGCGTTTGGATTAGCTTTTATCCCACTGGGCTTTTTTCAAAAAATAAAATAAAATAAAAACTACTTTAAGGAGAAGCTCTATGGGGGAGCTTTTTGGAAAAATAGTTTTTTGACATAGGTCCCGCCACTTCTACCATCATCAATCAAAATACAAATCATATTTATAGTCTGACTTTTTTCCTATCGAACTTTTAAAAAAAAGTCAGATAGCTTTTAAGCCGTTGCTAACTCATATAGGCCCGACAAAACTAGGGGAGATGCAAGTCCGATCCACTCTGGAGAAACACAGGGGAGGAAAACAGAGGAGATACGGAGCTTAGATTAAAGCAAAAAGGTTCCTTGTATATTTCTTGCAGGGGCAGTGGTGGTATATAACTACAGAGACACACTGATTTGACGATGAAGACCACGAGACACAGAATTCAGGATTTTTCTGTAATTTGCATGCATTTGACAGCTTCGAAGGGCAAATTTTGATGATATATATTGCAAAGATGAAGTTGAAATGGAATGGAAAACGAACTTGTAATACTTACATGGTCATGAGTGAAATAGGCATGACTTGAGTCGAGTTTGCTGTGGTAGCCGGACTGGTTTGCTCCTGATCAACTCAGAGAGGATGTGGAAATTAAAGATTTTTACGCTCACAGGCTAATAAGCAAAGGATATATAAGATTTGCTGAGGCTTTTATTAACGACAATGCAGAGACGACTATAAGATTCCATCCCATCGACGCACGAGGCTATTTATATAAACGGAGGGCATCCCCAGCTCGTTTTGAATTTACTATTATACCCGCCCTCATTTTTTTGCCCAAAGAATATACCCGCCCATTAATGAGGTATTATTGGACAATATTGTAATTACGAGTCTTGAAGCGGACCGTCTCACTCGTTTTTTTAAAAGTCGAATTGACTTAATTAACCTTCAAATAGTCAGCATGTCTGCTTTATGGGAATCATCCGAATTGACTTAATTACCCTTCAAATAGTCAGCATGTCTGCTTTATGGGAATAAGCCGAATTGACTTAATTAACCTTCAAATAGTCAGCATGTTTGCTTTATGGGAATATCGTGGGATTGACTCTCCCTATATGTGAAGGCTTTATGGGAATATTGTGGGATTGTACGATTTGTCTCTCCCTTTATGTGAAGGCTTTCGCGTTTGCTTGCTTGTCAACTTGCGAGTAGATTTTCTCTTCTTCCCTCTCTCTCAGAATTTCATCTAGATTGTCCAAATCTTGATCCAACGGTCCAGATTTTTTTTAAATTTTTTTTGAAGTTTTGTCTTTTTCGAAAAAGACAAAAGTAAATTTTTTTTTTAAATCTAGACCGTTAGATCAAAATTTGGACGGTCCAGATGGGATTCTGAGGGAGAGGGAAGAAGAGAGAATCCGGATCCTGTCAACTTTTAGTATTGTCAGCATATATTGCTGTAATAATTCTGCAGAAAACGGAAGCGGGTAGTAGAGATTAAATTATAGAAATGACACGGAATATAAAGTTTTTATTACTTAAAATTAATATACAAAATTATATATATATGCAAGGGCGAATCCAGAAAATTAATTAAATGGGCCACCAATGGTGGGAGGGATTCGGAGGTTCGGGAGCAGCAATCTGAATTTTTTTTAGGGAAAGTTTTAAATGCAAAAAAAAAAAAGAATATAATCAAAAAAAGAAAAGAATAACAAAAAAAATATTCATGAAATCAAGTGAATACTAATGATATAATAAAAGAGAAAGTTATTTTACAAGCCTATTATTTAGAAAAACAAGGCAAAGTTCTATTAGAAATACAACTATATAAATGACATGAATTGTGGACATTCAATAAATTCAAGTACATATATTTAATAACAAAAGTATATTATAATAAAAATAATTATAATGTCATCCTTTTAGACCTTATTTTTTAGAATTCCATCATATATAATTGTCTTATTATTAAAGACTGAACACTCAATAAGTTCAAATATATATATATATATATATATATATATTAATTGTCTTATTATCAATGGTGAGCACTAATTAATTGCTCACATCAAGGACTTGGCACTAATTTCATAATTCATGTGAGTTGAGAGAGGAATCGCATTACAATGCGCTTTGGCTAAGAATGGATTGTCTTCATCCACTTTCTTTAGCTCTCGCCTTGGATTTGCTCGGGAGTTGTATGTGAATGATATACTAGGAATAGTTTTCCCTATGTAATTTTTTTTTTCTTTATGTTAATTTCTTTTGTGTCAAAAAAAAAAAAACTCACATCAGAATTCAAGGGGGAGCACTTGCCCCCCTTCTCATGTAAGTGAGTCCGCCCATGTATATACATGTAAAAAAACATAAATTACTACTCAAAATTTAATAAATAATTTCATATTTAAAAGATATAAGTCACATAACTATATAAAATATAAGTCTAAAAACATAGAGTTTAACAACTCCTACAACCAAGTTCTAAAAATCAAAAGAATAAAATTTAACAATTCCTAAATTATATCAATTAATTCAAATTAAACACACATCAACTAGCATGTCCTCAACGTTTTTTTTTTCTCTTACTCTTATAATAAATTCATTTGCAAAATTTGGAATATCCAAATCATGACCATCCACATGTTACCTCACTTCAACTTCAATTAAGCTTTTCTCGTCATGGACATCAACATCTAAGTTGTCAACATTTTCCCAATCTTCTTCATTTTCAACTATTCAATCATTATCAAATGGAAGATGTCAAAATTATATGTATGTGAGTTTTGAGCTTTCTTTTTCTTGTTCAATCTTGAATTGGCCATCACATAAACAACATTACTCATAGTCTTTTGATTTGGGGGAGTGAAAATAGTGTTTTTGTTTTAAGTAAAAATCATTTAAAAAAAAAAAGGTACAAACGTAAGTTTTTATAGTTTTTAAGTTTTTTTACAGAGCTTCTACTGATAACAGTTTTTACTTGTGTTTTAACATGTTCACTCACGTAAAAACATAAGTTTTTATGTTTTTATACTAGTTTTTTACAACAATGCTCTATTGATTCTTTTTTTTTTGCTTCTGTTTTTTTTTAATAATAGTTTGAAAGCTAATTAGAGAAATTTAATAAATCGTTTCCAAAACACAATGAAAGTAAATATCAAGGACCCATGACAGACAACTGGGCCTTGGGCATTTAAAGCCTAACAAAATAATAGTAATTCTGCAAGCCCAAACATTAACTTAATAAATCTCAGATTGCCAAGACTCCCTGCACGTTACTATCATAAAAGCATCATTAGGTCCATCGGCAGTGTGTTCGGGGAGGTCATTAGAGTCGATTATAACACTGACTCCGGCGACAGAGGAAAGTTCGCCAGAATTGCCGTGGTCATCGACCTCACCAATCCACTAACTTCTAAGATTCAGGTGGATGGTGAAGTAATCTACGTTGAATATGAGGGGTTGCCCGCAATCTACTTTCATTGTGGGAGATATGGGCATCTTCAAGCTTCATGCCCGGAAAAAATGGCGGAACAGAGCAATATTCCACCGGAAAACCACCAGGCAACCACAACCCCAAAAATTGACCCGTTATTGGCGGCACGCGAATCAACGCACTTTGGAGAGTGGATGTAGGTCCATCGATGTCGCCGTGTCACTGACAAAGGAGGCAAAAAGAACGACGCATCAGGCAGCAAACCTGTAATATCCGCCTCGAGGTATGAAAAGCTGAACGAGGTTGACGATCTGGAGAGGGATTGTCAAGAGGTGTACGAGAAGACCAAGGAAATTATGCCTTTTAAGGCTGAAACCGTTCCCCCAAGGAAGAAAGGGAAAGATCCAAAAGTTCCCAACAAGGTTGACTCTGGAAGTAGACAAAAAGTGTCAGGGCCTCAAGCAATTAATAAAGATTGCATTTTTAACTCTCCTCACTACACTGTGCATGCTGCCACCACGTCCCTCGATAAGGCTTTTAACACTGCAACAATCGTCAACAATGCCAGGCTTCCCCAACGTCATCTCCTAATTGGGCTTGGTGGTCAAAGCTCCAAAACACCCCTTCAGGCCCAAGGAAATGATCCCCTCTCCAAGAATAGGGGGTTAAAATCGCTACTGGGCTTACTATTCATAGCATTGGAGCAAAGCCAAATAAAAATGGGCCAGGAACCTCGGGAAGATATATGAAGGAAATAGCCAGGGAAATCCATGGCAAGCTTTCAGACGTTGATCCAATGATGTTAGCCGAGGGAGTTGCTTCTCTTCCCCCCTCTTCAAATTAATTTTTAATGTTATCTATTATAACATGGAATTGTCAGGGAGCTAATGCTATTAAGTTCCCTTCAACTTTTAAGTCTTATGCAGCTAATCATCGGGTTGATATTTTTGTTATTGTAGAACCTAGAATTTCAAGAATAAAGGCGGATAAAGTCATCAAAAGGTTGGGCTTCCAGCACTCACACCGAATTGAGGCATCAGGTTTTTCTGGTGGTATCTGGATTTTATGGACATCTAAAGTTTCCATCAAAATTCTGGTCAATCATTTTCAATTTGCTCACATGGAGGTCTCCTAGATCTCACAGAATGCCAAATTCCTTTTCACAGCTATTTATGGTAGCCCGCAGGCCCAATATAGGATTGGCAAGACCTCACGCTGCTGAACTCAAATCTGTCTTCTCAATGGCTCTTGGCTGGAGATTTCAATGCAATACTCATCCATGATGAGCGCCAAGGTGGATCAGCCCATAGAGCTCATGGTTGCAGCCTTTTCAACAATTTTATCAACACTAATGGCCTTATTGACTTGGGCTCAGAAGGCCCTAAATTCACATGGAAGAGAGGTTCACTATTAATGCATCTTGATCGTGCTATCTGCAACATGCATTGGGTCCAATCCTTTCCCTCTTGTCGGGTGTCCCACCTTGCCAAAATTAAGTCGGATCACAGGCCGGTGCATATCAGTCTCGGGTATGATATCAGCCCAATAATTCCCATAATTCTTTCAAGTTTTTGGCCCCTTGGATATCCCACCCAGATTTCTCCGCCGTTGTTAAGCGAGTGTGGAACTCTGAGGAGCCTCTCTTACATCGGATCAATACCTTCACTGACCAAATCCAAGTTTGGAACTCCGAGGTGTTTGGGGGAATCGGTCATCGTAAGCGTAAGCTATTCAGTAGAATCAAAGGTATCCAAGCCAAACTCGAGAACTATCCTAATTACTCATCGAACTTTCTTCTCGATCTAGAAGCTTCACTTTCGGACGAACTTGAAGATGTTTGTTTCTAGGAGGAACTTTTGTGGCTGCATAAATCCTCTTCAGAGTGGCTTTGTTTGGGCGACAGGAACACTGGTTACTATCATTTGAAAGCCCTAATGAGAAGGAGACGTAACAACGTACGACGGGTCTTGGATTGAAAGCGAGGAGGATCTTGTGAATCCTGCAAGGGATTTTTTCAAGGACCTTTACTCTTTGAATGACCCCACCTTCCATCCTCTCTCGCTGCAGGGAGCCTTCCCAAAAATTTCCGATGCTCATATGCTGGCTATGGAGAGGGGCATGATTCTGGATGAACTCAAGCACTCTCTTTTTGATATGAAGCCCTTGAAGGCCCCTGGTATTGATGGCCTACATGCTCTTTCCTTTCAGTCACAGTAGGACACCGTTGGCCCTAGTATCCTTGAGTATGCTCTTAAGTTGTGGACAGGTTCCTCTCTTGATCCATCCTTGAATAGAACTCTGATCGCTTTAATACCTAAAGTCAACAAGCCAACCCTCATTATTGAATTTCGGCCGATAAGTCTCTGCCTTGTTTTGTATAAAATCATCTCCAAGACTATTGCTAATAGATTGTGATCCATCTTGCCTGATTTAATTGGACCATTCCAGTCTAGCTTCATTCAAGGTAGAAGTATTATTGATAATATCATCATAGCTCAGGAAGTCATTCATTCTATGCGTGTGAAAACGGGGAAATCTGGCTGGATGACTGTTAAAATTGACTTGGAAAAGGCATTTGACAAGCTCCGATGGGATTTTATCGCAGATACTCTCAGGGATATTGGCATCCCACAGAATCTGTCACGACTAATTATGGAATGCATCACTTCCCCAACTATGCAGATTGTTTGGAACGGGAAACCCTCTAATTCATTCACTCCAAATCGGGGTGTAAGGCAAGGGGACCCACTCTCCCTGTACATCTTTGTCATATGTATGGGCTTTCTCAACTCATTGCAGCCAAAGTTAGCAAGGGCGACTGGAAGACAATTAAATTGGGTAAGAGAGGGGTTAAACTCTCTGACCTTTTCTTTGCCGATGACTTGATTCTCTTTGGCCATGCATCGATATATCAGGCAGATTTGATAAAGAAGACCCTTCAAGAATTTTGCACCTCCTCTGGTCACAAAGTTAGTCAAGCAAAGACTAAAATTTATTTCTCGAAGAATGTGAGCTTCAAGTTAAAAGGGATATTTGTGCAAGATTGGGATATCAGAGTACAACCTCCTTAGGGAAGTACTTAGGTGTTCCCCTTCTAAATGGTCGCGTTTCATCCTCAACCTATGGTTATATAGTGGAGCGGTTTCAAACAAAGCTTGCCGGCTGGAAGAGCCAGTCTCTCTCACTCGCTGGTCGCATCACCTTGGCCAAGTCAGTCTTGACATCCATTCCTCTCTATGTAATGCAAAGCACTCTCCTTCCTCACTCTTGCTGTGAGAGGATCGAAAAAATCATTCGCAAATTCATTTGGGGCTACACAAAGGATCATCATGGCATTCATTTGGTTAAATGGGAGGAACTTTGCCAGCCTCTCCAACATGGGGGTTTAGGCTTGCTGAATCTGCACTTCCAAAATCAAGCTTTCATGATGAAGCTCATCTACAAAATCCATTCACAGCCGGACTCCCTTTGGGTCAAGGTTCTAAAGCAGAAGTACGCAGTCACTTGCTTGATGAGGGGAACCCGCCGTGCGAAGATGTCTTATCTCTGGAAAAATTTGTTAAAGGTATGGGAAGACTCATCTTTCCATATCAAATGGAACCCAGCTGCTGGGGGAAAAATCTCCTTTTGGAATGATTTCTGGGTAGGAGACCATGGCCCCCTGAAAAATATCTCATACTCTCCCATCCCTGAATCTGATTCTTCAAAGGACATTTCAGAATTTTTGAAAGAAGATAGTACGTGGAATTGGATCCTTTTCCAACATCTCCTGCCTCCAGATGTATTATAGGATATCTCCTCCTTGTCTGCTGTCTATGACGCAAGAACACCTTCTTGTTCTTGGAACTTAATAGCAAAAGGAACCTTTTCCATGAGATCTACATACAGGAGCCTTGAAAGCCTGAACTGGAAGGATCATAATCCCCTTTGGTCAATCCTCTGGAAATTACCTATGGCACAAAGAGTTAAAACATTTTCCTGGCTCTTATTGAAGGGGAAGTTACTGACCAATGAAGAACGCTTCAGAAGACATTTGACTGATGATCACCAATGCCCTCTGTGCCAAACCTCTGGTGAAAGCTTGGACCATGTTTTCAGAGACTATGCGCTGCCTTCATCAGTTTGGAGGAAAATTTTGCCTAATGATATGTATTCGAACTTCTCCAGATTAGGAATCCAAAGTTGGTTTCAATTAATCATTAGATCACCTTCTCTGGATGCCTCCTGGAAAGTGGGCCTCTCTATCACCTGCTGGAAGCTTTGGGAAATTCGTAACCGGAGAATCTTCAACCATGAATCGTTCACCACGGATGGAATTGTCGGCCACATCAAATCTCTGGTCGTACACACCCAGAAGTGTTTCGCTAGCTTTAAGCTCATCTTGTAATTCTTACCTCCTTTGTGTATTCTTTGCTCTACACCTATAACTTTTTGACTGTTCATTTAATGAATTACATTTCCATTCAAAAAAAAAAAAAATCCATTACTATAAAATAATAGCAGTAGGGGCTCCACCCAATAATAACAACAGATATTTATTGAACTTAAACAAACACTAGAACCAATGGTTTTCAAAACCATAGTTCACAATATTTGAGTTATATAGAATTATCAAATAATAATCAAATCGTTCATGGGGTTCATGGCATTACATATGTAAACAAGAATGGCAAATGACGACATGTGCAGGTAAGAGGAACTTTAATGAAAGCCAACAATTAAGCTCACCTCTTACAACTGCCCTGCATCAGTACTCAGATCTCACCTAAAATAAAGGGATAAGGGTCTTAAATGTCATGGAAGTTTTTACTCAGGAGCACGGGTAAGACAAAAGATTTTTTTGAACAAAAAATGTCACGGAAGTTCATAAAACGTAGCAATTTTGCCCATCCATTAATTTTGACAGTTAAGTTTAACTAAGTGCACACGTGGCATGCCACCTCATCAATCAAAAGAGTTAAGTATCATTTTTGCCCCAGAAGTTTTCGCTACAGAGCAATTTTGCCCCGGAAGTTTACAAAACATAGCAATTTTGCCTTTCTGTCCCTCAATATTAAATTTGACTATTAAATCAGTTAAAGAGCACACATGTCATGCCTTGAAAATGTCGAACTTGGAGTTAGAGAAGGAGATCTTTGAAATGTTAAGCTCAAGGCGGCCATAATTTGTGAAGTCAAATTATTCAAAGGGAGTGAAAGGTCTGTCTCAAAACCCAGAGGAAACATCACTTATGATCTAAATAAATGATCAATCTATACAAACGTAAATATTATCACTATTGATTAACTAATAAATTAATTTTACATCTAAACATAATTTAGATTGGCCAATCCCAACTTTGTCCAATTTTAATTTCGATCATATTATAGGACACATTTATATACAACAACAAAGCTTCATCTCACTTAGTAGACTTAGCTATCTAGATCGCATGACACCATTTTATTCTATATATCAACAATCAAATTTTTAGATATATTGTTAAGTAAAAAATATCGTTCAATAGTACTCACATCGATACAAAAAAATGCTTTTAAGACCAGATAAAAAAAATGCCTCTAAGACCGGATCTAGAACTAGTTTTAATACAGGCGGTCTTAAAAGTCTGTTACTTTTAAGACCGAATGTATGACTGGTCTTAAAGTAAGACTTTTAAGACTGTATCTTTAAAACGTCTGGTCTTAAAAATAAATAAGTTGTCAAAAAAAAAAAAAAAACTCCTCCCAGCAAAACCACATCCAACATCAGAGCAAATCGGCCCCGTCATTACAACCTCCTTCTCCGTCAATGGTGGTGTACCATCTCCCCGGTAGTACTTGAACCAAAATCAAAAGAAAAATAATCCAACCATGAACAATCAGGAACCAAGATCAAAGAAATATAGTTGAAACAGGAACAATAATCTAAATCGAAGCTAATCTCTTACCTAAAGTGGGAGCCAGAGAATCAAATGGTGCAGTTTTTGACCACGTAAGCAGATCTGTCATGGAATTGTGAGGCTTTCTCACTAGAGTGGCTCTCTCCATTGTTATCGTTAAACACCGGCGAAAAGTGGGAAAAGCGGTGAAGATAACAACAATAGGAGTCGCAACACAAGAAATGAAATGAATAATGTAGACAAGTGATTGTCGTTCACTCTAGAGTCTTCACAGTGAGAAGGCTCAAGTCTCTGACGATTGAAGGGAATAGGAACAAAATAGAATAATGAACAAGCAGGAGGAATGAGGGAAAGACAAAGTTGCCGGGTTTATCTAAACTTGGAAAGCGTCAAACGGGTCATACTTTTAAGATCAAATTCTTTATAATTCGGTCTAAAAAATGTTTTTTATATTTATGAATATGTCACTGGCCATTTTTAAGATCGGATTTTTTATAATCTGGTTTAAAAAGCATTCTTTGTATTTATGAAAATGCCACCAATCATACTTTTAAGGCTGAATTTTTTATAATCCGATCTAAAAAGTGTTTTTTATATTTACGAAAATGCCACTGGTCATATTTTTTAGACTTGATACTTTATAGTCCTGTCTGAAAAGTGTTCTTTATAGTTACAGAATTGCCAACGGTCATACATTTAAGACCAGATCCTTTGTACAGTCTAAAAAGTGTTCTTTATATTTACAAAACTACTACCGATCATACTTTTTAGACCGGATCCTTTATAATCCGGTCTAAAAAATTCTTTATATTTATGAAATTACCACTGGTTATACTTTTTAGACTTGACCCTCTATGATCTGGTCTAAATAAGGCGGTCTAAAAGCCTTTTTTTGTAGTAGTGTCAAACACTAATAGTCTCCCCTAAGTAGGCTACTACACTCTCCATAGTAGTGCATCGTTGCTTAATGGTAATCCGTTTCTCAAAAGTTTCTCACCACATTGAACCTAAACAACCTCTATCTTTTTCTATCCTTCCCCCCAACCTAATTCCTTCCCAGACACATAAAACCATTATCTTCGCTCCTCCTCACATCTCCAAAACATCCTTTCCACTTTCCCACAAAAATCATTTTACCTAACCTAGAAGTGGAGTTAATTAAGTCATCCAAATTAAACAAGTATATATCAAATTAAAATTCACCCTGCCCAAAGTTAGGGCCTTAAAATTAATAGTCAAACACATACTTACATATTAAACATATAATCATACCTACCTATTTATCAGCCTGTTTGGCATAGCAATGAGGAGGAAAAAAGCTCAACATACAGTGATTTAAACTTAGTTGAGAAAAATGGACCATTTAGGATAGCGATGGTTTTATATGGGTTTATTTTAAAAACGTGACTTATAACATAAGTCAATTTTTTAGCTTTTGGCATGACTTAATGTTACGGAAAGGAAAAGTGATCCAATAAACAATTTACTATTATATATACATTTGTATCCATTCTAATTTATCCATTAGAATATATTACATTAAGTACTTTAGAGTTTTTTTAATTTTAAATTTTTTAAAAAATTTAAATTTAATTTGTTATATTCAATTATCATAATATATACAACTAATATATGTGTGTGTAGTATTTAATAAAGTTTATGCAATTTCAGTCATTTTCCATCTCAACTAACTTTTCAAATAATCATCTAAATAATAACTCATTTGGAAAAAAGCCACTACTCCCACTGTCATTCCAAACACAAATCACATTTATAATATGATTTTTATCCTATCTTACTTTTGAAAAAGTTAGATTGTATATAAGTTATTTCTGCCACTGTTATCCCAAACGGACTCTTAATTTATCACACTATCCATTCACTCGATCTAATATTAAGGGTGAAATTTTAATTCATGTAAAAAACATATTTGTAATTGGTGGAGACAAGGGAAGGATGATGAGAGAGAAACTAGTGATGGTAACGTAATAAAAAAGGAGAGGGAAATTAAAGGGAGATGAAGGAGGGCCAACAGATGAAAAACAGGGATAAGAGATTGGCGAAATAGGCGAGAAGAGAGAGAAATTTAAAAATATTTTGAAATGGAGAATAAATTAGGGTGAATGATAGAAAAAGAATTTTAAAAATTCAAAATTCAAAATCAGGTTTGTTACCAAAAGTTGATAAAGAAATGACAAAACTTAATAAGTAATTCACAACTTATTTTTTTGGAAAATACCTTAGTTAAATTTTAGAAATTTTAAAATTCTTTCTCCCTCATTTTCCCATTAAATTATAAAATTGATACTTTAGATATTATTTTCGCTAAAAGGTATATTAAAAAGCATAATTTTTTTTAGCAAAAAGTAAATAAAAATTTAAAATTTTCCCCAAAATATATAAAATAAGTAGTATGAAGAAAAAAAAACACGTATCCCAACAACAAAGGAAAATAGATATTATTTTTAGAGAAAAACATACGCCACTCATTTTGTAATATCCCACCTCCTCTGAAATAAACAACAAATCAATGATATTATTTCTTCGTTCACCACTTTGAAAAATAGAACAGCACACATGACGATGAAAGGAGAACAAACAAAGAAGTAAGAGAAGAGCAGAGATTTGAAACGCCATAAGCTCAAGTTTGTGTGTTTGGGATAGTTATGAGAAAAAAAAAATGCTTATTTATTTATTATAATCTGACTTATATAAATTTAAGATTGGATAAAAATCAGATCGTATAATATGATTTATATTTGAAATAAGTAGTTTTTCTAAAATTGAAATTTATTGGGATTGATAGTAGCTTAAGTGAGTTTTACGATAATTATAAAATAAAAATAAAAATAAAAATTGCAAAAAATGAAAAATGTTAATTTGAAAAATTTGACAATACTATAATATATAATTTGATTAAATAATATTACATAACTAATTAAATCACGTATCCCATATAATTTGATCTTTAATTGTGTCACGAGTATGATTCATTTAAGTTAAAGATGGCGTAACATATTTATTGAGGATGACTCTTCATCTATACTATTTTTATCTATGTGACATATATATATTCTAATTTTCAGCTTATATGAGATTAACATCATTTTAGAATTTCTCATAATAAAATTATGTTGGGCCATTCTTGCACGTTTGGTAACCATATACAACTCCAATCCTTAATACATGGTTCAATTGATTAAGCTAGATAAATTATTTGATTATAAGATATCTGCCGACACTACTCCTTGGCTTATGGCTTAAAGTCAATAGAAAGCCCTAACTCTACCTTTGCTTACATATATGCCGGCACATCCGTAAGGTGTTTCTCTATGGCGAGCTCACCCAGTCTACCCTTTGATCCTCTTCAACAACAGAGACGAGTACCACAACAGGCAAGTTTCCATTCCTTCCTTCTTATCCATTTGTTCATATATGAATGAATAAAAAGAATTTACGAGTGAATGTTATTCATGGCGGTGAAATGAAGGGCGACGAAGGCAGCATCATGGTGAGAAGATTCTGAAACAGTGATACTTGGAGGAAGAGACGAGGTCGGCTGGCTTGTTCCCGACAGGGAAGATTCGCCCTTGTCACTTACATCTTGGAATCCCATACGAATCCCCATGCCAGAACCAGAGGCGAGCTTCCCCTGCTTTTTCTCAAGTTATACAATATATATTAATACCAATCTCGCGGTGTAAACTTGTCACGGCCTTAACCCTGTATATGAATATTCATGTTTGCAAACTCTGTTTTTTTAATATATTATTTATGTGGGTGTGGCAGAGTATGCAATGAATGAATGAGAAGTGGTAATGAGCTCTGTTGGTTTGTATTTGTTGGTTATTCAGAATTTTTTTAAAGAAAATTTAATATAATGTAAAAAAATATATTATCTGGAAAATTATACATTTGGTTCTTTAAATATATTTTCTTAATTAGTTAATGAATATATATTTGACCCCCAAATATTTATTCCAAGCTCCGTGTCACTGGTAGACAGAGCCCGAGAGAGTTTACTTAATATCTAAAGACAGAAGCAGAGAATTACAACGGGTTTAACATGGTGGTGCGAGACATGGAGTCAAAATCTATGGTTTACTTGAGCAACAGGGGGAAAAAAAGCACAAGGTGGTAGGTTCTTCACAGAGAAGGAGAGGTAAGGCCTTCATGTTCATTTTCGCTTATGATCAGTTCACTCAACAAACAACCAAACAAGCCCGCCGGCAGAGGCAGAGCATCATGCTAAGTTTTGATCCTTCATAATCACTTTTGAGCAACCCAAAGGTAATCCATATTCCTAACATGAATGGCTCACAATGATTCCAAAACGAACTTCATTTCCATTTTTCATTGGTGCTTCGTTTCATTGGAATATGATTTCAGAACTTGCATGAAATTCTCCCCTATTGCAGCATCAAATTAAACCAAGCCGTTTTCCCCAGACTCAGATTCCATGGAACTATGAATCTCTTCTCTCCAACCAGTATACCTTTCACAAATTGAAATTGTTGCTCACTTGGTTCTGCTCATTCTTCCAGATATCATCGTCAGTTTTAGTCTTTGGATTTAACGATCTATGCACAATTACTATTGAGTCAAAATAAATTATAAAAGCTTTTGGTTTCGGTTTGTTGAGTGAACGCAAGAGATTTCAGTGTACGCGGGGAGAAAATAAATCAGTTTCACCAGCGTATATCATATCAGGCCTGTTTGGGTTGGCGGTAGGAACGGTGGCTTAAAAGCTATTTGACTTTAAAAAAAGTTTAGTAGGAAAAAAGCTTGGTAGAGTTAATGATTTGTGTTTGGATTGAGGGTGGTAGAAGTAATGGAGCCCATATCAAAAAGCTAAGAGCATTTTGACAAAAGCTGGATTCTGGAGCTTTTTCCTTAACGGACTTTTTGAGCGTTAGGAGCTTTAAATCTAGTGAACTTAACGCCGAACCCAAACATACCACATTGAGCTTTTTCTCTAAAATCCATTAACTCTACCGCAGACGCTCCTAACGCTCTACTAACGCTGAATCCAAACGAGCCCCAGGTAACATCACGTACAACTATATGTTTCTTCCATTTCCAATTCATGAAAGAAGCATATTGGAAATTAACAAATGTCAAAAACAAATTACAGTAATTAAAACAAGATCACGGTGCCTTCCAACCTCTACTTATTTAACTAATTAATACATCCAAGTAAGTTGATCAACATCTAAACAGGTGGCCGGCTAATTGCTGCGACATTGTCCCTCTCAGTTTTCCTCCATCGATCAAATAAATTTGAAGCTCTGCTTTTAGTTATCCCCCACAGGTCATATAGATATGAAGTCATGTTTTCACCTATTTTTTCTATTTTTTTGTGGTTGAAGTATATGAATAACAACAATACACAGACAATGAAGACAAGTGGTTGGTGAGAGCGAGGAAGCAATATGATATGAATGCACTATAAGCCAAACTTCTTGAGACAATAGCTACCTTAACACAACGATTTAATGACGTATGATCCATTGGGGTGTGACTTTGGCATTTCTCATGATATCCAAATGCAAAGCCATAGAAAAGCAAGCATGTAATACTAATTAGAAGGTGGTGATGTTCATCTAAAGGTGATGAATTGGGGAAGTTCATTTGAACGATGACCGTTGTCACGGTAATTAGAAACACAAACATAGGGTGCCAAGGGTTTAAGCTGCACAACCATGAAACTAATTAGAAGTCTTATAATTTAAGCACCAAATAAAGAATAATTGTAACATGTATTTGACTACATAGGTTAAGGACATGAAAGTAATAAGGACATTGAGAAAATTAAACATGAGTTGTAAAAAGGCTTGATGGCCTATATTAAATCTCTTTTAATATTAATAACATTAATATGAGATGGTCATGTTTATATGTAATTTATTAAGTATCAATTGGTGTTGATTTTTTTATGTATTGATAAACATAATTTTAATCTCTGATGTACAATTTTAATGTTCGCACACATAGAATTAAAAGTGATGTAATTATTATATATTACTATTGAAATTATACGTACCGGTGGTTGGGTAGTTTTTACTAGTGGAGAAAAACCATTTTCCCCTTGTTTGTTAAATGTTCCCGGTGTGGAGAGAATGGTTTTCTAGGAATGAAATTTTTTAGTATTTTTATATAAAAGTTTTTTCTTACATTCCTATCACATTTTATAAGCCCATTTCCATCATATTTGCATTTCTAACTCCAATTTCAGTATCAATATCATCAAAATCACGTTCTAGTTATCAAATGGGGCATTAGAAAAATATTTTGCAAGGGCATTTAAATAAATCAATATGACAGTGACATTTTATTTTGTTGTCCTTAGGTGGTACTGTTTATGATCCTAAACATTAGATAAAGTTTGTAGTGTAATTTATTATTAAAAACATTTAAAAATAAACTTGTCATTGAAAAACATGTGGACCAAAAATTTTAAATATGTTCTATCTAGATCAGATTTGATGATTTATATACATTTTCATTTTTACAGTCATGCTTAACTAAGTAAAAACTAAAAAAGTACTACAAAACATTAAGATGAATGACTAAGTTCTTCTCACGATTTGAATTTGATTATTATTTTCTTTTGACTCAAGCTAGTACATATTCATAATTAACATTTCTTAATTGAGACATAGGTCTAGATTACTCATTAAATCTATTAAAATTGAAATCATACATATCTTGTGACATGATAATTAAAATTAAACCCTTACAAATGATAGAGTATAAATGTAGAAACATACATGTTATTATAAGAATTAAATGATGCATCAATTAAAATACTACACAGTACTATGTGTATGTATTTAAATTAAAACGATGTCTTTAATGCATGTAATGTGTCTATGGTTTAAACCAATATATAGTACCTCTTGTTTACAATATAAGTTATTATTTAAAAGAATTTGGTGGCCTACAATATTATGTGTATTTGACAGAAGGCCAATTGGTATTGCGATAAATTAACCAACTAAGCTAATATTCATGAGCAGGTCTTTCAATTATTTGGAGTCCACCCAAACCACTACTACCATCACAGCCAAACCACTACTACCGCGCACCTTATATATATATATATATGAGGAAACAAATTCTTTGACCCTCAAACAAAATCCCTATACGCTCTTTGGAAGAAAGCAGAGGAGATACGATCTTAAATTGAAGCAAAAAGCTTCCTTGTATATTCTTGCAGGGGCAGTGGTGCTATATATATATATACACACACATATATGAACTCTGGAGGCACACTCATTTAAAGACCAAAACTAAGTGAGGCACAATACGGAATTTGCTTTTCATTCATCTGACAACTCCAAAAGGGAATTGGGATGATAATATATATGAAAAAGAGATGAACAATATATAAACAGTTAAAAGAAACTTGGAATACTTACCTGGGGAGTGAAATTGCCATCTTGAGTTTGATTGTGGCGGCCGCACTGCTTGTTCCTTCGGCCACTGAGAATATAGAAGATGACGACGGTGTTTTTGGGCGGGCGAAGGGCGAAGGCGGGGTTTTATAGTGGGGACCATGAATCAAAACCCTCCACGTATGATTCTGTTTGCTTTTGGGAATTGATGATGCAAGGGTTTGCATCTTCAATTCCAAACGCAAACAGCTTAAGAAATTAATTATTTTAAGAAATTGAAGATGCCAGCAAAGCATATTAAATATTAAGAAAGAGAGACTAAAGGAAAACTCGAAAGTAGGCTTTGCTGGCCCAAGTGTTTTTTGAAAAACAAGCAAAAATTCCCTCCGCACGTTGCGCGGATGAAATAATTCTATAACATTAAAGCACTTCGAAACCTTCCATTTATCCAAATGATTAAGAAATTAAATAAAACATAGACGAACATAAAGTAAATAATTGGATTTCAAATATAACAACACAAAATATAAGTTATATCACCATCTAAAACCATGACATGGTCATGGACCACAACCACATCAATCCTTGTACCCAACCAAAGTATAGGTCTAAATAGTTCTAGTTGCCATCAGGGTCCAACAAAAAACAAAGTCATAACTAAGCATTAATATGAAAGACCCAAATGATAACACATCAAAATGAAGTAGAATTTCTCTTGCTCGATTACTTTGACAGGCTTCAAAAAATTCTTGGCTAGGGAGGTAATGAAAGCATGTGCGTACTTCTCTCATTCTCAACAACACTCCCCCTTCCTCCACTTTCATGTTCTCTTTATATTTATACATGTTGCCAATTTCAACACTTGAAAGATAGAAATGTCGTTTAGCACAAACATGCTATGATGATTAAATTTTGTTTGCTATTTGTAATATTAAACATATAATTGGATTAGTATTCCAATGAAAGCTCCAAACTCATATGAATTTCCATTAACTTATGCCCCCACAAAATCAAATTATTTTTAAAAAGAAAGTGAGAAAACTTACTCACCATAACGTGATTGTAAATCGGTGCCCATATAGCTTAGCTAAGAAGTCCTTCCTTCACATAGCTGGGCAACAATTCATTTATAACATGATCATAACTTGAAGAACAACCAAATAGGAACATTAAATACACAGTTTATTCAGCTTACTAGAAGTCACTCACTTTGCTGCGAATCAACCTCTCATTAAGGGAAGCTTACATTCTTGCCCGCTGCTTAAAAACAGAGACCTGGAAACAAAACAAAAATTTAACCAACCGAGAATCCATTTACAAAGGAACAATAAGAATTCTTTTTGAATTTCCTTAACACCACATGCATTACTATCCAGACTTGCAAAAGATACTCACCTGAGAGATAGGAATGTCGTCTAGCTCACTGTTTGCACATGTAAACAACAAAAAACATATGGATGAGATCATCAAGTTTTTGTTACCTATTGAATGAGCTGTCATGGAGCAACCCGTGTCTCCACTCTTCTAATTGGCAGCAACATGAATTGTATATTATATACCAATGAATCTGCAAAAAAGAAATCTTCCATGAGAATATCTCTCAATCTTGGGACTAACCAACGAGTTAACAAAAATTACAGATAATAGTATTAGGAAATAATTTAGGTTATATTGCCAAGTAAAAATATACCTTATTATGCAGCTTCTTCTGACTAATAGCCTAACACCATTATGGATGAGATAGAAATGGAGGAAAACAATGAACAGCTTATTATACTCCCTAGGAAGAAGCACAATAAAGAAGATCCGCTAATCTCTAGGAGGAACTGAGAGATATAAATATTGCACATTATATGCTTATGAAATTATGCATAAATACAAAAACTTAATAGGCTACTTGATAAATTTACCGAATGAACCTTAAAAGATTGATAGTTGGCCATCACCATGAAGCTTGACATAAGCCAGAATAATTTGATTGATGATATAGAGAATCTAGGAAGAGGCTGCAAATCATGCAAGATTGCTAATTCAATTTGTTGATAAATCCTTTCCATACCTAAGACCCTTATTCCCCATGTTCAACTCCGAAGACTGTATTTTTGCAACACTTATGGATAATTATTTCCCAGTACAGCGTTGCCTTAAATAGGCTATGCCATACCTAGAACCCAACCCATTTGGTTTAAAAGAATGTAAAGACAACTCATGCAAGATACAACAAAAGCTACACCAAATTCTTACTTTTCCGTTGTTCTTCTGGTGACATATTCTGCAATCAAAATTGAGGAAATAAAGTTAGAAACATAAAATAAGAAATAACAATCGGTATAAGTGTGAACCCCCTCGAGATTTTGGGTTTGACAGAATGCACTTAGCCATAAAGTTAGCAACTCCATCAACCACATGTTCCTCACTAATAACTACGTAATTTGCATTATCAATTGCACTCCGTTCCTCAAACATATAGGCAACAAAAATATGTCCACAAACCACATAAAAGATACTAACGCACACTTCAAAAATACCTATCACAGGACACTTATCACATTGTTGAAGACGCAAACTGATATCAGATTTCATGTAGGCACAAAAATATATCCACAAACCACATAAAAGACTGAAAAAAAAATACATGACATATCAATTTAGAACTCAAGGAGGGAGAATGAAGATGCCATGAATCTAAAGCTCTAGAAGATGCCAATGACCAACTAAGCCACTAAGAGTCATCACCAACATCTACACCATGAAGAAACCAATAAAAGGGGAAAACAATAGAGCCCTACCAACAGTCTCAATAAAACTCTCCCACTTCTCTGCATCCTTCACATTGACAATTAGAAGCTCAGGAGCGTACAAGTTCTATTGTGTATATGAATTGAAAGTAAAAGAAACTCTAGATTGAATAAGTTAGAAACACAGAGTATATACTATATAGAAGTCAGACACACATCAAACATGTCATACATTGTATATCACATACTTATCTCTCTTTATAAACTGTTTTTATAGGGGGGGAAATGAGAAGAGATAAATACAAAGAAAAAGACAGAAACAGAGATGCAAAAATAAAGAATACACAAAACTTATGAATTTGTCGACAAACCTAGGAAAGCAAATTAGCTGCTACATGTATTATCTGATTACTTTCTAGTCATTTGATTACTTAACATAGTAACATCTTAAAAACATCAAAGGGATCAAATTCTGATGTAATACCTTACTATATAATCATATGAAGGGAAAACGTAGTTAAGCAGTTAATAATGATAGTGGCAAGCGAGATTTCAAGAGCTATGGGATGACACTAAAATTCGTGGAACCAAGAGTGTCATAGACTTAAAATGAAATGGCACACATTCATCTATGAAGATCCACAAGTTTTTAAAATAAGAAAAATGTTGACCACGGAAATCTCACACATTCATATATGACATGACCCTGTCATTGTATAAGAAAATGTAGTTACTGTCCTTCTAAAATGATGTTATCTAAGTTATGTAACATAAATGTTGAAACTTGCAACTTTAATTACTTATTTAACGTTTCTCAACACTCTCCTCATAATTTACACCAACTCAAATAAAGAACTTAAATTCATTTAGTAAATAACATAAATAGTAAATACTATAGAAGGATCATTGTGGCTTGGGCTCTTGTCCCCAACACCTGCATTTTTCCTTTTAAAAAAAATCCCAATTACTTAATACATCATGACTCAATGCTTTAATCATTTGAAGACTCTTAAACTGATAGTCTAACATCCAATATAAAAGGTGTTGCTATGTAAGAGGGTACCAATTAAGTAACTGAAAGCTATTAAACCAATTGAAGTATTGATCCTTCTGAAAAATACTAACCCTTCACCAAATACTGGGGAAATAACACAAAAAGAGATTATTTAAAACTGGAGGCAAACAAACATTAATTTACTCTAATGATTGAAGATACTGCTACTGTTAGTTCTCTAAGGGTTTTGATGATCTCCAATAATTGTAAACAAAGCTTGAAGTTTTGTTATCAAATGTGTAAAACCCACTGTGAGAGCAAAACTCGAGATTTGCATAGAAACCTCGAGGTTTGGCCTTACAGAGACAAGTTAAGATTTCTGAACAAAGTCAAAACTTGAGTTTTTAGAGAAAACTCGAGGTTTCCACACACAGAGACTTCTCAACTTTTTTCGAAAAAATGCAAAACTCGAGGTTTCTGGGAAAACCTCAAGGTTTTGTCATACAGAGAGTCTTTTAGTTTTTGAACTTTTGAAAACCTCCAGTTTTTAATTGAAACCTCAAGGCTTGGTTTTGACTTGAAAATTTCAATTTTCACAAATTTTGAGAAAACTCGAGGTTTGGTAAGAAACCTCGAGGTTTTGACTGTGAGAGAAAACTTAGATTTTAACGAATGTTTCAAAACCTCCAGTTTTGTGAAAAACCTCCAGTTTTGAACATGATAAGATTTTCTCAAAGTTTTCACAATAAGTGAAAACTCGAGGTTTGGGGACAAACCTTGAGTTTTGTTCAGGCAGAGAACATCTAAACTTTCTCACTTCTCAAAACCTCCAGTTTTATGAAAAAACCTCCAGTTTTGAGTTTTGACAAAAATCTCTCAAAGTTTTCACAATGAGTGAAAACTTGAGGTTTGGGGACAAACCTTGAGTTTTGTCTAGGCAGAGAGCAATTATGTTTTCTAACTTTTCAAAACCTCCAGTTTGGTTTTGAAACCTCAAAGTTTCTGTCTTGGCGCAATATTTCAAAATCTTCACATTTGAACAAAAATCGAGTTTTGGTGAGAAAACTCGAGGTTTTGGCAAACAGAGAGCAAATGACTTTTCACTGATTTGAAAAACTCGAGGTTTCAAGGAAACCTCCAGGTTTTGCTTTTGGCGCAGTTTTTCAAAACTTTCATATTTGAATGAAAACTCGAGGTTTGGTTGGAAACCTCAAGGTTTTGTCAACCAGAGAGCATTGAACATTTTAAAGTTTTGAAAACCTCCAGTTTTGGTTAGAAACCTCAAGTTTTGATGTTTTGGACATAAATCAACTTTTCAAGCTAAGTCCAAAACTCGAGGTTTGTAGAACAAACCTCGAGGTTTCTGCGCTAGATCAGAATTTCAAATTTCGCGATTTTGTAAATCTCTCATGTTTGATCTTAATACTTTCCAGTATTATTCTCTACTATTCCTAGCTATGTTTAACCATTTTGCTAGTAAGTTTCAGATAAATTAGAGAATGTTTATTGAAGGTTTAAAGCAAAAGCAAAAAGTGACGTCAGCACATTAAATGGGAACCCAGAAAGTTGCATTCTTTTGGGTAATCCATCTGCACACATCTAGCAAGAATTAAAGAATAATTTCCACATCCAGCTCTTGCTTTCCCAATGGATTAATTCACGGAAAGTCAACTCTGAACTTCTGCATAGCTGGATTAAGTGGTGATTAGAGAGAGAAGAAGACCAAACCACTTCCTAACCACTACTAAACATCTCCAACGGTTCAATTAGGAAAGCAACGGTTAATTAATGCACTCTGAGTATAAATAGAGCTGTATTCAAGTCTTCTCAATAACAATAACTACTGAAAACAAAAATCATTCAAGCTTTGCATTTATTTCTTCAGTTTTCAACTGTAGTGTATCTATTGATATATAAGCTTCAGTGTTTATCATTATTCACTCTTAGAGAGAGTTTTTATCTGTAAATTATTTATTGTAAAGAATCACAAATTAAAGGGACTTGGTGATTTGGGAGTTCATTGATTACAACTTGTAAGGGGAGTGAGTTCTAGTGAGAGAACTACTCTTGAGTACAGAGTGTGTAATCTTTGTGACAGTGGAAAATCCTAGAGAATCTGGGGACTGGATGTAAGTCAAGTTGTTAGGACCGAACCAGTATCAATCTCTGTGTCCAGCTACTCTTTCCTTTACTCTGTTCATCTTTGTTTTTTCTGTTTAGAAATAGGGTCATACTCGAAAATTTTTAAAATACCCAATTCACCCCCCCTCTTGGGTATTTAGCTCCACTTTCAGCTACTGGTTTCTATCACTCTACTAAAAGGGACCCACAGTTTATATAAGATATAAAACATATTTTCTTAATCAAAATATGGATTGTTATACAGGCATACTGGTTTCTTGTTTGAAGAGGAATATTGAAAAAATACATCCCCTTTAATCACTAATTCCTTTTGATACGATAAAACTTTTTTAGAACATATACTTTTTTAGAGATTAGTAAAGTAACTGGAGTTCATAGGTTCAGCATTGGACAAACATAGTTATAACAAAGCTTTGACCCAGCGAAAGGCTGGAATTTCTTGTCAGGGGTAATGATAGAGCAGAAGTTGAGAAAAGAATTTCATACAAGTACTGCTGGGAATCCAACCAAGAATAATGTGATGACTTTGGCCACAAGAGGTTTACCCAATAAACATAAACAAATACTGCTGGGAAGCCACATAATATAGAGCCCAAGTCACATACTTTAGGTGAATTGCCCATACTTCTTGATACCTAACCATGTGTAGCATCAATTCATCTGCCTACACAACATTGAAACAAATAGCCATATATAATCAGATCATTTGAAATCTGAATTCTGGTATGAGGTGGGAAATGCAATAATCAGATTTAAATCAGCATCCCTGTGCTTTCTATGGCATGAAGAATCTTCTTGTTTCTTGGGAAATGCAAAGGTATGTAGGAATGTAGGAAATTATGTGCAATTCTTTACTGAAGTGATGACAACATTTGGAATTTGACGCATTAATTGTTTCTGATTTAGGATGAATTAGCATTTAGTACTTCTCAAGTCTATTTAATCTTTATCATTGTGTATAAATACATGACCCTGTTATTGTATATGAAAAATGTAGTAACTGTCCTCCTAAAATGTTGTTATGTATCATAAATGTTGAAACTTGCAACTTTAATCACTTATTTCATGTTTCTCAACACGCTCCTCATAATATACACCAACTCAAATAAAGAACTTAGGTTAATTTAGTAAATAGTATTTGGCAGTGATTGCCTCCCATAACAATGATTTTAAATTTTAGGAAGAAGCAAAGAAACACAAACCTTGAGTTCATGATGATTTCATTGATGTTTCTACTTCTTCACTTTCCGTCCCATTCTTTGGTTTTTTTGCACTTCTACCTTACAGATGACAACATTAAAAGGCCTTATTCTCTCGAAATTGCACACAAAAGCTTTTGCCATTATATGTGCATGAACTTCTTAGCTCACCAACCAACCAACCTTTGCAGCTCTAAGTTAATCTATAGAAGAAAGGTTTTATAAAATGAATGACCACACTATCAATATTTAAAAACATCATATCTTTGGTCCCTTATGGTGTAGTGTTGTGTAGGTTTCCCTATAGTACACATCTATAGAAAAAAAAAGTACAGGGAAAAATTTATATTTAAAAATTGTCGACATGTGACCAGGGTATACATATGACATATACATATAGCTTGAAAAAATAGCCAAATAAGCAAGTTATTGTCGGAGTCCAAGCATTGTTGCACTTCAAGTAGAGAGGCATATTTAGTACGTGCTCTTAGAAGGACAGCGTATGTCACCAGTCAAAATTATGAACAAAATAAATATGCATCAATTTCATATACATATAACTTTATATCTTGCTTCTAACTTTATCATAAATAACTTGTGATTTTCATCATATCAGAAAAAAAAAAGAATCAAACTGTCTCAAAGGCAAGAAAATGAAATAAACTACAATATTGTTGTTGTTATAATTGGTCTTGTATTAAAGACTGGAGATAGTAAAACATAAATGTCAACATCATGTAGCAAAGATTCACCTGTTATCATTTTAACGTTGACTCCAAGATTCAATGCCCTTCAGATTGTCTCTCTACTGTCATGCTTAGGTGGATCAAACAAAGGCACGAGGCCAATAAATTGCCAAGCCCCTCCTGGGCTCTCTTTCCTTCAATCAGGAGCTTCCTGGTACATAATGAAAAAAGCAATATACAATGTGACCTTGACCTCAATATATTTTTCCCTCTTTACAAACTGTAAAAAAATCATCTATCTCAATTATCTGGTAGGCTACTGCAAGAGATCGTAATCCTCTTTTCGCAAATTTATCAATGACAGTATGAACTCTACGTTCTATCTCTAATTTATTGCGTGCAAGATTCAAAATCTAACAAAGAAATTGAAGGCATGAGTGACTTCAACTATCATGCATAGGGAGGGAGTATTCAGGTGTAGCTCATGAGTATACCTGCTCTAGTGCACCTTTGCCGACATGATGCATTTTATTGTCACCATCTATGTAAGTCAGAGTTTTCCCTTTATCAGTTGAATTGAATGGAAGGAAGTGAACCTCTTGAATACCGGCCCTTGCCTTTTTGGAAGAAAACCAAGCATGAAAACTATATTAAGTCAGAAACATGAATCAAGCTTTCATTTTTCAACAATGAGCATAAGATATCTCCCAATCAATTCATATACCTCTTTTGGATCACTAAGCATCCCGGCAATAGCAGCATCTATTGCATCTGGGTTTTCCACTCTAGAGGCTCGAGCTGCCATGAGAACAACAGTATCTGTGTCAACTCCTTTTGTAAAAACCTGCAGAAAAGAGTTCGGAATTTTATTTATTTTTTTTAAAAAAAGAACACAGAAATCAACACCACACAGAGCTTTCGTCGGTCTGATTCTCGAAGCTCCTACTTGTTAGCATTTGTCTTGCTTTATATACGATTTATAGCATTAAGTATGAATAGAAAGGTGCAGTTCTATAAACAGACCATCTAATTTAAAGGGGAAAGGCAAATTAAAGACCGAAGGGGAATAAAACCTCCATGAAATCTTAAAATATTTCTCAGTTGGTCCCAACCTTTGCTAATATAGGAACTTGATGATTTGATAATCAGAAGAAAGCAAAAACAGTAAGTAGCAAAAGTGTTTAAGCCGTCTTATTCATAAAATTTCAAGATTAACAGCTGACTCAAACAGCGGGTATGTTTAAATCATCAAGGTAACAATCGTAATAAAGAAAGAAAGGACGCATCGAAAGCAATTCCTAAAAGCAGAAGGGGCAAAATCACAAATCTTAGCAAACAAACAGAGAAACACGAAGATTTGAAGAGCTAGAATAAATTGAAATCCAAAAAATAGACAGATAGTGAAATACAATTTGCCTTCTCGTTTGGAGAAGACAATGGTGGGAGCATAGCCATTGAAATTCTGAGATTGAAGCGTATAAACGACAGCTTCCTGAAAACCATCAGTGGTGTGGAAGCATGTGTAAATAGTAGGGTCACTCATGCCAGTGAAATCACTCGCTTATCGCCATCATTTCTGTCAACACTTTGCATTAGAAGGTTGAGAATCCCTTTAGTGGTGATGGTTGAAGCAGTTTTTGCTTTGTGATTAACAGATGCCTCATTTTCCATGACTAATTGTTGGGATCCGTACACGCAGCGGATTAAAATTTTCTACGAATCCCGTCCCAAGGAACACTCAGGTGTGTTTAAATCAAGGTTAGGGAACCCGAATCATACCTTATAGAGAACTCGGAATCATCCGGAGCCGGAGGTTTTCTATTGATTTTAACGAACTAGTAGCTCAAGAATCTACACAAACCCTTTGCGCACATTTTCTCATGACAACCAAGAAACTGTAGTGAATTCATTCACGTCTCACTCTCTTTGAACTGGTGGGCTGCCTTCTCGATCAGCAGAAGTCGACTCTTAGAATCGGCTTCCTCTACCGGTATCCACACGAACAATCTCCGAACACGGACGCGGCAGTGTGCTAGCGCCTCAGACTGTGCGTCTCTCTGTTTTCGCTCTAGGGTTTCTCGCGGCTTTCTAATACGTTCGACTAAAAGTCCCGTAGGTTTTTCTAAAACCATTCAACGTATTATATAAAATTAATCCTCATTAATTTTGAAATTCAAATTTTAGGTCTGGATTAAAATATATTAATTTAATCTATCTGATAGATCTAATATAATAATACTTATTTAATCCGAATTAAAGACCAGATCTGAAAATTCGAATTTTGAATCTGGATTAAAAATATATTAATTAAATCTATCTGATAGATTTAATCCAATCTATCTATTTAATCCAAATTTAAAAGCCTTCTGATTTAATTTATCTCTATAAATTAAATCCGATAAATGATATCTATCATTTAATTAAATCTGAGATACAATATCTCAATTTAAATTAAATAGATAATGATATCTTTATTCGAAAATTAAATGAGATACAATATCTCTATTTGTTTTAGATATTTAATTTATCCGATAAATTAAATATAAAACAAATATCATATAATAACATTATAATCTCCATTAAATAATATTATTATATTATTTTCAAATTTAATATATATATACACAGACACAGACACAGACACACACATATATTCACCCCAGATTAAATTCAGTATTCATTTAATCTCAGATTAATCTGAGATTCAATGAATCTGGACACTTTTACCTGTGTTGGATTATTCTTGTGTGCGACTCTGTAGGCCCATATGAGATTGGCAGTGGGCCAAGACTGTATCAGCCCATAAGTCGCAAGCGGCCTCTAACAAGACATTGCGACTACCCAATTCACATGGGGATCGATGACACGATACTACCTATCGTATAACCATGTCACGTCCCTTTTGTCAACGCGATAATTTGGTTAAGGATGAGGCATGGATAATGTCAACTTCCTATTCTTGACCACTACTTTCTCGATTCTCGAGTAGTCTAATAAGTGAAATGGAAACTCTTTTCCATCACAGTATGGCCATACATTTCTTAGACTCACTCATCGAGGGGCCTAGTATTATCTTTTTACAAATGTGAGGGACAAATTCCATCTTGACCATTCACATTCCTCCGCATGAAAACCACTAATCCCGATCCCAGCCTTTATCATTACCCGATCAAAGATGACTTTTGACTAGGTCAAAGGTCAGTGACTCATCATGTAGGAATCCATGATGGTCTCAGGTCATAAGGCATTGTGACGGGGTTATACATGAGATAAACTTATGACTTAATCCATGCAGCTTTCTCATAGTGGGTCGGTCCAGCACCTTGTACTCTTACAAGTGCCCATGACTTTGATTCGTATCTCCATACAACATCAAAGTCATACTGGTCTTGTTTCATTTTCGCTCCCGCGTAGATGACCGACCAGGGACATTTAGGATAATCTATAAGATATATCCAGGGATGTAGTTATCACCATAAACATGCGTATGAAGTGATAACTTAATGGAGAACAATGACTTGCCCCTAGGGCATAATTTCCAACACTAATCAGAATCTATCTCTGTAGCTTTTGAAGGACGAATTTGCTGCCTCATTCTTTTAGCCACCTCTATGGCGCTCAGACTCACTAAAATTTCTAGGACTATGAACCTGGAACCTAAGGACCCGTTTGTTATGTGGAAAGAGGGCAGTGGAAACGGAAGATAAGAGACTTCCCACCAAAAAAACGTGTTTGGTTGTCCTATCTTCCATCGAGTACCATTCCCGCCTGTACGAATCTTCCCTCATCCGCTGGAATGTGCTTTCCCTCCAAAATAGGCGGGAATGTTAAAATGCTACCGGGAGAGTGAAAATGTCGGACAAAAAGACCCTTTGAAAACACTGTACCTATTTATCAAAAAGCATTTAAGGTGTGAGCTGGAGCTGGACGAAGCTGTCAATGAAAAAGCTTGGAGCTGGACAACGCTGTCGGCGAAGAAGGTTGGAAAAATAGTGGGCATTTTTCGGTGAAGGAGAAGTTTAACCCAGGGAACAGAGCTGCATTTGAGGTCAGTAAACATTCAAAAGAAATTAATGTGTGATTTACCAATAGGTTTAGGAGATTTGGGAAGGGCTATTCATTCGAGCTAGGGGGACACACACACTTGAATGCAAGCAATTTTACACAAACACAGTTATATGCTTGTACGTTGGAGATAGAGACAAAGACGAGTGTGAATGGTCTTTATATTCTTGTGTATTAATGAGACAGACACTGTTTTAAATGATTTACACAGTTTAGAATGAAATTGCAATGAATTAATATGTGGCAATGACAAATTCAACTTATGTGCCCACTGTCAAAGTTTTCGTTTGAACGGCCAATTAGTTCAATCTCTTTAGTTCAAACATTTCCATTTAGTTCGAACTTTATAGGACAACAGTTTATTCATGGGAAGAGGTTTCAGCAATGTTTTCGTTTGAACAAAAAGATTTAGATCGAACAGTCGGCCTAACAGCCACCAAACCTGAAGTCTCAGTTTATAGGGCATTTTCGGAAATTCACCTAATCTTCCCACTTAACAAACACCCAATTCTTCACACCAAACATTTTATTTTCCCTCAACTAACTTCCATTCCCTAGTGTGCCAAACGGCTCACATTTTTAAAGTTCCCTCCTAATCTTCCATTTCTTTCCTTTCCATTCCTTTCCTTCCCCAAATCTTCTTTGTAACAAACGGGGCCTAAATAGGCGTTCAAATGGAATTTGGAAACCCTAAAACAAAAACGCCCAAATACCTCATCCACTGGGACCTCCCTTACTTCGTCATTTTGAAATGGATCTACATCCGAAGAGGAGAGAGGCATTTTGAAATTCAAAATTTCACCCGAAGAAGGACACTGGGCAAAGGAAAAGGAGGACAGTGAAATAAATGGCATGAAAATATAAACAACGGCTTACTATAAGTGGAAACGGCTTGCAATGAAGCCGCTACTGTTAAATTGAACAGTGAATTGTGAGGAAAGCAACAGTACATGGCTTATTTTGCTATTCCTATTAAGTTTATATTGATCCGCGTAACCTCTTCCCTTTTTTGTTTGTTTCTCGTGTGTCTCCAATTAATTATTTATTCGCCTACATAATACACACACACATATCTATATATATACAGGGCTACATGTAACCAAATATATCATCTTCCCATCGTATCATATACATATGTCCACCACCCTCTATTATTAAGCTTCCACTTCTTCAGGTTACTACATTTCAAGCTCCTGTTACCTCTCCTTACATTGGCCAGGTGCATCTCTCCTACGTTCATTTCTCGTGTATAACATTCAAACACACACACACATTTATTAAGCCTTTAAGATCCTCAGCTCTCTGCATAGTTGTTATATATATTAGACGTTCGTTTAATCTAAATTTTTTGATTTGTGATTTTTAAATGATAAATTTATTTTTATAAAAAGTGATAGTTACAAGATTATTTTTATTTTTAATTGGCTAAAGCATATTTTTGGTCCTTTATGTTGACATGAGATTTTTTTGTAATCCTTTAAGTTTATAAAGTATTAGAGGTAGTATATTTCTAGGCCTAAAAACTTAACACAGTTAATGTTCATAAAGGAAATGCCGACTAAGCAAAACTAAGTGGTAATTATACAATGCTGATTGGGCAAGAATAGGAGGGAAGCGAGGAGGATCTGAAGTGGAAATTTTCGTGGACCTGGTGTTCCGCAGTAATGAATATAGAAGTGATAATATGATACATAAAAGTAAGAACTGGTTCACGAACCAAAGTAGTTGTGGAGGAAGAACCGTGACGGTAGTAGGAGGAGGGTTTTATGTGGGGATGGGAAAGCTTATGAGAAAAAATAAATAAATAAAAGGAAGAACTGGTTCACGAACCAAAGTAGTTGTGGAGGAAGAACCGTGACGGCAGTAGGAGGAGGGTTTTATGTGGGGAAGGGAAAGCTTATGAGAAAAAATAAATAAATAAAAGGAAGAACTGGTTCACGAACCAAAGTAGTTGTGGAGGAATAACCGTGACGGCAGTAGGAGGAGGGTTTTATGTGGCGAGGGAAAGCTTATGAGAAAAAATAAATAAATAAAAAAGCATTAAAACATATTGTTTTATTACTATTAATTAAATCAAATTTGATCTTTTTTTTTTGTGGAAAAAATAACCTTGCTTCATTAGCATTATACAATCATCATTTAACTTTGTTTAGTCAGCATTTGTCATTAGTAACATTAACCTTGTTAATTACGTTTTTAGAATTAAAAATACACTTTGTAAACGTAAAGGATTAAAAGTAGACCTTATGTAAATATAAAAGATCAACAATATACTTTAGCCTTTTTTATTTCACAAATATTGAAATACAAATTTATTTAAAATGTAAAAATTAAATTAAATTAAATCTGAACCGTCCTAAATTAATCTAATTATGTAGATGAGTGATGAGCAGAAAATGTACTCCCATCGAACCTTTAGTTCAATATGAGATTTTGAACTCTAGCTATTGATGTGGGCCTTTTTGTCTCTAGCCTTAGTGTCCACAATCAAAAATAAATTAAGGATTGTGTATAAGCAAACTTAGGATTGTTCTCTCTCCCGAGAAGCCTTTTATTGAATCTTACGTAATCTAAATGTCATGCAAATACAATTAAAACAAGGGAGAAAATTGGTTTTGTCTTTTCAAATTAATAAACTAAAGAGAAATACAATTTAATTAAATGCTAAATTATTATTTTTGGTATTTTTAATAAAATGGAATGGAGTATGAAAATGGAAATATGAATTATGGATGTTCTTGGTAATGAAGAAATGATTATTCTCGCTCAAAAAGTATGGGAGTTAAATTTTCACTAAGTCTAGATGAAAAACCCCAAGATACCACCTGAGTCCAATATTCCCAATTAATAGTAGTTTCTACTACCATAGCTAACTATTACCTCTTAAGATATTGTTTAAAACCACTTGATGTACAATTAAAATTGGAATAAATACAACATGAGTCTTCTTGAAATTGAGTACATAACAGTCCCTCAAATGACACAAATCAACCACATTAACTAGACAATCACACGCTAACTAATATAATTTCATTGCAACCACGAGAAATTAAAACAAATATAATCTTCACGTTGCAAAATCCAATCTCAACTACAACTATCAAACTAACAGAGACAATAAATATTAATCTCAGTTCTAAATTTATATACAATAATTCTTAAAACTAGGGAAACTAAATCAATAAATCTAGATTAATAGAATGATAGAATAACTGCCCTGAAGTCCATGAGCTCAAGCCAACATCTCCATGGCCAAGAAGCAAGAGAAATCAGCTGCACACAGCCATTAAAATTCCCAATCGAATCTGTCGAACTGAAATCTTCATGGAGAAAGAGTGAGGGCATTGATGGTGGTGTAATGAAAACAGAATGAAGGTCATCGGAAATCACAGAGAAGAGAGAATGGTTGACGATGGTGACTGAGTGAGGGAATGGTGGTGAATGGAGGATGGGTTCCGGCGTGGTGCTTGGTGGAGTAAGAAGGAGGAGCGACGGATGATGATCAAAAGAATGGCGGTCGAAGCCCGCCGTTGACGGTGAAGAAGAGAGCTGTCGCCGGCGAGAAAGAGTGCCAAGGGTCTGAGGAAGATGGATCGAAGGTCCCCGACGCTGATCTGTGGTGGTGTAAAGAGGGAAGAACGGTGGAGGTTTGTGTGACAGTGAGGTACGGTGGTGGAAGATGGTGATGGTGGAGGGAGGTTGGTGGCTCGCCGGCGACAGAAGGAGGTGGTTGTGCTGCCGGTGAGAGGAAAGAAGAGGAAGGTCTGAAGCAATGGCGGATCTTGGGGTAAACATTTGGGGGGGCCAAATATATACTTATTAATTAATTACAAAAATTTATAATTATATAGCATGTTTAAAATGTTTAGATTTATAATAAAAGTATTTTAACAATAGATCACTCAAATATTAATATGAGATTAATATTTAAATTTAAAATACATGAGCATATTTTAAATACAAAACATAAGTTTTCCATTCTGACCTAAACTCTTCTAAATAAATGAATTTGGTTGTGACTGTGGTAGATCTGAGTTAGTTATTTATGAGAAGATAATATTTATTTTCTCATATCTTTTTTACATCTTTATAGCCTTCCCTTACCTCTCTTTCTTCATCTTCTTCTTTATTCTCTTGCAAGTTTTAGATTGTTTGGTTTTGCTAAACTCATTCTATTCCCAACTTAGTCACGGTTCTCAATTCAAATGGTGTTTTGGATGGTTCAAAAGGGCTAAACTTTATGATAAATCCCTATTTTTAAAATACTTTTTTATATTTTATTAGGAGTTTTTGTCATCATAATTGAGTTTAAAGTGTCTCTTTTGTGATTAATTGTGATTACATGTGTTTGTATGAAATTAAGGTTGAAAAAGGGAAAAAATGTCATATATTTTATAAAGTAGGGTTAATTAATTTTTGGAATATAAAGTATTAGATTGAGTTTATTTTCTTTGTAGATGAGTTTGGGAAAACTTACAGAAAAACACAGCATTTCTGGACACAGAGAATTGATGTAGCAAGGAACTAGAAAAGGGCCCAAAATATTTAAACATTACAATTACCCCCATAAATATTTTTATTTTTCAGCTTAGTCCCTACACAAGACTTTCAAAACTTTCTTTTTAGTCCCTTGGTCAAAACACACGTTTTGACCAAGAATTTGATTTCTGACAATCCCAAGCTTTTACTTCTTCTCTCGGCGAGCTTCAGAGAGTGACGCGCGACACCATACCTCCTCCACTCTCTCCTCCACTGACCTCACCTCTGGCATTGTAGAAACTCGCCAACACACCACCACCTCCGCCTTCCACGACCAACTCCAACAGAGAGGAGGGCTAAACCTGAAGCTCTGCACAGAGACACCTTTCAAAAGACTAGATCGAGGAAATTGCAGAGATCATTGAGCTTCAGCACCATGGCGACACTAGAGTTGCTCCTTCATCAGCCTAACAAATTTTTTTTTTTGGGGGGGCCATCCCTTCAAAGATCCGTCCCTGGTCTGAAGGTATGGGAGGCGTGAGAGCGTGTAGGTCCGATGATCTCCTTTTTGTGTTTTTTTTTTCAATCTCCCTGAGCTCCTCTCGGGTCTGGCATGTCGGGTCCCAGCTCATTCTTTCAGTTGACCTAGCAATAGCCACTCCCTTTTGTATCCAGAAAAAAAAAAAAGCCACTCCCTTGGTCTAAACGCTGTGTTGCAATTGAGGGACCTAAGTGAAAAGAAAAAAAAACTGTTACTTGAGGGACTAAATTGACACTATTGCAATTTGAGTTCAAAATCCAATTTGATCTAATCTTTTCAAGCATCTACAATAAAAAATAATTAATCTAATATCAAATATTCTCTTAAAAATCAATGATTAAGAGTAATTATAATTTCTTTGACAATTTTACCCTTTTTAATCATAATTTAATGTTTTTACTCTTAATCACAATTTATCACATGAAAAATATTTTAAGCTCAATAAATATAACAAAATGCATTAAGAGTCCTCATTTAATTATCAAAATCATATAAAAATATGGTTCGATCAGTTATTAAAAAAAAATGCAGCTAGTCCAATTCTCCAACTTATGAAAGAACTTATACTGTCATGAATGTTGTTTTATTTTTGGGTGAATGTGGAATTTTAACAATAATGTTTTACATCAGAGGCATCTGTCACTATTAAGTTTTGTTTTTTAGGGTGCTAACCTACACATAAACATCAAACATTACAAATTGGGACAATTTTACCAAACCCATTAACTTGGAGCACACAGACCCACACAGTGATTTCTTTTTTCAAAAATCGATTTTTGCTTCTGCTCTCTCTCTCTCTCTTCTCTTCCATTAATATTGATTCTTTAGTAATATTGAAAATGTCCGCGCGCTCTTTTGTCTATATCTTGAACTTGATTAATCATATAAACGTTTGTTTGCTTGTTTGATTTGTCAGGCGAATAAGGCCTCAGCTATTGTGGATGCATCCAATACACAGAAGAGTTGAAGCAAAAAGTGGAGGGACTCAACGCAGAACTTGGAAGCAGCGGCAATAATATTAATCAATCTTCATCCTCCTTCTCCCAAAATTAATTACCTAGAGAGGGGTTTTCTGATAAATGTGTGTTCTGAAAGGAATTGCCCATGAATGCTCGATCTGGCCATTGCAGAAAGTATCATCGGCGGACACCAGCGAAGATATGGGATGGGGTCTGCAGTCTGCACAAACATAGCGAACTGAAACTCGTCGTTGTTTAGGTTTCGATCGTTGAGAGAATCATGCCAGATGATTGGGTACAATCGAAAGTTCACAACTTGACATGAGTCAAAAAGCAGGTCCTCGTTGGAGATAGAAAGAGGGTCGCTTCGGAACTCATTCAAAACTCAGCTGGCCGCAATCTCAGCGAAGGTCTCAGAAGAGTATCTATTGAAACTGGGAGAAGGAGCTGATAATTGAGAAACCATGGTTTCCGACACCGGAACCTACATCACCCACAGTCCCACACACCTCCTTCCTTTACGGCTTCAAAATGATCCAATTCTGGGTGCTTGGCTTTGGGGAGAACGAGTGAGTAAAAGTTCATGGAAAATATCAATGGTCAAAAAGTTTGCAAAATTCTGCTTGCTAAGTTAACGGGATTGATAAAATTGCCTCAATTTGTTAGGTTTATGTGCATTTTAGTATTTTTAATATATATATATATTTTTTGCTAAATAAATTTTAGGAGAGGGGTCGGGCTCACCCACAGTCCAAGGGTATGGCTTATAATTCACAAAAAATTCAGGATTAAGAGTATACATACCTCCATCTTAGCTTGGGTTACCGTTGCTTCGTAAACCCCTAGGATGCCTCTTCTAACGCTTTGACTAACTTCAAGATTGTACCTGCTTCCTTTTGGTAAGAGTGTCAGACCCAGTTGAACTCAATAGGGTTAATATAAAACATTGTTTTATTTTTATAATATGGGCCTCAATTAAGAGGGAATCTACTAGGAATTGTTAGAAGCTTCATCAATTGGGCTTATGAGAAATTTTTAGGGAGCATATAGTCTGCTATCAAAGCGAAGGAATAGTCAATTTTGGGCTTTGTATGAACACTGTATGGGACTTTGGGCTTCTTGAAGTCAAATTTGAGAAACAGCCATTATTTGGTTATCCATATGAAAAGCAAGATGTACCCAAAAAAAAAAAAAAAAAACATGAAAAGCAAGAAAAGTTTTTCAAGTTTCAATCTGCACACCATATCCCAGGTGTAGTGACCGTTTGCATGCGGACATGGGGTAGACTTAGGAGGTGTCTATGTAAGATGTAATCTCAAGCTCTAAACTTCCCCTGTTATGTTAAAAAAAGTTTCAATTTGTACTATATATGTCATTGTAGCATTAGATAAGCTTGCAAAGGATGACCTTCGTAGCGACTATAGTTTTAGATTTATCAATATAGTCCCACATTTATTAAGGATCCAAGTGTGTTGAAACTTGAGACACCTTGGGATTTCTATCTTCCATATTTTATAGTATGTGTTTAATCTTAGATTCGTCCTCACTTCTTATATATCAAAAAATAGGGTTTAGGTAAAGGTGTGATGTTATAGTATGTAACCATACTAACTCCTCACATATTATAATTGATACCTAATATATGTGGCTCATAATGTCTAAATACAAGCAGTGTTATTTTTTTGATCATAAATTGTGTACCTTCCTAAATACAAGCAGTGTTATTCGTGATGTAATAAATTGTGTACCTTTCTAAAGATTTTTATATGTATGGAATAAATTAATTTCTCTATATGTAAGTATGTGTGAATTGAGTTTACACGTACACCCGCACACCTCTCTCTCTATATATATAGTTAGTTCATTGATAAATGATAACTAAATAATGTTTCCACTGTGTGGTATTGAAATAAATAATAACGTACAAGTTTTTTAGAATATCGTTAATTTCTTAGCATTTAAACATTGACCAAATGTGCGGAAGAAGATTGGAGAGATAACAAGAGAATTAAAGCCACCTAGTAAAGTGTGTGAAAACTAGAATTTAAAAAAAAAAAAGCATCGTTCATGACCTAATAAACTAATCTAAGTTCTAATCTTATATTAATATATTTTTAAATTTAAATTTTATATCCTGGATCCTATTATTAATAGGTATCCGAACATCATCAGACTAATCTAGTCTAAAGTTTGTGGCTGTCTTTTCTACTATGAATATCTCTTCTTAAATAAGAATTTGAGATGTAAAGGGATCTAGTGGGCCTTACACAACAAAGAATAACCTTGTGTTGGTACATACTATTTTGTTTAAGGTGAATAGTAACATTAATTTAGTTGTTTTACCCTACTCATCTTATTTTACATATTAATTATTTAAATTGCATGATTTAAAAAACAGTTATGATTAATAAATAGGTAGAAATTAACTATTGATTTTTTCAAACATTATTTATAAAAGACAAATAATAATAAAACAAAGAATATACTATTCCAAACAAACATAATATCGTATCCGATGTTAAAAGAATTTAGTGTGTATGAAAAAGAATGGAGATTAAAGTCAAAAATGGATGCCGATTTAGCAAAATGAAATCACTAAAGTTGTTCTTGTTTGTTCAGATCTCTTCATTAATTGTATCGTTTTTTACATAACCATTATTTGAAACATTACTAGCGTCTATATCCTTAAAACTCCCAACTTTCAAATGATTCTTTAAATATTAACGTGCAATGCAACCAAAAACATAGGTCCTTGCTCCCACCCAAAAATGGAGGTTACATTTTTTCCCCCTTTAAATTGTTCTTTCGTTTGAGGGTTTTTTTTTTTCCCACCATCGTTCTTTCGTTTTAGTTGATCTCAACAAACGATCAAACCTAAAAAATTCCTCTATTGAAAGAGAAATCTTTCCCTATTGCCAAAAGAGAAATTAAAACAAGGATAATGTGACACGGTGGCAAAAACTTTCACAACAAAGCATAGCAAAAGCAGAGTATAATAAGACAACATCACATTATCCCACAATATCATCATCATATAACAAATATAATGTTCACTAAGAACACAATTCACTGTTGCAAATAATACATCATAGCAGGTTTGAAGATTTATTTGGATTACCGTCTGAGAAGCACATTCTAACAACATCATCATCATATAGATAAATATAATGTTTTGATTAAAGTCTAAACTGGTGGCCAATTGATTGCTGCTACATTACCGTTTTGGGTTATGTTGGTTATGATTAGTTTTGATGATGTCTTATATAGATGCCTATTATTATAAGCAAAAAGATTGAGTAATATAGTTATCTCCTACATTGACTAATTGTTGTATTTAATGTAGATTAATACAAGTTGAATTATAGAGATTAATCAAGAAGGAGATAAGAGTTGAAAGAAAGAAGTATCAGAGCCAGGTTCTTGTTTAAAGGACTTAACCGTCTCAAGAGTTTCAATGGCTGAGTTCGGGTGTTCTTCGTTTTCAGAAGGTTTTGATTTTACTATTCCACCACTTTTTAAAGATATTGATTTTTGGTTTTGGAAAGCTAGAATGACTAGTTTTATCAAAGCAACTGATTTTTATATATGTAATGTTTTTACGAATGCTTTTGATTTCAAACCAAGAAAGGATTGGACAGAAAAAGAAAACATTAGAGCAATGAAAATCATTCAGTGTGCTTTAACTGAAAATGATTTTCAGAAAATCAAGTTTTGCTCTAGTGCTAAAGAAATTTGGGATACTCTTGATTCTATATATGCTTCTAACAATTGTGTTGAAATTGAAAGTGTTGACAGTTCATTTGAAGAAGATGAAAACTCGAGTTTCCACGGGATAGAGAGCAACGTGTTTTTGAAGAAAACTGAAAACTCGAGTTTTCATACTGAAACTCGAGTTTTGGTCAAGAAAGTTCAAAAGTTCATCTGATACCAAATGAAAGAACAAACTATCACCCAAGAAGGGGGGTGAATTGGGTGTTTGATAAAAATTTAGTAACTTTAAAAATCTTTTTGAAACTTATTGAAAGCAGTTTGAATGACAATAACAATTGATAAAGCATTAATCAATCATTCAAACATGTATGGACATTCAGATGTATATGCTGGAAATATAAGAGATAAGGGAAGAGAATATGCAAACCGATTTATACTGGTTCGGCCCAATCCTTGACCTACGTCCAGTCCCTAAGCTCCGCTTGAGATTTTCAATCCACTATCTTCTTTCAAACTAATTACAAGTTTTGTACTTGAGTAATCCTCTCACTAGGATTCACTCTCCCTTACAAACTGTAATCAATACACTTGATGCCACAGAATTTCTAGATATAGCCATTGAAATGATCTATTCTGTTTGCCTATATTCTTTGTATCCCTCAACAGAACATTTCGGTTAGCTCCTGCAAAAATATGTGTCCTTTGGTACTCAATGATTCTTGAGTCTACACAAGATTAGACATGACAACTCTAATGCTCTTATAGAATTAAATCATATGATTTTTGAGAAAAGAGTATAACAATCAAAGATCAAAACATTGTTTTACCCAAACAAATAAGTTCAAGCGAATGAATCGAATAGGGTAACAACTAAATGATACCAAAAATGTTATTTCTCAATGACAATTTGTAAACATACTTTCTGTAGAAAAGATGTCATTGATAAAATATATGTAAGTTTGAGCATAGAAAATCTTATTCATAAAGATAAGCATTTATCAACTAATAGTTTATGAATGAGATCTGATTTTCCAAAAATGAAATATGCAGAATGTTTCAAATTTCAAATGTTCTTTTAAATTGTGATAATGCATTATGAAATCAAAATTTTGATCGAAGAAAGATTCATTTTTAAAATATGTTTAAAAACAATGCTCATTTTAAATATGATGGAAGTTAATAGGTTTAATAAATATATTAATATGCTTCAGATTTGGAGAACATGTTGAACATTGAAGTTAACATGTTGAAGAATTTTCTGAAAAGCAAAAGTCAAGAAGGTAAAGCATTATCAAGACATGCTTAGTATAACAAAATATATATGAGCATAATGACTTTGCTATTGACTAAGAGATAATCTTGCCTTAGAGAAGAGAGTCTTGATCATATAAGAACATTCAAGGTTTTCTCTAAGTCAAGAGAAAACTCGAGTTTTGGCTTCAAAACTCGAGTTTTGTCCTTACAGAGAGATTTCAAGTTTTCACCAAGTTTCGAAAACTCAAGTTTCAAAATGAAAACTCAAGTTTCCAACTTGAGCTGATTTTTCAAAGTTTTCATCATTGAATGAAAACTCGAGTTTTGTTTTACAAACTCGAGTTTTGATCCAACCCGAGAGCATTGCCAAATTTCAAAGTTTTCATAACTAAATGAAAACTCGAGTTTTGATTTCAAAACTCGAGTTTTGATCAGGCAGAGAGCAATGCATTTTCACGATGATTTGAAAACTCGAGTTTCAATTTTGAAACTCAAGTTTTGGCCAGTTATGAACTTTTCAATGTTTTCACAATTTATGTGAAAACTCGAGTTTCACTTTGGAAACTCGAGTTTTGGCCAAACAGAGAGCATATGATTTTTCAGTCTTTTGAAAACTCAAGTTTTAATTTTAGAACTCAAGTTTTGATGTTTTGGACTTCCACGAGGTATTGTATTACGTATATACCATAATCATGCTGGGCTAACTTGATTTCATTCCATTTTATTTCATGAAGTTTATACCAATTTCAATGAAATTGAAAGTTCTTAATTCTGAGATACCATGTTGTGAGCAAAATTTTTTCAAAACCTCATAACATTTGGTGTCACACTATTATTTGGTATTAATAAAGGGAACTTCATTTTTTTTTTCCGGTCATGCATTCATTAAGGGGGAGCTTCACATTTACATGTGTTTCATATCTTAATAGCTCACCTTCTTTATTTGAAGTAAAATCCTTTTAAGCATACTCATCTGCATTCATTATCTCCTATTAGTTTTGATGATGAGTTAATATCATATTTTCCTTTCATTATCTTTATTTGAAAAATATCACATATAAAGGGATACTTTGATATTTGGCTTGCACTAACAAATCTTTTGCAAAGAAAGTTTTCAATTCATAGCAGGAGATTTGGTTATGTGTTGCAACTTTGGAGATCAATCATTGAAGCTGAGATATGTTTTACATAGATGATCTTTGAAGAAAAAGCAAAGGATGAAAGCTGAGTGCTGATCATATTCAGATGCGATAGTCTTCAAGAAGCAAGTACTTTCATCCTATTTACATTATACAGGATATTCATGATCCTGCTATTGATCTTCTTCAAAGAATCTCACACAACAAGGAAGAGAGCCTTCCACTGCTTCATCTCAGACCATGGCGACACAATCCAACTTCATGCAGCAAGCAAATAGACTTCTTTGATCATTCATCAGTTTGCAGAACCAACATGAGCATTTCTAAACTCTATCCTTTTATATTCAGTAGAAAGTTTGCACATGTAACTGATATCTTTATGCTTTAATTGTGAAAGATGTATTGAAAACCTCTCCAAATTCTTTTAACTTTGTTTTTCATAAAAAAAAACATTCCAATTTGATTTCATATTCATAATGAAAACAATTTCAAATCGAGGAGAGAAAATCAGTTCTTTGACTCTTTCTAATCTGGTTTCATAGTTCTCTCTTTAAACATTTCCTTTTTACTTCAACTTTTTGCTAATGACAAATAAAGGGGAGAGAATGGCAAGAAAAATATGTTGCATCTAATGTATTCTCATATTCATACATATTTTTCTTAAGGTATTTGCCATCATCAAAAAGGGAGAGAATGTTGGTTATGATTAGTTTTGATGATGTCTTATATAGATGCCTATTGTTATAAGCAAAAAGATTGAGTAATATAGTTATCTCCTACATTGACTAATTGTTGTATTTAATGTAGATTAATACAAGTTGAATTATAGAGATTAATCAAGAAGGAGATAAGAGTTGAAAGAAAGAAGTATCTGCAGAGGTTATCAAGAAAGCAAGATGTTATCAATGGGTTTTGGTGATAACCAAGTAGAAGAGAAGAGACCAAATAAAGAAGAACTTGATGTATGGAATGAAGATTTTATTATTCAAGTTCTTATATTGATGCTAGAAACCTCCAAGATCATATGTAAGTTGGAATGATTCAATTCAGAGTTAAAACAAGCAAGAATGAGGTTTTGGATGAGTAAACTTGAGTCTCCAAGTATTAGACTTGAGTTTTTCTACCTTGCTGCTGTAATTTACTCATCTGATAGGAGAAAACTCGAGTTTTGAGGCAAAACTCGAGTTATCAAGTGTTTACAACTCCTCTGGGGTCTCTGGACTAGCAAAACTCGAGTTTTGGGGGGGAAAACTCGAGTTTTGGAACACTGGACCAGCAAAAATTAAGTTTCGGAGCAAAACGCGAGTTTTGGAAAATTAAAGAAGCAAAACTCGAGTTTTGAAGGGAAAACTCGAGTTTTGAACTGTTATTAGCACTTTAGCTCCACGCTGTCTCACGTTCAGCACAGGCGACCTCTGGTGTTTCGATGATATCTCACAAACCAGAGATCGGATTGAGACGAAACTAAAAGCATATGAAACTATACTTCCAATGTGTCATTTTGATATAAAATTCAAGCCCAAAGGAGTTCAGATCAAGGAGCTATGATTTTTACAAATTGCCATAAGAATCAACGTCACAGTCCAGACCCACCTTCGGTATTTTGGGTGTATCTCACAAACGACAAATCCGATTGAGCTGAAATTAGTGGCAAATGAAAGTAGACTCACAGAGCTTTCCATCAAGACTTGAACGGACCAAAACGGAGCTATGACCCTCAAAAGTTGATAGTTAGTTCAAGAAGTTGCGAAAACGCTGAACAAAGCCAAAACTCGAGTTTGTAAATCAAAACTCGAGTTTTCATCAGACAGAGAGCAATGAACTTTAGAGGAACTTCCAAAACTCGAGTTTTGCTCAGGTAGAGGCAAATCCAGCATTCGACAACAAAAGGAAAACTCGAGTTTTCAATAGCAAACTCGAGTTTACACCTCTGGTTTAGAAAATCGAAGTTTCGAAAATCCTGATTCTTCTGATAAACATCCAGATGGTTACCCAAATGATTTATAACACTTCTTAACATCATTTATATCATTTGTGTACTTGTTTCAGATGATCAAAGGCTGCTAAACTGAAGATCAAAGAGAAAGTAAAAGCTGATGTCATAGCTGGTTCAAAAAGCAAAAGTTCTAACGGCTAGTTTCTAACAGCTATATTTTCAAATGGGTTCAAGTCTCAACGAATTGCAACAGTCACAAGCTTCAATTAGCATAAATACATGAAGATTTGAAGTCTCAAGAGAGAGAACATAGAGCAGAAAACGCTGCACACATGCCTACATCCTCAACATGATAATACTCTATTTTTCATATCATTTACTCTCTGTTTTCAATGCTTATATAGCTTATCATTGAGAGTGAAATGATTTGTATTGTGCTTCAGTGTTTATTCATTTACTTCTGAGAGAGAGAAGATTTATTGTAAACATCTTATCCTTCTATCTGTGAGTTACTCAAGATTGGGTGATCTTGAGTGGGAAACACATTGTGTTGATTACAGCTTGTAAGGGGAGTGAATCCTAGAGTGAGGATTACTTCGAGTACAAAGTGTGTAATCAAGCAAGTGTATTGATTACAGTTTGTAAGAGGGAGTGAATCCTAGTGAGAGGATTACTCAAGTACAGAAATTGTAATCAGTTTGAAAGAAGATAGTGGATTGAAAATCTCAAGCGGAGCTTGGGGACTGGACGTAGGTCAAGGATTGGGCCGAACCAGTATAAATCGGTTTGCATATTCTCTTCCCTTATCTCTTATATTTCCAGCATATACATCTGAATGTCCATACATGTTTGAATGATTGATTAATGCTTTATCAATTGTTATTGTCATTCAAACTGCTTTCAATAAGTTTCAAAAAGATTTTTAAAGTTACTAAAGTTTTATCAAACACCCAATTCACCCCCCCTCTTGGGTGATAGCCTGTTCTTTCAGGTTATCCACCATAGCTTATACAAACTTGAGATTATATTCCTCCACAGGCCAGATATATATGAAATCATATTTCCACTTATTCTTGATATTTTCTCATAGTTCAAGTATATAGATAGCACCACGAACCAACCAATGAAGACAAGTAATTCGAGAGAGCGGGGAAGCAACAATGATATTAGTGCAACATATGCCAAAGTTCCTAAGGCAAACGTCAGCTTAGCACAGAAGTTCAAGAAAGTAGTAGTTGGGGAGTGACTCTGAAGTCTCCCATGGTATTTAAATGCACAGCAACAGACAAGTAAGGCAATAATGCAAATCCATACAATTTCAGGGTGATGATCCAAAGGTGATGAATCGTGGAAGTGCATTTGAACAATCCCCACTGTCATCGTAAATAGACTTCCAAACATGGTAGCCCAAGGAAATGACCTGTACAACCATCAAACTAATTAGAAGTTTCATAATGGCAACACCAAACACAAAACCAAATGGGCCGGATTGCAAGAAATTAATGCTTTGTTTTTATGCAAATATATCTACTCCACCCTTCCTAGATTAGGGCTTAAGCCAATGTAAATTGAGACTATTATATGAATATAAAGAAATATGAGTTAGAAAGAGAAATTTTCCTCAAAGTTATATTTGTTCTCATACAACTGTACGTATGTTTAAGAGTTATATCTATTTCTATATGACTATATGTAAGTCATATATAGGATATGCGCTAGGGAAAGTATGTGATCTATATAATAACTTGTATAAATTAATGTTATCATGGCCTCTAGAAAGATGTTCTCTTTATATATGTTTTCTTCTCTCTCTCTCTTATTTTATTTTTTGTGTGTGTGGGTATATTTGCTGTACAATGAAGTCAGAGTCCGTATCAGTGCTTCAATTTTATGTAGGTACTTTAGCAAGTCAATCAAATTCCAAGCAGTGAGAGAAAATAACTTGGCCCCAGACAGTAAATTAGGAAAAAAAAATTATACCAAAATACAGACAAGTCAATTTTATATAGGTAGTGTTGAGATAACAGTAAAAAGTATTTTTGGAGTCAAACCTATGATTTAGAAAAAAATTACCTAAACACTTTGGAAAAAAAAGGCACAAATATTTTTTCTCCAAAACTATAATTTGAGTGAAGTTATCCAAACATTGTCAAATTCTATAAAACCATGATTTTAACTAAAAATCATGATTTGAGGTTCAAAACCATAGTTTTCGTAGAATTTTTTTTTTTTACCTTTTTTAAAATTATTTTACAAAAGTTATTATATAAAACTATTTTCAGTTTTTCTCCAAAAATTAATCCTAAAGAGAATTTCCTCCTTAACCTCGAGAAACTTTTCCGGCATCATTTCAATTATCTCATGAGAGGAAATAACTTGGCCCCAGAAAAAGAAGCTCAAGCTCATTATCCGCCTCGGCAAACTCCGATATGGCTACCGTGAGTGACACACCTGGTGGAGTAGAACCCATCGACGGCCATGCCGGTGACTTTCTGGCTACCCCTATTGCGAGCTTGGTAACTTGTTGAGTGGTAAGAGATTGCCCATGGAGTAGGTTTCGTCGAGGACTTGAGAAACGAAGCGAAGATTGAAGTTACAGTTACAGGCTTACAGTTACCATACGGCGCTTTTTGAAAAATGTAAGCAAATTGTTTGATCCTCAAGCAAGCCAAGCCATTCCATGAACCATATATGGGAGCAACCCAGAGGAGATACAAAGCTATAAATTAAGTGATAAGATCATGAACTTGAGACGAAAACCAATCAGTGAGACACGAGAGGTCCATAAACTTTTCATGAAGGGGGAAATATTTGATGGAGAAAGTATATATGAAAATAATTAAATAATATCAACAGTTCAAATCAGTTCTCAGAATAAAATGGAAAAAGAAAGTTTGAAGACTTACTCGAGCGAATTAGACATGACTGAGATATGGTTGTTACTTTCCATTTTTAAGGAGAAGAAGAAGAAGATAATGAGGACTTTGTTTTTTAGTAGGGAAACAGGGGACGAGTGAGATGCTTCAAGGTGGGTTGCTTTGAGTCATATAGTAGCGTCTATTTATTTTGAGGAGGGGAACAGGGGAGGGGTAGATGGTTCCTTTTTTTTTTGGCCGAAACAAGGTGGGTTGCTTTTTGTTTGTTTTGAGGTATGATTTGCTTGTTCCTGAAAATATTTTATCCGCTAGATAGACCAGACGTCGTAAAGAATTGGGAAAAAGGGGAGAGGATTTTCTCCCTTTCAATTTTTCTACCCATCTCTCACAGTCAGATCTGGACCGTCCAAATTTTGATCCAACGGTTCAGATTTAAATTTTTTTTTGTTTTTTGTCTTTTTTGAAAAGGACAAAAAACAATTTTTTTTAAAAAAATCTGAACCGTTGGATCCAGTTTTCGACGGTCCAGATGTGCCTGGGAGGGATGGGGAGGGGGTGCATGTGAGAGAAACCAGACCGGAGAAAAAGGTGGTTCGGTTTGAGTCATATGGTAGGGAAGAAGATTTTCTGTCCAGCCCCTCTCTTCTCATCTCTCACAGTCACATCCTGTCTGTCCAAATCTTGATCCAAGGGTTCAGAATGGTTTATAAAAAAACCGTATGTGGTTTTTTTTAAAATCATTCTGAGCCCTTGGATCAAGATTTGGACAGACACGAGTTGCTGCTGATGAGGGATAAGGAGAGAGATAATAGGGAGAGGATCCGGACGCATATAATAGCGTCTATTTATTTTGAGGAGGGGAGCAGGGGTAGATGGTTCTTTTGTTTTTTTGCCGAAACAAGGTGGGTTGCTTTTTTGTTTTTTTCGAGGTATAAAGGTGGTTTGCTTTTTTGTTTCATGGCACAAAGGTGCGTGTTTTGCTTTTTACATATCAGGGTACAAAGATAATTACATAATGAAAGCAAATCTGGTACAAAGGTGGGGCATTTGACCTTGAGAAAAAAAAAACAGGTGGCATTGACGAACTTTGCGTGTAAGACCGTGATAAATATAGGATGGACATGATATTAATTATTAATAGCTTCCACATCTCCTTGCTACCTCTTTGTCATAAAGCTAGGGTTATTTTAGAGTCGTCAAAACGGGCCGGGCCCGTCAGGCCGGCCTATTTAACCCTGGCCCGTTATGGGTCGGGCCTCAAAAATGGAAGAGAGAGGTGAAGTCAGGCCCTGACGGGCCATAGGCTTTTACGGGCCGACCCTGCGGGCTACGGGCCGGCCCGTTTAGCCCGTCATATATATATATATATATATATATATATTTCTAACTGTTGAAAAATTGAAGTGTGGGTAACCCTAGAAAAACAAAATTCCATAGTCCACCATGAATTTAGACACATTTCAGTCGCAACTTTCTTTTTTCAATCCCAATCACCATGAACTATGTTCCCTCCAACCCTAAAAATTTTAAACTAATATATTAATATTGTTATTGACTACTCCTCTGATCCTTACACTATGAACTATGTTCATGTCCCCTCCACTCCTTGTCTCCTCCTCGATCGCAACTCTTCTTAGCTCTCGCGTCTCACCAACCATAATTTATGTATATTAGTGGTATGCTTTTTATATTTTATGTAAGTTATTTGAGAACATAATTTGTTTTTGATTATGAATTCATGAATGCTTATTTGTTGGATGATTATGTTTTTTGGATATAAATGTTGACAACATTTATTTGATAAATTAGATGATTTATGTTGTAATTTAGAGCTTTAATTGTTGTAATTTGCTAATTATATTTGTGTGAAAAACACGGAGAAAAAATAGTTAAAATTTGGAATAATAATTTCCAGGGCTGGCCCCCTGGTGCTCTCGGGCCGGGCTTTGAAAAACAGGTGTTTTTCTTACTCTGGGCCCTGGAGGGCCGGCCCTGATTGACGGCTCTAGGTTATTTGCCTTTGATTGATTTCTTCACAAATTAAAAAAATGGTTTATCAGAATGTGTTGTCAGTGGCAGACCCACACTAGTGTTTATGTGTGTAAGTGCAGACACAAACATTTGATAAAATATATATATAGTGAAGGAACATCATTACAAGTTCTGTTATTAGGGTAGTTGGTTATAACTTTACATATCCACACCTAGGTCCCGGGTTCGAACGTCCTCCCATCCATTTATCCCTTTTTTTCCCCTATTTCATTCTCCAAATCGATCCCTGTCCTCCAAATCTCTCCAGCTCCTCCGTCGTTGCTGTTCGCCGCTGCTGCTCTCCAATCTCTCCAGCTCCTCTATCGTTTCTCGACGCTGCTGCTCTCCAAACAGGTAATTTTCGATTCTGTCTTTACTTCCTGTTGGTGCATAGATTTGCTTAAAGATTGTGGTGAGAAAAAAATTGGGTTTGACTCTAAAATTAATTTAGACTGAGAACCAATTTCCTGTACTCCACTGATCACAATAACAGATAAGAGACAGTTCCAAGATTGGTCACTCATGGAACTCAATCCTTTTATCACCACAGTTCAATTCATTAGTTAGCATGTGCATGTGCCTTAATATGCGCTGGGTTTGGCGTTTGATTCCAAATCTGGGTAGTTATTCATGGTGGCTTTGCTGTGGGGTTCACAAAATTTCCATGTCTTATTAGAGTTTCCATGTCTCACTAAAGTTCAAATTTTTAGAATTCTTTCGGGCGATTTGTCTTACTTTTATGTTTTTGGAACCACGCTGTGGGGTTTACAAAATTTTTGCTATCATTTTCCAAAATTTTCGTATTTATTCAGACTCTTAGCTAATTATTAGTCAAATAGAGTCATTGGGCATTAACATATATAATTGGACTACATGTCAGTATTGTTCCGACCACTTTCTATCCATTGGAAAACTGTTTCTGTCCTATCTTGGGCGAGCTCAGAGTAGTGTTGAGTGCTGACTGATATGAACTGAATTTGAGGCTTCTTTTAAGACCTATGCACCCAAACCTTTTATCCTCCTTAAGTGGTTCATTTTTACTCTTTTTAATCTTCCAAAAACGATGAACATGTATAGTATTTGATCATCTTGTCTGCTTCATTGGGAAATATTAAAATCTAGTTTTTGAATTTATGTTTTCTACAAATCTGCATTTCTGAATTTGAACTGCCACACAACTTGGATGCTGTTTTGGTATGAGAAATAATGTTTTTGCTCAAATTTAATGTCAAAATTTTGCACAAAACGTGCTTTTGTTTTGGACTGAAGTTCGCTTTTGTTTTGGATTGAAGTTCAGTGTGAAGTGCTGCATGTGTTAAGTTATGCTGAAATTCTGTTAAAACTTAGTTCAGACCGCTACAAAAAATTAGTCCAAGCATATGGAAGTTCTTGGTTTATAATAGTGGCTCAGTTTAGAAACTCCTCATCTTGATTCATTCTCGTATGCTGGAATTTTGCATAAAATTCTTGTCAGTTTTAATCAAGTGGATTTTTATTCTTTTCCAATGAATGTTTATAAGGTCAACCTAGAATGTTTCAGGATTCTTTTGAGGTCTTAATTTTTAAATTTTTAATTTCTAAAACTTTCTTTTAAAAAAATTTCGGGGGCAGCACCATTAATTATGCACCCACAAACTTAAAATCCTGGGTCCGCTACTGTGTGTTGTGTTACCCATACACTACATACACACCCTTCTGAGGTTGTCCTTTATTCTGTCTCAACATCCCTTTTATTTGTATCTCTACGCATAAGCATGCAATTAAAAAAGCTGAAAGGAGGTGCGGCATGCATCATTTTCTAAGTCCACAATTCAACAATTTATTCATGACAAGTATAATAAAACATCACATTATTACATAATATCATCGCCTCACATATACAATATGCACAAAATTATAAATATAACTATGTTTTAAAACTTGGTGATATAAATTCTACGCCTTAGTAACTAAGCCAGTATATATAATTAGAACGGAGAAGGAGCAAAAATACACATAACCTTTTCCCTAAGGAGCGCCCAGCACCACGACTTTTCAACTGGAGCAAAAATACACACGACGTTACGTTTTGGGAGCGCCCAGCACCACGATCGTTAGTTGATCGTTAACTTGGATGGAACACTGACGTGGCGATGACATGCTGACGTGGCCGTTGACGTAGATGCTGACGTGGAATAAAAAAAATTAAAAAAAATCAAAAAATTTAAAATAATTAGAAAATTTTAAAAAATTCGAAAAAATTATCAAAAAAATGAGGAAAAAATTAAAATAATTAGGAAAAAATTAAAATAATTAGGAAAAAAATTAAAATAATTAGATAAAAATTAAAATAATTAGGAAAAAAATTAAAATAATTGAAATAATTAGAAAGAAATTAAAATACCCCTACCAGTGGGCCCCACCACCGACCACCCTACCGTCGGCCGCTGCCGCGATCGGTTGCCCTTTATTATATAGTCGTCGGCGGTCGACTTAGTTGATTTTACTTATTTTTCTAAAATGCCCTTATATAAATTTTGTACCTCAACTACCTTATTGATTTCACATAATCTTTCATTTATATCAATAGGCATCTTTTAGGAAGAAATTGGCAAAAATTAGAATGTTGTATTATAATTAGGACCAAAACAGACTCTCAAATGTTGTCTTATAATTAGGACTGGAGGGAGTATATTAGAAAGGGCAACCGATCACCGCTGGTGGCCGACGGTAGGGTGGTCGGTGGGGGGCCCACTGGCGGGGATATTTTAATTTATTTCTAATTTTTTGAATTATTTCCTAATTTTTTGAATTTTTTTCTAATTATTTTAATTTTTTTCTAATTTTTTTAAATTTTTTTATTATTTTTCTAATTATTTTAATTTTTTTGATAAGTTTTTTTAATTTTTTCCTAATTATTTTAATTTTTTCCTCATTTCTTGATTTTTTTTTTGTAATTTGTTTTTGAATTTTTTTGTAATTTTTAAAAAATTTTCTAATTATTTTCGAATTTTTAAAATTTTTTCTAATTATTTAAAATTTTTTCTAGTTTTTTTTGAATTTTTCCTAATTTTTTTGAATTTTTTATTCCACGTCAGCATCTACGTCAGCGGCCACGTCAGCATGTCAGCGTCACGTGATCGCCACGTCAGCGTTCTATCCAAGTTAATGGTCAACTAACGGCCGTGGTGCTGGGCGCTCCCAAAACATAACGTCGTGTGTATTTTTGCTCCAGTTGAAAGGTTGTGGTGCTGGGCGCTCCTGGGGGAAAAGGTTATGTGTATTTTTGCTCCTTCTCCCTAATTAGAATTAAAGGTGTTGTAGCTTCCAACAGAGAGGTTTATTTTCCTCTTCATTTTTAAGCCAGCCATCAAAGTGTCATAAGCACTAGTGCAAAAAAGGCTTTTAAGACCGGACAAAAGAGGCTCGTAAGACCAGATGGACGACTGGTCTTGTTCCAGCCGGTATTAAAAGTCTACCACATAAGACCGGACAAAAACCGATCTTAAAGAAAATCTTTTAGATCGGACATTTAAAACATTGCGTCTTAAAAGTTGTACTAAATGAATCTGAAATAGTTTTTGTTCGGTCCTAAAACTTAACTTTTAAGACCGGCTTAAAATAGGCCGCTTTTAAAATATTGGACTTTTAAGACTGGACAAAACACATACGGTCTAAAAAATAACGGCTTCTAATACAGACGACTAATTATACACGGTCTTAAAAGACTGACTTTCAAGACTGGATGATAATTACCTCCGGTCTTAAAAATGAAGGTTGGAGCTAAATACCCAAGAGGGGGAGTGAATTGGGTATCTTTACAAATTTAAATATTCTACTCTGTTTTTGACAAAGTAAGACAGGGTAACACAGAGGTGAGAAGAAGAGAAGCAATACACTACAAGATTTATATTGGTTCGGTCCTTTGTCTGACCTACATCCAGTCCCCAAGCCTCACCTGGGATTTTCAATCCACTATAATCAAATATTGATTACACACTCTGTACTAAGAGTTGTTCTCTCACTAGAACACACTCCCCCTTACAAGTTGTAATCAATACACCCTAACTACCAAGTCCCTTGACTTGTAGTTATCACAATCAGTAAATGATTTACAAGATAAGACTCTCTCACAGAGCAGATAGGATAATCACTGAAGTACAAAGTATCAAAATGATACAATACAGATGAAAGCTTGATACAATAAATGACTCAATAAATTTTCGCTCTAAGTTGGTGTATATACTGAGAAGAAGTTAATGCACTCTATTTATAGGTAGAGAACATTAAATGACCGTTGAAGATGATTCCAACCGTTGGAAGTGATTAGCTTGGGTTCTGGTCATCTTCTCTCTCTAAACTTCTGCTAATCCAAGTGTTAATGTGATCTGATGTGGCTCTCTGAGAATTTGCCCGTTGGAGATGACTTTACTTGTTGTAGTAAGCATTCTTTAACGTTTAGAAGGCGAGCTCAGATGGATTAGCTGAAAATAGGTTGATTTGCAGAAGTGCATTTAATGCACTGTACACTTTTTGCTTTATGGCTTTGACCTTCATTGATCTTCATCTGTGATTGCTGAAATTTACTCAACAAACTTGTTAAACATAGCTAGGAATATGATTGAATGAATTATGGAAGCAATAAGATCAAACAATAGTGATTTGCAAATTCGCGTAATTCAAAACTCAATTTTGACCGTTGTATACCGCGGTAAGTTCCTCTATACTGGAGTATGGCACTGTGCATAAGTGTCCATACTGCAGTATCCAAAGTCATACTGCGGTATACACCTTCCAGAGGCAGAACATCATGAATTGATTTTGAAAGATATGTCCTCTACTGCAGTATGTAAGTAACGTACTGCAGTAAGCGAATCTTTGACAAACTCGAGACTCAGTTTAATTGCCCAATACTGCAGTATGCAAACCTGTACTGTAGTATGCAATGGCTATAAACTTTGAGAGCTTTTTGTATAAGCTTATACTGCAGTAACCATATCCATACTGCGGTATTGACTTGGGTGAGAAGAACTTGGTTGTTCTCTGGATGGCCCTATACTGCAGTATACATACCTATACTGCGGTATTGGCAAGTTTTGAAAAACTCGGTTGCTCTCTGGAAGTCCAATACTGCGGTATGTCACCCTATACTGCGGTATTGACTTAACTTAAAAAAAATTTGCTTGCTCTCTGGAAGTCCAATATTACGATATAGCACCCTATACTGCGGTATTGACTTAACTTCAAAAATTTGCTTGCTCTCTGGAAGTCCAATACTGCGGTATAGCACCCTATACTGTGGTATTGACTTAACTTAAAAAAATTTGCTTGCTCTCTGGAAGTCCAATACTGCAGTATAGCACCCTATACTGCGGTATTGACTTAACTTCAAAAACTTGCTTGCTCTCTGGAAGTCCAATAACCGCAGTATAGGGTGCTATACTGCGGTATAGCACCCTATACTACAGTATTGAGTTAACTTGAAAAATTATTGCCTTTCCGGATGACCCTATACTGCAGTATGAAGACCCATACTGCGGTATGCATCTACCAGAGGATTTTTAAATGATCTTGGAAACTTCAAAACATGTTTACACTTGTTGTTAATCATCAAAACACATTGAGAGCTAACAAAAAAATTTCATTTAAGACCGGACGTCTAAATATAACATAACGGTCTTAAAAGACCAACTTTTAAGACCAGCTTAATATGACCTTTAAAACCTGTCATATAATTACATTCGGTCTTAAAAGTTAAACATATAAGACCGGTTTATTTATTTCCAGTCTAAATTTTCTCGAATTTTTCCCTGCTGTTGTTCCTGCTACTATATATATATACACACAAATCCACTACTCAATCCAGCACATAAAAGTCGATACTTTAAGCTACAAGTTATGAACAATTATTTGAATAAATTGAATTGGAAAAATGATACAAATATTATTCACCATGAGTTATTTGGCCTCTTAATTAATGATTATACTATGTCTACAACACCTAAATTAATTCATACAATAAGATAACTTACTTACAAATACAATAAGTTACAAATACAACATATATGCGCCCAAAATAATATTCACCGTGCCTTCATCTGATTCCTACCCAACAACGTAACATCCTCTTTTATATCATGCCCCTTTGGATCGGATCCTGCCACAAAAATAAAACAAGGAACAAACTTCATAGTCAGACATTTTATGAACATAGAAGGAATAATATATATAGTTAAAGCCTTAAAGTTTTCAAAGAAATATGCATATATATGAATATTACCTTATGAATTGACTCTTTTATAAAGTGATATCTTCCCATATCCCTTTTTGATGATCACTTCTTATGCCAGGTTCATTATCCGCTTCATCTTCTTCGTTCATGTTCAGTGAACCCCTTGAAAAAGGAGTACTTTCAGGAATACCATAATTTGAATTCATTTCCTCATCAATATTAATGACCCTATTTCCTTGGAGAGCTACAGGCCACATTTTATTTTCTTGATCGGTGATATAGAACACTTGTTTCGCCTGGTCTGCCATAATAAAAGGTTCATCTCCAAAACTTCTACCATTGACATCGACTAATGTAAATTCTAGCTGATCGATCCGAACACCATTATTGACATTAACCCACTTGCATTTGAAAATGGAAAATCTAATTTTCACATAGTCCACCTCTCATATCTCTTCAATAACGCCATAATATGGCATGACTGCCAATAAAGGACTCTTGTCTTTTGAACTGGAGAAGTGCATAGATTCAGCCTCTAACATAACACCACTATTCTGGACTTTGCTCCTATCATCTAGGGACTTCGTGTAAAATGTATAACCATTGTTCACATACGAATTCCAACTTATGACATCAACCTCAAAACCACGTGCTAACCATTTGAGGATATCAGAAACACATTCCTCCCCCTCGACCTTTTGTTTGAACTAGTGTGCAAAAGTTCTGTTATGCTCCCTAATCAACATTTGTTCAGTCATTCGATGATTTTCTTTCCTCACAGCTTCTTTATGTGCAGCTATGCTGGCTTGAACTTCATCAACATTATTCAAGATGTATAAGTGGACTTATGACAATTCATCAGGATCCACAATCTTTACTGAAGCCCCTCGCCTACCCCCTTCAGCATGCTGACGTTTTGGAAACCCAATATGTCTTACTTTGGCCAAATAGTTTTGACAAAATTCCATGGCTTCTTCAGAAACATATTTCTGAACAATCGATGCTTCTGGACGATATGCATTTTTCACGTACCTTTTAAGGAATTTTATAGATCTTTCAATTGGGTACATCCACCGTAAATGGATAGGGCCGCATAACTCTATCTCCCTCACTAGATGAACAATTAGATGAACCATGATGTCAAAAAATGTAGGAACAAAAAGCTTCTCAAGGTGGCACAAGATAAGATATCCTTCATTCTCCAATTGATCAGAACGCTAGAACCTCGGTTGCCTTGAACCCTATTTAATTTGTCCGAAAAGTGAGTCAACTCTATTTAAAGAAAGACTATTAGGAGCGGACGGTAAAAGGAGATACGATCCTAAAAGTCTCGAATACTTTTAGGACCGTCATTTTACAATATACGGTCAGAAAAGTCTCACCAATATTTAGTCGAATACTTTTCGGACCAGAATTTTACAATATACGGTACTAAAAGGCTCATATTATTTAGACTGAATACTTTTAGGACCGAAAGTTTAAAATATGCGGTCCTAAAAGTCTCATATTATTTAGATCGAATACTTTTAGGACCGGAAGTTTACCCATATACGGTCCTAAAGTCGCGAATTCTTGCTTATTTACAGCATCCTGAACCTTAAATTTCAAGCACTAAATAGCTATATCCACCATCCAATTTTAGAAACCCAAAATGGACACAAGAAAATTGTTTGAAAAATTAAACAAATTATTTATTGAATTTTACATTGCCTGTGTATATTTACAAATGAATTGTTCGAAAAAATAATCAAATTTACAGGAGATTATTGTTGCTACAGGATATTTACAAATGAATACATCATTAATTATTGTCCTGACTTTAAGATCAGGTCATACAGATATTCATAAAACAAATTGCGCATGTGCTCGAGTTCAGCATCCGAAAGGGGACAGGGCAGTGAAACATCTGTAACATCAGAGACAGAAACTGAATTAACTTGCATCCATATTTCATATGTAACATTAAGCTAGAAACTGAATTAACTTGCGTGCATAATATGTAACATCAAATATTTACCTTTGAAAATAATTTAGTATTTCCTTTAGTGACAATATCATACATATGTTTCATGACGAACTGGCCACATAAGTTGGACGCCTTTGGCTGCCGACGGGTCTAAAAAGAACAAAAAATATATATAAGTAATATATATCTTACTGACCAAGTTCACAAGGTAGTGTGCCAAGTGTACAAATATTGTACCAACCTTTGGTCTGAGCCATTTAGGTTCTTTGGCCTGATAAGAACGCCTTTGGAGTGTGTCAATCTAGAAGGTCCTCATGGCACTATCATCAAAAATGCATATTTATCAATTTCAATGAAAATTCACAGCAGAGATTTCAGACAAGAGAATCAAAATAACATGCTTACTCGTTGATGGTCTGCATCAACGCAGGCACTGGCGGCTGTGAGTGGTGCATAAGAAGATAATTTTATTTTCTTCCATGCACATGATGACCAACTACCAGTGGCGGCTGAAAATTCATAGCAGTAAAGTATACTCAGTGATATATGTAGCAGAATTAAGTGAATTGTAGACAAGATTTGTGATATATACCTGTAGAAGAATGGTAAAAAGTACACCTTTCTTCTCACTTGACACAACCTCCTTGATATGTACTCCTGTCTCTCTTGCATGGTTGTTTGACTTGAATACACAGGACACAAGAATCCAAAATCGTCACTCCTACCCTTACTCTCCAATTCTTGATGCAAGAACCTACAATAATTACATCGATTAGGGAATTAGTATATGTATGTGTGTCTAAACGATGCATTTAAATTATGTACTCATAGAAGAACATACTTACTTCATCCAAATTTGAACAATTGCATTACTAAGCTCCTGTCTAGGAAGCAGCAGGGACTCAATATCAACGGTGTCAACTTGGATTGGTAGGGGATGAGGGACGCTACTATTTCAACAACAGGCAACGATTTATCTATAAAATATCCACTTTTCACCATATTGGATATTTTTTCGTGGCCAGTCAACTTAGCAGTAGGGGATGGAGCTTGAGGAGGGGATGGGACTTGAGGACGAGGGGTTGAAGCTTCAGGAGGAGTACAAACATGTACAAGCTTTTCTGGCTAAGAGATGAAGGTTCCCTTGACATCACTCACAAGCTTCAGCTCATCAGTTGGGAGAGGGAGAGGTGCATCAATGATCATCTTTTCAACTGACACTCTGACTTCATCATCAGACATTTGTTGGTGGTTTATAGTTGATCCCAATAAGTTGTGGACAGTCCCTTTTGCAACCAATAGTAGTCTATCATGATGATCAGGATCCTCCACATAAAGGTCACAAGGTTGCTCTGACTGTCCAACAATGCAGCTCCCTCCAGTGCTCTGCTCCACAGTTGTAGGTGAGAGTGTGAAGGGAACACTGGTCTCTGGACGAGAGCTCAAAAGCAGCTTCATCTAATTCAGTTCCTCCCTCAACTAGCTTATATCGGATTGATACCTTGCTTCTTTAGCCGCTGCTTCCTCATTTAATTTGGCCACTGTCTGTTCCATCTCCTCCCGGGTAACCACCTCTTTCCTATGGCGTTTGGCGGATGAACCAAAGAATTCCTTCAGGCCTACTCGTCCTCCAATCCCCCTTACACGCCCACCATGGTCCGGTTTTCCGGTGGCAACAGTGAGAACATCACTCCTCCCGGCCGAAACAAAAGATCCCTCTGCTTCTTTCTTTTTAAGATCTTCCTGTAAGGTACAGATAACGAGAAGCTTAGTAATGAAACATGTTTAGTAACTAAAACATAACAATAATAACTATACTTACAACTTTTTTAGCAACTACACGAGTTTGTTCACTCGTGTAGGAGCCGCGTGGCTTTTGCCGAATGTGCAACCACAAATCCTCGCGACGTATTGGAGATGGCGGACCATGTACTGCAGAAGAATTGGATTCTACTTCATCTTCCAATCTCTTCCGCTTGGCCGCCATCAATTCTTTTTCAGCCTTTTTATATCCGCCGCGAGAAGCCCTATGCGGGCAATCATTCTTTCTCCCTATCTCCTGTGCTTTTCTCCTTCTTTCCTGTGAATCAAAATTGAAAATAACTATTAATTATGAATTCCAACCATCTCACTAACAGAAATTAGAGAACTTCTGCTTGATATGAACCTCAAACACTAGTCAAATTCACTTGATCACCTTTCAACATTTTATTTAAGGCAGATGTAGATAGGTTAAGAAACAAAAGAGAATTATGCTTACAAAAGAGCTATGTTTTGTACTGTTAGGTAGATAGGTTAAGAAACAAAAGAGAATTATGCTTACAGAATAATACAAACTTGATCCTTTTTAAGGCATCCAGTGGGATCATCAGTCCACATTAGATAGTAACAACTGGGTATATAAAGTTTCCCCCTTTTAAGACTATTCATTTCCTCCTTTGCAAGACAAACCATTACACAATTACCTCCTTAGTATTTTACCTTTTCACGGTTTACATATCAAACTTGCATAGACAAAGGCAGGAAATGTATACTTCTATTCACACACCAAACAATTTAACTGACAGGATTAGATGCACAAATATAAGCGCACAAGTTATATAAGCAAACAAAACTAAATATAGACTCACCAGAACTTCAAGAGTGGTCCGTAGCAGAACAAATTGTCGCCAAATTTGTTCATCAATAAATGTGTAATGTTCCCAAGGCTGTTTGGCAAGCAGAACCTCGGCAAAAATATACGTGTTAGAGAGAGAGGTCTTAAACTTCCTCCACCGATCAGCACAATAAGACAATGTCTTGTCTTTCAACTCCTCAGAGTCAGGGACAGTGTATGTAAGCCGGACAGTGTCCCAAATAGGTTGCTTTACTGTGTCAAAGTCTACTTCTTTCCACTCATCAGTCAAGATGCTAACCTTGCTACGTGCAAGATAGCCGACAAAACTATTATATTTGCTTTTATTAGGACCGACAGGTTGCAACTTTTTATTGAACTGAATCTCGAGCCTTGACCCAGAAGTCCGACTCAGGGTTAAATCCATCATTCGTGTGCCTCTTCTTCCACGGCGTGCAGGGCGGTTACGAGGCACATTGTCAGATGAAGAGGGTTCGTTCTGACTCACACCAGTAACCGGCGTTCTCGGAACACGAATGGAATCGTTTTCACCGTTCATTTTTGAGACAGTAAGAGAGGAATGCCTGAGCAAACGAGAGAGTAACAGAGGCTAATGGTACGTGGGCAAGGAAGAGTGGTAATGCAACAGGAAGAGTGGTTTCACAACACGAAGAGGGGTTTCAGAGTTCAGAGGGACAATGTAAGTCGTAAGGTAACATTTCGCGCGAAGATATATTTGGCGCTTTATTTTTAAGACCGGATGAACAACAACGACGGTCTTAAAGGTTAAGTTTTAAGACAGTCCTTTGTTAAACTCTGGTCTTAAAAGTAATAAACTATTTACTACCGGGCACGATTTATGTCCGGTCTTAAAAATATAATTTTTAAGACCTCATTTTATATATATCCGGTTTTAAAAGTTTTTATTTAATTTTTTCCTTATTATTTTGGACCACAGAAAATATAAGTCAGCTTGTTCGAGATTTCTCTATAAAGAAATTTTATATTTCAATTTTTTTAATAACATTTTTAAGACCGTTTGTTTTTTTAAGCGGTCTGAATAATATATTTAAGACCCGTTGGTAAACGATTCGGTCCAAGAAGTTCTTTATATTTATAAAACTGCCACCGATCATACCTTTAAAGTTCTTTATATTTACAAAACTGCAATCGGTCATACCTTTAAGACCGGGGCGTCGATATTCCGCTCTAAATGAGGCGGTTTTAAAAGCCTTTTTTGCACTAATGAAGATAAAAGCCATCCTAAAAAAATTACGGGATAACTCAAGTAACATCATCGTTGTGTAGAAAAGTGTGATAAAAAAAAATCTTTGTGTAGAAACATGTTGTTGCTGAAATCTATTCAAACCGAGATTACACATGATATAAACAAACAAGTCATAGTGAGAATTAAATTATGGAAGAATTAACATACTACACGTACAGTCTGTGTAATTCATAACAATGATGCCTTTAATGCTTCTAATATGCCTATTGCCTAAACTAATACTCTCCAGTTCTAAATATAAGATAGAGTTGACACTTTTAGAGATATTAATAAAATTAATAAAATTATTTTAAAGTATTTATATTTATTTTAAAATTAATGTAATATTTGACAAAACCAGGGGACATGCAAGCCCGATCCACTTTGGAGAAAAACGTAACTAAGTATGACAGCTCCGATTAAAGCAAAAAAGTTTTCAAAGGGTATATAATTTAACAGCTCTGAAGGGCAATTTTGATGATAAATATTGCAAACATGGAGTTGAAATGGAATGGAAAAGGAACTTGTAATACTGACTTTGAGTTTTTTGGTAGGGCCAGACGAAATAATGCGTTTTCAAAGGAGAAATAAATGTTTTCAAAGTTTCTTTGGACTATGTCCTCTATTTAGGACTAGTACCAAGTTATAAAGTTTAAGAGCCAATTAGAAAACATTTATCAAATCATTTGACCTTACCATGGCAAAAAAGAAAAGAAACTGCACGTAAATGTCTACCATAATTATTTAGAAAACAATAACTATTTTTAAAGCTTTAAGAGTATTATCATAGTAGAAAATATTATTCCATGATATAATAGTTTTAATAACAGTTTGAAAGCTAATCAGAGCAATTTATAAATCATTTCCAAAATACAGCGAAATTAACACTAATACAAAAATTTAATATTACTACCCTCAAATACATCCTAAATAAGAAATAGGTAGTAAAAAATGAGGCCAATGGTATTCTTGTAATTAAATACAAGGAAAATGAGCCTTCAACGTCCTGAATTACTGTTTAGGACTCGTAAAATTATTTTTTGACGTTCTAAATTTTTTTCATGATGCTTTAATTGCTTCCCGCCATGAGAAATATGAGAATTTTTTGTTTGGCGCCATGGTATTTAATTTTTTTGGGAATAAAATTCATTTTTGGCGACCTGATATTGTTTCAAGACGCCTAAAATTTGCCAAAAAATTTGGCGCCAGAGGGAAATATAGGAGAATTTTTTGTTTGCGTGCCATGATATTTAATTTATTGCCAATATGGAAAAATTGGCGACCTGATAAATATTTTAGGTTGCCAATTTTTGAAAATTGGCGACCGGATAAATATTTCAGGTCACCAATTTTTGAAATTGGAAATCTGATAGTATTAAGGTCGCCAATTTTCATTTAATTTTTTTTTAGAATAAAATTCAATTTTGGCGACCTGATATTGTTTCAAGTCGCTTAAAATCTGCCAAATAATTTGGCGCCAGAGGAAAATATGGGAGAAATTTTTGTTCGCGTGCCATGATATATTTAATGGGAAAATTGGCGACCTGATAAATATTTCAGGTCGCCAATTTTTGAAAATTGGCGACCTGGTAGTATTTAGGTCGCCATTTTTCAAAAATAGGCAACCTGAACAACAATTAGGTTGCCAATTTTAAAAAATTGGCGACCTGAAATATTATCAGGTCGTTAATTTTCAAAAATAGGCGACCTGATATAAATTTCAGGTTGTCAATATTTGAAAATTGGCGACCTGATTGTTGTTTAGGTCGCCAATTATGAAAAAAATTTGCCATACACCCTTTTGCCAAAATAGCCCGCCTCTGATACCCACTCTTACAATTTCTCAGGTATTTCAATTCCCTCTGCTTCTCTCGTTGAACCCTATCGACTCAATCCCCTTGCTCGATTCACGACGAACCCTAATCGCGACCACCCTCACTCCATTGTGTGCGACAGTCTGTATCCTCCGTCTTCCCTCTTCGCGGTGTCCATTATCTCTTGTTTTCTATTTCCGGCGTGGCCCTCTCCTTCTCCGATGATCTCTAACGGTACACCCTTGCTTTCATGGTTCTTGACAATGGGCACTTAACCTATCATTGATAATGATGTGTGCCTAGCTTTTAAGGGAAAAATTCTGGGGTGCATGAATATGTTGTGTGTTTGAGTTGCTACCTGCGGGATAATCCTCATTTCAATGTGACGAATTATCATCAATAAGTTGTGCCCTTGGTTAAGTTTTCTTAATTTATATTCTAGTTTTTTTGTTTTTGTCAATGGTTTTTTGAATCTTCTAGATCTTTTGCATCCACTTTTCTTGGACTACTTTTGCTTACTGCTGCGAGCATATTGTTCTGTGCATTAAGGGATCTTTGGTTCTATTTTACAAAATTTCACTGTTAAATAAAATTAGTACTTTTAACAGCTCACTCGGTTTTTGATATCATTATGAATTTTCTCATATTTTCATCTAGTGTCTGATGCACCCTTCCTTTCTCTGTTACAGATATGGAATTGTTCTTGTGATGAAGGTAACTGCCAAGTGTCTGTTGGGATCCGTACACGCAGCGGATTTAAAAATTTTTACGAATCCCGTCCGGAGGATCACTCAGCGACATTTAAATCAAGGTTAGGGAACCCAAATCATACCTTATATTGAACTCGTCCGCGTCTCGTTCTCTTTGAATAGGTGGGCTACCTTCTCAATCAGCAGAAGACGACTCTTAGAATCGACTTCCTCTACCGGTATTCACACGAACAATCCCCAAACACGATTACGGCAGCGTGCTAGCGCCTCTTGTGCGTCTCTCTCAATTTTTTGATGAGGACCTTTTGTCATTAGCCTTGGGGTCTACAATCAACAATTAACCAAGGATTGCGTATAGGCAAACCAAGGATCGTTCTCTCTTCTCGAGGAGCTTTTTATTGAATCCTAAATAATCTAAATGTCATGCAAATGCAATGAAAACAAGGGGGGATTGGGTTTTGGATTTTTAAATTATAAACTAAAAAAGAAATGCAATTTAATTAAATGCTAACTATTATTTTTGGTATTTTTTTTATAAAATGGAATGGAAATATAGATAATGGATGCTCTTGGTAATGAAGAAGTGACTATCCTTGCTCAAAAATTATGGGAGTTAAAAATCATTAAATCTTAATTAGAAAAACCTCAAGATATCACTTAAGTCCAATATTCTTAATTAATAGCAGCTTGTACGATCGTAGCTAACTACTATCTCTTAAGAAATTGTTTAAAACCACTTAATGTGTAATTAAGATTGGAAAATGTAAATATGAGTCTTCTTGAAATTGAGTGCCAATCGGTCCCTCAAGTGTACAAATCAACCACACTAATTAGACGATATCACACTAATCAACATAATCTCATTGCAACCACAAAGCAATTTAAATACATATAATCTTCATACTACAAATCCAATCTCAATCACAAATACCAAACCAAGAGAGACAATAATCATTAATCTCAGTCCAGAATCATACACAATAATTCCTAAATCTAGGCAATTAAATATACAATTCTAGACTATGGAATGATAATAAAAACTCCCCTATGTAGTCCATGAGCTCAAGCAAAATTCCTCATCACCAAGAAGCTAAGAGCTCAGCCACACATTGAAATCAATCGCCCAGAGCACCAATAATCCATAAGAAACTGGGAAAGGGATTTAAAGTTGAAAGGAAATGGTTGCTGTCAGGTTTGGCGATGGAATGAAGGGGGATGGATTGACGGTGGTGTAACGATGAAGAAGAGTGAATGAAGGGAAGAAGATGATGTCCAGGTCTATTCTCACGGTAAAGGAAGGAGGTGAAGATGAAAGATGAAGGTGGAATGAGAGAGAGAGTGACGGTGGTGTGTGGTTCAGGACATGGTGGCTGACGGTGTAGAACTATGGAGGAGGGCTCTCGGTGTGGACTCTTCTCTGGTTCTGGGAGCGTCGATGGATCAACGATGAAGGTGGAGGAAGATGGTGGTTGAAGGTTGATCGGTGAGAATGAAAACGATGGAGGGACGGTGGTGTGAAGGGTGACGGTGGTGGCTAAAAGATGAAGGAAGTGGTGAGGGGGATGGAAGTCGCCGACGATGGTGAAGGTGGAGGTCACCGCCGGCGACTAGAGAGCAAAGGGGAAGAAGAAGGTTGATGAAGGTCCAGCAATGGCGTGATTCAGTGATGGCGTCTGTGCAAACTCGCGGCGATGTTTTTTTTTTTTCATTTAATCATTCAAGTTTTCCCTCAGCTCCATTCGGGTTTCTGTGTCGGGCGCTTCATCAACGTGTCGGGTCTGGTGCTCCATTTGGTTTCAGCTGATGGCCTAATTCAATTGATTCAAAACGCAGTGTTTAGCTGATAAGGACCTAAGTGCAAATTTTAAAACTTCTGGAGTAGGGACTAAATTGAAAAGTTCAAAACTTGAATTAAAACTTTCATTTTAAATTTTGATTTAATTTTTCAACCTCCTACAATTTAAACCAATTAACCTAACATTGAATATTCTCATAAAAATCAATATTAAAGAGTAATTACATTTTTTTGACAATTTTTCCCTTTTTAACCCTAATTTTAAGTATTTACTCTTAATATTAATTTATTATAAGAAAGACATTTTAAGCTCAACAATTATGAGAAAATACATTAAAAATCCAAAATTAATTATGAAAATTCCTCTAAAATATGGTTCAATCATGCGTCTCTCTCAATTTTTTTTTACTCTAGGGTTTTTCGCGGCTTTCTGTAATACACTCGACTAAAACTCTCGTAGGTTTTTCTAAACCCGATAGAAGTATTATATAATCAAAATTAATCCTCATTAATTTTGAAATTCGAATTCTGAATCTGGATAATATATCAATTAAATCTATCTCATAGATCTAATCTAATATACTAAAAGCCAGATTTTAAATCCGAATCTTGAATTTAGATCAAATCTAAATTAAAAGCCTTTTGATTTAACTTATCTTTATGAATTAAATCCGAGAAATGATATCTATCTATTTAATTAAATCTAAGATATTATATCTCAATTTAATATTAAACAGATATACAATATCTTTATTCGAAATTAAATGAGATACAATATCTCTATTTGTTTCAGATATTTAATTTATCAAATAAATTAAATACAAAATAAATATCATATATATAATATTATAATCTCCATTAATATATATATATATATATATATATAAATTTCGAATTTAATACATACATACATACATATATATATCCTAGATTAAATTCAGTATTCATTTAATCTCAGATTAATCTGAGATTCAATGAATCTGGACACTTTTACCCGTGTTGGATCATTCTTGTGTGTGACCTTGCAGGCCCATATGAGATTGGCAGTGGGCCAAGACTGTATCAACCCACAAGTCGCAAGCGGCCTCTAGCAAGACATTGCGACTACCCAATTCACATGGGGATCGATAAAACGATACTACCTATCGTACAACCATGTCACGTCCCTTTTGTCACGCGATAATTTGGTCAAGGATGAGGCATAGATAATGTCAACTTCCTGTTCTTGACCACTACTTTCTCGATTCTCGAGTAGTCTAATAAGTGAAATGGAAACTCTTTTCCATCATAGTATGGCCATACATTTCTTAGACTCACTCATCAAGGGGCCCAGTAATATCTCTCTACAAATGTGAGGGATAAATTCCATCTTAACCATTCACATTCCTCCGCATGAAAACCACTGATCCTGATCCCAGCCTTTATCATCACCCAGTCAAAGGTGACTTTTGACTAGGTCAAAGGTCAGTGACTCATCATGTAGGAATCCATGATGATCTCAGGTCATAGGGCGTTGTGAGGCGGTTATACATGAGATAAGCTTATGACTTATACCATGCAGCTTTCTCATAGTAAGTCGGTCTAGCACCTTGTACTCTTACAACTGCCTATGACTTTGATTCGTATCTCCATACCTCATCAAAGCCATACTGGTCTTAATTCATCTTCACTCCAGCGTAGATGACTGACCAGGGACATTTAGGATAATCTATAAAATGTATCCAGGGATGTAGTTATCAATACGAACATGCAAACGAAAATGATAACAAAAGAGAATACTTCAAATAACTTAAATATTCAAAGTACAATGAATTGCCCCTAGGGCATAATTTCCAACAGTGTCTCCACCACACTCTCAGATTGCATTTTGTTAACAGTTTTACTGCTCACCTTCTTTTGAAAGCCTTTAGGATGATTTCAATTTGATGCTGGTTGACTCAATGTCTTGTTTTATGGAATTTGAATGTTCTTGAAATTGGATTCCCTGAAAATCTAATTCTGAAAATGAATTAAATTCTAGTAGTTTTATTTTTGTATTGGTTGTTTTTTATAAGGAAAGCCTATCATATTGTTGATCATCTCATTTCTTTATTCTTGAACTATTCAGCCTAAATTGGTTCTTTTGTCTTTACTGAGTTTTAATTTTCCCAGAAGACTTAGTGCCTACTGGTAGCAACTCAAACATGGAAAATAAAAGAAAGTCTCTACTGAGGATTAGATGGGATACCAAAAGATCAATGCATTATGGTTATAGACCCATGCTGGAAGATATAAAATTATAAACAAGTTGCCTACTGCATTTAACTTTTGACATAATAGAACTGACTTTTTAATTGGGTTGGTTAAAAGGGATAAGAAGTTCCTTGGAGGCTGAAGCTGTGAAACAGCTTAACATAACTGAAGGTTTATTATTTCTCTTGCAATTCTTTTTTTCTTCATAGAATTAATTGACAATTGACCTTATCTTTTGGGTGTTGTCTATTGAGCAATTATATCTTATCCTGCAACCCATGATTGCTAGCAAAATGAAATTGAGGAATAAGCCATTGATAGTCCTATTTCTTTTAAACTAAATATAAGTTTGAAAGTTTTAATTTATTCACAAGTTAAGATTTCCTATTACCGCTTGCAAATAACTTTTTTGCTTGGTTCTTAATAGAACAACCATATGTTGATAATGCAGTTATAGACGAGAAGAGATTAAAAGAGAGTCATCTTTGTCTATTTGACTACCTGTTGAGAAATCTTGGTCAAAGGTTTGAAGCAAACGGTTGCGCTTCCAAATTAGGTCAGTTGCTTTTATTTTATTGACACACACATATATTGTCCTTATATGATACCTTCTTCCTAAGAGAGAACAACACTTTTGTCTTATGGCTTCATGGTTTACCATTATTGATTGAAGTATATGTCAGTAGGAATAATTCCAATGTTCTCTTAGTTGATGAAATTGTTGGATTTAATAGTTGATATTGTTCTGAATTGCTTTAGTTATAAATTTTGTTGAATTATGTTGAAATTGCTTGTTATTGAAATTTTGGGATGTCTTACTTTTAAGGGGAAATGTTGCCAAATTTTTTTTTAAAAGAAAGCATGTCAAATATGAACTTGACTGTTGTTGGAAATGTCTTAGGTGATAATAAAATGGGTCATAGTTGGATGAATGCTTTGAGAACTAGTGAAGAATATAAGAATGAGGTGGAAGAGTTTATTGAATTTGCTAGAAGGAATGTGACTACCAAAAATGGGATGTATTATTGTCCATGTGTTAATTGTTTAAATGGGATTTGAAGAGATATTGCTGATATAAGGGATCACCTAATTTGTGATGGAATAAACCTTCGATACACAACGTGGATATGGCATAGTGAGGAGGTAACTACCAGTGCGTCCAACGAAAATGAAGTTGAGGTAGATGATGATGGAATGGAGAGAATGATTCATGATGTTGAGGTCAAATCTTTTGCACAACCGCATAAATATGATAGCGTGCGGAGTGATGCAGACACACCTTTGTTCCTTGGGTGTACTAAGTATACACGGTTGACTGGGACTTTACATTTGGTCAACTTAAAGGCAACATGTGGGTGGAATGATAGCAGTTTCATGTCACTGCTTGAATTGTTGTGTGATATGTTGCCAGATAATAATGTACTTCCAAATCGTATGTATGAGGCGAAGAAAATCTTGTCTACGATGGGTATGGAGTATAAAAAGATACACAGTTGCCCTAATGACTGTATATTATACAGAAATGAATATGAAGGCCTTAGAAATTGTTCGAAGTGTAAAACTTCACGATACAAAGTGAAGAAAGGTGGTGGTTCTGGCGATCACACAAAAAAAAAGGCAACCTTTGAAGGCGTTGTGGTATCTTCCCATAATTCATCGGTTTAAGCGTCTGTTTACTAGTGAAGCAACGATGAAGAAGTTGAGATGGCATTCTGATGAGAGAATATTCGATGGAAAATATTTACGGCACCCGGCTGACTCTCTGCAATGGAAGAAAATAGACGAAATGTTCCCTCAATTTGGCAGTGAGCCAAGAAACCTTCGGCTGGGCCTTTGTATAGATGGCTTCAATCCGTATCGAACTCTTAGCAGCACCCATAGTGCATGGTCGATTCTCCTTGTAATATACAACTTACCTCCCTGGCTATGTATGAAACACAAGTATGTGATGCTTTCTATGATGATTTCTGGACCAAAATAGCCTGGGAACAATATCGATGTGTATTTGGCGCCTTTGGTTGAGGATTTGAAGAAGTTGTGGGAGGAAGGCATAGATGTGTTTGATGCATATAAGAAGGAGTCCTTCAAGTTGCGTGCAATGACTTTTACCACGATCAACGATTTTCCTGCATACGGAAATTTGTCTGGGTACAATGTGAAGGGGCATAAAGCATGTCCAATATATGAAGAAGACACAAACTTCCATCAACTAAAGCACGAAAAAAAACGGTCTACCTCGGTCACAGGAGGTTTCTTCATCGAATGAAGGTTGGAGCTAAATACCCAAGAGGGGGGGTGAATTGGGTATCTTTAAAAATTTAAATATTTTACTCTGTTTTTGACTAAGTAAAACAGGGTAAGACAGAGGAGAGAAGAAGAGAAGCAATACACAACAAGATTTATACTGGTTCGGTCCTTTCTCTGACCTACGTCCAGTCCCCAAGCCTCACTTGGGATTTTCAATTCACTAAATTCACAATATTGATTACAATCTCTGTACTCAGAGTAGTTCTCTCTCTAGAACTCACTCCCCCTTACAAGATGCAATCAATACACCCAACCACCAAGTCCCCTGACTTGTGGTTATCTCAATCAATGAATGATTTACAAGAAAATACTCTCTTACAGAGCAGATAGAATGAACACTGAAGCACAAGTATCAAATTGATACTATTACAGATGAAAGCTGAACACAGTAAATGACACTTAATAAATTTTCGCTCTCAGTTGGTGTATCAGCTTGAGAAGAAGTTAATGCACTCTATTTATAGGTAGAGAACATTAAACGACCGTTGCTTGATGAATCCAACTGTTGTAGGTGATTAGAACTAAGTCTGGTCTTCTTCTCTCTCTAAACTTCTGCTAATCCAAGTGTTAATGTGATCTGATGTGGCCCTCTGAGAATTTGCCCGTTGGAGATGACTTTACTTGTTGTAGTAAGCGTTCTTTAACGTTTAGAAGGCGTGCTCAGATGGATTAGCTGAAAGTAGGTTGATTTGCAGAAGTGCATTTAATGCACTGTTCACTTTTTTGCTTTTTGGCTTTGACCTCCAATAATCTTCATCTGATCTTACTGAAATTCACTCAACAAACTTGTTAAACATAGCTAGGAATATGATTGAATGAATTATGGAAGCAATAAGATCAAACAACAGTGATTTGCAAATTCGTGTAATTCAAAAATCAATTTTGACCGTTGTATACCGCGGTAAGTTCCTCTATACTGGAGTATGGCACCGTGCATAAGTGTCCATACTGCAGTATCCAAAGTCATACTGCGGTATGCAGCTTCCAGAGGCAAAACATCGTGATTTGTGTTTGAAAGTCATGACCTATACTGCGGTATGTAAGTAGCATACTGCAATAAGCGAATTCTTGACAAATTGAGAATCAGTTTAATAGCCCAATACTGCAGTATGCAATAGCTATAAAATTTGGGAGCTCTCTGTATAAGCATATACTGCAGTATCCATATCCATACTGCGTTATTGACTTGCTTGAAAAAAATTTGCTTGCCCTCTGGAAGTCCAATACTGCGGTATAGCACCCTATACTGCGGTATTGACTTAACTGAAAAAAAATTGATAGTTCTCTGGAAGTCCAATACTGCGGTATTGACTTAACTTGAAAAATTTGATTGTTCTCTGGAAGTCCAATACTGCGGTATAGCACCCTATACTGCGGTATTGACTTAACTTTGAAAAATTATTGCCTTTCTGGATGACCCTATACTGCAGTATGCAGACCCATACTGCGGTATGCAACTATCAGATGGTTTTTAAAGGATCTTGGAAACATCAAAACATGTTTACACTTGTTGTTAATCATCAAAACACATTGAGAACTAACAGATTCCACCCATAACGCATGTTAAGAAAGCGTTTTAACGACTTACCGGAGCATAGAACGGCTCCAAAGGCATTAACCAGAGAGGAAGTTTATAGTCGGGTGGAACATATCAATGTCATATTGGGTAAGCAGCAAAGGATTGCGAGTGAGAAGAATATATGGAAAAAGAGATCAATTTTCTTTGATCTTCCATATTGGCGTAGTCTTGATGTGAGACACAGTCTTGATGTGATGCATGTGGAGAAAAATGTTTACGATAGCCTTGTCAGTACTCTTTTCCACATACCAGGGAAGACTAAGGATGAAATTAGTGCGAGACTAGACCTGGTTGATATGGGAATAAGAGAACGGTTACATCCACGAGTAATGGAAGATGGTAAGAGGGCATACATGGAGCCAGTAGCTCATACACTGTCAAAAGCAGGGAAAAAAAGTTTGTGTGGGTGTCTATATGACATTAAGGTTCCACAAGGATGTTAGACCTGGCTATCACCCAAGAGGGGGGGTGAATTGGGTGTCAGATAAAAATTTAGAATCTTAAAAAATTCTTTTCAACTCTTAATGAAGGTAATGAGTATGAAAATAACTATTCATAAATCAACAGTTGAATATTCAAATAAATGTTAAAATAATATTTGCTGGAAATATAAGAGTTTAAGGAAGAGAATATGCAAACTGTGATTTATCCTGGTTCGGCCCAATCCACGATGACCTACATCCAGTCCCCAGGCACCTCCTGAGATTTCAATCCACTATCTCCCTCAAGCTTTAATTGGGTACTTGAGAACCGCTACAATCCCACAAGTTTAGCCGGGCACTTATGCAGCCTTTTACAAATCTCTTATCGAGATACTCCCCCTTACACACGTAAGGATACACCGCTTGATCACACACTCTGTACTCGAAGTAATCCTCTCCCTAGGATTCACTCCCCTTACAAGCTGTAATCAACACAATGTGTTTCCCACTCAAGATCACCCAATCTTGAGTAACTCTCAGATAAAATGTTTACAAATAAATCTTCTCTTTAAGAAGTGATAAGATGAACACTGAAGTACAATACAAATAATCTCACTCTCTTAATAAATTATATGATCACTAAGAAAATAGAGAGAATATGAGATAAACATCAGAAGGCATTTTGAAGGTGTAAGCTCATGTATTTTTCCATTTTGAATCCGCTTCCATTTATAAGCGTGTAGAGTGAACCGTTGGAGAAAAACATTGACCGTTGTGAATAGTAACTGCACTATTTGAAAATTGTTTCCGTTGAAGCTCGTCCGTTGCACATTGATCCGTTTGAAAAATATTACCGTTGTAGATCATTTGACCGTTTGAGTATATTGCCGTCGAGTTTTGGTCCGTTGAAGCATCAATGTGTATTACTATTGTAGCATTGGTTGTGCATTCGTTTGCTGGATCATTCGTCCATTGGTGAAAACTCTCGTTTCTTCATCATCCTCATTTCATCAAACACTTCATTCAATCACTCCATTCTTGTCTTCATCAAAATGGCTATTGCTTCTTCTTTACTTCATCAACCAAGTCCGTTGCTTTCTCTGTTGAGTCCGTTGACATGATTTTCGTTTCAATCAGTTTTGAATTCAATCTTTGATCTAATCACCTGAAACTTATACACAAATGATATAAATAATGTTAAGAAGTAGTATAAGTGATTTTGGTAATCATATGGACATTTTCCATGCGCAACAGTATTTCCGGACGCGGTGATTGTTGAAGATGATGAACAGTATTTTCGTGACAGTTGATCCAGCACATAACTCAACTTCCAGTAGCTATATCTCTTCGTGTATAGCTCTAAAATCAGAAAATGATATATCCCTGGAAAGCTCTTGATGTCTTCTTTCCAATGGAAAAAGAATCAGCTCAAAATACTTTGTATTTTGACCGTTATGATCCGATGAACAACGACTGCCCAGAAAACAGAGTTCCAGCAACCCAGAAGTTTCGAAATTCATATCTCCTTCGTTTCAAGCTCTTTTTAGTTGCTTCCAAATTCTGTGAAACACTAGTTGAGTATAGAATCATATGGAATTGGTTTCACTTCATTTGGTTCTGTATAATATGAGATATAGACAGAAAACCGAGGCTATTCTGAGTTGATTCCAGAATCACATGTATCAACTTTCGAAAGCCATATCTCCCTGGTCTGAGCTCCGTTTTGAGTGGGTCAAATTGTGGTATGACGCATTTTGAGTCTAGTTTCATATGCCACTGGTTTCAGCTCAATTGGATATGTATTTTGTGAGATACACCTGAAATACCGAAGCTCGCCTTGCTGTGTGGCGTGAATTGCACTACCAACTTCCACAATTTGTTTCTCTTTCATCTGAACTCCTTTGGACTTGAATCTGGTCTCCAAATGACGCATTGGGAGTCTACTTTCATCCAAAATTGGTTTCACCTCAATCCGACGTCTAGTTTGTGAGATATCATCGAAACATTGAATGTCGCCCATGAAAAACGCAGACCAGAGGCAAACAGAGCATGAAACAGTTCCTGGAGTCGATGCAGCCATATTGGAAAGTCAGCAAAATTACGATATTGCCATTGAAGCTGAAGTTCTACAGAATTACGATTTTGCCATTCTGAATGAATTTGGAGAAATAAATGTAAATGACTTGAAGCAATTATTTTCTTGACTCGAGGCAACTCGTCTAGAGGCAAACAAGTCATTGCAGCAAACGTGTATGATCCGTATAGTACTATTCATACCATATAGCACTATTCATATATACGGTTTTGTAGCTAAGAAATTGCTATTCATGATGATGCTCCAAATAGCTTAATTTAGCACTGAATTAAGCCTTTCGAACTTCTGTTTGATCATGTAGACTTTCCAGTATTGGCACTATTCATGTATACGTGGTACTATTCACGTATACGCTACTATTCTCACTGATGTTTGCTGACTCCGAATTAAGCTACTCCAACTTCCGCTTGATCATGGAGACTTCCAATATCACAAAAACTTGAGTGTTGATATTCTCATTATATTGTGCAAGTTCTTCCTTCTTTAGTCTCTTCTCTTCTTCTGGATTATTCTTCATTATTCAACTTGAACTAATCTATATTAAATAAGGTAGTTAGTCAATGTATATGATAAAACTTTTTGCTCTAGATAATGGCATCAATATAAGACATCATCAAAACTAATCAGAACTAACATTCTCCCCCTTTTTGATGATGGCAAATACCTTAAGAAAAATATGTATGAATATGAGAATATATTAGATGCAACATATTTTTCTTGCCATTCTCTCCCCCTTATTTGTCATTAGCAAAAAGTTGAAGTAAAGAAGATATACTTGTGGAGAGATAAATATGAAAAACAATTTGAAATACAATTTGGAGAGGTTTTTCAAGAAACTTAAAACTTTCATAGTTAAAAACAAATTCATATCAAACATGTGCAGAATGTCTACTGATTATAAAAAGATAGAGATTAGAAATGCTCATGTAGATTCTGCAAATTGTTGAATGATCGATGAAGTCCATTTGCTTGCTGTAAGATATTTGGTTGAGTCGCCATGCCCTAAGATGAAGTAGTGATAGGCTTCTTTCTTGTTGTATGAGGTTCTTTGAAGAGGCTCAATCGAAGGATCATGAATATCTTGTATGATGCGAATAAGATGAAAGTACTGGCTTCTTGAGTTGTTTCTCATTTGAATAAATTTGATCAGTACTTTAGCTTCCATCCTTTGCCTTCATAGATCTCTTTTGTAGAGCATATCTCATCTTCAATAATTAATCCCCAAAGCATCTTTCCTTAATTTAATAATTTCTCCTTGTAGTGTATTAAGGAAAGTGGTAATACATAACCAAATCTCCTGCTATGAATTGAAAACTTTCTTTGCAAAAGATTTGTTAGTGCAAGCCAAATATCAAAGTATTCCTTTCGAAATAATATTTTCAAATAATAATGAAAGGAAAATATGATATTAACTCATCATCAAAACTAATAAGATATAGTAAATGCAGATGAGTATGTTTAAAAGAATTTTCTTCAAATAAAAGAGAAAAGCTTATAGAGTATAAACACATATGAACGTGAAGCTCCCCCTTAATGAATGCATGAAGTTCCCTTTAATGATACCAAATAATAATGTGACACCAAAAGTTATGAGATATGGAATTCCTTCAACTCCAATGTACATAACATGGTATTTCAAAATTAAGAACTTCCAAGTTCACATGGGTGGACTTGAAATTGGTATGAATAAATCACTTATGCTTTTTATGATGATAAAAATGTTTAAAGCATAAGGATCATTTTAAAAATGAGTTTGCTTAGGCTAAACTTCTTGAAATAAAATGGAATGAAATCAAGTTAGCCCAGCAGTGATGTGAAAACAGAGAAATGATTATGATATATGAATATTATTTCAAAATACTATACCTCACTCAAGTAATATCGTAATTACTTGAGTCATAATCATTTGTAATCCATAGGTGCATCACGGGCTGGTCATTATCTGATGATGTGATCAGTATTGAGGAACTCCCAGATTTGATGCATAAGGATAAGTTTCTGTGGCCAACAACTTTTCTTATCAAGCTAGTACACTCCTGTATCACCTTGATCTAAGCCTCTTGCTAGATAAGACCTTGAAGTTTTGGTTGATCAATTCACAGAGTTGCCTAATCTTGTCATTCACAGAAGTGATGTCACAAAATTTGCAAACGTAGCTACTGAAATGGTCTATTTTGTTTGCCTATGTTCTTTGTATGCAACAACAGACCATGTTAGTCATCGATCTCCTGCAAAAATATATGTTCTTTGGTACTCAATGATATCGAGTCCACACAGGATTAGACATAATAAACTCTTGTGCTCTTATAAAATTAAATCATATGATATTTGAGCAAAGAGTATATCAAAATCAAATATCAAAACATAGTTTTACCCAATCAAATAAATTAAAGCCAATGAATCAAATAGGGTAACAACTAAATGATACCAAAAATGTGATTTCTCAATGACAATTTGTAAATACACTTTATGTAGAAGAGATGTTTTTGATAAAATGCATGAAGTTTTGATCAAAGAGCATAAAAAATCTTATCCATAAATTAGTTCAGAATTTTTTTTAAAAAAAAAATGATAGTGAAATATGCAAATTGTTTTAAATCTTGAATGTCCTTTCAAAAATGTAATAATGCAGTATAAAATCAAAATTTTCCTAAATGAAATATTCATTTTTGAAACATGCTTGAAAAATTGATGCTCATGTTAAATATGGTGGAAGTCAATAAGTTTAATGAATATATCAATATGCTTCAGATTTGGAAAACATGTTGAACATTGAAGTTAACATGTTGAAGAATTTCCCAAAAGCAAAAGTCATAGGGAAAATGAATTAACCAAAAAAGGGCTAAGTATGATAGAAATATATAGGCACAATGACTTTGCTATTGATCAAGAGATAATCCTGCCTTAGTAGAGTTTTGAAAATATAATAACATTCAAGGCAAGAATATGAATATATAGAAATAGTTACTCAAAATATGGATGTAGACAAATGCTTATGTATTTGAGTAACACAAGGAGTACTAGGATTCATAGATGATGAAGTACAAACTTATTAATCCAAATGATTAGAGTTCCATAATATTATCCTAGTAAGTTATTCCACTATAATGGTTAATACACTAACATTTAATGCATTAATGAACATTCATAATTTTTGGAATAACTTGGCCAATAAGAATTTATAAGATTTTCACAAATTGAATAAGCTTGAAACCCATATAGATGATCAACTTGTTAGATATAAGATCTAACTTGATTGAAAATAAAGAATGAGGAGTTCGAGCATTATATTGACTATCAAAGATCAATATGTGAATGATAGGGAAAACTCTACTGGAAGGATTCGAAGCATATCTAACATTCAATATACAAAGACTTAACTTCCAATTTTGAAATATCATTTTAATGCAATCAGAATATGCATATTTTTTCAAAACATCTGTATGCATTTTTCTAGAAACAGAGTGAATTGAAATTTTAAAAAAATGTGTAAAATATATATATAATCTTAGAATGTTTTGCACAAATTCACTTATGGTCCATTTAGCAATCTGAAAATATTTTGAAAATCATAAATGATTGATTGCTAATGGAATGTAATGATAGGCTAGTATTCATTACCCAAATATGAATTTCATATAAGCACAATATGGGGTAAGAAATAGATATCACCGTAATTCCTCCAATCCTTGTAGAAGCTTGCTTGATTAAGATTGTTTTGATGTAGATAACTCCTTTTCGGACGTTCACCATCAACAATAAGCATAGCTTGTTGAGCTTTCTCATAAGTTGGATCATTTCTCTTTGTTACATTCTTGAGAAGCTTTCTATGATCCTACAAAACCATATAAATCTTTTTCTTTCTTGATATCCAACCTTACTTGGATCCAATCATTGTTAGCTTGTAGGAACCAAAATTAAATTCACATGCTCTTATGAATATATTCAATTCAGAACAACTAAGCACAGTGAATTAAACATGATTTATGGATAAAAGAAATATTTCCTTTTCAAATTATCATGTATGCTTAAAGAGTTAAATTATTGAACATTGCAAACACTTTGAAAAATTAATTTAGGATGTCAAAAAAAAATTTTGCAAGGCTCATTCCTAAGGTTACAAAATATAAAACCTCAATAAATATTTCAGATAACAGAGTAGGAGGTTTTACCGTTGTATACCTTTGCCTTAGGTACTAGGAGAATTGACTTTGCTTACCCATTGTCTTTTTCTATCATATTGATTCTTCATGTGTCTTCCTATGGGTATCGACAAAGCTCTCTCAGAAGATATGTACTTCAATGGTCTTCTATTTGGCATTTTAGAGATTCTCCTCTTCTTATTTTCCTCAAGGTAGTTGAACGATATTCTATGATAATTTATTCTTGAGGTAGGAAATACTCTTCTTGTATGTATCCATTGCTTTTCATGGTTTGACCTTGTAGTTCTAGCAATGGGTGCTCTGAGAGTTCTCCTGTTTGAAGTAAGTTTCCTTTTACGCTCATGAGAAACTCTTGGATTGGTCTTCGTCTCGTCAGTACCCTTATGTCCATTGACTTTTAAATTATCCTGCACACATAAGGCACTAGATGGACATTTTGGTACCCACTTATACTTGGGTCCTTGACCGTTAGTATTGGACTTTACTTGTCCTTTAAGAACCCAAACAAATCTATTTCTCACATTATAATTTCTTCTAATATAACATGTATGAGAAATATGACCAGATTTACTACAATAATTACAAATAATAGAATGATGCTTATTATGGACATTTTTGCAAATATTGTAAGATTTCAAATCATCTTCATTTGAAAATTCATTCTTCCCACATGATTTTCCAGCATCATTTTTGAAAATATGTTTGTTTTTCAAAATAGAATCAGTAATTGGTTGAAAAACAATTTTATGCAAATGGTTAAAATCATTTTTCTTAATTACACAAGAAGAATTGGAATTGTTTACCTCATATGCATCTTGAGCTTCAGATAATGATTGATCACAATTGTCAATGAACTCTTCTTGGGAGTCTTCTTTCTCTTGTTCTTTTGTGTTGACTGGATCATGAAAATATTCTCTAATTTCACCTTCTTCCATTTGTTCATCACTCATAGATGTGCAGTTAGAAATCTCTGATGAACTATCAACACTTTCAACTTCAACATAATTGTTAGAAGTATAAAAAGAATCAAGAGTATCCCAGATATCTTTAGCATTAGAGCAAGACTTGATTTTCTCAAAATCATTTTCGGTTAAAGCACTATACAAAATTTTCATTGCTCTAATGTTCAACAAAAACATTTTCTTTTCTTTTTCCGTCCAATCCTTTCTCGGTTTGAAATCAAAAACATTTGTAAAAACATTCCACATATCAAAATCAGTTGCTTTGATAAAACTAGTCATTCTAGCTTTCCAAAACCAAAAATCAATATCTTTTAAAAATGGTGGAACAGTATAATCGAAACCTTCAGAAAGCAAACAATACCCAAATTTAGCCATTGTAACTCTTGAGACGGTTAAGTCCTTTAAACAAGAGCCCCGCTTTGATACCAAATGTTAGACCTGGCTATCACCCAAGAGGGGGGGTGAATTGGGTGTCAGATAAAAATTTAGAATCTTAAAAAATTCTTTTCAACTCTTAATGAAGGTAATGAGTATGAAAATAACTATTCATAAATCAACAGTTGAATATTCAAATAAATGTTAAAATAATATTTGCTGGAAATATAAGAGTTTAAGGAAGAGAATATGCAAACTGTGATTTATCCTGGTTCGGCCCAATCCACGATGACCTACATCCAGTCCCCAGGCACCTCCTGAGATTTCAATCCACTATCTCCCTCAAGCTTTAATTGGGTACTTGAGAACCGCTACAATCCCACAAGTTTAGCCGGGCACTTATGCAGCCTTTTACAAATCTCTTATCGAGATACTCCCCCTTACACACGTAAGGATACACCGCTTGATCACACACTCTGTACTCGAAGTAATCCTCTCCCTAGGATTCACTCCCCTTACAAGCTGTAATCAACACAATGTGTTTCCCACTCAAGATCACCCAATCTTGAGTAACTCTCAGATAAAATGTTTACAAATAAATCTTCTCTTTAAGAAGTGATAAGATGAACACTGAAGTACAATACAAATAATCTCACTCTCTTAATAAATTATATGATCACTAAGAAAATAGAGAGAATATGAGATAAACATCAGAAGGCATTTTGAAGGTGTAAGCTCATGTATTTTTCCATTTTGAATCCGCTTCCATTTATAAGCGTGTAGAGTGAACCGTTGGAGAAAAACATTGACCGTTGTGAATAGTAACTACACTATTTGAAAATTGTTTCCGTTGAAGCTCGTCCGTTGCACATTGATCCGTTTGAAAAATATTACCGTTGTAGATCATTTGACCGTTTGAGTATATTGCCGTCGAGTTTTGGTCCGTTGAAGCATCAATGTGTATTACTATTGTAGCATTGGTTGTGCATTCGTTTGCTGGATCATTCGTCCATTGGTGAAAACTCTCGTTTCTTCATCATCCTCATTTCATCAAACACTTCATTCAATCACTCCATTCTTGTCTTCATCAAAATGGCTATTGCTTCTTCTTTACTTCATCAACCAAGTCCGTTGCTTTCTCTGTTGAGTCCGTTGACATGATTTTCGTTTCAATCAGTTTTGAATTCAATCTTTGATCTAATCACCTGAAACTTATACACAAATGATATAAATAATGTTAAGAAGTAGTATAAGTGATTTTGGTAATCATATGGACATTTTCCATGCGCAACAGTATTTCCGGACGCGGTGATTGTTGAAGATGATGAACAGTATTTTCGTGACAGTTGATCCAGCACATAACTCAACTTCCAGTAGCTATATCTCTTCGTGTATAGCTCTAAAATCAGAAAATGATATATCCCTGGAAAGCTCTTGATGTCTTCTTTCCAATGGAAAAAGAATCAGCTCAAAATACTTTGTATTTTGACCGTTATGATCCGATGAACAACGACTGCCCAGAAAACAGAGTTCCAGCAACCCAGAAGTTTCGAAATTCATATCTCCTTCGTTTCAAGCTCTTTTTAGTTGCTTCCAAATTCTGTGAAACACTAGTTGAGTATAGAATCATATGGAATTGGTTTCACTTCATTTGGTTCTGTATAATATGAGATATAGACAGAAAACCGAGGCTATTCTGAGTTGATTCCAGAATCACATGTATCAACTTTCGAAAGCCATATCTCCCTGGTCTGAGCTCCGTTTTGAGTGGGTCAAATTGTGGTATGACGCATTTTGAGTCTAGTTTCATATGCCACTGGTTTCAGCTCAATTGGATATGTATTTTGTGAGATACACCTGAAATACCGAAGCTCGCCTTGCTGTGTGGCGTGAATTGCACTACCAACTTCCACAATTTGTTTCTCTTTCATCTGAACTCCTTTGGACTTGAATCTGGTCTCCAAATGACGCATTGGGAGTCTACTTTCATCCAAAATTGGTTTCACCTCAATCCGACGTCTAGTTTGTGAGATATCATCGAAACATTGAATGTCGCCCATGAAAAACGCAGACCAGAGGCAAACAGAGCATGAAACAGTTCCTGGAGTCGATGCAGCCATATTGGAAAGTCAGCAAAATTACGATATTGCCATTGAAGCTGAAGTTCTACAGAATTACGATTTTGCCATTCTGAATGAATTTGGAGAAATAAATGTAAATGACTTGAAGCAATTATTTTCTTGACTCGAGGCAACTCGTCTAGAGGCAAACAAGTCATTGCAGCAAACGTGTATGATCCGTATAGTACTATTCATACCATATAGCACTATTCATATATACGGTTTTGTAGCTAAGAAATTGCTATTCATGATGATGCTCCAAATAGCTTAATTTAGCACTGAATTAAGCCTTTCGAACTTCTGTTTGATCATGTAGACTTTCCAGTATTGGCACTATTCATGTATACGTGGTACTATTCACGTATACGCTACTATTCTCACTGATGTTTGCTGACTCCGAATTAAGCTACTCCAACTTCCGCTTGATCATGGAGACTTCCAATATCACAAAAACTTGAGTGTTGATATTCTCATTATATTGTGCAAGTTCTTCCTTCTTTAGTCTCTTCTCTTCTTCTGGATTATTCTTCATTATTCAACTTGAACTAATCTATATTAAATAAGGTAGTTAGTCAATGTATATGATAAAACTTTTTGCTCTAGATAATGGCATCAATATAAGACATCATCAAAACTAATCAGAACTAACAAAGGATATTGTTTAAATTTGAGAAGGTGTGTTTCAATGGACGATTTGAAGTTAATGGGAATGAAGTCCCATGATTATCATGTGTTGATGCAACAATTATTACCAGTAGCTATTAGAGGCATTATGAAAGATGAAGTGCGGACCACTATAACAAAATTGAGTATTTTCTTTAATGCTATTTATAACAAAGTCATTGACATTGAAAAGTTGGATGAATTGGAAAATGAAGGTTATATTATTTTGTCCCAACTAGAGATACATTTTCCTCCTGCATTTTTTGATATAATGGTGCACCTGATAGTGCACTTGGTAAGGGAGGTAAGGCTCTGCGGTCCAGTTTACCTAACGTAGATGTACCCTTTCGAGCGATACATGAAGATCTTAAAAGGGTATTCTAAAAATCCTTATCGACCGGAAGCCTCAATAGTTGAGAGATATGTAGTTGAAGAGGCTATGGAGTTCTGTAAAGATTATCTATTAAGAGCGACGTTACAATCTCAGCATGATAAGAGGATAAGTGAGGGAACTCGAGGAATCAAACTAAAGAATATGCTTCGTGAAGAGGTGTTGCAAGCACACTTGTTCATCAGTACTCCCAACCACCAAGTCCCCTGACTTGTGGTTATCTCAATCAATGAATGATTACAAGAAAGACTCTCTCAAAGAGTAGATAAGATAAATACTGAAGTACAATGTATCAAAGATACAGCCTAATGAAAAGAACAACTCAGGATGATTATTTTCGAGTAGAGTAGTTGTTCATCAGTTGTGTCTGTTTGGCTTCAGTTCCTCAGTCATTTATAATTGTTTGAATCATTTGAACGTTAATAATCCACTGAAGCTTGTTCCCATTCGAAAATGTGACTGTTGTGAGTGTTCTTCCATGTGTAAAGGTACTGCAGAAGCTGATGGGTAATATTCTGTTGCTACTTTCCAGATTTGGGTGTTTGTAGCTTTTGCATTTGAATATTGGTGACCCATGACATTCTGTTTTTAGAATAATCACGTTTGGCTTTCTTCAGAGGTGATTGTACTGTCTGTAATGCCAACCTGTCATGCATTTAATCTTGTCTTGAAGGATAAGATAAAATAATCCAAGTTGCATAAAGTGTTGCTCCAATTGAATCTCTGTCTAATTCAAATTCTTTCTGTTATCTCATAAATAAACTTGTTAGAACAGATCACTTACATATATAAGAGATAGATATAATGATTAGATTCAATGGGTAATTTGAAACATGAAGAAAGAATCAAATTTGACATATCAGAGTTTAAATGCGTTTTTCTGTTCTGGAGGTCTGAACTCGAGTTCATAATGTTAGGCTCGAGTTCGGCCTTTATTCATTTTGAGAATTCGGTTCTGTCAAAATCAAACTGGAGGTTTGTGTGTAAACCTGAGGTTTGTAAGAACACGAACTCGAGTTCATTAATGATGAACTCGAGTTCTCTTTACTTAGAGAACTTCAAAAAGGGTTAACATAAAACAAACTGGAGGTTTAAGACAAGTGGGCTCGAGTTTGAAACTTTTGAAAATGGCTAATTACTCTCTGGAACTTTTGAACTGGAGTTTGAGAAGCTTGGGCTCGAGTTTAGTTCTCTCTAAAATATTCTGAAGGCTCTCGGTCAAAACTAGGCTCGAGTCTGAAGAGTTTAGGCTCCAGTTTATAGACAATGTTCTGTTTTCAAGTTTAAACAAACTTGTCCTGCCAAGGATGAACTCGAGTTCATCATGACAGGCTCGAGTTCTTTTACTTAATATCTTCTTTGAACTTTTTCAAACTTGAGGTTTGAGTAGAGGTTTAGAGTTTGTAATAGGTTTTCAAAAGTTAAAAAAAAAACTTTGTCAATGGCGAACTCGAGTTCATTAAATGGTAGGCTCGAGTTCACTCAAACTTTCAAGGATTTAATTTTGAACTTCAGGTTCAGTCTCAAGTTTGATCTTTGGTTTGACAAGTTTATGCTTTCTGTTAAACATAGGCTCGAGTTCAACAGTTATAGGCTCGAGTTCATGCGAACTTTCAAAGGTTTAATTATAAACTTCAGGTTTAGTCTCAAGTTTGAACTTTGGTTTTGCAAGTTCATGCTTTCTGTTAAATACAGGCTCGAGTTCATCACTCATAGGCTCGAGTTCTATTTTGACAGATAGAAAAATCATGAGTTTTAAACATCCTTGATTTGTCAAATCTTTCCACTATTGTTTACAATTGTCAGTGATCATCAAAACACTCTGAGAACTAACATTCTCCCCCTTTTTGATGATGACAACACTTGTAAACAATTGATTGGGAAACTTAGTTTGAAATTTATTTTGAAATTCAGCTTGTGATCAAATTGACAGAAAACATATATCAGAAGCAGAATATCAAGGATTTGTTTTGTGAAACAAAAATTTTGCAGATTATCAGAGACTTAACCAAATTATCAGAGATAAACTTTAAGACCAAAAAAAAAAAAAATATAACTGAAACTTCAAATTGATAACTTCAAACTGAAAAAAAAATTCACATAATTCCAAAATGACTACAAAAGTTACAAAACAATCAATATTCACTCCACACTTTCTCCCCCTTTGGCATCATCAAAAGGAGGGGAAGAAGAGATAGGTTCAATTTGGACATAGGGTACTATGGCTAGTGGCTCAGCATAGGATGTGAAGGTCGAAGGTGTAGGAGCAGAAGGAGGTGTCTGTGCAGGCTGAGCGTGAGCAGGTTCTGAGTCTGGGGCAGGTACAGAGGTAGAAGCATCCGGAGACTGAGACTTTAAGATCTTGTCCATCTTATCGCTTAGGTTCATCATTGTAACCAATAAGGTGGACATAGTAGAGGTCTGTTCATTGACTTGAGTCTTCAGTGCTTCTTGTTCAACTCTGAAGGCTTCTTGAGCATCCACCAGGTTATTGTGACCCTTGTTCACTTCAGCAACTAGCTTCCCTACAGCTAGTTCAATTCCTTCTATTAGATCAGATACGGCCTTGTCCACAATTTCTTGAACTCTGACATTAAAATCAGAAGGAGGTGGAGGAGCACTCTGAGCTTCTTCAGCTCTGGACTGTGTGGCTCTGGATGTAGCTGGCTTGGACCTCTTTGGGGCTCTGGACTGATCTGAGTACTCAGGCCTGTGAGTTTGCATCAAGTTCATGATGTGCTGTCCAAATTCAGTTGGAAATTGAGGAGAGTCATTCTCAGCCAAGTGCCAAATCTTCTCATGAAATAGAATTACTGAAACCAGGCTGGCAAAGGGAATCTGGGATGACTGGCATGAGTGAAAAGCAAATTTTGCTATTTCTTGAAAGAGCCAGTAACCTACATTCTGAGGTTGTTGGTCTAGAATGGAGGCGAAGATGTTAAAATCTTTCTTGGCAAAGTGTGTAAAGTTGCCTCCCTTCTGAAGAAGATTCCTGGAATAAATGTACCAGATGGCTCGGTTTCTCAGAGGCATGGCAGCTGGGGTGAAATTCAGTATCTCAAGGGTATTAGGAATAGGTTCATCAGGTCTGAGTAAACTAAATATAGCCTGTTGCTTATATCTGTGAGTTTCAGGCTTAGGAGGGTTTGAGATTTGTAGGATAGAGTTCAGATAGTCAGGAGTAATTGTGATTTTCTGACCTCTAACCTTTGTGACAATTCTTTCTTCTACCAGATCACCATCTGAATTTAGCACATTATCAGATTTCATGTGAAAGTAAAAGACTTTCACAAGTTTGGGACTATAGGCAGCCTTGATTGAAATTAAGGACTCAAATTGATTCATCCAGGGGCTCAAATCCAAATTACATTCTTCTTTTAGCTTAGCTAAATCTACAAAGACTATAGGACAGAATTTCTTCTTTTCATCATATTTTTTCTTGAATAAAACACCCTCTTCTGCTGTCATTCTACATGGTTCTATGTTGAAACCTTCTGGGCACCTCTTATGCTTGTAAATTTCTAAAATTGCAGGTAAGGGCTGAGATACCTGAGGAGTCCCTTGTTCCTGAGATTGAGGTTCAGCTTGACCACTACCTTGACCGGGAGTGGGAACAGAGTGGATACCCGCGGTTTTCTTTCTCTTGAAGGGTTGTTTTTCCCTCAGAGGAGCAGCTGGCTGAGGGGCTTTACCTCTTCCTTGGACAGGAGGCTCGGGATCATGCCTCTTCTTCGTTCTCTCTTCTCCAATTACAACTCCTTTCGGTCTGGAAGGAGGAGTTTGAGTATTTTCGCCGTCAACTCCTCTAACGAATTTGTCAATTCCATCTTGTAGGCGGGAAGAGCGCTTTTTTGTGCGGACAGGGCGTTCAGATTGAGTTTGAGAAACAGATTGAGAAGGGTTAGGGTTTGTGTCTTTGGGATTTGTGGATTGAGAGGCCATTTTCGCAGAAAACAGAGGAAGAAGATGATGAGAAAGACGCAGAGGACTAGGGCAAACCGGAGGTGTGTGAAGAGTGAAGTGAAAAGTTTGTAACTGTAGTATATATAGAGTTCGTGATGAACTCGAGTTCACACCTTTCAGGCTCGAGTTCGTCATTAAAATTTGCTTACCTGGACTTCAAGAGTGTGCTGAGAACTCTTGAACTTCCTCGTGAACCTGAGGTTCTCACTTACGAGCTCGAGTTCAGGATGACTTTCCTCCAAGGTTGCTCTCTGTGATTTACGAACTCGAGTTCGTCACTTATGGGCTCGAGTTCGTCATGCCTGAGATCCAGCCTTGCTCTCTGCCAAAAATGAACTTGAGGTTCATTCACTAATGAACTCGAGTTCATTCTTGTTTTTGCCTTTCACTACTTCCAGTCTCTCTCGAGCTCGAGTTCTTTCTTGTCAGGCTCGAGTTCGGTCATAACTTCAGCAAATTTGAGATAAGAGCATCCTGCATAAGACACTTCTAGATACTCCGATGCTTAAGTCAGTAATCAATCATTATCAAAACCATAACTAACATTAAAATGAGTGAGAAATACTTACAGTTCATTGGGGTTTACCATTCCCAATTCTCTTCTTATGAAATTAAATTGTTCTTTTGCAAGAGGTTTTGTGAAAATGTCTGCAAGTTGGAGATGTGTTGGGATAAACATGACTTTGACATCCTTCTTCTGAACATGATCCCTGATGAAATGATGTCTCACATCAATGTGTTTGGTTCTTGTATGTTGCACAGGATTCTTGGCCAAGCTTATTGTGCTTGTGTTGTCACATAGTATTGGAATTTCTTTCAAGTACACTCCCAAATCAGCGAGTTGTTGTTTTAACCATAACACTTGAGCACAGCAACTTGAGGCAGCCACATACTCAGCTTCAGTAGATGATACAGCAACAGTGGTTTGTTTCTTGCTGAACCATGACACAAGTGAGCCACCAAAGAATTCACATTGTCCACTTGTGCTCTTCCTATCTGTCTTGTATCCAGCATGATCTGAATCTGAATATGCTACTAAGTGTTCTGGTTGTCCTTTGGGAAACCATAAGCCAAGAGTCTTAGTATCAGCAAGATATCTAAAGATTCTTTTCACATGTTCAGCATGTGTCTCTTTTGGAGCAGATTGGAATCTTGCACACATCCCCACACTGAATTGAATGTCGGGGCGGCTTGCTGTAAGATAGAGTAATGACCCAATCATTCCTCTATACTTTGTTATGTTAAAGTCCTTGCCTTCTTCATCAGCATCCAAAGAAGTAGTTGCACTCATGGGAGTATCAGCACCATTGCATTGATCCATTCCAAACTTCTTTAAGAGATCATTCAGATACTTGGTTTGGGATATGAAAATTCCATCCTTCCTTTGCTTGATTTGCAATCCAAGAAAATAATTTAGTTCTCCCATCATTGACATTTCAAATTCTCCCTGCATTTTCTTTGCAAATTCTTCACACAGAGTATCATTAGAAGCTCCAAATATGATATCATCCACATAAATTTGAACAACTAAAATTTCATTTAGCTTATTAGTTTTAATAAAAAGAGTTGTATCAGCTTTCCCTCTAACGAAATCTTGATCAAGAAGAAATTTGCTTAATCGCTCATACCAAGCTCTAGGAGCTTGCTTAAGACCATATAAAGCTTTCTTGAGACGAAAAACATGATCTGGATAATTTTCATTTCGAAAACCAGGAGGTTGCTCAACATAAACTTCCTCTTGAATAAAACCATTTAAAAATGCACTTTTAACATCCATTTGATAAAGTTTAATTCCTTTTACACAAGTAAAGGCTAGAAGAACTCTTATAGCTTCCAATCTTGCCACTGGAGCATAAGTTTCTTCATAATCAATACCTTCTTCCTGATTATAGCCTTTGGCAACCAATCTTGCCTTATTTCGGACAATGACTGCAGATTCATCTCGTTTGTTTTTGAATACCCATTTAGTGCCAATGACTGGATGGTCTTTAGGCCTAGGTACCAAGTCCCAAACTTGATTTCTGTCAAATTGATGTAATTCCTCTTGCATAGCTATCACCCAATCATTGTCTGAAAGGGCTTCTTCTATTTTAGAGGGTTCAATGTGTGAAATAAATGCAGAGAAGGTTACTTCATTTAACGTGCTTCTTCTGGTTCTTACTCCTTGATTAATATCACCTATAACTTGGTCTATAGGATGATTCCTTATATATTTCCAAGCTCTAGGCTGAGTCTGATCAGGATTTTCTAAACTGTTTTCAGGATCAGCTTCAAAAACATTTTCATAATTTTCAGAGGAAGGGGTAGTTTTTGAAAAGAATTGATTTTTGCAAATGTTTTCTTCTTCATCATCCAAAGATCTGTTAGAATCATTTTCACAAAACACAACATGTATTGATTCTTCTACAACTTTAGTTCTAGCGTTAAAAACTCTATATGCTTTGCTTCTATTAGAATAACCAATAAATATCGCTAAGTCAGCCTTAGAATCAAATTTACCAAGATTCTCTTTACCATTATGGTGCACATAGCACTTGCAACCAAAAATGTGAAGGTGGCTGAGATTTGGCTTTCTCCCTTTGTAGAGCTCATAAGGAGTCTTGTTCAACTTCTTCCTTAAGTAAGCTCTATTGGAGATATAGCATGCAGTGCTCATGGCATCAGCCCAAAATACTTGTGATGTGTTGTTTTCACTCAACATTGCTCTTGCCATCTCAGTGAGTATTCTGTTCTTTCTCTCCACAACACCATTCTGTTGTGGTGTCCTTGGTGCTGAAAAGTTGTGATCAATCCCCGTGTTGTCACAGAACTCAGCAAAGGCGTTGTTCTCAAATTCTCCACCATGGTCGGTTCGTATACCTGAAATTGAAAAACCTTTCTCGTTCTGGACCTTCTTGGCAAATACAACAAATTGATCAAATGTTTCATCTTTAGATGATAAGAAAATTGTCCATGTGAATCTAGAATAATCATCAACTATGACCAAAGTGTATAAATTTCCACCAAGACTTCTAACTCTAGCTGGTCCAACTAAGTCCATATGAAGTAATTGAAGGGGTCTGGTAGTAGAAATCTCATTCTTCGTTTTAAAGGATGATTTGGTTTGTTTTCCTTTTTGGCAAGCATCACATATCTTATCATTTTTGAAATTCAATTTTGGAATACCAATAACCAAATCCTTTTTCAGCAACTTGTCAAGTTGAGACATGTTCACATGAGCTAATCTTTTGTGCCATAACCAACTTTCATCCAAGTTACTTACAAAACATTTTTCTGACACGGAGGTATTACTAGAGAGGTTAAGTGTATAACAATTGCCATCTCTAGGTGCTCTAAACAAGGCTTTAGTTTTCAAATTTTCTATGGGAATCAAATCCTTTTTGACAATAAAGCATTCATCAGAATCAAAGATAACTAAGTTACCCTTATCAGTGCTTTGGCTCACACTTAGGAGATTGTGACACAATCCTTCTACTAGATAGACATCCTTGATGAGTGGACCATCACTACTTCCAATCTCACCAATGCCAGCAATCTTTCCTGATTGGTCTCCTCCAAAGGTGACTCTACCACCATCTTTTGGTTTAATTGTAAGGAATTTGGTTTTATCACCAGTCATGTGTCTTGAGCATCCACTATCAATATACCATTTGTTGGGTCTTGATGCTCTAAGACAAACCTGCAAATCACAATGGGATCAAGTTTTAGGTACCCAACTTTTCTTGGGTCCTTTTGGGTTAGCTTGCACCTTGAGAACATAAGTTCCTTTTGGTACCCATTTATAGTTTCCTATAGGTTTAATTTTTCCTTCCCTCTTATGAAAACAAGATGAAGTTGAATGGCCCTTCCTATTGCAATAATCACAATGTGCAAAGGGATTTGAGGAGTGAACTGTTTTTGTAAAGTAGTTCATGTAAGATTTTTGACCACTCTTCTTTTTACCTTTCTTCTTATCAGAATTTGGTTTGTAACCAATACCTGACCTATCATTTACAAATCTTTGTTGTTTCAAAATTACATTAAGCATTTCACTGCCCTTAGTAAATGTTTCAAGTGCTTTTGTAAGATGTACATTCTTCTGTTTTAATTCAGGGCATTCCTGACAAATCAAAATTTTAGAAGAAGATAGTTTTTCAATTTGTAGTTCAAGAGTGATATTTTTCCTTTTCAAAGCTAAGTATTTTTCTGCGAGTTTCTCAAATTCCTTTTGCACAAGATAATATTCATCAACAAGTTCATCATAGGAAGGTTTTGAGTCATATACCTCATCATCATCTTGTTGTTCTTGAGCTACTAGGCATATGTTTGCCTTTTCATCTTCAACCTCTTCATCCTCATCTGAAGAGCTATCACCCCATATGCTTGAAATGTATGCTTTCTTTTTATACTTGCTGAAGCTCTTTTTGTCCTTCTCTTTGTTGGTGTTGTTCAGCAAAGGACATTCAGACTTGATGTGTCCAGGCTTTTGGCACTCATAACAGATGATTGGTTTCTTTGTTTCATGACTTGAGCTTCCTTTCTGAAACCTTTTGAATCCTTGGTCTCTCTTGAAGTATTTCTTGAAGCGCCTGACCAACATACCGATTTCTTCATCTTCATCTTCCTCATCTTCTTCATTATCAGAATCTCTTGCTTCCTTGGCTGTTTTAAGAGCCAATCCCTTGCTTTTCCCATGTACCTCGTCAAGTCCTTTCTTGAACTTGATTTTTGCTTCATATTCTGAGAGGCTACCAAATAGAGCAGCCACAGAAGTCATTGATTCTCCTCTAGCTTCTTCTATTGCTGTGACTTTGGCCTCCCATTCCTTGTTGAGAACATTGAGAATTTTTCTTACTTGGACTGACTGATCATAGTCTTTACCAAGTGCAGCAAGTTGATTTATGAGATGAGTGAAACGAAGTTGAAATTCACCAATGGATTCGCCGGACTTCATTCTAAGGAGATCATATTCTGTCATGAGGGTGTTTACACGATTTTGCTTTACACCTGCTGTCCCTTCATGAGCAATTTCTAGTGCATCCCACATATGCTTTGCAGATGGAAGTGTGCAAATTCGGAAGTATTCTTGTTGACTTAATGCACTTTGGAGAAGTAGAACTGCCTTACTGTTGAGTGTGATGTTCCTTCGATCATTGTCATCATATTCCTCTTCAAGTTTTGGAATTCTCACACCATCTTCCATAGTTGTAGGAGTGTAATCTCCTCTTTCAAATACTCTCCATAGTCCATATTCAGTAGCCATGACAAAAACTTTGAACTTGGCTTTCCAGAATGAGTAGTGTTCTCCATTGAAACCAGGTGGTCTGTTGATAGAGGCTCCATCGGGAAGAATTCCTTCCATATTGATCCTTCTCGAGCTGTTAGACTCTCTTGAGAAGACCAGGCTCTGATACCAAATGAAAGAATGGACCTTGATACCCAAGAGGGGGGGGTGAATTGGGTATCTATAAAATTTTAGAGACTTGGCTCTGTTTTGGGCAAGTTAAAGCAGAGGATAAATGAAGAGAGGAGTAGAGAAGCTTTGCACGGATCAATTTATACTGGTTCGGCCTTTTCTCTGACCTACATCCAGTCCCCAAGCCTCACTTGGGATTTTCAATCCACTAACTTCACAAGACTTGATTACAATCTCTATATTCAGAGTAGTTCTCTCACTAGAACTCACTCCCCCTTACAAGATGCAATCAATACTCCCAACCACCAAGTCCCCTGACTTGTGGTTATCTCAATCAATGAATGATTACAAGAAAGACTCTCTCAAAGAGTAGATAAGATAAATACTGAAGTACAATGTATCAAAGATACAGCCTAATGAAAAGAACAACTCAGGATGATTATTTTCGAGTAGAGTAGTTGTTCATCAGTTGTGTCTGTTTGGCTTCAGTTCCTCAGTCATTTATAATTGTTTGAATCATTTGAACGTTAATAATCCACTGAAGCTTGTTCCCATTCGAAAATGTGACTGTTGTGAGTGTTCTTCCATGTGTAAAGGTACTGCAGAAGCTGATGGGTAATATTCTGTTGCTACTTTCCAGATTTGGGTGTTTGTAGCTTTTGCATTTGAATATTGGTGACCCATGACATTCTGTTTTTAGAATAATCACGTTTGGCTTTCTTCAGAGGTGATTGTACTGTCTGTAATGCCAACCTGTCATGCATTTAATCTTGTCTTGAAGGATAAGATAAAATAATCCAAGTTGCATAAAGTGTTGCTCCAATTGAATCTCTGTCTAATTCAAATTCTTTCTGTTATCTCATAAATAAACTTGTTAGAACAGATCACTTACATATATAAGAGATAGATATAATGATTAGATTCAATGGGTAATTTGAAACATGAAGAAAGAATCAAATTTGACATATCAGAGTTTAAATGCGTTTTTCTGTTCTGGAGGTCTGAACTCGAGTTCATAATGTTAGGCTCGAGTTCGGCCTTTATTCATTTTGAGAATTCGGTTCTGTCAAAATCAAACTGGAGGTTTGTGTGTAAACCTGAGGTTTGTAAGAACACGAACTCGAGTTCATTAATGATGAACTCGAGTTCTCTTTACTTAGAGAACTTCAAAAAGGGTTAACATAAAACAAACTGGAGGTTTAAGACAAGTGGGCTCGAGTTTGAAACTTTTGAAAATGGCTAATTACTCTCTGGAACTTTTGAACTGGAGTTTGAGAAGCTTGGGCTCGAGTTTAGTTCTCTCTAAAATATTCTGAAGGCTCTCGGTCAAAACTAGGCTCGAGTCTGAAGAGTTTAGGCTCCAGTTTATAGACAATGTTCTGTTTTCAAGTTTAAACAAACTTGTCCTGCCAAGGATGAACTCGAGTTCATCATGACAGGCTCGAGTTCTTTTACTTAATATCTTCTTTGAACTTTTTCAAACTTGAGGTTTGAGTAGAGGTTTAGAGTTTGTAATAGGTTTTCAAAAGTTAAAAAAAAAACTTTGTCAATGGCGAACTCGAGTTCATTAAATGGTAGGCTCGAGTTCACTCAAACTTTCAAGGATTTAATTTTGAACTTCAGGTTCAGTCTCAAGTTTGATCTTTGGTTTGACAAGTTTATGCTTTCTGTTAAACATAGGCTCGAGTTCAACAGTTATAGGCTCGAGTTCATGCGAACTTTCAAAGGTTTAATTATAAACTTCAGGTTTAGTCTCAAGTTTGAACTTTGGTTTTGCAAGTTCATGCTTTCTGTTAAATACAGGCTCGAGTTCATCACTCATAGGCTCGAGTTCTATTTTGACAGATAGAAAAATCATGAGTTTTAAACATCCTTGATTTGTCAAATCTTTCCACTATTGTTTACAATTGTCAGTGATCATCAAAACACTCTGAGAACTAACAGTTTCATTTTTTTAGAGTTTAGTTACTATTTATGAAAAATCCTATGATACAGGATGCACTTGAGCAGCAGAGCAGCCAAGGTTCGTTCATGCTGGGTACACAGATGGACATATTGTCCACGGCGATTAGGAAGCTAGATTACCTTGATGCTGTTCGAGGGGAGACAGTGGGAGTTAGCGTTGTGAAATATTTTGGATGGCGTTCACGTTGTTTGCATGACGATGACAACCCTAGTCCTCAGCTTTTAGCCAAAATTCGAGCGTCTCTCGTAGATGAGGTTATGACACAACTACGTGGTGAAATGAGGGCTATGATACAAGAGAAGGGAAATACGCAACCTATAAATCAGGAATCCCCGGCTTTCCCAAGCAGCAAAGAAAGTTTTCATGCTCCAGATGTACCTATTGGCAAACCTTCTCATCACTCTCCAGATGTACTTATTGGTGAGCCTTCTCACACTCCACAGGGGGGACAACCCTGCACTCTATATTTGGATGACCCACACCGGCGTATTGTTGCTGATAGTCTTGTTTACCAAGAACAAACCACACACCACAATATGCAAATTCCACAAGACCAATGTAGGGTGACTCTGAAAAGTGTGCGAGAGGGGGAAGAAGAGACAGCCATCCCAATTGATGATGAGGAGGTTCCCACGCTAGGCGCTGCCACCACATTGTTCATCCTTTGGCCGCATCATCTTATTCAGATGGGGACGACACCTCCAATGGTAGGAAATACATTATTGATTGACGATGAGTAGGTTCCCAATTGATTTTCATTGCTAACCCACTCATAATCTATTTATTATGTTTTCATAGCATGAACAAGCTGAGGGCAGATTTCTATACTTAGCACAGCTGCGAGAGTTCTACAAGGACATCGTCTCTATAGACTTGCAGATGCTAGCGGGCATTGTCGGTGTATAAAAGATATATCCAATATCTATTGACAATAAAGATTTGAGAGAGTTTATGCATATGGACTGTTTAGATATACAGTTTCTTCAATTTTCAATCTTGTAAGTTTTTTTTTTTACCTTTTAATTATGTCAGTATTCTTTTTTTGTTTAATATATTCAACAACATTTATCATTTTATTTCGATCATAGTGTCTGCCACGACATATATAAAAAGGCAGACCAATTGGGTTCGTGTGGATTCTTATGTCTGGCAACCACGACTTCGACTCGCAATATCTTAGCCAGGAGGGCCATTTATGTTGGTTTAACAATGGGCGACGGACAATCATCTTATTATCTAGTGCCAATACATGAAAGATACGAATTTTTTTTTGTCTATAGAAGATTTTTAAGAATAAATTGCTTTTTTTAAAAAAAAATCTTAGTTTAATATTAATATGTATATGTTGTAGTGGTCATTGGACCCTGTGTGTTGTTTGTCTTGCCAAGAACGCATGTTATTGGTTCGATTCCGTAGGTGGCAGGCCAAACGAGGATATCAAAAATAGGTTTGCCGAGTAAGTAAATTTTTGTCTAAATTGTTAGTTCTCTATGTGTTTTGATGATAATCAACAATTGTAAACATGTTTTGAAGTTTCCAAAATCTGTTAAAAACCATCTAGCAATTGCATACTCGAGTATAGGAAGCCATACTCGAATATTAGATTGATAGTGGATTGCTCAAATGCATTTTACAAGTCAATACTCAAGTATTGGAAGCACTACTCGAGTATTGAAGTTACAGAGAGCAATCAAGCTTTGAAGTTAAGTGCATACTCGAGTATGGGACTTACATACTCGAGTATAGGTCATCCAGAGAGCATCCAAATTTTTCAAACTGAGTCAATACTCAAGTATAGGAAGCTATACTCGAGTATTGGACTTACAGAGAGCAAATGCTTTTTCAACTTGAGTGCATACTCGAGTATGATACTTGCATACTCAAGTATAGGCCTTACAGAGAGCCCCCAAAATTTTTATAACAGTTGTATACTCGAGTACAGGTTTTACATACTTAAGTATTGGGCTCTTAAACTGTTTTCAACTTAACACCTGATCTTGCATACTCAAGTATTAATTTGTATACTCAAGTATTGACATGGTATAACTTCACACTTTTTGAAAATTGAGCTGTATACTCAAGTATAGGAATGCTTACTAGAGTATTGGCCATACAGAGAGGTTATCCATTTTGTCAATGACTTGCATACTCAAGTATGGAAATGAATACTCAAGTATTGACACTTTTGAACTTAAAGTTTTTCACACAAACAGTTGCATACTCGAGTATAGTACTAACATACTCGAGTATGGACCTTGATTTTCAAAGCTCAAGTCACAATGGTTTGCCTCTGGAAGCTATATACTCGAGTATCACTTTGGATACTCCAGTATTGACACTAGTACACAGTGACATACTCGAGTATAGAGGAACATACTCAAGTATCCAACGGTAAAAACTGATTTTCAAATCACACGAATTTGAGAAACACTCTTGCTTTCCTCTATCATTCACTTATTTTCCCAGCTATGTTTAACTAGTTTGTTGAGTGAATTTCAGTTAACATAGATGAAGATTATTGAAGGTCAAAGCCAAAAAGCAAAAAGTGCTCTAAAGCATTAAATGCACTTCAGTAAATTAACCTCCTTTTGATTAATCCACCTGAACACGCCTTCTCAACGGTAAAGAAGGATTTCTACAACAAGTAAACTCTTCTCCAACGGGCAAACCTCCAGAGAGCCACCTCAGATTAATCAGACACCTGGATTAGTTGGAGATTAGAGAGAGAAGCAAACCAAACTTAATGCTAATCACCTACAACGGTTGGATTCATCATACAACGGTTAATTAATACTCTCTAAGTATAAATAGAGTGCATTGAAGTCTTCTCAACAACTTTGCAGAACTGAGAGCGAAATTCATTAAGTGTTCATTCAATACTCTTAGTTTTCATCTGTAAAAAGTATCTTTTGATACAAGCACTTCAGTGTTTATCTTATCTACTCTTTGAGAGAGTCATTTTTGTAATCATTCATTGATTGTAAAGAACCACAAGTCAGGGGACTTGGTGGTTGGGATAATTGATTGCAACTTGTAAGGGGGAGTGAGTTCTAGAGAGAGAACTACTCTTGAGTACAGAGTTTGTAATCAGTTGAAAGTTATAGTGGATTGAAAATCCCAAGTGAGGCTTGGGGACTGGATGTAGGTCAAGGATAAGACCGAACCAGGATAAATCATCTTGTGTAAGCTTTCTCTTCCCTCCATCTCTGTTATACTCTGTTCTTACTTGTCCAAAATAAAGCAAATCGTTCAAATTTTTAAAGATACCCAATTCACCCCCCTCTTGGGTATCAAGCTCCATTTACATAAATCATCGATTCTTCTTTTAAATGAATTGTTTTCATGTCTGTCAATTTCCATTTTAATGATAGGGGTCATAGGACGTATAGACAGCTTGCTGGAGCACGAGAGCAGGGTGGACCGAAGTGGTTTTATCCAAAGGTAAGTAGTTTCAATTCAAGTTATTTCATTGACACAATAGCTTTCGATATGCCTTTATTCTTTTTAACAATTTGCTTTTGATTTATAGTGCCATCAACAACCAGGGAACACCGAGTGCGGATACTACGTTATCATTTGGATGTAATCTATCGTTTCCACCGGACGTACTACAGGCTTTTAAAATGTACGTAGTGCTCAGTGATCCTCAAATGATGATATTTTTTGTTGTGGTACTTGAGTTGTTAATTATTTTATTCACTTTATTGGTTTATCTTATACCTTGTTTTCCAATTTACAGTTTTTTGGTACTGAGGATCCGTACTCACAGGATGACATCGATTCGGTTCGAGACATGTTGGCTAGACATCTTCTTGAACACATAGGTATATAAAGCTTACTTCGCACTTTTTGGTTGGATCAGGTGATCAATCTGTTTTAGGTAAATCTTTTGATAGATGAATGCTTCTTGAGATTCTTCTGGAACTGTGATGTGACATTTACATTGTAAATGGAGCTAAATACCCAAGAGGGGGTGAATTGGGTATTAACAAATTTTTGGTAAGTGCTCTGTTTTTAAATAATGAAAACAGGGGTTAACAGAGAAAGGGAAGAGATAGCTGGACACAAGGATTTATACTGGTTTGGTCCTAACAACTTGACCTACATCCAGTCCCCAGACTCTCTGGGATTTTCCACTATATCAATGATTACACACTTTGCATTTAAGAAGTGATTCTCTCACTAGAACTCACTCCCCCTTACAAATTGTAATCAATGAACCCAACCACCAAGTCCGCTGACTTGTGGTTCTTTACAATAAATGATTAACAATCAAAGAAAACTCTCTCTAAGAGTAGATGATGATAAACACTAAAGCTTATGTTGTCAAGAGACAAAATACAAGTGAAAACAGAAAGGTAGTTGAAGAACTTGAATGCTTATATGTTTTCAGATGTTGTAGTTGTTGTAGAGACTTGAATGCAGTCCTATTTATACTCAGGAAGTATTAATTGACTGTTGCATCTTCAATATTACCGTTGAGAGAAGTCTTTAGGTGATTAGCAAGTGTTTTAGGCATCTTCTCTCTCTAAACTTAGCTTAATCCAGCTGGCCAAGTAGTCTGACTTGTTCTTCTGCAAATCAATCCGTTGGAGATGAGGTTGCTTGTTGTAGAAAATATTCTTTAATGCTTTGCAACCGTGTGCAGAGGAATTAGCCAAGTTTATGCAACTTTCTGAGCAGTGCATTTAATGAACTGAATCACTTTTTGCTTTTCACTTTATCCTTCAATAATCATTCTTTAAATCATTTGAAACTCACTAACAAAGTGGTTAAACATAGCTAAGAATATAGAAGAATGATAAAATGAAGTATTAAGATCAAATAAGAGAGTTTCACAAATTCGTCAGATTTGATTTTCAAGTTTAACGTTTGATACTCGAGTATGTTCATCAATACTCGAGTTTGTCACTGTGCACTTAACTCAATACTTGAGTATCCATCTTAATACTTGAGTATTCATCTTCCAGAGAGGCATCATCAAGACTTGAACTTTGGACCTTAATGTTAAAATAAGGACAATACTCGAGTATACAAATCCATACTCGAGTTTTGAGCTTTTGGTAAGAAAATAAGTTTAAGTTCAAAAAACTCAATACTTGAGTATTGTTCCCAATACTTGAGTTTCCAATTTATTGACAAAAGGAAAAGCTCTCTATATGCCCAATACTTGAGTTTCCAACTCAAAACTCGAGTATGCATTCATTTAAAAACTTTGTGGAGTGTCAATACTTGAGTTTTCAAATGAATACTTGAGTATTCAAGGAATTTTGAAAAACTTTGATAAAACGATGTCAAGTCAATACTTGAGTTTTCAAATAAGTACTTGAGTATTCATAAACAAATGTTAAGTATGAAATCTTTGTGAAAATCCAATACTCGAGTATGCAAAACCAATACTCGAGTTTTCATAAGGAAAATTCAATTGAATACTTGAGTATTGAGAACTTAAGTCAATGTTGACATTGTCTCTGTGTGCTCAATACTCGAGTATCCATATCAATACTCGAGTTTGTCTCAGGGTGAAAACTTAGAGTGCTCTCTGTAAGTTCAATACTCAAGTATTGTGTTCAATACTTGAGTATTGCTTTGTAAAATGTGAAAGTGGAGCCTAAATAACCAAGAGGGGGGGTGAATTGGGTATTCTTAAAATTTTTGTCAAATCCCCTGTTTTATGATACTAAAAACAGAGATGCACAGAGTAAGGGAAGAAAAGCTTGGACACAAAGATTTATACTAGTTCGGTCTCAACAACTTGACCTACATCCAGTCCCCAGACTCTCTGGGATTTTCCACTATCACAATGATTACACACTCTGCACTCAAGAGTAATTCTCTCACTAGAACTTACTCCCCCTTACAAGTTGTAATCAAAGAACCTAACCACCAAGTCCCCTGACTTGTGGTTCTTTACAATAAATGATTGACAATCAAAGAAAACTCTCTCTAAGAGTAGATGATGATAAACACTAAAGCTTATAATGTCAAAAGAAAAAATACAAGTGAAAACTCAAAGGTAGTTGAAGAACTTGAATGCTTGTGCGTTTTCAGATGTTGTTGTTGTTGAAGAGACTTGAATGCTGTCCTATATATACTTAGGAAGCATTAATTGACTGTTGCATCTTCAATATTACCGTTGAGAGAACTCTTCAGGTGATTAGCAAATGTTTAGGGCATCTTCTCTCTCTAAACTTAGCTTAATCCAGCTAACCAAGTAATCTGACTTGTTCTTCTGCAAATTAATCCGTTGGAGATGAGGTTGCTTGTTGTAGAAAACATTCTTTAATGCTTTGCAACCGTGTACAGAAGAATTAGCCAAGTTTATGTAACTTTCTGACCACTGCATTTAATGAACTGAACCACTTTTTGCTTTTTACTTTATCCTTCAATAATCATTCGTTAAATCATCTGAAACTCATTAGCAAAATGGTTAAACATAGCTAAGAATATATAAGAATGATAAATGGAAGTATTAAAGATCAAATGAGAAAGTTTCACAAATTCGTCAGATTTGATTTTCAAGTTCAGCGCTCAATACTCGAGTATGTTCATCAACACTCGAGTTTGTTACTATGCACTTAACTCAATACTTGAGTATCCATCTTGATACTTGAGTATTCATCATCCAGAGAGAAATCATCGTGATGTGAACTTTGGACCTTAAGGACAATACTCGAGTATTCAAATCAATACTCGAGTTTTGAACTTTTGGTAAGAAAGTGAATTTAAGTTCAAAACCTCAATACTTGAGTATTGCTTTCAATACTTGAGTATTCAAGTCATTGACAGGAGGAAAAGCTCTCTGTATGCCCAATACTCGAGTTTCCAAATCAATACTCGAGTATGCATTCATTTGAAAAATTTTGTAGAGTTTTTCATGTCAATACTTGAGTTTTCAAATGAATACTTGAGTATTCATAAACAGATGTTAAATAAAAAAATAAACTTTGTGAAAGTCCAATACTCGAGTATGTAAAACCAATACTCAAGTTTTCATAAGGTGTAAAACTTTGATGACTCTGTATAACCAATACTCGAGTATTCCATTGAATACTTGAGTATTGAAAACTTAACACAGTGTTGAAATTCTCTCTGTGAGTTCAATACTCGAGTATTCATATCAATACTTGAGTATTGTCTCAGGATGAAAACTTGGAGTGCTCTCTGTAAGTTCAATGCTCAAGTATGGCATCAAATACTTGAGTATTGCTTTGTGAAAAAGGATTTGAGCAACTCTCTATCAAGTCAATACTCGAGTATTCATATCAATACTCGAGTTTCCCTTTGACAGTAAGTTTTTACCAAAGACAGAAATCCCAAGTGAGTTTACAATTGTTGATTATCATCAAAACACATAGAGAACTAACAAAATGGATTTGAGCAACTTCTCTGTCAAGTCAATACTCGAGTATTCAGAACAATACTCGAGTTTGTCTTTGACAATAAGTTTTTACCAAAGACAAAACTTTAAGATGTTTACAATTGTTGATTGTCATCAAAAACACATAGGAAACTAACATACATTGCATGAGATTCTTCTGGAATTGTGATGGTGTCATTTATGTTGTAGTGGACATTTCTTTGCTTTTTTTGGATTGATGACATTCCTTTGTTGGTTCGCATTGGGCTCATGTTGGGCTGTTTAATTGGCCTAATTAGTTTATGAATGTTTTCATTTTGAGCATTGTCTCGGCTTGTTTCGCTCTAAAGATGTATAATCAATTTTGTCAACTTCATCTTTTAGGAGCTGTGGCATGTGGCATTCTTCTGGGGTTTTGTACTATCTCATAACATCAGAATCAGGTGGGGTGACAGAACAAATTATGCACTAGGTTCCTATGCAACTGTTGCTGGAAGGAAGATACACAGAGGCCCTTATTTTGTGTGCTGTTCAACTTCTATGTCACTGAGTTTAGTCCCTATTTGTGTTTTAGAAGTGTGTACAACATGGCTCAATTATTTCCTCATGGATTGTGGTGCATCTAAGATAAACCAGGCATAGAGTGTTATTTTATTTTGATTATAAGTTGGACTTGGATGAAAAATTCAATCTAAGGGGCCTTGCGCTTGGGAATGAATTACTTGTTAATGTGAATATTAGGGTGATTGTCAATATGAATAGGCAAGTCAGTACTTGTTAGGGTGACTGTCAATGTGAATAGGCAAGTCATTGGGTTGATCAAAGTAGCTCAAACTCAATGTAAATTTAGAGAAAAAAGGTTAAATGTTAATTGAATATATGTGTATAGAGTTGTTGTGCTAACTAAGCTTCGATTGTCATACTGAATCTCGGAAGCTTGTAATGTTTTATTCTCCAAAGTGGGTTGGATGAGTTCTTTATACTTGTCAAGTTTATTAATAAGTAATCAAACCTTATGTTTCTATGTCTAAATTGAGAGGGAGATTTGAAGCTTGTTGGGTTTGCTAGTTATGGATATTATTAACTTGACTTGAACTATATTTTGAGCAATGTCTGAGCTTGTATGGCTGAAATCTATGACTTCTGATTATATATTTCAGTTTTGCAGCAAATTGGCCAAATATACAGCAAACATTTTTTTTTTAAAAAAAAGAAAACTAATATAAGGCGTCCTGAAACTAAGATCAGGACGCCTTAAATGTGATATGAGGCATCCTGAAAGCTTAATTCTGGACGCCTCATTATATGACAATTGTATGAGGCAACCTAAATATAATTCAGGTCACCAAATATGACAAAAACCACGACACCCTCCCAGACGTCCCTCTAAAAAGGGACGTTAATTGGGTCTTATTTAGGTCGTTTTTTAGGTATTTTGTAGTAGTGTCCATGACAGACAACTAAGCCTTGAGCATTTAAAGCCTAACATGGTAATATATAGTCATTGTGCAAGCCCAGACATCAACTTATTAAATCTCTTAACCCAAATCTATTATTATAAAATCATAGAAGTAGGGGCTCCACCTAATAATAACAATACATATTTATCGAATATCTCAAACAAACACCAAAACCAATGGTTTCCAAAACCCTAGTTCAAAATATTTGGGTTATATAGAATTATCAAAGAATAATCAAATCGTTCCTACAACTAAGCTCATCTTTTACAACTTCCCTACATCCTTACTCAGATCTCATCCATATGTGTGTGTGTGTGTTACAACTAAGCTCACCTCATACAACTTCCCTCTGTGTGTGTGTGCGCAACTCACAATAATTTATATATATTTTTCCTTTACATAAATCTATTCACAAACTAGTTTTTGATTCGACTACCAAAACCCTCAGCCAAAAAGATTCCAAAAAAATTGAACATTATAATTCATTTTTCAAATATTGTTCATTAGAAATTTCATAAAAAACATATCTCAACTTTATTACAAAAATGATTATACAAAAGTTTTATCATATTCAAATCATAAATCCCATATATAACATGTTAAGCAAATGATTGATGCACGGAACATCCTTATTACCCCTTATCACTCTTATAAATGATGATTGGAGCCATAGCTATTTATCCATTAAAATGGATTACACATGATTCTAAATCATGAGATGTCAACCAGCCAAGGTCCCTAACTTGTCATTATTAGACTATGACTCCTCTCCTTTTGATGAAACCAAGGAGGTGTCACTGTGCACCGAACCTACTGTAATTCCTGGTTAAAGGAAAACATTGGAGATGAGGCCCTGAGAATGACCACTTACTGTGCACTGAGTAGTGGTGGTATTTACTTGCAGATAAAGTATATAATTAACAATATTAAGCAGGCAATGAAAAGGAGTGGTTGGAGAGAGTGAGGGACCAACACTGATATTAGTGCAGCAGCATAAGCTAAACATCCTCAGAGAAAAGCTATCTTGGTAGAGCAGTTCAAGGAAGCGATATTAGTTGGGGGTGTAAATTTGCAATTTGATATGATATCCAAATGCAAAGCAATAGAAAAAAGAGCATACAGTAAAAATCCAAATGCTCACAGGGCCTTCGTCTAAAGGTAGGAGTATAAAAGAGCATTCAGAAGTCACTTCATAGGTGCTTTTCCTTACTTCCTAATAAAACAAATATCTAAAAAATGTTAATATAGGATGAGATTTTTCGTCTAAGTAACTATTGAAAAAGCATTTAGAACTCTATAGGTGACAAAATGCATGAGTTGATTACATATATATTTATATATACCATAATTCCTCATACAAAATTAATCAATGATTTGGGGAAGTGTCGTATTCGTCCCTATCATTAAAATTTGAAACGCAAACAGAGCATGCCAAGGAATTGAGCTGCACATTTATCATCAAACTAATTAGAAGTGTACGAACAAAAAATTATTCTAATAAGTATCTGAGCCATATTTAAAAGCCATATTTAAAATACACACAAATAAGGAAAAATCCAAATTCGAATTAATTGAAATATCAAAATTCAAATTAAGGCATAACATTTTAACAAATTCATAATCAAGTCAAGAAAAGTAATTTGAGATTTACAAATGTTGTTAAATGATCATAATGCCCCTCAATAGTTTAAATGTATAAAATAAAAGAGACATAATAATTTTGGAGATGGTTTAAAATGTAAAAATATTTTTGAACTTCAATATCTTTTGTGGGATCTCTTGATTATAAAATTTTGAATTGTATTTGTTTCTTTCTAAAATTAGATTGCCTATGTGTTATATATGGATTTTTTTCTCAAAAACTTTTAAATATACCATTGGAAGATGTGCCCACATTTACGGTCAAATATTGCTTTAAACAGAGTTACCTCAAATAGGAGAGCGGATTGCCTCAGAAGCTAGGCGCTCAGTATCCCTCTTAGAAGCTAGATCTCAACCTTTCATCTCCCATCATCAAATCCTGACCGTCCATTTTAATACCTTAAAACAAGTTTAGAGCCCAGGAAAACTATTTTAGAATCTTAAAAAAATATCTTAAAGTATATTTTTAGTACTCGTCAATACCCTAAAATATTTTTTGAAGATCCTAAAATTATTTTAGAATCTTCAAAAAAATATTTTAGGATACTGAATGGTACTAAAAAAAATACTTCATGATCTATAAAAATTATTTTAGGATACTGAATGGTACTAAAAAAAAGATACTTCATGATCTATAAAAATATTTTAAGATCTTCAAAAAATATTTTAGAGTACTAACGGGTACTAAAAATATATTTCAAGATATTTTTTAAGATCGTAAAATAATTTTTTAAGGCTCTAAATTTATTTTAAGGTATTAAAATGGATGGTCAAGATTTGATGATGGGAGATGAAGGGCTGAGATCTGCTTCTAAGAGATACTGAGCGCCTCGCTTCTGAGGCAATCCACTCCCCTCAAATAGGAGGGCACATGTATTTTTTTTAAGAAAAAACTAATAATAAAAATTTGAAGGAAACAAATTTAACCATTATAAATATTTACTGGTACCAAAGTTCTATCAAAATTTTGGAGCGTATATATTATATGGTTTTGAAACATGTCTAAGTTTAAATAATCTTATTAATAAATTTCCCAAAACTCTATTAATTAAGACAATTATAATTTTCATGAAAACTCATCCTAAATTTTTTTAAAATTTGGGAAATTAAATGTAATTTTATCAGTTGGATAATTGACATGTTATGAAGCAAAGTTGCATTCTTGAGCATGTGGATAAAGAATTGTCGCGATTTATGTGATAAAATCATAAAAATACTTAACTTTAATTTCTTTACGGTCCTCATGTGACGACAAGAAGATAAAACTATTTAAAGGGGTCATCCCAATTAAATTTAGATGAAATAGTCCAAACCAAATTAAGGCTTATATTCACCATCAATTTTTTAATTATAAAAGGGCATTTGGGTCTCTAATTTTAACAATATTTAGCAATACCTAATTAGGCCAATTAGCCTTATTAAGAAATTATTAACAAATGTAAGCCTGAATTTATATTCTATGTATTTCAGCAATTTAATTAGATATTTAAAAAAATTAAATACGAGTTGTAAATGAAACCTTGATAGCGTATATATTAAATCTATTACTTGTCAATTGATTATTCCTTTATGTTAAAAGATAAATATAATTTGATTGTCTCAAACCTGAGGTGCTATGTGTATATATATATATATATGAGTGCAGTGGCGGAACCAGACAATTATTTGAGCCCGGGCCAAAAAATAAACATATTGAACTATTTACTAAATAATATACCATAACATTAAAAATACAAATAAATAATAATTGACAATTATAAATTAAAAGATAACATAGTAAATAAAAATTCTATGATGTTTAGAAGGTGACTCATTAGAAAATGCATCACTTTCAGAAATTATTTTCTTAGAAATATCACTTTCTGAAGTTATTTTCTTCTTAAAGAACACATATGTGCTTTTCTATTTATCCTTACTTATCTTTTTCAAACTACAAAAATTTGGTGACCCAGAATATATATTGATATCATTGTTAATTAGTATCTTGTGTCACTAAACATTAATTCTTATAGTACTACTCAATTCACAAAATTAACACTTAAATGCATATCTCACTTACCTCAAAACAAAGTAATTGGAGAAAATAAAAGAAATATAATATGAACCCAAAAAATATTTCAAAAAAAAATACAAAATTGATTCAATTTCAGCTAAGCAAATAACCTATTATAATCTATTTTTTAAAGAGAAATTCATTATAAAATCATAAGACAAACAAATAATAAATCTAAACCGATTAAAATTAGCCATTAATCAACTTCTACATATATAGTCTTCTATTGTCAAAACTCACAATTCTCCCGAAATCATAACCATAAAATTTTCACTAATCACACAATATTACCCTCATTAAAAAGATAAAAATACGTAGAATAACTTTTACAAAAGGAGTAGGGTGAAAAGAAGTGATTTTAAATACCTATTTAGTCTTTAAAATGAAATGAACAGCACCATATATAAGATGATACTAATATTTTCAATAGGTATCTCAAACAAAAATTTTACTATCCTCTCACATTCCAAAAAAAGAGTATGATTATAGAAAAAATAAGACATTAGCTGGGGCCAAATTAGTGGCCAAAATAAAATATTATATAACACATATATAAAAATACATAAGATAAGAAAAGACCAGCTGGGGCCTTGGCCATAACGTGGCTCCGCCACTGTGTGAGTGGGAGGTGCTATTAGTGGAGATGATGGATGATGGATATGCGGATTCATGTGTAAACTCACAACAATTCTACCAATAATAGCAGAAATCATTACGAGCATTCAAGGTCTTCAAATATGTTGGAATAAGGGATACAAAAATGTTATTGTACTATCAGATTGTGTTGTGCTTTGACTAAGGGTTATGATTATTCTCACCATTTTAGAGACATCATAGTTGATGCTAAGTTGTCGCTATCAAAAGACTTGCATGTTTTACTTAGTCATATTCTTAGGGAACAAAATGGTTTGGCGGATCACTTGATTAAGCTAGCTCATAATATTGTAGGAAACTTTTGTTTCCTTGATCACTCACCGCCTTTGTTCCAGGAGGCGGTAGTTGATGAAGAATAATAGTTTGTAGTTTTTCCTTGTTTGTAGTTGCTCTCTTGAGTTATTAATGAATTTCAGTTTTCATTAAAAAGAGAGAGAGAGAGAAACACGCGTGTGTATATTGCTCAATATGCGTATTGTGTGTGTGTGGGTGTGTGTTTGTATCTAAAATTAAAAGTGTTGTTTCAAGGCTTTAACAGAGAGATTTATTTTCCAGTTTATACAAGCCAGCCATCAAAGCATCAAAACTTTGGATTTGGAAGAACCATCCGAAAAAATCCCGGGATCATCCAAATAACATCATCTTTGTACAGAAAAATGAGGTCAAAGAAAAAAAAAATCTGTGTGCAAAAACATGCTTCTAGTTAGAATCTATTCAAATTGAAATTATACATATCTTGTGACATCGTGAGTAAAATTAAATCCTCAGAAATGATAAAATATAAATGAATAAACAAACATGTCAATTATGAGAATTAAATTATGGATGAATTAACATACTAGACAGTATGTGTAATTAATTAAAATGATGCATTTGATGCATCTAATATGCTTATTGCCCCAGAATTAGTAATACTAATGTAATATTTGACAAAACAGGGGAGATGTCAGATCCAAGCCCGATTCAGTTTGAAGGAAAACAGGGGAGGATAACAGAGGAGATACACAACTTATATTGAAAACAAAAAGCTTCCTTTTATATTCTTGCAGGGACAGTGGTGCTATATAATTACATGATATGTATGTATGATCTAGAGACACACTCATTTGACGACCAAGACTATGAGACACACAATCCAGAATTTTATCTAATTTGCATGCATTTGACAGCTCCGAAAGGCAAATTTGATAATATATATGAAGATGAAATGATAAATAATATATATAGGGTTAAGGTGTAAAAATATAAATGTGCTTTGGTCAAAGAAGTGCTCAGTAACAATTGTTTTTTTTAGGTGCAAAAGTGACTATGTGGTTACAAAGTAGGAACAAAAGTCACAGAAACTGTTAGAGGGTAGGATATTGACTGTTAAGTTAGAAGGTTTGACTAAAATTAATGACATGGACGCTAATTAGGACTATGTAGCAGACAAGTGGAACCTAAATAGATGAGTCATTGATGACTGGGAAAAATGTAATTTATATATCTGGAGAAAATATAATTTATTTATCTTTTTCATAGTCAGGATCATGGTAGTCAAAATCGCGCTTTAAACGTAAAAAACGTCGTTTTTACGTTTTATTTTGGGTTAAACGCGTTTCGTTGTGGAAAAAACGGTTTCAAAGTAAAAACGTAAAAAACGCTGCGATAAAATGTAAAAACGTAAAAACACTGTGTTTTTACAAAAAACGCAGAGTTTACTAAGGGACTTAAGTGAAAGTTTTAAAAGTTTTGGAGATGGACTAAAGTGAGAATTTTCAAACTATTTTGGGGCAAAACTGAAATTTCAAAAATATCTGGGTCCTTTTCTGTAATTAATAAATAAAGATCATTTTACCCCTAATTATACTTAATTAAATACAAATGTTCCTAACTCAACTTAGTATTTAATCATACAATAATGTCCCAGAAAATGCATTAAAAATCCCAATTTAATTATGTAAAATCATATAAAAAATATGGTTTGATCAATGACAATGTTGGACATTTTGATTGATATTGCATTAATCAATATATGTGTGTAAAACACCCTCTCTTGTACGAGACATTTACCTAACTATTATCAGAGTATAAGCGCACAGGCATCGAACAGTTTGGACGACTTCAATGCGGAATAAAATTTTCATAAAATAACTTAGTTTGAAAACATTGAAAATACGAGGATGAATTCTTCGCGAGCGATGTCTATCCCATAGGGAGAATCTACAGTAATCCAAAATATTAAGATAAGAGATAAACGTTTAAACTAATAGTCCTAAATGATAGAAGATAAGCTTCTACACTAATCCTTACTGATGCGCATTTCCCTTCATGCCCGATCCACTTCCTGTTTCCTTAATACGGTCTGGAGTTCAAATGATTGAACCCCAGGGATAACAGTTAATCTCATGAACAAATATGAAGCATAAATGACAATTAGCACATGTTGAACATAGAAACAATTACAAGTAAACAAGTCACACCGTAACCGCAGTTAACGGCCAAGGACCGCAACTCTTATTAGGACACGCAGCCCTATGAGACCGCAGCCTCAATTCCATAGCTAGGAAATAAATATGTAAAGCATCTAGCAAACATGATCAGCTAATACATGAACACATACATATATGCTAACAAGATTATAGTTACCCACCTCGAGCTTGAATCCTTAAATTTCTATTTGGTAAGTGTTGGGATTGGTCGAAGCGTCTATGAAATCCTATAAACGTTTATCATTGTTATTAGCCACTTAATTGCGTCGCAACGTAATTAGCTACACTAACTAATTTTTAAAGGATCTAAAATGAATTAATCCCTAAAAATTCCCTTACTAATAATACCCTCTTTAATTATCATTAATTAATAATAACACTATTTTGTTTATTATTAATTAATAGCTCTCTTAGTTATTTATTCCTTTTCTTTAATAATAATACCCTTTTTAATTATCATTAATTAATAATATCACTCTTTTATTTATTATTAATTAATAATTTCCTTTAATATTTATTTTCCCTTTATATATTATTTTGCTTTATTTATTATTATTATTATTATTATTATTATTATTATTATTATTATTATTTTACACCATCATTTATTTATTTACTTATTATTATTATTATTATTTTCTTTACAATTAATTTAAACCCCAGAGGACTTTTCCCAGAGTTAAAGCATGATCTCAAACACGTTAATTAAGAGTTTGACAAATTAAACACTAACCCACGGCAACACATAAAATATATCTATATGTGTGTTGGTTTAAATACATGTATATATGGGGGTGTGCAACGAAATAAGCTTCTCAATAATTTTCCAACGATATACATATATATACATGACCATTCTTATGATAGCAAAAGTCTATGTAGGAATTATATCAGCAAGTGTGTGAATCTAGTATCCTATATATATATACATGAAAATGCAACGAAGGTATTTATGTTTTATGACAGCAAATGTATTTGTTTCAAATCAGCATAACTTCTCATTTCTTTTTATAGGGTTTTTTACCAACATAATACAAAATTTTAAAAAAAAAAACAGAATACTCCCTGTCAGAAACAAATTACCGATATAATGTGGTCAATGGCGTGCGTTGATGCACGCCATTGATCCTGTGAATTATTGCACGCCATCTGGAAGTGGCGTGTGGTTCAACACGCAACCATTGCAGGTGGCGTTTTTCCACGCACGCCACCTACAGGTGGCGTGCTCCCATGGACGCCACCACTGGTGGCATGCTGACTTGGACATGTGGCGTGCTGCCACGCACGCCACAAGTCCTACATGCTGGTCAGGAATCCTGACTGGATTCCTGACTCCCCCCTCCCCCTTTTTCCCCGACCCCCACCCCCTTCCCTTTATGTCTCCACGCCCTGTCCCCCCAGCTGACACTGCCCTCCTCCAACCGACACTCCTCCCCCAAACACTCGTGACCCCCCACCCGTCAACCCACCAGCCTCCTTTCCTCTCCTATTTATCTCTCTCTCACAACTCCTTCTTCTTTGTGACTCCGTTCCCTCATTCACTCCTTCTTATCATTCACGCATTCCCTTATCTGCAAAACTCCCTCCATCGTTCATCTCCCTTACTTTGTCTCTTCATTTCTTTTTTTTGTGAAAAATGAACCAAATTCGTTCATTTATATATTATAATGGTTCTAAAAATATTGTTGCAGACGGATTGAGGTTTGAAGGTGAAAAAAAAAAAGCAATGTATATTATTCGAGGCATGTCCGCAAAAGAATTATATCAAAAGATCCGTCAAAAGTTAAAGCTGCAACAAAATCAGGCAATATCAAAGGTAACAAGTAGGGTGCCTTATGGAGACCACTATGCGGGTTTTGAGATATCTGATGATGAGGATGTGGATGTTTTTTTTCAAACATTCAAGGAAAGCTCAGGGTCCCAATTTGCTGAGTTGTATGTGGATATTGAGACATTAGAGGAGGAGGGTGTACCAACACAATCAACCGTTGTACATGGAGAAGAAAATGACTATATGCTAGATGAAGAACCTGAAAATGAGGAAGAGGAAGAAGATGAAGACACATTACTGTCTAGTAACCATGATCAGAATGATAGTGATACAGACGACGAAGATCATCATAATCCCATGTCACAACAGACTGGTATGTTATCATTAGGCTGGTTACGGATTTGTATTATTACTTTAAATTATTTTTTATTAGTTACCATGTTTTCACATAAACTGTATTATGTGGGAATATACAGATGTTACTCCGTTTTGGAACGACATTCCGCATTATGAGGCTGTTCATGAAGATTACCCGCATGAGGATATATTGGATGCAGAAGGCTTGGGCCGGCGTCCGTGGGCAAGAGGAGATGCACTATATCTGAAACAAGAGTTTGGGACCAAGAATGATGTCCAAGCCGCAATAAAACATTATTGCATGAAGGAACATCATGAAGCTCAAGTGGTTGAGAGTACTACAGTCCTGTACACAATGAGATGTCGGAATCATGTACAAGGTTGTGATTGGAGAGTAAGAGCAATTAAACCAAAACATGGCAACACTTGGGTGGTAACTAAATGGGTTGGAAATCGTAGTTGTGTGAGCCAGGTTCTCTCCCAAGATCACAAACAACTTGATTCGGATTTTATTTCTGAGGCCATATTAGGTATGATACACAATACCTAATCGTAGTTGTGAATTTATTTGTGTGTGTCATCGAACATAGATAACATTCCTAACGTGTAATTTTGGCGAATTGTCTTGCAGACATGGTCAAGGAAACACCTTCAGTCCCTATGGCCCTGATACAAGAAAGGGTGACTGGAAGCTTTGGGTATAATGTTTCTTACAGGAAGGCATGGAAGGCAAAACAAAAGGCAATTGCTAAGATTTACGATGATTGGGATGAGTCATATGCGTTCCTGCCTAGATGGTTCGAGCACATGTTGAAATTTTCCCCGGGATCTGTTTATCATATTCAACATGGACCATATACTGTTGATCGACAGGTTGTTGATGGGATTCGAGTTTTTCAACGTACGTTTTGGACATTCAGTCAATGTCGTGAGGCGTTCCAATGGTGCAAACCAGTCATACAAGTGGACGGTACGCACCTATACGGTAAGTATAAGGGGACATTATTAATTGCAACCGGCCAAGATGGAAATAATGAGATCCTTCCGATAGCATTTGCAATTGTGGAAAGTGAAACCAAGGAAGCATGGGAGTATTTTTTGTATTTCATACGAATGCATGTTACAAACAAGGTTGGTCTATGTCTTATTTCTGATCGTCATAAGAGCATAATATCAGCAGTCGACAATGAGATGATTGGTTGGTAGCATCCTAATGCGTACCATGTATTTTGCATTCGTCACGTTGCGAGCAATTTTAATACTCGCTTCAAGGACAAGGAGTTGAAGAAAAGGTTAATGAGATTAGGTAATATACTCCAACTGATGTGCCCTGATGTTCATTATTTTGATTCCATACACCTTATAATGCTGTGTATTTCTGTCTTTTTTACAGGATACGAACCAAACAAAATAACCTTCGGTGCTTTGTATGCTGAATTCTGCAGTTACAGCCGTGAAGCGGCAGCATGGCTTGAAAGAATTCCAAAAGAGAAATGGTGTAGGAGTTATGATGAAGATGGACGAAGATACGGTCACATGACAACCAATTTGTCTGAATCAATCAATAAGGTTTTTAGAGGGGCGAGGAACATGCCTATAGCTGCGTTAGTGAAATGCACCTACAGTCGGCTTGTTCGTTATTGGGTAAAAAGGGGTCTCAAAGCACAAAATGATGCCATATTCGGAAAGTATTTTATGAGTGTTATTGGAGAGGCTATGGCAAAGAATGGAGAGCGTGCTACATTGATGCGTGTTCGGGAGTTTGATGTGGCAAGTACAATGTTTGAAGTTGACGATCATGAGGATACATACTCGATGAACTTGAGCCAGGGGAAATGCCAGTGTGGCAAGTTTCAGGCATTCAAATTCCCTTGTAGACATGTATTTGCTACATGTGCGGCGGTATCCCATAATGCGTACCAGTACATGGATCCAGTATTCTCCATCTACAATATTATGCATGTTTACTCCACACCATTTCAGCCGATCGGTAGCCAACAAGGAATACCATCCTCGTCCGTACCAAAGATTATCCCCGACGTCTCAAAATTGCGTGGTATGGGTCGCCCTAAATCTACACGCATTCGTAATGAAATGGACGAGGAGGAGGTCCAACCTAGCTCCAGTCGAATTAGATGTAGGATATGTAAACAGTTCGGAGATAATAGGCGTTCATGTCCTACGACACGATCAGCTAATTAACCTTTATGTTCTCATAATTTTATTTTATGTATATTATACTTATGTGTTTCTGTTGTGTACATCGTTTTCAATTAGATTTTTCTCAGTGAGGTTCAAGAACATCATCATTTTATATCTTAGGTAATATAACATAATTATAACGAAATATGCCATAGTGTTGACAACTAAAGAAAAATGACGTAATACAGTAACCCGTGGGAATATGACCTAATATAGTAGTAATCCATGTAAGTATGACATAATACAGTAATCCAGGTAAATATAACATAATACAGTAATCCAAGTAAATATGACATAATACATAACAATGAACACCATCAGGGAGGAGTATATTCAGGCCACCACCTTAAACGCGCATCCCGCTGAGGGTTCCTACGGATGCCATCAGGTGGGCGATAATTGAAACCTTCTACTGCTGCCCGTAAAAAGTCATCAGACTGGTCATCTCTGTCATTGCCCGTGTGGTCTCCTGTCTGGTATGGGCTACTACTAGATCCGGCCTCGGTACAACCCTGTCCACGGTGGGACGAACAGAAGGCAGCAAATCCACCCTGTGCTGACTGAAAAGAACTGAACGAAGGAAGGCCAGGAACGCCATATGCAGGCTGAGATGCACAAAAACCCTGTCCAGGCTGGTAAGGGGGCACCGAAGGAAAGACAGTCTGGGAAGTATTAGAAGGCCATTGAAACGAGGACGGGACCTGTGTCTCTGGAGCGTACATTGTCTCTGGCTGTGGGTAAGTCAGGATTGGTGCATGTACCTGAGGATTGACCGCTGGTGGCATGCCCTCTAGGTACCACGGGACCGCAGTATAGGTCATATTTGGCCATATAGGAGGTCTATATATACCTCCACCCCGTGGACCAACCGGGGGTATCTGATATGGCTGCACTTGATGCCGCGGTCATTGTTGGCCCAGTCCACGTCCCTCCCTCGCATGTGGCGAGATCGGTAGAGCAGGATCTGGTAAACTTACAAATAGCCCAGTCGGTGCGCTCGACCCAAGCTCAGCAACTCGGCCAAACTCATTTAGTGCCATGAGTAATTGGTCACAGACCTTCTGCACCTCCCTATAGCTGTATTGGGCACTAAACTGTGGAGAAATCATCCACCAAATCCACTCTATGTTACACCCCTACCGGCCTTGCCCTTTCGGGTGGCGGGTTAGAGGGATTCACTTACTTAGTTACCTTTCCTTTGTTATTTGGTCCATTTAACTTATATCAGAGTGAGCGCAACAGAGCATTTAACTGGTTTAGACTATCTACTGTACTGGTAAAAGTTAAATATACAGAAAATAAAAGTCCCCGAAGGGTTAAGGGTACAGTCATCCAGAACAAATACTAACAAATTATACCGACATCTCAAGTATATGTACAAACATGATAGGGCATTCCCTATTCTTCAGTCTGTACTGATAACTGTACTAGTAACACCTCTCATTCCGAAGAGGGCTCTTCACACCAAGCATGTCTCCTTGTGACAACAGAAGAGGCTGGGGTCCGATATCGGCCCCCAGAGTAACCGTCAGTACTCAAATACTAAATGTGTCAAGTGTATGTAAGCTACCATGCTGACCGAAATATAATAACATGCCAAATACATACCATATATGCATCCAGATCATACCACAGTAAAGCACATATCACAATTCCAGAACCCGTACAGCTGCCAACCAAGGCAAGCCTCGGACTCACTGAACTCACAACCCGTAGAGCCGCCCTTTCTAGGCTAGCCCCGGACTGATAACTCAACCCGTACAGCCATCAACCAAATTGGCCTCGGACTGAATGTCCCTAGCGCTAGAAATCATACAATGCTGTATGCATATTTGGCACAAGCATATACAAGGAAAAACACACATGGCAATTACAAACATACAACAAAACACATAGAGATATTTGGGTAAAGCGGTTACTACCTATTGGGATAATTATTGTCCTTAAGATTTAGCAGGCCCGTAGACTTTTCAAGGATCCCTTAATTCTATAAGTCATTCAAAGACCTTTATTTAGTGTCACAAAAATACTTCTTCATTTATTGCTTGCAAAAACCGTGCCTAGCCTACATGACCCACTACTATAAAAAACGGTTTTCGCGTCCCAAAAAGACGTCTCTTTTTTTAAAAAGGAAGTAAAAATAAAAGCGGTGGCATTTTTGTAATTAAAAGTTAACTTTTGGAGTCTAAGTTTCAAACTTAGACTCCAAAAGTCTCGCGAGAGTCACCTTTGGAGTCTAAGTATGGAACTTAGACTCAAAAAATCATCACTTTTAGAGTCTAAGTTTTAAACTTGGACTCCAAAAGTCATCTCGTACAGCAGAAAAGAAGGTCACATCGTGCAGCAGAGGATCACATCGTGCAGCAGGGGTTCAGTGTGGGGCCCGCGTGAGACACTTTTGGAGTCTAAGTCTTAAACTTGGACTCCAAAAGTCATGCTTTTGGAGTCTAAGTTTAAGACTTAGACTCCAAAAGCATGACTTTTGGAGTCCAAGTTTAAGACTTAGACTCCAAAAGTGATTTAAAAAAAGAAAAAATGCGGTAAGCGAAAATCCTAGCGGGAAAAAGTATCACTTTTCACGTGTTTGTGGGGCCCGCAAAGACCCTTTAGGAGTCTAAATTTTACACTTAGACTCCAAAAATCATGCCTTTGGAGTCTAAGTTTTAAACTTAGACTCCAAAAGTCCCACTATCAGACTTCACGAGTTTTCCTTTTTCTTCCCCCCCACTTCATTTCATTTCATTTACATCTATCTTCCTTCTCTACTCTGCATCTTCATTTCAGATGCTGCCTAAGACCTTCCGATCATCGTCGGCTCTCCTCCGTCATCGCTCCTCCTTCGCCGTCCTCCCTTCACCGTTAGCGTGGTTCGTGATCGTCTTCCTCCTCATCCTTTTTCGTCAACCATCGTTCGTCTTCCTCATCATCTTTTTCCGGCAATGCAAGCCTTTCTGTCTTATTTTACTGAAATCAAACTCAGATCTGAGCTAATGAAGGAGGATGATGGTGAAGGTGAGCAAAAACACGGATCTATAGATTTTTTTTTTAAAAAAAAATTTGAGTTGCTCTTGTTATTTTTCAAAAACATAAACTCATATCTGTGCTCCTAAAGCTTTCAATGTGCTATAGATGATAGGTCCGGTGACGTTTTCTTTATTGCATTCTAGATATTTTCTAGATCTGAAATTTCATTGTGTTTTGGATTTTTTTTAAGATCTGAAATTTCTCAGATCTTTTTATTGTGTTCTGAAGTTTTTTCGTTCTAGATATTTTTGCAGATCTCAAACTTCTCGGATTTGTGTTTAACGCCGTCATCGTCCCCATTTAATTTGTTTTTTTAAAAAAAAAATACTTATGGAGTCTAAGAAATATTTAGACTCCGTAAGTCTCAACTTTTGGCGTCTAAGAAATATTTAGACTCCGTAAGTCTCCGCTTTTTGCGCCTCCCAGATAGACGTCCTCTCGGAAAAGGACTCCAAAAGTACAAAAAAATAGGACTCTGTATCCCTATTTTGTAGTAGTGACCCTTCACTTAAAACACCATGACATTATTAATTCTTCCATAATTTATTTCCTCTACCGAAAAGCATGTTGACCGAAAGGCTTCAATTGTATTAATCAAATTATGAGGTCTTTCCTCCAAAATTTGTCGTCCATAATTTAGGTTTATGAAATCACATCCAAAATTCCCCTTCCTTTAGTGACAACCCGTTTGAATATATATATATATATAACAAAGCATTTTTCCCTTCTTCACTTAATGACGTAGTAGCGGCAAGGAAGCATAATAAAACGTTACTCCTTCATCAATCAGCGACAAGGCAGCAAAGAAAGCATATCAAAACTTTAATTCTCCTTCATTTAGTGACACGGCAGCAAGAAGGCAGCAAGGAACTATATTAAACATTAATTCCAACAAACTTTATCATACCCAAACACATACATACCAAACTCCTAAACTTCAATTTGTAATTCTCTACTAGCTTCTAATATTCTTTGACCCAAAACTCAATTCTAGAATTTTATATGCCATCCCAAACCTCATACGAGTTGAACAAAAGCATTAGGAACTTACCACTTGATCAATTGCTTAATCAGCTAGTCTCCACGGTTCAATGGTCTCCCACACTCCAGCTTCCTTATCGGTGATCTTTGGCGTTTCTTCTTGTTCACTCACACTCACTTGTTTTCTTTCGGTGTGCCTTGAGTTGTGACCGAATTGGCTAAGAGGATTTGGACATATGATTTAATCTCTATTGGTATGGCGGTTGGCATGGGAAGCAAATATTCAGACCTGAACTTTGCTGAATTTACATGTTGCCAAATGGTTACAATTCAACGAAATTGTTAGCCGAGAATTAAAGAGATAAGGGTTCTGGTTCTCTAATCAATTTAACCAATTATCCAATTCTTAATCACAATTGTCGTTGGTCGGTTTTGGGCTGTACGGTGCAATCGGATCATTTTAACTCAACATCAATAATTCACTTAATTACCAACATGTCATGCCCCTTTTAAGCCACAATTTCCAGAAATCCAGTGATTTTGGTTCAACTTGTGGGATTTTTAATAAATTCCACAAAAATCAATTTTACATGAAACCAATGCAATTTGAACCATTGAAATGTCTATTTTTCAAGAAAAATGCTCCCGGACCTAGAAAGCACTTATATTTTGGCGTGTTGCTCACTTTCTACAACTGGGTCAAATTTCGTCCTGTTGCAGACAGAGCCTAGAAAATTTGTATCTCTCAATTGGTGCATCAAAAATATATCAAGTTAGCTATCAAAATGATGCCCCATATGTCTAATTTTCACCTGTAAAATTTCAGCTCAAACCAACGTCTCCACCATTTTAAAAACATTTTTGAAGCCTCGCCGCCCAGAATCCAGAAAACTGGCAGCAAGCCTCTTCCTTGAATTTTTGTGGTTTTTGAGTTAGAAAACTTAAACCATGACTTAACCCCACACGAAATCACGTTTTAAACACTTTGGAACCATCAAAAAGTCCAAAATCAGACCCCAAAGCCAAGCCCCAATCAGAATAATCCCCTGATTGGTCCCTATCGGTCCCCTTGTCCGTCGGTTAATCGCCTGCAGGTCCCATGTCTTGTGTCTGGACCAGAGTATGGACAAAATCATCTGATTTTCCTTCTTTTCTCATGTTGGATGAAATTCAATGCCCAAAGGACAAGGAATTGACCATTTTACCCTTGCCTTATCTTCCTTTAACCTCATGGTGACACGTGTTCCTGTATGACACATACGCACTTCCAGGGGTCAGGACTTTGTGTTTTGCCATATTCCCCGGCACCGCTTCATCACATCGGCATTATACCTCACAGGTATCTTGCCCTGGGCCCACATCTTTACGAACCCGGGCCCATCAGAGACTCTTGTCATTCTAGGGATTCTTCCCGAATTGAGCTTAGTAGTCTGCTTAATTTAGGCTTATTCTCAATTTTCCGGGTCCAAAATTCAGGATATTACACTCTACACCATCTACCTGCAGTTATCCAGTTGTATAAATAAGCACATTTAAACTAAGTTATGGATAGTAAATGGAAGTATTAGGAGAGAGAACGATATCAAAATCAATACGTACCATGTGGCCAATCTGAGCGACCTGCCTCGTCATGTACCGTCTGGTGTAGGTAAAATACCATATCATGTACTCGGAGTTCGGGGAAATCGACCCCACCGATGGATCTGTTGTCTCGATACGCTCATGTCGCGTGTTCCACAATTGAATAAATGGATCCATCTTCAGCTCCCAATCCTCCGTCATCTTACCGCGTAAGGTAAGATCGTGGGCCCCATAAAGCTGTGCTGCTGGGTTGGGGATGTGTTGCTGCATGCCAAATTGTCGCATGCAGCGATCGGGCTGGTGCATCTCGACGACATGGAAAGCAAGAATGGGTGTGACCGCCCTCCACATGTCATGCATGTGAACATCTGCCCCAAAAAACTCATAGCCGGCATCCGTATACGGTTCCTAAATCACCTATACATGTAAACAAATGCAAATTAGTTTACTTTTATATTTCTTTAATATCAAATTTATCATACATACATTGTCTCGACCCATCTGGTCAAGCTCCACCCGATATGTTTTTATATCCCGTCGCAATAATCGCACGTTGACTTTATTGAACCTGCAATATGTAACTCCATAACATTAGTGAACTCCAAGCAGATCAAAATATGGAATTATATCAAACTTCTTTCATACCTGAGTCCGTAATGATCACCATGGTCAATGGGTGGTGGAATGGGAGGTGATATGGCAGGAAATCTGGACCATGCCCATATCTGCAATAATATCAAACAACCCCCAATGTCTTTAGCTGAAGCCGACGTGGCCTAACATAGCTCGCGAAACAGTATAGCCAGTACAGCAGACCCCCAACTGTATGTAGCAGCCTCCGCAAGGTCACCATCCAATAAATTTATATATCGGCAAGGGACCTCTGCACCGGACTTATCACACAACAAAAATCCACCGAATAGGCGCATCAGGTAAGCACGTGTGTAGCAGAGTTGACCCTCAATAGTAGCTGAGTGCTCGTCCCAGTGGGCCCAATGAGTTTCAAACCAGGACAACCTGATGTTTCCACCAATGATATGAGTTGGGAGTGGACTCCGACCCATGTACTGTTGAATAACTGCAGTCCAGTTGGCGTGCGTCCGACCGGAAACTACTCGACCCTCAATAGAAAAACCTAAAATGGCCTCTACATCCTGTAGAGTAATAGTCATCTCATCAACCGGCATATGGAAGGTATGAGTCTCAGGCCTCCACCTCTCAACCAAAGCAGAAATAAGCTGTTTGTCAATCTGCACCCACACAAGAGTAAATTAGAATATGTAAGGGTTTTATATTATCTATATCATGTACAAACAACTAAATGCGTATAATTAATTACATAAAATATTTTAAAACATACCGTGAGTCTCTTCATGCGAGACACGTGCCAGAAACCTGAACGCATAAGGTGCTGCTGCAACTCCATAGGGATGAGATTTGGGTCCTCGATATCTCCCAAAGACCTGTGTGAGGCTCGCCTCACCCTCAAACAATTATAGTCTCATGTGTTCCATACAAGTTGTGATCGGTGTGACTGCTACACCTCTTCATTAAGAACTCCCCACTCTTTGGGGCCGGGCTCAATATTGCGACCGCGTTGGTCATCCATTTGACTACCACAAATTTACAACAACACAACATACTTAGGTCACTAATTATTATTCTGTAAATCATTAACTACTAAATTAATTATTTTACTAATTTTTTCCTATTTAAACTTATCTTATCTATCTTAGGGTACTATAAATAATAATATACAACATATTTCAAAGTATCTATTTTATTATTGACAAATTTTAATTCGCACAAATTTCTCAAATCTAACTTAGCAAAGCAAAATATTTTACATTTTATATATGAAATTATTGTTTTACAAAATATTAAACAATTAGTCATTTATCTTAAGGTTTATAATTAACATACAAGATAAATAATTATTTCACTAATTAATTTAAATTGTTTGTAACATTAATATTAACATACAAGATAAATTACTATCTTAAGGTTTATAATTAACATACAAGATATATAATTATTTCACTAATTAATATTAAAATATTTGTAACATTAACATTAACATACAAGATATATTACTATCTTAAGGTTTATAATTAACATACAAGATATATAATTATTTCACTAATTAATTTAAATTATTTGTAACATTAATATTAATATACAACATAAATTACTATCTTATGGTTTATAATTAACAAACTATTTTGTCTTCTTAGTCTTAATATTAAATTTTAAATATTCTAATTGCGTGGAGCAATAATTATGATTATTATTTATTCTTTTAATTATTTATACTTATTAGTAATTTGTATGTACTTAAACATCTATCCTATCCTACCGTTATACATTTATTAAGCAACTATAATAAATAAATGTATACAATTAAAAGTTAAATCATAGTATGAAACAATATATATAACACATAAATACAATTAAGAGTTAAAGCAAATAAATGTTACTTGTGCAGGCTTGAAGAGATGATTGGTTGCCTCCTCCTCCTTCTTCCTTTTAGTGATACTCCCTTTTTTTTATTTTTTGGTTTGATTTTTCTCAGACTTTCACGGAGAGTTTTTAGGATGAAGAAAATGTGAGGAATGAAATGGATGAGGAGGGGGAAGGAAAATATAGAATGAAAGATGAAGAAAATGTGAAAGAAGGAAGTTTGAAGATGAAGATGGTGGCCAAAAACAAAGGAAGAGGGAAGGGGAGTGACGCTGGACAATAAGAAAAGAAAGGGAATGGGGGTGGGGGCTGGGAAAAACAAGGGAAGAGGGACTGGGGGGTGGGGCCGACGAAGAAGGAAAAGGGAGTGGGGGTGGGGGCTAGGAAAAATAAGGGAAGAGGGAGTGGGGGTGGGTTCCGGCGAAGAAGGAAAACTGAATGGGGGTGGGGGCTGGACGATCAGAAAAATGAAAAGAGAATGGAGGTGGGGGCTGGACTGAAGAAAAATGAAAAGAGAATGGAGGGGGGTCGGGGAAAAACCAGAAAAAGGGAAGGGGGTGGGGGGGGCGGGTCAGGAATCCTGACTGGATTCCTAACACGCGTCAGGAATCCAGTCAGGATTCCTGACGGTGCACGCCAGCTGTGGCGTGCTGGGCGGCACGCCACATGTGGCGTGCAACAGAGCACGCCACCTACATGTGGCGTGCAGGGGAGCACACCACCTGTGGGTAGCGTGTGAGGCTCCACGCCACCTGGAAAGGTGGCGTACAGAGTCAAACGCCAAGTCCATGTGGCAGATTTTTATTCGCGGTTTCAGTGGCGTGCGTCAACGCATGCCATTGACCGCATTAGATTGGTAAATAAGATCTGACACGCCCTATTCTGGTACTTTTTTTACAGATCTGAATTATATTGGTAAAATACCCCTTTTTATATGCAGTGATGTTGGGGGTAATACCTAAAACTATATATATATATATATAGACACAAGCCAATGTTTATAAATCAACAAGGTATAAGAGTTTTGGTCAATTCTTTCCTTTTATTTATGTGTGCAACGAATACACCACAGATATATTTACAAACCTTTATTCTTTTTATCCTTCAAATGTACAAAGTGTTATATATATGTTCATCACTAAACCTGACAGTGTTTTATGGATTGGCTTGCATTATACAACAACCTTTTATATATGTATAAAACAGTGAACCCTTCCTATGTTCTCACATGCACTGAATACATCAGTAAGCTGCCTATCCTAAAATATGACAGTAAGTTCTTTTATATTCCCTTCTCAGTAGCAGCGATAAACATATATATATATATATATATACCTAGAATAATATATTCAGACTCTTCCAGGGCAACAACGTTTTTCACCTTTGTTTATATATATCACTACTCAACCCCCCACGAACTGTGTAACGAATACATAGGGGCGTATCAAAAATATATAAGCACAACGTTATGGAAACAAGAAGAAAGCAAACTTATACCTCTACACTTGCGTTAGGGAAAAATAACGAAAAACTAGAAGGGAAACTAGGTTTGGTGATTACCTCTAGTTGTTGGTTTTTATGGTGAATGTCTCGCTAAAACCACCACTCCCGATGCAGCAACGTTAAGCCGAGAAAAGAAAGAAAGATTTCAGTAACCCTCTCCCTCTCTATCTATGAAACTCTCACCCTTACATCTCTCTATCACCTCTGTTTTTTTATATTAAAATAGAGAACCAGCAGTGGATGTGTTCCTCTTGGCCTCTCACGTCCTCAGATGAGAATCAGTAAGGAGTGTGGGTTCATAAATATAGGGACCCAAGGGTCTGGTTTAACCATCAAACTAACGGTACGTGGCGTTGAGTTCGGGGGTATGGGGTCTGGATTTTCTAGTGGTTGACACTGTTTTCACGCTGATCCTGAGATTTAGGAGAAGACGTTACGAGCTTTAGACCTTTGGTAGCATGATTAGGTGTTATGGCCAAATAAGATAAGCAAATCGTGGGAGTTATGGAAATCTGATTTGCTGATCGTGTTACCAGGGGTTCTTACGTGTTGCAAGGATGGGAGTGACATAAACAAACAGACAAGGCAATGGTTAAATGGATATTGTTTTGTTGGGGTCTATTTCCTGACGTGTTGGGCTGCAAAAATGAAATGGGTTTGGTGTTTCGTTGCGTATATGGGCCAAATGAAGAGTGAAATAACTAATTTAATCATTTGACCAAATTCCACTATTTAATTCTCATATATTTTCTCTATATTCTTTTTAGGCATAATTCATTTCTTGTTTGAATTATTCTTTTCCCAAATTAAATTAAAGGAAAAATAAGCCTAAATTTCATAATTAATTTCCACATATTATTCAAACTTCAAATCCCAAAATTTGGGATGTTACAATGTGTATATGATAGTAGGTACCTTACTTTTCTCGATTTTTTTTTATATACATATACAGGTAAAAAACTCCGTTTTATTTTACGATTTTACGTTTTAAGATTTTTCATTCTCTTTCTATTTTTAGGTAAAAACTACGTTTTCACTACGGTCAAGATGATACGATTCCAACCTTCTCCCGGTGTCCTATATCCCTCGATATCATGAAATCTCTGGTGAGTCTCTCCATCGACGTTATCTGCCACTGTTCGACCATCCAAGGCTGGCTTGAGAACAACAACAACATAGCCCTGCAACCATGCAGATTTTGCAAACCAAAGAATTTGTTCCAAACCATAGTCTATAGAGGCTTATCCAGATCTGGTTTGGATCAGTTGAGAACCGAGTCATATCAGCCGATTCTCCGGCCACCAGAACAGTCCCCTCCTTGGATTAGGTTGTCCACCAGAAATTTTGAGGACGGTGGGAGGCGACAATGAGTATATGTCGATGGTGAGGCAAGGACGACAGGTCCTTTTTCATTTCAATTTTTGGGTGTTTGATTTATAGGTTCTTATTGTGGATTCAAATCGGTACAATAAGAGTATGGCGTTGCAAAAGTTCATAATCTGTGCATGAGAAATTGAAGGCAACGCGAAGAAAATGATATGAGGAAGACAACGAGTTGGAAGGAAAAGATCAATACAGATCTGGGTGTTCGTCGCTGAAAGGTTTAAGATCTGGAATATGAGACTCAAACTATCCTTCCACTAGTCAGAATCAAACTCACCGACAGCGCCACATCCACAAAATCAGAAAAAAGAGTGATGGGGTCCAGACGAGGGAACTGAAAACCAGACTCTGATTTCGTTAGGCCAGATCCAACCTGAAAGGAGCCGGAGAAAACTTGATGAAAACTTGTCGCTTTACATGTCCGCTGCAATCTATTCTAGAAGCTTCTTGCTGGAATAAAAGTTTTGTTCATAAAATCAAAAAAGAATCAAATTTTTCTTCTCTTGGTTTTTCCCTTTCATGTTGAGAGATCCAAAAGCAATCAGTTTGAATCAGAAGTCACAGGAAGTTTTGATTCTGATGCAGAACAGAATAAGAAATAAAAGTTAAATAAATTTATTCGTTTGTGGTTGATGAAAACTTGTCGCTTTACATATCCGCTACAATCTATTCTGGAAGCTTGTTGCTGGAATAAAAGTTTTGTTTATAAAATCAAAAAAGAATCAATTTTGTTATAAATATACAAAAGTGTGGATGCCCATTATCTAGAGAAGACCCAATTCATGATATTATATTGTAAAGCATGAAGGGAGCACATGACTGACACCCACCACGCCTACAATTGGGAATTGGAACGCCTACAATTGGGAATTGGGAAAGCAAATGAATTATTTAATATGCTGGGCGTATATGTGTTGCAAGGAAGTAGATGTTGTATTTAATTTAGAGAGGTGTGAGCTTCCATAGGCTATAAATAGCCTAACATTCAACACACATGTAGACGATGGATTGATGAAAGAAGTGAATGAATATTTGCTCTCAAAGTTCCCTTCTAAACTCCTGTCCAGTTTATCTTATATTTGTTTGGTTTTATAATACGTTATCAGCACGAAGCTCTAGTCAAGGTATAATTTTCTTATCATCTTTTAATAATTGTATTATATGTTCATTTTACCTATCTGGGATGATCTTAGTCACTATATGGAATTAAAGAATTACCTTTATCAGAGGCTTTAAATATCAAATTCCATTGTTAAGATCGGAGATTATTATTATTCTTTTATTTAAATTCATACTGCTTGTGGAATTTCTATTTATTTTCTCCTTCTATTGATGAACTAAGTCTTGGTGAGAATTACCCCCGTCTTAGTTTATTTCTTTTATTGGTGTAAATTACCCCCATTTTTATGGCGTGGATTATCCCCCTTTTTTTTTATTTCTTTTACTGGTGTGGATTACCCCCATTCTTACTTTTCTTACCGGTGTGGATTACCCCTGGCCTTAATTCATTTCTTTACAAGTACTTTTATTGTTAACATTGTTATTTTATATAGCCAGAAGCTATATACTTTTGATTTCTTTTGAAACTATATGACCAGAAGTCATGTTCTTTTGAAACTATATGACCGAAAGTCATGATTTTTTATATATGGCCAGAAGCCATACAAATTCAATTTCTCACAATAAGAGCTAAATGGTCAAAAGCCACAAAATTTTATTATAATATCTTACTTATTGTTATTATGAATTTATTGTTATTATTTCTTCTGTTTTGCCAAACGGATGAAAACGAAGAAGGAAACTTTATACAGAACATACATGGGAATGCGAAGAGATTTTGAGAATAATATTAGTAGGTCCTTCCATATGAAGTTATTGAAAAACCGCCTTTGTTGAATTTTGGGTTCTAATAACCAAAATATTTTAGTTTATATGGTAGAGTCCATTTTATTGAAAAGGAGGTCATATACAAGAGGAATAAAACTTTTCATAACATATTAATTAAAATATATGTAGTTGGCTTTCCATGTGTTTACTGTGGCCTTTTCTTTACCATGCGCCATACCCAAATATTAATTATATTTTGCAAGAATGTATGGACAACAATGTTGCATTTATCTACTGTTGAAAATTGCATAGTTCATAAAAGTGCCTGGCCTACTTTATTTACTTTGTTTTGTTGGGGTTCCATAAAGAGAAATTTATATGTTATTAGTAATATATGCCACCAACGTGTGAATAGGTCCATGCCATTTATTTTAAAAGTATATGCCTAATTGAATGATGAGTGGCAAACATGCATGATATTTTTATTTGCGTTTGTTGCACAATTTTTGGACTATGTAAGAGCTTTAGAATTTTTAAATGATAATTATATATGGGGCATTGATAATAGCATGTAAAAACACTAACTGGAAATATCCAACTTGTAATTCATGCCATTTGTAGAAATTTGGGGGTATTATTTATACCTCTCAGTGAGTTATTTGTAAGTAAACTTTTTAGTTTCTCATATGTGCCTTTATTTTATGTCTCATACTATATTCTGATCATATATTGATAATAAATGTCCAGAAGCCATGTAGATTTAAATTCTTGTCATAAAATTAAATGGTCCTGAATATATGAGACCAATAATTGGCATGTAAATATGAGACACAAATTGATCTGAAATGTCTGGTGACGAATTTGGCCTGAAGTCATATGACAAATTGAAGTGAAGTTAGATACATGATTTTTATATGTTATCATTTGATACTATGATTGTATAACCACCAGAAGATGGTTGTTCTTCTAAAAGTTTGTTTTAAATAGATATATCCATCTTGCTCCTGCAGTAGCAATATTGTGACACGGGTTTTAAGAAATATTTTGAATTAATTTCATTGGCCCCATGCAGCCAAACAAAACAATGAGTTTTTATTGCAATAATCATGAATATTGTCCAAACTTGCTCAACTTCAATCCCAAAAGTGAATGAAGTAATAAATATGGCCATGGACATGGGTAAAAAAATGTGGCTACAGTTTTGTGTGTGTTCATTCTTGTAATCATGTTAGTTCAAATTCCCACCTGGAGTGGAGAAAAATTATTAATAAGAACCACAAAAGCCCTGAAGGCCTATGTTTCAAATATTGTATAGTATAATGATTTTGTAGCCTTGGAAAAGTATTATCTAGAAGACAATAACTTGCACAGATTTGTATCACACTAAGTCTAAAGGCTAATAGTTTTGGGAACTAATTAGCATATTTTCTCCTTTTGTAAGAGAGGCTAATATTAAGATCATATATATGGTAGTATAAAATGGACAGAAGGCTCCAGAAGAGTTAATATTTTGTTACCTGAATGAACAAAATTGTGCATTTCTTTTGAAATAGATATCATATAGAAAATACATGCTATTGTAAACCAGAAGTTTACAGATAATAATAATACAAATTGGAAGTTTGTTGTAAACTAGAAGTTTACAAATAATCAAGCGATTATAATTGTAAACCAGAAGTTTATAAATATAGCAAATCAAATGTTTGCTAATGCAAGCAATGAGATATCAAAGCATTAGCAGCTAGGACATGTGACATGGTCACTTTCTTTGGGTCAGTAAATGTTTCTGGCATTTGATTAGCTAAATTCTGCAAATGCATTATCTTTTGAACTTCCAGTTCACATTATTTTGAACGAGGATCAAAATAAGCCAATGATAATTCATTCTAGCTAATCTCTTTATCCAATTGCTTATTTTCTCCCCCTCATGTTGGGAAAACAATGTCAAATCACAATTGATTAATCATGCAGTATAAGTTTCATAAATCCATCTGTTACCATTAAAAACATAATTCTGTTTCATTTAGAGACAAACAAGAAGAAGGAGGTCCTTACACAGCATTTATCCCAACTTTCTTTCTATATCCATCTATGTGCATAAGCATTGCACATTCAAAAACTTTCTAGATGGAATTGTCTGGTTCCTGACCAAAAACCAATTTTACAGGGAAAATTTTGTTTGCTTATATAAATGCTGCAATAATCAAATATACCAACATAGAAGTCTTTGTTCTCATAAGCATTGAATACATGATTTCTGGATCGTATAATCTGGAAATAGCGCGCTTAATTTATTCAAACATTACTGCAAATTTCAAGTTGCATTCTTACAAACTTCTAGTTGTAAGCTAATAATCTCACATATAACCATCATATAGATGCATCTTTCAAATTTGTATGGTTTACATGTCATTTCAATGGGCCCATATTTATTTCCAGTAATTCTGAGATCCATTACTAATATGATCAATGAGAACAAGCATCATGTCATATAAACAATATGTTGGTTATTTATGAAGAATCTTCTGGTTCTTCAATGTATGTCAATACACAATTTTATTTGTATCATATATATACCTGGATGATCAAACAAGTCATGCCAACAATAAATTTATTTGGATCAGTAAACTTCTGGTTTACTGTAATGTATATCTCTGCCAATAATAAACATATTTGGATCAGTAAACTTCTGGTTTACTGTAACATATATCTTTACCAATAATAAACATTTTAATTCATATCATAATCTGACATCCAATTTGGGAGATCTACCAAAGTTTGTGTTAGAAGTGTTTAACTTTTAAAAAATTAACTCACACTTGTATTCTAACAATCTCCCCCTCTAGTATGAGTTGTATAAACATACTTTCTTTATATTTGTATTGCAAAATCATTTTCAAACTCTTTAAACCTCGGAAGTAAAAGCTATGTTGATTCTTCAGGACCAAACATATAATATTGCATCACTTGATAATCTTTTTACTCATTATACTTCAATTTGCTTATATATGCAAAATACATTCATTGGAACTCCTGAAGAGCTCCAAAAGGCAATTAATTGTTTGAAGAAAGAATTTGAAATGAAAGATTTGGGCAGAACAAAATTCTATCTTGGACTACAGATCGAGTACCTGAAGGATGAGATCTTTTTGTATCAAGAAACTTATACAAAGAAGGTCCTGGAAAGATTTTATATGGATAAGTCACATCCATTTTGTACTCCAATGATTGTAAGATCCTTACATGTTAATAAAGATCCATTCCGACCTCAGATAGTCAAGGAAGAAGGTGAAGAAGAACTACTTGGTCCAGAAGTACCATATCTTAATGCCATTGGAGCACTAATGTATCTTGCTAACCATACACGTCCCGATATATCATTTGCAGTGAATTTATTAGCAAGATATAGTTCTACACCAACACGGAGACATTGGGATGGAGTAAAACGCATTTTTCGTTATCTCAGAGGCACCATAGACATGGGGCTATATTACTCAAATGCATCCAAACATGAATTGATTGGTTATGCAGATGCTGGATTTATGTCTGATCCACACGATGGTAAGTCACAAACTGGTTATCTGTTTACATGTGGAGGTGTAGCTATTTCATGGCGATCTATGAAGCAGACTATATCAGCCACATCATCTAACCATGCAGAAATTCTAGCAATGCATGAAACAAGTCAAGAATGTATATGGTTGAGGTCAGTAATACATCACATTCGGACAACTTATCATTTATCTTCAGGAAAGATGGACCCAACAGTTTTATATGAAGATAATGCTGCATGTGTTGCTCAACTTAAAGAAGGTTATATCAAGGGTGATAGAACAAAGCATATTTTACCAAAATTTTTCTTTACTCGTGATCTTCAAAAGAATGGTGAGATAGATATCCAGCAAATCAGTTCAAGTGAAAATCTGGCAGATTTATTCACTAAGTCACTTCCTGAAGCAATTTTTGAAAAGCTTGTCCATGGTATTGGCCTCCGAAGACTCAGAGATCTCAACTGACGTTGTCAAGAGGGGGAATCGATACACGTTGTACTCTTTTTTTCCTTATCTAGGTTTTATCCCACTGGGTTTTCCTAGAAAGGTTTGATTATAATTGTAAACCAGAAGTTTATAAATATAGCAAATCAAATGTTTGCTAATGCAAGCAATGAGATATCAAAGAGGCAAAGAGATGCAGAGCAATGTCTAGATTTATTTTGAAGCAAAGGCTCAAGAGAAATCAATAAGCCCAGAAGGTAAAATAATGCTTACTTTTCGTTGTTTTTGTTATTTAAATTAATTGTGATCACATATCATAAATTTGTTGCCATGAAAATTTTACTGTGTGATTCTAAGTTATTTTGATTATGAATATATTTTGCATATATAAGCAAATCGAAGTATAATGAGTAAAAAAAAAAAAAAATCTTGTGATGCAATATTATATGTTTGGTCCTGAAGAATCAACATAGTTTTTCCTTTCAAGGTTTAAAGAGTTTGAAAGTGATTTTGCAATACAAATATAAAGAAAGTATATTTATATTACTCACACTTGAGGGGGAGATTATTAGAATACAAGTGTGAGTTAATTTTTGAAAAATTCTCACACAAAATTTAGTAGATACTTCCAAAATGGATGTCAGATTATGATGTGAATTAAAATGTTTGTTATTGGTAAAGATATATGTTACAGTAAACCAGAAGTTTACTGATCCAAATATGTTTATTATTGGTAGAGATATACGTTACAGTAAACCAGAAGTTTACTGATCCAAATAAATTTGCTGTTGGCATGACTTGTTTGATCATCCGAGTCATATATATAATGCAAATAAAATTGTGTATTGACATACATTGAAGAACCAGAAGATTCTTCATGAATAACCAACATATTGTTTATATGAATGATGCTTGTTCTCATTGATCATATTAGTAATGAATCTCAGTATTACTGGAAATAAATATGGGCCCATTGAAATGGCATGTAAACCATACAAATTTAAAAGATGCATCTATAAGATGGTTACATGTGAGATTATTAGCTTACAACCAGAAGTTTGTAAGAATGCAACCTGAAGTTTGCAGTAATGTATGAATAAATTAAGCGCGCTAGTTCCAGATTATACGATTCAAAAATCATGTATTCAATAATTATGAGAACAAAGTTTTCTATGTTGGTATATTTAATTATTGCAGCATTTATATAAGCCAACAGAATTCTCCCCGTAAAATTGGTTTTTGGTCAGGAACCAGACAATTCCATCTGGAAAGTTTTTTAATATGCAATGCTTATAAACATAGATGGATATAGAAAGAAAGTTGGGATAAATGCTGTGTAAGGACCTCCTCCTTCTTGTTTGTTTCTAAATGAAACAGAATGATGTTTTTAAAGGTAACAGATGGATTTAGGAGACTTATACTGTATGATAAGTCATTGTGATTTGACATTGTTTTCCCAACATGAGGGGGAGAAAATAAGCAATTGGGTAAAGAGATTAGCTGGAATGAATTATCATTGGCTCATTTTAATCCTCGTACAAAATAATGTGAACTGGAAGTTCAAAAGATGACTCATTTGCAGAATTTTGCTAATTGAATGCCAGAAGCATTTACTGACCCAAAGAAAGTGACAATGTCACGTGTCCTAGCTACTAATGCTCTTATCAAAATTGATGTCCCTGAAGGACAACCTATTATAAATGAATTGAGAGCACGCCTAAAGCGTGGTAGGTTCATCGGTTCCAAAGAGAAATCCTCAAAAGAGAAAAGGAGCTAAGAATATAGATGATCGAGTTGATGATAATTAAGAAAATCTTAGTTGCTCCAGAAGAGCCATCTCCTGAAGAGTTATTATCTCCAGTAGAGATATCTCCAGAAGAGAATGTTGTAGACCCAGAAGAGACTCAGGTACCTGTAATATGTGAAAATTATGAGATCTCAATAAAGTCCGATGGAACCAAAATAAAGTCAACGCTGACAACATCTTTACTTATAATATAGCATATGATGAATGATGATGAGGATCATGAGCCATAGTCCATTAGTGAGAGCCAATAGTGAAAGAATTGGCCTCTATGGAAAGATGCCATGAATGCATAATTAAAATATTAGCAAACTGAAAAGTACTTGGACCTGCAGTCCATACAACTGATGATGTAAAGCTAGTGATGTAAAACCAGTTGGATACAAATGAGTTTTTGTACGAGAAGATATGAAAAGGGTGAAATCACAAGATATAAGGTACGTCATGTAATCCAAGGCTTTAAACAAAGATCTATCATTGATTTTGAAGAAACGTATTCACCAGTAGTGGATGCGTCTACTTTTCGTTATTTGATTAGCCTAGTAGTAAATGAAGGGTTTGATCTGCGTCTAATAGATGTTGTAGATGCCCATTTGTATGGTTCACTTGATAGTGATATTTATATCAAAGTCCCTAAAGGACTCAGGGTGCCAAAAGCACATGTCCCTAAAAGACTCAAGGTGCCAGAAGCACATGTCCCTGAAGGAATTAATGTGCCAGGAGCACAAGTCCCTGAAAGGACTCAAAATGTTTGAGGCATCGAATTCAAGTTCTCAAGAACAATACTTAGTTAAGTTAAATAAGTCCCTTGGCCTGAAGTTGTTAGGGCACATGTGGTATAATTTTTTAAAAAAATATATGATGAAAGGAAGGGTACAAAAATAACCCTAAAAGCCCATGCATCTTTATAAAAAGACATAGAAATGGATTTGTTACAATTACTGTTTATGTTGATGATATCAATATTATTAGAACTCCTAAAGAGCTTCAAAAGACAATTTATTGTTTATAAATTACTTGGTCCAGAAGTACCATATTTTAATGCTTTTGAGTACTAATATATCATACTTATTAGCAAGATATAATTCTTCGTCAACACAAAGACGTTGGAAGCAATGCTGGCATCAGAAGAAGCAATATGAATATTGTTATCAGGGGGAGTAAAACTGATGTCATCAAGAGGGGGAGTCGATACACGTTGTACTCTTTTTCCCTTATCTAGGTTTTATCCCACTGGGTTTTCCTAGAAAGGTTTTTAACGAGACAGCACTGAAAAATGTATCAATGAATGATGTACTCTTTTCTTTAGCTAGGTTTTTATCCCACTGGGTTTTTTCTAGTTAAAGTTTTTAATGAGGCACAGTTATAATGGACATCCAAGAGGGAGTGTTATAAATATACAAAAGTGTGGATGCCCATTATCTAGAGAAGACCCAATTCATGATATTATATTGTAAAGCATGAAGGGAGCACACCCACCACGCCTACAATTGGGAATTGGGAAAGCAAATGAATTATTTAATATGCTGGGCGTATATGTGTTGCAAGGAAGTAGATATTGTATTTAATTTAGAGAGGTGTGAGCTTCCATAGGCTATAAATAGCCTAACATTCAACACACATGTAGACGATGGATTGATGAAAGAAGTGAATGAATATTTGCTCTCAAAGTTCCCTTCTAAACTCCTGCCCAGTTTATCTTATATTTGTTTGGTTTTATAATAAATTTCTTCTTCTCTTAATTTTTCTCTTTCATGTTGAGAGATCCAAAAGCAATTAGTCTGAATCAGAAGGCGCAAGAAGTTTTGATTCTGATGCAAAGCAAAATAAGAAATAAAAGAAAATAAATTATATTTTCTCCAGATAAATAAATTATGTTTTTCCCAGTCATCAATTATTCACCTATTTAGGTTCCACTTATCTACTTCACAGTCCTAGTCAATGTCCATGTCATTAATTTTGGTCAAACCTTCCAACTTAACAGTCAACGTCCTACCCCCTAACGGTTTCTGTGACTTTTGCTTCTACTTTGTAACCACATAGTCACTTTTGTACCTAAAAAAAACACTTGTTACTGGACGCTACTCTGACCAAAGCACATATGTATTTTTACACCTTAACCCTATATACTTCTAAGTCCTTCACCGATTTGTCCAAGAAATTTTTTTATTTTTTATACCTGAATCCAAGAAACTTAATTGAATAGTAAGATGATGAGTATAAAAGGCATAACACATAAATTTGTCTTATTTGATATTTGATTTGATTAGAATAGTAATCAACTGAGAGCAGTTTAACTATATCAAAGATATACCCATATCTACTTATTTAACATTGTTTTTTTTTTAAAAAAAATACAATTTGACGTTCTATCCTAATTTTTGTTTTGTTTTTTTTCTTTAAAAAGGAAATGTAATTGAGTTTTCTTTTTGTTTTGATAAAGTGACCAAGATATATTAATGGAGAAACAGTTTAAATGTTCATATCAGAAATTAACATTGAGCATGTAAAAAAAGAAGCAGACTTACATTGTTGAAAATTAAAATGCCTAATCAAAGATTACTAAAATTTAAAAGCAACTGTGCAGGGTCCTCACGTATATATGTTGTTGGATGCATCCTGAAGATGGCACACAGTTTGAGATGGGGTCTGCTTGTTGTCCGTATATCCAGAGAAGATATATTTGGAGTGAAGAAGACAATCAACAATCCAAAGAGAGTCGATACAAGTCAAAAACTTGAACATGAAAGGATTATCTCCTTTTTGAAGTTTCTTCAATTCCATCAAAAAATCTGTATAGATTGTCCCAGGCATCGCACATAAATCTGACAAGAAGATGTATGAAAATTGAGATACTTCAATAATATCCCATCCAATCAGTGATGGGGAAAATTGTAACATAGTAACAGAAAAATATTAGAATCATCCAACAGCTTGAGATATCAAAGACGGCAATATTGAGAGCAGAGTATTCTCTTTTTTTTTTTTATACAAGAGAGCAGAGTATTCTGTATTTGACATAGTGATGATATTGTGGAAATTGTAATTTTGAGTTGGGCCTTTTGGAAAGCCGGGTTATGTACCCAAATATGCATCCTACTTTCTTATTTGGGCTGTCTTGAGTGAAAATGAAATCATGAAGCATAAAATCAATTTGTAGGGGGTGGGAAACACATTCTAAATTTAATATGTTATATTTACTAGGATATGTTCATATCTTATATCCCCAATTCTTCAGGTGTAATTTGGTTCTCTTTCCAGACTGAAAGACAGTTGTTGCCATTTATCAGGTATATGCAAAGGCAAAGGAATGCTCTAAACTACTTTCTGTGGAGGACTTTGCTATTGTACTTGCCAAGCACTTCACATCATTTTACAGTCAGGTTGGTGATAGACAATCTAATGTTAGGCACTTCACCTCATTTTAGAGCAAAGGAATGCTCTAAAATCTTTGTTTTCAATTTGCTTTTTCATAATATTCATATGGTTTGTCATTATTTTGAGGAGAGAACAACTATCTTGGTTTTTTGTAGGTTACTACAACTATTGTGAAGATTGTGGAAAAGCCATGGAAGCGTGTTCATGTGGATGGTCAACCTCATAGACATGGTCAGTCATTCTGCAATGTTGTTTTTCTGTAAGAAGTTTCTACTAGAATTTGCTTATGTAGCTATGGAAACAAACCATTTGAAAGATCATCTCAGACTTACGTTTTTGAAAGTCCATTTCTGGATATTTGATTACTTATTTCAAGGAAAAGACAGAATGCCAATCAAGAAAAATATTTTGGATATTGAAGATTCTGCTATACACATTACGTAGTGATGAATTCCCAAGTTTTTCTTTTCATTTTCTATTTTGGTTTCATTGGATATAAGCTGGCTCCTAGGGATCGTATTGTAAATTCTGCTTAGCTCTAGGCTTGTATCTTTTACTGATTGAATAGATTTCCCTGCTAATTCTCTACCCTTTCCTTGCATATGTTTCAACGGCATTTATTATGACCACTACTTAATTGTTAACGTTTGTGAAGAAACCATATCAATTAGTTCCAGAACTCTTTATTGATATTTATTCCTTTGTTTTATGTATTTAAGGTTTCAAACTTGGATCCGAAAAGCATACAACTGAGGCGATAGTAAAAAAGTCTGGTGTACTACAATTGACTTCTGGTGTTGAAGGATTGTCCGTGCTGAAGACAACTAAGGTAGCTTATTATACTGCTTAAAAATGATTTAGATATCTCATACTGTTATATTTGTCTCCATTAGCTTCTTGACATTTCTCACCTAGTCCTCTTAGCTCCATCATCTATGACAATGATAGAGCTCTGCAAGTCTCTGACCTACTTTCCCATGCGTATACCCCTCAGCCATCTCCCTATTAGACATGTATAAGAGATCTAAATCTCTCCAATATTTCTCTTTCAGATATTTCTGAGTTTTTTTGCATGAAGTTGTTAAATAAATACTAGTATGTGTAATTTGTCTTATTTCACTCTTCAAGTTCATCCTACCCCTTCAAGAGACTTTCTTGTTACTAAATAATAAAAAAAGTGGTTTTTGCTATTATAGATCGGGTGAGTTTGCTGATGTGGATTATCCTCTCACTACTGATTTTGAGTTTGTTGTGAGCAGTCTGGTTTTGAGGGGTTTATAAGGGACAAGTACACAGCTCTTCCAGAAACACGGGAAAGGATGCTAGCAACAGAAGTTACGGCACTGTGGAGGTAAATATTTTATTTTCTCCACAAACATTTTGCTACTAGTAAGAATGCTTTGAATTCAGAGCAAAAAAAAAGAATGCTTTGAAAGATAAAAGAAAGCACAGTCCAAGTACATATGCTTTATACAAGTTATTGCGACCTTAACTAACAATAAGAAGCTAGCAACATAAGTAATACAGCATTTTTGAGGTATGCTTTGTTTATTTTCAAGTTATCTGTTCTGTATATGATAATGACTTGAAAAGGATATAAGAGGAGGAACGGACAAAATCTAATTAGTTTTGATGCATTGAGATAGTTGTATACCACCCTAACAATAAGAAAAAGAAAATAGACCTTCAAGCTCAATTCTTCAAATTTCTATGAGAAATAAATTTAAGATCCTCACTAACCAAAATTGTGACAAAGCATTTCTGTTCTAAATCACACTATTATTGATGATTTTCTCTTTAACATGGAATATATGAAATCGTGCTTTTTAAACTCAGTTGATACTTTTGTTCTCATGAACAGCAACATGTATAAAGTGAACTGAACTAGGGCTTACAGTGCGTTGCTCTTCAGCTGCAGGTATTACTGTAAACATCAACATGACGTCCCTCAAAAGCCACGTTTCTTTTACCGACAACAAAAGGCAACTAGACCTTCAAGCTCACAAATTCTTAAAACTTCCAAGAGATAAAGTTAAAATATACACATATAAATATATTTGTAATAAATCATTTGTATTATAAGTTGTATCACACTAATTTTGAAGATTTTCTCTTTAATGGAATGCACGAAGTCATGCTTTTCAACTTAACGGTTTGCAGGTATTCCTATGATTCTGTGCATAGAATCCCTCAAAAGCCCCTTTACTTTACTGAGAAGTATCTAAGTGTCAAAAAAGTTCTAATGGACAAAAGAGGGGGTCTATAGCCCTTCTGTTCAAAGAACTCTGTATCAAATGGGAAAGTCCACACTGGACAGGTTCTGCTTCTTTTGTGTGTGTGCGCGTGTTAGTTCACGTGTGGTGTAGTTGTTTATCTTTCTATTTCCCCCTCTTCCTAAGAAAGCTCTTATCCCCTGGGTTTCAAAGTCAACAAGCATCTGGCTGATACTTAAATGCTTATCATGAGTATGTTGGGATTAACTATTGATTTATTAATGTCTTAGATTTCCTGACATATCTTCAATCCAACTGAACATGCCAAATCTTCATTTCTTGCCTGTCAACCTCTCAAGCAAGGATAATCAAATTGTAAAGGTGTAACCGATTCTCCTTTCTTTTAAATGCTTGCTGAAGTTGATGGAGAAACTGAATCATGATTGGAAATCAAATATGGTACACTGAATGAGATCCTAAATATTTTGAGAAAAACTAGGATTTTCGCATTTTGCCACTAGGTATCGATTGCCGCTGCAGGTTATTCCCAATCACGAGATTCATTTACCTTGATTTTCTTCTAGCCTTTCGTATATACTACCACTACAAAAAAACCGGCTATTTGTGGCAGTCAAAATCGCTCATTTGTGGCGGTTATTGGCGTGACAAATAACATTAGTCGCGGTTAGACTAACCACGACAAAAACCAATGAAACAAAACATTTTGTCGCAGTTTAAAATAACCGCTACTACATGCAAATAAACCGCTACTGTAACTGTAGCGGTTTAAACTAACCGCCACTATATATGGCTAAGCTAACAACTTATATACACAATTGTCGCGGTAAAAAAACCGTTACAAATTGAAAAAAGTTTTGGCGCCTTTTCTTATTTTACATTTGTCGCGGTTCAATAACCGCTACAAAATTGTCCAAATATCTGAAAAAGTTTACGGCCATATTTTTTGTAGCGGTTTATAACCGCCAAAAATAATTCCGGCCAAGATTTTTACAAAAAGTTTTGGCACCATTTTTTGATCTCAGCGTACCATTTTGTAGTAGTTGAGGTTGCGGTTTTTGTAGCGGTTTTGCTTAGTTGAGGTTACGTGATCTATACCTGCTGTTATTTTGGTACTTGTAGCGGTTTTGCAACCGCTACAAATTGGTGAAATTTAAAATATATATATATATATTTCACAATTCTTATTGTAATTAAAAAATGTTAAATTATTATCTCATTTATATTTTTACGGAAAATGATATTAAAATATAATATTTGATTGTATAAGGTAGTATAGATATGGAAAATAATGAGAATATCTAAGTATAATAACAATAACTTATGAGTTAGTAAAAATAAAATGAATTATAAAACAAAAGTGTGAGAAAGTGGATCGATGAATAAGTATATGAAAGTAGAAAAGAAGTTGAAAATTAAAAAAATGTACCTATAAAATAAAAGAAGTTAGAAGTTAATATCAATAGGGTAGAAGAAAAAACAAATATTATCAAACTGAGTGACACTTACCTGATTCAAACACTTTGCCTCGTTGAGAAAACGTAAAAATATGAGAGAAGTTGGAGAGAAAACATGTGCAGAAATCAAAATGGAGCATATTGAATGTGATTTGGTGGGGTTATTTATTTTGATCTCAGCATATCATTTTGTAGCTGTTGAGGTTGCGTTTTTTGTAACGGTTTATTTTTGTAGCGGTTTTGTTATGTTTTGTAGCGGTTTATGAATTAGTAGCGGTTTTTTGTTTTTAGTGGCGGTTTCAAACCGCGACAAAAAACTTTTTTGGCATTTTTTTAAAAAATAAAAGTAAAATGAAGAGTAGGGATACCAATCGAAAAATTTTTTGAAGTGAAATTTTTATATTTCATGTTGCGGATATTAAAAGACGTACCGAACTATAGGTAAAGTGTCATCGCCGTCTGGGAAGAAGTTTTCGAAACTGGTGGGCTGGAGCGGCTCACAATCGTAGGCGACGTTCTCACCATCGCCCATGTCATAAAGGTCCCGAGGCTTTAAGTGAACCACCATATTCCAATTCCTGTGCCTCTCATCGGCGACGTAATAAACCTGATGGGCCTCTGAGGCAAGAATATATGGCACGTCATCTTCAGATTTACCAGTGTGAATAGGGCAGGAGAAATTCACGGATGTGATGCCTAAGTCATCCGTCGTGAGTCCCCGGGACGTTGTCGTATTCGCCCACAAACACTTGAACAACGTCACAGAGAAAAGGCCTTGGTAACTTATCCTAACCACATCAAGAGCTTTCCATAATACGGGACGTCCCCAAACTGCATGTTCCCGTCACTGCTGCTGGCATAACTCCTCGTCCCAGACGTGCCGTATACACCCGAGTTTTGGGTCAGCGATCCCTGATCTCGTGAAACCATGCAAAACTTGAAGCCATTGACATTGTATGCTGTAAATCTTTGGGCGTGGTCAAGCGAGCCGAGTGCGAGAGCTCTAAATTCTGGTGAGTGGGGGTTGTGGTCATTCATTATTCTCCTCCTAAACCAACCCTGGAATTCTCTGTGGACCTTTCTATCAATTTCGAAGGATGTTCGTGTACGGATCCTCAGCTGACGCTTCACATGACTCCTGAATTCCCTGCAATTAAACATGTGATAACGAGCAAGAAATGTGCCTATAAAATGTAAGGAAACATATAGGATAACATATATGTATATGTGCGCAATCCTTACTGAAGGTACGGTTCAACTTTAGTACAATTGATCAAGACATGTCTATGTGCTTGAAACTTCTCAAGTGTCATGAGTTTGAAGTTCTCACGTCCGCCAACTGGTTTACCAACACGAGAGAATAACAACTCTGAAGCTGATGGCTCTGGCTCTGGCTCAGGACAATCGTCCACACGAGGCGGTCTGTTGAATGACGTCTCAATGTCATCAAAGTACCTGGAACAAAAATACAAGACCTCATCCCCAATATAACCTTCTGCTATTGAACCTTCAGGCCACGTCTTATTCCTCACGTAAGATTTCAGTTTCCCAAGGAACCTATAAAGTAATGAGGAAAAATGTTGATACATCAATGTTTAAACATGCGACTAAGAAGTAATGTAATACTGAAGTAATTAATTTTAAAAGAGTACCTCTCAATAGGATACATCCATCGGTAGTGAACCGGGCCACAAAGCTTTGTTTCGTGAACAAGGTGTACTGTCAAGTGAACCATGACCGTGAAAAATGAAGGAGGAAAGATCATCTCCAAATGGCACAACGTAAGTATGATTTGCTGTTGCAGCTGGTCAAGCTCCTCCACGATCAACACATTGGAACACAACTTCCGAAAGAAAGTACAAAGCTCGACCAAAACGATCGACCCATCGAGAGCCAGTGTATTTTTTATGGCCAGCGGAAGTAACTGCTACATAAGCACATGTGAGTCATGACTCTTCAGCCCAGTAACCGTTCGAGCCTGCACGTCCACACATCGTGAAATGTTGCTTGAATACCCGTCAGGAACTTTTATTTTCTTCAAAGTGGCAAGGAAGATTTCCTTATTCGGTTTTGTCAAGGTGAATTTTGGTAGTTGAAATCTGTCATGCTCATCCGGCCACGCATCTGCATGAACCCCCATCTCCCGTAAATCTTTCCTCGCTTGAAGATGATCTTTTGACTTGCCTGGTTCGTTCATAATCATGTATAAGACATTGTCGCACACATTCTTTTCAATGTGCATGACATCCAGACTGTGTCGAAGAAAATTATCTTTCCAATTCGGAAGAGCGAAGAAGACGCTTATCTTCCGCCATTGCTGGGTCGCAGAACCAGAAGCCGTAGCCGTCTTTGTCTCGGCCTTTGTTGGGTCATCTTTTTTCCCATACTCAAATTCAACATCCACAATTTGCTCTATTATATCTGCACCGGAAAAATTCCGAGGAGGTCCTCTTCTTTCCTGTTGCCCATTGAAACGATTGCGCTGCAACCTAAACCTATGTGCACCATCGAGAAACCTCCGATGACCCATGAAGCACCACTTACGACTGTGGGGAATGCGCACTGAGTCAGAGTCAAAATTGCAAGCCGGACACGCAAGGCCGGTATGCACATTCCACCCGGATAATGTTCCCAGTCCAGGGAAGTCACTAATAGTCCACATCAACGCCGCACGCAAGTTGAACAGTGTCTTCTCGTGCGCATCATACGTCTCGATGCCTACGTTCCACAACTCCACCAACTCGTTGATAAGCGATTAGAGATACACATCGATGTCATTTCCCGATGCCTTTTTGCCCGGAATGATCATGGACATAATGAAGGAGCTCTGTTTCATACACATCCAAGGGGGCAAGTTGTAAGGTATCAAAACAACTGGCCATATACTATAACTTGTACTAAGATTACCAAACGGATTAAAACCATCGGTCGCCAAAGCAAGACAAACATTTCTAGGTTCCGCCGTGAAATCAGGAAAGTCTGAGTCGAATGCTTTGCACGCTTCACCATCACGTGGATGTCTAAGTTTACCATTGTCGTTCTTGTCGGCTTCATGTCACCTCATATGCTAAGCTGTCTTGGACGACATAAACAATCTTTGTAAGCGCGGTTTTAAAAGAAAGTACCTTAGAATCTTTGCGGGTTTCTTCTTCTTCTTTTTTCCCTTCTGAACTGTCCTAAACCTCGAAGTGTGACACTTCTTACAAGTCTCCCTCCGAGCATCCTCCCCCATATAAAGCATGCAGTCGTTGGGGCAGGCGTCGATTTTTTCGTAGTTCAATCCTAATCTGTTGATTATCTTCTTGGCCTCATAGAAGGTTGTGGGAATGTCCACGTCAGGGAAAGCATCTCGTAATAATTCCAGCAGCATCGACATCGCCTTATCAGTGATCCCACACATGCACTTGATATGGTACAATTTGATCAGAAAGGATAATTTTGAGTATTTCTGACAACCTTGATACAACGGACGATCGCTCTCATCCATTAGGCTAAGAAATTCCCGAGCTGCTTCATTCCTATAGAAAACTGGTTGAGGACCTTGTACTTCTGCCGTGAAGTTGTCGTCTTGAACACCAAAAGCGTCGCGAACAGCTTCATTAACTGGATCATCTTGATCTAGTTGATTTCTTACTCCTGAGGTTTGAGGAAGATGATCCCCATATCTCATACCACGCTCCTCACCATGAACACCCCAGAATGTATATGTTTCTGGGAAAAGCTTAGTAAGAAGATGATCCATAGCACCTTCTCGTGTTTGCCACTTCTTAAACTTGCATCTACAACAAGGACACACGATCTTGCCATTAATGCTAGCGTGAGAGAAGGCGAAATCTAAGAAATTTTTCAATCTCGCTAAATATATAGGAGAACTGCGCGGCATCTTGATCCATGACTTATCCATCTGTAGCAAACAAAGCTAGGAAAGTATAGCAATGTGGAGATAATGATTAATAAATTTCATCTTGAGATCTTTAAATGCAATCTTGAACACTTTGTAGCGGTTGACAACCGCGACTCTGTTTGAATTAAAATTTGTCGTGGTTAAAAAACCACTACAAATTGGAATTGTCAAAGAGTCGTGGTTAAGAAACCGATACAAATTTGAATTGAAAATCCCGCCGTAATTTTGTCACGGTGGAAAAACCGCTACATCAACCGGCACCAAATGATGACTATTTTTAAATTTTGGCAGATATTATTTTTTGAAATTCAAATTTGTAATGGTTTCCTCTACAAACCGCGACAAATATATTATTTAATAACATTTGTAGAGATTTAGCTTGTAAACCGCTACGAAAGTTATAATCATACATTTTTAATTTTTTTTGCTCAAGCATCATACATTTTTTATTACAAATTATAAACTCTAGTTAATAAAATTTAAATTTAAAAAAGCTAATGAAAAAAAAACAAATATTTAAATTTAATAAAATTGTACAAAAACATCCAGGGCGTACAAAATGAAATACTCTAGAAAATAATAACTAACTATCAGGAGCCCGATGATCAGGTCCTGTCTCAGGGGGGTCTCGACCAGAGGTAACATCGTCCTCGTCAGCAGCAGCATCAGGTTCCGGATGTGGAGGCGGGGGAAGCGGGTGAGCTGGGGGGTAGGCGGGTGAGCTCGAGAGATGGAAACCGTCTGTTCGGCAGCAACTCTGTCAAGGCCCCGGCAAGTGACTGCCAGCTATGCCTTTGAGTAGCGAACCAACTATTGAGACTCTCCTGCATGTGCCTAGTCCTGGCCTCATTCCTGGCCCTCTCTGCAGCAACCTTCTCATCAAGCTGCTCGGCAACCTGCGCGGCAACTTTCTCGGCAATCATCGCATCAACCGCAGCAGGTGGTGGCATGCTCAAGCCGGAGGTCCCGGCGGCAGAGAAGGAGCCCTTGCCGTACACCATGCTAGGCCTGGCGCCTAGCCCAAAGACCCTAACACGGCCAGGATGCTCGACTGGGCCCACAGCATCTTTCAATGCGGCCGTAGGATCAATAGAACCCTGTGACTCCGGGGTCTGCGATGCTTGCAACTCCTGCTGGCTCTGCTCAATCCGGGCTTGACGCACATATTTCATAAAACATTAATCAATCAATTTAATTAAATTTAAATATACAATTAGTTTTTTGTAACTTACTATTATATCCTTTGCTTCCTCAGAGATCGGGGTCCCATCACGGTGCCTATGGGTACGTGTGAACAACTGCCCATAATCCGTCTGACGGTTCTCCTCCCGAGCCTTCTCTTGCTAAAAAAATATAAACTTTGTTATGTATAGAACAAAACAATAATCATTTAACGCGTCATTAACTCAACTTTTAACATACCATCTCACTGTACGTCACCGCAAACGTCTTGGATCCTCCCGTGTGATTGATCCTTTGTGCTGCCTTGCTTCTGGTGTTCCTTTGCGATAGAGCCTGCAAAATAAATGACTGTAGTTAATTAAAACAAATTTTAAACTATACAATACTTTCATGATTAATTAAATAACAAAACTATGATTAATAAAAAAAACGTACCTGTCCATCTGCACTCCTCCTATATTGGACAAAATCTGCCCAGTCATTTGGCTCCACGCCGTCTGGGACGTTCTTCATCAGTAGCTGCAAAGGTATAGTCCCATCTCCATTCTTCTTGTCGTAGAGACGACCCCTCCGGCTCTTCCATGCTTCTCCCATTTTCATCTTTACATACCTCTTCGCCTCGGCTCGCAGTTTAAACTTTTTCTATATCATTAAATAATTAGTAATTAATTAATAATTATTTAAGAAATAAATAACTAAATTAACCACATTTTATACAACTTAAAATTATTAACATGTAAAATTTAATTACACAACATAACTTACTTGCACAACGTCCCTAAATGCCTTATCCTTGTTGCCATCCGGAACCTTTCTCCAATTTTGGAAAAAGATCGGGAAAAACCCCCCAATTCCCGCCAAGCTGTGACAGGAATCAGTTCAAGAAGTGACCACCGCTGCCGATCGGCTGGTTCGTGTCCACGTTCTACGGGACTATCACGCGGTAGGTGTTGTTCTCGTGATTGAGAGTGCGAACGTCCAGCGTCCTCCTGCTGACGTTCCCATGTGGATCTGCACAATTATAACAAAATTGTTACATTGTATTTAGATAAACAATCATTACACGTTAGGAATTTAAATTTTATTTTTCGCCAATAAAATACTTATACTTACCTTCGACATCCACCGTAAATCCGGTGGAACGAGAAGACGACGGTCGAGGGTTCCCTTGGTCCCACTCGTTCTCCTGGTCGAGGAACTGCTCTGCTTCCGCTATGGGAATCTCAATCTGGATCTCCTCATTTTCATCATTTAAGATGTCCTCAAGCGATAGACTTGCTCCTCGTTCTCCACCTACGGTCTCTAGGGTCTCTGGGTGTGGGATTGGGTCATTTGCAAAGAGTTCGTCAAACTCATTCCCAACCTGAGGGGGCTGAAGGGGGATATTTTAAGGCCCACGCCCTCTCCTACCTCTACTACTACCACCCCTGGTAGGCCTTCTTGGGGGTTCCACTACTTTCTCTTTTCCCTTGTTGTTAGAATCCATGATGGTGAAAGGTAAAAGTTGAAATTCAGAAGTGAATAGTAACTAAAATGTGCGCGTGAATTTCAAAAGTGAAAAGGAAAGTATAATAACCGCTGCACTTTGTAGCGGTTATCCCAAGAACCGTCACAAAAGTAATGAATTTTGTTAAGGTTACACCAAAACCACCACCTCCACCGCGACTAATGTGCCTCGTTCTTCATGGAAATTTGTAGCGGTCTTTTAACCGCTACAAAAAACTTGACTTTTGAAATTCTGTAACGGTTTAGAGTAAAACTGCCACCTAAACAGCGACAAATGTGTCTCATTCTTCGTGAAAATTGGTAGCGGTTACCGAAACCGCTACAAATTGAATAACCTTTGACACTTTGTAACGGTTTTATAAGAACCGCTACCAATTTAATATTTTTTTAAAAAAATCGAAATAAACTAATTAGTTTCGATTTTTTTTCTTTATTACAATAAAAACATTTCCAATTATTTTCTTTAATTTCCCTATAAGAGCTAGGGTTAATAATAACAAGTTTATTGAAAATTGGACTCAGTATAGCCACCAAACTCCCCAACAAAACTCGCTGACTCATTTTGATCAGAGATATTTCCCAGAGAGATTGGTGGATATATTAAACCCAATCTTCAGAAGAGGAGACGTCTTCAAGTGAATGGAATAACTAAATCTGGATTTTCACTAAAAGAACATTCTCGGCTCTGCATCTCTTATCTCATATCCCGACAACAGAGCAGAGAATGTTCGTTTAGCGACAATCTTGACTTAGAATATTTTTGAATATTTATAGTTGTTGTACAATTGACTATTTATAGAATAAATTTTGTAGCGGTTACATCCTAAACCGCTACAAATTGTAACATTTTAATGCAGTCAAGGTGTCCGTTTCTTCTCACAGTGACAAAACTATGTCGTTTTGAATACATTTTGTAGCAGTTACAGCAAAAACCGTTACAAATCTTAACATTTGGACGCGGCTAAGATTTTGTTTCCTTCTCATCGTGACAAGGTTGTGCCCTTTTGAATGTTTGTAGCGGTTTTGTTGACCAAACCGCTACCAAATAACCGTAACAAACTTCCTGCCAAAACGCGCCAAGGTTGGCGCCATATTTGTGGCGATTTGGATTTGTGTCACCGCTACAAAAATCGAAGCAAAATGGTCACCATTTGGGGCTAATGTTTCCGTTACCGATTTGTGGCGGTTTGGGTTAAAACCGTGACAAATACTCACCAAAATGTACATTTGTAACGGTTTTTTATAATCACTACAAATGAACCGCGGCAAATGACCGCTTTTTTTGTAGTATACCTCCTGTTCTAGATATAAGATTCTGTTGACTATTTTGACGAGATTAAAGAAGTTAAATAAATTACTTTAAGATATTTAGTTTTATCATTTTCTCTCTAAACTAATTTTCTTGACTTCTAAATTAATATATAATCTAATGATACACAGCATAGATATTATGATTAAGTAATTAATTTAGCCTTCTTAATCTCTAGAAAAAGAAAAAGTTCAACTAGGTCTTATATTTAGGATTAGAGGGAGTACTATTTAATTTAGAATTAGTGTAAACTATATGCACTCACCCATAAGTACATACATATGAGAGAGGTGTGAAGTAGGTGATTTAAATTGACCCGCACAACCATCAAACTAATTTGAAGTTTCATAATGGCAACACTAAACAAAGAACCAAAAGAACAGGATAGCAAGAAATTAATGCTTTGTTTTTATGCGAATATACCTACTCCAACCTTCCTAGATTAGGGCTTAAGCCCAATGTAAATTGAGGCTATTATATTAATATGAAGAAATATGAGTTAAAAAGAGAGTTTTTCCTCATAGTTGTATTTATTCTCATGAAACTGTATGTATTTAAGCGTTACATCTATTTTTATGTGACTATATATAAACTATATATAGGATGTGTGATAGAGAAAGTATGTGATCTATATAATAACATTTATAAATTAATGTTATCTTCCCTCTAAAAAAAAGTTCTCTTTATATATGTTTTCTTCTGTTTGTTTTTTTGGCATATTTGTTGTATAATGTAATTAGAGTCCGTATCGGTGTTTCAGTTTCATATAGATATGTCAGCTAGTCAATCGAATTCAAAGTACGCCTGAAATTCTTACAAGATGAAAATTAAAAGAAAAATTATACTAAAAGTTAGACTCGCAATAGTTATAAATTTTTTTGAATAGGCATATTAAATACATACAAATAATGCCAGCGCCTTAGTAGCGTAGTGGCATGGGAGCCAGTATTAACTGGCCTCCCTCCTTCATATCCAGAATTCGAACCCTGCCCCTCCCCCTATTATGATGTATATAAAAAAAATACATACAAATAATAAAGACGTTAAAAAAAAATAAACATTTGTTGTAAATGAAGCCCCAAAAGCGTGTACTACTTGTCAATTGATTTTGTTTTCTTTATGTAAAGATAAATATAATTTTATTGTCTGAGGTATAAGGTATTATACACATTTATATATATAATATAATTAAAAGTGTTGTACTTTCCAACAGAGAGGTTTATTTTCCCCTTCATTTAAGCCAGCCATCAAAGCGTCATAAGTTTTGGAAGAGCCATCCTAAAAACTAACGGGATATAATAACCCACGTAACATAATCTTTATGCAGAAAAGTGTGATAAAAAAAATCGTTGTGCAGAAACATGTTGTTGCTAAAATCTATTCAAACTGAAATTACACATATCTTGAGACATCAGAATTAAAGTTAAATCCTCACTTTTCACCCGTAAAAAAAAATTAAATCCTCACAAATGATATAAACAAACATGTCAAAATGAGAATTAGATTATGGAAGAATTAACATACTACACAGTATGTGTAAGTGATAAAAATATGCCTTTAATGCTTTTAATATGCATATATCTTAAATTACTACTCTTTAGGTCTTAAATATGAGGAAAGTGGATATTTTTTGAGAGATTAATGAAGTTAATTAAATTATTTTAGAGTTATTTTTTTCTCTAAATTAATTAGTTTGACCAATAAACTAATGTATAATCTAAGGACACACAAGATATGATATAATTATATAATTTATTTAGTTTTCCAATCTCTTAAGATCAAAGCAAAAAAAGGTTAACCCTATCAAATATTTATGATTAGATGGAGTAATATTAATGTAATGTTTGACAAAACCGAAGAGATGCAAGCCCTATTCACTTTGGAGAAAACATGGCAAGAAAACACGGCTTAGGTCCACTTCCCCCTCACGTCAACTTCCCCAAACTACGCCGTTTTTGATACAAATAGTGCAGCTCATGCCTCTTTTTTTTTTTTTTTAAGATACCGACGGATACTAAAAAGATACTTCAGGATACTAAGCGATACTGAAAAAATGCTTCATGATCTTGAAAAATTATTTAAATATCTTGAAAAAATAATTCATGGTATTGCGTGGTACTAAAAATATACTTGAGGATACTGATTGGTACTGAAGGAATACATCATGATCTTGAAAAATTATTTGAGGATCTTAAAAAAAGAATTCAGGGTATTGACTAATACTAAAAATATATTTAAGGATACTAACTGACACTGAAAAAATACCTCAAACTCCTGAAAAATTATTTTAGAATGTTGAAAAAATAACCAGTCAGTACCTTGAAATATCTTTTTAAAATCATGAAGTATTTTTCAGTACCAGTCAGTATTCTAAAATATATTTTTAGTGGCAATTAGTACATTGAATTAATTTTTCAAGATCATGAGGTATTTTTTTTAGTAGCGGTTAATATCCTAAAGTATCTTTTAGTACCCGTTGATACCCTAAAAAAATAAAAAAGCTTGAGCTACATTATTTGCACAAAAAACGACGCAGTTTGGAGAAGGGGACAATAGGGGAAAGTGGACCGTAACCGCTTCCAAAAAAAACAGAGGAGATACAGAGCTTAAGATTAAAGTAAAAAGGTTCCTTGTATATTTCTTGCAGGGGCAATGGTGGTATATAATTACAGAGACACGCTGATTTGACAACGAAGACTACGAGACACAGAATCCAGGATTCTCTGTAATTTGCATGCATTTGAAAGCTCTGAATTTGATGATATATATTGCAAAGATGGAGTTGAAATGAAATGGAAACGGAACTTGTAATACTGACGTGGTCGTGAGTGAAGTAGCCATGGCTTGAGTAGAGTTTTCTGTGATGGCCGGACTGATTTGTTCGTGATCAACTCAGAGAGGATGGGGAAGTCAAAGGCTTTTTGACTAAAGTAAGAACCAAAAAAAAAAAAAAAATTATCAGATTAAAGCATATGGGAAATATTTTACCAAAGTAATGTAGTTGGTAGCGCAAGGGTAGGGCACGTCACTAGTAGCGTTAGAGAGGGTGTCAGAAGTGTCAGTGGCGTGAACTTTGACATATAATTTTTTTTTTTAATATTGAATCAGAACCTCTGATTGGTCCACGCCAACTGGTGGCGCAGGTGGCGTGGGTCCCCCTACCCCACCGGTGGCGTGAGCATTAGCTTGGGAAATAGTTTGGGATGTGCTTTAATCTGGTAATTTTTTTTTTATTCTTATTTTGGTCAAAAAGCCGGAAGTCAAAGCCTTTTACACCCATAGGATGATGAGCGAAGGGAAATACTGGGAAAATTTTATTTAACTTCGGGACAAGAGAATATACAATAAAATGGTTTTTTAAAATTTCAAAATTACATTTAAGTATTATGAGACTTTTTTATAATAAATTCTAATTTCAATAACAAGTCCATAGACATTTAGTTATTGGAATTTATTGCAAAAAAAATTTCACAAGACTTGTATACAATTTTAGAATTTTAATGAACAATTTTATCGTATTTTTTCAAGTTTAAAACTTAAATACAATTTTCCTGAAAATATAAGATTTGCTGAGGTGTCATTGATGACAGGGCAGGGAAGACGAAATAAAATATTGTCTTCTTCAAGCGAATTTTCTTGACTTTGATTAATTTAAAAATAAAACTAATTACAAGAATTAAATTTATCATAAAATTTAGACCATTTTCAATACTAAATTTAAAATAGGGTTAAGTATCATTTTTGCTCCTAAAGTACGTGCCCAAGAGCAATTTTGCCCTTTAAGTTTCCGGAGGAGCAATTTTGCCCGTTGACCGTAGTTGACCTAACGGAGGGGCAACATTGCTCCATTTTCATACTTCAGGGGCAAAATTGCTCCTCCGGAAACTTAAGGGGCAAAATTGGTACTTAACCCTTCATAAAATAATTTTTTAAGATCGCGAAGTATTTTTTTAATACCATCCAGTATCCTAAAATATCTTTTTAGTACTTGTCAGTACCTTGAAATATTTTTTCGACGTCCTAAAATAATTTTTCAAGATTATGAAGTATTTTTTCAATATCCTAAAATAATTTTTCAATATCATGAAGTATTTTTTTTTAGTACCAGCTAATATCCCCAGGCAGTATCCTAAAATATCTTTTTAGTACCTATCAATATCCTGAAATATTTTTTCAACGTCCTAAAATAATTTTTCAAGATCATGAAGTACCTATCAATATTTTTTCAGTACCCGTCATTATCCTGAAATCTCTTTTTTGTACCCTTAATATTTAAACAAAAAAGAGGGATCAGGTATATTTTGCGTCAAAACGACGCAGTATTAAAAAAGAAAACAGCAGTGGATGGGAGGCCGAAGAGGACCCCAGCCGGATCCTGACATAACATACTCTGTATGGACAATATTTCTCTTTCTCACTCTCTTTGGAATTTGTGTCTCATTTCCATTTATTTTAGCTATTAACCTAAAATATCATTTTTGTAAAATAACTAATGACATTTAAAAAAAAAAGGTTAAGTACCAATTTTGCCCCTGAAATATGCGCCCAGGAGCAATTTTACCCCTTAAGCTTTTGAAGGAGCAATCTTGCCCCTAAAGTATCAAAACGGAGCAATGTTGCCCCTCCGTTAGAAACCCTAACGGTCAACGAACGTTGACCGTTAGTTGACCTAACGGAGGGACAACATTGCTCCATTTTCATACTTCAGGGGCAACATTGCTCCCCAAGAAACTTAAGGGGAAAAATTGTTCCTGGGCGCGTAATTCAGGGGCAAAAATAGCACTTAACCCTTTAAAATATTAATTTCTACTATCTTTTATAATATGGAGAGAGAAGTTTTTTCTCATATTCCTAATTTATATTATTAAATTTTTCATATAAGTATACAATTTTACTTTTTATTTATTATTGTGTAAGCTTTATTTTGATAGGGATAATGTGTTTTTTTTTTTTGGTATAAGGGATAATGTATATTAAATATGAGTAAAGTTGAAAAGTTATTATTGGGTAAGAGTGCTTCTTTCATGAATGTAATAAACCTTCGACCAAGAAAAAAATAAAAAAATGAATGTAATAAACCTCGTATAAATGCCCGTTGTCATCGTCAAAACTATTCAACCCACCAGGATGCAACTTTTACAACAAACTCCGTTGTCATCTTCTCCCTTCTCAGAACAACCAGTGCGCCCCCCACAATCAAACTCGATCAATATGCCAATTTCACTCATCACGTTAGTATTCCAAGTTTCTTTTAACTGTTTATATATTGCTCATCTCTTTTTCATATATATCATTATCCCAATTCCCTTTCAGAGAGCTGTCAAATGAATGAAAAGCAAATTCTGTATTGTGCCTCACTTAGTTTTGGTCTTTAAATGAGTGTGCCTCCAGTTCATATATATATATGTAGCATCACTGCCCCTGCAAGAATATACGAGGGATCTTTTTGCTTTAGTTTAAGCTTGTATCTCCTCTGCTTTCTTCCAAAGAGCATATGGGGCTTTTGTTTGAGGGCCAAAGAATTTGTTTCCTCTCATATATATATATATATATATATAAGGTGCGCGGAAGTGGTGGTTTAAGCTGTGACGGTAGTAGCAGTTTGGGTGGACTCCGAATAATTGAAATGATCATGAATATAAGCTTAGTTGGCACCTTTTAATTTGTCTTTAAATGTTTTGATATACTCCTCCGACTGTGCCTCTCGTAGTTTTGGTCTTTAAATGTTTTGATATACTTTTCCGATCATAAATATAAGATAAAGTTTGTAGTGTAAATTGTACTATAAATTTTGTCATATATTTAGAACTAAAGGTAGTACTCCCTCCGATCCTAATTATAGGACAACATTTGCAAGTTGGTTTTGGTCCTAATTATAGGACAACATTCTAATTTTTGTCACTTTCTTCCTAAAATACCCTTTCAATAATACAACTCAATTAATATAGCACCACATGGAAAAGCAAATCTGCAAGGAGTATTTTTCATTTATAGTCTGTTGCATTTTGATAGGCCCTGTTATACTTTTTTTTCCCTGGCAATTATATTTTTCGCTAAATAAAATTACCATTAATAGGATAACATGCTTAAGCTAAACTATTAAAATATTTGTGATAAATCATATGTATTGTTGATTAACGTGGGTGTCAATATCATATTTTATATTGAGATTGATTTTCTGTTTTTTAAAAAAGACGCTGATTATTGATATTGATTAATTATATAATTCTACACATACAATAAAAAACCTCAAGGCTAAATTTAATGTTTATCAATAATAGTTTTAATCAACTATATTTTTCACCAAAAAAAGAATCTATCGTCTCTAAATCTTCCAGACAAATATATTTATCACTAACACATTTTTAGGATAAAATAAGTACTCATATATTTTTTAATATTTCCCATTTGTAAATTAGTAATGAAATAAAAGAGTTGGGGGGGGGATATTTTTTAATATTTCCCATTTGTAAATTAGTAATGAAATAAAAGAGTTGGGGGGGGGGGAAGAGGGGGAACACTAGGACAATAAATGAGCCCACAAAACAAACTGCACAGTGTAAAAACTTCAACAGAATTTTGAGTTGTTTATGGACAAATTTCCATTTTGATCAAAATGATGACATTTAAAAATTTATATAAGGGCATTATAGGAAAATAGGTAAAATTAACTAATTTAACTCCTATCCTTAATCTTTCCAAAATTGATTAAATATGTCTTATAATTAGGACCGGAGGGAGTACCTCCTAATTAAGAACAACAAAATAGAATTTCACAGTCATACTGATGTACTTAAATGCCCTTGCAAAGTATTTTTCTAATGCCTCATTTGATATCTTGAAAGGGATTTCGATGAAATTTTTAAGGTTAGAAATGGAAATATGATGGAAATGGGCTTATAAAATGTAATAGGAAAGTATAAAAAACTTTTTACAATTATTCTTTATTTGGTGCTTAAATTATAAGACTTCTAATTAGTTTGATGGTTGTGCAGCTTAAACCCTTGGCACCCTATGTTTGTGTTTCTGATTACTGTGACAATGGCCATCGCTCAAATGCATTTCCCCAATTCATCACCTTTAGATGAACACCCTGTAAGCACTTGGATTGGTATTACACGCTTGCTTTTCTATGGCTTTGCATTTGGATATCACGAGAAATGCCAAAGCCACAGCCCAATGGATCCTACGTCCTTAAACCGTTGTGTTAAGGTAGCTATTGTCTCGGGAAGTTTGGCTTATGGTGCATTCATATCACTATTGCTTCCTCGCTCTCGCCAACCACTTGTCTTCATTGTCTGTGTATTGTTGTTATTCATATACTTCACCCACAAAAAAATAGAAAAAATAGGTGAAAACATGTCTTCATATTTATATGACCTATGGGGGATAACTAAAAGCAGAGCTTCAAATTTATACGAGCAATGGAGGAGAACTGAAAGGGACAATGTCGCAGCAAATAACCGGCTACCAGTTTAGATGTTGATCAGGTCTTGCAACCAACTTGGATGTATTAAATAGTTAAATAAGGAGAGGTTGGAAGAGAGTGTGATGTTGTTTTCATTACTTTAATTTGTTTCTGACATTTGTTAATTTCCAATATGCTTCTTTCATGAATTGGAATGGAAGAAACATATAGTTGTAGGAAAAGTTACATGGTATGATGTACACTGGTGAAACTGATTTATTTGGTCCCCGAGTTACACTGAAATCTATTGGGAAAACGGCTTGGTTTAATTTGATGCTGCAATAGAGGAAAATTTCATGCAAGTTTTGAAATTATCTTCCAATGAAACGAAGGACCAATGAAAAATGGAAATGAAGTTCGTTTTGGAGTCATTGTGAGCCATTCATGTTAGGAATATGGATTACCTTTGGGTTGCTCGAACATGATCATGAATGATCAAAACTTAGAATAATGCTCTGCCTCTACCGGTGGGCTTGTTTGGTTGTTTGTTGAGTGAACTGATCACAAGCGAAAACGAACATGAAGGCCCTGCCTCTCCTTCTCTGTGAAGAACCTACCACTTTGTGCTTTTTTTCCCCTGTTGCTCATGTAAACCATAGATTTTGACTCTGAATCTCCCATCACCAAATTAAACCCGTTCTAATTCTCTGCTTCTGTCTTTAGATATTAAGTAAACTTTCTCGGACTCCATCTACTCTGCCACACCCACATAAATAATACATTAAAAAAACAGAGTTTGCAAATTTGAATATTCGTTAAGGCCGTGATGACAAGTTTTCACGGTGAGATTAGTATTAATATATATTGTATACCTTGAGAAAAAGCAGGGGAAGCTCGCCTCTGGTTCTGGCATGGGGATTAGTATGGGATTCCAAGACGTAAGTGACAAAGGCGAATCTTTCGTGTCAGGAACAAGCCAGCCGACCTCGTCTCTTCCTCCAAGTATCTCTGTTCCAGAATCTTCCCACCATGATGCTGCCCTCGTCACCCTTCATTTCACCGCCATGAATAACATTCACTCATAAATTATTTTCATTCATTCATAAATGAACAAATGGATAAGAAGGAAGGAAGGAAGGAATGGAGACTTGCCTGTTGTGGTACTTGTCTTTGTTGTTGAAGAGGATCAAAGGGTAGACTGGGTGAGCTTGCCGTAGAGAAACACCACTATGCCCATTTGTAGAGTGTCGGCGGATATGTAAGCAAAGGACCAAAGGTAGAATTAGGGCTTTCAATTGACTTTAAGTCATAAGCAAAGGAGTAGTGTCAGTAGGTAACTTATAATCAAATTATTTATTTATTTAGCTTCCGCAGTAAGAATTGGAGATATATATAGATACCGAACATAAGTTTGCGTAGTTTGTGTAACAATGACTAAACATTAGTTTGTGTAACAATGACTAAACATAATTTTATATGAGAAAATTTCATACAAGCTGAAAATAAGAGTATAGTCATATAGATAATAATAGTGTAGATGAAAAGTCATCTCTCAATAATTATGTTACATTATGTTCAACCTAAATGAATCATATTTGTAACAAATTAAAGACCAAATTGTATGGAACATGTGATCTAATTAGTTATGTACTATTATTTGATCAAATTAGTATTGCCAAATTTTTCAAATTAACATTTTTCACTTTTTTGTAAGTTTGATTTTAATTTTCTTTTATAATTATCATAAAAAAGTCACTTATGCTACTATTAATTCAAACAAGTTTCAATTTTAGAAAAATTACTTATGTTACCATTAATTCAAACATAAATCATATTACACAATTTGATTTTTATTCCATCTTAAATTTGTACAAGTCAAATTAAAAATTATAAATAAGACATTTTTCTCTTTACTATCCCAAACACAAACTTGAGCTTATGGCGTTTCAAATCTCTGCTCTTATCTTGCTTCTTTGCCTGTTCTCCTCTCATTGTCATGTGTGTTGTTCTGTTTCTCAGAGTGGTGAACGGAGAAATAATATCATTGATTTGTTGTTTATTTTAGAGGTGGGTGGGATATTACAAAATGAGTGGCGTAAGTTTTTCTCTAAAAATAATATATATTTTCCTTTGTTGTTGGTATATGTGCTTTATTTTCTTCATACTACTTATTTTATATATTTTAGGGAAATTTTTTATTTCTATTTACTTTTTACTGTAAAAAAATGCCTTTTAATGCACTTTTTAGTGAATTAAAATTTCACTCTTAATATTAGAGTGAATGGACTCACTAACGATGTGACAAATTAAAAGTCTGTTTGAGATAGCGGTACCAGAAATGACTTATTTACAATCTTTTATAAATGTAAGATAGGATAAATAATTATATTATAAATGTGATTTGTGTTTGGAATGAAGGTGGAAGAGTTTTTTTTTTCCCATATGAGTTTTTATTTGAAAAATCAGTTGAGATGGAAAATGACTGAATTTGTATGAATTTTATTGAATACTACTACTATTACTACTACACACACACAGACACAAATATTCATACATACATACATATATTAATTAGTTGTATATATTGTGATAATTGAAGATAAAAATTTAAATTTAAATTTGATAAAAAAATTATTATTAAAAAGTTTAAAACTCTAAAGTGCTTAATCCAATATATTCTAATGGATAAATTAGAATGGATATAAAGGTATATATAATAATACATTGTTTATTGAATCACTTATCTGTTTGACCAAAAAAAAAAATCACTTATTTATAACATTTTTCTCTAGAAGTTGAAAAAATTATGTCACTTTTTTTTCCCAAAAAAGAAAAAGAAAAAAGCCTATATGAGATCACAACTATCCCAAATGGTCTATTTTTCTTTATTGGGTTTAAATCACTTGCGTTTGGCTTTTTTCCTTTCATCGTCATGCCAAACAGGCTTAAATATGGTAGACATGATTCTATGTTTGATATGTAAGCATGTGTCATTATAAGGGCCTAACTTTGGGCAGGGCGAATTTTAATTTGATATATATTTGTTTAATTTGGATGACTTAATTAACTCCACTTCTAGGTTGGGTAACATGAGTTTTGTGGCAACGTGGAAAGGATGTTTTGGAGATGTGAGGAGGAGCGAAGATAATGGTTTTATGTGTTTGGGAAGGAAATAGGTTCAGGGGAAGGATAAAGAAAGAGAGAGGTTGTTTATGTTGAAGTGGGCGGGAACTTCTGAGAAACAGATTATCATTAATCAACGATGGCCACTTGAGGGAGTGTAGTAGCCTACTTAGCGGAGATTATTAGTGTTTGAGTACTATTGAACGATATTTTTTTAGTTAACAATATATTTAAAAATTTAATTGTTAATGAAATAAAATGGTGTCGTATTGAGCCTACTTGTGAGATAAAACTTTTTTGTTGTATTATATAACTGTGTACTTTAATACGATCAAATTTAAAATTGGACGAAGTTGGGATTGGCCAATCTAAATTATGTTTAGATGTGAAATTAATTTATTAGTTAAGCAGCGAATTAGCTCTTATGGAGAGAATTTAAATGTGTGGTTGTGGTGAGAATTTAATTTTCAAAACCTGGTGGGTGTGGTGGTGGGGAAGCCCGTCCATTCTTAGTAAGGGAAGTTCCTCATCAGTCTTATATGGAAAATAAATAGGTTTTTTGAAGAATGTCATAGTTACAAGTTAAATTTACCTAGTTAATTAACAGTTAAGTTGCATCATTTATAAGTTAAATATTTTGGAAAAAGTATATCAAAATTTGTTAATACATTTAGTATTTAATTTTGTGGGACTTATAAATAATTTTTCTTTCCAGCAAATCAATATTAGGAAAATACTTATGTGAAATTCTTTATATCTATTTTGTTAAATTCTCCACTTATATCTCATCATGTGTCTTGTTTTTGAATTATTGTCATTTAACTCTAAATTCCATATAAAAATAATTAGACACGTGGTGATGTGTAATAATGGATATAAATGATTCTTAATAACTAGCGGGTTTCAGGATCTTGGTTTATAGTCTCTCTGTCTTTATTTTCATCTGTAAATGGTTCTCCTGAGGTTTATAGTCTCTCTGCCTTTAATTTCATCTGTGAATGGTTCTCCTGAATGGTTTTCGTGAATCTCCTCTTCTATTTCCCTTTTCCTTATCAAAGATGAACACAAAAGAAAATCTAACTTGTCCTTGATTTTGGGAATAATATCCAAATCCCATCAAGGAGGTGCTTGTTGAGGAATTTATTTGAATGTTGAAAACCAGCTGAGAAGAATATGAAAGTATTAAGAAAATCTAACGGGTGTCGCTTTGATCCTACCTATAGTCTTAGAAAGATTAATCTTGTCCTGCCATTCCAAAATTTCAATGGTTATTTATATCTATGGAATGTTTGGATACAGGAGGTGAGGGTAATTTCTTTAGGCAAGGATCATTCTTATTTTAAAGGATTGATACTATTCACCTCAAAAAGTCATCTCACTCTGCTAAATTTTCTAAGATACGGATCAAGAGTGGCTGGGAGGTGTGGTGTGTTGGGAGTTGGAACGGAATAGGAGAGAGGGCCGAATGAGAGATTAGCTCAATGATGACTTGTTGCATTCCTAGCTTTTATATTATTGGACGCACCGGATTTGAAGCTTCCGAGAGATGAGGACAAAAACGACGTTGAGACAATCCGGACCTGGTGTAAATTAAAAATTGGCATGGTTTGGATAGAATTAGCCTAAAATAGATTGTGTGTGTGTATTAAAAGAAAAAATTGGTCGCCTGGAACAAATGGCTCAAATGTTTGGGAAAATTGTCTAAATTCAGAATTTGTAACTTTTCATTTATATTCTGCAACTGAAGTCCATTTCCCCAAATTTTCAACTAATTTTTCTTTTCAACTAAAAACAAATAAGGTCAGAGTCTGCAATTTTTTCAACTGTGTAATCAGATGTTTATATCAGGGCCAATTTTTGCGTTTGCTTATTTATATCAAATGGCCACCACACTTTTTTTTTCCTTTTTCTTTTTCGAAAAGGTGGGTCGTGATTGTTGTCAACAAAAGAACGCGTTAATAATTTCCAAAGGAGTATCACTTAATGCATGAATGTACGCACACATATTGATCATTTATCTAAATGCCATACTTAGATAAAAAGATTGTCAATGCTTATTTAAAAAATCAATTATATACATCGGATATTGTTAACAGATTTCCCACCATTACCTTAAATTTGTATGCTTGACTTGGCTAGGTGTTTTGAGTTTATTTGTGAAGTTTCTCATGAAATAAAAATTGCACAGAGGGAAGTTAGATTTTAGGAAGGAAGAAACAGAGGGAAGTGCACTCAGTAAGATAATCAACACTAAGGCATTTGTTTCATACATATAACGTAGCGTACATATGTTGAATAAAGTCTAAACTGGTAGCCCTGCTGCGACATTGTCGTTTTGGGTTATTCTCCATTGCTGATACAAACTTGGGACTATGCTCCTCCACAGGCCAAATATATATAAAATCACATTTCCTCCTATTCTTGCTATTTTCTCATAGTTAAAGTATATGGGCAGCACCATGAACCAGCCAATGAATACAAGTAATTCGAGAGGACGACGAAGCAACAATGATATTAATGTAGCATAAGCCAAACTTCTTGAGGCAAACATTAGCTGAGCACAAAACTTCAAGAAAGGAGTAGCAGTTGGGAAGTGACTTTGCAGTCTCCCGTGGTATTCAAACGCACAGCAACAAAGAAGAAAGGCTAAAATGAAATCCATGCGCTTTTAGGGTGTTCATTCAAAGGTGATGAATTGTTGAAGTGCATTTGAACAATTGCTACTGTCACAGGAAACAAAAATTTGAACAAGGTAGCCTAAGGATTTGAACTGCACAACCATCAAACTAATTAGAAGTTTCATATATAATGGCAACCCCAAACAAAGAACCAACTGGATCGGATTGCGAGAAATTAATTCTTTGTTTTTATGGTATACCTATTTCACCCTTGGTGAATTAGGGCGCTCAATGTAAATTGGGGCTATTATATAAATATAAAGAAATATGTGTTAAAAAGAGAGTTTTTCCTAAGATATATATTTATTCTCATGTAACTATGCAACTGTACGTATGTTTAAGAGTTAATTATATCTATTCTTATGTGACTATATATAGGCTATATATAAGGATGTGTGATAGAGAGTATATGATCTATATATAATAACACATGCAAAGTAATGTTATCCTCCCTCTAGGAAAAGGTTCTCTTTATATATGTTTTCTTCTCTTCCTCTTTTTGGTATATTTCTAGTATAATGTAAGGGGTTTAATTTTCTCATGTTGCATGAGAAGAAGAAGATTCTTACACACATATGAAATAATGGGACCCACATATACATATAATGCTAATTATATATATGTGTGGGTCCCACCATTTTATGTGTGTGTAACATGAGATAACATTTCTCCTACAACATGAGAAATGTTTTTTCCATAATGTAACCAGAGTTTAATCAGTACTTTAGTTTTTTATGGATATTTTTCAACGAGTCTAAGCCTGAAATTCCTACAAAAAGTTAGAGAAAATATTATGCTAAAAGTGAGACTCGGGATAGTTGTAAATTTTTTTATTACTTTTAAAAGTTTTCTATTCTCTCTATCATATTTTCCTCCCACCAAACAGTGAAATGGTTATATAAGGTAGCTTTTGGTTAAAACTTTGTACCAATCTCTTTGTGCTATTGCAATTCTCATGCCTAAGCTAAAGAGAAACCAGATCAGAGGAGATGCAAAGCTTAAATTTAAAGGAAAACTAATACTCGAGTCCTTGTAATCTTATCAAACTTTGAAATCAGTCCCTATAATTATATTTTTTTTAAAAAAAACGGTCCTTATAAATAACCCTGTCGGCCGCATTCTTGATGGTCCTGGCCTTGGGGAAATGGTTAGTGTAAGTTTTGGATTAGTTTGGGGAGAATAATTTTTACATTTACGAAATAAGAAATGGACTTTTGAAAGCATTGTTTGGGTGTGTAATGTAAAGAATCAGAAAATTGTATATATTCATGATAAACGTATGTGCATTTATACAAGAGAGAGGAGCCTCAGTATTAATGGCTCTTAATGATAATTTATGATGATTTTCTCTAATCCCTGATTGTTAGGGATACTGATTGACTATGTACTAATTACAATATATTTCCTAATGATTACAATATATTTCCTAACACTCCCCCTCAAGTTGGAGCATATATGTTTGTCATGCCCAACTTGTTACAAAGGTATTCAACCCGTGTCCCATTTAAGGCTTTCGTTAAAAGATCTGCTAGTTGGTCATTTGAACACACATGCCCTGTGGATACAACATTTTCTTTTTTCTTGTCACGAATAAAGTGACAATCAATTTCAATATGCTTCGTACGTTCATGGAACACAGAGTTTGATGCTATATGGAGTGCTGCTTTGTTGTCACACCATAGTTTTGCAGGTAATACTGTGATAATTCCGATTTCCTTCATGAGTTGAAGTACCCATACAATTTCTTGCACTGATTGTGACATGGCTCTGTATTATGCTTCTGCACTTGATTTTGACACAATGCCTTGCTTCTTACTTCTCCAAGATATCAAGTTACCACCAACAAATACACAGTAACCTGTAGTGGACCGTCTTGTGGCCTTAGATCCTGCATGATCAGCATCACAGAAGGATTCGATTTTAGTGTGCCCATAATCTGTATAGAGAAGGCCACAACCGAGGGAACCTTTCAAATAGTGCAAGATATGTTCTAAGGCTTCCCACTGTGCCACTGTGGGAGATGCCATGAATTGGCTAAGTACACCAACAGAAAAGGTTATATCAGGGCGAGTTACTATCAGATAATTCATCTTTCCAATGAGTCTCCTATATCTCTCAGGAGATGCAAATGGCTTCAGTTTCTCTGGATCAATCTTCTTCTTTAGGTCATCAGGAAGTTCATCCCACATGGTATCATTTAGATCTAGGAATGGATTTGGAATCATGGGAATGCTACTTGGTGCAGGTCCAAGCTTTCCAGTCTCCTTCAACAGATCAAGAACATACTTCCTCTGAGTCAAAAGGATTCCCTTCTTGCTTCTCAAAACTTCAATACCAAGGAAGTACTTTAATGGTCCTAAGTCTTTTGTCTGAAAGTTGGAGTTAAGGAAGACTTTAAGCGCTGAGATGCCAGCAATGTTACTCCGAGTAATCACAATATCATCGACATACACTACAAGAAGAATCATTCCTGCATTGGATTGTTGATAGAACATAGAATGATCACTCTTACTTTGGTTTAAACCAAGCTTCTTGACTACACCACAAAACCTATCGAACCACGCACGAGGACTTTGCTTTAAACCATACAATGACTTTTGAAGATAACAAACTTTTCGATGCTCCCCCTGAGCAACAAACCCAGGTGGTTGCTCCATATACACTTCCTTAAGAAGATCGCCATTCAAAAATGCATTCTTAACATCCAACTGATGCAAATCCCAGTGATATGTGGCAGCCAAAGAGACAAGGAGACGGACTAAAGTAAGCTTAGCCACAGGGGAGAAAGTTTCAGAGTAATCAAGGCCATAAGTCTGAGCGTATCCTTTAACAACAAGACGAGCTTTCAATCGCTCTATGGAACCATCAGCTTTAGTTTTCACAACAAACACCCATTTACAGCCAATGGCCTTCTTCCCAGAATGTAGATCAACAAGGGTCCATGTACCAGCCGAATCAAGGGCCATCATTTCTTCTTCCATCGCGGCACGCCAACCAGGGTGAGTCAAGGCTTGGTGAAGGGTAGTAGGGGTAGAAATGGACTCAATGGTGGTTACAAGGGAATAGGAAACAGGGGACAATTGCTGGTAGGACATAAATGAGGAGATAGGATAAGTACAATTAGCATATCGTTTGGGAGGACAGGAAGGACGGGTGCCTTTGCGGAGGGCTATAGGTAAGTCAACAGATTGGTCACATCAGTGGACACAAGATAACGATGGAGGTCAAGAGAGTAACATCAGTGGACACAAGATAACGACGGAGGTCAGGAGAGTAACATTGATAGCCTTTCTGTATTCGAGAATAACCAAGGAAGATACATTTTAAGGACTTGGGGTCAAGCTTACTAACATTCGGATGGACATCCCGAACAAAGCAAACACAACCAAAAATTTTGGGATCAACCGGGAACACCTTAGTGGTAGGAAATAGAATGGAATATGGCATGGAACCACTAAGGACAGCAGAAGGCATGCGATTTATGAGAAAACAAGCAGTAGACACGACATCGGCCCAAAACGATTTAGGTACACAAGAGTGAAACATGAGAGCACGGGCAGTGTCTAAGAGATAACGGTTCTTTCGTTCAGCAACACCATTTTGAGCAGGTGTATCAACACATGATGATTGATGAAGGATGCCATGACTATGCATATAATCAGTAAAGGGTGCAGAAAAATATTCCTTGGTATTATCACTTCGAAGAATTTTCACGGGAGTATTAAACTATGTTTGAATTTCAGCACAGAAATGACAGAAATGAGTGAACAATTCAGAGCGTTGTTTCATTAAGTAAAGCCAAGTAGTTCGAGAAAAAGCATCAACAAAGGTGACAAAGTATCGATAACCAATTTGAGACAGAACTGAACAAGGACCCCAAACATCAGAATGAACTAAATCAAAAGGGGACGCAGCCCATTTATTGACTCGAGGTGCCAAATGAACACGGTGGTGTTTGGCAAATTGACACGACTCACAATCCAAAGAAGAAACAGATAAAAACCGAGGGTACAACTATTTTAGGGAATAAAGGGACATATGACCGATACGACAATGGACTTCAAAGAGAGATGACCCACCAGTACAAGCAACAGAACGCGGCACCTGATCATCAAGGATGTAATGTCCACTGGATTCGTAGCCTCTACCAATAATCTGCCTCGTCGAAAGATCCTGAATTAAACAATGGTCAGGGTATAGTGAGATACAACAGTTTAAATGACGAGTCAATTGACTGGGAGACAAAAGATTAAAGGTGAGATCAAGAACATTAAGAACAAAAGAGAGGGAAATGGATGGTGTTGGTAAAACAGTTCCTGAACCAAGGACACGAACTGGGGAACCATTGGCAACAGATATGGAAGATGGGTTGGCATAGGGAGCATACGAGGAAAATAAATTATGGTTATCTGTCATGTGGTTGGTGGCACCAGAATCAATGACCCACTTCGTGGAAGTGGTAGCAAGGCCAGAAGATAAGGTACCTGTAGCAAGGGCCCCTGCAGAGGGTGAACCAAAATCAGAAATAAATTCGGTGTTTGAGCAATATGAGCAAAGCCACGCTGCTGATCACGTTGTTGTTTAGCCTGCAATTTTTGACAATTTTTCTTGACATGCCCAGTTTCCTTGCAATAATAGCAAGTAATGCTGCTAGAGGATGAATAGTAGTGTCTTGTTTAGGCCCAGAGTTCCTGGTATCAAAGGAGTCACGCCCAGCCAAAGCACTGGCATTGGGATCAACAGATGGTCGAAGCATGCTATCAGCACGAAGCACCCGTGAGAATACATCTTCAAGAGATGGAAGCTCCTAACTAGACATAATTTGAGAACGGATGGTGTCGTAAGATGGATCAAGAGCTTCAAGAAAACTAAAGATAGCTTGAAATTCTAGATTCTTGATACGGGTCTGGAGATCTGCCTGCGGAGACATAAGAACCTTCATTTCTTCATACAACCGTTTAAACTCCAAGTAGAACTCTTTTAAAGGTCGACCCTGCTGCTGAGAGCGATAGAAGCCTTTACACACTTCATGAATACGAGTAAAGTTCCCTTTACCAAAGAATAGAAATTCCAGATAAGCCATAATATCTTTTACCGTGTTACAATGGCTAACAAAAGTCAAAATTCCAAGTTCAATGGAAATTACGAATCTGGAAGAAAATACGAGCATCTGCTCGAGACCACTTTAAGCTTTTCTCATCATCACCAGAAGGAGGATCCTGAGTTAAATGAGCTTCCTTTGCAACCCCCATGACGTAAGCTCGAACAGTTTTGTTCCAATCATTATAATTGGTCCAGTTCAATTTTGCATCGGTAATTTTAGCAGACATGGAGAGTATATCGGAGGTATTAGATTCAGCCATGGATAAATAATCAAAAAACTCACAACAACCAGACGATGAATGTGATCAAGAGAGAAACCAGCAAGCAATAGAAACAACAAACCCGTGAACAGTGACGGTGAACAGTGTGAAACAGCACCCAAACAGCAACCAACAGTGCCAAACAGTGATGAAACAGCACCCAATAGTGCCAAACAGTGATGAAACAACACCCAAACAGCAACCAACAGTGCCAAACAACACCCAACAGTGACGAAACAACACCAACAGTGATGAAACAGCGATGAACAGTGCCACCAGAAAAAAAAAAACCCTAGAATTTGTATGGCTTTGATACCATGTAATGTAAAGAATCAGAAAATTGTGTATATTCATGATAAATGCATGTGCATTTATACAAGAGAGAGGAGCCTCAGTATTAATGGCTCTTAATGATAATTTATGATGATTTTTTCTAATCCCTGATTGTTAGGGATACTGATTGACTATGTACTAATTACAATATATTTCCTAATGATTACAATATATTTCCTAACAGGGTGTTACAAACTGTGTTAAAAACAAATACGTGGCTAACGGTATCACTATGTACTAGACATAAGAACAAGAGACAATTTCCTCGTTCACCTCCCCGAAATGTTTCATGCATCGTTTCAATTACGTCAAGAGAGGAAATAATATCGTTTGACAAAGGAGCTCAAGCTCATCATCCGCCTCGGCAAACTCCGATGTGGGTACCGTGAGTGCTGCACCTAGTGGAACAAAGCTCATCGACAGCCACGTAGGCAGGCACGAGAAGGACGTACCGAGGTAATGTGATCGAGTGCCACACTTGGTGGAGCAGGACCTATCAATGGCCATGCCCATAGAGTAGGTTTCGTCGAGGACTTGGGAAGCGAAGCGAAGATTCAAGTTACAGTTAGACTCTTACAATTATTGTATGGCGCTTTTTGAAAAATATAAGAAAATTAATTGATCCTCAAGCAAGCCAAGCCATTCCATGAACCATGGGAAAGCCAGAGGAGATACAAAGCTATAAATGAAGTGATAAGATCATGAACTTGAGACCAAAACCGAGCAGTGAGACACAAGATCCATAAACTTTTCACGAAGGGGAAATGTTTGATGGATAACGTTAATTAATTAAATAATATCAACAGCTCAAATCAGTTCTCAAAATTAAATGGAAAAAGAAAGTTTAAAGACTTAGTGACTTACGGTAGTGAAGTTGGCATGACTTTGATACAGTTGCTCCTCTCCTGGCAGATCGAGCAGGACGGGAGATGAAGAATATTGTTTGGTGTCTGATAAGAGAGAAAAAGAAAAAAAGAAAAAAAGAATACTAGCTTACAATCTTATTTGAACCACTTCATATAAGGAGTGAGGGGCTTGAAGGGATTGGAGGATGGAGAGGTGAGAGATTGCGAAGGCATCGGATGCACCCAAAGGCGGAATCAAGGGGGGCTAGGAGTGGCCCCCTCCCCCCTAAAATTACAGCAGTGAACCCAAAATTCTTGAAAATTATGTTTTAGCCTCATAAAAGTTTAACAATTTTCACTTTAGTCTTTATTTAAAAGGCTTATGGAGGGACTTAAAATGAAAAGATTGAAATATTTATGAGGCTAAAGAATAATTTCCTAAAATTTTGAGTCAAATTCTGTAATTTTCGCCCTCAAATTTCAAATGCAGACTACACTGGATTTTATTCTGTAATTTTCGCCCCCCTAACTTCCATTCTTGGCTCTGCCCCTCGATGCACCCAATAGAATCCTGGCTTAGAATCTGGACTTTATGCCCTCGCTCTCTCTATGTCTGATGAGAGAGCAAAGAGAATCCTGTCTTAGAGTGTTGTTTGCGCGTTCTTAGTAGTGTAGGGTAGGGATGAAGGCCATTTAAATCTCGTACACGTGTGCATTTTAATCACTGACTTTGTGGTGTAGGGTAGGGATGAAGACGAAATGATGCCTTCCAACGGAGAAGAAAAGCAACGACAAGACATAGCTAAACTCGCAGAATATATCAGAAACGTTACCGACTCCCGACAATTTTTGCAGATTCTGAAATTTACATTTTTCCACAGATATTTGAGCCTTTTAACTTTTAAACAATTTTTTTCTTTAAAAAAAACAAAATATGATCTTTCATAACCTCAGCTGAATCCAAAGCAAGTCTAACATGGCGTGCGGGTTGCTGATTATATTCTATAACAAATGTTTGGATCATCAACGTCTCATGATGGGTAAAGTATCTTAGCAACTTTATACGGGAAAGTTATGAAATGTACGGTGTTTTAATTTGAGGACAAAAGAAAAAGAAAATCCAAGGACTTTGATCACAGATATCGGTGGCAACGTAGAATCTTTAAACGGGTCACATGACAGAAATTGACTGAGTTATAACTTATAAGATACTTACTTCAGGGCCAATTTATGTATTTGTTTATTTATATCAAATTGACTGAGTTATAACTTATCAACAAAAGGACGCGTTAATAATTTCCAAAAGGAGTATCACATAATGCATGGATGTGCGCACACACATTTGATCATTTATCTAAATGCCTTGTATCCAAAAAAATAAAAAATAAAAAATCTAAATGCCATACTTAGACAAAAAGATCGTAAATGCTTATTTAAAAAATCAATTTTAACATATTTCCCTCCAATCACATTACATTTGTGTCCTTGACTATATGTCACAGTTATCTTGGTGTTTTGATTTTATTTGTGAAGAAGTTTGTCATGACATAAAAATTGCTTGCATGTTTCAGCTTATCACCCCTGTTGTGAGCTTGGTAACTTGCTGAGTGGTGAGAGATTGCCCATGGAGTAGGTGTCGTCAAGGACTTGGAAAGGAAAGCGAAGATTCAAGTTACAGTTATATTTACAATCTTACAGTTACTATACGGCGCTTTTTTGAAAAAATGTAAGCAAATTGTTTGATCCTCAAGCAAGCCAAGCCATTCCATGAACCATGGGAGCAACCCAGAGAAGATATAAAGCTATAAATTAAGTGATAAGATCATGAACCTGAGACCAAAACCGATCAGTGAGACATGAGATCCAGAAACTTTTCATGAAGGGGAAATATATGATGGAGAATGAATGTGTGAAAATTAATTGAATAATATCAACAGTTCAAATCAGTTCTGAGAATTAAATGGAAAAAGAAAGTTTGAAGAGTTACTTGAGTGAAGTGGACATGGCTTAGATATGGTTGTTACTTTTCATTTTCAAGGGGAAGAAGAAGAAGATAATGAGGACTCTGCTTTTGAGGAGGGGAACAGGGGACGAATGAAATGCTTCAAGGTGGGTTGTTTTGAGTCACATAGCTAGCGTGTATTTATTTTGAGGAAGGGAACATGGGACGGGTAGAACGTTGCATTTTTTGTTTTCCTTTTTTTGCTCGAAACAAGTTGGGTTGCTTGAAAGCGAATCTGATAACGGGGCATTGACAAACTTGGCGCGTAAGACTATGTGATAAATATGGGATGGACATGATATTAATTGTTAATAGCTTCCACATCTCCTTGCCACCTCTGTCATAAAGGTTGGGATTATATTCCTTTGATTGATTTCTCCACAAACTAAAATGGTTTGTTAGAATGTATTGTTTTACCCATAAACTAAGTACACACCCTTCTCAAGTTGTCCTTTATTCTGTTTCAACATCCCTTTTATTTGTATCTCTATACGTATTAGTATGCAATTAAAAAAGTTGAAAGGAGGTGCGGCAAGCATCATTTTCTAAGTCGACAAACCACAATTCAACAATTTATTCAGGACAAGTATAATAAAACATCACATTATTACAAAATATCATCGTCTCACATATACAATATGTAGAAAATTATAAACACAACTCACTGTTTTGAAACTTGGTGATATGAATTCTACGCCATGGTAATGAAGTTGAAAGAATTGACGAACATCTAAACTGGTGGCCTTCTTATTGCTGGGATATTGGTCCTTTCGGTTCTCCTCCACTGGTCATACAAATATGAAGCTTTGCTTTTAATTCTCGTCCAGAGCTCACACAATTTTGAAGCCATATATTCACCCAGTTTTGCTATTTTTTTGCGGTTAAAGTATGTGATTAACGACATTAACCAGGCAATGAAGACAAGTGGTTGGAGAAAGTGAGGGACCAACACTGATATTAGTGCCGCATAGGCTAAACTTCCTGAGATAAGAGTTATATTAGCATAGCAGGTTAAAGAAGCGATATTAGCAGGGGTGTAAATCTGGCATGTGATATGGTATCCAAATGCAAAGCAATAGATAAGTGAGCACATAATAAATATCCAAATGCTTGCAGGGTGCTCATCCAATGGGGATGAATTGAGGAAATGCATTTGTACAATTGCCCTTATCACTGGAATTATAAACGCAAACAGAGCATGCCAATTAGGAGTTGAGCTGCAAGGACAACGATCAACAGAAAGTTATTCTAATAAGTATTTGAATATACATATTAAATACATACAAATAATAAAGACGTTGAATAAAATAAACATTTGTTGTAAATGAAGCCTCGATAGCATGTATTACTTGTCAATTGATTTTGTTTTCTTTATGTAAAGATAAATAAAATTGTATTGCCTGAGTTGTGTGTGTGTCTATACATATATATATTAATTAAAACTGTTGTAGTTTCCAACAGAGAGGTTTACTTTCCTCTTTATTCAAGCCATCCATCAAAGCGTCATAAGCTTTGGAAGAGCCAACCTAAAAGTTACGGGATAACCCAAGTAACATCATCTTTATGCAGAAACATGTTGTTGCTAAAATCTATTCAAACTGAAATTACACATATCTGAGACCAAAGTTAAATACTCACAAATGATATAAACAACTACGTCTTATATTTAATAAAGGATGGAGTAATATTAATGTTATGTTTGACAAAACCAGGGGAGCTACAAGGCCGATCCACTTTGGAGAAAAACAGGGGAGGAAAACAGAGGTGATACGGAGCTTAGACTAAAGCAAAAAGGTTGCTTGTATATTTCTTGCAGGGGCAATGGTGGTAAATAATTACACGATATGTAAATATGATCCAGAGACACACTGATTTGACGACGAAGACTACGAGACACAGAATCCAGGATTTTCTGTAATTTGCATGCATTTGACAGCTCCAAAGGGCAAATTTGATGATATGTATTGCAAAGATGGAGTTGAAATGGAATGGAAAAGGAACTTGTAATACTTACGTGGTGGTCGTGAGTGAAATAGCCATGACTTGAGTCGAGCTTGCTGTGGTGGCCGGACTGGTTTGCTCCTGATCAAGATCAACTCAGAGAAGATGGGGAAGTTAAAGCTTTTTACGCTCACAGGTTGATGAGCGAAGGATATATAAGATTTGTTGAGGCTTTTGTGAATGAGAATGCTGAGACGACGAATTCAAATATTCCATCCCCAACAACGAAATTGAGTCCAATCCAAAGCAATGGGAACAATGAAATCAAGGCGGGTGATTGGAATCACGAGAGCGAAAATTATAGAATAACATCTAGGTATCTAGGTTTTTATGAAAGTATATTTTAATCCTATATAAATTTTAATATTTTAATTTCTGTTCCTCCATGAAACTTTTATTAAAAACTAAAAGATTTGTTGAGGCTTTTTCAAGGGTAAAGGTGTAATTTTACATATAAAGTTTGCCCCAATAAGCACCCAGTGCCACGAAGTTTTTTCTGGAGTAAAAGTACACACGAAGTTACGTTTTGGGAGCAAAAGTCACACCACCGTTAAAATTTTGTTGTAAATATAGCATTTCTTATTGTAAACCTAGCCTGTTGTAAATTTATCTTTTTCTGTTATAAATGGATAGATTTTAAATTTTGTTGTAAATACATCATTTTCTGTTGTAAATCTAGTCTTTTTCTGCTGTAAATGACATTTCTATGTTCAAAATCCAAGTGTTTAAATGTTATTGTAAATATGACATTTTTTGTTGTAAATATGACTAAATTTTAAATTTTGTTGTAAATACAACACTTCTGGTTGTAAATATAACTTCTTCTTTTTTTTTGTAAATAACATTTCTATGTTCAAAATCCAGGTGTTTAAATATTATCGTAAATATGACATTTTCTGTTGCAAATGTACCGTTAAGTTAGATTTTAACGGTAGTGTGATTTTTGCTCTGAAAACATAATTTCGTGTGTACTTTTGCTCCAAAAAAAACTTCATGGTGCTGGGCGCTCTTTAGAGAAAACTTCATGTATAAAATTACTCCTTTACCACTTTTTTAATGACAAGGCAGAGACGACGAATTAAAAGATTCCATCCCCCGCAACGAAATTGAAGACTCCTATAGTGCGTGGTCCAATTCGTAATTAGGGATGAAAACTATAAAATAGAAAGTTAGAAACTAGATTGTTATGAAAGTATATTTTTACCTAATAAAATTTTTAATATTTTTGTTTTAATTCTTCCACGAAACTTTTATTTAAGACTAAAATAAAAATATTAAAATATTTAAAAGGTTGAAATATAATGTTCTAAACATTTTGGTTCTCATTCAGGCGGTAGCCAAACCGAGTTCTTCCCTACATCTTTAATTTAATGACACGTGTACCTGAAAGTTTCATATAAATAGGTAAAAGAGCAAAAATACACATATGCTTTATCCTCCAGAGCGTCCAGCACCATATGCTTTTTTCGGGAGCAAAATACACATGTGGTTACATTTTAGGAGCAAAATCAAACCACTGTTAAAATCTAATTTAACGGTTCATTTGCAATAGAAAATGTCATATTTACAGTAACATTTAGATACCAAGATTTTGAACATAGAAAGATCATTTACAAAAAAAAGAAGTTATATCTACAACATGAAGTGCTGTATTTACAACAAAATTTAAAATATGATCATATTTACAACAGAAAATGCCATATTTACAACAACATTTAAACATTTGGATTTTGAACATAGAAAGGTCATTTACAAAAAAAAAAAAGACTATATTTGCAACAGGAAGTGCTGTATTTACAACAAAATTTAAAATCTGGTCATTTACAACAGAAAAAGCCATATTTACAATATATTAGATTTACAACAGAAAGTGCTGTATTTACAATAAAATTTTAACGGTGGTGTGATTTTTGCTCACAAAATGTAACCACATGTGTATTTTTGATAGGGCAAAATTTAAAGCCTAAAAAAACTCCGCAAGTGCACGGGCCGTATCAAGTAATAAAGAGTAAGTAAGATATCGTTCCCACGAGGACTTGGTATCACAACTTTAGTTAAGCGTTAATCTCACAATTTCGTTTAAGTTGAGGAAAACAAAAATTGAATTTAATTAAGAAAAAGAAATTAAAACTAAAATAAAAATAAGAAAATTACCACAATAATTAAATGAGCAACCTAGAGTCACTAATCCCTTATTTGTTTCCTAGATTTTATCCCTACTAAATTAACTTTGACTTAATCTAATCAGCTAATCTAGAGTATTAATGTCTATAAATGCCTTCCGGTCCATTTATATACCTATCTTAATTAATTATGTAATGCCTCACACAATTAAATAAGATGCGTTTTAAATCGGACTCACTCTAATTTGATTATGCGGAGCTTCTAGGTATATTCCTATCCTAGACGCAAATTAGATTAAAACCTAACTTCACGTTAAATTAAAACCTAATTCCACATTATTTATTCCCAAGGTCAATTTAGGATTCCCTCTTCCAAGTCCAACCCTAAATCCCCAAAACATGCCCAATGGTGGCCACTCACTAAGCAATAGCAAATAACACAGGATTAAATAAACTGAATAAAATTAATCAAAACTAAAAAGTGGGAATAATCTCTAAAACCCAAACAAGTTCATAGATTCTCTAGGTTGCAAAACCAACTAGCCACACATGGCTTTATTCAAATCCATAAAAAAGATGAAAATTCAGGTTCAAAGAAGAAGAAGAAGAGAGAGGAAAGAAAATTTCTTCGTCGCCTCCACAGTCCTTCCGTGGAGATGATGAAGAGAACCGAAACGCTCAGCCTCTACTTCTCTGCTTCTTTGTCCCTTCCTTCTCGTTCTGTGTCTCCTTGATCTACCTTCGTCTTCCGTGATCCTCTTTCTTGTCTCTACTTCCTTATTTATAATAATTTAGATCTTGCGTCATTGATTCTCCTTTTCTTATTAAAAAGATATCTCATATCTTGTAATTTACTCCACCAGATCACGCAATTGATTTTGTTTCTATTTGCCTTGCGGGGGACCATCAAGTTTGGCTGATTGCATATCCTCTTATTGCCTTTTCTACTTCATTCCAAATCAGCTAATATTTCCTGCACAATAAAAATAGGATATGAGTAGATTTTATGTCGATTTATTCTTTGATCCCAAGTTTCATGTAATTATGGAAACGTTCATAAAGGATAATTAAATAGGTATATAATATCAATAATTTCAATTAAATCTCATAAAATATACACCTGTTTAATCATAAAATATATACTCATTAATTTTTCCTCCCAAAAAAAGCATATGGTGCTGGGCGCTCCCGAGGATAAAGCACATATATATTTTTACTCCTAAACCCCATATAAATTAATATCATACAGCACATCTAACTCAACCGTAGTTAATCCTAGTTCTTACCCCAGTTCTTCCCAGCATCTTAAGGCAGCTGATCCTATTTTCTTTTTTAACAGGGTATTAGAAAGATATTTTAGAATATTGACTAATACTGAAAAATACTTCGTGATTTTAGAAAATTATTTTAAGATCTTGAAAAAATATTTAGTGTACTGATGGATAAAAAGGATACCTCAGGATACTGACTGGTAGAGCAAGAAAATATTTCACGATATTGACTTGTAAGAAAAAGTTACTTTAAGATACTGACTAGTATTAAAAAAATACTTTATAATATTAAAAAATTATTTAGAGTTTTAAAAACATATTTCAGGGTACTAACGAGTACTAAAGGATAATTTAGAATACTGGAAAAAAAAACTTTAGATAACTTTTCAAGTTCCTAAAATAATTTTTCAAGATAATAAAGTATTTTTTAGTATCAATTAGTATTATAAAATATCTTTTTAGTACTCGTTATTATCTTAATTCTTTTTTGAAAAAAAAAAGAACAGCTGTTTGTTTTTGCGTCAAAACGGGCACCACTTCAAAGAAAAGGAGGGAAGGGGTCCGAAGAAGGGAAGCACGGAAAAGCCGATTCTGAGTCAAGAGTAAGGGAAATGCGGAAAAGACGATGCTGAGTCAGAGTGAGTATTGGAATTAGATAATTTATATGAATGTTTTAGGTACACGTGTTATTAATAAATTTCCTAGACGTTGTTTAATTTAATGACATGTGTACCTGAAAAATGTAAGTTCTCTAAGGGTTTTGATGATCTCCAATAATTGTAAACAAATATTGAAGTTTTGCTATCAAATGTGTAAAACTCACTGTTAGAGTAAAACTCGAGGTTTGCACAAAAACCTCGAGGTTTGGCCTTACGGAGACAATTTCAAGATTTCTGAACAAAGTCAAAACTTGAGTTTTCAGAAAAAACTCGAGGTTTCCACACAGAGAGACTTCTCATATTTTTCTGAGAAAATGCAAAACTTGAGGTTTCTGGGAAAACCTCGAGTTTTTGTCATACAGAGAGTCTCTCAAATTTTGAACATTTGAAAACCTCCAGTTTGTGCCCAAAACCTCAAGGTTTTGTTTTGACTTGAAAACTTCAGTTTTCAGAATTTTTGAGAAAACTCGAGGTTTGGTAAAAAACCTCGAGGTTTTGACTGATAGAGAAAACTTAGATTTTAACCAATGTTTTAAAACCTCCAGTTTTGTGAAAAACCTCCAGTTTTGAATTTGATAAGATTTTCTCAAAGTTTTCATAATGAGTGAAAACTTGAGGTTTGGGGACAAACCTCGAGTTTTGTCCAAGCAGAGAGTAACTATGTTTTCTAACTTTTCAAAACCTCCAGTTTAGTTTTGAAACCTCAAGGTTTCTGCTTTGGTGCAAAATCTCAAAGTTTTCACACTTGAACAAAACTCGAGTTTTAGTGAGAAAACTCGAGGTTTTGGCAAACAGAGAGCAAATGACTTTACACTGATTTAAAAGACTCGAGGTTTCAAGGAAACCTTCAGGTTTTGCTTTTGGCGTAGTTTTTCAAAACTTTCATACTTGAGTGAAAACTCGAAGTTTGGTGAGAAACCTCGAGGTTTTGTCAACCCGAGAGCATTGAACATTTTAAAGTTTTGAAAACCTCTAGTTTTGATTAGAAACCTCAAGTTTTGATGTTTTGGACATGAACCAACTTTACAAGCTCAGTCCAAAACTCGAGGTTTGGAGAACAAACCTTGAGGTTTCTGCACTAATTCAGAATTTCAAATTCTGCGATTTTGGAAATCACTCTTGTTTGATATTAATACTTTTCAGTATTATTCTCTACTATTCCTAGCTATGTTTAATGACTTTGTTAGTGAGTTTCAGATGAATTAGAGAATGTTTATTAAAGGTTTAAAGCAAGAGCAAAAAGTGACGTCAGCACATTAAATGCAAACCTAGAAAGTTGCATTCTTTTGGGTAATCCGACTGCTCACGTCTAGCAAAGAATTAAAGAATGATTTCCACATCTAGCACCTGCTTTTCCAACGGATTAATTCTTAGGAAGTCAACTCTGAACTTCTGCACAGTTGGATTAAGTGGAGATTAGAGAGAGAAGAAGACCAAACCACTCCCTAACCTTGGCTGAACATCTCCAGCCGATTCAATTAGGGAATTAACGGTCATCTAATGCACTCTGAGTATAAATAGAGTTGCATTCAAGTCTTCTCAATAACTACAACTGCTGAAAACGAAAATCATTCAAGTTTTGCATTTATTCCTTCAGTTTTCAACTGTAGTGTATCTTTTGATATATAAGCTTCAGTATTTATCATTATTCACTCTTAGAGAGAGTTTTTATCTGTGAATCATTTATTGTAAAGAATCACAAGTCGAGGGGATTTAGTGATTTGGGAGTTTATTGATTACAACTTGTAAGGGGAAATAAGTTCTAGTGAGAGAACTACTTTTAAGTACAGAGTGTGTAATCTTTGTGATAGTGGAAAATCCCAGTGTGTCTGGGGACTGGATGTAGGTCAAGTTATTAGGACCGAACTAGTATAAATCTCTATGTCCAGCTGCTCTTTTCCTTACTCTGTTCATCTCTGTTTTTACTGTTTGAAAACAGGGTCATTTTCGAAAATTGTTAAGATACCCAATTCACCCCCCTCTTGGGTATTTAGCTCCACTTTCAAAAAATACAGCATCCAACTCCAATACTCACTCTGACTTTGGGGTTTTTGGTAAGGTCAGACAAAATAATGTGTTTTCAAAGGAGAAAAAAAAAATCAATATCTACCATCACGAAGACATCTCAGACTCTTATCTTTCTTTTTTAATTGGGAAAATTAGTTAAAAGCACTAAACTCGCATAATATGAAAGAAAAGTTACCAAATCCTGACAACAGTTTTGCCGACTTTGAATCTAATATTTTTCGACTAAGAGAAGAGAACCGTCGAGAACAAAAGTGATGAGCTCAAGAAATCATTTTAAGAAGTTAAAATGACGAAAATAATTATTTACAATATGACTTTTATCCTATCTTTTATTTATAAAAGTTCATTTAAAAAAAAAAAAAAAGTCACTTCTACACTACAGTATTATGGTTCAGTTTTTCAAGAAGAAAAGTCAAAGAGGAACATGTCTCATGAATTTAAAGATATCGATGTCTCTTGAGTGATCTTCATAAGAACAAAAATGATTTAGTTTAATCTCACATCACTAAACCCTGTTATATGTGTTTGTAAGTTAACAATTTAACAATCCAAGAAGTCTTAACTTGAGGGGTATGTTGGAGAAATAAAATTATTAGTTAGTTGAGATCCTCATTAGCTAGTTAATATCTTAATAAGATAGTTAATCTTTGTAAGATCCTATAAGTACGTAGATGCCTAATTGTATGGATCAAAGTTTGCAGTGTAACATTCTAATTTCTAAACTACATTTATACTATTGGTTAAATATGCTACCATAGTAATAAAGAATCAAAACTCAAACAATAAAGAAACATTTATTTTTAGGACCATGGTAATAAAGTACACTACCATGATAAAGTTGCACTACGAATTTTGTTCTATATTTATGGTTGAAGGTAGTACCATGTTATAAAGTTTAAGAGCCAATTAGAAAGCATTCATCAAATCATTTGACCTTACCATGACAGAAAAGAAAAGAAACTGTGTATAAATGTCTACCATAATTATTTAGAAAAAATAACTATTTTTAAAGCTTTAAAAATGTTATTATAGTAGAAAAGAATATTGCATGATAGAATAGTTTTAATAACAGTTTGAAAGCTGATCAAAGCAATTTAATAAATCATTTCCAAAACACAGCAGAAGTAAGAATTAAGGACCCATGAGAGGCAAATGGGCCTTGGGCATTTAAAGCTTGACACGATAATAGTCATTCTGAAAGCCCTAACATTCATTTATTTAATCTCTTAATCCAAATCCATTACTACAAAAGCATAGTAATAGGGGCTCCGCCCAATAATAACAATACATATTTATCGAATATCTCAAACAAACACCATAACCAATGGCTTCCAAAACCATAGTTTATAATATTTGAGTTCTATAGAATTATCAAATGATAACCAAATCGTTCATGGGCCATGGCATTACATATTAAACAAGAATGGTAAATGATGAAATGTGTAAGTAAGAGAAACCTTAACGAGAGTCTACAACTAGGCTCACCTCTTACAACTTCCATGCATCCTTACTCAGATCTCACATTAAAAAAATAAATATAGCAACTATGAGATCCAAAGATCTAAGTAACCATTACTTATTTAGAAACATACATGCAAATCTAAATCAAGAAGATACAATTCTAAAATCAAATTCAACTCAGATAATTTATATATATATATATATATATATATATATATATATATATATATATTTCCTTTACATAAAGTCATTCTACAAACTAGTTTTTGATTCGATTACCAAAACCATCTCCCAAAAAGGTTTCAAAACAATTGAGCATCATAATTCATTTTTCAAACTCATTCACAAGAAATTTCATAAACAAATGTCTCAACCTTATTATAAAAATAATTATACAAAAGCTTTATCATATTCAAATCATAAATCACATATATAACATGTTAAGTAAATGATTGATGCACAAAACATCCTTATTACCCCTAACCACCCTTATAATCGCTGACTGGAGTCATAACAAACAAATGATTTATCCATTTAAATGGATTGCACATGATTCTAAATCATGAGACGTCACCTGGCCAGGGTCCCTAGCTTTCATGATTGGATTATGGCTCTCCTCCTTTTGATGAAACCAAGGAGGTGTCATTGTGCATCTTACCAGCTTTAATTCCCGACCAAAGAAAAACATTGGAGATGGGCCCTGAAAATCACGACATATTTACCAAGTAGTGACATACCATGTAGTATTTACTTCAAAAAAATCTTAACAACTCCACAACCATCTGAGTGCATCAAAGACAATCAATCACAATTATAGCATGTATACTCAAGCTCCAAATCATGAGTATCGTTCCAAGCAATATTCATCAATAAAATACATCATCCCAATAATCATTAAGACAAAAAATACTATTTTAACCCAAGGAACCTTAACAAACGTGTTCATCATCCAAAACATATAACACATTTCTAAATCATTTATAACAAATTATATGTCCATCGTAACATACAAACATGCTTAAACAGTTTCCAAATATAATATAGTTTCTATCAAATATAAAATTCGAAATCAAACCCTTTATAGGCATAACAGATCCAAAAACAATTATATATATATATATATATATATATATATAAGGCGGAACTAGTATAAATCTCTGTGTCTTGCTCTTCTACTCTCCTCTGTTCATCTCTGTTTTTATTGTTCAAGAACAGAGTATTTTTTAAGAGTTTCAAAAATCTCCAATTCACCCGGTAATTTTGCTCCATTTTCGAGAGAGAGAGAAATGAACATGGAAAGAGATGGATAGAGCCGGTAGCCAGATTTGCGTCCTTCAAAGCTCAAATTGACGACATTTCTAGGCTCATATTGGCGAAAAATAGAGTCTGGCGCCCTCTGAGGCTCAAATCGGTGAAAATCTTTGGCAACGAATGTTCGAGGCTCGTCATCGTGAAAGAAAAAATAGAATCGGCATTCTTCAAGGGTTGGAGCGACGAGAATCTTCAATAACGTGAAAGAAAAAAATGGAGTCCAGCGTCCTCCGAGGCTGATATCAGCGAGAATCTTTAGCACAAGCCTTGGAGGGGAAAGAAAAATGAACTTGGTTAATGTGAAGGACAAAGCGTCTGAGACTCTGAGTGTTTCACTTTCAACTAGCTACATCAATCATGCGGTGGAAACCTGGACATAACAGTAGTATCCATTATGTATGGGGGGAGACGTAAAATCCATTAGATAAAGTAGGGGTATGGGGAGACGGCAGGCAAGTATTCACCACATGAGGTGTTAAAATTTCCATGTATTATCTAAGTATCCATCGGATAAAGTAGGGAAAAATCCATGGGATAAAACCATATCACCTTTCAACTTTTTTTAAGACAAGGATCAAAAAAGTTTGGTCTTGCACATTTTCTCATTTGTCTAAATCACCCTAATTACATATAAATAAAATTTGAAGAGAACAAAGAGAGTTGAAGTTGGCTCATTTGCTTAGTTATTTTAATATATATATATGGATTTATCGTTTGTCATGTCACTTAACATAAAATTATATCAAGTTATCCTAAAACTACATTGTTTTGGGAGTTTGGAGAATTAACAAAGGGTCTTTTGGTAAAATTAACACCCTTTATTAATTCCCCCAACTCTCAAAACAACGTAGTTTTGGGGTTAGCATAATTAATGAAGGGTATTTTGATAAAATTCATATAATAATATAAAAAGAAAAATACCAAAACACCCTTCATTAATTATTCTAACTCCCAAAATGACATAGTTTTGGAGTGACTTAACATAACCTTATGTCAAATCACATAACAAACGTATATATGCACAATTACTTTTGTTAGTTAATAAGATATTTTTATGGGTAAAGGTGTAAATATACACATGAGTTTTTATTTAGAGTGCATCTAGTACTATATGTTTTTTGGAGGTGCGAAAGAGAAAATATATCATCTCCGTTTCATGGGCTGTATGTAGTTGTAATGTGAAAATACTAAAATACTCCTCAGGGGAATTATATACCAACAAAAAGCTGCAGAAAACAAAAAAGACTTTCACATTCAGGTGATATTCTTCTCGAAATAGAGACTTCATTTGTTCCTCTGAATGAGCTGATATCGCAAGTTTGCTCGCCATTAGCATATTTAACTAGTCGCTTCGAGTTGAAAATAAGCTTTAATCTACCAGGTTTTAAACACACAGTAAAAAGACATAGAAGGAAGTAGAGAAGTGCAGATATCAGAAATTGAACACAAGAAGAATAGTGAGATGATTAAGGAACATAATTATTACAAAGCATTGTTGACAAAACATAATGAAAAAGGGATAAAGTTGAGAGGAGTTTTAGAGTTCATATTCAAATCTGCATAGAAACTCCACATCAGAATCAAAATCACCAGTGTCGGATCCATACCATGACAGACTAAAAATCAATTAATGTAGAAAATCGACAATCTCCAACGCCGTTGGTGGAGGATTGTTGCCATCGCCACAACTGTCGATCGCAATAATCCGCATCACAGGTGATCTGGCCCTCTTGAAGGAACTGACAAGGAACTACCCGCAGCGAGTGTCCGGACTAGCTAGCATGATTTACCAGCCATTGAGCAGTCGACAGACCTCGATGTCAAGTTTCATGGCCATCAAAGTATTCCTCTTGGTGATGGGTTTCTTTCTAGGGCTTGCTTCGGATGTTATTGCCTTTGCCCCCACGCCAGCTTGCTCTCTAATCCCACCGATTGGATTGAACTGAAACTGGTACTAGATAGAATCTGAGAGGGATCCTGGTGAAGGATGGTGATGAGCGCCTCATCAAAGAGGGAGGGGTGGGCTAGTAGAGTAAATTAAGAGAGCTAGGCATTTTTATTTCTTTTAATAATGTGGGCCCACTGCAAAAGTAACATCTATTAATGTAATCTGATGTCTGATGGTGATTGTATATTTGCTTTAGTTTTGAAAGTTTATATGTATTTTCGCACCTCCAAAAAGAACATGATATTGGACACACTCTGAGTAAAAGTTTATGTGTATTTTTGCACCTTTACCCTATTTTTATTATTAAAGGGAATTATTTTATTTATAATTTTATATTAATAATATGAAATCTTCACTTTCTCACGAGTTTAGTTCTGGTTTGAATCCGGCCTGATTTACTGATCCTTAACTCAGTACCCCAATCGGTTCAGTGACCAATTTGGTTTTAATAATCTTGAATCAAACATATAACATTCTTTATTTTAAAGGACAATTATTAATTACTAACTTGATTAAAACTTTCATTGAAATGTTTTATGCACATATTTGACTTTGAATATCACCAGGCCTAGAATTTTTAAATAAATAATGCTTTATCATTTATCAAAATATCCAAAATATATGAAAATGATGAGCTTTAATGTGGTAATATATAATAATCCAACATGTACCAAAAAGTTGGGCTCACTATTGTCAGCAAAAGTCACCTAAGTTTCCGAAGCTTCCCTGATAGACCAACGCAAGAACTATCACTTGAAAAATGTTTGTAACCATCAATCCAGCTTATTATAAAAGCTAATATGTGCTCATGAGCTGTCAAGTGGAATATTTTGCATAACAATTTGCTAGATATATAATTTACAAACTTATTAAATCACAAATTCTGTAATAAAATTTCTATATCAAATTTCATATCATGCATCACATATATAATATGCCAAGCAACATATCGATACTCTAACAATCTTTATCACCCCACCCTTATTCAGCTGACAGAACTGATGGGCTGTAACATAATAAGTTTAGTCTTTATGACAAGACAGTACCAAACTCTTCAATAATGAGGTATAGCCTGGCCAAAGGCTATAAAACTCATATCGAACCATGAGTTTCCTTTCTTTCGAATATAGAAAGATGATACTGCCCCAAGGGTTGACCTTTATCCCGGTCAAAGGAAAAAGGTGATACCAAGGGTCCTAAAAATATCAAAGCCATCCACTTGCACCGAGTGGTGGCATACCACGTGATATTCATACATAATAACTGTTGGGATCCGTATACGTAGCATAATTATAAAACTTAGGAATCTCATAAGAGGATCCATCAATGGCGTTTAAATCAAGATTCGTCAGAAACCATACCTATACGAATTAATAAGCGTCTCTTTCGAATTGAACATGTGGGCTACCTACTCGATCAACAGAAGTCGACTCTACGAATTTCCTCCCTCTACCGGTATCCACATGAATAGCATTCGAACATGGACGACAGCGTGCTAGCGCCTTTAAACCTTGCATCTCACCTTTTTTTCTCTCTCTAGGGTTTCTCACGGCTTTTCTAATACGTCTGAAAAAAAATGTCCCATAGGTTTTTCTAAACCCGATAGGCATATTATATTTAAAATTAATCCTCATTAATTTTGAAATTTGGATTTGAATTAAAATAATATATTAATTAAATTTATTTAATAAATCTAATCTAATCTATTTATTTAATCCAAATTAAAAACCTTCTGATTTAATTTATCTGTATAAATTAAATCTTAGAAATGATGTCTATCTATTTAATTAAATCTGAGATGTTATATCTCAATTTAAATTAAATCATATATATGATATCTTTATTCGAAAATTAAATCTAAGATACAATATCGTTATTTGTTTTAGATATTTAATTTATCAAATAAATTAAATACAAAACAAATATTATATATACTAATATTATATTCTCTATTAAATAATATTATTATATTATTTCGAATTTAATATATATATACACATTAGGGATGATAAAAAAACCCGATGTTCTGGGTAGTCCGACCCGGTCAGCTTTTAAAAAAAACAGTCCAAGACAACTTCAGCAGACCAGACCGGACCAATATTCTCGGGCTGGACCAGACCTCGGTCAATGGATTAGAGCTCTTGGTCTAGTCCAGTCTGGCCCGACTAGTTTTTTTTTTTAATTGCCAATTAGGCAGGGACATGCCTTTAGGAGTTTAGACCTTTAGGGTTTTCGCCTCTTCAGAGTTAGAGAAACTTGGAGTCTTGGAGAGCTACTCACAATCACAGCCGCACAAGGTCACACTCACAGCGTCTCATACTCGGCAGTCAGGCAGTCTCGGCACTCCGTCTCCAGTCCTCCACCGACCACGGTAGATCCACACCCACAAGACCCATACACTACAAGAAAATGCTGAATTAGCGAGGGAAAAAAATTCCGTCGCAAATTTGCCAAAATTTGCGAGGGAAAAAAATTTCCCTCGCAAAATGGCTACTTTTTGCGAGGGAAAGATAGGTTCCCTCGCAAAAAGTAGCCATTTTGCGAGGGAAATTTTTTCCCCTCGCAAATTTTGGGAAAATTGGGGGGAAATATCCCGCCAATTTCCCTCCATTTTGCGAGGGAACTAATTGTCCCTCGCAAAATTATGAATTTTGCAAGGGAAAAAATTTTCCCTCGCAAAAGGTAGCCATTTTGCGAGGGAAATTTTTTTCCCTCGCAAATTTTGGGAAAATTGGGGGGAAATATCCCGCCAATTTCCCCCATTTTTACGAGGGAACTAATTGTCCCTCGCAAAATGGCCACTTTTTGCGAGGGAAAAAATTTTCCCTCGCAAAAAGTAGCCATTTTGCGAGGGAAATTTTTTTCCCTCGCAAATTTTGGGAAAATTGGGGAGAAATATCCCGCCAATTTCCCCCCATTTTGCAAGGGAACTAATTGTCCCTCGCAAAATGATGACTTTTGCAAGGGAAAAAAATTTCCCTCGCAAAATGGCCTCTTTATACTCCTCTCCTCTCCTTTTCGTCTCGCACTCCTCTCTCACATTTCGATGTCTTTCGTTTTCTCTTTCTTCTCTCTGTTTCAGATCTCGCCAATGCCGGCCACTCCCTCACCTGCTGCTGCTACTCCACCACCGGCAACTCCTCCTCCGGCTGCAGCTCCCACTCCCACCACTCCATCACCAGTGGCAACTCCTCCCTCAGCTACCCCTGCTAACTCTCCGACACCGTCCTCAGAATCACCCGCTGCCAACTCCCCACCGGCACCTGCTCCTGAGGGCCCTTCACCTCCTCCATTTTCATCACCACGACGACAAGAAGCACGCCAAACACATACATATGGACTCACCCTCTCACTCCTCCGTCATCATCGTCGGAGCTCGTATCTTCGGTGAGAGCTTCGGCTTTGATCAATTCTTTCATCTTTGTTCATATGGTTATTGTGATTCATTTTATTCTGATTTTTAGTCTCTCTGTACGAAAGGTATCTCTGCGGCGAAAGTGTTGGCTGAGAACAGAATAGAAGACCTAGGGAAAGTGCTTGCTCGTGATAATGACGAAAAGAATTGAACTGCACCTTGTATAATTTTTTCTTCTTCTGGATTATATTAGTGAGTTACGATTTCATCATGTGGTGTGTTCTGCTAATGAAATGGTATTTAATTTATCGGATTATATGTTTTATCGGATTTCATCATGAATAAAACAGTTTGTAATTCTTTAACTCATTTTCCAACTTTAGTCAGCTTTCTCTGGCTCTGAAAAACCAACCAAATCTGGTTTTTTTATGTAATTTTTTTAGTATTTCTGATTTTTTTTATTTTTTTAAAAAATAAATTAAAATTTTGCGAGGGAAAATTTTTCCCTCACAAATATCATAATTTGCGAGGGAAAACGCTTCCCTCGCAAAATCCAAAATTTTGCGAGGGAATAAATTTCCCTCGCAAAATTTGAAACTTTTGCGAGGGAAAGGATTTTCCCTCGCAAATTCTGAATTTGCGACGGAAATATGCATTTTTGCGACGGAAAATTGTTTTGCGATGGCGATTTTTGCGACGGAACTTTTTCCGTCGCAAATTCCGCCGCAAATTAATTTTGCGACGGAAATTTGCTATTTTTGCGAGGGAAAAATTCTGCCGCAAAAAACTGTTTTTTTTTTTTTTTGTAGTAATACTCGACTTCTCTTCTCTCCTTCTTTCCTCTCCAACTGCATCAGACTTCAGATGTAGTCGAGCACTCGGCACTTCGTCTCCACCGCTGGTTTTGTGTTTTGTTCATCTCCAGACGCCATCAGATTTCAGAGTGGTCGCTCAGTCCATACTTTTCAGCTGAGAGCCTCAGACTCAGTACTCAGTTCCCTTGCCTCCGTCCTCTTTGACTCTTCCAAATCCAGGCGCCTCTCCTCATCCTCCTTAGTCCACCGGCAATTAGGTATGAAATTTGAAGCATATGAATTTTTTTGTTTTGCTCTGCATATGAATTTTTTTGTTGCCTTGCGTATGAATTTTTTTTAAGCCTATGAATATGCATATGCTCTAGTCTGATTCTTTCCAGTTGCCATGTTTTAGTATTATACATGTAATTTATTTCCCATTGGCCTATGAATACGCATTTTTTTCTTCACCTTCCATTTCTCATTAAAGATCAAAGAAAACTGGACATGATTTCATATTTGCAATTATATATAATATTATATAAATTATGATAAATAATTTCTGCAGCACTAGAGAGTATAGAAGAGACAAATAATTATTGAAGCATAATGTGAGTACACATATGAAGCCACCTCTTTTAGTAAAAAAATCATCACGTTCTTATCTAAATTATATCAAGAAATGATACGAGGGAAACTACCATCCAAGGAGAAAATCCAGGCGCCTTGCAGCATCAGCTTTATCTTCAATCTTATCAAAATAAGCTTCTGCCCATTCACAGTCTCCCGCAAAGCCCACTTGTCCCCCTTGCTTTTCCTGGAAATCAAATAAATGAATTTAACGTATAAACTTGCTGCTTAAAACATTATAATATAGCCAAGATAACAAAATGATGAACTGTGGCCAAACCAAGCTTGGTCAAGAAAAGTCTGTATGGACAACAGTAAAAAATTAGCATCATTTAGCTGATTGCTCTGGATTATTATGCCAACAATTACTGCATAGTGTTATAAAAGTATCATTTACTTTGGCAAACCAAGGCCTAGATGAGAACAGTGGTATACAAGATATTTTTTAAGCCTATGAATACGCATGACTTTTGCCTTTGCCTCTGATTATTTATGCAATTGATTATTTAATCTAGTACCTGTGTGTCATTTTTACCTAATTAACTTGATTTTCATTTTGCTGTAGGCATGGAGGAAGAGCAAATTTCAAGTGTTGACTTATCTCAATCTTCCAATATTGGTGAGAGTGGGACTGCTGGTGGACCCTCTTCTTCTCCTTCCAATTCCACTAATCCTCACCAACCTCCTCACCAACCTCCAACCACTGCAGAATGTCCTCCTCCTAGGGCCCATTTGGATGGGCTTTTAAAAAGAGTGCTTTTTTTTTTTAAGTGCTTATTTTTTAAGCTCTAAATTAGAGCTTTTAAAAAAAGGAGCACTTAAGCTTTTTTTTGTTGTTGTGACTTTTACTTTTTTTAAAAAATATCATTTAAATATATAAATTAATCAAAAAAGTATTTTTTTTTTGCATTAAAAAAGTTCTTTTTTCTAAAAAGAAAACCCATCCAAATGGGCCCCTAGTGCTACTGAAGAAACCAAAAAAGATTGTGGTAAGAAAAGAAAACAACCTGAGAAGAAGCAATCAGAAGTGTGGGATCACTATGTTAAGTTACCATTGGATGATATAGATGGAGAGCTTAGAGTTGCATGCAAGTATTGCAATAATGATTATGCTTGTGATCCAGTTAAATGTGGTGCAACTTCTTTGAAGAGATACTTAAAAAAATGCAAGAAAAATGAAAAATCCACATAAGGTTGCTAAAATATCAAAACAGTCCATGTTGAATTATGTTTCACAAAGTGGGCAAGGGGGAAGCTTGGCACCTCATATGTTCAATCAAAAACGTTGTCGTAGGGCTCTAACAGAGTTCATCATATGCGATGAAATGCCATTTAGACTTGTCGAAAAGCCAAGTTTTAAAGCTTTTGTGAAAGAGTTAGAGCCACGATTTCATATGCCTTCTAGACATACGATTGCTAGGGATTGTTGGCAGTTATATCTTGCTGAGAAGCAGATCTTGAAGAATCAATTGAAGCAGTGTACTAGTCGTATTTGCCTCACTACAGACTGTTGGGCGTCAGTTCAAAACTTTAACTACTTATGTCTCACAGCTCATTTTATTGACAAAGATTGGAACCTGCATAAAAGGATTCTTAATTTTTGTTTGATTGAGAATCATAAGGGTGATACAATTGGAAAGACTATTGAGAGGTGCATATCAAAATGGGGCATACAAAATGTGTTCACCATCACGGTTGATAACGCCACATCTAATGACATGGCCTTATCCTATTTGAAAAAACCAAGGTTCTGAAAACCGGATCGGTGATTAACCGGTGGAGGTATTGGGTCAAGGGTCAGTGGGTTAGACCGGAGTCAAACCGGTATTAATTAAAAAACATATTTAATTAAAATAAGTAAAATATTTATATTTTAATTTTAAAAAAATAAAGCTGCAGAGTGCAGAAAAGCAAACACGCAACAGTACAAATGACACGCCTTTCAATTTTCTTTTCTCAAGTAATTATACTCACTCTTTCCCATGCGTACGTTTCTGTTTCTATGAATATTAATCTCATTTCTTCCTCTTCTATCATCTTCTTCTTCTCTCTTCACCTCACACGTTTCTCTTCTCTTGTTTGCGATTCAACCTTCCGGCACTGGACAGCACCTCCTTCGGTGGATATGAGGTGCCGCTGCCATCGCCTCAGAGATTTCAGATTTTTCTCCACAGTTCACAGGTCACCTTCTTCAACGAATATGAGGCATCGCCGTTGACGAATTCATGACTTCGCTCCCTTGCCATCTTCCTTGCCAATAATAGTTAGATCTCATCTTTCTCACCGTGCTTCGTCGATCTTGATCTTTGTTTCAACCCAACTCTTTTTGCTTTTTTCAAATTAATGTACTTCTAAATCTCTCTCTCTCTCTCTCTTTTTTTGTGTGACTCCGTGACCCCTCAACTTGGCCAGTTCAGGTCGAGTTGTCCGAGTCAACTCGGAGTTACCGAGTCAACTCGTTTCTTGCCTAACTCGGACCGGTATTCAGGCCGGTTCTCCGGTTTTCAGTCCGAACCGGCCGGTCCGGTCCGGGTTCCTAAACACTGGAAAAAACGACTTATTAATTGGAAGGGTCTTGTTTGTGGTGTTGATTTTCTTCAACTACGGTGTTCTGCACATATCCTCAATTTGATTGTGTCTGATGGCTTGAAGGAATTGAAAGATTCCTTTGAATCAATTCGAAATGCTGTAAGGTATGTTCATTCCTCCCCTGCTCGGCTCAAAAAATTTAAAGATTATTGTGAATTAGAAATGATGGATGCAAAAAATTATGTGTGTCTTGGATGTTAGCACTAGATGGAATTCTACATATTTAATGTTGGATGTTGCTTTGAAATTCCAAAAGGCATTTGAAAGAATGGGGGACGATGATAGAGATTATGTGGCATACTTTAAAAAAATGTCAAAGCATGATGACACATATGTTGGTGTTGATGTTGATGACAACATGGATGCTTCTAATGGCCCGCCTAACAAAGAAGCTTGGAATAAGGCAAATGTCTTTCTTGGGTTCTTAAAAGTGTTTTATGATGTGACCTTGAAATTTTCTTGCTCTCTCACAGTTACTGCAATTTCATGTTTCCATCAAATTGCATTAATTCAAGAGTTGTTGAATGAGACTATTGTGTCCGATGACCCTCTTCTTAGGGAGATGTCCTCAAGCATGAAGATGAAATTTGATAAATATTGGGGGGCAGCAGAAAATATGAATCCTTTGTTGATTATTGCTATGGTTTTAGATCCTCGATACAAGCTTGCCTACATTAATGATGTATTTGATCAACTTTTTCCTGATTATCAACTTTGTATGTTCATGAAAAACAAGGCAAGAAACACTTTGCATCACATGTTTGAAGAGTATTCTGCAAAACTTGGTGTTGAAACAGGCATGTCACATAGTGCCAACACTTTGAGCTCTTCTGCTACTTCTAACACTCTGAGTTCTTCTGGGAGTTCCATTACTTCCACTAAAAAAGACCCTAGTCGTAGATGGTTGGCTTCCCAAAAAGACAAGATCTCATCAGTAGATCCTCAATCTGAATTGGATAGATACCTTTGAGCTAATGCAACTGAAGACATTCCTATTAATGATGATGATTTTGACATATTAACATGGTGGAAGGTTAATTCAACCAAGTACAGAGTGCTTGCGATGATAGCACGTGATGTATTAGCTATGCCAGTATCTACAGTTGCTTCTGAAGTAGCTTTTAGCACTGGAGGACGTGTTGTTGATGATTATAGGAGTAATCTATCTCCTAAAATGACTGAAGCCCTCATTTGTGCCTAAAATTGGCTACTGGCTACGTAATCTATCTCAGAATTAGCTACTATGTTTACTGAATATGACAACTTTCAAGAGACTGATAATGTTGTTAATATTCCAGGTAATATTTCCGATTTTATGGTCGTTATTCAAGTTTACATATTTCATTATTACTAATTTATTCATACTAACAATTTGTTTTTTGTTTTTTTTTATGGATCAAGTATCATTGAAGGTGGAGGGGACAAATGATAGACTTGTTGTTACTTGTTAGGTTCGCTATGTTTAATTGCTTGTTATGGATTGTATTAAAGAAACTTGAATGTTGTTTGTTGTTGTTTTGTACTCTTGTTTAATGTTGCTGTTTTGTACTCTTGTTTAATGTTGTTGAATATTGTTATGAATTTATGGTTGGTTTTAATGTTTTTTAATGTGCTTTTCCTGATTATACACATTATTATAGGCTTATTAGGTTCAATTTAAACCTTCAAGATTCAGGTGAAATCTTAGAGAGTTGAAATATTGCCTCTCAAAGAAGGAAAAAAAATCCCAAACAGGTCCTTCCAGTGGTCTGGTCTGGTCCAGCCCGAGCTCGGGTTCGTGCTGGACTGGACCGGACCTCAGGCTGAAATGTCTAGCCCGAGGACCTACCTAGACCAGACCACGGGTTGGGACCAAACCCAGTCTGGTCTGGTCCATGATCAACCCTAATATACATCCTAGATTAAACACTTTATTCATGAAATCTTAAACATATCTAAGATTCAATGAATTTGGCCACTTTTGCTTGTGTTGGGCTATTCTTGTATGCGACTCTACAAGCCCACATGAGATTGGCAGTGGGCTAATACTGTACCAACCCACAAGTTGCAAGCAGCCTCTAGCAAGACATTGCGACTGCCCAATTTATATGGGAATTGATGATACGATTCTACCTATCATACAACCATGTCACGTCCCTTTTGTCACACGATAATTTGGTCAAGGATGAGGTATGGATAATGTCAACTTCCTGTTCTTGACCATTACTTTTTCAATTCTCGAGTAGTCTAATAATTGAAATGGAAACTCCTTTCCATCGTAGTATGACTATACATTTCTCAGACTCACTCATCGAGGGGCCCAGTATTATCTCTCTACAAATGTGAGGGACAAATTTCATCTTGACCATTCACATTCCAAAGCATGAAAGCCACTGATCCCGATCCAAGCCTTTATCATCACCCGATCAAAGTTAACTTTTGACTAGGTCAAAGATCAGCGACTCATCATGTAGGAATCCATGATAATCTCAGGTCAAAGGGCATTGTGACGTGGTTATACATGATAAAAGCTTATGACTTAATCCATGCAGCTTTCTCATAGTAGGTCGGTCCAGTACCTTGTACTCTTACAAGTGCCTATAACTTTGATTCGTATCTCCATACCTCATCAAAGTCATACTGGTCTTATTTCATCTTCGCTCCCGCGTAGATGACTGGCCAGGGATATTTAGGATAATCTATAAAATATATCCAAGGATACAGTTATCATTATAAACATACAAATGAAATGATAACGAAATGGAGAATACAGTGACTTGCCCCTAGGGCATAATTTCCAACAATAAATCTCATCCACAATCCACATCCATCTCCGCTCCACATCCATCCATATCAACTGGTATGTATATATGAGTTCTAAATGAGATTTATAAAAATAATGCATTGTTTCAATAATCATTAAGATGACAATACTATTTTATTTCACGAAATCATAACAAAAGAGCATTAACCAAAACATATAATATCATAATTTTCAATCTCAATAACCATTTCAAAGTACTTATCAATATTCATATATTTTCTTTCTCATAATCATTTCATAAAATACCCACAAACAACATATTAACACATATAACAAGTGGAAATTGGTTACTTCAAATTCTTGACACAAGAAATAAACTTGAGAGATCTCAAGTTCACTATAAAAATAAATATATAATTACACGTTAATAGAATTAATAACAATACCAACTAATATAATAATATATAATTAATTAAACTATAATTGTCTCATTTTAAATTTTCTTAGAAGAAGTGAGAATTTATCTATTCCTCAAATTATCGTTACAATCTCAATTCCTTTCTTCATAAATTATTTCTCACTAATTATAATTATCAAAATATCATCGTATCCTCAATTTAACCAAAATACCCAATTTTCTACAATAAAAGCTTCACCAAAAAGTTCAAATATTCACATTCATTTATAAATCTCAAATTTAATCCACCTAATCCTTAATATAACTTCGAATAAATTAAAAATGGATTATAAACTTGAATATGTATAAAAGACATATTATCACAAATCTCAATTTTGCCAATCTAATACTAACTTATATAAACATAATCCAATTTATTAAACAAACTTTCAAACCTTCACATAATCAAAATCATAACAAACTCTAATTTAAATCCCAAATCTGAACTCATAATATCATATAGTTCAAGACTTAGCAAAACTAAACTGATTAAACTTTCAATAATATCTCTAGTAATCCAAATAAATACCTTAAACCTTATTTAACTAATAGAAATATCCTAAAAGACATAAATCCTCAATTCTTTTAAATAGAAAAATTAAATCAAAATTCCGACCATAACCAACTAATAAATCTAAACAAATTAAAATTATTGATTAATCATTTTCTATATATATACAATCATCTGTTATTAAAATTCAAAACTTTAATAACAAAAGTCTAACCCCAAAAATTTCACTAATTAATACTATATTATCCTTATGATAAAGATAAAAATATGTAGAATAATTTTCATGGAGAAAATTGGTTTTAAAAAAATTAATTTAATTACCTAAATGATCTTGTAAGATAAATAACATACATTAAAAAATCATATAAACTCTTCTTCTCTTTCCCTTTCCTTCTTTCTTCACTCTCACATTCTCTCCGTCTTACACTTACATTCTCTCTCTGTCTCTCTACTTGGCCCTCTCAAGCTCAACAAGCACACACTGTACACAAACCATCACACACACAGAGATATATATATGTGTGTGTGTGTGTGTTAAGAAAGGCGGTGGGAGGTAATTATTAATCCCTCCCACCGTCATACTGCCCACTTCAATATATAAGGACTTGGTTTCTGTCCTTTTTTGTTACCGTCCGCTCCCATCCTTTACCTCCTTTATGACAATTGGATTAAGATCCAATGATCCACATTTAATGTTATTAATATTTTTTCTCCTCTTATAAAAAGATGAGAGACAAAGATGATAAGGAAATATTAAATGTGGATTATTGGATCTTGATCCAATAGTTATGAGAGATATCTAGACCCTTTCCCCTGTCAGCTGATGTGGGGCATAACACTCTACCCACCTTTGGGCTCAGCTTCCTCGTTGGCACATCAACCCACATCGACTCAAGCTTCGCTCTAATACTAATTGTAACATTTCAGTGGCTCGCTCTCAATATTGTCCGCTTTGAGGCCCATTACCCCTCCTCACGACTATAAAACGCGCCAAAGAGGTATCCACACCCTTATAATGAATCTTTCGTTGCTCTCCCTAGCCAATATGGGACATAACACTGGTGATGAGCCTCAAAGTAGACAATATCAAGAGCGTCGTTGTTCCAGCAAGGACGTTGGTCCAGGGGTGGATTGTGAAGTCTCATATTGACAGGAAAGGTAACGAAGCATGCCTTATAAGGGTGTGGAGACCTTTCCCTTGTGAACATGTTTTGATGGGCCTAATGAAGCCCAGCCGAAAACAAAATCGTGAGACTTTGTGTGCTAAGGTGGACAATATACACCCTCAGAGGCTATTTTATACCTGGGATACAATCTTCAGTGTTTGTCAGTCCCAATCACTATGCTCGGTCTCTTTTTCTTTCTCACGCACAAGAACTGAGTCTACGGAAGAGGAAGGCTCACTATAAATTAGTGGAATTGACTAGAAAGTGGTTGTGAATCGAACTATATTACTAGTGAAAGAACTCTCACTTTCAGAATTTTACTGAAAAAGGATCCAAACGGCTTTCAGGGAAGCTGCTTTTACTCGATCTCTACTGGTATTTAAGTAACGGACGTGAATCAGTAACTACAATTAAACACGGATATTTATAATTGTTTAGTAGATATAATAACCGTTATTATAAATAAATCTATCAAAACTTAAATTTTAATTATCTTATAAACTGTTATCTTTTAAATTTACAATTTACTTTTACTCTTTTGATAAAATGACATGACTGATAAGGTTTATGTTCGAATCGACTTCACCTGGTATTAATACATGTATTAATTCATAAAGCACGTGCGGATCTATCGAAATAACCTAAGGAGGATTTAAAGTACAGGATAATAAAATAATTTTATGTTGAAAAAAAACATAAGGAGGATTTAAACTACAGGATAATAAAATAATTTTATAAGAAAATTTAAACTTAAGTCGTTTTACTAATATTTTGTTTTTAACCAAATCGTTTTACTTATATTTATTACTGTAAAATTTTAATTATATATTGATATATATATTTTTATGTATATGTTTTTCATTAATGATGATTTAATATAATTTTAAAATTTCATCTGCATTAATTTTCATTATTTTAAAAAGAGTAAAATACTTTAACCACCTTTACATTTTTTTTGATACAACCACCTTTACATTTTACCTTAATTACATAGATATCCCTTTACATAGATCCCTTCTCTATTTTGAAAACTCATATAAACTTCTCTTAAAATTAGGATTAAGAGTTTAGTTACATTAAAAATAAGATAGGATATCTAGATTTTCCTGAAATTACCTTTATTGGATACCTAGATTTTCCTGGAATTACCCTTATCTCTTAAAATTAGGATTGAGGGTTTAGTTACATTAAATAATTCAGAATTGAATTTGAATTATTTTATTATTTCTAGAGTTTTATAAATAGCCCAAGTTCTTCATTTATATTCAGACTTCATTATTAATTTAAATTCTTAATTATTATTGTAACTGCAAAAAAAAATCATTCTTTGACAGTTTTATCCCTTAATTCTACATATCCAAAAGAAGGACCCGCTAATTATACATAATTCTTCTTATCCAGTTCATTGACACAAAAGTAAAACAAGAAATCACACGTTAGACATAAAAGCCATCTCGAATTACTAAATGTAAACGTCAAGAACAAGAACAAGGAAGATGGAAACTACTCCTTAAAAAACAAACCTAATAAAAAAGAGGATGCAGTTTAACACAGGGAAGAAATAAAAGCTCTTAAGAAAAGAACCGTGATCAAGAAAATTAGGATTAGAGGGTCTTACTAACCTGGGAAACAATCTTCAATGTTTGTCTGTTCGAGCCACTATGCTCTTTCTCTTTTTCTCCCCCATCAGCCAGTACACTGATATTTATAATTTATAATTGTGTAGTAGATATAATAACGGTTTATATTTTAAATAAATCTATTCAAACTTAAATTTAAATTATCTTATAAACTCTTATCTTTTAAATTTACAATTTACTTTTATTGTTTTGATAAAATGACATGACTTTACTCACACTATCTTAATATTAGATATAACTATAAAATTCTAAGTTTATGTTAAAATCGACTTCGCCTGGTATTTATTCATAAAGCAGATGCTAATCTATTGAAATAACATAAGGATGATTTAAGGTGCAGGATAATAAAATAAACTCATAAGTGTAATTGAATAATCTGAATATTATTAATCCTTTAAAATAAAAGAGAGTATAAACTAATCATAATCTCTAATTATATGGATCTATCATAATCCCTAATTATATGGATCTACCTATAATCTCTAATATATTTCCTAACACTCCCCTCAAGTTGGAAGCAGCTTGCACATGTAGCAACTGATCTTCAAAATAATAATTATCCATAGTCTAGAACTCAAACAAGGTAATAATCTACCAGCTTCACCTCAAACAACAAAGAGAAAACCAAACAGCAAAGAGAAAACCAAACTAGGGTAGAAGCTGCAACAACGAACGGTCTCTCAAGTGACCAAACAATACTCCAAACGTCTCATAAAGACAAACATCGAACGATCTCACGAGGGACTAAACAATACTCCAAACGTCTCACTAAAGACAAACATCGAACGGTCTCACAAGGGACCAAACAATACTCCAAATGTCTCACTAAAGACAAACACCAAACAGCCTCACTTAATTGAGACCAAACAATACTCCAAACGTCTCACCAAAGACAAACACCAAATGGCCTCACTCGAGACAAAACAATGAACGGGTCACACAAAGAACCCCAAACAAGGAGGTACACAACTTTCTTCTCTCCCCTTGTGAATAGTGACGAGACGGTCACTATTCACGAAACAGCACCACGGAATAGTACCAAGAAAGCAAATCGACACAAACTCAAGAAGAGCTAAACAACGAAAGTCAATCGCTAAAGGCAGTCTTCTAAACACGAAATCAACCTAGTCTTACCGAAAAAGAAGATCCAACACTGGCTAAAGAGCCAAACCAAAAACAGAGATGACACGAACGCACACATTGGAAACTCACAAGTTTGCTGGAATCTGGAAACGTGCGCCGGAAACTGAAAATCCTACAGGAAGTGAGAACCTCACAAAAAAGCAACCTCACCAACACACACATTCTGTCTGGCCACTGTCACTATTCACGTGACAATACGCTTCATGCTACAGTGATACGGTTCACGCTACAGTGACGGTGGCCACCGGAAAACTCAAATTGGCCAAAAACCAACCAAGCTCTAATACCATGTAATTGGATAATTTGAATATCATTAATCATTCAGAATAATAGAGAGTATAAGGAGGTCTTTATGTAGACAAACTAATAAGCTAACCATAATCCCTAATTATATGGATCTATCGTAATCCCTAATTATACGGATCGATCTACTAATCCCTAATATATTTCCTAACAATAAGCAAATTCAAACCTAAGTCATTTTTCTTATATTTTGCATTTGAGAAACAAAACAGCACACATGCCGATGAGGGAGAATAGGCAAGGAAGCCAGAGAAGAGCAGGTATTTGAAACGCCAAAAGCTAAAGTTTATGTTTGGGATAGTGATGAGAAAAATGTCTTACTTATCATTTGTAATCTAACTTATATAAATTTATGATTGGATAAAAATCATATTGCGTAATATGATTTGTGTTTGAATTAGTAATAGCATAAGTAGCTTTTTTGAAATTGAAACTTATTTGAATTGAGAGTAGCATAAATGACATTTACGATAATTATAAAATTAAAATCAAAATCAGAACTACAAAAAAGTGAAAAAAATTTAATTTGAAATATTTGACAGTACTAAAATACATAATTTAATCAAATAACATTACATAACTAATTGGATCATATGTCCCATACAATTTGGTCTTTAATTGTGTCACGAATATGATTCATTTAGGTTGAATATAGCGTAACATAATTTATTGAGAATGACTCTTTATCGACATTATTATTATCTACATTATCTATATTCTCATTTTCAGCTTGTATGAAATTAACATCATTTTTAGAATTTCTTATAATAAAATTATGTATGGCCATTGTTACACAAACTATACAGACTTGTGTTTGGTATCTATCACAAACTATACAGACTTGTGTTTGGTATCTATATACAACTCCAATTCTTAATTCAAGGTTCAATTGATTTAAGTTGAGAAAGCTGAAGAAGCTAAATAAATTATTTGATTATAAGGTATCTGTCGACACTATTTCTTTGCTTATGACTTAAGAGTCAATAGAAAGCACTAATTCTCCCTTTGCTTACATATCTGCCAACACTCTTCAATCTTCAAGTAATTTCCAAATGTGTATAGTGGTGTTTCTCTACGGCAAGCTCACCCTGTCTACCCTTTGATCCTCTTTAACAACAGAGACGAGTACCACAACAGGCAAGTCTCCATTCCTTCCTTCCTTCTTATCCATTTGTTCATTTATGAATGAATGAAAAAAATTTATGAGTGAATGTTATTCATGGCGGTGAAATGAAGGGCGACGAAGGCAACATCATGGTGGGAAGATTCTGAAACAGTGACACTTGGAGGAAGAGACGAGGCCGGCCGGCTTGTTCCCGACAGGGAAGATTCGCCTTTGTCATTTACGTCTTTGAATCCCATACGAATCCCCATGCCAGAACCAGAGGCGAGCTTCCCCTGCTTTTTGTCAAGGTCTACAATATTTATTATTTATGTGGGTGAGGCGGAGTAGAGGGAGTCCGAGAGAGTTTACTTAATATCTAAAGACAGAAGCAGAGAATTATAACGGGTTTAATTTGGTGGTGGGAGACATAGAGTCAAAATCTATTGTTTACATGAGAAACTGGGGGAAAAAAGCACAAGGTGGTAGGTTCTACACAGAGAAGGAGAGGCAGGGCCTTCATGTTCGTTTTCGCTTATGATCGGTTCACTCAACATACAACCAAAACGAACTTCATTTCCATTTTTCATTGGGCCTTCGTGTCATAGGAACATAATTTCAAAACTTGTATGAAATTTTCCTCTATTGCAGCATCAAATTAAACCAAGCCGTTTTCCCCAGACTCAGATTCCTTGGAACTATTAATCTCTTCTCTCCAACCAGTCTACCTTTCACAAATTGAAATTGTTGCTCACTTGGTTCTGCTTATTCTTCCACAGATATCATCATCAGTTTTAGTCTTTGGATTTAACGGTCTATGCACAATTACTATTGAGTCAAAATAAATTATAAAATTTGAACAAAAAAAAAAAATATAGAAGCTTTTGGTTTGTTGAGTGAACGCAAGAGATTTCAGTTTAACGCTAGGAGAAAATAAATCAGTTTCACCAGTGTATACCATTTCCAATTCATGAAAGAAGCATATTGGAAATTAACAAATGTCAAAAACAAATTAAAGTAATGAAAACAACTTCACACTGTCTTCCAACTAGAGCTGTCAATCAGGGCCAGCCCGTGAAGGGCCTAATAGGGCCGGCCCTCCAGGGCCCGGAGTAAGAAAAATACCTGTTTTTCAAAGCCCGGACCGAGAGCACCAGGGCCAGGGCCGGCCCGCAGGGCCTGGAACTTACTATTCCAAATTTTAATTATTTTTCCTCCATTTCTTTCAAAAAAATATAATTAGTAAATTACAACATAAATTATCTAACAAATAAACACAGTCATTAATTCATAATAAAAAACAAACTATGTTCACAAATAACTCATATAAAACATAAAAAGAATACTATTAATTACTAAGCGACATTAGTACAATGACTATTATTGTCACTATCATCAATTTCAAGCGATATTTGATTGTTGATCCTTTATTATTGTCTATAACAAATAAAAAATACATATAAATTATTAAAATATCAAACTTCAACAAGTACTCAACTTTAAAAAATAAAGAATAAAAAAATTGAAGGGCCCGATGGGCCGGCCCGTGTAAGCCTTGGCCCTCCAAGGCCAAATATCACCTCTCTCCTCCAATTTTCAAGCCCGACCCTTAAAGGGCCAGGGCTTAAATGGGCCGGCTCGATGGGTCTGGCCCGTTTTGACGGCTCTACTTCCAACCTCTCCTTATTTAACTAATTATTACATTCATGTAAGTTGTAAGACCTGATCAGCATTTAAACTGGTGGCCGGTTGATTGCTGCAACATTGTCCCTTTCAGTTCCCCTCCATCTCTCATATAAATTTGAAGCTCTGCTTTTAGTTATCCCCCACAGGTTATATAAATACGAAGTCATGTCTTCACCTATTTTTTCTATTTTTGTGTGGTTGAAGTTCATGAATAACAACAATACACAGACAATGAAGACCAGTGGTTGGCGAGAGCGAGGAAGCAATAGTGATATGAATGCACTATAAGCCAAACTTCCTGAGACAATAGCTACCTTAACACAATGATTTAATGACGTATGATTCATTGGGGTGTGACTTTGGCATTTCTCGTGGTATCCAAATGCAAAGCCATGGAAAAGCAAGCATGGAATACTAATCCAAGTGCTTAGAGGGTGTTCATTTAAAGGTGATAAATTGAGGAAGTTCATTTGAACGATGGCCGTTGTCACGGTAATCACAAACACATAGGGTGCCAAGGGTTTACGCTGCACAACCATCAAAGTAATTATAAATCTCATAATTTAAGCACCAAATAAAGAATTAAATTGTAATTAACATGAAATTGAGTACAAATGTTAAGTACATGAAAGTAATAAGGACATTTAGAAAATTAAACTTGAGTTGTAAAAAGGCTTGATGGCCTATATTAAATCTATTTTAATATTAATAATATTAATATGAGATGGTTATCTTTATATCTAATCTATTAAGTATCAATTGATGTTGATGTTTTTTTTTTAAAATTTATTGATAAACATAATTTTAATCTCTGATGTACAATTTTAATGTTCGCACACTTATAATTAAAAGCGATGTAATTGTTATATATTACAATTGAAATTATACATACTTGTGGTGATGGTCGGTGGTTCAGTAAATGGGCCAAGGGTAGTTTTTACTAGTGGAGAAAAATGGTTTTCTTCTTGTTTGTTGAATGTTCCAGGTGTGGAGAGACTGGTTTTCGTGGAAGGACATTTTAGTATTTTAATATAAAAGTTTCTTATACATTCCTATCACATTTTATGAGCCCATTTCTTCGGAGGGAGATACTCTTCTTATCCTCTTTGGCATTGTCTCTCATTGACCACATCTTGGCCATTGATTTGGAAAAATGAGAGAAAAGTGGAAGTAGTACGTACTATATTGATTAGACGGATGTGATTTAAAAATTATGAGGGATAATAAGAAAAGGATAATGAGAGAAACCCAACCCCCTTTTAAAGTGTCAAACGAGGCATTAGAAAAATATTTTGCAAGGGCATTTAAGTAAATCAGTATGACCGTGAAATTCTCTTTTGTTGTCCTTAATTAGGAGGTACTACCTTTGGTCCTAAATATATAACAAAGTTTGTAGTATAATTTGAATTACAAACTTTGTTTTATATTTAAGACCGGAAGAATATATCAAAACATTTAAAAATAAATTTGTCATTGAAAATCATATGGACCAAAAATTTTAAATCTGTTCTATCTAGATCAGATTTGATGATTCATATCCATTTCCATTTTTACCCAACATTAATATCATATAAATCATGACTTAACTAAGAGTAAAAACTAAAAAAATACTACAAAACATTAAGATGAGTGACCAAGGTCTTCTCAAGATTTGAATTCGAGTTATCATTCTTTTCACTCAAGCTGATACATACTCATAATTAACATTTCTTAAATCTATTAAAATTGAAATCATATATTTCTTGTGACATGATAATTAAAATTAAACCCTTGCAAATAATAGAGTATAAATGCAGAAACATATATGTTATTATGAGAATTAAATGATGCTTCAATTAATATACTACACAATACTATGTGTATGTAATCAATATAATCCTGATAGTAATAGCAAACTAAGACATGAACTGTTGCTGCACTCACAAATCACTGTTATTTCAACAGTGCCAGCTGCATCTGCCAAGCCATTCCATTTTTGGGGCTCCGTGCCTGAGGAGGTGGAGGTAGAAGGAAGAATGAATCACGTGATATTGTTGCTTATATTCATCCATCTTCATTTCTGTCGACAGTCATTTACTCTATCTTCACGAAATTGCCCCTCAGCTCTGCCAGCTATCATACACTATTAGAGGATTGACTGCTAGAGATATGAGCAATGAACGAAACCTCTGCATCTTCTTCCTTTGCAAAGTCAACATGCGTTTTATCACCTCGTTGATTTGCCCTACAATAGGCTTCCTTATTGTTTGCACCAATAGCATTGAATAGAACTTCTATGTGAAGCTCTTGATTGTTGTTGTTCAGTAAATTGACTAGGGCTTCTGCCTTATCTCTACAACAAAAACTACCTCTACCTCTACTTGTAAACGCTCCTTTCACCTGAAAGGCCTGCTCTTTATAGTTTTCTAGAAACTGATTCACCATGTCCTCATGAGCTTGCAATGAGCTCATTAATTTATCAAAAGAATACTTCGAAAGGTCATGAGCCTCCTAAATTGCAGCAACAACAAAATTAAATGGAGGAGTTAGACTTCTAAGAATTTTCACAACAACTATTTCATCTATAAACTTTTCCTCCATAGGACCTCATTTTATTAACTACAAAACTAGCTCTAGCTAGATCAGTAATCTTGCTTCGACCCACTCTTCTGGATACGAAGATTCTCAAATTCACGACGTAATGATTCGAGTTTTATAGAGATTACCTTATCTGAGCCTAGAAACTCAATCTTCAAAATCGATCATGCCTCTTTAGAAGTTGTTGTAAATGCGATTCTAGAAAAAATATTGTCATGCACGGCTTGTTGGAGGAAAAAAAGCCTTTGCATCTCGCTTCTTATTTTCCTTCAGTCAGCGTTGGTCCGCATTTGGGTCTGACCCATAGTACATGCCCAATTATGTTGTTTATAAATAACCTCCTTCCTTCGCTCTCAATGAAATGAAAGTATATATGATATTATCAATGTTAAACTCAGGTCAAAGCAACCAGGGAATGATATTGATATAGATGTAGTTACATCCCCAATATTGAGTGTGACGAGACCAATCAAACCCTTCTTCCTCTCACTCTCGCTGTCATTCTCTATCCCTCTCTTACACTCGTCACTGTGCCGTCTGGCGCGGGGCGTGGGTGGATGGAGGTGATGGAGCCGAAGAGAAAAACAAAGGAAAACTTACTAGAGATGCTGTTGGCCCACGTGCCACCCACTATTTGATTTGGTAAGTTCTTTTTTTTCTTCTTAACTTTTCCCCCCTAGTTTTAAGTTTATTGTATATACATTACATATATAAATTTTTCAAATACTCTTCTAAAACTTTACAGAATTCATATGATGGAGTTGCATTTATGTATTTTACTCACATATTATTCTCATAGTATTGGAATGATGATAACATGTTATTATATATATTTTTAAAATAAATACTTTTATTTAATTATGTACAACTTTATTAATTTTATCCTTCTCCTAGGAACTATGATTTGGATTTAAATATTTAAAATTTTATCTCATTTTAAGTAAATTCCCATTACTCAAATAATAACTGGGAAAATTTCAATTACTAAAAATGTAATTTCAAAAAAATCAAATCAAAATCAATAAATATCGCTTCCTTTAATCTTATAATATAATATACTTAAACAAATTATAAGGATAATTTGATATCTTCTAAAGTGTAATTAGACCTCATTTATTGAGATTAAGACTTTTCATGTCACTTTTTTTTAAAAAAAAATATATATTTCATTCTTTTATGAATTCTATATTTGTTTACCTAAGAAAAATAATATTTATTAAGAAAGACCATAAAAATAGTAATTATTTTGAGAGACCAAAACTTAAAACATTAAAATAAAAAGACTAAATTACCCTTGGTTCTACAATTTTTGTGTAAATGTAAGAAATCCAAAAAAATATTTTACTTTTATAATTCCAAGTCTTTGTGCTTACTGTACACTGCCTCAGGTTTTGAAAAAAGATAATTTCATAAAAATTTATAGATTCATAGAACAGAAAGGAAGGAGGTCTGGGAGATCTTTGTCAATGGAATAACCTATGGTTCCTTCACGGAGAGATAAAAAATTATCAGTAGAGACTCTAACTTACATATTCCAGATTTTGATTTGATCTCTATTTATTATTTTTAATCAATCACTTTAGCTTCTGATTTAATTAGATATAATATAGGAAATCTGACCAAGGGCAATTTAGTCTTTCTATTTTAATGTTTTAATTTTTGGTCCTTTAAAATAATTACCAGTTTTTTTTTAGTCCTTCTTAATAAATATTATTTTTCTTAGGTTCTTTATTATAATTTTCCGTATATTTTAATCTTATTTATATCTCAAATCAGCTAACAAATAATATCCCAATATTATTTAAATCCTAAAAATAAAAATTGGGGATGCTACAATCTCCCATTTTTAAAGGAATTTTATCATCAAATTTCAACATCAAAATCAATGAGAGGTAAGTTTAGCTTATTTTGAAAGATCTCCCAATATTATTTAGAGCATATTCCATTATCCAAACCACATTTACAACAAAGAAATCAATGTTCTTATATGTATATAGCTTCATATAAGATAATCTCATAATTTAGAATTACATCATTTAGGGTGTGTATGGTAACGCTCCTAAAATGAGTTTTTTCTTAATTTCTTTCCCAGGAATAAAATTGGATGGGATTGTCTTTGGTAAATCTGTTTTTTTTTTCCTGTTCCTGGGATGAACCGATTTATTTTTTGTGCTAAGGAATAAAACAAAAAAGAAGAAGCAGAAATTGTCTGCTTCTCTATTCCGAGCCACAAAATGAGAATCATTTTTCTAAAAAAAAAAAAGTAGACTCCTTCCTCTTTGAAGTATAAATTTACCCTCGTTCACCACCACCTCACCACCAACACCGCCACCACACCACCGCTGCCGCCACCACCACCGCCCCACCACCACTGCCACCACCCCACCATCGTCACCGTTGCCACCGCTGTCACTGCCGCCACATAAATAATATTTTGAATATAAAAATTACATAAATAATTCTTTTAGGAAATTTAAATTTATTTGTAAAGTATAATAATTATATTAATTATTAAAGAAAATGACAAAATGGTAAAAATAACTCATTAATCCTCCATCTTCCTACCTTACTATTTGAAATGTTGGCATTTTGGTTAATTTTTTTTTTAACCGTTGATGAAATTTGTAAACAAAAAAAAAAGAAATAGATTTGTATTGTATTAGGTAATTCTAATTCTCGGAATAAAAATAAAATGTGTTAAACATAATTCTGATTCTCGGAATGAAGAAAAAATGTGTTACCAAACGTAATTTTGATTCTCGGAGTAAAAATAAAATGGGTTAACAAACGTAATTTTGATTCTCAAAACTCTTCCAAAGCACAAAATCAGAAAAAACTGTTTCATCTCAAAAACAGTGCCGGGCAACAGAATGGTTGCCATGCACACCTTTAGTGTCAATGTGTAACATTTGTCCTTAGATTACTCATACGTCAATATTCTAGAGGGTTATTCCTATTATTATCAGAGCATCTGTTTGCTCAATTCTTTGCTCAGTCTTTCTTTCCTTTGGAGTCACATTCGTTGTGTTGATCACATTCTAAATCTATCGAAAGGATTGAGATTCATACAAATTAAATCTCAGTAGTAGCAATTAATCACTCACATAAAACTCATACACTAAACATGTTAGTCAACCATCAATTGTACATACAACACATTCAACATTCAAAGATAACCATGATATGCAGCATTGACTACAATTATAGGACCTACCAATCGGTTCCCATAGCAATGGATATTCTATTGGGCCTTTGCCCATCTCATCTGAAGGCTTAACAGGGTTTACGACCCAAGGACCCACTGGTTCACTAGGCCCTATTGTCTATCTCGTGTATACAACACAGGTAACACAATGGTTCACATATTCATATAAAGGCATATATAGTATGTGAGAGAAAAGTTACCACCTTGAGTCTTTAGGTCCTCCTCTTATTTTTCCCAACCATTAAGGTGGCTTCCTTTGCCTCTTTGTTGTCACCTCATAGCCCTAGACACATAATCACATGACTTGTTAGGGTCATCAAAGTGAGCCATGAAAAATAAATGTCTAATCGGGCTACATTATCCTTTAGGATATAAATTTACTTTTAGAAGTCACTCTTATTTACAATTCACTCCAAATCCTCATTTTCATATATCAAGCCTATTCAGTCCAAACTTTCACCTAACTTTTAAAAATCATAACTTAATCTACAAACCTCCAAATGGTGTGGTTTAAAGTTCTATGTAAAGATCTTTAAGTTCTCTATATGGGAAAAATATCACTTACTGTCACTTATATGCACATGTATCCATAAATTTTCAATCAATCAAACTGTTTTAGAATTTGTTCCACTTTTAGTACCCAAACTTTGAAAAAACATGCCTTACAATCTACTAACCTAAATGACACATATTGTGCATGTTTGGTATGCCGATTGGGTACCTCTAATCTGACTTATGCACTGTGTGCACTGTAAATGGAGGAAATCACCAAAAAAGGGGGTAAATTGGGAATTTTAAAAAATTCTTTTTAAACACCCAAACTAGAGATATCAAAACAAGGTAAAACAGATATAGAGAAGAGGAGCTTGACACAGGAAGATTTATACTGATTTAGTCTTAACTCTTGACTTACATCTAGTCCCAAGACACTCTGGGATTTTCACTATCACTATGATCAATTACACATTTTCTACTCAAAAGTTATCATCTCACTAGGATACACTCCTTTTTACAAGTTGTAAACTGATAAACACAATTTCAAAGTCTCACAACCTTAAGATTCTTACAATGATTGATAATCGAAACTAAACTCTCTAAAAGAGCAGATGTAATAAACACTGAAGTTCAATGTATTAAAAGATACTTTACAGATGAGTAGAAAACAGTAAATGCAAATGACACTTGATAGATTTTCGTTTTCTATATTATGGTAGATGATGAGAATTGAATGCTTCAGCTTATATATTTGGAAGTATTAAATGACCGTTGGAAACATTAATGTACAATTGGAGACATTAATGAAGCTGTTAGGTTGCAACTAGGTCCATTCTCTCTCATGCTTTGGTTTAATTCAGATGCTCAAACATTCTTGTTGACTTTCCTTGAAATAAATCCGTTGGATTATGTGACTTTTAAAAGAGGAAAGAAAACATTTAAATCTTTGCAAGGTCCAGAGAATGATTTTCCAAAAGGATGCTAAGTTTTCTAAGCCAGCAATAAATGTTCTGACATCATCTTTTGCTTTATAGTTAATCTTCAATTTAATATAAGTTTGATGATTTGAAACTAACTAACAAATTAATTAAACATAGTTAACAGTAGTAGTAAAAGATGATATGAAGTATATAGATCGAACAAGAAAATTTCGCAAATCTGAGCAAGATGATTTTAAAATAGAGCGCTTTAAACTAGAGCTTTGTTTAAGCAAATTGGAGTTTGAAACTCGAGTTTACTCTTCCAAACTCGAGTCTCATAGACATCTTCTTTAGAAAGGATTTGAAGTTGAAAATGAAGAAGTCTCTGTAAGATTGAAACTGGAGTTTAGAATATTTTACTCAAGTGTCTAACTCGAGTTTAATTTCCCAAACTCGAGTTTAGTTCTTCTTTAGAAATGAATATCACGACAACACTTTTGAAAACATTTTGAACAAGATGCAAACTCAAATTATTAAGTGACAAACTCGAGTTTAAGACTATTCATACTGGAAATGAGTTTAACTATATAAAAACTCAAACTGGAGTTTTAAGAAATAGACTCAAGTTTCTTTAATTTCAAAAATCCTTGAAAACTCTCGGTCTGGCATAAACCCAGGTTTACTAAGACTGACTCGAGTTTACATTACATGAAAAAACTTTGAGAACTCTTAATGAAGGATAAACTCAAGTTTCTATAACCAAGCTTGAGTTTAGCTAAGTTAAAATAATTTGACTTACTCTCTGTCAAGTTCAAACTCGAGTATGATAATTCTAAATTCGAGTTTGTCTTTGACAATAAGTTTTTTAATTTAACAAAGGCAAACTTCATTTAAATTTACAATTGTCAGTTATCATCAAAACACATAGAGAACTAACATGCACTAGATTTATGGTTTTTTTTTAAAAAAAATGTTTCGTTGAAAAGTTGTTCCAATCGAACTTATGGACCAAAAGTTACTTTGGGGAGCTTTTGAGCTCCTTTTCAAGATCTTAAAATAATTTTTTAAAATTATGAGGTATTTTTTTAGTATCATTCAGTATCCTGAATTATATTTTTAATATCATTCAATATCTTAAAAAATATTTTAGGGTACACTGACTGGTACAAAAAGTAATTTTTTCAAAATCATAAAGTATTTTTTTTAGTACCATTCAGTTTCCTGAAGTATATTTTTAGTACCAGTCAGTAACTTTAAAAATATTTCAGATTGACTATAAGTTTAAATCGTAAAAGTTACTTATGCTATCGTCAATTCAAATATAAATCACATTTCACAATATGACTTTTTCATAAGTCATTTTCCCCATCGGTATCTCAAATAAGCCTCTATATCAAATTAAATATTGGGATGTCTTCTATCAATATGGAAGTTATCACAGTTGTTGGTCATGATTTGTTATTATAACTTTTGTCACAACTAGATTGTCTCCCAGAAAACGTAATCTGGCAGCTCTATAGTTGAATTCTCATCTTAGGATTTTCTATGCATTCCAACCAAAATCCTTTTCGTAGGCTATTCCCACACGATTTTATGTGTAAAATCCATTTTTATCCTCAAATTTAACAAATTCTAATTCCTTCCTTAGGAATTGGTCAGCCCAAACTTAAGAGTTCTTTGGGTAGAAGTCTGGTTTTCTCTACCGATGCTTTCAGGATCAGTTTCTCACTTTTATCCGACACAACTTTTTATCCTAAACTCATTGGAAGCATCAAAACTAGAAAAATCACACTCTTTTTCTAAGGTTCAGATCTAAGAGAAATTTAGGGCATCTTAATAACTTATGAAAACCTTAGGATATTCTATTCAAATTGGAGCTCATACATACCCCTTCCAGATTTCATATCCGGTTCTTGATTTTGATAGCACATCCACCTTGTAGATGGCACCAAACACTTTTGATCAAAAATTCAAAACTGTATAAATATTGCTCTTATTGAGAGGAACAACATTATAGAGAACCTTGGGAGGTGAAATCGACTCGTGAGCTCACCAAGGTTTTCTCCACCTTCTCTCCTCTTTCTTTTTCCTTTGAATTTCTATATTTTCCCCCTATTTTGGGCTGGTTGGACAAAATATATGGAGACTGTGGAGTCTTAAACTTTAATTCCACATGAGTCCAAGTATTTGCATCTTAAAGTGCCTGGTCCAAGAGATTAAATCCCATGATGCTAAGCATCTTTGAAGCATCTTCTTTCCCTTTTCTCTCTCTTATTAGGCACCACTTTTTGTCAGGGGAAGGGAGGCCTAATGAATTCCTCTAACTCCTGAGTTTGGTATTCAAAAAATTCAAGTACCCAACCAAACCTGAAATCTGTAGATTCCTTGGACTCAAGCGCTAGGTGGTGTGTTCTAGAGACACCAACACAAAAGTGATCTTGTACTTTATAATGATGGGAGGACACTTGTCATATTCTTATGGAGCTAAATAAAAGTTGTGTCATTATTAGCTATGTCTTTTTCAAAAACGCACATGTCTACCTGGGAAATGCCATGTGTACACCTATACCGGCACATTTTGCTCAACCAATCGTCTCATACCTCATGACATAGCTGGGCAGCATCGTTCTACCAACCCAATGGCACTGTATATGTATCATGTGCCTTTCTACACCAACACTTTAATCTTATTGTCTATACACACTGGGCCCTCTACCCGGTAGAGCCGAATCACATAGTCCTCAAGAGTCTTTCTATCTCTTGACATTCTTGGGACTCTTTCTAAACTGGGTTTGGTCATTTGCTTGATACAGAATTATCCTCAAGTCTCTAGATCCGAAATTCAAGATATTACACAATGTATCCTTTTCACAGGGAATATTAATCTCTTGTTATACAGTCTCCAGTTTATTTTCAAGTTATCTTTGTATCTAATGTAATTTTTTCATATTTCACTTGTAACGTTTCTGCTACGCAATTATAATAAATTAGGATTGACACAGTTTTCTCATTATATATTTTAGTTTGCACTATTTTCATGGTTAAATTTAGAACCTACCGAAGAACATCACAACTTATACTACTAATGCAATCCTTTGGCAATATCAGAATCAATTTCACTTTTCCTTCTTTAATTTGTCTAAATAAATTTTATCCCAAATTTCTTATACACCTACTATTACTATTAAATCATAAACATATCACTTAAATCTTATAATCTATAATTTATAAGGAGCTCTCCTCAACTCAAACTCGATCTCCAATGAGATCAAACATACATCCATTAGCTCGCAATATCAATGTCTCTAATGTAACCATAATGATATATAACAACTCAAATTGAGTCTCTCCGTGAGAAAGAAACACATACAAGCCTTAAAGGCCTATATCCCCTCACTATGAGGACGATCAAAAGTCACAACGTCTTTATCTCGGTTGTAACCCACACTTTAATAGAGTATCAACACAATTTCTCATCTTAATTAAACATATACAACATAAATTTACAGCTCATCAACGATGCGAATCATTCGACTATATCTTATTTGCAATATTTTCATTCTTTTCAATCAAGTTGAGGATTTATAAATACCATAACCCTTGAAAAAAAGAATTCCTTTGTGCCGTAAGATTTAATGATTCAATAATATTTTCCAAAGGAGTTCTGATTCGTTCTAAATAGAAATACTCATGGAAGTTATTGAGAAAAGAAAAGAACAAAACAGGTCGATCCAAAATTAAAAATCCCTTTATTCACATATATACAGGTAACCACGCAAGTAACACGAGTTTCACAAATCCAAAATTTGAGCACTTCGAAATTCTTGAAAATGATCTTTTGTCATCAAAATTTCTGTTACTACATTTTAAATTGGGAAAATTACACACAGGTCCCAAGGAAGGGATATATTTACGTTTAGGTCCCGTCAATTCATGAAATTACTCTGAAGTCCCAAGAGACTTCATTGTAAATATTTCATATGAGTAAAAGACTTTATTGCCCTTCAAAAGTTGTGGTTAATTTATGCATTTTGTGTTATTAATTTATGCATTTTGTGTTGTTATTCGCCTCTGGAACTCAGAAATCACAAATTCAAGGTTTTCAGAAGTTGTGGTTAATTTATGCATTTTGTGTTGTTAATTTATGCGTTTTGTGTTGTTATTCGCGTCTGAAACTCAGAAATCACAGATTCAAGGTTTTCAGAAGTTGTGGTTAATTTATACATTTTGTGTTGTTAATTTATGCATTTTGTGTTGTTAATCGCCTCTGCAACTTAGAAATCACATATTTAAGGTTTTCAGAAGTTGTGGTTAATTTATGCATTTTGTGTTGTTAATCGCCTCTACAACTCAGAAATCACAAATTCAAGGTTTTCAGAAGTTGTGGTTAATTTATGCATTTTGTGTTGTTAATTTATGCATTTTGTGTTGTTATTTGCCTCTGGAACTCAGAAATCACAAATTCAAGTAGAAGGGCAATAAGGTCTTTTACTCATATGAAATAATTACACAGAAGTCCCTTGGGATTTCAGAGTAATTTCATGAATTGACGGGATCTAAACGTAAATATATCCTTCCTTGGGACCTGTGTGTAATTTTCCCTTTTAAATTTAAGTGAAAGACAACTACTTATGGATAGTCTATCCTCATGCGCTTATCTTCAAGAAAATTAATTGTAATTAAACTTTTTCTTTCAAAAGGTAAAAGTTCGATCCATATTCAAAAGTATCATATTTTTAGAACAGTTGTAACATATTTCTTATATATTTCGAAACAAAATACTTGTAAAAAGAATCATGGATGAATAATAATTAGCAATTGAAATTCTTATCTCAATATCCTTTCTTTCTGATCCCACTAAAATTTCTCTAGTTCATAATTTTTTTAACGAGTGATAAAAGATGGAAGATTCTTACTAGATTCAAACAATTAATAAATTTGAAAAATCATTTCAAACTTGCAGGATATATTTAGAGTTCACCACTATGTGGATATACACTTGCACTTATATAATAATAAAGAAGCCAATGCCCCTAACATATATTGTTTATCAAAACATAATTTTTAAGAATCCTTTGATTATAAAAGTATCCTTTAAAAATAAGAATAAGAGATAAAACTAAATCACTATAATATTTCACAAAAACTTGTATGTATATACACTTTCACATTTCTAATCTCGTATCAAGATTAGTGATTTAATCCAATTTACCATCAACTATCAACCTCACCAACAAGACTCTTAGACTCAGATAATACTCATAATATTTGATCAATTGCCAAATCAAAATATCTAACCTCAAATGATACTTCAACGACAGAAATCCTTACTTTCATACTACTAATTATAAAATACTCATTTTTTAAGAATTTGTACTTGCTCTAAAATCTTGCATTCTTTTATGTATAAACAATAAAAGGGTAATATCAATTTTTTTTTCATATTTAATTCTTTTCTCAATTCGATATTTCAATATTTCAAACAATATATTTTAATCTTTTTTGTATCTCAAATCAGCTGACAAATAACATCTCAATATTATTTAAATCCTAGAAATAAAAATTGGGGATGTTACAACCTCTACTCCAAGCTTATTAACACTTGAATGCTTCCAATTTGCTAACTCTAAATAATTTAACTTCCATCTACACTATTATAATACCATTTCTCATTAATAAAATTGCTAAACAAATAATCAATTTAATTACATAGACTTAAAGTCTCCAACTCTACCTTTAATTTTCAAATATCATTTTTAACCACAATCCAAGATCAAGTTATATCTTTTTCAAATCCTAATATCTCATTTGAACTAAAAATTGACCCATAATTGCTTAAATAGATCAAAATCCCCAATTTTTTCCAACTTAAGGTCCAACCAAAATATCTATTTTTATTTTGCAAGCTTTAATGACATTATAAACTGATTAAATATCAATTCTACCTCCTATAAATATAACTCAATCATTAAACTCAAGCAGTGGCGGAGCCAGAAATTAATATTTATGGGTGCACAATTCGTGAAGGGATTTGGGGGTTGAATTTTTTTTTAAAGCAAAGTTTTAAATGCATTAAAAATCAAATGAATATAGATAAGAAAAGAAAAGAAAACTCCTTTCAGTGGGTTCTAAGCAAATTAGATGTACAAAAAATAGGATCAGCATCTACCATCAAATCAGCAATAAACTATGAATTTTCTAAATTTTAACAAATTTCATCCGATGTTAAGAGACACAAACTATTGATCACACTTATGTAAGACAAAAATTGGAGAATTTTACATAAAACCAAAGTTTCAGCCACCAAACTATTACAATTTTAAATAAAGCTAATCAATGAAGGGAGAGTGGAAAAAAAAAAAGCACGTGTTTTTCATGAATAATACTTGAAAAAAGAATAAGAAATGAAAGGCCCAACCCTGTTCGAACTTGTGACTTCAAGTTGAATAATTAAATGCTCAACCATGGAGCTATAGGTTGATTGATGCTCATTATAGGCTAAATAATAAATATATTTCAAAATTTTATGGGTGCACTTGCACCCATAAACATATATGTAGCTCCGCCATTGAACTCAAGTTTAATCGGTACAACTATCATATTCAATTATAACATTTTTCTAATATTCAAACCCTAACTCTAACTCTCTCAAACAATGTAATACAAAAATTCTAAATTGATTAAATATAAATATTTACTCACCTCTACCACTCTATGGTTTCAATTTGTTGAAACTCAACACTTGCTTCAAGCCCTAACATTCAAACTTGCTCTACTCCCAACAAGTTTATACTTTTAGAAAGGTCTCAATGAGTGGGAAAACATTTGTGAAATATGATTTGAGATTGGAAGAATTTTTTAGGGGAAAATAGAACCCAAAACTATCTTAAACTATCAATAATGGAGGAAAAGCTCCCTCACTCCTATGGAAGGCAACGGCTGATGGAAGAAGAAGAAAAGACGGAAAATAGAGCTAGAGAGAAAAGAAGGAAGAGTGTGTACTATAATAGTGGCGTGGGACCCACCCTTTTTATATTTCTTTTCATTTTTCTTTTCCTCCTCCTTTATTCTCTCTCCCCCTCACATACACACATTTTTTTTAAAAAAAACACACACACACACATAACTATTTTTTAAAAAAAACACACACAGTCACTATTTATTTTTAACCTATGTTTTGTCATTTAACAATCTCTAATCCTCCCTCTTAATCAATCACCATTTGTCAAAATTCTCCTTTGAATAAATAATTAGTTTCAATTGATTAATACTACTAAAATAACATTTCATAAGCTATAAATATTTATAATCCTTGATGTGAGGAATATCTTAAATATTTTTATTTAATCACACCAAGAGCCTGTTTGGGGAACCCCCAAACCTAGGTTTCAAAAGCTATTTTTCACAACGTTAGATAAAACTCATCTCACAACTTACTTCGTAAATCTCAAAAACTAACTATTCTCTAGAAGCTAAATCTAAGCATTAAGACTCGTTAAATTTTCTCTATACACATAATTTTATAGTAACTTTAAATGACCATCATATACTTTCGTTAAATTCATTTCAATATTAATACATATATACTAACTTCAATTTCCTATCATATTCCATCATTTCCTTAATTCTTAATTTTATATTTCTTCTTCAGAAATAATGTATTTGATTTATTTTAAGCCTCAAGTTACTCAATAAATCTTGTCCTAATAGTTCTTTTACATTAGAAATAAAAATTAGAATGTTGCACCTAGCTAGAGCAGAGGAAGTCCCTATCTAATGTGGAATGTGTAACATCCCGCCTTTTTAAAATGGGTTTCAAATGGGATTATCATAGTTTCGTAGAAATTATTCAGAGTAGCATCGGAAAAAAAATTTTCTTTAAAACAAACGAGTAACTAATATACATTCCCTGCTGTTGCATCTGGGTACTTATACATACAGTGGTACAACTATCCGAATACAGTGTCTAGATAAAGTAACACGTCCTCCTCCCCGGTCGTGCTGCCTATCCTTGCTCTTGGTTCTAGCTCCTTCGGATCCTGAAGCTATGGTAAGAGCTGAGGTTCAATTCCCATTGAACCTCAGGTAGCGGTTAACCTCATGCTTATGTACAGTTATGTATGACAGATATTCATGACATGACAATGACAATCAATATACATAACCACGTATGACAAACAATAACAATATTTGTAACATAACCACGTATGCTATAACAACAATTAGAACATAACCACGTATGTAACATAACCATGTATGAAAATTTTAGTCGATGAGCACAACCATCATATACAATCATACAATAAGCACTATGCGAAGGCACCTTTGCCTGTTGAGTACGGTACGTTGTCGGCTGCAAGGTGATCACAGGTTTCTTATGAGGGTAATATTATGTTTATTAATTCACAACCAATATCCCAATAGATATCCTAGCCACAAATGACTATTTTACCCCTGGCGGATTTATGAATTTATTACTTCCCTTTATTTTTGAGAAAAACGCTGGTCCTTAAATCTGGGCAGAATTTCGCCTAACTTTGAAAAATCATAACTAATTCTAGAAAAATCGAAACGAGGATCCGTAAAATTCTCGAATCCTTAGGATGTCTAGTTTCAAGAAAAAATGATAGCCTTTGCCCAGATTCTACGGTTCATTCCCAGTTTTTAATTTTTGAACATCTGTCCAGAATTTTCCAGAAATTCGTAGCCCTAACTTTGGGAATTTTTATCTCCCTGTTCAGAAATCATTTAGACATGTTCTTTACATATTTAAAAAGCCCTATATCTGTCTACTTTAACCATGAATTTTCTCAGAATTTTCTAACCATGATTTCAGCATAAAATAATAGTTTTTCTATGACTGACTCGGAAATTTCAGAACCGATGAAATTTCGCCAGAACTTCGTTACTTCGGTGTTTCTCTTTCGGAAATTTTGCTAAAACACTTTCTTCACTATTTCTTCGAAATAAAACTAATTTTAAACCCAGAAAAACATAAAAGCAACTATATCTAAAGAATTTAAAGATTAAACTACAAAATAACTAAAAACTTAAAAGCTAGAGCTCAAAAACTTACCTAGAACTTTGCTCCTTCTTTCTTCAAGGCTCTCACACTCACTTTCTCTCTATATTTCAAATGTTGTTGCTTTGTGAATTGGTGAGGATTGTGAAGAGCAAAGGGTCCTATTTATAGTAGAAGCTCCATGTGCAAAAAGACTCATAATACCCCTCCCTACATCATCCCTTACATCATCTTATCCTCTTCCAAAGCTTTGAAAGTCTTCTACTAGATACATGACTCATGGTTTAGGGTTGTGACTCATCTCTTAACTAGGCTAATGACTCATGCTTGTTTAGGGTGATGATTCATTCATAGAGCTTGTGATTCATCATTTAGAGTAGTGATTCATCCATACCTAGGTTAATGACTCATTTCTTAGATTGATGACTCATTTTGCATATGTATAATTGCTTCTTTAAATTAGATTTTCCTACTTCTTCCATTTTGGGTTTCACTAGATAGAAATTCATTTGGGGATCCTAATGAAGTTTTATGTACATTTTCTCATTAGTTTTGAATTCTTGAATTTCTTAACTTCATTTAGAGACCAAATTTGCCTATCTTTCCTATTGATTCCATTTCCTAAACAATTATGAAAATGACTTTGGTTATACTTGTTTTCATGCTTGATTTATGCTTGTTATGAATATCAACTTAGTTTCCATACTTAGTTCATGGATTTCAAGATATGATTTAATTTGTATAGATTTTCATTTGCTTATGTCTAGAGCTAATTTCATGGATTAATCTAATTGTTTTAATGTCTAATTTTCTTATTGGCTAATGCTTTGACTTCTCTTTCTCACTCCTTCCACTAGACTCACAACACTCACAACATTTGCACACACACACATTCACAACTCCCTCTCTCATTGGTCAAAACCTTTTCTCATGGATTAAGAATATTTTCTTGATTTATCATTGGCCAACTCCATTTCACAAGGATTTAGCTTTATGGTATTTAATTAAGGCCTTAGGATTTAGCTTTATAAGATGAATTCTTAGCCTTTAGATCATAGTTGCAAGTGTTGACTTTTCAACTTTTGATTAACATTTGATTAACATCTTAATCCTAAGCTTAATTAGCTCTTCTTGTTGTATGATTGGTTCATGTATTAATTTGTGTTTGTTCCTAACTCATTTAATACTAATCCCAAGTCTTTATTAGTCTTTGAGTTTTAATTAGCCCAATATACTTCTAATTAATGGCTACAATTGTTTAATTGTAAATAATTAGCTAATCATCACTACAAAAAAAACAGTTTTTTGCGGTGGAATTTTTCCCTGGCAAAAGAAGAAATTTCCGTCGCAAAAATGATTTGCGGTGGAATTTGCGACGGAAAAAGTTTCGTCGCAAAAATCGCCATCGCAAAGCAATTTTCCGTCGCAAAAATGCATTTTTCCCTCGCAAATTCCAAGATTTGCGAGGAAACACTTTTCCCTCGCAAAAATCTACAATTTTGTGAGGGAAAAAATTTCCCTCGCAAATTTTAGAATTTGCGAGGGAAACTATTTCCCTCGCAAAATCCACCATTTTACGAGGGAAAAACCTTTCTCTCGCAAATGTCAATTAATTTTTTAAGAAAAATATAAAAAATCAGAAAAAATAAAATAATTACAAAAAATATATTAAAAATTAAAAATAAAAAGACTTGTATAAATTTCACAATAAATACAAAGGTGCATATGAAGCACTTGCAGCAATGAAAAATTACACCCAACCCAACATATGAAACAACAATCTTAATGCTGTGGAACCACTATTTTAACAAGCCAAGATTGAGGGAAGATTTACAAAGAGCCTAATGAGCCTATGATAGGAATATATGTCAGAAATAACCTTGTAAGTGTTAACACCATCATCAACTGCTCTTTCAAGATCATCCAGTATACTATCAGTGCTTCCTCTCAAAACAACAGTAGATACAGAATTTCCACCTTCTTCATTCTTCACAATGGTCACCTGCACATTCTCATATGTCAGGAGAAAATCATGCTGAGTGTAATAAAGAAAAGGTAAACAACATAAGATGAGATGTAAAATCAAAGGGGAAAAACAATACAGAAATAAACACGTAAAGAACTTTTTAACATACTCTGACACCACCAATTTCCTCAACAGAAACAGAATCAACAAATCCAAGATCATCAGGATTTGGTTGGCTAAGCTTCAGCTGTTGCAGGAAAAACAAAGTGAGTTAAAAAGAAACTTGAAAGCTTTTTGACAAGACGAAGGTAGAAAGACACACACTATAGCAACAGCTCCAGTGGTTCGGCAAAATCGACGTAGTTCAAACTTTGAACTAATTTTCAGAACCATGAGCCTACAGGGAAGAAATTATGGTTAGAACATCACCACTATTCAACATTAATAAAGCTCTCAATTTTATATATTAGGGGAAAGCGCACTTGTAACGTTCACAAAAGTGCAATGCCATCTCTCCAACTGCCGCTCCACTAACAATCACTTTTGCACCTGAATCTGCTACTGCTTTGATGAGCTCCTCAACCTTAGCCTCTTCCGTTTTTGAATAATTTTCAAGCTATAGAATGTCAAAAGGAGAAGATAATGGGCCCAATTAGCAAAATCATCAAGTTAAAGAAAGAAGTTATAAAATAATAATATAATAACATATATGGAGATTTTAGATTAAGCATGAACAAAAGAATGAAATATGCTGGTCCAAAGACTCTTTAGTCTTTACATTCCACTAGCACAGAATCAGATATTAACAAAGCCAATTCTTCACCAAAATGGGAACAGCTGAAAAAAAAAATCCTAAATGTTTGCCAATATGTTTCAAGCATAAAGGTATAATAATAATAACAATAACAATAACGACGACGACAACAGTAATAATAATGAGTTCCAGCAACAACTCTCTGCAATTCAGTAAAAAATGAAAGATAAAGGAATAACTGTATTATTTGAGAATTTGGATATATACCTGTTCAGCTGAATGAATTAATACAGTTCCTTTAGTTTCAGTTGCAGATGTGTCAATGCCACTAGCAAATACAGCTATCTAACACAGCATTAACAAAGAACATTACTATTGAATAATTTCCGGCTTCATAATTGCAGCAAGTACAGAAAATAATGTTCAAAATACTATGCAATGATCTTTTTGTGCAATGCAAAATTCAAGCAAACTAGAAAGGTCCTGAGTAAACTCAAAAAAATTTCTTTGTTCCTCATACCCATACAACTGAATAAAATACCAATAATCAATGGAAGAACAAGCAAGTCACATAATACGTAACTCGAAGAGTGAAATCATGTAGAGGAAGCATGAGGTGATTAAGAAAGACAAGATTCCAATGCAAGTGTATAAAAAGCACCACAAACAAAACCACAGAAACCCCAAAATTTCAAGAAAGCTAACCTTTGCCTTTTCTGCTCGCTTTATAGTCCCAACAGCATCGTTTTTCAAAATCATTCCTCGAACAACTGTACTATTATGAAGGCCCCCTCCCAAGAGCTTCGCAACTCGGACATTGTCCACATTAAAGTTAGCAGGGTTCTTTGGACACACTTGGATGCATGCCTATATTTTTCAAATGAATGTCAGAACTTCTAGTCATGCATCAAAAACTAAATTATAATAGGAAACAGGGTCTCCAGTATATTATTACGTCTGCTACAAGTGAGCATATGATGTTTTCTTGACCGAATTGCTTGCTAGCAACAGCAGCCCTCATTCGAGAAACAACTTGTGAGTGTGGATCTGCGGTGGCCGATGGAGACGAAGTGCCGAGAGTGTGGATCTGCGGTGGCCGGTGGAGACGGAGTGCCGAGAGTCGAGTGGAGACGCAGTGCTAAGTGTGAGAGTGTGAGACAAAGACACTGTGACTCGGCTCTCTAAGACTCGAACCCTAAATCCTAATTGGCAAAAAACCCCCCTTTATTTTGCAAGGGAACATTTCCCTCACAAAACCCTCTTTTTTTGCGAGGGAGCTGTAGTTCCCTCGCAAAAAAAGGGAATTTTGCGAGGGAACAATCTCTCCCTCGCAAAAATAAGAGTATTTGACAGGTTTTTTTGATATCATTTTACGAGGGAATGACTACTCCCTCGCAAAAATTTGGGACTTTTGCGAGGGAAATGTCGTTCCCTCGCAAAAGCCCCAAATTTTTGCGAGGGAAATGTGGTTCCCTTGCAAAAATCCAAGTTTTGATATTATTTTGCGAGAGAAATGTGGTTCCCTCGCAAAAATCTCAATTTTTGCGACGGAAACGTTTTTCCCTCGCAAAAATTGGGATTTTTGCGAGGGATCCATTGTTCCCTCGCAAATTGACTAAAATTTGCGACGGAACTTTTTCCCTCACAAATTCCGTCGCAAATTTAACATTTTCTAGTAGTGCATCCTATTAATGGTAATTAATTGCCCATTGAATATTAGTAATTTCCTTTTTAATTGTTCAAGTGCTTTGGTAATTTATTATGATATTTTATGATTTAATATGAGCTAGGTATTAATTCTAGGGTTTTAGAAAATATAGTTTCTTATTTAATTATGAATTTTAAGATTTATGTCCTCTTAATTTAATCCCTTGATTAATTATAACAATTTACATAATCATTTTGTTTAGTGAAAATTCAAGGGTCTACTAATTCCTCTTATGCTCCCCTATTTATTTGATGTGTTTCCCTAATTTTTCCTTGTTTTCTTTGGATCCTATAAAATCCTAATTTAATTTGGGAGTTGTTGGTATTTTTATGGTATTTTATGATTCTAAACAAAACTTAGAAAAATGAAACATTAGCTACCTTAAATTCTAAGGGAAAATAACTTAATAGATAAAATAAATATATCTCAAAATTTGAGATCACATATTCACCTATTTTAAATAGGTGCCATCAACCAAAATATTGTATTTATGAGAAATAATAATTTTGGGGTATTACAGAATGTTTCATTGAGAAGTCAATTAAGGCTGTCTGAAAGTAGAAAGCCCATTGATGGGGTTGCTGTCATGGCTAAAGCAAAGTGCAAGTGAACAAACAGAAGAGAAATTGTATGCACAAACCATAGGGCAGTGTTGTGAATAAGAAGAAAGATACACAAGGACAGCTGAATTCAGAGAATCTCAGTGAGATAGGAAACACATCCTTGGGACTGAATTTGTTCTGGTTCATCTTTTCATTCTATCATATGGCCTTGTCAACATTTCAACCTTGCAAAAGACATCTAGATCTAACTAGTGTAATGGATATCAAGGTGCTTTTAATCTTTGGACTTATCCTCAGGTCCAAGGTTTGAGCCTTTGGGGAGGCGCTCTTAGGAATGCATTCTCAAGGGACAAATCTCTCCCAGAGGAGGAGGACAATTCCTGCCCATTGGACTGGTCAACCACGATTGTAAGCGGTGCATCGAGAGGGGGATGAACCAGGTCCTTACCTGTGGGGGTCGTTACAATCTACTAGTTAGGCACAATAAGACAGCTGAGATTCCAAAAGGAAAGTAAGCTTATAGAGGAGGCTGAGGTTAGTGGAGAGGAGTGACAAATTTACCCAGGAGAGTACGTGAGCAGAAAAAACAATTTTGATGTTGCTAATAGTATATAGTTAATGTCATACTCATATCTCAAAACATTAAGATCAAGCTCATGCAGGGGCTATGTAGATATTTTAACAAGTAATCTTTTTTTTTTTTTTTTTATCAATGCTTCGATCAAATAGAGATATAAATTTGGATTAGGATGTAGAGAAGCGGCAAGTCAACTAAATAATTTTTAATAAGAAAGATTACGAAGAGAGAAAAATAAATTAAACAAAAATTTATGCTAGATATTTTGATATTAAGGATAATAAAAAAATTTATCTGTAAAAGAATATAAATATGACAAACTACAGCAAAGTAGCAAACTCGCTTCCTTTGACATGATGACACGGAACCACTAAGCTACAAAAGCCAAGGTTGATAGTGAGACTATGATAGTATATGAGAAACAACTATTTTAATAAAGACTCACGAGAACATGCATTCGAAGACGAGAAGCAAATATTTTAATAAAGCCTACAGATTCAGTGGGCTAGCCCCATTTTCTAACGTGGTTCTAGGTCATCGACTAAAATGTCCGGACGCAGGGCCCACTATACCTTTGACTTTTGTTCGCAGCCATTGGACAGATGAGGGGGCAAAGCCTAACCGGAGGCATAAATAACATTTCAGAATGAATTTCAAATGTGAGTCATGTTGGTTAAATGAGAGGAACCAACCACACGTCACAGGTTCAAATCGATATTTGAGGGACCCACTCACATTGACTCTTGACCCTAGGAATGATCTTCCAGATAATGACAAGGCACCCGAAGGATCGCGCAACAAACACATAGTTGATGATAAATTAGTGGAGGGTAATGCTAATTCAATTAATTAGTTTAATCGCCATGCTCTAATTCACAAGAGCATGCGTCTCTTTTTCTTACTCCCTCCTAAGATAAGAGTCAATCGATTTGTATAAATTAACGAAATGAAATAAATAATTAATTAAATTTGCACAAATTAAATGTGACATAGTTTTCTTAAAATATTTTTATGTGTAACGTATTAAATTATATGTCGTTTTTTATAAATTAAATAAATTAATTTAGAAAAAAGTTATGAATATAAGAAATAAATTACAATAAATTGAAATTTTATATTTTTGTACCAAACACTACTACAAAAAAGAACATATCTAATAGTTATTTTTGATAATATATTATGGTTTCAAGCCGTAATGTACGAAGTAGTCTCTATATATTCTTGAAACAAAAATATAACGGTACTTAGCTGTTAAATATTAAAGGCATACTTAACAATTACTATTTGTTAATAACTGTAAAAAAAGATTACCATATTTAAAATTTTTCTTAACAACCTGAAATAATGTGGCTTTATATTTTAGGCTAAAGTACTCGTTTGGTCCTTTATGTTTGCTTCAAGTATTCATTTAGTCCCTTAAGTTTGTAAAGTGCTCGTTTAGTCCTTTAAAGTTAACACCGTTAAGCAGACTTAACGGAAAATACTAACTCAACAATTTTAAACGATGACTGTGCACTTAAATGTTCACAAAATAAGCTTACATGTTACTTTTTTAATAAATTAATATTTTAAATCCTGTAAATTGAAATTTTAAACGATGACTGTGCATTTAAATGCTTCAGACGAAGAACATATAGCCAAAGTTTGCTTAAATAAATTTCAATTTATAGGATTTAAAATATTAATTTATTAAAAAAGTAACATGTAAGCTTGTTTTGTCAGCATTTAAATGCACAATCATCGTTTAAAATTGCTGAGTTAATATTTTCCATTAAGTCTGCTAAACAGTGTTAACTTTAAAGGACCAATCGAGCACTTTACAAACTTAAGGGACTAAATAGATACCTGAAACAAATATAAAGGACCAAACGGGTACTTTAGCCTATATTTTATTATATATATTTATATAGTTACTTTTTAATAATTATATTGTGTTTTATTTTTGTTTTATATAAAAAATAAAAATAAAACATAATATAATTATTAAGAATAGCAAGATAATAATGACAGAATCTGATGAACCGGAGACGCGCACTAGTTCCACCGCGATGACGGACGACGACAAGGAAAGACTAACAAGCTGAAGAAGACATACACTAGTTTGATGCCCAATTTCCTTTGCATGCATCCCTTATTTGACACATACGCTAATGTATGTATATATCTCAAAATTAAACAAATATTGGAAAAGAGACTTGGAATACTTAAACTTGACTGAAGTAGCCATGACTTGAGTTTTGAAGAGGAAAAGTGGGTTGTTTGGCTTGGTTATGCTTAAAACAGGCATCTTAATTTGTTACGAAACGAACATAATATTGACCCAAACTGACACATACCTCACTTCCACATTCGACATTATCCACCACGGAGCCCCCAAATTTAGAAAAATTTGAAAAAACAAAATGTATCTTTCTTTCAGAAGAAGATCATTTCGGCAGAAAAAAGATAGAAGAAGATCACACTACTACATAATAATAAAAGAAGAGGACAGTTATCACACTACTGTATAATAATAAAAGAAGAGGACAGTTCTCCACTTAAAGCTCCTTTTTTAATAATGTGTATATTTAAAAATGTCACATTTAAAAAAAAAAAAGAAAGATCGTGAGAAGGGGACAAAAACGAAACGGAAATTAAAATAGTAATGATTAGTTTAATCCATTGATGCGAAGCAGGTGGTGAGCAGAAACGAATGAATAAACAATTAATTAATAAGCAATGTTGTTAAAACGCCGTGTCAGAACGTTAAGACATCCGTTTTTGTGTTTTTCCGGTGAAAAACTTGTCGACTTGGTGGTTGAGACGGAATTGGGACCGAAACGGTTGAGACGACGTTTCAGATCAGTTGAAACGGCAACTTGACCGTTCTGAAAATTTGAATCGACTCCACCGTCGTAGTTGCTCTGCTTCGAGTTTCCTTGAATCCTTTCTCTTCTTCTCTAATTGCTGGGGCTAGACGGCGACGCTGCTACAATCCGGATTTATCGACCGTAGTGGCTGTTGGTTCTTCACTCACCTTGCGGCTCTATGATTTTCCGTTTTCGAAACTGTCTCAGCCACTCAGGTCCAATCCCCTCAAATGGTCGAATGAAGATGAAGATGGACCTAATTAATCCCTAATGGTCAAAACGTGCGTTGTGATCAAAGGACTAAAATGCAAGAATTTAAAGTTTTAAGAAGAGACTAAACTGAAAAGTTTGAAATATTTTTGGGGCATACTACACTTTTCAAGAAAATGCATTAAGAATCCTAATTTAATTATGAAAAATCACATTATTATGAACTTAATTATTTCCTTTAGTGTTTGGACTTAAATTTGTGATGACTTTAATATATTGGTGTATTTTGGTTTTATATATGTTTTGGATTTTATTTTTTTTTACTACGTAGTAAACTCTTACATTTTGTTTACGTTTTCCGTTTTTACGTTTTTGCTCTCATTTACCGTTTTAACATGAACACTATGTTTTAACAACACTGTTAATAGTGAAGTCCACATGAAGTGGGAACTTTGCTTTCTGGCTGCGAAGCTTGTTTTTTACTTATCGCTTCTCTAGCATAAAGAGGAGGGGGGAAAAATATTATGCACAGTAAAATGATGGAAAAATTTCACAAGACAAGACAAGACGTATAGCATTAAACAAATGGTGATTGGGAGTCAGAAGAGAGAGAACGCTCAGCTAGAAGAAGGAATGAGAGAACAAGAAAAACTGGTAGTTAATTAATCCTCCCATGACCTCTTTTTTTTTTTTTAAATTATTATTATTCTTCTTCTTTATGAGTTCATCTGAATTGTTGATTAAGAAGATGAGAGAAAAGTTAAAGTAAAATTATAATTTTTTATATTGATTAGATATATATAATTTAAAAATTACAAAACATAATAAGAAAATGATAATAAAAGTAACCTTACACTAAGAAAATACCTCGATAGAGTTGTGCGCACTAAGAATGTGAGGAAATAGGTTATTCTTTCCATTCCTCCTTTTTCTTTATCTCTATTTACATATAGATTATATTATTTTATGAATATGTTTTCCTATATAAGTTTTATTATTATTATTTTTATCAATATTATTTATTATTATTAATTAATTTAATCTTTAATAATTTATTAATAATGATATATATTTTAAATTCTAAAGCGAAACTACTTTTTTAGATTTAAAAAATTCGGAGTTGGCTCCCATCCACTTCCTATCATCTTCTTCATCTTAACCGTTAGATTAAAATATCAACGGTTCAGATTTAATCTTTTATAAAAATATTAATAAAAAATTAAAATATTAATAAAATATTTAAAATAATATTTTTATAAAAGATTAAATCTGAATGGTTGAGATTTCGATCTAACGGTTGAGATGAAAGAGAAGATAGGAAGATTACGGAAAGGGAAGAGGATGGAAGACAAGTCCCAAAAAACAAAAAAGGGTGTTACATGGACCTCACAGATCCAATCGCCCTTTCTTAATTTGCAGGACCAAAATTTGAAAACAAAATTGATTTAGGATTTGGTACTTTGAAGGTATTTTTCTGAAATTTTTCTTTTTTATTTAACGTTTGTCCCTATATTTTTAGCAAACACTCTCAATATTTGCTATTAATAAATGTCAAACAGAGAAGACAAAAAGGTAAGATCACAATTCACATTTCGACTAAAGGGAGTGTGTCTTTACTTTTCACAATTCAAGAAAGTTACATACATGCTATCAACAAACCATGACCCACAAAGAAGAGAAAAAGGCTTTGAGCAAAAAAACAAAAAAACAAAAAAAAAACATCTAAACTGGTGGCCGGATAATTACTGGGACATTGCGGCTTTCGTTTCTGCCCCATCGGTCATACATATTTGAAGCTCTGCCTTTAATTCTTGTCCACAGGTCATACAAATATGAAACAACCTTTGCACCTATTTCTGCTATTTTGTCACGGTTAAAGTATGTTAATAGCAACATCAAACAGGCAATGAAGATAAGTGGTTGGAAAGATCCAGGAACCAATGCTGATATTAGTGCGGTATAAGCTAAACTTCCTGAGACAAAAGCCACCTTAACAGAGCGGTTCAAATAAGTAGTATCAGTTGGAGTACAAATCAGGCATTTGATATGGCATCCAACTGCAAAGCAGTACAAAAGAGAGCATATGAGAAAAATCCAAATGCTCGCGGGGTGTTCATCCAAAGGTGATGAATTGGGGAAATGCATCTGGACAATCATTCCTGTTGATGGAATTAGAAATGCAAATATAGCATGCCAAGGGGTGGAGCTGCAACACCATCAAGCCGATTAGAAGTGCCGTAATGGCATCAATAAATAACGAATTATTCTCATAATTAAGTATTTGAGCTCACTTGTCAAATAAATGCATATAAATAACTTTTTGGTGCGTGAGAACTGAGACGTGGGGGCAATGATGATGGTGTGGAGATCACGACCGACCACGGGACAGCGGCCAAAATAACGGTGAAGGTGGTGGCGGTGAAGTCAGAGGCTATATATTGTGAAGGGCGGTGTCGGTAATGACATGATATGAACTTGATAAAATGGGGATACACTAATTTGAGTAGGAAGAAGAGTGAGTGAGACACACAATCCAGAGTTTGCTTTGCATGTATTGACAGCTCAGAAAGGGAAATTTGATGATGAAGGCATGCATGTATATACGAAAATGAAACTATTAAAATATATGAACAAAAAAGAAATGAAATGAAACAACCCGAAGGTTGGTTCCCACTACTAGAATTTTCGGATTTTGCTACGGAAAAATTCCGTAGCAAATTCCGTAGCAAAATTATTTTACTACGGAAAAATATGGATTTTCCGTAGCAAAATGATTTTGCTACGAAATTTGCTACAGAATTTTTCCGTAGCAAAATCCTTCGTCGCAAATTGCGACGGACAAGAAAAATCCGTCACAATTTGCGACGGAATTTCCTTTCCGTCGCAAATTTGCTACGGAATTTTTTTCCGTAGCAAATTCTTTTTTCTTAATTTTTTTCTTTTTTTAATTTTTTCTTTTTTAATTTTTATTAAAAAATTATTAAAAATTACATAAAAAATTATTAAAAAAAATAAAATTACATAAAAATTATGGAAAAAATTGTATATTATTATTATTATTATATATATATATATATATATCATGAATCATATATTTATGAGCAAGTTAATTGGGAAACGTAATTATATAATAAGATATAAATGACCTAAAAGCAATAAACTAATATTAGCAATAGGGATACAACTTTTCAAGAATAGCACAACGCTATTACATATCCATAGAGAAACAAAATATTCCCAGCGTTTTAAACATCCGAAAAAGAAAAAGTACATAGTAAAATGAAGACAACATTGACGCTATGAATCCTATTTTTGAACCTAAGACAGAGAAGTTCCCTTCCCCTTCTTAGCCCCTCCAATCTCAAAATGCTGCACCTATGCAAAAACAAACAATTGAATTATCAGTCAAGTGTGATACAATATGCCAAAAAAAAAAAAGCATAACACATGTAAAGCACGCCATGATTGATATACCAACCTTAATAACATGTTGGGATACATGTTTACTACTTAATCAGAATACGACACCAACAATATGAAATTGTTTTCATGAGTAATGTGCTAGTACAACCATTATGAAGATTTTTTTTAACACCTTAATGAGTAGTAGTAAACAAGTTCTCCTAAACGGTTAGCTAGTTAATAAGAACATGTTTCAATATGAAGACCTAGTTAATAGATTACGTGTAAATATTTCTATAGAAGCATTTAGAACTAAGGTGTGAAGTCTAAATGAACATGCTTGACTCAAAACCCAACTCACCAAATCTTTTATATGCCTAAAAGAAACATTTTGTTTCCTTTTTCTTTTTCAATAACGATGATCAAAGTCATTTTGAAAATTTATCCTGAATGCATCTTACTAAAGAAGACAACATTGGTGATTACAAAAAGGTTGAGCACTTTTAGCAACCTACAGCAGTTCAGATTATTGACCAAGCAAATAACAGAGTGTTAGTTTAATAATTATTGATTAATTTGTTAAGTAATTTCTATAGTTGGGATGTGATATGCGATTTTTTTTCCCCAGAGAAAAAAGTGAATTTTATTCATAAAAAGAAACAAGTACAAAAATTGTAAAAACAATATCAGAAAAGTGTCTAAAATTCAGAAATCAAAACATAAACAACAAAATCAGCATGGTAAGACTGACCTAATCAGGAGGTTCAACATAGGCATTGATGCATTGTATAGAATGTTGATCATCGGATTCAATAATGACATCATCTAACTCATTAACATGAATATACATTCCAAAGCTCTCAGCATGGCTAGAGCTTTGGCCATAAAGACTGCGTTAGCATATTCCACCTCACTCTTCCCATCCAATATTAAAACCATTCATATCTCTAATGACAAAGACCACAGCCGCCTTGTTGTCACTACTTAAGAAAGCACAACCTAAAATTCTAAATTGACCTTCAAAGCATTACCTTCCGGGGGAGACCAGCATCTATGACAGGCCTCCTACAGCCATCTGCACTGTTTTTCCATTTGTTTGCTTCCCAAAACTCATTAACAATCTGCCCTGCTTGAGAAAGAGTAATAATTGGATCAGGGTTTTTATTCTAATAGAGAAATAAGCATCTAACCTTCCAAATTTGCCACATTATAGATGCAATAAAAGCCTTTTGGAAATCATTCAGTACCGGGTTAATCGGACATTGCAGAAACCCACGTATTCAATTCCCCATTGTCTTGATAGTCTAAGAAAGACTACCTCCATACCATACCCTCTTTACCCATTCACATCCAAGGAAAATATGATACACCGATTCACTTTCTCTCTTGCAAATCGGACATAGGTCAGACTCCTCGCAATTCCTTCTTTGTAAACAGAATGTTTTTTACTTAAGTCAATTATCTTTGAAGCATCCCACAAACATGTATAAACCTAAGTACAACTATTTAACTGACCTGATAAAGGTGTGTTAACTTCAGCAAAGTCTGATGGCAATAAGTTTTTTTAAAAAAAAAAGATATTTAAAAGAAAACAACAACTCAATGCAAAGCTCATATAGAAGTCCACCATTTGTCAACAACAGTAGACCAATAATTATAATCATCGAAGACAAACCTGCTTTCTTCCCCTGACACCAAGATGAGGAGTTGCTAAGGTTATGAAATTGATTGGCTCTAATCCAGCAATCAACCCTCCCCTTGAAAAGCTTTTTCTCTCTAAACTCTCCATATCACAATTTTTTAGATCATCAGGTTGGTCACAATTATTGGCATCGGGTGCATATAGGTCAACAATGGCACATCTAGCAAACAGGCCACCTAGAGAATGGGCTAGAAAGGAAATTTTTTTCAGGCTCATTATAGAAATGTTGGTAAATAAGGGACAGAACGTTAGACTCCAATAAACAAGCGCAAGGTAAGTTGAGCTTACTATGCCCACATAAAAGTTTAATCTCCATTAATGCCAAAAAGTTCTAACATCAAAAGGTACTAAATCAAGGGGTCACTACAAGCAAGCCAAAGGAACAGTCATAAAAACTTTCTACCACCTAACAAAAGAATCTTATGCCAAAGTTTTCCAATTAATTTTATGGGAAAAAAAAAGCGTCAGAATATTATTTTTAAGACCAACAATAACAGATTCAACTAATTAAAGGTTTCAAGTACATTTCAAAACAGGGATGTGAGTTCTTTTACAAAGAGGAGGACAAGAAGGACAACATTCAAGGTAACTACTACTACTTCTTCTATGTACAACAATCACCACAAATGATATTCTAGTCCGTACCAGAGAATTCGCCGGACCTGTTTATGCGCTAATGTATTGTTTAGCATCAACTCCCATCACAGTAGCTCCCATCAACTCCTATTTTTCTCTACAGCATCAAAACAATGGTATTATAGTGACAAGTGAATGAACAAAACTGCAACTTTCTATATAAATTAGAGTGCAAGACCAAGACCAAGTGCAAATTTCATTATGTAAAAGCATGTTTATATATATATGATATCTCCATTAAATGCTGAAGAGAATCAATATCGAAGCAAATATTCCTCTTCAAGGGACTGGTATTTTTCCCTTATCTTTGACCAATGTGCTTGACAAAAACGCCCTTGGTCCCAATTAAAAAATCTAACAACACCAAATTATGTTAAAAATAATTTAATAATGAAAAATGTAAATCATAAGTGCACCAATCAAACCCAAGAAAGGACAAAAATCAAGATACAAAATTATGTTTAAGGATACTCAAGACACAAAAATCAGTCTTAGAATATGACATTGTAAAATTACCCATGTTAAAAGGAAATAGAATTTAATGTTAACAAAAAAAAAAAGGAGCTGCCATGAAACAAGCAAAGAAGAAATGTCATTGTAAGGGTTATTATATTATAATATATAATTGAAGACATGGTCAATTACGTTTGGCTATCCATAATTATATAGGTGAACTGAATGGTGAAGTGCCCCACTCAGAAACCTGCAGATAAGAGGCATGCAATCAGCAAAGATTGAGAAAACTAACAAAAAATGTATAAACAAAATTCATATGATGATTGCACAACTGCCCGAGGATTACCACCATAAAAGATCTATCTACACCATCAACCTTCAGCTCATCTAAAATGCCCCTGCCTTGAGCGTCATATGCAACCTAACAGGGGTCAAACATGTTCATAACGCACACACATTATTGAATCAGATTTAAATGGTTGTGCATAACAGGTTCCATGCATCAAAAAACAGACTAACAGAAAATACAAATCATACTCTCTCGAAGGCAGAGAGTCTTTAGTCAAGAACCTTAGATATCAGCCAGGGTTTTAAGCCCAGGCGAGCAACACAAGTTAGAGCATCAGCAGCTTTGCCACCCTCTTAAACCTAATAAATCAATACATAGCGGAGTGGTTAAAAAAAGCTCTTGCTTACCTATTACACCTACAGAGGCATTTCTAAAGGAATGAATAATAATTGCTTGAATCGATCAATACTTTATTAAACAAAAGAAAGATCGTCTCCTACTTTGATAGAGGGGACCAACAATTTCTCATCTAAATTCCACCTTAAAACTGTAAATCTACATCGAATAATATCAATCAGTCAGCAAAAATCCTTTGAAGTTCGGAAAAGAAGAATTACCTTCAAACCGGTGCTTCTAATTTTGTCACCTGGCTTAGGATAAGCGGCAATAGTTGCCAAAAAATCCACTGAAACCGACGATCTTAGCGCCGATGGAGATGGCACCACCGATTGAATCTCAGAGACAGATACGGGGTTAGCCGGTTAGGGTTTTCAAAAGGGGGAAAATGGGAATGGAGATCTGAATGTCGGGGAGGAGAGTTGCTGGAGGGAAGAATGACGGCTTCAGTTTTTTTTTTCATTTTACCAATTAAGTTAAATGGAGGGAAGAATGAAAATGATGGCTTCATTTTTTTTTTTTCATTTTACCAATTAAGTTAAATGGAGGGAAGAATGAAATTTTTGGAGGGAAAATAAATTTTTTTTTGCATTGGAGAGAATATGTAAATCTTTTAGAAGAATAATAGTTTGAGAAAATTTTATATAAAGTTGTTTAAAATAAAAAAATTCTAAATTTAGATTGTTAAACCCAACAAATCTTTAATTAAGAATAATATGATTCATTTAAACCAAATGAGTTTTTGTGTTTAGGAAGAATGATTAAAAATGTTTTGAGTTAAAAAAAAAAACACATAACACCATTATCAACTAAACGTTTTTATTAAAATTTTGAATAAAATTTTATTTTTCAAAGAACTCAAATTATTTTTTAATGCAAAATTAATCGTCATTAATTTTTGAAATTCAAATTTTAGATCTGGATTAAAATATATTAATTATATCTATATGATAGATTTAAACTAATAATATTTATTTAATCCGTATTAAAAGCCGATCTGAAATTCGGATTTTGAATCTAGATTAAAAACTATATTAATTAAATCTATATGATAGATCTAAGCTGGCACAGATTTTTACATGTTTTCTTTTTTTTTTTTAGCTCCGATCGAGAAGAAATCATTCGTGCTAAGCCTTCAAAAGGGAAAAAAATGATTTCACTTGAAAAACTACACTTCAAATTCTTTTCTTTTTTTTTATACATAAAATTTTAGGAAAAGGGTCGGGTTCACCCACCATCCAAGGGCATAGGCGAAATCTCCCTTCCTCTTGGGTGATATCAATGTTCCTAGGCACCTAGGAGGTGGGATGCCTCCTCTAACGCCTTGACCAACTCCAAAATCGAACCCGCTCCTTTTGGTGAAAGTGTCCAACCCCTTTACCAGTTGAGCCCAAGAAGGACGAGGGTACTTCAAATTCATATAGTGTATTAACAATTAGAATGTAAAAGAAATGGATTAACACAAATTGATTGGATATTTTTATAATATTAAATATTATATAAATAATATATGTTTCTTAGATTGCATCTATTGCCAATTAGCTCAATTGGAGTGAGCCTTTTAGTTCAGACTACATGTCTTGTGTTCGTACTATGACTGACATGTTGAATGTTTTTTAATGATATTATCATTTTGTTTAAGTATACTACTTATAAAAAACAAGTATGGCTACATAAATTTGATTCCGTAGCAAATTCTCCACAACTACAATTAAGAAAAATATAAAATGTTATATGCTTGTCATTCAAATTTTCATACAAAACTTGAGATGAGAAGTGGAGGGAAGCTGAATCCGATATCATGAATGCCATTCGGCTAAAATGTCAAAATCAAATCTTTATATTTTCAAGATAGAATTTGCCTAAGAGATGAATAAAGTGAGAAGCCACATCTATTATAGAGGCTCACTATTATATATATATTTCTCTTCAAATTATTGTGCCTGTCAAAGAAAATCTAAGTAGCCATTTAATTAAATTTATTCAACATTCATTTGAAAAAAGCTTACTTTTCTGGTATATGTCAATGTTCAACTTCTGCTTTACGTCACGATGTATTTGATGGTTTTTGAGTTTGACATTCCAAAATTTAATACCCAGCCTTTCTCTTCTACCAGCTTCTCCATACATACAAGAAGATCTCTCTAATCACTAATACTAGATGTAAATAATAATTTGATTAGATGTCTACTAGAAATCAGGATCGATCCACATTTGCTAGATTACATAAGAGGATTTAATTTTATAAAAGCTCACAATTTAATTTAGGTATTTCATTCCGATGGAGGAGGGAATCCGAAAAAAATGCTTCTAGGAATTAAAACAAATTGTTTGGATACTTTTATAATATTAAATATTATATAAATCATATATGTATCTTTGATTGCATCAATTGCCAATTAGCTCAAATGGAGTGAGCGTTTTAGTTCAGACTCCGTGTCTTGTGTTCGTACTATAACTGACATGTTGAATGTTTTTTAATGATATTATCATTTTGTTTAAGTATACTTCTTATAAAAAACAAGTATGGCTACATAAATTTTGATTATAAAATTTATTAATCATACTTTACATATATACATTCTTACAAGAAAAATCAAATTTTGCTACGGAATTTCAAATCCATAGCAAGATTTTGCGACGGAAAAATAAATCCGTAGCAAATTTTGCTACGGAATTTCAAATCCGTAGCAAAATTTTGCTACGGAATTGCAATTCCATAGCAAATTTCGACGGATTTAAATTCCGTAGCAAAATTTGCTACGGAATTGAAAATCCGTAGCAATTTGCTACGGATTTTTTTCTGTAGCAAAATTCGATTTTTCTTGTAGTGTCCCACCATTGACGTTGCTTCCAAATCACCATTGCGCTGATCAAGGAAGACGACAACGAATAATTTGATGAGGAACACATGTATGTGTGTTTGTATATGAAAATGGAATGAACAATGTTTGAATATCAAAAGTTGAAAGAAACTTGGAATACTTACGTGGTTGAAGAAGTCATGACTGTTCTCCCAGGCTAAAAGTGTGCAGAATTTATTAGATGATAACAAATTATTTATATTGACGGAACCAGTTTCCAACCTTCTGATGAGCAGGGAAAACTGGTTTCGTACATGTGTGGAGGAAAAGGAAGTTTCTTGGAATTTGCCTCGAATCCCCCTAAGATGACTCAGGGTCGGAGGGGATAGAGAGGGATAGGAATCAATTTCCCTATCTATCTTAAGAAAGGTAGGGAGAACTCTTCTAAATCTGAACCATCCAAATTTGATCTAGACAATCCAAATTTAATTTTTTTTAACTATCATGTCTTAAATGAAAAAATTATTTTTTAAAAAATATGTTAATTGAAAAATTATCTTTATTTTAGATTCACTATCTATTAAAATAATTATTTTTTAAAAAATAAAAAGAAAAAAAATAAATCTGGACCGTCCGGATCTCATCAGAACAGTCCAAATAGAAAGAGCTCTCCCTACATATTCCAAAGATAGGTAGGGAAATTAATCTCGAGAGGGATAGGTTTTCTTTCTTAAGAAAAAGTCTGAGGTTGCTACCATTGATGTTGAAAGAGTATTTCTCTTTTCTTTCGTAAGGACATGAACAAAAATTACAATAAATATTTTAATAAAAATAATTTTTTTTCAAAGTAAAGACAAAATTATATTGCTATTTATTTTTATAAAAACAAGTGAGTGAAAAGAATTGTGGTGACAAGCGGGGGTGGAGAGAGATTAAATCAGAGGGCATAAAAGGTATTTTCTCTAGTCTTTATTATAAGACACCAACTAACAATTTCACAAACTAATAAAAACAGTTAAAGTTAATAAAGTTGTCTTACAATTTAACTTCTAATATTACCCCTACGAATTTTACTAAACTCTAATATTATATTAATTATTACTTTCACTCACTATCCTTATCAATTATGGGCATACATGGAAAAAAAAATAATACACTTTGAAAATAAATAAGCACCTTATAAAAAAAACTAAATATAATTACTAGTTGGTGGGGAACTGGAAGAGAGGGAGTGAGGAGGGCCCTCACGATGTCATCCACTCACACCCTCCTCCCATTGTCACGGTGATTTCAGCTCTCTTCTATGTGTGCAAATGGTGTCGTTTCATCTTACACTACAAAAAAAAAAAAAAAAAACTTCAAATCAAGCACGAAACCGACGGAAAAAAATTCCGTAAAAAATTACCTACGAAATTCTGTGGGTAATAATTACAAACAAAAATTACCCACGAAATTCTATGAGTAATTCCGTTAGTAACGTCTTTTGTCATGTTTTTTTCTTTTTGCGACAAATGTTTTCCATCAGAAATTCAATTACCGACAGAATTCTTTGAGTAATTCTATCAGTACTTTTAATTACTCACAGAATTGCACAATTTCATGTGCAATTTTCATCGGCAATCTGATTTTTTTTTTTTTTCTTTTGGTAGTGTTAGTGGAGGGAAATGAAGAGACCCGTACCCATGTCGTGAAAGTTGGTTGCCTGAAATTACTTCTTTTTGGCACATAATATAGGATATTTTAACTAATTTACGGAATATAAGAAGTGATAGTTAACTCATTAAATATGTTATAAATTGATTTTTATTTTCAGTTTTTACATTTTTAGAAAATGTTTTTGAAAATATAGCGAGTGAGCAAAATTAAAAATGAGTATTAATTACAGGGACAACTTAAAAATGAGCAATAACAATCTTACAAATAATGTATGTTTTGAATCAGGACATTCTTCTAAAAGCATAGCGGAGAGGGTATTATGCTTGGTATGAGAACTGTGCAAAATTGACAAGACGATCAAGGACATCGTGTTATGAATTGATTCTTAAGAAAAATACGCATCATCGTAGAAAAATAAAAGCATGAAAGGAAAAAAAGTTAATAAGAAAGAAAGCGATATCCTTTATTTTGGAAGCGGGATGATCAATTTGAGAAAGACGGGTGTGTATGTGATGAGAATTAGATAGGGTTGATAAGAGCATGACTCATGAGCCACTCATGAAAATGAAACAGTTGAAATGAACTCAATGGTTGGTTCCCACCATTGACGTTGCTTCCAAATCACCATTGCGCAGATCAAGGAAGACGACAGCGAATAATTTGATGAGGAACACATGTGTGTGTGTATAAAAATGGAATGAACAATTTATGAATATCAAAAGTTGAAAGAAACTTAGAATAGTTGTGGTTGAAGAAGTGTTGACTTGAGTTCGTGGAGTTTGATGGTTGTTCTTCTAGGCTGAGTGTGTGCAGAATTTAGTTGATAATGAAGTATTTATAATGACGGAACCAATTAAAGGATGAGCAGGAAAAGCTGGTTTCGTACAAAGACGGACTTGGGAATTTTAATAACGGGAGGTGAAAATAAAAAATACTGTATCATGAATAAAAGTAATTGAAATACAATAAGGACCTAATATACAAAAAAAAATCGAAAGAAATCTATTACAGAAATTAAGATTACTTCCCTTAACTCTCACTTTATGTGTTTTCATATTATTAAACTCATCCGATCCATAATTGAATCGTGCTAAAACTCAAAATAAATTTTTTTTTAATGTATGTAATCAGAGAATGATTTAGAAATTAGTCTTACATTCTATTTTGAAACATGTTCTTGATTATCTTTATAATAAAAAAAAGATTTTTCAGTAGTTGCTGTAAGAATTGTAAGAGTGAGTATAAGTCTAATCATACTATTAGTAAGAGAGTAAATGATAAACTTTCCAATTTAGATGAACATCCTTATTTAGATGACTCTCGCAGCGATCTTGAGACATGTTCAGAATATGAGAACATGAACCTCGAGAACTTTGTGTAAGGTTTCAGAAGAAATTGAGGCAAGCTAAAGGAGGCCAGTGAAAAAGTTCCATTTCTTCTTCATGCGCTAAAAACACTTTTGGATTTAGTTGAGGGGATAGGCATTTGATTTCATTCTCCTTTTGACGTTTATATTACTTGTCCTATTGTTTAAGAAGTACAACTTGTCTAAGACTGGTAGGATGAATCCTCTGGGATATGGCTTATGTGAAATGTGATCTAAGTTTAATATCATAAATTAAGTAAGTTAAATAAGTTACTTAATTATTTCATTTGTTGTATATCCTTAGATTATATATTAGTTTATTAGTCAAACTAATTGGTTTGAATAAAAAATAAAAATAAAAATAATCTAAAATAATTTAATTAGTTTCTTTAATCTCTCTAAAAAAATCAATTAGCTAGATCTTATAATTAAGATTAAAGAGTAATTAGTACATAATATAACAAATCACTCTCTTCATTCTCTGACCCCCTAATTCTGGCTATTGTTCGTTACATGTGTGGGGGAAAATGAAATTTCTTGGAATTTGCCTCTACCCAAAAAAAAAAAAAAAAGGGATGATTATATTATTCCATAAGTTGACGCGGGGTCCGTACCCCTCACAAGTGGGCAGAGAGGGATACATTTTCGCTTTTTCTTTTTTGACTTTCATATCGCTCCACACCGGCCACCTTCACTGTCTTGTTTGGAAAAAACCAATTTTAATTGATGTTCCTTATCAATTGCAAATTATTCTGTATATAGTTAATGTCATATCTCAAAACATTAGAATCAAGCTCATGGCCGGGGCTATATATATAAATTAACAAGTAATCTATTTTTTTTTTTAATCATCAATGCTTATTGATCAAATATAGACATTAATTTGGATTTGGATGTAAAGAAGCAGTAAGTAACTAAATAAATTTTTAATAAAAAAACATTAAGAGAAGAGAAAAATAAATGAAACAAAAATTTATGCCACATATTTTGATATTAAAGATAATGAATTTATCTGCAAAAGAATATAAATATGACAAACTACAGCAATGTAGCAAACACGCTTCTTGTAGGGGCGGTGGAGTTTGATACTGAGACCATGACATGTAAGCACTCACCAGAGCATGCATTCGAAGAGGAAAAACAAATATAATAATGGGATACTTCTTCATCTGCTTCTTATTATAAAGCACTAAGTAGTAAGTTTATTTAGTCCTTTTTATAAGGCACTTTCTTGTTTCCAAGAAGCATTAATTATTTGTTTCCATTTATACCCATAATTAATAAGGGTAGTGGGTAAAAGTAATAATTAATATAATATTAGAGTTTAGTGTAATTAATAGAGGGAATATTAGAAATTACTAACTTCTAGGATAACTTTATTGACTTTAACTGTTTTGATTGGTTTGTCAGAAAAATTAGTTAGTGTCTTGTAATAAAAACTAGAAAGAATATAATTGAAACAAAAAGCTGGCACTATTTTCTTGTAGGGGCGGTGGAGATCATCACAAGATCGGTTCGGGTATGCCTTTTGCTGTCAGTCATGTCTTTGACGAGGAAACGTCCGTTGTTTAGCTTATGGTTTTAACCAACCACCTCTATTATTTTCTGGTTTCTCATTATAAAACACTAACTATTATAAATTACTCCTTTTGATCTTAATTCTAAGACATATTTAACTAATTTTGGGAAGATTAAAGAAAGGAGTTACATTAGTTGATTTTATTTATTTTCCTAAAATATTTTTATATAAATTTAAAATGACATAAGTAAAAGTGAATCAACAATCTCTACTATATACCTCTCCAACCTAGAATTTTCCTTTCTACATGCTTTCTAATTGAAATAATGGTCTTACTATATACACATATATGTGTATGAATATGTATACATATAGATTTATACACAAACACACACACATACATGTACCTACACACATATTTATGAACACACACAAATATATACACACACACACAAACAACACATATAAACATACACACACATATGTATATATGTTTGTGTGTGTTTATATATGTATACACACATATCTTGATAGACACACACAACTCACAGATATGTGTGTGTGTGTGTGTGAGACACACACATATCACACACACACACACACACACACACACATCACATGTATATTATATCTGTGTGTATATGTATGTATATATGTGTGTGTCTATCTATGTATATATTGGCAAATTAACGATAGTTGATCAATAAATAAATTAAAATCTAATAATTTAAAAGTTTCAATGATTGGAAAAGTCTACACATCCACATACATATAATCACCAAAAACTAAACACACTTAAGAGAATAAAATAAGGGTATTTTAAGAAGAAATTGACAAAAATTAGAATGTTGTCCTATAATTAGGACCAAACCAACTCTTAAATGTTTTTTTATAATTAGGACTGGAGGGAGTACTTAATTGTTTCCAAAGCACATTAGTTGGGTTTTTTTTTTATTATGTATGCCCATAATTAATAAGGGCAGTAGGTGACAGTATAATTAATATAATATTGAAGTTTAGTGCAATTAATAGGGATAATATTGAAAGTTACCTAAATTTTAAGACAATTTTATTGATTTTAACTATTATTCTTATTTTGTGAGAATTATTAATTGATGTCTTATAATAACAAATAGAGAAAGTACGGATTAAGGAACGGAATATTTTGTGACATAAACTGACGTTGGATATCAAACACGTCGGGCCCACCAATTTGAAATGGTCCCTCTATTAAAAATACCGGCCGGATGAACGAACTGTATCTTTCTTTTAGAAGAATACGACATATAATAATAAAAGAAGACGACAGTTCTCCACCTAAATCATTTAAAAAAGGCCGCAGTTATTAAAAATAAAAGAAAACGATAGAGAGGAGGGGAGAAAACAAAAGGGAAAATTGATGATCATTGAGTTTTATCCATGGATACGAAACACTCACCTTTGAGACCGAGCTTTTCATAGACAATGGGGTCTTGGCCAAAAAAAAAAAAAATCCCAAATATTTAATGAAAATTATATTATTTTATATATTTGACCCAAAAATTTATACATTTGGCCTCCTAAATATTTTTTTCCTTTTAATTAGTTAATAAATATATATTTAGTTCTCAAATATTTATCTCAAACTTCGTCCTCACCTATGAAGAAACCAATGAGTACACAATTGGTAAGTGGTGGAATTAATGCGCATTAGCTATATGGCCTATGAAGTCTGTAGATTCAGTAGTCTAGGAACCCATGCACGTGCTTTTGCTAAATGTAATGCAGAACACACACACGACTATATTATGGGCTTGCCTTCACTACATATTTTGATATTAAGGATAATAAATTTATTTGCAAAAGCCAAAGTTGATAATGAGAGTATGACACTTAAGCACTCACCAGAACATGCATTCGCATAGGAGAAGCAAATAGCTAAATGAGTAAACAATTTATAAAGCCTACAGATTTAGTGGGCTGCCCACATTTTTTCTAGGTCAGCCACGAAAATATCCGGCCGCAGGGCCTACTACACCATCTTTGACTTTTGTTTTTAGCCGTTGGATTGGAGAGATGTGGGATCAACGATGTTGTCACAAATATATATATATCTGCCCTAAGCAACTAACTGTAAAAAAGGCAACAGCGCAAACATTTCAAGTGATTTTTAAAAATTTGCAACAAGCAACATTCTAGTTTAGCAACAAAAAGCAAAGCATAAATTCATTTTGTGCGTACAGTGATGGGGGAGGACATTATCTCTCATTTTGTACAAAAGCACATAGAAGCAGAAATAGATCATACTAAATTAATTTTGTGGCATTATATATATTGTCTGGCGTGGTCGACTATGTTCTCTTAGCTAATAGTTAGAACATGGGAGTTAGGCCACCTAACGGCTATGAAGGAGAAAATGAAACTGTGAGACTGTAATTCAGAGTATCTAAAAACTTGAATAGATTTATGTGCAAGAACAAAAGAAGCTGAATTCTCATCCTATAAACCAATGACTGCTAAGGCCGGCCAGTTCCAACTGCTTGCTAAGAGTGATGCTTGCTACAAGTTTCAACCTTTCATTGAGACCTAATGTAATTTTGACAAAGAGTGATGCTTGCCAAATGAAGAAACTGTGTCTCTGGCTAGTTTATTTCAATTCAACCATGAGAACGTGGTCACTAGCTATGTCCATTGGCAAAGAGTGATTCTTGCCCCATTCGCAAACAATGCAACGTTGAGAAAGGCATAAAATAAGCATTTCAATCAGTCAATAACAAGATAATCATAAGGATAGGAATGCTTCGCAGGCTAAAGAATGAACAATTTCTAATCCTAATGGACTTAAGAGGAAGAAACAAACTATAACAAAGCTTAGCAGAAACGCTGGCAAGGTTTAAACCGAGAGAGAGAGTTAGAGAGAGATCCACAGTGGAGAGATGAGACAACAATCTATTTATACACAGAAGAAACAAACAGAATCAAAGTATTATTAATAAGAAGAGAAGTTGAGAATGAGAAAAATATCATAGAAATGAACCTGAAGAAACTCAGATGGCGGCGGTAGAGATTGAGCAAGAGACGAAGAAGAAGAAGCGTGCGAGGGCAGGCGCATGCGTTTTCCTTCCCAAATTTGGGCCCGTTTGGTAAAAGAGAATGGAATGGAACTTTAATCTGTGATTTAAGTAACGTAAATGGAGTCAGGTAACGTGAATGGAGGGAAAATGTTCGTTTCACATTTTGAGTTAATATCAAAAATGTCGTTAGGACTATTTTCAGAGAAAAATTTTCTGTGGGACCGTTTTATAATTTTTTTTGGTCCTTTAGACCTTTAAGGGATTTTCTCAACTTGTTTTAACAATCTAAAATAAAGTGGTTTTAGATTTTATTATATATAATTATTTTTTAATAACTATATTGAGTTTTATTTTTGTTTTATAAAAAAATAAAAGTAAAAAACAATATAATTATTGATGATAACATTAAATAAAAAAATTATATTTCTTGTATATTGCCCATCACATTACTATTGTCTGAACTTCAAATAATGTGCGATGATGCATCACAAATCGGAAAACTTTCTACGCCTCATAAGAGGTAGGACCAACAGGTGTCCGCCATGAACATCAGTCGCGTTTATCAATTTCAATTCATTGAAAAAAAAACATAATTTTGTAATTAATTAATGTCAAACAGAGAGGAGAGAAATCATACAACATAGAAACACTTAATATAAAGGGTTGAAATGAAAGGGAAAAAAACTTATTAATTGGAATACTTACGTGAGTGAAGCAGTCATGTGGTGAATTGAAGAGTTTGATGGAACTTGATGGTTGTGTTATGTAGCGAAGAGGGATGAGGAAAATTAAAGTTAGGTGTTTGGCTTGATTACTACAAAAGAAGAGGAATAAGCAACATGTGAGATTAGTGCAGCGGATTCAGCGCATGCATGCATGCACACACACATATATATGTATATGTATATGTATATGTATATGTATATGTATATGTGTTTACATATACATATACATATATACACACACGTATATACATAAAAAATTATATATAAACTAAAAATTATATATACAAGTTAATAAAATGGTAAACCAAAAGAAATTTACTACGAATTCAACAGCCCAACTGATAGAAAAGGAAAGACAATTATTATTTTCCCCCTATGTGTTTGTTTCTGGAGAAGTAATTTGTGGGGTGTGGTGGAAACTGCAGTTGTGCACAGGGTGTAAGCAAAAGCGCGTGGGTAGAGGATCTGCATTCTGATCGAGCATAACACTACAAAAAAAAAAAAACAGTTTTTTGCGGCAGAAAAATTCCCTCGTAGAAAAGCTATTTTCCGTCGCAAAACTGATTTGCGGCGAAAAATGTTCCGTCGCAAAAATCACCCTCGCAAACTAATTTTTCATCGCAAAAATATATTTTTTCATCGCAAATTTTGGATTTTGCGAGGGAAGAATTTTCCCTCGCAAAAGTTGAAATTTGCGAGGGAAAATCTCTTCCCTCACAAAATCTTGGAATTCCCTCGCTAATGATGAAATTTGCGAGGGAAAAGTTTTTTCCTTGCAAAATTCTAGGATTTTGCGAGGGAAACACTTTTCCCTCGCAAATTCTAATTTATTTTTTTAAAAAAATAAAAAAATTAGGAAAAAATAATTACATAAAAAAATATAAAAAATTAGAAAATAAAAATGACTTGTATATCATAAAAATTAATTATAACAATCATAAAATTTTACATTGCAAAAATAAAATATTACAAATTATAATGTTTCAAACAAAATAAACTAAAAAAAAAGCCTAAGTCATTCAAATCATTAGAATAGGACACTAGACCATAAAGCATCCACACCACACATGAAATTTTAGCCCTTGAGAAGTTCATCTCCGAAAGCTACAAGAAAAAGACTGCTAGAATCATCAAACATATTGTAGTACTCCACTACTCCTGAAGACTGGCAGACCTTCAAGAGGCTAAGTTAGCTTTCGGTTTTGAGGAGACATCATCTCTTTCTTTAGTTGCATCAATATGTCTTCCATTGTATGCTTCCGTTGCCAATTAGCAAGCATGGTAAATAAATGAGGCTCAAACTGATAATAAGTAATTTATAAGATCATTTTCAATCAAAGTACCCTAAAAAGAGACTTACAACAATATTCAACCCTACCACTCCAGTTTCTTGGTTGACACATGTCGTGTTGATCCTTGTTTGAAATCTAAGAGAAGGTGGGCTTTCAGGATAATCCTTGCCACAAAACAATTTCAAATGGTAAATATGCCCTTCATGCAAGGTCTGTAAAGCAACAAATTCAACAAGGTAAATAATTCAACCTACATGGTTGGGAACTGAAACTTATACATGACTGTAGTTCTAGGAGGGTTATGCAAGAGCTTATCTCTCAAATTAATTATCAAAATAGTAGGAACTCACTTAAACACATCTTTCTATCATTATGACCAGTTAGACATAGGAGATAAAGTCATTGAGTTCTTGGAAAAGACTTCAAATCACAACTTTGGAAACTTTAAAACGAGTGACAGAATCTGAGCCATCTTTGTCCATAAACTTTATGAGCATTTTACCAAAGTAAATAGCTAGAATAAACCATTATAGTCATAAAGTCTTCTAGCTCAACAAGAACCTACTCACAGAAAAATTTGGCTAGCACAACCACCATAAGTCCATAATTTCTCAAAGGAATAAATCTCTTTCCATGTACAACAAAAATTTTTTGAAGTTCTAAAGAGGTGTTTCCCACAATAACCAGTGACTGAAGGATCTATACTCTATAGGCTATGGTATTTGTTTAAACACAGAGGTGTTTTTACTCTCAATGATATATTATTCAAGGAGAACAGATTACAATATATAGGCTTATGGAGAGATAGCCGTTACAATGAAGATTGAAGCAAATAGGAAATGTAATAAACCATAATAAATCACCATAAAAGAGAAATAAACTCTGATCCTATAATTATGGCTAAGATCAAGAGATTCTGTCTCTTATTAATTGCAGATATCAATCAGATGGATTCTAGGGATTCTAACACTCCCCCTCAAGCTGGAGAGTATATGTCAAGTAGTCCCAGCTTGCCTCGGAATCCTTCAAACTTCGTTCGGCCTAGTGGTTTGGTCAGGATGTCTGCGATTTGTTCTTCAGATCTTATGTGAGACAGGGTCATAATGCCTGCTTCAATCTTCTCTTTAATAAAATGTCTGTCAATATCAACATGCTTGGTTCGATCATGATATACTGGATTCTTGACCATTTCAATGCTGGCCTTGTTGTCTCACCAGAGTTGCATTGGTCCTTCGTGTTGAATTCCCAACTCCTTCAGTAATTTGATGATCCACATTCCTTCACAAACTCCTTTGTTAACAGCTCTCAGTTCTACTTCTGCACTGCTTGGTGACACCACTGTTTGTTTCTTGCTTCTCCATGTAACCAGATTTCCCCATACGTATGTACAGTATCCTGAGATTGACCTCCTGGTCTCTCTATCCCTTGCATGGTCTGCATCAGTGTAGACTTCAATGTTTCTGGTAGTACCCTTTTAAAAGAATATTCCTTTTCCAGGATTAAGCTTTAGGTATCTCAAGATTCTATATACAGCTTCCATGTGCTCTTCTTGTGGTTGATGCATGAATTGACTTACTATTCCAACTGCATAGCTAATGTCAGGACGGGTGTGAGTTAAGTATATCAACTTCCCCATAAGTCTTCTGTATCTTTCTGAATTAACTGGAACACCTTTTGGTTTGATCTGTAAGTGACAATCCTCTTCCATTGGTGTCCCTTTTGGTTGAGAGCCCAACATGCCTGTCTCATGTAACAGGTCTAGTGTATACTTGCGCTGAGATACATTGATGCCCTTCTTCGTTCTTGCCACCTCCAAGCCTAAGAAATAACTCATTTGTCCAAGCTCCTTTACCTGGAATTCAGTAGCCAAGTCCCGCTTTAGTTGAGCAATGGATTCTTCATCATCTCCGGTAATGATTATGTCATCAACATAGACAATCAATATGGTGACTTTGCCATTAATATGTTTGGTGAACAACGTGTCATCTACTCGTCCCTGAGTATACCCAAGTCCTTTCACTGCTTTGGTGAATCTACCAAACCATGCCCTCAGAGATTGTTTTAGTCCATACAATGACTTTCTTAGTTAACACACAGAGTTATTAGGAGCTAGAACTCCATCTAGAATCTCCATGTATACTTCTTCCTCCAAGTCGCCATTCAGGAATGCATTCTTCACGTCCATTTGGTACAGAGGCCAATCTAAGTTTGCTGCAAGTGATAACAGTACTTGAATGGAATTGAACTTGACCACTGGCGCAAATGTCTCCTGATAGTCGATCCCGTATGTCTGGGTATACCCTTTTGCAACAAGTCTTGCCTTGTATTTGTTGATACTGCCATCAGGATTAAATTTCGGAGTGAAGATCCACCTGCATCCTACTGATTTCTTTCCTTTAGGAAGAGTCGTGACTTCCCATGTTTTATTTTCCTTGAGTGCCTTCAACTCCTCTTCTGCAGCTTGCTTCCAATTTGGATCAGCCATAGCTTGTTGAAATATGCTTGGAATGTTTATCTGTGTACTATTTACAACAAAACTTCGCATTTTTGTAAACAAATTACCATACGAGACAAATCGTTGAATTGGATGATGAGTGCAGGATCTTACCCCTTTTCTCAAGGCAATAGGCCAACCCAATTCTTCAGGATTTAATTTCGGATCGGATTCATGGTTGTTCCTTTGAATGGGAGAGATAGTTCTACCAGTATCTGGTTCAGGTTGATTGTGTGGGCTGGTCTCTATTTCTTGTCGTGATTCTTCATTCATCCCTGTATTGATCTCAACATGTGTTTCCGGTTCATTGAGTTGTTCCGGTTGAGGTGTGTGAGGCTGGTTCATGGGAGCAAGTGTGTCAAGAGAGGCTATAAGGTTAGGTGATATTGAAGATGTGTCAGGTGAATTTGAGGTGGAATTAGGATTGGAATTATATGCATTATTCATGATTAGCCATTCAATATTGGAATTCTCCCCCTGAATGGGTAATTTAGGATAATAAGCATCATCTTCGGAGAACACTGTATCTCGGGAAACAATAAGCCGTTTGGAAGATGGACAATAGCACTTGTACCCTTTTTGGGTGGAGGAGTAGCCAAGAAATATACATTTGTCAGCTCTAGCACCGAATTTGTTTCCCTCCTGTTTGTGAACAAATACAACACATCCAAACACTTTGGGAGGTAATGAATTAATGAGAGGACGATTTGGGAAAAGGTCAAGGAGCTTTTGTATTGGAGTGTTGTAATTGAGGACTTTGGAAGGCATACGGTTTATGAGATAAGCTGCTGTGAGGATGGCATCACCCCAGAAGATAGTGGGAACATTTCGCTCCATTAGCAATGCACGGGTTACTTCTAATAGGTGACGGTTTTTTCGTTCAGCTACCCCATTTTGTTGAGGGGTGTAGGGACAGGAGGTTTGGTGATGAATTCCCTGGTGATCAAGGAACTCTTTGAAAGTTGAACTCATGTATTCTTTGGTATTATCACTACGAAGTACCTTAATGGACGTATTGAATTGAGTTCGTATAAAGGTATAGAAATTTTGAAAGACTCTGGCAACATCAGATTTTTTTTTCATTAAATAGACCCATGTGGTTCGAGTTTGATCATCAATGAACGTCACAAACCACCTAGAATGAGTAAGAGTATAGACTTGGGCTGGTCCCCAAATATCACTGTGAATTAATGTAAATGGAGAGGAAGGAGTATAGGGTTGTTTAGAATATGAAGATCTTGTCTGTTTTGCAAATTGGCAAGTTTCACAATGAAAGGGAACAGAATTTTTATTAAATAAACTCGGAAACACGTGTTTCATGTAATCAAGACTAGGGTGGCCTGACTGACAGTGCCACAACAATATATCTTTATTCTGTGAATTTGAGCTAACCAGTGCTCGTCTTGCCTTCCACATATCTTTATCCTTTGAGGTTGATCCTTCAAGGTAGAACAGTCCATCCCATTCTCTAGAAGTCCCAATCGTCCTCCTTGTTCTTAAATCCTGAAACATACATAAGTCTTTATCAAAAATTACTCGACATACTTTACCACTCGTCAACTTGCTCACAGATATAAGATTACAAGTGAGTTCTGGTACAAATAGCACGTTATGTATTGTGAAGTGATTAGATAATACAACAGTTCCAATACCCTCAACCCTAGTGAAGACTCCATTAGCCACCTTAACTTTGAGGTGTTCATGACAGTGTTTAAGGATATGGAATAGGGATTTGTTACCGGTCATATGATCTGTGGCTCTAGAGTCGACAATCCAGGTATCGTCACTAGTCATCACAGTATTTAGGGCAACAATAGAATTACCTGATTGTGCAAGGTTCACACTAGGAACAGAGTTAGCCTTATTTTGTTTGTCAAGCATTTTACGAAACATCTGTAATTCCTCCTGACTCAGGCGATCTTCTCTTTCCACTTTTGGTTCAGTAGTAGTCATGTGACTCTGGAATTTTGATCTTCCCCCAGGCAGTTTTCCATGTAGTTTCCAGCATTCTTCCTTGTTATGGCCCCTTCTTTTGCAATGGTTGCACCACTTATTAGGTTTTCTTTCTCCATGTGGTCCCTGAATTGCCAGTGCCGAGCTTTCCATGTGACTTGGTCCGCTTCGGGTTAAGAGTTTCCTGCTTTCCTCGAATTGTACAAAATTAACCACATCAAATAGCTGAGGGAGTGGCTTTAATCCCATGATTCTTCCCCTTATTTCTTCGAACGTGTCATTTAGGCCTAATAGAAAATCTTGTATCCTTCCCTCTTCAACAATTTGTTTGTACAATTGCGCATCTTTAAGAGTTTCCCAGGGGTGAGCTTCAAACAGGTCCTGCTGTTGCCATAATTTTAAAATGCATTATAATAGTCAGTCACAGACATATTACCTTGTCGTAAATCCTTGAGTTGTCTCTTCAAGTGAATCAAGGCAGCAGTATTTTCGAGGGAGGAGTAGGTTCTTCTAACGGCATCCCATATTTCCTTTGCCGTGTGTGCAAGTAGGTATCCCTCACTAATCTCCACGGTCATTGAATTGCATAACCAAGTCATGACTTGATTGTTTTCAGCAAACCACGTGTCGAAATTGGGGTCATCAGGGGCTGGTTGAGGAGCTGCCCCATTGATATATTTCTCTTTTCTCTTTCAACAAATATACCTCAATACGCTTTGTGACCACTGGAGATAATTGTGACCATTAAACTTATGGTTAATAACCATAGTGTGATTTTTTGAAAAATCTGGCGGCATCTCTATGGTTCTGGTTGGTACTGTAGTACTAATAGTAGTGGAAGAAGTTGAAGAATTTGTATCAGACATAAAAGCCATGGGAATTAGATCAGTTGTTTTTTCTGAAATTGAACCAAATAGGGGAGTAGATTGGGATGAAGTCATTTTCTGGAAAATGTTCACCGGAGATCTCGCCGGAAAATCTCAACAGTCGCCGGATAAGTCCCAACCACTAGGGAATGACTAGAAATCAGTTGGGAAGGTCAAGAGAGGAGATCGCCGTTGGAAACGCCGCCACACGCGCCTTCACGCGCCGCCACATGTTTGCTGACTGTCGGGCACGTGAGCACCACGCGCCGCCGTGGAGACGTCGGTTGGTCACCGGACTTTGGGCGTTCGCCGATCGGAGCCCTCCGGTCCTTCTGGGCTAGGTGGTGTAGCCCCACTCGCCGCCTACTAAGAACCCTAGGCTTGCTAGAAACTTCCACTGCACTATTTCTCTCTTCCTCACCGCCAGTCATTGTTTCTCTCATTTTTTCTGGCTTCGGACAGATGCCCAAGCTCTAATACCATGTTTAAACACAGAGGTGTTTTTACTCTCAATGATATATTATTCAAGGAGAACATATTACAATATATAGGCTTATGGAGAGATAGCCGTTACAATGAAGATTGAAGCAAATAGGAAATGTAATAAACCATAATAAATCACCATAAAAGAGAAATAAACTCTGATCCTATAATCATGGCTAAGATCAAGAGATTCTGTCTCCTATTAATTGCAGATATCAATCAGAGAGATTCTAGGGATTCTAACAGTATTATATAGAAGAGGTTAGACTTATCCTTTTTAAAACATAAAAGCAAAGAGGATTGAAACTGAGACCAGCAAACTATTTAAGCCCCTCACAGTTAGACCAATCCAGTCCCTTGACGAGCAGTACTCAAAGTGAACCATAAACATTTTCCCAATGAGCTTCATATACCATGATCTAGCACAATTAAATGTTCAACTTTCCATGTCCAGCCTTATAGAGAATCGGCATTTATAATCTCAGAAAAAAGGCGACACTTGAAAAAACTGAAGAGAAATCAATCAGTGGTATAGATTAACTTACACTAGGCAGGCCAATGATAGTTCCAGTCCATGATTACATGTATATATCATCAGCATCATCCATTCCTTAGTTGACAGTCCCATCTCCAATCCCTTTTTTGCCTCTCACTGCATCAATGGAATGAAGGTTTCATTTCAACGCTCAGTTCCAAAACAGAGATATAGAAAGAGCACAGAATAATAGCTCTTTATAACAAGAATAGCAACCAACAAAAGGATCGCAAGCATAAAATTTCCAGGCAGTGGATGCTAGTAGTAATTACCAAAACATCCCTTACAAGTTCCACCCAAAAAGGGTGGAATTGACCAAGTTGGCCATAGCAGCTTCCCAAAAGAATTCTAAATTCAATTATAAGGATCTAATACTTATAACTACTAATTTAATCCGCCCTATTAGCTCCAGATTTAGCTTTATATAAGCTTAATAAATACAGTTGCCTGAAGAGCAAAAGATGTGCAAGTGACAGTTAGGGCATCTAAAGTTGGAAAAATGCGCAGAAGGCATCAGCAACGTTGAACAAGCTATAGGTTCAGTAAAATCCTCTGTACATAAATATTAAAACAACCGTGAGATATAATCTCTCGCTAAATCTGAAGTCTTTCATGACATATTATCCATCAAGGGATGAAGGAAAAACGCAGTTCCTTCCAAGACATCCAAGAATAAGCACAAACATTAAAAACTAGCTACGATTTAAGATTTAAAATATGGAGAACAGAAATCCACAATGCAAAAAATCGAAACCTGAACATCGTCAAAGGTCCATTAGTTGAAGAGTTTGATGTCAATGACTGGCTCGGAGAGATCTTGAATTGGAGGCGGAGGAATGACGTCGGCCATGGGGAGGAGGGAACACAGATGATAGAAGCTCAACCAGCGAAATGGGAACAGAAATCCATAAAACAATGTAGTTTCATTACCGATTTAGTTAGAATTCGTAACAAGACATCAACTGCCGGAGGCACTGGCGGGTAGGATTTCCCAGCGGCAGGGCTCGAGTTCTTCAGAGACAGGGCAATAACCAGCGAGGGTGACCTTGTCGAAGCAAGAGATGAGAGACGGGAAGATTTAAATCCAGTAAATCGAAGCAAGGCACAAGGGAAAGTGATTTAGGGTTTCTGGAATTTAAATCGAAGCAAGAAGAAAACTTACGAAGAGATGAAGAGTTAAGAAACAGAGACGACGGCGGGGATGAGCGACGAATGACGGACTGGCTCACGGTCTCTGACTCTGTTAAGAGATGAAGGGAAGACGGGAAGCAGTCGATCTGGGACAGAGTCGAGAAGAATTGACGGGAAGGAGTGAAGGATTGAGGGTAATGTGTGTTTGACATTTTGCGAGGGAACTAATACTCCCTCGCAAAAATCATCTATTTTGCGAGGGAAATAATGTTCCCTCGCAAAAAGAAGGGTATTTTGCAGGAAAAATCTTTTTTTTTTTGCGAGGGAAAATAAGATCCCTCGCAAAATTCAATCATTTTGCGAGGGAAGATGTGGTTCCCTCGCAAAATTTGTCTTTTTGCTAGGGAAAATAGAGTTCCCTCGCAAAATTCAGTCATTTTGCAAGGGAAAAATTTTCCCTCGCAAATTTTGTCACAAATTTTGGATTTTCTAGTAGTGTAATGTCACGCTCGAAAGGGCTCGAGTACAAGAACTTCTCTTCTCAGGGGGTCACCTATCTTGAAATTTTCTTGAGTTAAGCACACTTACCTATGAGGAGTACTAACCACTGTGCTAAAAGCTTAAATTGATAGCAGAGGCGCATTAGTATTTATGCCTCAAAAACCTTCCTCATCTTGCCCAATGTGCAACTCGTCACAGTGAGAGACCGTGACAAGCTCCCCAACCCATCCTGGTGATGCCCCCCATCACCCAATAAGAGTCTCCCATTCCACACAAGGGGGCCCACTACCACTACCCATCACCGAGTGAGGGTCCACCTCCATTCCATCCACGGAGGGGGCCACCACCACTATCCATCACCAAGTGATGGTCCACCTCCATTCCATCCACGGAGAGGCCACCACAGCAGGATGAGGCAAGGTTGGCTCCGATACTACTTGTCACACCCAGAAGGGCTCCAGCACATGAACTTCCCAGGGGCTCACCCATCCTAAGATTGCCCCAAGTTGAGCACGCTTAACTGTGAGGAGCACTAATTATCGTGCTAAAAGCTTAAGCTGATAGTAGGCGCACTCCATATTATTTAAGCCCCAAAAACCTTCCTCATTCTGCCTGATGTGGGACTCGTCACAGTGAGACCACATGACAACAAGCTTGAGAAGAAAGGCGACAGATATGGAGCCATCTACAGCTTCTACTTCGATGACTATGGCCACATTGCCATTCAGGGACCATATCTGACCTATGAGAACACATACCTTACCTTCACCAACGGCTCCGGCATCTTCAAGGGTGTCACTAGCTAGGTCAAGCTTCACCAGCTTGTGTTCCCCTTCAAGATCTTCTACACTTTCTACCTCAGAGGCATTAAGGACCTTCCATAGGAGCTTCTCGGCAAGCCTGTAAAGCCCATCCCGGCTGTTGAGCCCCACCTAGAGGCCACGGCCTTGCAGCCCCATGCTGTTATTACAGGCTACACAAATTAAGTGCTCCCTCCGGTCCTAATTATAAGATATAGTTGACTTTTTTTGGAGAGAATAAGGAAGCTAATTAAATTACTTTAAAGTATTTTTATTTTTATTTTTTTCTTCAAACTAATTAGTTTGATAATAAGTTGATATATAATCTAATGATACACAACATAATATATGATTAAGTAACTTATTTAGCTTACTTAATTTCTCTAAAAAAAGTCAACTATGTCTTATAATTAGGACTGGAGGTAGTAGTCAACTATATTTTATAATTAGGACTGGAGGTAGTATTGTTTTTGCTTAAAGTTGGTTGTTAGAGAGTTGTTTATTTTTAATGCACGAGGGAAGTGATTATAGAGTAGTTAGTGGTGACTCCTTGAGGAATAAGGTTGAAGCATGTGTAGGTTTTTCTTTCTTTTTTGCCTAGTGAATTTCTTTAATGTTGTGCCAGCTGAGTTCGGCTTTCTATTTAAATTTGGTTTCCCAAGGTGTAAAGGCCAACACACATTGAGATCTACTTGGTATATTTTAAACATTTATTCTTATTAAAATAAAAAGATATATAATCCATGTATAAACGTGAGGAATGATATGCTTTTAATAGGTATATAAAAAGAGATGTAAGACTGGCAGATTGCCAGTTTTATATTTATTATATTATTTTGTACCTATATTTTTATCTTTCATCAATTTTTCTTTTTTTTTAATATCCCTTTGGATCACCTGGAATTTCTAAGTATTTGAACAACTGGAAAATCAGATTGAAGCCTTGCTTCGTTCCGAAAAGTCGTTTTGGGAACCAAAAAAAAAAAAAAGAAGCCATGATATGACTTATGATACAAATAATGATCGTGTTGTAAAGTATGATCTTTCAGTCACCAGGAATCAACGAATTTAAATTATAGTCTGAAGGTTGAATGATTGGTCATACATGATCTTTTGTCCCGTGCGGTCGTGCCTCTTCTCAACTTTTGTTTTTGTTTTTTTTCCAACACTCTTTTATCTGTTCAGTATTCCTTTCTTAAGATAATTTTTTTTAATAGAAATATTAATAAAACTAATTAAATTATTTTAAAATATTTCTATTTATCATTTTATCTTCAAATTATTTTGTAACATTGATATATATTTATATAGCTCAAGAATACATAATATATAATATGATTAATTAATTAATTTACCTTTCTTAATTTTTCTTTTAAAAAAACCAGGTCAACTTTGCGTGGTTTAGGAGAAAAGGGAATCCTATGTTTGATGCTGGTCTGAAAAAACATAAAATATTAGAAATGGTCATAAAGCCGACATTGAAAAACTGAATATCCATTAATCATCTGCCAACTTAGATGCCCATAATGCTCTGTGTGACTAGGCCTAATTTATGATAGCCCATAAAGAAAGGAGGTATGAAAAAGCCTTAAGCCCATCCAAGATCCAACAACTAGCCAGTACCAACCCAAATCTAAAATACTATTAGGGTCAAAATCTTACCATCACTGACCCTTTAAACAGTTGACTAACTATATAAAAAAAAAAAAAAAAAACTAGCACTATTAGTAGTGCAGTGGTATTTGGATTAAATTTCCCCATCCCGGTCCTGAGTTCGATCCCTCCTCCCCTATCGCCTTGTATAAAAAAAAATAACAAAAAAGTTGACTAACTAACTCAACTCCGAATACAACGCTATAGTACAAGAATGGAGTTGGGTAGTACAATGGGAAGGGAGTACAAAATGGCTTAGCCAAATGGTGGTTCCATGTACTGCGTTCTGCAGCAGCTATATAACAAATGGAACCACTGCATCACAATCAGCATTATATTGTTTATTTGCAGCATCCATCTCTCTCTGTATATTCATCAATCGGCATGGCTGAGTGGTGCAGCTTGTGATGAGAATCAATGCTCACATGAGTCACATCCCTCCATCTTTTCTGTTCCAGAGATTATCTTCTTTGCATAGGTATGTATGTTGGGACTTGGATTGTTAGATAAAAATCTAATGTTTCATATTTTTCATTTGGAGACCTTAAGTTAAGGGAATTCAAATCCAATCCAAGTATGTTGCGTGTTTCAAGATGGATCCACTCAATTCTGGAGTGACTGCAAAAGGGAAAACTTTTTTGAGGGAATCTGCTGTTGAAATTTTTGTTAGTGTGAAAGTACTAAATCAACATATCAGTGCTTTGCCCGTACAAAATTTGCAGGTTATTTTTTTTGGTAAAAAATATTTATATATATTAATAGGCAAACAGATACAATACATAAGGATATACACAAACCACTCCAAAACAAATACAACAAAATAAAAGAAAAACCACAATAGCCAAACACCCGTACATTAAAAATATAAGAGTACATTAAAAATACAAGAGTAGAAGTAAAAACATAGATAAAAACAGTTTCCTCGATGTCAATAAGCAAGAAAGTGTTGGTTGTGAAACCCACCCGAACAGACACACAATCTTATAAGCAATAGCTGCAATTAAATCAGCTAAATAGATACCCCATATTGGGATAAGGACCACAGAAAACCCAACCTCAGACGAAAGAAGACCCTTAATATCCTGAAGAACACTTCTGCTCTATAGATCAAGTAAATCCGATAACCTCGACCACATACCAAACAACACCTCTTTAGAACTTCCTCCAAGAACACAGATCCAAGCTAGGAAGTGACAATCGGATCTACAAACGTTCAAACAACCATCCAACAAAGAGGATTTGAATACAGATCTAATAGATCTGTTTATTACCTGAAACAAGAACACCACCACAAAGCCCCATACCACAAAAAAAAGAAAAGAAAAAACAAAGAAAACCATAAAACTCTTATCTCTACCGATCAGATCTGAAGAAGAGAGAAGACTCTCACCTCCACAGATCAGATCTGAAGAAGAAGAGGGAAAAGAGGGAAAAGGTAACCCAGAGGGAGAAGGCCACAAATCAAATCGAAGATTTGAGATCCAAACATCCACTCTACCGCAGTAGAAGTACAGATGGGTGCTCGCCGACAGCATGTGGTAAAACATGCTGCCGGCGAGAATAGGAAGAAGAGAAATCGCGCAACGGAGAAGAGAGAACGAGCAGACCCCTTCTCTCTACTTTCTCTCTCTATTGTCGGCAGCTTTTTCCATCCCTAATTGCTCACCACTTTCCACCTTCACCTTCTTCACACCCCACTTTGCCTCTGATTCTTCAGCCTCCTCCTTTGCTTTCTTCTCTCCCAACATTGTAATATTGGTTCCTCTGCTTTTCAAAGAGGAAGAGTTTCTTGTGCTCGTGGACACAACATTTGGAGAAGAAGTTGCTCGCACAGGTTCGGGTACCGTGGGTCTGGTCATTTGAAGCGAAGCCATATAACATCTATGAAGTTTAGCAGTGAGGGTTGCAGAGAGTAGCTTAGAAGATGACGATTGAGACGCACTGGGGTTGTAAGGGAAATTGGTTCTTGCTCTTGGACCACACATCAGCCTCGCTGCTTCATCGTAAGCTCTGGCTGCATCTTCTGCAGTTTCAAATGCACCAAGCCATATCCTCGTCTTCAATAGAGGGTGTCGGATTTCAGAGACCCATGATCCCCAATGCCTTTGCCGGACGCCTCGATATCTCTGTTGTGGTCTGGCCATGCTAGGGAAAAAATGGAAACGTGTTTTTGTTCGCAAAGTGTTTGTGTAAATGTTTGAGTGTGTGTTTTTGTTCCAACACCAGAAGGGAGAGGAGAGGAGGGTTTTTGTAGTTAAAAATTTGCAGGTTATTGAATATTAGGTCATTTTCATTTAATTTGCTCGGTGTGTGGGTCCTACTTCCTAAGGAGGAAAAGCAGGGCAAGGGTGGCCATTGATTCTCATCACAACATGCTCCACTTTACTTGGCAACTCCATAATGACTCCTTCGGCATTTTGCATTCACATCCACATGTCACTCACTACTCACTACTCACTACTCACTACTCACTACTCACAACGGTGAATGGATAAACTTTAATTCCCAATAAACTTTGTTTTTTTTATATAATTTGTTTGGCCATGTAAGATAAAAGATAATTCTTTTTGGTTTGTTTTAAAAATGTCATCGATTACCTTGAAAAAGTGGCAGAGTCAAAGCTCGTAAGGAGAAGCTTCCCAATACGAAAGGGAAAAACTGGAGGAGCATACAAATAGCAGAATTAGAGAACTAGAAGTGAAGTTATGGTTATGGGAATTTCATCTTTACCGTGCATGAAGGGGAATATATATGTATGTGTATAGATGTGTGTAATATATATATAGATGTATACATATAAATATATGTATGTGGGTATCTGTGTATATATATGTGTGTATAGATGTCTGTAATATAAATAGATTGACAAAATAAATAATGAAAAAAAACTAAATACGTAATAGTATTGGCTAGACTAATTGAGTGATAACATTAATTAAATGCGTAATGATATTTATTAAATGAGTAATGATATTCATTTAAGGTATAAATAAATCGACTAAAAGTGTAATAGGTAGGTGTGGACAAAAACTCGATGGTCCGATCTATATTTATCCCTGATAATGATATTAATTAAATGAGTAATGTGATTGACTAAAGGCATAATGATATTGATTAAATAAGTAATCATATTGACTAAAGATGTAATATTGACTAAATTAGTAGTAATACTCAAACTCGATCTTCTTTAAGTACTTTGGCCCACTCGTACAGTTGCTAAAACTGAAGAGGGAACAATAATACTCACACAATCTAAAGGCAATGGTGGAAGTGGATAAGGGGGAAAAAACAGAACTTAATATACTGGTCCACAACTCATGGCCGACAGAGCAACTAGGAAGGAGTCTTAAAGACCCCACATCACATCCACACAAGAGAAGACGGAAGAATGGAGACGATTCTTCACCCACACACTTACACAGCAGCGTCCCAGAACTGAGGAAGAAGAAAATAAACACACAACTACTCACAGTGATGCCAACAAGGAGAATAAAGGACAATGGAAGAAGCTTTGGCTGCAAGCACTTGCACCTCGATGGCAGACCAGAAAAAACAGAGGAGAATAATAGAGGAGATTGAAGAATGATGGCGCTGAATAGAGAAAATTCGAGCATGATCATGAAACTTCCAGAGATTCTCACCTCTTCTCTCCTTCTTGCATTTGTCGATGGAGAAGAGGAAACAAGGGATTTGGGCTTCAAATCTCAGACAAGCTTCTACACTCTGACTCTGTTTCAACGATGCAGCTAATGTTGTCTTATTTATTTATTTTTTTGAAACCTATAAGAGTATTTTGGTAATTCTGCTGACCTAAAGCAAAAAATAAATGTCACACCTTAGCTCAAGGATTCGAGCCCCTAAGGGCTTTTGATTATCTCCAATACTAGCAAGTTATAAGCTTTACCTTGACACCTGATTAAAGTAAATAGTAAATATATAATTATATTATAATTTAATTTATTATTATTTATTATATCAATATTTTTCTAATTTATTTTTATTAATGCTCTCTTAATAATAATCAAAAAGAAGGAAGAATGAGAGAATTAAGAAGAATAAATAGGGTTTTTAAAAAAAATATATGTCATATTTATTAATTTTCTTAATCTAACAAAATTAATTTAATATGTCTTATATTAAGAAATGGAGGAGTATGATTGAAATCCAAGACACAATAACATGATAGACTAAACACTTTGGAGATAATCATTGAAAACAAAATTTTAAACCAACATCACAATTAAAGCTGCAAACGGAAATTTGATAAGGAATGTGCATATGAAGAATAGTGAGTGAATAATATGAAAAACTCCAAATACAATCTCATACAACACATGAATAAGCCTGAAATTAAACCAAAAGGAAATCTGAATGTGAAAACTCACGTAAGTGAAGTAGCCATTCAGACACTTAAAAAGCTTTTGGACAAATATGGCTGTTTGTTCGTCAAGAGGGCTAGAGAGAGCAGAGAGAAGAGTGATGATGAAGAAGAAAGCTTTGGGTATTTTTTTAAGATCATGAAGTATTTTTTTAATACCAATCAATATCTTTTAAGTATCAGTTAGACAGCGCTTGAAATAATCTTTTTTTTTTAAATAAAAAAGAGGGAACCAGTTTTGTATAAAAAAACGGGGCTGGTATTTTCAGAATTCCTTTGCGGAATACAAAAACCCAGAAATAGATATAAGGATATTGTGGCATCCAGAGAGATGAAGGCAAACAAACAGCTGGCTGGTTCAATAAGTTCAAAGTTATGCTTTATCAAGCGTGGACTCACTCTCACAGTCTCACTAGTCACTTAAGTCTCCCAATTAAGTCCCCACTCTAAACTAGCTGGCTCCTCCTAATTCTATGTTTAATTTCCGGGAAACCACGTACTGCTTCATTTTCTTCTTCTTTATTTCTCTCACTATAGATATAGAGTGTATATATATATATGTTGTTGATTATTCTTCACTTCTCACTTTCCCTCCAAAGTTCTCACTCTATTCATTAAAATTATTAGGCTGTCTACAGATCAGATTCATTGAGCTGTCTCTCACCTTTACTACTGATCATATTCTAAACGTTAATAAGCAACGTAACATCGATTCTTTTGTCTATGGTCAAAGTCAAAGATTAATTGTAAAAATAAATCATTTATAGAAGAGGTGAGTTATAAACCAGTTTTTTTTCTTTTTTTTTTCAATGTTTATTGATTAAATATGGATGTTAATTGGGATTTATAGAGGTGGTAAGTCAAGGTTATTTTTTTAAAAAAATTTCTTCTCGTGTTCCTTCCCATCCAAATCAAGCCTTGGCGACCTGATCATAGCTAGGAAATAACATGAACACCAGACATTAATATATTTAAATGATCCAAAATTCAAATTAGGCTACAATTTTATGAAGATTGATTTTTTTTTTTTTAGGGATATAAAAGAAGGCTTAAAATCAATGGAAAGAGGAAATTACATAGAAAGGGAAATAAATCCCAACTGCTCTTTTTCAACCCAGCCCCTTAAACTCAAAAGGCAAACATTAAGAATAGACGATTTAGATGACCCGGTTTTCGCTAGCGAATCAGCAACCCGGTTAAATTCCTTAGGGATAAGGACAATGACTACTTCCCAAGACCACCTCAACAACTCTTTGATTCTAAAAAGTAATAAGCTACTATGATTAAAACATTCTTATGAGAAAGCTCAGCGTCCGGAGAAGAAGATTGAGTCCGATGGAGGGAAGGGAGGAGCCAACGGTGTGAGACGGGAGTTGCCGGAGCCACAGACCGCCGGTGAAGTCTGTCCAAACGCGTCTGGCCGACATGACTTCCTGGGTCCACAAATGTTGCTAAGGCGTGATTTTCGGCGGAGCAATAATGGAAGGGAGGTGATGGGTGGCGTGATTTGTGGATCTGGCGTGATTGGTGGACCTGGTGTGAAGAAAGGAATAAAATTGGATATAAAGGAGAGGATGACGCAAGGTTCAAGGAAAGGTAATGAAGAATCACGTGGGTTAAGTCAGAAAGGAAATAAAGGGAATCTATCCATTAATGGTGATCTGAAAAAGTCAAATTCTGGCCCTAGTGAAAAGCCCAAATGTGAATGGATTATGGTGGGCTTTAAGAGAAAAAAAAGGAAGAAAAGCCTAAGTTTTTTGGAAAGGAAAATAGGATTGTTGAGAGACCCAAATTTAAACTCAAGGAGGCCGTATACAAGCAAGCAAATTTAGTAGAAATTACGAATCAATATTCTTCTTTGTCGGTTGAGGACATGAAGGATGAAACGGGTGTTCTACAAACGAGTCTTACTTCTGGTGTTCTCCACCCTACACATATGGTGGATGAGGAGATGCGAGAAGGAACACATAGGGCGGTTACTGAATCGGAGAGCGACGGTTTGGCCCATTCTACTACCAAATTGTCTTAATGAATTACATGACATGGAATTCAAGAGGTACAGGCTCACAGTCTTTTCCAAGCCTAGTACGTGAACTTAAACATTATTATAAGTTGGATTTTCTTGCCATTTTTGAAACACGGTCTGATGTTGTTAAGGCTGATCGGAGAATTGTCAATTGGGATTCAGTAAGTACTCTTTTACCGCTGCAGAAGGGTACATTGGGGGGATTTGGTGCCTATGGGAGGAGTTATCCATGAAAGTGGAAGTCGTGAAACATCACAAACAATATATTCATTTGCAAATTGAAAATTCAAAGCAGGAAAAATGGTTTCTCACAGTGGTTTATGCTAGCCCGAACCGGATCTACCGCCGTACGTTGTGGTCGGAACTCTTTCGGATCAGAGATTCTGTGTTAGGACCTTGGTGCATCGGGGGTGATTTCAATGCCACAATTCGGGCAAAGGATCAGAAATCAAGTGCAGTCTCAAAGACACTTGCAAATAAGGAATTTGTCCGATGGATTGATGATATGTGCCTGGCAGATCTGGGGTTTGAGGGTCCACCTTTTACTTGGAAGAAAGGTACTACGGAGGCGCGTTTAGATCGCTTCCTCGCAAACGAAGCTTGGTGCACTACATTTCTAGATGCCAAAATCCTTCATCTTCCACACTATAAATCTGACCATAGGCCAGTTCTTTTGCGTTTGGAAGGGACTCCGTCTCGTGAGCAAGTTCAACGTCCCTTTCGGTTCATTGCAGCATGGGTCCTTCATGATAAGTTTAATGCTTTGGTTCAAAAGGAATGGAGACCTGACAGAGGATGGGTCGCGAACATTGATGGTTTTGCCCAAGCTTGTAGACGATGGAATAGGGAAGTCTTTAGGAACATCCAAAAGCGGAAGAACGTCTTGCTCAGTAGGTTGGATGGTGTGAGTAAAGAGTGGGCTAGGAAAGGGAGCACTGCGTTTCTTGAGGAGCTGCAGCAAAATCTATGGACCGAGTTAAAGGAAGTCTTGACTCAAGAGGCGCTGTTATGGGCACAGAAAGCTAGAGTTAACTGGTCGGTGGAGGGCGATAGGAATTCCATGTGGTTTCACATGCAGGCCAATGGGAGGCGGCAAAAAAACCGAATAGATGCTATATGTGTGAATGATGGGGACTGGTGCTTTGACGAGTCATTGATTAAGCGTCATGCCACTGTGTACTTTTCCAGACTATTCGAGGAAGAAGTCGAGATTCGGCCGGCCTTGGTATGTGATGTTTTATTTCCTACTCTTACTGAGGTACATGAACGGATATGTAGTAGAGAAGTAGATGAAGTAGAGATCAAAAATGCTTTGTTTAGTATGGGCGCTTTGAAAGCGCCAGGACCAGATGGGTTTAATCCTTTGTTCTTCCAACATCAGTGGGAGACTGTTCGACACTCGGTGGTTCACTTTGTGAAATAAACTTTTTTACATCCAGAGCGAGTTCGTGAGGTGAATGGTACTCTTATTGTCTTAATTCCTAAAAAGGAGCACCCAGAGTCATTCCGAGATCTTAGACCGATTAGCCTTTGTAATGTGATTTACAAGTTGATTACGAAAGTCGTGGCTAACAGAATGAAATGTTTAATGGCACACGTTATTTCTCCGAACCAGTGCAGTTTTGTACCTGGCCGCCTTAGCTCAGACAACATTATCGTGGCTCAAGAGGTGATTCATTCTATGTGTGGGATGGGAGGAAAGAAAGGGTACATGGCAATTAGGATTGATCTAGAAAAGGCTTATGATCGGGTTAATTGGAAGTTCCTTATTAATTGTCTGCAGGAACTGAATCTTCCCTCAAACCTGACCCAGTTGGTGGAGCAGTGTGTCAGTACTGCGAATCTCCAACTTCTGTGGAATGGGAGTAAGGCGGAGAGTTTTAAGTCTTCTAGGGGTGTCATGCAAGGGGACCCCCTCTTGCCTTACTTGTTTGTGATATGTATTGAGAAGCTGGCACATATGATTCAAGAAAGGATAGAAAGTGGTGTATGGAAACCAATCAGACTCACGAAGACTGGCCCGTCGGTATCCCACCTGTTCTTTGCAGATGATATTATCTTGTTTACGGAAGCTTCGGTGCGCCAAGCCGAGTCGGTTAGAGAATGTCTGAGCCTTTTCTGTGACTCCTCAGGTCTTAAGGTTAACCCCTCCAAAACTCGGGTATTTTTCTCCAAGAATATCAATCACATTAGAAGATCAGAGCTTAGTGATATCCTTGGGTTCACCCTAACACCGGACAGTGCTTGCTTACTAATACCAATCGAAAGCAAAGAGGCTTGACTATTGATGCGGGTTGTGCGCTTTGTGGTCACCCATGTGAGGATACTATTCATGTGCTCCGCGATTGCCCACACTCGAAATCTATTTGGAAGAAAGTGGTCTCTCCGTCTCGATGGAGCTATTTTTGCACCCAAAGCCTTTCTGATTGGGTATGGGGGAACATAGGGGGCAGATCGGAAGCTAGAATGCGATGGGCTTCAATGTTTATGATCCTGTGTTGGTGGCTTTGGAAGCGCAGGAACCTACTTGTGTTCGAGAAGAAGTGGACCCCGAATGAGAATCTTATTGCTAGTACAACAGCGATGATACAGTGCATGTCATGCACAAAAGATCGTTTATCAGGGACGAGAATTCAGGGGGCAACCCTAGCCCCTAGCCGAGAGTCATGGCGGCCACCTGAGGAGGATTGGGTGAAGGTTAATGTAGATGGAGCGCATTCACTAGCTAATTCCAAGAGTGCTTGTGGGGGACTGGTACGTGACTCCTTAGGGAAGTTTTTAAAAGGCTTTATATATCATATTGGCAACGGGGATGCACTATTTGCAGAAATCTGGGGGTGCCTCCTTGGGTTTCAGATGGCCTGGGCAATGGGATGTAGGAAAGTCTGGATTGAGACGGATTCCACAGAATGCCGAGATTTGATTTTTCAAGAACCTGAGCAAAACCATGGGGATGTTGATCTACTTAGACAGGTGAGAGCCATGCTGAACAGAGACTGGATGACGAAGCTTATCTATGTGCCTCGTACGTGTAATAAAGTTGCGGATTGCCTAGCTAAAAAAGGACTGGAAAGTGATCAGGGTTACCAGGAAATCTATCTTCCTTCGGTCACCCTTCAGGCTTTAATTTCTAAGGATTGGAATGATTGTAATGTTGATCTAGGTGTTTGTTGAGGTTTCTCTTTTGTATAAAAAAAAAAAACATTCTCCCTTAACCATATTGATACAATCAGCAGAATAAGATTCAATTATGAGCCTTTGGACACCCAAGTCACAAGCTAAAGCAAGCCCTTCCGCCATAGCCCATAGCTCCGTTGTCAGCACATCAGCAACCCCGATCGTCTTTGTGAAACCAGCAAGCCACTGTCCGGCATCGTCACGCAAAACCCCTCCACAACCGGCATTTGAAGAGCTGGCAGCCACCGCTCCATCTACATTAATTTTAGACCACCCTGGATCAGGTTTCTGCCATAAAGAATTAGCCTACAAAATCAGATTAGTAGTAACAGGAGCTATATCAGTAACTAAGGAAATTTTTTTCCAAATAGAGAAGATAACTACTTCAGGACAATCAGGTTTAGAGAAGTTATCTTCAAAAATAGCCTGGTTTCTCCATTCCCAAAGCTTCCAAATAGCCATTCCGAAAAAGATCCTCCAACATATATTGTCATCCTTCCCAATCTTCCCCTTGAGATTCATTCCTAGCCAATCCCTCAGACCCGCTTGGAAAAATCCCACCAGAAATCTGGGTTTAATCAGCCTGAGCCACATATTCTTAGCATAAGGACAGTCTCTAAGAATGTGCAGTAGGCATTCAATTCCATCAACACAAGAACCACAAGAAGCGTAAACTTGAGACCAGCAGCTTCTTCTTAAATTTGTCGGTAATTTATTTAGAGCAGCCATCCAAAGAAAAACTCTAATACACTCTGCACCCTCCCACTTCCAAATTTCAGTGAAGATTTTGTGCTTAAGGTGTGGGGGACTCTGATCAAGAAGATAATAGGCACTCTTGACTGAAAAAACCCCATCTCCAGCTACACCCCAAATCATTATATCATCCCTAGCATCCTCACGAGGTTGACATGTTGAGTTTGACTGTGGATCCTGCACTGGTTGTTTCTGGAAAAAGATTCTCTCATTAGCAAACTTTTTCCTTATCTCTCATTATCCAATCTAAGCCATTGATTTGACTTAATGAGGTTGTTGGTATGAACAATTTTATCAAATGTATGGTCCAAATTTAAAGCCAGTGAGAAACAATAAGAAAATGTCAATGAGAGGATCCAGACCCGTTGTTTCTTGGACACTGAGAATGGAGAAGATGAGAGTACTTTTGGTTAAAACATGCATACTGAAGTCTAAGATTTATAATTGGGAGGATGAATCATTTGCAAGGCAAGGCTGACGCATGGTTTTGCTAATCTGCAAGGAAGGGGTCCTTCGACTCATGCTAATTTGGAAGGCCTAAGAAGTCTTTCGATCAGTGGCAGAACATAGTTATGGTCAGTTGGGGCCAAGCCCCAATTGATCTTATAAAACTTATTAGTATATATATGTATTTATTATATGATATTTTATTTAGCCAATAATTTGGCCCAGCTAATTTTTTTATCTTCTCTATAAGGATAATGTTTGATTTATTATTATATGATAATGTTTAGCTATGAGAGGAAAGTAAAATTCTTGTTTGAGATGTTTATAAAAAAGGTTAGTATCATTTTATATATTGTTTTGATTTATAATTATTAGTTATTATTTATTTATATTTTTAATGTTATATGATACTATTTAGTAAATACTCCCTCCGACCCTTATTATAAGGTACCAACTAACAATTCTCACGAGTCAATAAAAGTAGTTTAAGTCATTAAATTTGTTCTAAAAGTTAAGTAATTTTCAATATTATCCCTATTAATTACACTAAACTATAATATCATATTAATTATTATTTTCACTCGTCATCTTTTTAATTATGGTATACATGAAAAAAAATATTTAATGCTATTTGGAAACAAGAAAGTGCCTTATAAAAAGGACCAAATATACTTGTTAGTTGGTGCCTTATAATAAGAACCAAAGGGAGTAGTTCAATATGTTTATTTTTTGGCCTGGGCTAAAAATCAAATTCTAATTCTGCCACTGCCTTTGACTCATGCTAATTTGCAAGGCAGGGCTCCTACGATCCATACTAATTTGCAAGGAAGGGCTACTACGACCCATCTCCGACTCATGCTAATTTGTAAGACCCAAGCCAAGAGGTCCTTCGGCTCATGCTAATTTGCAAGGAAGGGTCCATCGACTAACATTGAGTCAAACGTTTACAAAACTCATCGTTTGACCTTTGCACCGGAAGGGAAGAGATTGTCGATGGTGCGAGATGACTCGGATGGGGCCTACTAAACTTGTCTCATCCAGTGGTCATTGTCATAAATGCAACGTATGTTTACAACAAAAAAAAAAAATTTATGATTTTAAAATCAAGGAACTGCGAGGGATAAAAAAGACAAGTGTGGAGTAACAGTGCAGATTGACTGTCTGGTCGCTCTCCATCTCATCCAGAAGCAGGATGACAGTGTGCATGCCTGTGAAGGTCTACTCAGACGTATACGACATCTATTGAGGCGAGACTGGCAGTTGACGATAAACCATGTTTACCGGGAGGGCAATCGTTGTACCGACTTCCTGGCAACGTATGCCCTTACACTGGATACAGGTGCACATTTGTTGACAGAGCCTCCGAGTGGTTTGCAAGGATTTATTCGTGAAGACGCTGATGGAACCGCTTGGGCAAGACTTCGATCTTGAACCCCCCTGATGTGTATTTTTTAATTTCCAGTCTAAACAAAAAAAAAAAAAAAAACAGGTGTGGATTGAAAATTACGTGGGGTTTCTCAGTTATCCCATGATCCTGCAATAGCCACATTATTCCCATGATGATTCCATGAGAACTTCACTCTTCTCAACTGTTCATGAACAATTGATTCTATATACCTATTTTGCATGCAGCAGCCCGGTTTGTGTTGATGGTTGTCCAGGAGATCTTTGAATTGTCGTTCTAGAAGAAACCTTGATATTGGGGAAATAGAACACTCAAGTGGACATCTGGAAAGCTTGAATGCTTGAAACATAAAAGGAGACACAGACACAAGTTGTGAGCTTGATCACACAGTGACAGTTCTTTGTCCAAAATATCTGCGTTTCATGGATTGACTCAAAAGTCTTCATTGAGTAGGAGAACATCAAAGCCTCAACAGGATTATTTATAAATTTCTTAGGTTAATGTCATTGTGAGTCCTAATGATTTGATTGAATTTTGGTTTTGGTCTCTGTAGTTTCTAATTGTTGGTTTTAATCTTTATAATTTTATAAGGACTTGATTTGTGTTGAAGTATAATATAAGGATAAAATTATCAATGTGAAAAAAAAATTTCCTCTTATTCCCTCTTAAACCAAACAAGGTAATATTAAAATCTTTCTCCTCTGCTTCCCTCTGATCAATCCAAATAAGGTAATATTAAAATCCTTCCCTTCCTCTCCCCTCCATTAAAATCCCCCTTCCCCTTCCCTCTATCAAACCAAACAGACCCTAAATATTTTCCCTCCCCACCCCCACCCCCAAACCAAATAGAGCCTTAGCCTCCAGGGAAAAACTTGCCCCCGGTATGTATATGTACTGATGTACATGTGTCCATGTGTGTGTATATATATATATATATATATATATATATATATATTACATTTTCTCTTTATTAAATTTTTATAATCTTACTTCTTTAATTTTTTAAAATTTAACTTAAAAACTTTTTTCTTCCTCTCCCTTCCAAATCTTTCATACCAACAAAACTTGATTAATAAAGCAAGTGATAACCTTCAAATTAATTTAGACAAATCCTTTAAATTATAGGTTTTTTTTTTCCGTCCACTAATTAAGATTTGGTTTGCGGGTGTGGGCGTGGGCTTAGAATCAGGAGTATTGCAAAGTCCCTTTTTTTTTTTTGTGGGTATAATGCAAAGTTCTTTTTGTTTGTTCGCCGTGCTCGCTATTTCCTATGAACCTTCAACTATCACATTCTTTTTTTTGGTCAAATTCAACTATCACATATTTTTGTTGGGCTTATTTTAGGGCTTTGGTCGGTGAAATGGATTGAGCCGTGGCGTTGCTTTTTTATCTTTTTGTGGATTCAAGAACATCAACGAAAAATAGAAAGTTGAATTAGAAAAGAAATGCAAATGGCGATGGTGGTGGTGAAAAAGAACAACTCTGCCCTCGCTTCGGTCTCGACGGAAGAAGATGATTTACTGCGAAGAGATTCTAAGAAGATAAAAAATGGGAGCTGTTTGGATAAAGAGGAATGGCCTAGCTTAAGCAAACATGGAGCGAAGGTTTGGGAACCGGGTAAGACTTTTGCTGAGAAGCTCCAGGGCATTAATCTGATGCAGGAGGGCAAAGAAGCAGGGGAGGACGCGAAAATGCAGTCTGAAGACATTTCATCAGACAGCGAAATGGAAGACAGCGGACCCTTGTGTAAAATCACAGAGGACGCAAGTAGGAATTTTCCTAAGTTCTCCTTCTCTGAAAAGATGACAAAGCGCCTCCACAAGGCCTGGAAATGGGCTGTTATTGTGAAGTTGCTGGGGAGGAACATCGGGTACAAGAATCTTTTGGCGATTTTGCAAACTCTCTGGGCTAAGCGTGGTGCCATCAATCTGATTAATGTGGGTAATGGTTTTTTTGTAGTTAAGTTGACTAACAAGGAGGACTATATGAATGCTCTCACCGGAGGACCATGGATGCTCTTTGATCACTACTTAACAGTGAGACCTTGGGAACCATTTTTTAACCCTTGGAGGGCCAAAATTGATAAAGTAGCAGTTTGGGTTAGAATGCCTAGATTAGCTCTAGAATATTATGATAAGGAGGCCCTTACATGGATTGGAAATAGGATTGGAGAAACATTAAAGATTGATTTTAATACTTCTTGTCAACTTAGAGGACATTATGCTAGGATTTGTGTTCTGGTGGATTTGAGTAAACAATTGATGCCTGGGTTTACGCTTGATGGGGAGGATTATTATGTGGAGTATGAAGGTCTTCATGGGTTATGTACAAATTGTGGTGTTTATGGGCATAAAGTAGAGCAGTGTAAGGCTGGGGGGTGTGCTGCAACTTCATCATCGACGTTGAACCCGGAAGAGAAGAACAAAGGAGTTGTGGAGCCAGAGGCGGTGGTCCCATGTGATCAAGATGTTTGGAAAATCGTGAAGAAGCCCCATCGGAAGAAGAAAGAGGCAAGAGATAATTTGAATAACAAGCAAAATAGTCAAGGGAAGGGCTCTAGGTTTGGGGTCCTTGCGGATGGCGTGGATGGAAGAGAAAACACAGAGGGAGAAAATAGGCAGGAAGTGGCGGTTGTAGCTGGAGACGTTGTGGGGTTTTCGGCTGGAGGTAATGATGGCGCGATGGTTACGAGGAATGAGATTAGTGTACAATCTGTCAGGAGCAAGAAAATTGGCGGAAGTAAGAAGCAGGGAAAGAGCAAAAAGGTAGCAGGTGATAATGCCACCTCAATGGTGGGCCAACGTGAGAATAAGAGTGAGAAAAGGCAAAGGGATCAGGGGGAGGAAAATGGAATTTTGAGGTTGACTTGGGGTGATAATGCAGGAGATAAGATCCACGTGGAGGGCCCAACGGTGATACCTAAAGGGGATATTGTTTTGACTTTGGTGGAGGGAGCTAATAGTGATATTGGGCCGACACATGTGGGCCTCGTGGATGAAGAAATGGTATTAGAAACTCCAATGGACCCTGGTGACTCAAGATTGGATATTGGGCTGAGGGGTAAGTTTTGGGCAGATGCTTCTGATGACCATTTGGAGAGTGATATGATGGAGGAAACCGACCTTGTGCACATTGATGCTGGTGCTGGGCCGAGCAAATACCTGGCTTAATTTTTTGGTGAGCCTTTGTGATCGGTTTCGCCTTTTGTTGGTGCTTTTTTCGGCCTTGGTGTTTGGTTTTGCCTTAGTTCTCTTACAAAATTATAAAAGGGATTTTTTTATGGTGCGATTGGTTTTTTGGAATGTCAGAGGAGCTTGTGGTAGGGATTTTGCTCAGAATATAAGGTTATTATGCAGAAGGAAATGCCCAGATATTTTGTTTCTTGCATAAACTAAGAGCGAAACTGATGGACATTTGCGTTGTTTGATGAATATGGGTTTTGACGGCATGACTTTTGTGCCTAGTGTGGGGAGGTCTGGTGGCATGGTTGCGGTCTGGTCGAAGGGTAAAGTGGATGTTACTGTCGTGAGATTGGATAGGCAGTTTATCCATCTCAAATGTTCTGGCGTGGGTGTTCGGCCTTCGTATGTGACGGCGGTGTATGCGTTACCTTGTAATTCCCAGAAGCAGATCCTATGGACTGAGTTGGGGTATATAGCGTCGACAATGGTGGATCCTTGGTCCCTTGTGGGAGATTTCAATGATGTGACATCTGCTTTAGAGCGGTCAGGGGGGTCCAAAGCAAATTTTAGTCGCATGGCCTTCTTCTCGGATTGTATTCATCAATGTGGGCTTTTGGATCTTGGGGCTATTGGGCCAAGATTTACGTGGAGGGGCTCGTGCCTTAGAGGAGGAAGACGTTTATTTGAACGCCTGGACTGTGGCTTAGCTAATGAGGCTTTCGTTTCGGCCTTTCCTGAGTGCACTGTACAGGTATTATCTAGAACTAAATTTTCTGATCATAATCCTATCTGCTTAGAATATTGTGCTAATGCTACCCTTGGTTATCGTAATCGGTGTTTTCGATTCGAAGCAATGTGGATTAAGCATTCTAATTATAATGAGTTTTTGAGTCATAATTGGGACAATGGATTAGATCTCCAGTCCTCGCTAGATCTGTTGCAGGTGTCTCTTTTAGATTGGAATAAGGAGGTTTTTGGTTTTATTGAAAAGCAAAAGCAAAAAATTTTGAATAGGCTTTATGGAATCCAAAGAGCCGCTGGTTATCCTCATTCTTCCTATTTATGTAACCTTGAGTTGGAGTTGCAGGAGGATTTGGAACGGCTGTTGAGGCAAGAGGAAATCAAATGGTTTCAAAAGTCTAGAGGGGAGTGGATTACTAAGGGAGATAGAAACACTCGTTACTATCACTTGAAAGCTAAAATGCGAAGGAGGAGGAATAGAATTGTGATGCTTAAGAACGGTAATGGGGAATGGGTGGAGAGAGAAGAAGATCTGAGGCTGCTGATGGTTAATTATTTTAAGTCTTTGTTTTGTTCTGATTCTCAAGATCCCTTGTGGCTAAATACAAGAGCTACTTTTCCGTTGATTGAGCATTCTAGATTATCTACTCTATCTTCTATTCCTAATGATGAGGAGATAAGGAGAGCTTTATTTTCTATGGGTTGTTATAAGGCTCCGGGGGTCGATGGGTATCCTCCTATTTTTTACAAGGCTAACTGGAGCATTGTTGGTTCTTCCTTATGTAGTTTTGTGAAGAAGGTTTTTTCAGGGGAGGTGTCTCTGGTGGAGGCCAACAAAACGATGATCTCATTGATTCCTAAGATCGACCATGTTCAGTTGGTTTCTCATTTTAGACCTATATCCTTATGCACGGTCCACTACAAGTGTGTTGCCAAAGTTATAGCCTTGCGATTGAGGGGGGTGATGAATGATCTGATATCACCCTTTCAATCTAGCTTTATAAAGGGCCGTTGTATACAAGATAACATTATTGTGGGACAGGAGATTCTTCATATTATGGGTAAGAATAGGAGCAAGAATGGTCTTATGGCAATTAAAATAGACCTTGAGAAAGCTTATGATCGTATTAATTGGGAGTTCTTGAGGAGAGTCTTGATTGAGGTGGGTCTTGAAGAACATTTTGTCCACTTTATTATGCAATGTGTTTCATCGGTCTCGTACAACGTTTTGTGGAATGGCTCTCCTACGGAATTCTTTAATCCCAAGAGGGGGCTTAGACAAGGAGATCCTTTGTCCCCTTTGTTGTTTGTCTTGTGTATGGATAAGCTATCTCACTTGATATGTGATGCGGTGGAGGGAGGTAGCTGGAAACCGATCCTTGTTCCTAGGGGGGCCCTGGTGTCTCCCATTTGATGTTCGCCGATGATCTTCTATTATTTGGTGTGGCTACGGAAGCTCAGACGATTAATATGATGAAATGTGTGGATGACTTTATGAGAGCTTCTGGTGGCAGGATCAATATTGCCAAATCCTCCATTTATTTCTCTCCGAGAGTGCCTTTGCATACTAAGCTGAGAATTAAGGATATTACTCAAATGCGAATCTCTAGTGAAATTGGGAGATATTTGGGTTTCCCTCTTGTGCGCAATAGTAGTGCTAAGGCTAGATTCCAGTACATTATTGATAAGGTAAAATCGAAGCTGAGTGTCTGGAAGGCTAACAGTTTATCTATGGCGGGAAGAATCACTCTTGCGAAGTCGGTGGTCAGTGCTATCCCTTTGTATCCTATGTTTGTGGCTAAGATCCCTCAAAGTGTATGCAACGAAGTGGAAAGGCTCCAAAGGAATTTTATTTGGGGCCATGATGGGAATTCTAGAGGCTTCCATCTAATTGGGTGGGAGCATATCACTCGGCCCAAGGAGTACGGGGGCCTTGGTTTTAGGAGTCTGAGAGCTGTGAATCAAGCTTGTGGCGCGAAACTGGTGTGGAAACTTATTGTTGGCTCCAAGGGCCTATGGGTGGAGATCTTATCCCATCATTATATGCTCAGAGAAGATGATTCACTGTTTTCCTATAAGGCAGGTGATTCTAGCTTATGGCGTTTCATCTGCTCTCAGAAGGAGGTGGTGGATAAAGGGATGAAGTGGCAGGTTAAAAATGGTAGTGTTGTTAGCTTCTTTCATGATTGTTGGATTGGGGAGGGATTAAAGATGTGCAATTTCTCTAGGAGGCCACTATTGGAGGAGGAAGAAGCCTCTGTTGTCGCAGATTGGGTATCTGGAGGCTGCTGGAATTTTGAAAAATATCTTCAGTCATTAATGAAGAAGGGCTTCAAAGAGTTGCCGCTATCCTCCCTCCAAGACTGGATGGTGACAGTGATTGTGTTATTTGGGGAGCTTCTGCAGATGGAGTATTCTCTCTTAGAAGCGCTTATTTTCTTATTCAACCCAATCCTCCTCATCTAAGGGACAGGGTTTTTCAAGAAATCTGGAAATGGAAAGGTGTGGAGAGAGTGCGAGTATTTTTGTGGAAAGCTTTGCTTGATAAGCTGCCCACTAATTTATGGCGTAGCTCTTGGTCATCTACATCGGCGTTATGTGGGTTTTGCTCTTCTGGATGCGAGGATACATTGCATGTGCTGAGAGATTGTTGGTATGCTAGAGGAATGTGGACTACATTAATTAAACAGAGGTATGTCAGCTCCTTCTTTTCCTGTAATTTTCGTGATTGGTTGATTCTCAATTTTAACAATCATGTTGGTAAAAATTGGGGGGATTGTTGGAAATTGTTTTTTGGGGTGGCTATTTGGAAGCTTTGGAATTGGAGGAATCAAAGTATCTTTGACAGCAATTTTGTTAAGCCGTCTAATCCTGTTTTTGTTTTGTCTATGATCTGGACGAGATTTGTATCTTTTGATGGGCTTGAGAGGCGGTCTGCTCAGCTAGCATCAGGCTGTACGTTGGTTTGGGAAAAGCCACCCAACGGCTGGGTCAAGTTGAATGTCGATGGGGCCATGGAGTTTCGATCTTCCAAGGCAGGATGTGGAGGTGTAATCAGAGACTTCTTGGGCAATTGGATCGCTGGATTCAGCAGGAAGATTGGTATATGCCAGGCAAGTGTTGCGGAAGAATGGGCGGTGGCGGAAGGGCTCCAATTGGCTTGGGATCTAGGTTTGAAAAAGATCATTTTGGAATCTGATGCGGAGGATGTCATTAATTTGATTCTTGATGACTTTTATTTTTCTGGGAGTAATTTGATTGTAAAGATCAAGGATATGCTGAGATGGGACTGGCAGGTGGATGTCCGGATTATCCCTCGTGACTGTAATCGTGTTGCTGATGCCTTGGCTAAATCAGGCATTTCAGAGTCAACTCTTTTAGACATGTGTCCTAGTTTTCTTAGGTCATGGGTTGGTCAGGAGAGTTTGGGATTAAATTCCCCTTATGTGTAAGTTTCTTGGTGTAATGTAGGCGTTTCGCCATCTTTCATATCAAAAAAAAAAAAAAAAACTATCACATTCAAAATACTTGTTTGCAGGGGTTTCACTTTTCTAATATTGGAAAGGCTTTGAATAAATTATTGCGTCTTCTTTCGCTCTTCGTTTAATTTTCCACTTGTGCCAAAAAAATTTCTAATTCCTCATTTGATATCTTGAAAGTGATTTCGATGAAACTGAAACTGAAATTGGAGTTAGAAATGTAGATAAGATGGAAATGAGCTTATAAAATGTGAAAGGAATGTATCAGAATTGTTTGTATAAAAATATTAAAATGCTAATAATTAAATATAGGAAAATATATAAAATGAACATAAAATACTTATAAGTAGTCTTTTATGTGAAATGACATATATAGTTTTTTATGGGGGAAAAATATAACCAGAGATTTTATGTGAAGTGACTTAGTTTCTTTTTCATAATACCCTTGATTTGTATATTGTTATTATTTATGGATTTGCATGTTTAATAATTAAATAGGTGTATGTATAAATGTTTTATAATTTCACTAAATTTAATTACTAGCATAAAAAGTAATTGTATAAAATTTACTCATTTTTTGAAGGATAATCCGAACAAGAACATATATTTGCATGTTTTGAAGCTGACTAGTTGGAATTTGCTAGAGGATTTAAGATAAAGTGGCGTAGTTTTTCTCTAAAAATAATATCTATTTTCCCTTGTTTAATTTCCAAAAAGACCAACCCTGTGTTGATATATGTGTTCATACTACTTATTTTATATATTTTGGGGAAATTTTAATTTTAATTTACTTTTTATTATAAAAAAAAGTATGTTTTTTAATGAAATTTTTATCGACAATAATTTTTGTAGTATGAATTTTATAATTTAATGGGAAAATGAGATAAAGGGAATTTTGAAATTAGACAAATATCAGTAACTAGAGAATTAGCAATGAATTGTGCTTGAAATACCAAACAAAATAGAAGTACAGTCACCAATATAGCCCCAAAAAAACAAAGAAACACTAACAAAAAAAAAAACCAATTTAGTACGAACTAACACACAAACTCACAAAAAAAGAAAAATTCAACAGTAAGACAAAAAACCAAATCGTTGACAGCCACTCATCAACGTGCTCCTTCCCTTTAATTTGCAAACCTGATGCAGAAGAGAGATTGACCAGAGACCAGTCCTTTCTCAGAATTCTAGCAATTAGGGGTGGGGGTGATTGCACCCAATTTCCAAGCTAGAGAGGCTAAAATTTTAATTATTATTATTATTTTTTACTCTTTTATCTTACATTTTCTCTTTATAAATTGTTTATAACATTACTTCTCTAATTTTTTAAAATTTAACTTAAAAAACTTGCTTCCCCTTCCCTCCAAATCTCTCTGGCCAACAAAACACATGTAGCAAGTGATAGCCTTCAAGCGAATTTAGACGAACCCTTTAAACTAATGTGGGATTGCAAAGTCACAAATGCAGACTGTTTTCTCATATGATACTTTGTAGGTTTTTTTCCTCCCCTCGTGAGAAATTGGTATGGTTTATAAGCCGTATAGATACTATATGAAATGCATGAAAAATCATTTGTAGTTAACATAGATAGATAATTCATTTTATAACCTAGACTCAAGCATACAAATCTAAGGTGAATGGAGGGAAATATGTTAACAAAAATCATTTTATAATTTATCCGATGTATACAATTCATTTTTTTAAATAAGCATTTACAACCTTGTTATCTAAGTATGACATTTAGATAAATGATCCATATGTGTGCGTACATTCATGCATTAAACTGATACTCCTTTTGGAAATTATCAACGTGTTCTTTTGTTGAATTTTGAGAAGAAGAAAAAAAAATCAGTCAAATTCACATTTTATTTGACACTTTTTCTAGTCCGAATCTAATAATGTAGAAAACCTTGATCTAATAAAAATATAGAAATTCCGTCCACTATTAAGATTAGGACTGGGAGTGGGATTAGAATTGCGAGCAACGGCCAAAGTGGAGTAAAGGATTCACTAAAGATATGAGGAAGAGGGGATCGAATCTTTACCTCCGTCGTAGAGTACTCCGCACTCAGAGCATGAGGATTTATAATATTTAAGTGAAAGAGGTAATGGTGGAGGCTGCATCATCACCAGGCTCTTGCATATAAATAGCGACCATCCTTGAAGCATTCTCATCTTACCCTCTCTGTTCCCCAGCTCCAAAATTATCTTCTTCTTCTTCCCCTTAAAAATATCAGAGGTGAAGTACGAGTTCTTCGGGTTGCCGGTGAAGAAGAAGATGAATCTATTCTCGGAGGATCGGTCGACCAGTTTAAACGTCATCAAGGAGAAGGTTCACAATTGGTGGGATTACGCCAGGCTCCATTGTTACGCTCTCCCTCTATGGCGTTCTAACCCTCTTCCAAGTATGCTCTCCTTCCTTCTTTCCTTGCTTCCTTCCAGATCTTCTACTCTGTTTCCTCCATTTTTTAATTTACTCCTATGTATTTGCCACATTGTTGTTGTTGTTGTTGTTTTTTTTTTTTTTTTTGGTATAAAACGACGCATTCAGCATAATCTTATTCTTATTCCTGTATCAAAATGCACTTTTGGGTGTGTACATAAATTTTACAAACACTTCTAATTAGCTTAATGGTTGTGCAGCTCAACTTCTACTTGGCATGCTCTGTTTGCGTTTCAAACTCCAGTGATAGGGGCGATTGTACACATGCATTTCCCCAGTTCATCGCCGTTGATGGACACCCTGCAAGCATTTGGATATTTTTATGTCTTTACTTATCTATTGCTTTGCATTTGGATACCATATGAATATACCCTGCTATGCTAATATAGCTCTTATCTCAGGAAGTTTAGCCAATGCCGCAATAATATCAGTGTTGGTCCCTCACTCTCTCCAACCACTTGTCTTCATTGCCTGATTAATGTTGTTGATCACATACTTTAACCGCAAAAAAATAGCAAAACTGGGTGAAAATATGGCTTCAAAATTCTGTGAGCTGTGGACGAGATTTAAAAGCAAAGCTTCATATTTGCATGACCAATGGAGGAGAACCAAAACGACCAATGTCCCAGCAACAAGCAGGCCACCAGTTTAGATGTTCGTAAATTCTTTCAACTTCATTACCATAGCGTAGAATTTATATCACCCAGTTTCAAGACACTGAGTTGTGTTTATAATTTTCTGCATATTTTTTATGTGAGACGATGATATTGTGTAATAATGTGATGTTTTATTTGAAAGAAAAATAAAGCTTCCATACTAAGAGCCTCTCAAGTCTCCCTCTCCTCATCAAAACATTCAGATTTCTCATAAATTGTTAGTCTTTTTGGGACCTGGTTTTGAATCAGGTCTTGTAATTGCTGCTGCTGCTAAATTCTCACTATAAAGTTATCAATCTGGACTAACAATCTTCCCAAAACACTGTATGTTTAGTAGTGTGTTCAAGAAAGCAAAATGGAAGAAGAGTGTGGTGAAATAAGATAGTGAACAGACTTCTCTGTTCTGAGAGTGAATATAATTAGATAGCTCAGAGATCTTTCAGGTGTGAAGATTGTAACATCTTCAAGGAAGTCTTCTTCGAAAAAGATAAGAAAGATAGATGTGCTTGAGAATTTCAGTTGGTTCAAGAACACCAAAACTCCTTCAGGATTTGCTGGAGATGCTTTCATTTAGAGCTGAGAATCAGAATTGGTCTACCTCTACGGGCCAGCGCCTAACAAAGCCCAAGGTAAGAAAAATGTCTGTTTTTCAAAGCTCAACCTGAAAACATCAAGACCCGGAAGTTACTATTTCAAATTTTAACTATTTTCTCTATATTTGTTTCAAAAGAATAGAATTAGTAAATTACAACACAAATCATCCAACAAATAAGCACAATCACTAATTCATAATCAAAAGCAAATTATATTCATAAATAATTCACATATCTTAAATATAAGAAGCATAGTACTAAGTGACATTTGTACGATGATTATTATTGTCGTCATCTTTGCCACTATCATCAATTTCAATTTAATGACATTTGATTGTTCTTCATTTTGAATAGTAGTTTTTGGTTTAAGAGTAAGAATATCATGAATTCCTTCTTCCGCATCATAAACACATCTACAATCTTTATCTACAACAAATAATAATAAACCAAATCATAAAATTAGAATATAGTTATTATATATCTGTACTTAAATAGATAAATAACTCTATAACAAATACAAAATACATATAAATTAAATTACCATAGTATGTGAATTCATACATCCAATTGTGAGTACAAATAAGAGCTTGAATATTAGATAAAAGACTGAAACTTTTATATTTTTTAGAACATGTGGAAAAAAAAAAACTTCACTTGACCCCAACTTCAACTTCAGTCTTCAACTTTTTTAAGGGAAAAAAAATTGAAGGGCCTAAGGGGCTAGCTTGTAGCCCTCCAAGGCCGGCCCGTGTAAGCCCTTAGCCCTCCAGGGCCTAACTTCACTTCTCACCTCCAATTTTTAAGCCCAACCCTTTAGACCAGCTTGACGAACCCGACCCATTTTCCTGGCTTTACTTTCATCAGAGCAAGAAGGGTTTGGTTTTAATGGACCAGAGGCATTTTTTCTCTTTCTCCTTCCACGTCTCTTCCTTTTCCACCACATAATATCTGGCGTTGCTTTCATTATATATCTTTGTAACTAGATTGTGATTGTGTGTATTCTTTAATGTAAATAAATTTGTTGAATGAATTAAAAATGAGGGTTATATTATTTTGGCCCAACTAAAAATACATTTTCTTCCTTCAATATTTTAGTCATTCTCTTTTACTTCCTCTCTCTATAAATAAAAGTACATTTGTGGCGAAAAAAAGGATTAATACTATTGTCAGTTATTACAGTTTAATCTAATTTTAGTTTTAATCTTTGTAGTTTTAGTGTGTGTTTGGATTGACAAGACCAAAGTGAATTTTTTCCAATACAAATTAAGAAAACTCAAGATTGGTAGAAGGGAGGATTGTATTGGGATTAACGGTGACATAAGTGATTTTTTTTTTTCAATATGATTTTTGCAAACATAAGATGGGGTAAAAGTTAGATGGTGTAATATTATTTATGTTTGTATTGGCTTTTCAAAAAGTTATTTTGATAAATTGAAACTTGTTTGAATAATTAATATAAAAGTAAGTTTAGATGTAAAATAATTGAAAATAATATGAATTTAATAAAAATAGTTAATGTATTATTAGAAAAGACCTTGAAAATACTAAATTACTTAAATTTTAGTAAAAATTGGAGAGAAAACCCTTTTTAAAAATTTAATTGGTGAGAATAACCTCATTCATAGTACTATCATTCTTTGTGTATATATATATATATACTCATCAATTTATTCACACTAATTAACTTTTTTTGATACATGAAAAGATAAAATAACCAAAAGAAACTAAAAGCAATTAAAGTCTCAGACCTCTCCTAGCATGTTATACTCCCATCAAATCAGCAACAAGGAAGTGGTAAAGACCAGTAGGGGGATCGAGAAATGTCTTTCATCCGAGACTCCACATGTAGCAAAGCAAAATTTGTTAGTTCTCATGTTTTTTATTATAATAATTATAATGTAATTAAATCTTAATTTTAGATGAAAATTTGAAGTCTCAATTTACCTCAAGGTGACTTAATTATACCTCGAGTTATCTTGCTTGAATATTTGAAAATTCGTTTTCACGCCTTAAAATGCCTTAAATCAATTGATAAGTGCCTCAAGGTATATCTTCTATGTTTTGAAGTTTTATTTAATGGCAAAGTTGTAATTATGTTGAAAATCTATTTTTAATGGCAAAATTGTAATTAAGTTGAAATCTACCTTTTGCCTCTAGTCAATGATGACTTGTCTCAAGGCATCTCTTTCACTCCAGCGCATATGACATTCAAAATAGTTTTTAATGGAAAAATCGTAATTTTGCTGAAAATTCACTTTCAATGGCAAAACCGTAATTATGCTGAAAATTTACATTTTGCCTCTAGTCATTAAGTGTGTTACCTCAAGTCATTTCCGATCACTCCATCCATATGTTTCGAAATCCATCTCTCAATGGCAAAATCGTAATTACTTTGAAATTCACTTTTGATGACAAAATTGTAATTACGCTGAACTTCTTCTTACTCCTCTAGTCACTACATAATTGCCTCTAGGAAATATAACTCTAGGCATTCTCATGACTCTAGGCAAACAATTCTTTTATTCAATATTTCTATGATCTTGTTTTTGCCTCCAGTCAAGTAACCCATGCCTCTAAGCAATATGACTCAAGGCATAAATATATGACTCTAGGCATCTCTTCTTTCATCTTCTCCAATTGCCTCAAGTCATTTATTTATTGCCTCCAGTCAAGTCGATGCTTCACCATTTCCAGTCATATCAAAGACCATGCCTCTAGTCACTTAATATCTACCTCTAGTCATATTAACTCTAGGCATCTATTAATTGATTCTAGGCAAATTATCAAGTTCCTTGTTTTCACACTAATATTGTATTTGCCTCTAGTCAGAAAGATATTGCCTCTAGTCATGATAACTCAAGGCATCATATTTTTAACTCAAGGCAAAATCTTCAAATGTTTTATTTTTACCTCTAGTCAATTGATATGCCTCTAGTCATGCTCCTCAAGTCATATCTTTCTAATTTTCAAATCACCGTCTATGTAAATTGAAAATCAATACTTGTGATTTCATAACTTTATATGCTGACTCATTACTATTCCTAAATGATTTTAACATCTTTGCTAATGAGTTTCAGATAGTTATATCTTGAATTAAACAACAAACAGCAATAAAGCAATTTGTGTCAAAGAGCATTTAATGCTATTTCCTAAACAAGCCGTATTCCCAGAAACCATTCCTCTGATCATTCTAAAGTATTTATCGACATTCCAATCAAGCAATAAATGCTATCTCACAACGAGCAAAACAGAAGGAACGAAAGAATGTCGTGACAGCACAATTACAGCTGAGCAATGGCAACTGTGATTATCAAAGCTGTAACATTCTGATTTTTGGGTCTAAAGACTAGAAAATTAGCCTATTTTTGGAAGACTACTAGGCCCTATTTTTGAAAATGAAAATTTTGAATCAATATTTTGGGACATGAGTAGTGTTTACTATTTACAAATACATATTTACTATTTGAATAATAATATTATATTATAATAATATAATAATATATATTATATTATATTAATAATAAATAAAAAAAAAGGCGTGGGCAGCATGTTTCGTGCTGCCCACGATGTGAAATGGGGAGGGATAATTAATACCCCCTCCCCCATATATAAATATAGGTGTGTGTGTGTTTAGTGTGTGGGTGCGTCAGGCAGTGAGAGTGTGAGCGTGGGAGCGTGATAAAGAGAGAAAGAGTGGAGGTGAGGAGAATGATGATATTTGAGGTTAAATTACTTGGAGATAGTAAATTGAGAGTATTGAAGTATTGGTAAAATAAGCTTGGAATTGAGGTAACCTTGGTTATTCTTTTATATACTTGTTAAATGTATATATATTAACTGTTTTGGGATTTGTTGTGCCTATGGAAGGCTTGATTTGAAATATAATAATGTTGTTTTGATGAGATTGGATATTCTTGGATCCCTTGGTATCACTTTTCTTTTAACCGGGTTCAGTTTGACACCTCCTTAATTGTGATTACAAGGAGGGGAGCCATGTTGAAGTTATGAGTAATGGATATGTTTTGTTGGAGGATGTGTTATATGTTAGATGGCTCCTGTCAACGGTTATAAGAGGTGATCAGGGTGATAAGGATGATTCATGCATTAGTATGTTTGGCAGATTGCAAATGTGAAATCTCTTGTGAAATATTGGAAAGTAAATTATAATGTTATGGAACCCTTTTTGGGAGGGAGTTTTGGTAACTGAGTCGAGAACTATTTTGTGAAAGGTTTTTATATAAAGGCATATATTTTAATTATTGTGAATTTATAAATATGTTCTCGTTCTTGGTTAGCATGTATATTTCTGAATAACCAATGGTTACGGGGATCTTTGGATCTTACAGTTATTATGTTTATTTTTTTTTTCAGGTGAATAATTTAGTAGGGAAATCAGGGAAGACACATATGAAAAGCTCATGCTATGTTATTTTTATTTGCTATGACTATAAGACTTCCGCATTTTATAAACTCTGATATGTTATTTTTGGAATCATTTTGGCCAAGTTTTGGGTTGGAAATTGAGGTGTTACAAAAGATTCATCTATCTAATGGCTATATTCAAGAATCACAATGGAATCATTCAAGATTCACCAACGGTCATTAATTACAACGACTATAAATACCAGAAGCATTGAATTCGCCAACTACCGAAACGCTGTGCAATCAATTCGAGTTTATTACTATTCGTTGTTTCAACTATTTCATTACCTTGTGCTTCGGTGTTCAACATTCTATCTACTCAGTGAGGAGTACTTAAACATTTATCTCATTATCAGTTGTATCTTAAGGTTGTGGAACCTTAAAAGAAGGTGTATCAATTACAACTTGTAAGGGGAGTGGAGTCTGAGAGTGAGAGGACCATCCATCATTTACAGAGTGTAATTGTTCTTGAAGATAGTGGAATCCCAGGTGTTCTGGGGACTGGATGTAGGTCATTGATTTGGACCAAACCAGTATAAATTCTCTTGTGATACTTTACTTTTCTATTTCATTCCTCTATCTCTGCTTTACTTGCCATCATGAGTTCTTTGCAAAAAGAATTTGAGGATCACCTATTTACCCCCCTCTAGGTGATATTCCATCTTCATTTGGTATCAGAGACAGGTTTCTCAGTTGGGCTTAACATCCCGAGAAAGATCATGGAAGGAATATTGACTAACGGTGCTTCAATTAATCGACCCTTAGGATTCAACGGAGAACATTATTCTTTTTGGAAAGCAAAATTCAGAGTATTCATTATGGCTACCGAATATGGTCTCTGGCAAGTATTCGAAACTGGGGATTATGTACCTGTAAAGATTGAAGAAGGAATCTTTGTTCTGAAGCAGAAGCTGAATTCGATGAGAATGATAAGAAGAATATTACTCTTAACAGTAAGGCTATTCTAATGCTTCAAAGTGCTCTTAGTCAAAAGGAATACTTTCGAATATGTAATTTGTCTAGGAACGACAATGAGGTGTATTTAAGAGCATCAAGAATCAACAAATGTTTGAGAGCATCAATTTTCTTTTTTCTTTTTTGGTTATAAAAACTTTAAATAAGGGGTTGGGCTCATCCATAAATCTAAGGATAGGTCAATATGCTAGTTATAAGCTAACATGGGGTCATTTATTGAGGCTTGTAAAAGCACGGGTGTTGGTTTTCATGATGGCCGTAGATTCTAAAAATTTAATTTGACCGACTTTTCCTATCTCATGAATATAATATTAAGAATCATAGTTACATAAAAGTTTTTATATCCATTTTATTAATATTTTTTTTAATGTGTCTTATTGTTTTTATATAGAATTTATAGTTAAATGATAATAATTCAAAAACAAGACACGTGATCAAATATAAGTGGAGAATTTAACGAAATGGATATAAGAAATTTAACACAATTATTTTCCTAATATTAATTTGCTGAAAAGAAAAATTATTTATAAGTCCAGCAAAATTAAATACCAAATGTATTAAAAAAAATTTGATATACTTTTTCCAAAATATTTAACTTATAAATGATGCAACTTAACTGTTAATTAACTAGGTAAATTTAATCTGTAACTATGACATTATTCTTCAAAAACCTATTTATTTTATATATTGGACAGATGAGGAACTTCTCTTACTGAGAGAATGGACGGCTACCCCACCACCTCACCCACCAGGTTTTGAAAATTAAATTCTCACCACACATTTAAATTATCTCCATGGGAGCTAATTCGCTAGTTAACTAATAAATTACTTTGACATCTAAACATAATTTAGATTGGCCAATCCCAACTTTGTCCAATTTTAAATTCGATCGTATTAAAGTACACATTTATAAATAACAACAAAGTTTTATCTCACTAAGTAAGCTTAGTTACTTGGATCGTACGACACCATTTTATTCTATCAACAATCAAATCAAATCTTTCGTTAACTAAAAATTATCATTCAATAGTACTCAAACACTAATAGTCTCCTCTAAGTAGGCTACTGTACTCCCCCCTAGTGGCCCATTGTTGCTTAATGTTAATCCGTTTTTCAGAAGTTTCCCGCCCCCATTGAACATAAACAACCTCTCTCTTTCTCTATCCTTCCCCCAAATCTAATCCCTTCCCAAACACATAAAACCATTATCTTCGCTCCTCCTCACATCTCCAAAACATCCTTTCCACCTTCCCACAAAAATCATGTTACCCAACCTAGCTAAAAGGGGAGTTAATTTAGTCATCCAAATTATATATCAAATTAAAATTCGCCCTGCCCAATGTTAGGGCCTTAGAATTGATAGTTAGACATACGAATACATACTAAACATAGAATTCTTATCTACCATACTTAAGCTTGTTTGGTATAGTATTAGAGGAAAAAAGCCCAACGAAAAGTGATTTAAGCCCAATTGAGAAAAATAGACCATTTGAGAAAGCGGTTGTCTTAGACAAGATATACAAGAAAAGAGCATCATGGTGGGAAGGTTCTGAAACAGAGATACTTGGAGGAAGAGGCGAGGTCGGCTGGCTTGTTCTCGACACAAAAGATTCGCCTTTGTCACTAACGTCTTGGCATCCCATAATAATCCCCATGCCAGAACAAGAGGCGAGATTCCCATACGAATATTCAAGTTTGCAAACTCTGTTTTTTAATATATTATTTATGTGGGTGTGACAGAGTAGACGGAGTCCGAGAGAGTTTACTTAATATCTAAAGACAGAAGCAGAGAGTTACAACGGGTTTAATTTGGTGATGGCAGATATAGAGTCAAAATCTATGGTTTACACGAGCGACAGGGGAAAAAAAGCACAAGGTGGTAGGTTCTTAACATAGAAGGAGAGGCAGGGCCTTCATGTTTGTTTTCGCTTATGATCGGTTCACTCAACAAACAACCAAACAAGCCTACCGGGAGAGGCACAGCGTTATTCTAAGTTTTGATCATATTCCTGACATGAATGGCTCACAATGATTCCAAAACGAACTTCATTTCCATTTTTCACTGGTGCTTCGTTTCATAGTAACATAATTTCAAAACGTGGATGAAATTTTCCCCTATTGCAGCATCAAATTAAACCAAGCCGTTTTCCCCGGACTCAGATTCCATGGAACTATTAATCTCTTCTCTCCAACCAGTCTACCTTTTACAAATTGAAATTGTTGCTCACTTGGTTCTGCTCATTCTTCCACAGATATCATCATCAGTTTTAGTCTTTGGATTTAACGGTCTATGCACAATTACTAATGAGTCAAAATAAATTATAAAAGCTTTTGGTTTCGGTTTGTTGAGTGAACGCAAGAGATTTCAGTGTTACGTGGGGAGAAAATAAATCAGTTTCATCAGCGAATATCATACCAGGTAACTTTTCGTATAACTATATGTTTATTTCATTTCCAATTCATGAAAGAAGCATATTGGAAATTAACAAATGTCAAAAACAAATAAAAGTAATTAAAACAACATCACACTGTCTTTCAACCTCTCCTTATTTAACTAATTAATACATCCAAGTAAGTTGTAAGACCTGATCAACATCTAAACTGGTGGCTGGTTATTTGCTGCGACATTGCCCCTTTCAGTTCTCCTCCATCGCTCATATAAATTTGAAGCTCTGCTTTTAGTTATCCCCCACAGCTCATATAAATATGAAGTCATGTTTTCACCTATGTTTTCTATTTTTTTGTGGTTAAAGTATATGAATAACAACAATACACAGACAATGAAGACAAGTGGTTGGCGAGGGCGAGGAAGCAATAGTGATATGAATGCACTATAAGCCAAACTTCCTGAGACAATAGCTACCTTAACACAACGATTTAATGAAGTATGATCCATTGGGATGTGATATTGACATTTCTCATGATATCCAAATGCAAAGCCATAGAAAAGCAAGCATGTAATACCAATCCAAGTGCTTACAGGGTGTTCATCTAAAGGTGATGAATTCGGGAAGTGCATTTGAACGATGGCTGTTGTCACGGTAATCAGAAACACAAACACAGGGTCCCAAGGGTTTAAGCTGCACAACCATCAAACTAATTAGAAGTCTCATAATTTAAACACCAAATAAAGAATATTTGTAACATGTATTTGAGTACATATGTTAAGGACATGAAAGTAATAAGGCTTGATGGCCTATACTAAATCTATTTTAATATTAATAACATTAATATGAGATGGTTATTTTTATATCTAATCTATTAAGTATCAATGGATGTTGATTTCTTTTTATGTATTGATAAACATAATTTTAATCTCTAACGTACAATTTTAATGTTTGCACACATATAATTAAAAACGTTGTAATTATAATATATTCCAACTGAAATTCTACATACCCGTGGTGATAGACGGTGGATTTTTTTTTTTTTTTTTTTAATGGACGGTGGTTTTGTACATGGCCAAGGGTAGTTTTCACTAGTGGAGAAAAATGATTTTTTTTTCCCCCTTTTTTGTTGAATGTTCCCAATGCGGAGAGAATGGTTTTATAGGAAGGACATTTTATTATTTTTAAATAAAAACATTCTTATACATTCCTCTCACATTTTATAAGCCCATTTCCATCTTATTTCCATTTCTAACTCCAATTTCAGTATAAATTTCATCAAAAACACTTTCAAGATATCAACTGGGGCATAAGAAAAAAATTTTGCAAGGGCATTTAAGTAAATCAATATTACACTGAAATTCTATTTTCTTGTCCTTAAGGTGGTGGATCAAAACATTTAAAAATAAACTTGTCATGAAAAAAAATGAGGACTAAAATTTTTAAATCTGCTCATCTAGATTAGATTTGATGGTTCATATCAATTTTGATTTTTACCAACATTCATATAGTATAATCATGACTTAAATGAGTGTAAAAACTAAAATAATACTACAAATCATGAAGATAAATGGCTAAGTTCTTCTCAGATTTGAATTTGAGTTATCACTCTTATGATTCAAGCTAATATATACTTATAATTAACATTTCTGAATTGAGGGATAGGGCTAGATTATTCATTAAATCTATTAAAATAGAAATCATACATATCTTGTGACATGATAATTAAAATTAAACCCTTGCATCAAATGATAGAGTATAAATGCAGAAACATACATGTTATTATGAGAATTAAATGATGGATCAATTAATATACTACATAGTAGTATGTGTATGTAAAATAAATTAAAATGATGCCTTTAATGTATCTAACGTGCTTATGGTTTAAACTAATACTACCTCCTGTTTAGAATATAGATTTTTTTAAAAAGAATTTTGTGGCCTACAATATGAGAACTTGACAAAAGGCCAACTAAGCTTATATATATGAGGAAACAAATTTGTTGGCCCTCAAACAAAAGCCCCACATGCACTTTGGAAGAAAGCTGACGAGATACATAGCTTAAATTGAAGCAAAAAGCTTCCTTGTATATTCTTTCAGGGGCGGTGGTGTTATATATATATGAACTGGATCCATACTCATTTGAAGATCAAGACTAAGTGAGATACAATACAGAATTTGCTTTTCGTTCATTTAACAGCTTCGAAAGGGGAATTTGGATAATGAAATATACGAAAAAGAAATTAGCAATATATAAACAGTTAAAAGAAACCTGGAATACTTACTTGGTGAGTGAAATTGGCATCTTGAGTTTGATTGTGAGGGCCGCACTGCTTGTTCCTTCGGGCACTGAGAATGGAGAAGAAGATGGTGCTTTTTGGTTAAAACATGCATACTCAAGGCAAGGTTTTATAATTGGGAAGAATGGAGGATGAATCAAAACGCTCCACGTGTGCAGTGACAGCTACTAATGGTAAGGAGCAAAACTTTTTGTAAGGAACAAGACCGGAAGGCGCCTCCTGTACTCGCTGATAAGTTATGCCATTGACAAAATTGCTGATAAGTTATACCATTGACAAAATTGCTGACAAGTTATACCATTGACCATTGTCTTTTGTCTTGCAAACTTTTGCAACGGAGGGGGAGGGGAGTTCGAGATTGTAGATGGAGATGACTCAGATAGGGAATACTAAACTTTTCTCATCCAGCGGTCAAGATTAAAATGCCCTTTTATAGTTAAAAAGGAAGATTGAAGGTAATCAAATCCTAATATTTTGGTTTTAATTATTTTAACTAAATTCAATTGAGAATTTTCCTTACTTTTTAATTTGTTTATTTGATTGTTGGATTAAGAGATAATTTTGTTCCAGAAGTTTTTCATAAATGGGCAATTTTATTATTATTATAAATTCACTTGTAGATGAAAATTTTGATTTTAATTATATAAGTATACATGAAGGTTAATAATTATTGTTCCCCAATTTTATCCTTATTTATGAAAGTATTCATTACTTTCACACACAAAATTTATATTGTTTTTAATAAATAATTTTTAGCATTTCTTAATAATGTTTTTATGCAATTACTCATTATTAAGTTTTTCCCTCCATAAAATAGTCTAAGTAAAATATCAATCTCACAGTTTTATTATTCGCAAGCAAAAAAGCATAAGCTTCGGTTTGTATTCTGCCCAATTAATAGATCTTCGTTTAATAGAAAAATTCATCTAAAAAAGCCAAAAATAAAATGAATGAAATCCTACACATCAAAAATTCATTTTAAATTCATGATGGTAAAAAGAATAATTGTGAATTCATAAAAAAATTCATTTTAAAAAATTATATAAACCAGCATAGAAAACATAACAGATCATTAAGTTGATTTTGAGGAATTTATTTTTTAACAAAGGTATTTTAGGAAACATAAATCATATTTATTATAATTAGCTAACTTAACTACATTTCTTACAAATTTTAAGGAAACAAATTTAACCATTATAATTATTTTTTGGTACTAAAGTTCTATCAAACTTTTGGAGCGTATATATTATATCGTTTTCAAACATTTCTAAGTTTAAATAATCTTATTAATAAATTTCCCAAAAACTCTATTAATTAGTTGATTGGTTAATTAATTTAATAAATCGTTTAACATAATTTTTTAAGAAATAATTATAATTTTCATGAAAACTCATCCTAAAAATTTTGAAATTTTGGGAAATTAAATGTAATTTTATCAGTTGGGAAATTAATGGACATGTTATCAAGCAAAGTTGCATTTTTGAGCAAGTGGATAAAGAATTGTCGCGATTTATGTGATAAAAATTCTTAACTTTATTTAGAGTCCTCATGTGATGACAAAAAGATAAAACAATGTTTTAGTTGGAATCTATTCAAATTGAAATTATACATAGGGTTTAAACTTCTCATATTACATGAGAAGAAGAAGATTCCTACTCACACATGAAATGGTGGGACCCCCCCACACACACATATAATGCTCATTATATATATATATATATATGTGGGTCCCACCATTTCATATATGTGTGTAATGAGAATACACTTCTCTTAAAACATGAAAAGTATTTTTCCCTTATACATATCTTTTAACATCATATTAACTAAAATTAAATCCTCACAAATGATATAATATAAATGCATAAACAAACAAGTCATAATGAGTATTAAATTATGGATGAATTAACATACTAGACAGTATTTGTAATTAATTAAAATGATGCTTTTGATTCTTCTAATATGCTTATTGCCTGAATTAATAATATTAATGTAATATTTTGACAAAACGGGAGGATAACAGAGGAGATTGAAACAAACAAAAAGCTTCAAGCTTCCCTTTATCCCTTTATATTCTTGCAGGGGCAGTGGTGCTCTTTTTTTTTTTTTTTTTTTTATACACATAGGGGAGGGGGCAGGGTTGGAACCCTAGGCATGGGGGAGGGGAGCCAAACTCTCATACCACTGCGCTACTAAGGCGCTGACAGGGGCAGTGGTGCTTTATAATTACATGATATGTAAATATGATATGTAGACACACTCATTTGACGACCAATACTATGAAACACACAATCTAGAATTTTCTCTAATTTGCATGCATTTGACAGCTCCGAAGGGAAAATTAGATAATATTTATGAAAATGAAATGAATAATATACATATATAAAGACGGAGTTGAAATGGAATGGAAAAGGAACTTGGAATACTTATTAGTCCTTCACCGATTTCTCCAAATTTTTTTTAAAAAAAAAACCTGAATCAACGAAAATTAATTGAATAGTAAGATGATGAGTATAAAAGGTATCACACATAAATGGGTCTTATTTTATATTTGATTTGATTATAATATTAATCAATTGAGAGCAGTTTAACTATATCAAAGATATACCCACATATACTCATTTAACGTATGCATTGTTTTTTTAAATAAAATTTGAAGTTTTATCTTAATTTTAAAAAAATAGGAAATCTAATTGACTTTTATTTTATTTCTGGTAAAGTGACTAGGATATATTAACAGAGAAACAGTTTAAATGTTCATAGCAGAAATTAACATTGAACAAGTTAAAAAAGAAGCAGGCTCACATTGTTGAAAATTAAAATGCCTAATCAAATATTACTAAAATTTAAAAACAACTGCGCAGGGTCCTTAAGTATGTTGTTGGTTGCATCCTGAAATTCCTTTACACACAGTTTGAGATGGGGTCTGCCACTAATATAAAAAGAGGCTTTTAAACCGGACGAAAAATGCCTATCGGATTTGGAGTAAAATTTTTTACTTTTAATATCAGAGACACCATACTTAAAAAATTATTTATAGACCGAATTTTTATAATATGAGGCAAGACTTTTTAAATAGGCCCACCACCAAGAATAACGTTGTGTTGGTAGTATTATGTTTAAGGTGAATAGTAATATTAATTTGATGTTTTACCCTACTCATCTTATTTGACATATTAACTATTTAAATTGCATGTTTTGGGGGGAAAAAAACACAGGTATAATTGATAGAGGTAGAAATTTACTATTTCTTTTTTCAAACATATATACCAAATAAAGGACAAATTAAAAAAAAAAAAAGAATATGCTTGTTACGGACCGGCCCAATAGGCCCAAGTCCGGACCCCGGCCCAATAGCGCTTATGAGGGAATCCGCGCTAGAATAGGAAGGGATCCGAGGTCCCACAAATATAGGATCTCATTAATAGAGATTCTCCTACGATCATGGTAACAGCCAATCAGCCCTTGACGGCTCAATCATAGATATCCCCCATTAATAGGGAGATACGCGCACCAAGCTCCTCTATAAATAGAAGGAAACCCTAAAACAGGTGCACACGTTCTATCTTATGCTCTTATTACTTTCTGCCACACAGAGCACACACCCCACTCCCCTGGCTACGTGCCTTCCAGTTTGCTACGAACTACGTGGACTTTGATTCCTTCGAGGGTACGTAGGCTCTAGGCTTGACAACCTAGTCAAGTCCAATCTCTGTGTTCTTCATACAGAACATTGGCGCCGACCGTGGGGACTGTAAACTTCAATCCCCGTGACTACTGATGGTGAGTACTAGAAGCCACAGCAGAAATTCCCAACCAGTGGGAGGAGACCCACAAGCCAGTCGCCCGCCGCCAGGCCAGCCGCCGGCACCACCACGGAGAGGAAACACCCCAGAAGGACATGTTACTGACACAGTGACTTCCTCCCCTGAGAGGGAACAGCCGCTCCATGAGGAGCAGCCGCAGCAGGAAGACCAGCGACCACAAGGAGCACTCGCGCCGTCTCCAACGCGTGATGTCCGGGTAGTTGATGCCGACGTCCGCATGATGCGAAGGACATAGGAATCGTTCCTGCGGCGCCTGGAGAACAAGGAAAAACACGATGACCTGCAGAGGCGGGCTGACTTTGAAGCTATCGGAAAGATGATCCAGGAAGCGCTCGAGAAGGACCGCCGTGAGAGAGGCCGCCGTAGGGGTCATGGTCGTACAAGGAGAGCCCCGGCAGGCGACAGCAGCTCCTCGAGCAACTCTGAGCCGAGGAACTCACGCCGCGACAACGGCGAACCGAGGCGGCGCCCGAGTGCAGACTGGGGTAGGTAACGGTCCCTGGGAGACAGAGAAAACCACGGTGTCGGTCCTAGCCGCACTGATCGGCATGCAAGGGAGTACCGAGATCGAGAAGAGCCCCGCGGGGAGGACAGAACTCCCCGGCCCCGCCACGGATCACCTCGGGAATATCGCATGACTTACCTATCGGAGACTGGAAGATCCCCGTTTTCGAGGGAGGCGGCAACCGCCCGCTTCCCAAAGCGCTTTGATTTAACCAGCCTGCCGAACTACGACGGGAGTCAGGACCCGCGCAACCACTTGGTCACCTTTGAAAAGCTCATGTGGGTCCAGCAGATCAGCGGCCCAGTTATTCAGCGCCTTTCTGCAGCTACTCTGGACGGACCGGCACACAGATGGCTGACTTCCCTCCCGGACAACTCTATCCAAGACTACGAGGACCTCGGACGCAAGTTCGAGCTGTATTTCGCTACCAGCAAGAAACAGTCGAAGACCACCTTCACACTGAGCAAGGTGAGGCAGAAGAAAGGCGAGACCCTGCAAAAGTACCTAGACCGGTTCCGCGATGTGGCCATGCATGTAAAGTCACTGCCTGAGGACGTCCATGTGCACTGCCTAGTCAACGGATTAGACCTATCATCCCGGCTGGCTCGCCATTTATGCAAAAACCCAGTGTACACCTTGACTGAATTCTACACCGAAGCCCAGAAGTACCTGGAGATGGAACAGATGGAGGCGGCCAATGCCGATGAACCCGAACGGACCAGGAAGAGTCCGCCCAGTGACGAGGAACGACCAAGAAAGGCGAAGACCGACCACAGACGACGGAGCCGAGACAGCCGAACCAAGGCTGACCGGGCCGACCAGAAGGCCAAGTATGACAGCTATACCCCGCTGAATGTTCCTCGGTCCCAAGTATGGAAAGAGGTAGCCCAGACCGAGATGAAACGGGTAGAGAGGCCGAGGCCTATCAGAGGACGTTCCAACACGGATCGATCCAAGTTCTGCAAGTTCCACGACTGCAACGGCCACACGACTGATGAATGCTATGACCTCCGCGACGCTATTGAGAAATTCGTGAGGGAAGGAAAGCTACGTCAGTACGTGATCAAGACCCAGGGAAGGGCGAGCGGGAAACGCAGTGACCGCGGCCGCTTCAAAAGTCCGCCCAAGGAGAACCGAAACCCAGGAAAGAAGCAGAAGACAGCCTCAGACGATGAATTTACCGACGTGGACTTCTAGTGCAACGTCGTGAGCGAAGGATTTGGAGGAGGAGGGGACACTATAAGCCAGCAGAAGAAATACCTCCATGAGGTGCTGATTGTCTGAGACCTCCCCAAATTTAAGGAAGATCCCAAGAAGCCCAGGCCACCCACTTTGACCTTCACCGACGAAGAGCTGAAGGACATCATACCCGGACACCTAGACGGACTGGTAATCACCGGAACTTTGGTCAATTGCCACGTTATAAGGATTTTTGTGGATGCAGAAAGTTCGGCCGACATAATAAGCTGGGACGCCTACAAGAGGATGCACCTCGACCCTGAAGACCTCAAGCCGTACAAGACCACATTGGTCGGTTTCAACGGCGAGCAGTCTTTCCCAAAAGGCTACGTCGACCTCAGATTGACCCTCGGCACTAAAGAAGCCTTCAAGTCGGAACGGGTAAGATTCGTGGTCGCCAACTTTCGGTCCCCCTACAATATCATCCTTGGCAGACCAACGATCCACAAGTGGGACATACTAGTATCCACCAAGCATCAGAAGATGAAGATGGTGAACGACAAGAACCAGATAGTCGTGGTGTCCGGAGATCAAAAAGAGTCTAGGCAGTGCTACTTTGAAGCTCTCCGGGTCAAGAAAGGAGGACCCTCGTCTCCACCTCGGCTCGGATCCAAGGAGCAAGTGGCCGAAGCCGACTCGGAAAAACGATCGCGGCAGCAGGTCAACATGGTGGAGCTTAACCTCCGAGAGCTAGATAACCCGAGGCCAGAGCCGAAGGGAGAGCTGGAAGAGATAGTGCTAGGCGAAGACCCGTCCAAGACCGCGAAAATAGGCCGACATATGGAGGACGGCCTAAAGGCTCTCATGATCCGCTTCTTAAGGAAAAACCAAGACGTCTTCGCATGGACCGCGGCCGAGGTTCCCGGCATCGACCCCCACTTCTGCTGCCACAAGCTCGGCATATGGCCGGGGTCAAGACCCGTGGCCCAGAAGAAGAGGAACATCGCAGATAACAGGCAAAAGGCCCTGGAGGGTCACATCGAAGAACTCCTAGAGGCTGGCTTCATTCGAGAGGTGCAGTACACCACCTGGCTATCCAACGTGGTCATGGTCCTTAAACCCAGTGGCAAGTGGAGAGTCTGCGTCGACTACACCAACCTTAACAAGGCCTGCCCAAAGGACTCATATCCGATGCCCAACATCGATAAGCTCGTGGACAACTCGGCCGAGTACCAGCTCCTCTCCTTCATGGATGCCTACTCCGGTTATAACCAGATCGCCATGCATCCAGATGACCAGGAAAAGACCGCCTTTATGACTGATAAGGCGAATTACTGCTACAATGTGATGCCCTTCGGACTGAAGAATGCCGGGGCCACCTACCAGAGGATGATGAACCGGGTTTTCGACGATCAGATCGGGCGCAACATTGAGGTCTACATAGACGACATGATCGTCAAGTCGAAGCTTCCAGAAGACCACATCCGGGACCTAGAGCAGACGTTCCGCCCTGGCCGCATCCCGCTCAGACCGGGCCTCAGCCAGCTCAGTCCTAACCGCCTCCAGCTCGGCTCTGGCCTCATCACGCTCCGCCCAGGCTGCAATGAGCTCGTCCTCGGAGGAACTGGCCCTCGCTCTGACTTCGGCCAGCTCCTTCTTCAGTTCTGTAGCAGCCGCAGCCAGGGGCCTCAACTCGGCCTCCACCTTCCTTAGCCTCATACACTTGGCGTCAGACCGAGCATATAGGTTCCTGACCATCCTCAAAGCCTAAAGATAGCCCACCGACTTGATGAGCTCCTTCTGGGCCATCTGCAGACGGTCCTCTGCATCCGGGGATAAAGGGCGGGCGCCCTCCAGGAAGTGCCGGGGCGGGAGGAAGGCCACGTCAACCTCTGGGACCACCCCGTTGTCCCACAAAAAGCTACGGGGGAAGACCGAGGAAGGCCCTGTCGGCAGAGGTGGAGGAGGAGGAACGTGCACCGGAGAAGACGATGGTGACGGTGAGCCAACAGGAGAAAACAGCCAATCAATCTCCTCATCATCTATGACAAGGTCCTTCCCCCTGGGACCTGGAGAAACGATGACAACCTCTCCCCGCTCAGAAGCTGGGGGCTCAATTGCCGGGAGGGGACCAGCAGCAATAGCAGCAACCTCCTGACTCCCCAAAGCCGGAATCTCTACCACAGGGGCCGACTTGGGAGCTATGGCAGAAGAAGGACCCTTGGCAACAGGGCCCTTCGTCTTCTTCGAAGCCGGCGCAGCAGAAGTGCCGACATCAGCAACGGCCGCCCGCTTCTTTTGGCGACTGGCCGGCGCAGCAGCCCTCGCCAAGCGAGCATACAACGGCAAAGCGTCCATAGTCCTAGCTACAAACAAAAACAAACAAGGTAGGTCAGAATCCACAAATCCAACAGACCAATACTAAAGCAAAAAACAGATGCGGCCGCTAAAAACCCTACAGGCAGGAGGCAGCGGCTCGACGGATATGTAGAAGCCAGCCGGCTGCAAACCATACTCGGCTACCAGGGCCTCAAGCCGTGGCAATGCAGAAACCGATTTCGGCAGTAGATTTTCGAGCGGAATCTGGTAAGAGATGGCCTTAGCCTTGTAATGACCTTCCCCCCAATACAACGGGAACTGACCGCCCTCCTCCAAGAACCACAGCCGCTCCCCCGGGACGGCCTCTACCTTGAAGAAAGCCCCCTTAAATCGTTTGAAGGAGTCAGCAAAGGGCGTCATCAACTGACGCTCCGGGTTTACCCGGAGGGACACCATGCCCGTCAACTTGTCACCCCCCTTCGACGGGCTAGGGGTAAAAGGTCCGAAGAAGTGGAAAAAGAGGTTAGTGGTACAGGGGATAGGGAACGGAAAATGGTCGCACAGCCGTTCGAAGGCAACTAGGTATCCCCAACCATTCGGATGAAGTTGGGTCGGGGCGAGGTGAAGATGCCGCAACGCCTCCATTTGGAAGGGGGAGAAAGGAAGAGAAACTTGGACCCGCGTCAAGTAGTCCCGGTAGAAGAAGAAGAAGTCCGGCTGACCCTCGGACCGAGCTGCACAAACAGGCTCCTCAGGCCCCGGACGCCTAAGCACACATCCAGGCGCGGCCGGGACCTCCAGCCGTGCTATGTCCGCCTCCGACATCAGCGACGTTGTAGCCAGCACGTCGTGCGATACCCAGCCGTATCGACGAATCAAGGCTTCGGGCGGACTGGAAGAGTTCGAACCACCGGCCTCCGAACGCTTTTTTGAAGATCCGGACTTGGGAGCCATAAATAAGCCTATATGAAAATAAACAAAGCCGGTATTAGCAAAGAAGCAGAAATACCTGGCACAGGCATAACAGCAGGTACAAAAGACGGCCGACTCGGACGAATGGGGATGCGAGAAGGAACAACCGGGGCAGACCAATGATGACACGAGCCAAGCATGGCAGAAGCCTCGGCATCGCTACCACCTCCCATCAATACGGAAGCCTCCGCCAGGCAATCCCAGCAGGGACTGGCATAACCCTCTGGGGCGGACGTTTGGCGAACGGCAGAAGGACCCTCGTAGAAACTCAGGGGCCGAGCCATCACCGCCAGGGCCCCGAAACTGGAAGAGGAACCAACCCAGGTCCCGCCAGCCGACTCGAGAGGAAGAGCCCGTGCAAGCGGCCTGAAAGGATGACGTGGAATGGGAACAGAAACCCTTCCCGAAGACGGACGAGCCCCAGCTCGCCCTGGACGCGCGGCGCCACCTCGGCGTAAAGGATCCAGAATCCCCGAAGCAGGAGGCTCACCCCCAAGAACCCAGTAGGTCATACGAGGAAGGCGCGCACGGAGGAGCATTTCCTCCTCCGGCGTCAGTAACGCCCGCGGTCGCGGAACGCTTCTGCCTCCCGCCATAATCAAAAGCCTACGGTACTAGAAACCGGTGTTTACGGGAAGTTTGGGAAGAATTTCGGGTACAGTGACACTAACAGAAACCCAGAAAAACCCAGAGTTCTTGAAGAACAAAAACTCAGACAGCGAGTCCCAGTATAAATGGTAAAATACGGAAAACTACCGAACAAATGCGCAAAGGAATAAGCGGAATACCTGTGTAAGTAAAATGAAAGAGACTGGAACGCTGGAAGACGACGAAAGTCTCAAACAAAGAGGAATCCCCACTCAAGCTCTAGAGAAATCAGAGAAACTTCTGGGCAAAAGAGTGAAGTAGCGGGAAAAAGTAGAAACGAGAAGAAAGAAGGCTATTTAAAAGCCAACACAGGGGCACGACAGTCTATTCCCCCACAAACGTGACGGGATTGGCACGATGTAAGCGCAATAAATGCGCATTAGCCTCGAAAAACGAGAAGGCGCGGCGGTTGCAGACTCCCCCCACTAAGGATCTGACAGCTGTAAGGCCGCAATAATGACTCACGTAGGGGAAACCCGAAGCGTCCGGAGAATCCCAAAAGGCAAAAGGGCAGAAGACCCGGGAAGGACAAAAAACCGCCCGGACGAGAACCGAACCCGGCGTCCTAGGCAGGACAAGAACAGGTTGAGCCAACCACAGTTCCGAAACGGAATGATGGTCGCGGCGTCCAAAAAGCCGACTCAGTCCGCACAGAGGACCTCGGCCATAATGGGACCGGGGCACTAAGCACCTCGGCTGTCTAGAAGCCTAAACGACCAAGCTGGGGGGCAACTGTTACGGACCGGCCCAATAGGCCCAAGTCCGGACCCCGGCCCAATAGCGCTTATGAGGGAATCCGCGCTAGAATAGGAAGGGATCCGAGATCCCACAAATATAGGATCTCATTAATAGAGATTCTCCTACGATCATGGTAACAGCCAATCAGCCCTTGACGGCTCAATCATAGATATCCCCCATTAATAGGGAGATACGCGCACCAAGCTCCTCTATAAATAGAAGGAAACCCTAAAACAGGTGCACACGTTCTATCTTATGCTCTTATTACTTTCTGCCACACAGAGCACACACCCCACTCCCCTGGCTACGTGCCTTCCAGTTTGCTACGAACTACGTGGACTTTGATCCCTTCGAGGGTATGTAGGCTCTAGGCTTGACAACCTAGTCAAGTCCAATCTCTGTGTTCTTCATACAGAACAATGCTATTCCAAACCAATGCAATATGGTATCCCATGTTAAAAGAATTTAGTATGTATGAAAAAGAATGGAGATTAAAGTAAAAAATGGATGCCGATTTAGTGAAATGAAATCACCAAAGGTGTTCTTGTTTGTTCAGATATCTTCATTAATTGTAACCATTGTTTGAAACATCTCCAGCATCTATATGCTTAAAACTCCCAACTTTTAAATGATTATCTGAATATTTATGCGATGCAACAAAAAACAGAGGTCCCAGCTCACACCCAAAAACAGAGGTTACAATCAAAGGCCTTGTAGTCTAGTGATATTGGTACTTCTCAACTAGTGAGAGGTTGTGGGTTCGATCCCGCTTGTTGTAATTTAGGCTATTAGTATCTGCCGCCTTGTAATTCAAAAAAAAAAAATAGAGGTTACAATTTTATTTTTCTTTAAATTTTTCTATGTATATATACATGATATCATGTGTAAATATTTGTATATATTTGTTCTACGTGTATATATACAAATATTTACACATGATATCATGTATATATTATATTATGTATATATACATTGATATCATACATGATATCATGTAAATATAAATATATACAATTATTATATCATTTATATATTATATTATCGCGTAGAACAAATATATACAAATATTTACACATGATATCATGTATATATTATATTATGTATATATACATTGATATCATACATGATATCATGTAAATATAAATATATACAATTATTATATCATTTATATATTATATTATGTATATATACATGATATAATAATTGCGAACACAACAAAATTAAATCTATAGGTTGCTAATTGGATATATACAAGGTACGGGGACGAAGAAATCATACATCTGGAACAAATATATCGCTGATATATATTTCCAAACAAATCTATAGCTGTGAACAAATATATATTTTCTTTGAGCAAAAAAAAAACAAATATATATTTCCGAACAATGGCTCGGTGATTGCGTGTGTGGGGGAGGGGGCCAACCGCCTTTTTTTTTTTTTGGGCATAGAAGGCACTGTGAAGCCACCAGAAACATGGAGGGGTGACTTCATAAAAAAATAGCTTCAAACCTTACAACCTATCAAATAGTGAAGCTATCCTAAGGACTATTCTTTAGACAAGATTTTGATGTTGGGGTCGAGGTTATGCTACACACAATTGAGATAATAGTTAATGATGTAAATGAAGAATCTCTAATAATTAATTTTTCCTTCAATTTTTTCTTATCTTCTTCATCTTATTCATTTTAATCTCCTGTAGTTTTCATAACAAGATTATATTATGTATCTATGGCAATAAATTAATATTAAATCTAGGCCATTCAATTGAATATTAAATTAAGTCATTTGGTATCTCGCTTGAGCGGGGAAAAAAAAAGAGAGGGTACCTTGGCTAATTGTATATGGTCCTTTTCCAACCATTTCAACTAGGGGTGGGAATAGGCTAGGCCCCTATTAAGCGGCCTACAGCCTAGCCTATTTAGGGCCTGATTAGGCCTGGCCTGTTTGTTAAAAAGGCCAGGCCAAGGCCTATTTAAAAGCCTAAATATGTAAATAGGCCAAGCCTATTTTGTTAAGGCCTAACCTATAGGCCTTCAGGCCTAGGCTGTTTAAATATTAAATAAATATAATTATATTTATATTATATAAATAAAATAATATTTATTATTTTGAGTTTCTTATATTATAATTTCAAGATATATTTATATAAGTTTTGATAGGCTTAAAGTATACAAAGCCTATTTATGACCTCCAAGCCTGTAATATGAGACCTTTTAAAAAGCCTACATTATAAGTAGGCCTTTAAAAAGGCTTCAAGCTTAATCAGGCCTGAGCCTAGAAAAAGGCTTGAATTTAGGCTCAGGCTTAGGCTTAGGCTTTTTACACCCATTGCAGGCTCAGGCCTATTTAGCCAAAGTCTGACCTGGCCTGACCTATTTCCATGCCTAATTTCAACCCAAATTAAAGAATTCTGGGATAAATTATTTTGCCCAAAAATTTTAGGAAAAAATCAATAAAATACCATTGAACTTTTTCCAAATTTAGTACTGTAATTTAATTTTTGAGGAACGTTCATGGAAAATATAAGATAAATTTAAAGGTACCATCAACTCATCATGGAAAGCGATTGTGGACGTCTGGGATAAGTTCATTGCGGGAATAGGAAGGAAGGTCAATGACGGTGCAGGAACCAGGTTCTGGACCGACCTCTGGCTTCTTCTTGATCGCCCTTTGATAGCCTTTGTTTACAATAGGTACTTGATAAATGACAGTGATATGGTGAAAGACCATGTTTCGGCTGATGGAAGATGGGACAAAAGTAGGTGGCATGGTATCCTGCCTCCCTCTATCATAGATATTCTCTAAAAAATGCGGCCACCTGTGAATAATTTTTCTGATTGTTTCACTTGGAGATGTGCTAAGGATGGCTGCTTTTCAGTCAAATCGGCTTACCGTTATTTGGCAAATCATGGCGAGACCACTGATAATAACTTTTGGACTCAAGTTTGGAAATGGCAAATCCCTGAAAAAGTCAAATTCTTCATGTGGCAGGTGGGTCATAAGAGACTTGTCACGAATTCCCTCAGAGCTAGAAGAGGGTTTGCTAGTGATAACCTTTGCCCATTCTCGTGCAATAGGGAGGAAAGTGTGCTTCATGTGATCAGGGACTGCCAAAGAGCCAAGAACCTATGGAGACAAATTTTGCAACCTAACTTTCTTTCCCAGTTTTTTGCAGGTAACTTACAGGGCTGGCTCAGGTGGAACATGAACCACAAACCTGGTAAAGGGAGATGGCGAAATTACTCGTGGACAAGAATCCTGAGCTTAGGATGTTGGATACTTTGGACCTCTAGATGCAAATTCCTGTTCCAAGGCGAAAGCATGGAAACCAGGGAGATGCTTCATTTGTGTCATTACCTTCTGATGGAAAATACAGTTAATGAAACTCTAACACATGAAATTTTCCAATTGAACAAGTTTGAAGAAAGAATGTGGACCCCTCCTCCTACGGACACGGTTCGTCTGGATGTTGACGGTTCAGTCTATCCTCAACACCATGCAGCATGTGGAGGAGTGATTAGGGATTCAAAGGGTCATTGGCTGATGGGATTTCACAGACACCTTGGCATCAGTTCTGTTACTGAAGCAGAGGTTCAAGCTATTAGGACTGGGCTAACCGTGGCCCACCAAATGGGTATTAAAAAAGTCATCCTCTACTCTGACTTTCTTGATGCTATCAACATCATTATGAGAGATTACTATGCTGATCACCCGTTTAGGGATGTCATTAAGGAGATTTGAGACTTTCTTCTCCTAGATTGGAGCGTCAAGATTCGTCATACGTCTAGAGAAAACATTACTTGCGCGGATTATATGGCTAAAATAGGCCAAGACGACACTGATGGCATTAATATAGCCCTGATTCCCACAATTCCCACAGGATGTCTCCCTATAGTCTTAAGGGACAAGCTGGCTTGTAATCACTAGTGTATTTGGTTCTTTTTGTATTAAGGGCTAGACTATTTAGTCTAGCTTCCTCCTGTAACTTTTCAAGCTTCGGCTTGCCTCTTTCAATCAAAAAAAAAAAAAAAAACCTTCTAACAGTAACACAATCCACAATTCGCTTTCCATATTATTTAGGGTATTTCAAAACCTTTTTGTGGGGTCCCCTCAAGGATTTGGTGTCTACTTTTCCATTCCCTACCTTTACTTTTCAAACCAATTGGAATCTCACAAGCGTGGTAGCTACCAGCTAGGGAGGGAAGGCAAAAAAGTCAGTGAAAAGAAGATACAAAACGAGATCCCAAGCTGAGTGGGAATGGAAAACTAGACAACAAATTCCTCGAGGGACCCCATAAAAAGGTTTTGAAATACCATTCCTAGGATGCAAATATTCAATAGCATTAGAAGACTCTAATCTTTAGCTGGAGTCTGATATATAATTTTTTAAATGGTAGGTTATGGGTGGCTCTGAATCTCTTTACTTTCCTTATCCATTTCCCTCCATTTTTTTTTTAATTCTCACTGTTAAAACAAATCTGAAGGGTTAAGATTTATTATCCTATAAAAATATTAATATAATGTTAAATAACAAAAAAAAATGTATATAAATACATTAAAATTTGATATAAATAGTTCATATCTTTATATTTGTATTAGAGTATTCTTTTTCTTATCTCAATCTTTTAAAGAAGTGGAGGGAAGTTGAGAGTTGAGCTATGATTGATTTTTGGAGGGTTTCTGGAATTCCTGACATCTCTTTTCTCAGATTCGTGGTGAACTTAATTAATCCCTGAGCCTATGGAACATAGAACTACTGTTGATGGCACTATATATCAGAAATGGTAAATCGGACTGAAAGCAAGTTAATGTACCAGATCATATTAAACAAGAAATAAATAATATAAAAATTCCAAGCCTTATGATCAAGGACAAAGTGAATTTTGTTGGGTAGCTAGCTCTAATGGCATTATACTGTTAATATTGGACATAAATGGTTCAAATCTAAGTGGGTTTAGATTTGAACCCCACTAAAGTGGAGGAAGTAACATGAATAGTCAAAAGCGAGGAAGAGAATGAGAATCAACTTGCAAATAATTAATATATATACTCACCCATACATATAATATATATACTCACCAAAAGGACCAATTTACCAGCAACAAGCAGGGCCACCAGTTTAAATGTTCATCTTCAAGCAACTTCATTATCATGGATCACCAAGTTTCAAGACCCTGAGTTGGGTTTATAATTTTCTGCATATTGTATATATGAGACTCCAGTGGCAGAGCTAGAATTTTTTATTTGTGTCCACACAATTAGTGGAAGAGGATTCGGGAGTGCTCCAAATTTTTTTAAGGGAATTTTTAAATGCATTATCGAGCTGTGTGTTAGGTTGTTTAAGTTTTAAACAGAAAAAATTGAAAATGGACCATCCCAAATGAGGACAAAATTATGCTAGGTTCTCAAAGTCGTCCTAACTTATTTGATTTCCATCATCCTAAAGCAAAACAAGATTATTCCTGAAAGTTGTGTGCTGTCAAAATATTATAATAAATTTCTGTCAATTCTTTTTATATATTAACTCTGTATTGTATTTCAAATACTTTAATTTATAATATGGTTTTTTTTTTTACCCCATCATTAAAATTCCCAGTTCCGTCATTGGATGGAAAGGCGAAGCCACGTATTGGAGAGAGGGGGCACGTGCCCCCCTGATTTATTATTATTTTTTTAAAAAAAAAATTAAGTACTCTATTCCCTGTGATTGCTAGCCTTCTCAATGACATGAAAATATAGCATGAAGTCTATCATACAAATTTTATCATATATTTAGTATTTAGAAGTATAGGGTGTAGTTAATAATGTTTTGTTAACTTCACTCCTATTTAATTACTATTGGAAAGAAAGAAATCGGAAAGAGCAGTGTGAAAATTGTATGATAGAGTATGAGTATGGACTGCTTCCCCACTTTGACTTCACTGGCTATATCCACTTTTCTTTCTTCTCTTTTGTCCAACTACTACTCCAACTAGTAGCGAAAAAAAAAAACTACTACTCCAACTTGAGTACTTACTTAGCCCAGCAAGGTTCAGATCGAATATCGCCTTTTCATAATATTTAAAGTGAAAAAGGTAACGCGGAATCAGGGGCCTGGACGTATTATAAATAGACGTAGGCTACGGACTCAAACCCGCCCACCTTCCTTGAAGCATCAAACTCATCCCCTGATCATCTCCTCAAAACAAAGTCCTCATTACTTTCGTCTTCTTCCCCTTGAAAATGGAACGCAACGTCCTCTCCTCCGGAATCCACCACCCCAGCATCCCGCGGAGTTATAGTCGCCCAGAATCGGAGCTTCCTCGTCCCTCTCAGGTCTCTGACAGTGAAATCGTTCCGGTCGTTCCGGTCATCGACTCGTCTTCCCATGGAAAACCTCTTAATGTTCAGCAAGTGGGTCAGACCTCCAAGTCCTATAGCTTCTTCCAGGTCCTCTAATTAGTTTCCTCTCACTTGATATCTCTCTGTTTGTGCTCTGTTCAACTAATGATAGTTGAACTTGAATGTGCAGGTTATGGATCATGGGGCGAATTCGGAGGCGATGAAGAAAATATCGGAGGTGGAAAATGAGTTCTTCTCGTTGCCGGTGGAGGAGATGACTAAGCCGTACTCGGAGGATCCGTCAAATACGGTGAGGTTGTCAACCAGTTTCAACGTCAACACGGAGAAGGTTCACAAGTGGAGGGACTACCTCAGGCTCCATAGGTACACTCTCGAGTCTCGACCCTTATATCCCTATTTGGACGGTCAGGAATTCGTCCGTTCAAGCCAGATCCCTAACGGTCCCTCCCTCTTTCAAGTTTGCTGTCCTTTAACAGCTTTTTAATTTTACTTATATTTAAAAAAATTAATAATGTAAATTATGGACCTCTGTTGGAAAATGGAAACTACAACACTTATAATTATAATAGGGCATGTGCTTTGCCCCTTCCTCGTCCTTCTTCACCCCTCTCTCCTCTCCGCCCTCTCCTTCCCTCTCTCGCTCATCTCTCTGCCGAACCCAAACTTCTTCCCCGCGGTCTTTCTAGAGGGAGAAACTCCACAGATTTACCGCGATGTAATCTGAATTTCCTTCTCTGACCTCAATACTTTTCCCCGGAGTTTGGAGGATTTTGTCTTTGTTTTGCTAATTAATTAAATTTGCTCTCTCTCTCTTTATTCCTTTTTCTTCGTCGATACGCTTGGAGAACATTTGTCTGTGTGGCAGGTTCTTGGAACTCACTGTTTCCCTTTTTGGGAAAATTAGAAGATTTGTGTCCTAATGTATTCTAGATTTGGGTTTTGTTTTGTGCCTGAGAAAATTCGTAATAGTGAGGATTCGGTCACTTTAGGTCCTTCTGTTTGTGGAAGAAATCATATTAACGAACGAATTTGAATGTATGATTAAGTAAGTGAATCGTTGAAGAAATCATAGTTTCTGTGATTTTCGCTCTAAAAGTTATAACTGTATGTGTACTTTTAAATAAAAAATATATATTTGATGTTCGGTTAGCTCGGTATATTTTTGCACCTTTATTTATTATAAAATATATATATATATATATATATATATATATATGTGTGTGTGTGTGTGTGTTTTTGTAATACCTCGGGCAATACGATTTTATTTATCTTTACATAAAGAAACAAATCAATTAACAAGTAATACAAGCTCTCGACATTTACAACAAATGTTTAGTTTGTTTTACGTCTTTATTATTTGTATGTATTTAATATGTACACCCTGATCCTATTTATAAATCTATTTTGACTAAATTTTACATACTAATAAGAGGTAGTTAACTCAATGATTATGAGGTAAATTTTTAATTTTGTTCTCATTTATGATTGGATATTTTTCAACTGTTTTTTCCCTTTCTATCTTCGTGAGTACAATGAATATAGGTAAAATTGTCAAAATCTCATTTATCACATGAAACTGGATTTATAAATGGACCAAAATTTTTTAGTTAAAAAGGACTTATAAATAGTACCATAACGGTACATTCAAATACTTATTTGAATAACTTTTTGTTGATTGTTGTCCTTACAAACACTTCTAATTAGTTTAATGGTTGTGCAGCTCAACTCCTAATTGGCATGCCCTCTTTGCGTTTCAAATTCCAGTGATAGGGATGATTGTACAAATGCATTTCTACAATTCATCCCCGTTGGATGAACACCTTGCAAGCATTTGGATATTTATTATGTGCGTACTTATTTATTGCTTTGCATTTGGATACCATACCGATATACTCTGCTATGCTAAAATAGCTCTTATCTCAGGAAGTTTAGCCTATGCCGCACTAATATCAGTGTTGGTCCCTCACTTTCTCAAACCATTTGTCTTCATTGTTTGGTTAATGTTGTTGATCACATACTTTATCCGCACAAAAATAGCAAAAATGGGTGAAAATATGGCTTCAACATTGTGTGAGCTGTGGACGAGAATTAAAGGCAAAGCTTCATATTTGCATGACCAATGGAAGACCAAAAGGACCAATGCCCCAGCAACAAGCAGGCCACCAGTTTAGATGTCCATCTTCTTACAACTGCATTACCATGGATCACCAAGTGTCAAGACCCTGAGTTGGGTTTATAATTTTCTGCATATTGTATATGTGTGACGATGATATTGTGTGATAATGAGTTTTTGTATCACACTTGTCATGAATAAATTGTATAATTGTGGATTAAGAAATAGCATACCAATGCGTAGAGATACAAATAAAAGGGATGTTATGAAACAGAATAAAGGACAACTTGAGAAGGGTGTGTACGTAGTTTATGGGTAACACAACACATTCTAATAAACCATTTTAATCCTAATTTTAAAAATAGGAAATCCAATTGACTTTTCCTTTTGTTTTGGTAAAGTGACTAGGATATATTAACGGAGAAACAGTTTAAATGTTCATAGCAGAAAATTGTAAGAATTCTTTCCTCATCTTGTGGTGATTTATGACAGATCTCCTCCAATATTCATGAGTTATAATTTTTTAAAAAATATATATTTTTTAATTTCTTATAAACATTTTTGGATGAATTATTTACATTAAATCAATGCCAATCCTAGGACTCATTGGTATAATTACATGTTTGTTTTGGACTTCTTTTACAATCTAACCCAAACGTCCTAAAGAAACGAAGCCTACATATGAAAAGGTGGTCCGAAAACATTGAGGCCTAAGCATATGGCCCATTTACTCCATTCGGAAACTCAAATGCTGGCTTGGTCCCTTTAATCAAAGATTGATTTCCATGTTCAAACCCAATTGAGAAGAAGTGATATAAAAACACAACGAAGAGGCCCATTACTCCCAATGAGAGTTGGCTCAGATGGTAAGGGATTCAAGACTAGGCCCTTGGGTCGTAGGTTCGATCCCCTCTGCTATCGCTGGGACTCCTTTAGTAGGCGATCTCGTAAGTCCCCAGTAAGTGCTTATAGAACCCGGGGCCGTGCCCTGGCCTTGGTGGGGGACTGGTGCCGAACTCCTCTAAAACTTTTCTTTTAGCAAAAAAAAAAAAGTGGCCCATTACTTAAGTTTATCGGCATGCAAAATCGGCCAACTTGGTTACATTTTTTATTCGATCTGATATGACAATTAACACAACTAAATCCACCCAATACAAACACTGAGACAGAGGACTGCAGTATATTCAAGAACTCTGAATAGTTAACTCTGGATCCTTTATAATAAATTTGATCATTGAAAAGCAAATATGGAGTGTGTATATGCATACATACTTGAACATTACATCTAATTCATTACTATTATGTTGCTAATATAATATCTACTTAACTAATTTATGTAAATTAAAAAGTTAATTATTTATAAAGAATGTGTGCTAATTTCCCTCAATTACCTACTTAAATAATTTGTATTGAAACTATGCAAACTCCCTTAATATGTATAATATGCAATTAACAAGAATAATTTAGAAAACAAATGATAAATATGAAGAACAAAATAGATTGAGACCTTATATTTAAGATCAGAATTGTCCCTTCAATTACCTTTTATATTAGAACTGGAGGAGATAGTTTTTATATGTATTGGGACTAATTTTTTTTTTTTTTCTGACTGGCATTATTTTTATACAACATAGATTAAACATGTTGACGAAAGAAATTAAGAAATGATGTAGTTTTAAGGCAACTAAAAGGTGGTGGGTTATATATTTATTTATTTAGATAACATTGATGTAGAACTAGTAAAACAAGCTAGTCTGCTGGTTGCAGGGCCCGCTGCTTATTATAAACCTAGTGGGTCGAATTGAAAAGACCCGTATCAACATGGGCCAAAACTTACACAGAATTGATGGGGACATTTATTAAAGCTCATAAAAGCACGGGCTAGTATGGTCAGTTTTCATGATGGTATCATACTTTGTAGATTCTGAAAATTTAATTTGACCATGAACATAGTGTTAAGAGTCATACTTAAGTTCTTCAATTATATATGACTATATGTCTTATTGTTTTCATATAGTTTTATAGTTAAATGATAATAATTCAAAAACAAGAATCACGTATAATTGGACAACTTAATAAAAGGAATATAAGGAAGTTATACATAACGGTGGTGATGGACGGCGGTTTTGTACATGGGCCAAGGGTAGTTTTCACTGGTGGAGAAAGATTGTTTTTTTTTTTTGGTTGAATGTTCCCAGGGTGGAGAGAATGGTTTACTAGGAAGTACATGAATCCCCGTCGTAGTTCCTTTCTGAAAGCGAAGTAGGAGGGGCCACATCAACGCCCCATCGACTCCTATTCTTAGCATCCTTGCCGCTCCTTTGATATTTTCCATGAAAATGTGTGTTCTGAAAGGAATTGCCCATGAATGCTCGATCTGGCCATCGCAGAAAGTATCATTGGCGGACACCAGCGAAGAGATGGGATAGGGTCTGCAGTCTGCCCAAACATAGCAAACTCAAACTCATCGTTGTTTAGGTTTCGATCGTTGAGAGAATCATGCGAGATGATTGGGTACAATCGAGAGTTCACACGAGTCAAAAAGCAGGTTGTCGTCGGAGATAGAAAGAGGGTCGCTCCGGAACTCATTCAAAACTCTGGCGGAAATCTTAGTGAAGGTCTTGGAAGAGTAGCTATTGAAGCTGGGAGAAGGAGTTGATAATTGAGAAACCATGGCTTCCGACACCGGAACCTGTATCACCCACACACCTCCTTCCTTTTTGGGCTTCAAAATTATCCAATTCTGAGTGCTTGGCTTTGGAGAGAGGGAGTGAATGAAAGTTCATGGAAAATATCAATTGTAAAAAAGTTTGCAGGGGAGAGCGGAGGGGGAGAGAGCAGGAGCGAGAAGCAATTTTGTTTTTTTAAAAAATCACTAACCTCTTTTTGCGCTAAGTTAACGGGATTGATAAAATTGCCTCAATTTGTTATGTTTGTGTGCATTTTAGTACTTCTAATATAAAACATTGTTTTGAAAAAAAATATATAAAACATTGTCTTTTTTAATATGAAAATATAAAACATTGTTAAAATTGCACCTTCATCCTTTATTTTAATAATATGGGCCTCGATTAAGAGGGAATCTACGAGGAATTGTTAGAAGGTTCATCAATTGGACTTTTGAGAAATTTTTAGGAGGCATAGTCTGCTGTGAAAGCGAAAGAACAGGCAGTTTTCGGCTTTGTATGAAAACTGTATCGGACTTTGGGCTTCTTGAAGTCAAATTTGACAAACAACCATTATTTGGTTATCAATATGAAAAGCAAGATGTACCCAAAAAAAAAAACATGAAAACCAAGAACTAGTTTTTCAAGTTTCAATCTGTACACCATATCCTAGGTGTGGTGACCGTTTGCATGCGGACATGGGGTAGACTTAGGTGTCTATATGTAAGATGTAATCTCAAGCTCTAAACTTGCCCTGTTATGTTAAAAAATGTTTCAATTTGTATTATATATGTCATTGCAGCATTAGATAAGCCTGCAAAGGATCAACTTTGTAGTGACTATAGTTTTAGGTTTATCAATATAGTCCCACATTTTCTAAGGATCCAAGTGTGTTGAAACTTGAGACATCTTGGGATCTCTATCTCCCATATTTTGTAGTATGTGTTTGACTTGAAATTCCTCCTCAATTATTATGTATCAACAAATAGGGTTTAGGTAAAGGTGTGATATTCTATATGTATGTAACTAGAGTTAGGAATTAGGGCCGACTCTTGAAGGGTCAGGATTTAATAAAACCGGCCCTTCAAGGCTCAGGATAAGAAAAACATATGTTTTTTAAAGCTCAGCCTAAGAGCATTAGAGTTAGGGCTTGGAAGTTATTATTCCAAATTTTAATTATTTTTCCTCTGTTTTTTAAAAAATAAATATAATTAGTAGATTATAGCAATTAAAGTTCTAATTTATTAAATAAATATTGTCAACATTAATATCCAAACAACACGAATCAACCAACAAATAATTGTGTGTATTTAGTTAATTATTAACTGACTTAAAGGAAGAAGGTTCGCTCATTATGACATTGAACCAGATATATTATTTATTTATTTATTTAGCCGACCTCGTAAGTAGGAATTTTGATATCCTTTAAGTGTATTGTGTTGATGATAGTAACAAAGGCAGGATATATTATATATTTATCTATTTATGAACTCTCTTCTCTTCTCTTCTCTCTCTTCTCTCTCTAATCATACCGCGCTATAACAGTTCATGCTGAAATAAAAGAGGGAGGTAAGATGTTGTGAAATGAAACATAAGCCATTCCTCGCTTCCAACAAGACACTAATCATCTTTCCAAACTGACGGCATAACTAATAAATCGATCAATTTCTAGGGATGTCATAATTTCTCAGTATATTTTAATTTGTATGTTCAAGGACTAATATTGTTTTGACAAAAAGGGTTAATTAAAAAAACAATGTTGGATCGATGTCTGAATTAAAACTAGCTAGTTATAAGCCTTGAAGGTTGAGCATGTGGATATTGGATCATGTAGATCCTAAGTCTTGTTCGACGTATATAATCTTCACACTTGTTCTGCCTCGCTTCAATAATAAATTATCTCTAGCACACACAAAAGAACAATTATACATTGAACGATATAAGAAATCCAAAACAAGCACATACAAATATTAAAAATAAGACTAACCCATAAATATCAAAGAAAGATAACAGCTGAATGTGTGTGTACGTGTGTCTAACAATAAATTGCGAGACAGAGATCAGAGAAAACCGCAGCAAATATTAATAACTATGGGCTTTTCTCATATTCAAAAATCACTCAAGTCTAGGCAGCCTGCCTCTTAGCACTTTGAGTAATTTTTTTTTAAAAAAAAAAAAGTTACAGTAAAAGGGCCTAGGGCCCTGCAAGGCCAACCTATTTAAGCCTAGAACCTTGCAATGTTGTCCTTGCAGGGCTAATTTCAAAAATTTTGTCCATTTTTCAAACTCGGCCCTTGACAGGTCAGGATTTAAACAGGCCGACCTGACGGACTCAGCTTGATTTTCCGGCTCTATATGCAACATACTAACTTCTCACATATTATAATTGATATCTAATATATGTGGCTCATAATGTCTAAATACAAGCAGTGATCTTCATGATGGAACAAATTGTGTACCTTCCAAAAGATTTTTTTTTTTTGATACAAAAAAGATACCTCAATTATTACCTATGGGATAATTCCCATTACAATCCTGACATAAGATAGCCTGCAACTCTGTAGATGGTTGATAGATCTCATGATGCCCTAATCCAGCTGCAAGACCCTTCTTTGCTAGAAAGTTTGCCGCATAATTACTCGATCAAGGGGTATAAGTGATCCTTGTACTCCAATCCATTTGAAGTAGCATTTTAACTTCGTCAATAATCCGTGCATCCCTATGTTGACCACCTTGTTCCTAAAGTAAAAGGTTAAGACAAACTGAAGAATCCGTCTCTAGCCACACTTTCCTCACCCCAAAAGACCATGCAATCTTGAGACCTAGAAGACACGCCCAAATCTCTGCCGTGAGTTCATCCCCATTAACAAGTGGGTGTATGAAGCCCTTGAGAAACTTCTTCGCTGAGTCGCGAAGAAGGCCCCCACAGGCACTCCTATTGGTAGCTCTAGATTATGCTCCATCCACATCAACCTTCATCCATCCTTCCTCCAGTGGCCGCCAGCTTTCGCGAGTAGGGGCCAAGGTAACATCTTGGAGATTCAGCTAGTAAGACAATCATTCGTAGAGTTCATGCATTCCTACATAGCACACGCACTAGCAAGAATAGAATCATTCAAGATCGTTTTCCCTTCGAATATGAATCAATTCCTTCATCGCCAAATCCACCAGCATAGAATAACAAAATGAAGGGCCCACTCATTACTTGCCTCTTGTTGGCCTCGAACATTCCACCATAACCACTTCGTCAAATTCATAGCACAGAACCCACGCCATCTCTTGTTTGGAACCACCTTCCTCCATAGTGCTTTCGAGTGTAGACAATCTCGAAAGACATGTAATGTATCCTCATATTCTGCACCACAGAGGCTACAGCCCGGGTCCGTTGCCAATTTCCGTTGCACGCGTTTCACATTAGTAAGTAACCCTTATCTCGCAGCCAACCAAAGGAGAGTCTTGCATTGATAAGGGGCTCGGACTTTCCACAGGTGACCCCAGTCCCATTCCCGCTCCCTTATTTCTCCTGAGACCACCCCATATGCAGATTTTACAAAGAACTCTCCACTTCTCTCCTATTTCCATTTCACTCCTGGAGCAGCATCTGTAGTTTCCATCCCCCCGAACACTTTATCCCAAGTCTTTTTAATACCCGTCCAAACATTAGAACCGGACCTAGTTGCTTCAATCCAAGGGAAGAGATCATCTCCGCATTTGTATTTATCCCGAACCACTTTGACCTAGAGGTCCTCCCTGTGAGTAACCAAACTCCAACCCAACTTCATATGGAACGCTTGGTTTTGGTACTTCGCATGTCTCAACCCCAGTCACCCTTCCTTTTTGGCTTACACACCTCATCCCAAGCCACAAGGGACAACCTGTGTCGCTCCACTGTACTCCCCCACAAAAAGGATCTATTATGCTTATCCAATGTTTCCCAATCCGAAGCCCGAAGATAGGATGTTTGCATGGTATATGCCGGAATTGCAGAGGACACCGATAATATAAGTGTTGCCCTGCCTACTAGAGAGAAAGTGGTAGCTTTCCATGCGTTCAACCATTTCTTCACTTTGTCAATCACCCCCTGAAATGAGTCCTTCCCAATTCTCTTATGATGAAGCGGAACCCCAAGGTACTTGCCGAGATCATCAGTAAGGGAAAATCCAAGAGTCGTACTAAGCTCAAGCGCTTGTGAATGTTAATATTCTTGGAGAAAAAAACTCGAGTTTTAGCCGCATTGACCTTCAATCCTGAACAAGCACAAAAATGCGCCAAACAATCTCGAACCATCTCCGCTTGTTGGATAGAGGCTTCAGTAAACAAGATGATATCATCTGCAAAGAATAAATGAGAGATTAGAGGGCCCTTCTTCGTAAGGTGAATTGGCTTCCATTCCCTAGATGCCATCTTGTCTTGGATCATGTGAGCAAGCTTCTCCATACACAACACAAACAAGTAAAGCGAAATTGGAGCACCTTGTCTAACCCCTCGTGATGTTTTAAACGACTCGGCCTTGTTCCCATTCCATAAGAGTTGAATATTTGTCGTACTAATACAATCCTCAACCACCTTAATGATGTTGTCTGGCAGGTGTAGTTCTAATAAGCACTGAATGAGAAACTTCCAATTTACCCTATCGTATGCCTTCTCTAGATCAATTTTGAGAGCCATGAACCCTTCCCCCCCCCCAAAATAGTTCGCATAAAGTGGATCACCTCTTGGGCTACAATGATATTATCCGAACTATGCCGACCTGAAACGAAACTACATTAGTTAGGGGAAATAACATGGGACATAAATCCTTTCATGTGGTTGGCCACTATTTTTTTGACCACCTTATATATGATGTTACATAGGCTAATTGGCCTAAGATCCCTACACGTCTCTGGGTTATCATTCTTCGGGATGAGGACTAGAAGAGTGCCATTCACATCACCAATTTTCCCAGGGGAAGTAAATACTTTCTTAACAAATTGAACGACTGAGTCCCGAACCGTGTCCCACTAATGTTGTAAGAATAGAGCATTGAAGCCATCTGGTCCGGGCGACTTAAGGCCCCTCATACTAAACAGAGCTTCTCTAATCTCAGCTTCACCTACCTCCCTTTGACAAGCCCTGATATGTTCCTCCAATAAACTTGGGAAAGTGATACTACAAGAAAGGCCTGGTCGCTCCTCAGCTTCTTCCTAAACAAATTTGAAAAATACCCGGTCACATGCTGTTTAATTAACTCTGGATCAAAACACCAGTCCCCTTCTGTGATATATAATGCGTCAATTCTATTTGCTTTCGTCGGTCGTTCGCACAAGCATGGAAAAGCTTAGTGTTCCGATCGCCATCAATTGCCCAATTAATTCTAGCTTTAGGGGCCCATAACAATGCTTCCTGAGTCAGAGTCTCATCTAGCTCAAGCCAGAGTTTCTTCTAAATCTCTTCATAATACGAAGAGCCCCTGCTATTAGATATTGCATGATTAATCCCATCCATCCGACGAAGGATTTGATTCTTCCTGCTCTGGATATTCCCAAAGACATCTCAATTCCATTCTTGGCAAGCAACAACAAGGTTTTCAATGTTACCTAACCACTCCTGCAAACGTCCCCACTCCGTTTTCACCAAAGTACTAAATGTATCATGCAGGATCCATGATGCGATAAAGCGAAAAGGCCGGCGCCCCTTCTCATAAGCTGGTGATCTCTCCATCCTCAGAAGTAAAGGTCGATGGTCTGATTTAAACTGTGGTAAATGGAGTACCTGAGCATCAGTGTACCTAACACACCAATCCTTATTAGCAAATATTTGATCTAGTCGAGCAGCCGTATTCCCTTGCTTCCACGTAAATTTTGGTCCACCACACCCTAGGTCCACCAGCTTCATATCCTCTACCCATTTACAGAACTCCCGGTTTGAAGATACCCCATTCATCGCACAGGACTGTCGCTCCTGAGAAAATAGAGTAGCGTTAAAATCTCCCCCAAGACACCAAGGTCCTTGAACAGTGTCCTTGATACGAAAAAGCTCAGACCACAGGATACGACGATATACTTGGTTAGGGCTCGCATACATTACTATTAAATGCTAGTTTTGCCTTGTATTATTGACTATTTTCAAGTGCATATATTGCTTGTGCTGCCCTACCACCCAAGGGCGGAGCTTCTTCATGACATAAGGGGGCCATGGCCCCCCCCAAAAAAAATTGTTTACAATTTTTTTTTAAAAAGTGTTATATAATGTAAAATTTAATTTTGACCCCCCAATTTTTTTTAATACATTTTTCCCTCTCTCTTTTTTTCCCCCATTCCCTCCCCCTCGCGTTAACAACTTACAATTTTGGAGCTTTTGACAGTTAGTTTTCATTTAATTCCTAAGGATGCTTGTAAAGCTTTCAACATTGATAATATTTACACTCTTATTGCAAAATACTATCCTACTGATTTTACTGAGCAAGAGAAGATAATTTTAAAGCTCCAACTTCAACATTTTGTTATTGATGCTTTTTGTCATCCAAATTTAAACAACCTATTAAGTCTACCTGAATTATGTTGTGCTTTGATGAAAACAGGGAAATCTAAAGTGTATTACTTGATTGATCGATTGATTCGCTTCTTATTAACTCTTCCAATTTCAACAGCTACCACAGAACGCTCGTTTTCAGCCATGAAAATAATTAAGATAAGGTTACGTAATAAAAAGGAAGATGATTTTACTACAGATAATATAGTAATTCATATTGAAAAAGAAATAATTGACACTTTCACTACTTAAAAAGAAAGTAATTTTTAATTATTTAATTTAGTACAGTATTTTATTAATTTTGTATTATAAATTACATTGTTAACTTTTAATATTATGATATATTATATAACAGAAAATCTTCTGGAATTTCATGATATCTCCTCATTTTATAATTGATATGATATCTATACTAGAGATACACATACTACCTTATACATTATAATTATTAAAATAATTTTATTATAAATCTGAATATTTTTAAAATGTTATATAATCTTAAAAATTTTAATTAGTTAATGAGTATATTTGGCCCCCCCCCCCCCCCCCCCCAATTTTTATCCGAAGCTCCACCCCTGCTACCACCTCAATCTTAATTGATGCTTCCTCCCAAAGGCACCATATCCCTCTACTATACCCTTTTGCCGCAGTAAAAGTATACTTGTTAAACCCCAGTTTTTGGATTCGCCTTTCAGTCTTTGACTTGTCCGACCTGGTTTCAACAATGGCTAAGAAATTCAGTTTATAATGATTTTTAATATCCTGTACAGGGCTAGGAAATGACTACCCTTGAATTCCATATCATAAAATTCATTTAGACTGAGTAGAAGAATCGGGCCTAATCCACTGCCCAAACAAATAACCCCAACATTATTTTGAGAAGGAAGATCCTCTAACCCTACATGACCGCCCTCCATAACCACATCCTCATTTCCCGTGCCTGTACACTGCCTTAATTCCTGCACACATGACGTGAGAAGGCCAGCAACGTCACTTGTCGGCTCCCTATTCTTCGTGGGACCGTGAGAATACACAAATGAATTCTTCATTTCCAGCGAATGGGCTTTAGAATGCCCCAATACTTTACCCTTTGGTTTGGGCCTTCGTTTCCTTCCTAAAATTTTTTATATGTATTGAATAAATTAATTTCTCTATATGTAAGTATGTGTGAATTGTTCTTACAAAAAAAAAAAAAGTATGTGTGAATTGAGTTTACACACACACCTCTCTCTCTATATATATACATAGAGAGAGAGAGAGGGAGGGAGGGAGGGAGAGAGAGAGTTGATTGATACATGATAACTAAATAATGTTTCCATTGTGTGGTGTTGGGATAAATAATAACGCATAAGGTTTGTAGAATATCATCAATTCCTTAGCATTAAAACATTGACCAGATGTGCAGAAGAAGATTGGAGAGATAACAAGAGAATTAAATGCCACCTAATAGAGTGTGTGAAAACTAGAATTTAAAAAAAAAAAAGGTTTGCATAGAAAAATCGGATTGGTATAATAAGACAACATCACATTATCCCACAACATCATCATCATATGACAAATATCAAATATAATGTTCACCAAGAACACAACTCACTCTTGTAAATAATACATCATAGCAGGTTTTAAGACTTGGTGCTTCGTTGGATTAGCGTATGAGAAGCACGACAATATCATCATCATATAGATGAATATAATATTTTGGTTAAAGTCTAAACTGGTGACCAATTGATTGCTGCTACATTGCCATTCTGGGTCATCCACCACTGCTTATATAAACTTGAGATTATGCTCCTCCACAGGCCAAATATATATGAAATCATATTTCCACCTATTCTTGATATTTTCTCATGGTTCAAGCATATAGATAGCACCATGAACCAGCTAATGAAGACAAGTAATTCGAGAGAGCGAGGAAGCAACAATGATATTAGTGCGGCATAAGCCAAACTTCCTGAGGCAAACGTTAGGTTAGCACAGAGGTTAAACAAGGTAGTAGTAGTTGGGGAGTGACTCTGAAGTCTTCCGTGGCATTTAAATGCACAACCACAGACAAGTAACGCTGTAATGCAAATCCATACGCTTTCAGGGTGTTGATCCAAAGGTGAAGAATCGTGGAAGTGCATTTGAACAATCCCCACTGTCATCGTGAACAAACTTCCAAACATGGTAGCCCAATGAATTGACCTGCACAACAATCAAATTAATTAAAAGTTTCATAATGGCAACACCAAAAAAAGAAACAAATGGGCCGGCCTACTCCACCTGTCCTAGATTAGGGCTTAAGCCCAATGTAAATTGAGACTATTTTATAAATATGAAGAAATATGAGTTAAATCCTGAAAATTATATTTATCCTCATACAATTGTTTGTATGTTTAAGAGTTACATCTATTCTTCTATGACTATATGTAAGCTACATATAGGATGTGTGGTAGGGAAACTATGTGATCTATATAATAACATGTATAAATTAATGTTATCCTGGCCTATAGAAAGATGTTCTCTTCATACATGTTCTCTCTCTCTCTGTTGGTATATTTGTTGTACAATGTAATCAAAGTCCGTATCGATGCTTTAGTTTCACGTGTGTACTTCAGCGAATCAATCGAATTCCAACACGAGACAAAAATTAGAGAAAAAATTGTGCTAAAAGTCAGACTCGCAACAGATATAAATTCTTTTACTACTTTTAAGAGTTTTATATTCTCTCTATTTCCCTTCCACCAAACAATGAAATGGTTATATAGGTAGCGTTGAGATGACACTAAGAAGTATTTTTGGAGTCAAACCCATGATTTAGAAATAAAATTACCTAAACACTATGAAAAAAAAAAAGCCAGAAATATATATTTTTTCTCTAAAACCATAATTTAAGTTATTCAAACACCATCAAATTCTATAAAACCATAATTTTAACTAAAAATCATGTTTTGAAGTTCAAAACAATGGTTTTCACTAAACTATTATTTTTACCCTTTTTATAATTATTCTACAAAAGTTATTATATAAAACTTTTTTCACTTTTTTTTTTCCAAAATTTAATCCAAAAGAGAATTTCCCCCTTAACCTCAAGAAACTTTTCCGGCATCGTTTCAATTATCTCAAGAGAGGAAATAATCTGGCCCAGACAAACAATCTCAAGCTCATCATCCGACTCGGCAAACTCCGATATGGGCACTGACCACCGTGAGTGCCACACCTGGTGGAGCAGAACCCATCGACGTCCATGTCGGTGTCTTTCTGGCCACCCCCTGTTGCAGTTTGGTAACTTGCTGAGTGCTGAGAGATTGCCCATGGGGTAGGTGTCCTTGAGGACTTGGGAAGCGAAGCGAAGATTCAAGTTATAGTTACAATCTTACAGTTACTATACGGCGCTTTTTGAAAAATGTAAGCAAATTGTTGATTTTGAAGCAAGCTAAGCCATTCCATGAACCATGGGAGGAACCCAGAGGAGATAAGATCATGAGCTTGAGAAAAAAACCGAACCGTGAGACACGAGAGATCCAGAAACTTTTCATGAAAGGGGAAATATATGATGAAGAAGGTATGTACGAAAATTAATTGAATAATATCAAAAATTCAAATCAGTTCTTAGAAGTAAATGGAAAAAGAAAGTTTGAAAGCTTACTCGAGTGAAGTGGACATGACTTAGATATGGTTGTTACTTTCCATTTTTAAGGAAGAAGAGGAAGATAATGAGGACTCTGTTTTTGAGGAGGGGAACAGGGGACGAGTGAGATGCTTCAAGGTGGGTTGCTTTGAGTCACACAGCTAGCGTCTGTTTATTTTGAGGAGGGGAACAGGGGACGGGTAGGTGGTTGCTTTTTTATTTTGGTCGAAACAAGGTGGGTTGCTTTTGTTTTTTTTCGGTACAAACAAAGGTGGATCTCTTTTGGGGGGGGGGGGGGGAAGGTGGACCTAGGTTATAGAGAAGGTGCACTTAAATTTGAGATTTCTTTTTTTTTTAAAAAAAAAAATAATAATAATAATACATATTTAAATAATTGTTCGTCCTTAAATTAAATGCTCACCCTTAATAAATCAAGAATATACTTCGTAATCAGATGGGGAGATAAATGGTTAAATAATTATTTAGTGCTTTATATTAAAAAAGATGTATTTAATAGCATTAATAATAAGACAATTATAATAGAATTATAAAAAATAAGGTCTAGAAAGATGACATTGTAATTATTTTATTGTAATATACTTTTATTATTAAAATATATGTATTTGAACTTAATGAGTGCCCAACCTTCATTATAATTTATGTAACTGTATTTCTAACGGCACTTAGCCTTACTTTTCTAAATAACAGATTTATAAAATAATTATCTCTCTTATTACATCATCACTGTTCACTTGATTTTATGAATTTTTTTTTATATTCTTTACTTTTTTTTTCATATTTTTTGTTTTTCAATATATTTAAAATTTTTCTTTTTTTTAAAAAAAAAGAATTCAAGGACGCTGTCCCGAACCACCAAATCCTCCCACAAAAATAGTGCCCTCCATTCATAATTTTGTGGGTCCGCCTAGGGTACAAAGTTGGGTTGCTTTGTGCATGAAATCAGTATGTATAATTAGAATTACAAGTGTTGTAGTTTCCAACAGAGAGGATTATTTTCCTCTTTATCTAAGCCAGCCATCAAAGCGTCATAAGCTTTGGAAGCATCATCTTTGTGCAGAAAAGTGTGATAAAAAAAATCTTTGTGCAGAAACATGTTGTTGCTAAAATCTATACAAACCGAAATTACACATATCTTGAAACCGTCAGAATTAAAGTTAAATCCTCACAAATGATCTAAACAAACATGTCATAATGAGAATTAAATTATGGAAGAATTAACATACTAAGTCTGTGTAATGCATAAAAATGATGCCTTTAATGCTTCTAATATGCTTATTGCCTAAATTAATACTCCACAGTTTTAAATATAAGATAGAATTGATATTTTTAGAGAGATTAATAAAAATAATTCAATTATTTTAAAGTTTTTATATTGCCTAAAGATGCACAAGATATGATATAACTAAGTCATTTGTTTAACTTCCTTAATCTCTAAAAAAAATCAACTTTATGTTATATTTAGTAATGGATGGAGTAATATTAATATAATGTCTGACAAAACCAGGGGAGATGCAAGGCCCATCCACTTTGGAGAAAAACGGGGGAGGAAAACAGAGTAGATACGGAGCATAGATTAAAACAAAAAGGTTCATTGTATATTTCATGCAGAGACACACTGATTTGAGGACGAAGAAGGATTTTCTGTAATTAGCATGCATTTGAAAGCTCCGAAGGGCAAATTGGATGATATGTATTGCAAAGATGGAGTTGAAATGGAATGGAAAAGGAACTTGTAATACTTACGTGGTCGTGAGTGAGATAGCCATGACTTGAGTCGAGTTTGCTGTGGTGGCCAGACTGGTTTGCTCCTGATCAACTCCGAGGGGATGGGCAAATTAAAGCTTTTCACGCTTACAGGCTGATGACAAAGGATATATAAGATTTGGTGAGGCTTTTATTAATGACAATGCAGAGACGACGAAATTAAAGATTCCATCCCCTCTTTAATTGAATTTCCTAGACGTTGTTTAGTTTAATGACACGTGTACGCGGAAAATTTATATAAATTAATCTCATACAGAAAATCTAACTCTAATTCAATGTTCAAAAAAAAATCTAACTCTAATTCTCACTCTGACTGTGGTTTTTGGTCGGGTCAGACAAAATAATGCGCTTTCAAAGGGGAAACCATCACGCTGACATCTCAGACTCTTATCTTTCTTTTTTAATTGGGAAAATTAGTTAAAAAGGACTAACCTCGCAGAATATGAAAGAAAAGTTACCGAATCCTGACAAAAGTTTTGTAGACTCCGAATCTAATATTTAATATAGGCTAAAGTATATATTTAGTATATTATCTTTATTTTTGGTATCATTTTAGTCCCTTAAGTTTATAAAGTGTACGTTTGATCTTTAATGTTAACATCGTTAGTCTGACAAAAATAATGACTCAACAATTTTAAGCGATGACTGTACAATTAAATGTCGACCAAGTATTCTTATATGTTAGTATTTTAATAAATTAATATTTTAAATTCTATTAATTGAGAAATATTTAATCTTTACAGAGTGATTTGCAGTTTTTCAGAATCTGTGAAGATTAAATATTTTTTTTGTCGAAAAGATTAAATATTTTTCAATTAATAGGATTTAAAATATTAATTTATTAAAATAATAACATATAATCATGCTTGGTCAACATTTAATTACACAATTATTGTTTAAAATTGTTGAGTCAATATTTTCAGTTAAGTTAGACTAACTGTGTTATTATTCAGAGATCAAATATACACTTTACAAACTTAAGGAACTAAAATGATACTAGAGGCAAACATAAGGGACTAAATGTATATTTCAGCCTCTACTATATATAAAATAGCTCAAATAGACAAAATGGAAACAATATCGGTCGATATATATATATATATATATATATATATATATATATATATATATATATATATATATATATATATATAATCTTTCTTAACCTCAGCAAGTCTAACATGGCTGCGCCGATGCCCATTCTATATAACAAATGTTTCAATCACCAATAGTCTCTTAAGCATCTTAGCAAATGTTTCAATCAATTATGAGATGTGTGTTTTAATTTCAGGGGAAAAGAAAAAGAAAATTCTATGGCTTTGATTAAAATTAGGGGTTTAATCTTTTTATGTTGCATGAGAAGAAGAAGATTCCTACACACACATAAAATAGTGGGACCTACATATATATATAATGTTAATTATATATATGTGGGTCATACCATTTTATATGTGTATAACATGAGAAAACACTTCTCCTACAACATGAGAAGTGTTTTCCCTTAAAATTATGGGTGGGAACATTGTTTAAAAAAACTAGTGTAAAAACATAAAAACACATGTTTTTATGTTTTTATTAAGGTCATAAGTGCTGAAACACAAGTAAAAATTGTCCTGAGCAGAAACTAGTAAAAACGCCGCTCAAATACGTAAAAACGGTAAAAATGTAAATTTTTACAGTTTCTACTGTTTTTACTTTTAATTAAAAAAAGGATTTTTTTTTGCCGTAAAAAAGATGAAAAGTTGAAAACCCTATTTCCATCGTGCTTGAACTCGGGATTACTAGAGAGTGGAGACAAGCACATTGACTTGACCTGATAGTTTCCTGCTCCTTTTACATTTCTTACAACTAAGCAAAAACATGATTTTGATTTTGATTTTTTTTTTGCCTGAGAAACATGATTTTGATTAATCTTATATTAATGTAAATATTTGGGTTTTTGATTTACTACGAAAGATTAAGTGATAGTAATTTCACCTCTAATATGATATTATTATGAACAATTAAACATATTCTAACGAGGAAAGCTTGGTTGAGGTTGAAGTTGAAGTTAGGGAATCTATGGATGGTTATAATTTGGATATTCCAAATTTTACAAATGAACTTATTGTAAGAGCAAGAGAAGAGGACATGCAAGACGATGTGTTTAATTTGAATCAATTGATAAAATTTAGGAATTGTCAAACTTTATTCTTTTGATATTTTTGGACTTATGCTTTATGTAGTTATATGACTTGTATTTTTTAAAGATGAAGTTATTCATTAAATTTTGAGTAGTGATTTATGATTTTTTTTCCTCCCTAGATATATACATAATTTTGAGCTATGGCCTTAAATAATTGAAAGTAGAAACTTTATGTTTTGTGTCGTTTCTACGATTTACGTTTCTACTACTCTTTCTATATCTATGTAAAAACTTGATTTTTTTTTTTTTGAGTGAAAGGGAATTCATTAATGAAAATCAGGCAATATACAGAAGGAGGAACCAAGAATTACAAAAGAAGACTAAATCTAGCAAAAAATTTCTGCGTATGGATTACTAATGATCTAACTTGAACTATGAGCCCATCAGCAGTGATACGATCATCTGTAAAAATTCTTCTATTTCAGGCATCCGATAACTTCCAGCATGTTATGCAAATACCAATCTTCCAAGAGACATCTAGGAACGAGGACTGAATGATTGAACGTAGCCATATTTGGATATCCGTCCTGAAGAAGTCAGCGCTGAAGTCTGGTGGTAATATCTTCTTCCAAACTGATGAAGCTAAAGGGCAATCCTTAAATACATTATTTAAGTTTTCAGGACCGATGTAAAAACTTGGTTTTGATAACATTGGATGTGAACGTACAATCTTTAAACGTTTAGTGAAGAATTCTAGAGTTTGATTCAACACAAATCCAAGATCAAGAATGATCCCGAAGTCGGAAGAGACGCGAGGGAAAGAAGATGAAGTTGAGAGAGAATATGAAACTGGAAAAATTAATATTCATTCAAATCAATGCTGCACAGTACACAATAGTCCTTATATCAGACGCAATGAATACGTGTGGACCCCATTGGTCAGTTACAACAAAAAATAACAAGGAAAAGCTAACTCAGTTACAAAGTAAAAGCTAACTTAGTTACAAACAACTAATATAATTAATAAATGAAAAATATCATTTATCGACCCATTATCCTTATGTATATATTCTGTCAGCCCCCCAAGCTGGAGCATTAGTGTCAATCATGCCCAGCTTGGAAGTAAGAGAATGAAAAGGACTAGAAGCAAGAGGCTTAGTGAACACATCAGTAAGTTGATATTGAGAACGAACTGGTAACAAGCGAATAACACCATCTTTGACCTTGTCTCGAACAAAATGGCAATCTAAGTCAATATGCTTAGTACGAGCATGAAATGTGGGATTAGAAGCCAACTGGATTGCTGACTGACTGTCACAGTACAGCGGGGTAGCTTGAGATCTGGATATGCGTAAATCATCTAACAAATACAATAACCACTGAATATCACAAGTGGTCATGGCAAGAGCACAATACTCAACTTCACAAGAGGAAAGAGAGACTACACTTTGCTTCTTTGATTTCCAAGAAATAAGGGCATTATCAAGAAATTTCACACAGTAGCCAGTAATAGAACATTGAGAATCAAGACAAGCAGCCCAATCACTATCACTAAAGCCTTTTAAAGATAAATCAGAAGTAGATGGAAAGAAACGACCATGAGATGGAGTGGATTTCAAGTATTGAAGAACCCAATTTGCAGCCTGAAGATGAAGATCAGTAGGAGCAGCCATGAATTAACTCAATTGTTGGGTGGCAAAGGAAAGATCAAGCTGAGTGGTGGTCAAGTACAAAAGACGCCCAATAAGTTGGTGATAAGAACTAACATCAGTCAAAGGAGAACCAGAATTGATACTTAACTTGGCCTTCGGATCCATAGGAGTAGAAGTTGGCTTACAATCAAGATAACCTGTATCAGTCAAAAGATCCATAACAAACTTGCATTGACATAAAGAAATCCCATAATTACTACGAGCAATCTCAAGACCAAGAAAGTATCGGGCTGAACCAAGATCCTTAATGTTAAAAGGAGATCCAGATTAGATTTAACACTAGTAATTTGAGACAAATCATTACCAGTAAGGAGAATATCGTCCACATAAACCAATAATGCTATAAAACTAGATCTAGAAGCCTTAATGAACAAAGTGTAATCGGCCTTGGACTCCACATATCCAGCAGAAAGAAGAGCCAACGAAAGCTTATGAAACCATTGTCTACTTGCCTGTTTGAGGCCATAAAGTGACTTTTGAAGGCGACAAACAAGAGAAGAATCAGTAGAGTAAAAACCAGGAGGCAAAATCATATAAACTTCCTTAGTCAAATCACCATGTAAAAACGCATTATTTACATCAAGTTGATGAAGGTACCAATTATTAGCAGCAGCAAGAGCAAGCAAGAGACGAACCGTGATCATCTTAGCAACAGGAGAAAAGGTGTCAAAATAATCAATACCTTCAGTCTAGGTAAAACTCTTAGCTACTAACTGAGCTTTGTAACAATCAAGAGAACCATCAGATTTGTATTTCTTTGTAAATACCCATTTACAACCAATGAGTTTCTTTCCATGAGGCAAAGGGGTCAAAGTCTAGGTCTTATTCTGTTCAAGAGCAGCAATTTCAGCATCCATGGCATCACGCCAAGGCTTATATTTAGAGGCTTGGTGATATGTAGTGGGAACGACATCAGTGGAAAGATTGAGACAAAAGTTACGATAAGAAGAAGATAAAGAAGGAGAAAACTGAAGAGAGAAAGGATATTTATCACCTGAAGAAAATGGAACAACCGAAGTAAGCAAGGTCGAACAGTAGTAATCCTGCAAGTAACGAGGTTGTTTACGGGTTCTCGGAGGAACACAGGAGGTAGCCAAAGGAGGAGAAATAGAAAAGGAGGAAGGCACAACGGAAACAAGAGAAGAAACAGGGGCAGGATCAGTGAGAAAAGGAGAAATAGGGGCTAAAACAGAGTCTGCAATAGTGGGAACAGAATTTGAATAAGGTAACACAGGCCAGATAGAACCAGAATAATCAAGGGGAAATATATCAGTTGGAAGGGATACTACACTGTCATGTGATGAATGCAAAGGATAAGGAAAAGAAGACTCATAAAAAATTACATCTCGAGAAACAAAGATTTGATTGTTATGAACATTAAAAAGCAAATATTCCTTAGTATGTTCAGGAAAACCAAGAAAAATACATTTTGAAGCGCGAGAGTCAAATTTTGAGCGATTTGCTGAAATAGTGTATGCAAAACACAGACAGCCAAAAACCTTAAAATCAAAATAGGAAGGATGTCTATTATACATTAAAGAAAAAGGAGTAGATTGATGAAGGAGTAGAGAAGGCAAACAATTAATGAGGAAAACATCATGAGAAACAGCAAAACACCACAAATCCTTGGGAAGGTTAGCTTGAAATAAAAGTGCACGAGCAACGTTCAAAATATGCTGATGTTTGCATTCTACAATTCCATTTTGTTGAGGAGTCTCAACACAAGAAGTTTGATGTATGATGCCTTTGGATTTATAAAAGGAATCAATGAAAAATTCTAAACCATTGTCAGATCTAACAATTTGAATATCAGCATGAAATTGAGTAACAGCAAATAGAATGAAATTTTGTAGGTGAACACGAACTTCAGATTTAGACTTCATAGGAAAAATCCAAGTGTAACGACTAAAATCATCCACAATAGTCAAAAAATATCTATAACCTCTAATAGAAGTAACTGCAAATGGACCTCAAATATCAGTGTGTCTCAAAGAAAAAATTTTATTACTCGAGGATGTGCTTACAGGAAATGAAAGTCTCTTTTGTTTAGCCATATGGCAGACATCACATGGATCAGACTGGGATTGACAGTGTATAAAAGGGAATTGTTTATGCAAAATACGTAAAGTAGAAGGTGAAGTGTGACCTAAACGATGGTGCCACAAATCAAAAGTTGTAGTTGCAGTAGGCAGGCCAGAAGCTGGTGAGGAAGTATTCATGACTATCTTGGAAGGAGCTGTTGCGGGATTAAGGAAATATAGACCTTCAAACACTTAAGTTGTATCAATCGTCTTCCAGTGAGAAAGCTCCTGAACATAACAAACAGAAGGCAAAAAAATGAAACAACAAGGATTAGAAACCGTGAGTTTAAAAACAGAAAGAATATTGAAGGCAAACTGAGGTATATAAAACACATTGTGCAGTGTTAAGGACTGAGAAATGCACACAATGCCAGAGACAGTAGCAGTAATGTTACTATGGTCAAGAAGCTTGATGGGAATGGGAGTAATGGAATGATATTCAGAAAAATAAGCAAGGGAATGACAAACATGGTCGGTTGCTCCAGTATCAAGTATCCAGGAATTCTGAGAATTAAAACTAATGAAAGGAATAGAAGTACCTGGAGATTGGTGTGTGGAAGAAATATGATGGACAGATGGTCCAGAAGTGGATTGACGAGAGGTTAAGGATGTGTTTTGGATAAGAGCAAGAATCCTCTGATATTGTTCCTGCGTGAATTGAGGAGAGGGAGTCGGCAAAACACCATCAGATGCCTTTTGTTACTCTGGAACAGAATTAGGACTCGGATCTTGAGCCTGGATATGATGAACCGATGGAGAAGCTTGGTTTCTGAACTTGAAACCAAGAGGAAAGCCATGTTTCTGGTAATAAGTCTCAATCGTGTGTCTAGGGTGATTACAGTAAGTGCAATATTTCTCATTAGCAGGACCATTGGAACTTCTAGCACCAGAACCACGACCAGGTGCACCAGATATAGAGCCAGAATATTTGGACCTGATGAAGGAGGCTTCGATGATCCTTTACTGAACAGAACCATAGGTTTTGTATTTGGACCTGACATCTCTCGTTCTTGTTGCAAGAGCAAGGAAAAGACATGATTGACAGAAGGTAAAGGATCTATCAACATGATTTGCGATTTAACTGATGCAAAACGTTCATTCAAGCCTTTCAGAAACCTCAGAGTATAATCGTCCTCTCGGTATTTCACACATGAACAGGAAAAATTACAAGGACAACGTGATATTGGATGAAGAATCATGTATTCATCCCAAAATATCTTGAGTTTGGTATAATAATCACTCACTGACAAAGCTCTTTGTCTGAATGTGAAAATCTCATCCTGTAGATCAGCAACTCTAAAAACATCACTCTGTGCGTATCGGCTCTGCAAATTGGTCTAGATGTTAGTTGCCTTGTCCAACCAGAGGATACTTTGTGCAATCGTTGGAGAAATCACCTTCGTAAGCCAAGAACACACCATTGTATTACACTGAAGCCAGGTAGAGTGCATCGAGCTTGACGGTGGTGGCATTTGAATGGAACCATCAATGAACTTCAACTTATTCTTGGATTTCAACGCCATTCGCATAGCTCTCGACTAGGAATGATAATTTGGCCTAGTGAGAATTGGACTAACAAGAACCAACGCCGGATTCTCATTAGGATGAAGATAATAAGGACTCAACAAATTAGGGCTCGAATCCGTCGAAGGTACGACAGTTGAATCACCGGTGCCGGAGGAAGATTTATCCATGACGGTGATTCTGCTTTGATACCATGAAGAATTCTAGAGTTTGATTCAACACAAATCCAAGATCAAGAATGATCCCGGAGTCATAAGAGACGCGAGGGAAAGAAGATGAAGTTACGAGAGAATATGAAACTAGAAAAATTAATATTCATTCAAATCAATTCTGTATAGTACACAAAAGTCCTTATATCAACGCAATGAATACGTGTGGACCCCACTGGTCAGTTACAACCAAAAATAACAAGGAAAAGCTAACTCAGTTACAAAGTAAAAGCTAACTTAGTTACAAACAACTAATATAATTAATAAATGAAAAATATCATTTATCTACCCATTATCCTTATGTATATATTCTGTCATTTAGCACTACAGGACTTGACTGTTAATCAGATGCATATATCAGGGCCAATTTGTGCATTTGCTTATTTATATCATGATTGTTATCAACAAAAGGACACGTTTATAATTTCCAAAAGTAGTATCACTTAATGCATGAATGTAATTGTAAATGCTTATATGAAAAATGAATTATATACATCGGATAAATTATAAAATAATTATTGTTAACACATTTCCCTCCATTCACCTTTACTTGACTCTATGTCATAGTTGGCTTGGTGTTTTGAGTTTATTTGTGAAGTTTCTTATGAAATAAAAATTGCTTGCATGGTTCAGCTTATCAGATTTCTCAAGAAGTACGTTTTCTCATAAAGTATATAAAATTGGGGGTAGGGCTAATTGATGAGAAACAATATAATCATGGTTACCATTCTTCAAGGGTAGTTAGATTTTAGGAAGAAAGAACAGAGGAAAGTGCACTCAGTGAGATAATCATCACTAAGGCATTTGTTTCATATATATAACGCAATGTACAGATGCTGTTACATTGGGAAGAGTGTGTGACACATGTTTAATAGGCATAACTGAAGTTTGTTAGGCATAACTGAAGTTTTTTTTTTAAAAAAATAAATAATAAGCATAACTGAAGTTTTTTTTTGATACAAGGCGATGGGAGAGGGGGGGATCGAACCCAGGACCAGGAGGGGGGAAATGAATCCCAATACCACTGCACTACTAGCATAACTAAAGTTGGTTACAATAACTTGGTGCTAATCTGTTTAACAGACTCAGTGGGCTTGGGCCTCTTAGTTTGGGCTTCTCTGTTGTGTATACCATCATCCCCCTTCAAATGAGGTGGTGACATAGCAAGCCTGAGTTTATCCCTTAAGTGAATGAACTAAGATGTTCCAAGAGGTTTAGTAAGACAATTAGCCAGCTGTTTGTCAGAGGGAACATATTGAATCTGGAATTTTCGAGAGAGAACCTGATCACGAACATAACGAGAATCAATTTTGATGTGCTTAGTGTGAGCATGTAGGACCAGATTGGAGGCTAAAGCAACTGCACTAAGATTGTCACACCAAATGATTGCAGCTAATCGAAGAGAGAAACAAAGCTCATGAAGAAGAGAGCGCACATAAGTAAGCTCAGGTGCAGTGTTAGATAGGCTCGTATATTCAGACTCATCAGAGGAGCGAGAGACAACAAGTTGCTTCTTTGAAGACCATTATATAAGAGAATCTCCAAGGAAGACAAAATAACCACTAGTTGATCTTCAGTCACAATAAGCCCAATCAACATCAGAGTAGGCAAGGAGTTACAGAGGAAGAGATGGTTTTAACAATATACCATATTAGATTGTGCCTTTGAGATACCTAAGTAATTTCTTGACAGCTAACCAATGAAGACTATTAAGAGAGCCAAGAAACTGACTTAATTCATTATTAGAGTAGCTAATGCCAGGTCTGGAATTAACAAGATACTAAAGAGCACCAACAATACTATGATAATGTTTAGGATTGTCATACGAAGTACTATCATTAAGTGCCAAGGTTCGACATGTAATCATACTTACAAAGAAGATCTGTAACCAAAGGGGTAGGACATGGAGAACAATGCAACATGTCATACTTAGAAAGAAGATCTGTAACATATTTGGATTAAGAGACAATTAAACCACGAGAGTCTCTAGCGATTTCAAATCCAAGAAAATAATGAAATGCACCAAGATCTTTCAAGGCAAATAAGGTATTTAATTTTGAAGTAAATTTAATAATGCTAAGAGTATTGCTTCCAATAACAAGAATGCCATTGACATAGATCAAAACAAGCAAAATCTGAGTTTTATCTTGATAGAAAAACAAAGACGAATAAGATTTACAATGGTAAAATTTCCATGATAAGAGATTAGAGCGAAGATGATCATACCAAGCTCGTAGAACTTGTTTAAGGCCATATAATGCCTTAATCAATTTACAAACATAATGAGGATAATGCTTGTCAATAAAACCATTTGGCTGCTTCATAAAAATAGTTTCAGTAAGAAAACCATTAAGGAATGCATTATTTATATCTGTTTGTTTGACTTCCCATTTGAAGCAAGAGGTAAGAGTGAAAAGAATTCTCATAGTAGTTGTTGGTCAAATTCCCTTATGGCAAGTGAACTAGTCGAATAAGTAATATAGAATGAGATGAGTATCGTCCCATAAAAACTGTTGATATAGAAGATGACGCTAATTTCTAATGACAAGTGTGTGATGTGAAAAATTGTATTTGGTTTGGTTGATTTAGCTATTACTAATGACAAGAAATAAACAAGTGATTGGAAGTCGAAGGAAGATATCAGTTTAAAAGTCGGCCGAGCTCGAATTTCATCCTAAGTTGTGTCATTCCCCCAATTCGCCTATAACGCATTGCTATAGCAATTATGCTGCATAGCTTCTGCAATGCTACAACATAACCGCCTTTCACAACGATATTTACTTAACCCACCACTATTCTATACAGAAGCTTGAGCAATCCTATAAGTACAGTCCTCGCTCTACTATCCCATATTCTTGTGACGATTTCAAGTTTAGTCTGTTGATTTAAACCTATTGTTTCTGATTATGAGCAGTAAATCCATTCCTGGCATCTAAAGTTTCAGTCAAGCCATGCACGGGCTTGCCTAGCAAACACTGTCTAACAGAGGCCTAACTTTGACTCCTTTTCAGTAAGCCAAGGCCACTGGGATAGCCCTTAGCGTCCGGTAACCAGCTTTGAATTAAAACATTGTTAAACAAATTGAATTTATTAAATGAAAAACTAGCAAATTAGGTTCATTCTACAACTTAAAAATTCATCCTCACTCAGCCAGAGGGAATTTCGTTCATGACTGATGAGGGACAAACAAATCAGAATAGCAAAGAACAGCCCATGACAAAATTACAGAATTAAAATAATAAAAGAAAAACAAGAAAGCTCATTGAATGGTTAACGACATAAGAGGCGTCCTATCACGTGATATCTCTACGTCTTCTACAATCCGTCTTGCTCCAAGGAAGAATTCGGTCTGGTTTACTGTCCTCGCGGTCGGTCTTCTCTTTTATTCCTTGTGTGAGTTCAGTCGGATTAGAATTGTGTTGACTACTTGACTCCCACGACCTCAACTTCTCTTAGATTTGCTGCGCTTTCCCTTTATACACTAGTACAAAAAAGAATTTTAAGACCACCTCGTTTAGATCGGATTATAGAGGATCAAGTCTAAAAAGTATGACTAGTGGCAATTTCATAAATATTTAGACTGGATTATAGAGGATTGGGTCTAAAAAATATAAACAGTGGGAGTTCTAAAAATATATAAAAAAATAAAAACTTTTTAGACCGGATTATGGAGGTTAGGTCTATAAAGTATGACCGATGGCAATTTCGTAAATATATAAAAGGCTTTTTAGACCGGATTATAGAGAATTAGGTCTAAAATGTATGACAGGTAGCAGTTCTGTAAATATGTAAAGAACTTTTTAGATCAGACTTTTAAAATATGAGGTCTTAAAAATTTAAAACCTTATATTTTAAAAGTCCAGTCTAAAAACTATAATTGGTGGCAGTTTTATAAATATAAAAATAAAAAACTTTTTAAAACCAGATGTTTAAAAAGTTCCGTCTAAAAAGTCTACTTTTAAAACCAGATATTTAAAAGGTCCGGTCTAAAAAGTCCCTTCTCAACCCACCAACGGATTCAAGGAGTTTTTGGGGAAAAATTTTGAGGGGGAGAAGCTTAGGTAGTTTAATCGATTATAAGGGTTCTGATTTGCCCCAGATGGGGTTTTAAAAAAACAAATTTGGCGTTATGTAATCGACTAAGTATTGTAACTTAGTGGATTAAATCACGGGAAAACATAAAATAAAATAAAAAATTGGCACTATTCAGTTGACTACATATCGGGTTGTAATCGACTAAATAGGGGCAGAAGGATGATATGATTTCACATAGGGGCATTATGATTATTAATTAATTAAGGGCAAAGGGGTCAAAAAGCCAAATATGTTACCTTATTGTTTTTTTACCATATTCTGATGTTCCACTATTCGCTCAATTATATACTTTTAGATCTTCTTTAAACCTTAAGTTACCTTCGACCCAAAAAAAAAAAAAACCCTTAAGTTACCTAATAAATTGCTTTTTTTTTTTTGATTAAGAAAGGCAAACCGGAGCTTGAAAAGTTGTTGGATAAAGACTAAAATATGAAGGTCCAGTCCATAATACAACAAACTAGAAATGAAGTAATAGTTACAAGCCATTTGGTTTAATAAATTATATTCTAATAGTACGCAATTATAATAAATAAAAATTGGGATGTTAGATGTAGAATAATGAGATCCACAACATGTTAAAAGAGAGGGTAAATGAGTCTCTCTAGAGATGAAAGTCCCTTCTAGATCCTTAGAGTTAGAGTTAGTTGTTAATCACCCTACAGTGATGAAAGATCATTAATGTTAAATTCAAGTAGGTTGATTTGTATCTGGTAAATAACCATTTATTTTCAATTCAAATTGATGTGGCAAGTTTTATGTTAGGCTAAAAGCCCTTGAACTAGCTAATTGAGGGGTGACTCACAGGACTTTTTCTCATATATATTTACTTTTTCTCATATATTTTTGTTAGGCCAATTTATTTTTTATAGCCTTATGTTCCTTTCGATGGTTGGTTATCTTTATAGCTTATTACGGGGAATGAAGCTCAATCATCGTTACGTATTTTACATTTCAATAAAATTTTCTCTCTTAACCCCTCATCTTCGGGCTCAATTGGTAAAGAAGTCGGACACTCTTATCAAAGGGAGGAAGTTCGATCCTGGAGTTGGACAAAACGCTGAGGGAGACATCCTAGCTTCTAGGTGTCTAGATAAACGCCTGAGAGTAATAACAGCTTGCCCTGCCCAACATCGGTATCACCTAGGAGGAAGGGAGATTTCGCCTTGTCATTGGAACGTGGGTGAATCCAACTCCCTTTTCTAAAATTTTATTATAAAAAAAAATTTGTCTCTCTTAACCCCTCGTGCTTAGGCTCAACTAGCAAAGGGGTCGGACAATCTCATCAAAGGGAGGGGGTTCGATCCTGAAGTTGGTCAAGGTGTTGAGAGAGTCATTCTAACTTCTAGGTGTTTAGGTTAGCTTGAGGGTAATAGACGGCTCACCTTGCCTAATATCGGTATCACCTAGGAGAAAGGGAGATTTCGCCTTGCCCTTGCATTGTAGATGAACCCAACTCCTTTCCTAAAATTTTATTATAAAAAAAAAATTGTCTCTCTTTAAAAAAAAAACAAAGAAAATTAAATCAACGTCTGAAATTATGTGGTGAAAAAGGAAGAAGAAAGAGAAAGTGCCTCTTGTCCGTTCAAAGCAGCCTGGTTCTTATGAAAGCATCTCCGAAATCCTTGAAGGAGTCTCAGTGTTCATGTACTTTCTTTAATTCGAAATCCTTGAAGGAGTCTTAGTGTATCTCTGAAATCCTTGAAGGAGTCTCAGTGTATCTCCGAAATCCTTGAAGGAGTCTAGTGTTTTTTTTTTTTTGGGTCAAAGAAGAAGTCTAGTGTTCATGTACTTTCTTTAACAAAGTTGGATGGATAATTGACATGTTATGAAGCAAAGTTGCATTTTTGAGCATGTGGATAAAGAATCATTTGTCTTTTGTTAAATTTATTTAAAAATTAAGGATAAAATGGTAAATTCATCCGAATTTAAAAATCCCAATATGGTCTTTGGTACCTTTAACAACTTTAACCGACATTTGAAGGTTTTGAAAATTTAAATAGTATTTAAATATATTTTTCTCATTATATTTTTAAATTTTTGTTAGGCCAATTTATTTGTTATATAGCCTGGTATTAGGGGTATGCTTCTTTCTTTCTTTTTTTTTTTTGGTTAACATAGGGGTATGTTTCTCTTTTTTTTTTTTTTTGGTATGAAGGGGTATGTTTCTTCTTCTTTTTTTTTTTTTTACTATTGCACTCGGTTTACCAGAGCTTTACGGTGATTAGTTCGGACTGAAATTCTGTTGAGCACATACACAAGAACCTCGCCCAGAAAAGTTTTCTGTATCCACATAGGGGTATGTTTCTTTGATTCTATGGTTGGTTGTCTTCACCTCATTACGTGTAACGAAGCCCAATCATTATTATGTATCGTTACCTTTCAATAAAGTTGTCTCTCTTCCAAAAAAAAAAAAAAAAGATAATGAAAGCAACGTCTGAAATTGTGTGGTTAAAAAGGAAGAGACGTGGAAGAAGAAAGAGAGAGTGCCTATTGTCCGTTAAAAGGAGCTCTTCCGGTTGTGATGAAAGTATCTCCATCAAATCCCGTAAGGAGTTTCAGTGGTTATGAACAAATCGAAATCCGTCTTCCTTTCTTCGAAAAATTCCTTTCTTGAAGGCCCTCTTATCCTCACATACATGAAAACTCTCTGAGCTATCTTTATATTCTCTCGCAGAACAAAGAAGTCTATCTTAATTTTACTACTGCTTCTTTCCCATTTTCTTCTCTAAAAAACAACACTGCATATCCTAAAATAAATATGGTGTTTAGGTGTGTCAAAGGAAAAGTCCCCAAACTGCCAGTACTGATAAGTTGATCCTCTAGTTCTCTTCAAATGGGAGATGTTTCATAAACTCTTGATTGCTTCTACATCTCCCTGCTATACCTCTTTTTCATAAAGCTAGGGTTATATGCCTTTGAATGATTTCTTCACAAATTAAAATGGTTTATTAGAATAAGTTGTGTTATCAATCAAATGGTTACGCATTTCGAAGCCATATTTTCATCCATTTCTGCTATTTTCTTGCGGATAAAGTTATATGATTAACAATATTAAGCAGGCAATGAAAAGGAGTGGTTGGAGAGACTGAGGTACCAACACTGATATGTTAGTGCAGGCATAAGCTAAACATCCTCAGATGCTATCTTGGTAGAGCAGTTCAAGGAAGCGATATTACAAACTTGCAATTTGATATGATATCCAAATGCAAAGCAATACAAAAAAAGAGCATACAGTAAAAATCCAAATGCCCACGGGGCATTCGTCTAAAGGTAAAGGTAGGACTTAGAGTATAAAAGAGCATTGAGAACTCACACTTTCCTTTACTCCCTACTAAAACAAATATCTAAAAAATGGTAATATAAATTATCTAAGTAACTACTGAAAGAACATTCAGAACTCACTCCATAGGTGATAGAACGCATGAGCTGATTACATATATATATTTATACATATATCATAATTCCTCATACAAAATTAATCAATGATTTAGGGAAGTGTATTTGAAAAATCGTATTTGTCCCTATCATTAGAATTGGAAACGCAAACAGAGCATGCCAAGGAATTGTCTGAGCCATATTTAAAATACACACAAATAAGGAAAAATCCCAATTAAAATTAATTGAAACATCAAAATTCAAATTAAGGCATAACATTTTAACAAAGTCATAATCAAGTCAAGAAAAGTAATTTGAGATTTACAAATATTGTTAAATGATCATAATGTCCCTCCATAGTTTAAATGTATAAAATAAAAGAGACATTATAATTTTGGAGATGCTTTAAAATGTAAAAATGTTTTTGAAATTCAATATCTTTTGTGGGATCTCTTGAATATGAAATTTAGAATTGTATTTGTTTCTTTCTAAAATTAGATTGCATATGTTATATATGGATTTTTTTTCTCAAAATCTCTCAAATACACCATTGGAAGATGTGCCCACATTTACTGTCAAATATTACTTTAAATAGAATTACCTCAAATAGAAGGGCACATGTGTTTAGAAAAACAAAAAACAAAAAACTAATAATAAAAATTTGAAGGAAACAAATTTAACCATTATAATTATTTTCTAGTACCAAAGTTCTATCACACTTTTGGAGCGTATATATTATATGGTTTTCAAACATGTCTAAGTTCAAATAATCTTATTAATAAATTTCCCAAAACTCTATTAATTTGTTGATGGTTAATTAATTTAATAAGTCGTTTAACATAATTTTTTAAGACATAATTATAATTTTCATGAAAACTCATCCTAAAATTTTTTAAAATTTGGGAAATTAAATGTAATTTTATCAGTTAGATAATTGACATGTTGTGAAGCAAAGTTGCATTTTTGAGCATGTGGATAAAGAATTGTCGCGATTTATGCGATAAAATCATAAAAATACTTAACTTTAATTTCTTTAGAGTCCTCATGTGATGACAAGAAGATAAAACTATATTTAGCAATACCTAATTAGGCCTATTAGCCTTATTAAGAAATTATTAACAAATGTAACCCTGAATTTGTATTCTATGTATTTCAGCGATTTAATTAGAATTTTAAAAAATTAAATATGAGTTGTAAATGAAACCTTGATAGCGGATATATTAAATCTATTACTTGTCAATTGATTTTTCCTTTATGCTAAAAGATAAATATAATTTGATTGTCTGAAACCTGAGGTGCTAAATAACATCACCTGAGGTGTTGTTTCAAGGTTTTAACAGGGAGATGTATTTTCCACTTTATATAAGCCAGTCATCAAAGCATCATAAACTTTGGATTTGGAAGAACCATCCGAAAAAATCATGGGATCATCCAAATAACGTAATCTTTGTGCAGAAAAATGAGGTCAAAGAAAAAAAAACATCTTTGTGCAAAAACATGCTTTAGTTAGAATCTATTCAAATTGAAATTATACATATCTTGTGACATCATGAGTAAAATTAAATCCTGACAAATGATAAAATATAAATGAATAAACAAACATGTCAATTATGAGAATTAAATTATGGATGAATTAATGTATTAGCAGAGTCGGACCCACATTGTGAGTTGAGGGGGCAAGGGCCTCCCTTGAATTTAGGATTTTTTTTCTTAAAAAAAACAAATTAATACATGTTTACATGATTGTCCGTCTTTAAATTAAGTGTCCACCTTTAATAGATTAAGACTACACTTCATAATCGTACTGAGGATGAATGGTTGAATGATTATTTAGTGCTTTATATTGAAAAAGATGTATTTGATAGCATTGATAATAAGCAAGGTTCTGAAACCCGGACCGGTCACTGAACCGGTCGGGGTACTGGGTTAAGGGTTAGTGGGTCAGATCGGAGTCAGCCCGGAGTCAACCCGGGCGTAAATCGGTAAGGTAGACCGATGAGGTATAAAAAAATGGAAAATATTAATTTCTCATCACACCAACCTAAATTTGACATACTATATGCCATTTCAATACTTTGGATCAGTAGTAAAATAATCATATACTCCCATACTTGTGACATATTCAGATATCATTCTTAACAATTTTGAATTTTCTTTACAACCTACATTTGAGACAAAATATTCATAGTAGCAAAATATCAAAAACAAGTATATAATGACAAAATATTCTCATCTTTGATAAACTAATAATCATCATCATTGTAATCAGCATTAACATCATTCAACTCTCTAGGTATTGAGACATCAGGAGGTGGAGCTATAGGAGGAAGAGTAAAAGGCACTAGAAGTGACATGATCATCATGTAAAGATGGAGGCGTAATACTAAAATCATCATCACCTATATATGAAACAAGTAGAATTATTAATACATATGTGAAGAGTGAAGACATAGTTATATTATTTTGTGTAGGAATATAATCTTATATAATAGAAGAGATAGTTAGGAACCTCCAAAATCCCTTGCCATTTGTTCAAGTTGAAGATTTGTTGCATCTATATCATGAAATTCAGGAGTTGAATCTTCCTCAACCACCCAAGAGTCAACTTTATCAATTGATTCATAATCAATAGGATCATAATTGTCTTTCTTCTTTTTCAATTGATTCCTATAATACAAACATGATAGAATACCAACATTAATAAAGTGTATATATATCTATATGTAATAAAAGCATAAAACTATAAAACAAATAATCAAAAGTCAAGTTTACCTAAACTTTAACCTCAGATTGTAATTAGTGAAAACCAAATCATTAAGCCTTTGATGCTTCAATCTATTTCTTCTTTTAGTATGAATACGCTCAAACAAGCTCCAGTTTCTTTCACATCCAGAAGGAGTAGAAGTTTGACTAAGAATGCGTAAAGCAATTTTTTGCAATTGAGGTACTGCACCCCCGTAGTACAACCACCAATCATCTGCAAAATAAAATAAAAGACATTTAGTATGTATTATTAATGTCAGATATCTCAATATGTACTTTTGAATATGAAAGACAATGTACTTACGTGGGACTAGTGTATGGGCTGTTTTTTCACATGAAACTTTAGCAAAAGATTCTTTCCGTTCGCGGTATACACCGATTTGCTTCATCATTGTTACATAATAATCAGCATCGTTGTTTGAGTTCGCCTCAAACAAATCAATCACAGGTTCCATACATCGATGCTTTCTTACAAAATCAGGACTATACAAAAATGCAGGATTCAACAAATACGCCGTTGCATGAAGTTCGGTTTTCAAATGCTTATCCCAACGACTTTGGATAATATTTGTATAAGGTTTGTATAGTTCCTTTTTCTTTTGAAACACGTCCTTGATCACATTTTTAGCCCTTTGCATGCCTTCATAGACATATGGCATTGAAGGCTTCTCATCTGAATCAACAATTCTCAACAATTTGATCAATGGAGACACAAGTCTCACAATTTGGAAGCAATCGCCCCAAAACCGGTTATCTGGAATGATTGCACTGAAAGTTTTTCCAGCTTCAGTGGATGCTAACTTATGTTGCAAAAAATGCTGATCAATAGCCAGAGCTTGTAAGTCATGCTTGTGAGAATATATGCTATGAAGGGTGATAAATGTAGTGGCAAATCTTGTAGCACCAGGACGCACAATTTCTTTCCAACCAGATCTTTTTCTTAGCCATGACAAGAAGGTCAAATGATTATAAGCAAATACAGTGATTTGGGATGCCTTCTTCGCAAGGTCTAAAACATGAGCCATTGATGCAATATCTTTCAAAATAAGATTTAAACAGTGAGCAGCACAAGGTGACCAATAGATGGTTTTGTATCTCTCTTTTATCAACCTACCACATGCCACATAGTTTGCTACATTGTCGGTCACAACGTGGACAATATTTTGTGGACCCACCCACTCAATGACTTCTCTAAACAATGAGAATAGTGTATTGGCATCTTTAATTAAATATGAGGCATCAACTGATTTCACAAAAACCATGCCATGTACAGAATAGACTAAGAAATTAATCAAAGTTCGTTGTCTGACATCCGTCCAACCATCAGCCATGAGTGTGCAACCATTTTCTTTCCATTTCGCTCGATGGCTATCAATTAGAAGTTGGCATTCTTTTTTGCAATCACTCAACAAGCTAACTCTATACTCATAGTAACTAGGGACCTTAAATCCAGGCCCAATTGCAGTAGCAGCGTCGATGGCTTTTTTGAAATAACAGACAAGTCAATGCATTAAATGGAATGCAATTGGCATAAGCCCAATGAGCAAAAGCTTTTTTTGCATTATGTTGAGCTTCTTGACTTGCCCAAGCACTCTTGATGCTTGGTTGAGCACCATGAGTTGTCCTAGGTGCAAAATAATTTTCAACCCCCACAGTGTTAGGCGCTTTTCTCTTTGATACAATCGATTCTACATTTTCTGTAGCTACATTTCCTTCGTCTACATTATCACTATGAACAGGATTTTTCTTTGACCCTTCTACCAATGATGCTTTCATTCTAGCACGTACGTCATGAGAAACTTTTTTACAAGAAGAAACTTGACCACTAAGACCAACTAAATGTTGTTTCAACCTATTTATTCCTCCTCCCCTATAACTTGAACCACATAATAGACATGTAAATACGTTTACTTTCCCCTCTTTTTTATGAGATACATATTCCCAAGCAGGATCAGTTTTTTTAAAACTAGATTGTGTGGGAGGATTACTAGACTCGGGAGGATTAGTTGTGGTAGTATTCTGGGCACCTTCATTATTAATATTTCCTTCCATTAGCATTAACAACTTTACAAACACAGAACCTCAGACTAGAACCTCAGACTGAAAAGCAAGCCAAATGTTCCCTCCATTAACAGCTTCAGGAATCCAAACCAAACCAAACCAAATAGAGCACGACAAGCAAACCAAATAGATATATATATGGAACTAGAAGTGTGTTCCACAGAGCACGGTAGAAACCAAATAGCCTTCAGGAATCAAAACCAAGCCAAACCAAAGAGCAAATCACAAGCCAGCAAAGCAACAACTTATATGAACCCGAAAACAGAGCCAAACTTTGATAGCTTCAGGAAATCAAAAAAACAAACCTAATCAAACCAATATGGCATTCAAAAGTAAAAAATTAGACACCAGAGTAGCAAGCCAGCAACTAAACAAAGAATAAAGAACTAAAAAGAAACTAAAATATTAAAAAATAAATTAAAAAAAAAACCTGATCCTCTGCTCTACAAAATAAACAATGAAGCTCTAGAAGGCACAAATGAAGCAGTAGAAGAGCAAGAATGGCAAGAACCTGAAGAAACTAATGGCATTGAGGCAAAATTTCCCAAAACAAAAACCCTAAAAACGAACTCCAAAGACCAAAGGGCAAAAACACCAAAACTTACCGGACGACGAAGCTCCTTCTCAAGCTCGACCTTGCAACGGCGAACGGCTTGCGGACGGAGGGAGACGCTTAGGTCGGACGGAGGGAGAAGGGAAGAATCGGACAAAGTGATGGAGCCGAGGACGAGCAGACTGCAGAGAGAATGGAGCGACTGATCAATTCGGCGTGACAGGGAAGGAAAGGCTGAAACATCGAAGGGAAATAGGCAAAATCAAATCAATTTGATTTGAAACGATTTTTTTATTATTTAACCAATTAACCTGCCTTCCGCGTAATACGAGTTTTTTTTTTTTTTAAAGGAGCAAACGACGTCGTTTCAATTGTGTGGGAAATAAAAAAAAAATACATGAACCTGTGAACCGGTCGGTTTACCCCGGTTTTACCGGGTTAACCGGTTTAGACTGGGTTCGACCGGTTCTGAGCCAAACCGGACCGGTTTCATGGCCGGTTGGACGTTTCCCAGTCCAAACCGGCCGGTCCGGTCCGGTTTCACAAACATTGATAATAAGACAATTATAATGAAATTTAAAAAAAAAAGGTCTAGAAGAATGACATTGTAATTATTTTTACTGTAATATATTTTTGCTATTAAAATATATGTATTTGAACTTATTGAGTGTCTATCCTTCATTGTAATTTATATAGCTGCATTTCTAACCGCACTTAGCCTTGTTTTTTTAAATGATTGGTTTGTAAAATAATTACATCTCTTATTACATTATTAATATTCACTTGATTTCATTATTATTTTTTGATATTATTTTTTTTCCTTATTTATATTCTTTTGTTTTTTAATGCACCCTAAAACTTTCCTTTAAGAAAAAAAGAAAAAAATCGAGGGTGTTGCCCTCAAACCCCCGCCACCAGTACTCCCTTCACTATTTTTCTAGATCCGCCCCTGCAGTATGTGTAATTAATTAAAATGATGCATCTAATATGCTTATTGCCCCTGAATTAATAATACTAATGTAATATTTGACAGAACAGGGGAGATGTCATATCCAAGCCCGATTTAGTTTGAAGGAAAACAGGGGAGGATAACAGAGGAGAGATACATAGCTTATATTGAAACAAAAAGCTTCCTTTTATATTCTTGCAGGGACAATGGTGCTATATAATTACATGATATGTATTTATGATCTGGAGACACATTCATTTGACGACTAAGACTATGAGACACAATCCAGAATTTTATCTAATTTGCATGCATTTGACAGCTCCGAAAGGCAAATTTGGTAATATATATGAAGATGAAATGAATAATATATACTTATAAGTCCTTCACCGATTTCTCCAAGAAGTTTTTTATTTTTTATACCTGAATCCAAGAACTTAATTGAATAGTAAGATGATGAGTATAAAAGGCATCACACATAAATTTGTCTTATGTGATTAGAATAGTAATCAACTGAGAGCAGTTTAACTATATCAATGATATACCCATGTATACTTATTTAACATTGTTTTTTTTTTTTAAAAAAATACAATTTGACGTTCTATCCTAATTATTGTTTTTCAAAAAAGGGAAATGTAATTGAGTTTTCTTTTTGTTTTGGTAAAGTGACCAAGATATATTAATGGAGAAACAGTTTAAATGTTCATAGCAGAAATTAACATCGAGCATGTAAAAAAAGAAGCAGACTTACATTGTTGAAAATTAAAATGCCTAATCAAAGATTACTAAAATTTAAAACCAACTGTGCAAGGTCCTTACGTATATATGTTGTTGGATGCATCCTGAAGATCCATTACACACAGTTTGAGATGGGGTCTGCTTGTTGTCCATATATCTAGAGAAGATATATTTGGAGTGAAGAAGACAATCAACAATCCAAAGAGAGTCGATATAAGTCAAAAACTTGAACATGAAGGGGTTATCTCCTTTTAATTTGAAGTTTCTTCAATTCCATAAAAAAATCTGCATAGATTGTCCCAGGCATCGCACATAAATGTGACCAGAAGATGTATGAAAATTGAGATACTTCAATAATATCCCATCCAATCAGTGATGGGGAAAATTGTGGGGGTGTTTAGTGCTTGTTTGGGAATCACTAAAAAATGTTTTTATTTAAGTGTTTTTCTGCACATCGAGTTAAACTCGTCTCATTTACTTATTTCAGAAGTCTGGAGAAAAGCAATATTACTAAACTTAAGGGGTTATTTGACATTAATGGAACTAAAGTTGGCATAGTTATTGCGTTATTGTGACTTGTGCTTGACCTTTCTTTCTTTCTTTATTTTTTTCCCCGGATTGTACCTGTCTACCTGACATTTCTGCTGCTTTCTTTAAGGGAATGACTTTAATGCATTTTTCTTAAAAAAGCAAAAACAAGTCCAATCCACATGAGCAATTCCAATTATTTAATGCCTCCACACTGCTTCATCAGAATCCTGAAGATGAAGATGATGCCCAACTTGAAGACCTTAGCGTTCCTCCGACAGCCATGGATGAGGTCGCTGCCACATCGGCATCGGGGATGGGCGCTTCAACGTCTTTGCCGTCATTATCTTCTTCATCAGTATTAACTAATTACCCCCTCATTTCTGCTACCGTTGGTTTCGCCATTGCGCAATCTACCAAACTCTTAACATTATGGTTGGTATTCCTGTTTGTTTGCCGTATTATACACAGAATCTTGATTGCAATCCCTGCAATTTGATCAGGATTTGGTTCCTGTTGAAAAGGGGGAAAAGAGATAAAGGAAATTTGGATACATTGTGTGGCCTTGTTCTTTCTTTCTTTCTTGAAAAAACTACGGATTGTAGTCCTTTGATGAAATAAAATATTTGATGTTTTTAGTTCCACCTTTAGCTTGATATGCATGAAATGGTTCTAGGGTTAAGGTGGTGCGAGATTTCAAGATTTGTAGTGTGTTTCTTTCACCTGCCAAATTCTTAAATTAAGCGGCATCTTCAGCTCCTAGTTTCTTTTTGCTGTAATGAATTTCGGGTTGTTTATATCAATGTCTTAAAAATACTTTTTACTAATAGGTCTGATGAAGAACTTAATGTAAAAAATCGTACTCCTCCAATAAATACACATGATAAGTTATAAATTTCTCATTCTAGTAATAAATATTGAAAGAGCATTTGTAAGAATTATAAATTTCTCCTCAGATTTGCGAAAGACGGAGGCGGATCTGCCTTCTCCTTCGAGTGGCCGATCCTCCGCTCCCATCTCCTCATCTTGAAGAAGCAGCAGCACTGTTGTTCGATCCTCTCACATCCTGTTCTATTTCAGTCTTCAGATCTAAATCTGGTGCTCCATTTTGAAAGTTTCTCTGACGTTCTCCGGTAATTTTTCCACCCTTCACCCTTTTCCCCTTTCAAAAACTCTTAATGGTTCCAACAGCGCTAGTTTCCCCTTTTCATTTGAATACATCCTATTTTTATTTGTTCGTTTGCGTAACTATGAAACCCTATTTGCGATTTTGTGTCTTAATGTATGCATTTTCTTTTCCCCAGCGCAAGAGGGAGTTCTTTTGGCTATTGGTTTCCATTCATTTTTTATGCACTATGCGTGGGCAGCGGATGTTCTCACGCATAAGAGATTACTGCATTTGGCCCGTGACCCTCCTTATACCTGCAATTGAAGTTCGCCTAGTCCAGGTGGGACAGGTGGGTTGGTTTGGTTGATTATGGTTGACCCGGCTATGCATGCAGATCCTTGCACTTCTTAGTTGAGTAATTCTTATTATGAATTATAAATCATCATACTTATTTTCTTTTTCATCTGTGTGGAGTGAGCCATTTTTTTATCATAAGTTATTTTCTACATAACTGTGTAAGCAATTTACTTTACAGAATTCACTATCTTGTTGAGCTGCCATCATTTCTCTCGCTGAGAATAGTGGGACATCTAGTTTTCAAAGGCTTGCTTGTACTTAAAGCAGCAACTAATTGGAATTTAAACTTCTTAGTTGTTACTTGAAATAGTAAACAAAATCTCAATTTGCAATTAGTTAGGCATGACGGTGGCATTAGTGTGGCCATGATATTCACTACATCACTGACTGAAGAAATTAAATGGCTTGTTCGAATTTTATATGTCTTCATACAGAATTAAGTACTGTGCATCCGAACTATATATTTAGATTTGCATTGACATATAAGTGCAAACATATCTCATTTTCACGAGTCATGTCTATGTTTTGTCTAAAGTGAGTGTGAGCCAAAGTTAATCTGCATTTGTTTAGTTGAATTGCTGCAGAATTGGCTCCTGTTATGTCATCAAAATTTTGAATTAATAAAGAATTTGGCTTTTCCTGTGAAAGAAGTTATTCTTAGGTTTCGATCAGAAAAAGAGTTATTCTTAGATTCAATTTCCATACTGTGAACTTATATATTTTTGCACATTTCATGCGGGCAATACCATTTTTGGATCGGACCCATCATACAGATTTATCCCATATCTGATGGGAATGCATCTGACTCTGTCCATTCAGATGTACCTAGGGAAGAAGATTGTCAAACCTCTCCAAAGTACTCCAGGGGACCAAGGTATTAGTTTCTTCTTCTCTTTCTCCCTCAGCTTCCTGAATCTCTAGTGAAATTTTTTTAGTACACTTTTCCTAAAACTCCAGTTATTTTCATAAGCACTAATTGTTTTCCCTGTAGTGTTTGTTTGATGGTTGTAATTAGAATTTGTATATTTATTGATTATTGATTCCAGTATCCATCCTCCTCTTGCTTTTGGTTCTTCCCCTAATCTTGAAGCCCTGGCACTTGAAGCTAATTCTGAAGATGAGGATCACACTGTGCATGGGAGTGCTAAATATTCTCAGTAATGCTCTGCTCTTTACATTGTCGTGTTTCTAGAGATGTAACCCTTTAGCTATGTCGTAACCTTCATATATATTATATTGTCACACACTCGCACATGCACACACACTGTTTTGAGTTCTATGATAAGCTTTGATGTACTTGAGGTGCTGAAGATTATCAATTATCTTCTGGTCCAGTGAGGAAAATTTCATTTTTTTGAAGGGCAAAGTACGGAATAGTACAAAATTTTAGAACTTCTTCTAAATATTCCTGACTAAACATTTGAAGTATGGAAATAACATTGCATCTGGATCATTTGGTGAACTGTGAGTAATCTAGAAATATTTGTCTTCCTTTATGACAGTTTAATAGATTTTTTTTTTTTTTTTTTTCACATCATTGTTAGATATTGTTTTATTCTTCAAGTAACCAACTCTTCCATTTAAAACAGGTTTAGAGGCACATATTGTAGTTAGGACGTGGCCATTAAAGCTCTCAAGGCTGAGAATGTTAGTTCAGATTGGAAGAGAGAGTTTTCCTAGGAAGTCTATATCATGAGGTCAGTTGTATTAGGTTTTTTACTTGATTATTTAGATCTTTTTACCATTTTACGGAGCTTAAGCAAATTTTGCAATTGATTGAGAAAGCCATTGCGTGTTGATTTGTCATCATCTTCTCATAATATTTATCCAAAATATCAGTGTGCTTCAAGCTACATAATTTCTGAACCATGAGGGTGGGGATTCTTGATCAACAAAGAATAAATTATATATTCTTTGCTTGTTGATTGCTTGGTGATGACTGGAAGAAGGGTTGGAGGCCGAGAAGCAGAATATCTGGGTAAGCTTATTCCTAGAACCTAACTCTGGATTTTTGCTTTGATCACTAGTTGAAGGATAAGATATTAACAAATGCACCATTTCATGATTGAGTAGGTCTGGCGAATTACCATTTCATGTTAGTTTCTTGGTATAAATGATCATGTCAATTTCATTTTACATATTATGACATGCTAATTATGAAAAACAGAGCATAGTGAATGGAGAGTATAGTAAGACAACATCACATCATCCCACAATATAATTTTTTTAATAATTTTTTCTGCAGATTATATAAAAGAACATTATTGGAAAGCGTGTTTTCAATAAATGGGCTTCACCTTTTTGGGCAAAAAAAAAAAAAAAGGGCTTCACAAAATCAAAAACACCAAAAAAGAAAAAGAAGTCCTAATAGTCATCCCTTAAAGTCTATATATATACACGGGCTTTTATGCTAACATGAAACTTGGCCCGTTTTATATATGTTTGTTCCCCTCATTTTAGTGGTCCCAAATTCAGCTCTAAGCCAATTCCATAAATGGGGTGTCCATGAACTTTAACCCATCTAAATATATAAAGGGTGTTAGAAATTTCACATTAAATACCTCAAACCCATGATTTCACCTCAATGTGCTGTTTCCCATGAACCTTTAGATATCACATTTGAAACTTGTTTGCAGTTTTCACTTTTCTAATAGTCGGAAGGCTATTATTGCTTCTTATTTCTTCTCTTCTTTTCACTTATGAACATAAAAAAATTCTAAAACTAGTTAATTTTGTTACTTTAGCTCAATGAGTTTGACACTTATGTCTTGACGGTCAACACAACATTAACTGTAAAATAATTTGTAACTGATCTTTCAAAATTTAACAATTTGACAAGAAATGGGGTTAATATCTAATATTCCATCAATATGCCATCCCACTATCTGCCTCCTCCAATTGGCGTGGTCCCCACATGATCACTTCATCCGAGTCATCTCCATCTACATTCTCTTTTTTTAATGAAAACTGAAGCATCTTTACTTCCATTCATTTTTGAAAGTTTGTATATGACGTAATTAAATGTGAACAAGTTTAGTAAGCCCCATCCTACAATCTCTTGGAGCCCTTGCCTATAAAACCGTACGCATGTTTTAGCCAAAAGCACCACCATCTTCTCCATTCTTAGTGAGAGCCACAATCAAACACAACATGCCACCAATTTCGCTCATCACCACGTAAGTATTCATTTGCTTCAATTTAAGTTCTGTATCTCCTCTGCTTTCTTCCAAGGTGCATATGGGGCTTTTGTTTAAGGGCCAAAGAATTTGTTCCCTCATAATTATAAGGTGCGCGGTAGTGGGGGTTGGCGTTGGGCCGGAGCAACTACATGATTTGGTGGTGGACTTCAAACAACTGAAAGACCTCATCGTGAATATAAGCTCAGTTAACACCCTTTTTTTTTTTTTTTGCAATACTAATAGTCCTTTTTTCAAATACTCATAATATTGTAGGCCACAAAATTCTTCTAAAAAATAACTTGTATTGTGAACTGGAGGTGGTATTAGTTTAAACCATAAGCACATTAGATGCATTAAAGGCATCATTTTAATTTAATTACATACATATAGTACTGTGTAGTATTTTAATTGATGCATCATTTAATTCTCATAATAACATTGCAAGCGCATTTAAGTAAATCAATATTTCAGTGAAATTCTTTTCTGTTGTCCTTAGGCGGTAGATCAGAACATATCAATTTTATATAAAGATTTGATGGTTCATATCAATTTTCATTTTTACCTAACATTAATATAGTATAATCATGACTTAAATGTTGACCCCAAAAAAAATCATGACTTAAATAAGAGTAAAAACTAAAAAAGTACTATAAATCATTAAGATTAATGACTAAGCTCTTCTCAGGATTTGAATTTGAGTTATCACTCTTATGACTCAAGCTAATATATACTCATAATTAACATTTCTTAATTGAGGGATAGGTATAGATTATTCATTAAATCTATTAAAATGAAATCATACATATGTTGTGACATGATAATTAAAATTAAACCCTTGCAAATGATAGAGTATAACTGCAGAAACATACATGTTATTATGAGAATTAAATGATGCATCAATTAAAATACTACACAGTACTATGTGTATGTAATTAAATTAAAATTATGCCTTTAATGCATTTAATGTGGTTATGGTTTAAACTAATACCACCTCTAGTTGACAATATAAGTTATTTTTTAAAAGAATTTGTGGCCTTCAATATTATGAGTATTGGAAAAAAGGCCAATTGGTATTGCAACAAATAAAAAGGTGTTAACTGAGCTTTTATTCATGATGAGGTTTTTCAGCTGTTCGGAGTCCACCACCAAATCATGTAGTTGCTTCGGCCCGACACCAACTACCACTACCGCGCACCTTATAAATATGAGGGAACAAATTCTTTGGCCCTTAAACAAAAGCCCCATATGCACCTTGGAAGAAAGCAGAGGAGATACAGAACTTAAATTGAAGCAGAGGAATACTTACGTGGTGATAAGTGAAATTGGTAGCATGTTGTGTTTGATTGTGGCTCTCACTGTGAATGGAGAAGATGGTGGTGCTTTTGGTTAAAACATGCTTACGGTTTTATAGGCAAGGGCTCCAAGAGATTGTAGGATGGGGCTTACTAAACTTGCTCACATTTAATTACGTCATATACAAACTTTCAGAACAGAATGGAAGTAAAGAATAAAGATGCTTCAGTTTTCATTAAAAAAAGAAGAGAATGTAGATGTAGATGACTCGTATGAAGTGATCATGTGGGGACCACGCCAATTGGAGGAGGCAGATAGGGGATGGCGTATTGATGGAATATTAGATATTAACCTCGTTTCTTATCAAATTGTTAAATTTTGAAAGATCAGTTACAAATTATTTTACAGATAATGTTATGTTGACCGTCAAGACATAAGTATCAAACTCATGGAGCTCGGTAACTAAATTAACTAGTTTTAGAATTTTTTATGCTCATATGTGAAAAGAAGAGAAGAAATAAGAGGCAACAATAGCCTTCCCACTATTAGAAAAGTAAAAACTGAAAACAAGTTTCAAATGTGATATTTGAAGGTTCATGGGAAACAGCACATTGAGGTGAAATCATGGGTTTGAGGTATTTAATGTGAAATTTCTAACACCCTTTATATATTTAGATGGGTTATAGTTCATGGACACCCCATCTTTATGGAATTGGTTTAGAGCGTTGAAATTTGGGACCACTAAAATGAGGGGAACAAACATATATAAAACGAGCCAAGTTTCATGTTAGCATAAAAGCCTGTGTATATATTATAAAACGAGCCAAGTTTCATGTTAGCATAAAAGCCTGTGTATATATATAGACTATAAGGGATGACTATTAGGACTTCATTTTCTTTTTTGGTGTTTTTGATTTTGTGAAGCCCATTTATTGAAAACACGTTTTCATGGTTCAAAGAAAACACGCTCAATGATGTTCTTTTATATAATCTGCAGATTATATAAAAGAACATTATTGAGCGTGTTTTTTTTTATACACGCTCAATAATGTTCTTTTATATAATATGCGAAAAAAATTTATTAAAAAAATTATATAATTTTTATTTAAATTTATCCAAAATTTTTATTTCATATGTGAAAAGAAGAAAAAACGAACATTCCCAATATTTGAAAGATGGAACCGACTAGTTTTGAATGTGACATCCTGAAGGTTCATAGAAAGCAGTGAGCCCCCTGTTGCCCCTGACATACTTTCCCAACCCCCTTATGCAAGGAGAAAATCATCCGGTCAAACCCTTGACTAGGACTCCTCCGTCTGTCCATCAAACAATTCTGCCATTCTTTGCCAACATATATGCATGTATTCCCGAGGTTTTTACAGTGTTGTTCTACTGTTTTTTCAATGGTCCTACTATTGATTTCTTGAAAACAGAAAATACGGCTGATAGTATCATTACTTGTGTTGTATTCTGGTCACAATTTTTTGGCAACACAGTAAAAGACTAGATGTAAGATTATCAATGCGTTTTCTTCACTTTGGATCTCAGAATCATTGAGTCTGGTTATGTTTGGCTTTTACGTAGCTGATTGACTGTATCACTGGAATCAGAGTCAAATCTTATGCTAGCTGGAGTTAGTTATCTTCTTTGATTATTTTATAACCTTGATCCCCATTGTTTTCCACCCTGCAATATGATTCGGCTATAGCAAATAGATGGAAGATCGAAAAGTTGATTTCAGATGTGACTGGATTCGTTCAGGTTACTCTCAAATATATCATGTTTCAAAATGATTTTCATCTCTCTAGGAAAATTGAACCAGTTTAATCACCTTAAAGATGCTTGTCCCCAACATGTAGCTGCTGTTTTATTCAATTTCCCTGTTATTTTCACCAAGGAGTAGAAGTTTGTGTGCATATTCAAATAGCAGTTTTGCTTATCATTCATCAGAGCCGTACAATAGATTAAATAAAACCAGAGTAAACCTAATTTCTCTTATCCCGAGGGCAGTTCGACTTATTCTACCAAACAAAATATTTATAATAGTCAAACGAAAAAAAAATTAATTAGCTACTAACAGAAAAGATTTAACATAGTAACAGAAAAATATTATAATCGTCCAACAGCTTGAGATGTCAAAGATGGCAATATTGAGAGCAGAGTATTCTGTATTTGACATAGTGATGATATTGTGGAAATTGTAATTTTGAGTTGGGCCTTTTGGAAAGCCGGGTTATGTACCCAAATATGCATCCTACTTTCTTATTTGGTCTGTCTTGAGTGAAAATGAAATCATGAAGCATGAAATCAATTTGCAGGTGGTGGGAAACACATTCTAAATTTAATATGTTATATTTACTAGGATATGTTGATATCTTATATCCCTGAATCTTCAGGTGTAATTTGGTTCACTTTCCAGACTGAAAGACAGTTGTTTGTCATTTATCAGGTGTATGCAAGGGCAAATGAATGCTCTGAACTACTTTCTGTGGAGGACTTTGCTATTGTACTTGCCAAGCACTTCACATCATTTTTCAGTCAGGTTGGTGATAGACAATCTAATGTTAGGCACTTCACCTCATTTTAGTGCAAAGGAATGCTCTAAAATCTTTGTTCAGTTTGCTTTTTCATAATATTCATATGGCTTGTCATTATTTTGGGGAGAGAACAACTATCTTGGTTTTTTGTAGGTTACTACTACTATTGTGAAGATTGTGGAAAAGCCATGGGAGCATGTTCATGTGGATGGTCAACCCCTTAAACATGGTCAGTCATTCTGCAATGTTGTTTTTCTGTAAGAAGTTTCTACTAGAATTTGCTTATGTAGCTATGGAAACAAACCATTTGAAAGATCATCTTAGAATTACGTTTTTGAAAGTCCATTTCTGGATATTTAATTACTTATTTCAAGGAAAAAACAGAATGCCAATCAAGAAAAATATTTTGGATATTGAAAGATTCTGCTATACACATTATGTAGTGTGATGAATTCCCAAGTTTTTCTTTCCATTTTCTATTTTGGTTTCATTGGAAATAAGCGGGCTCCTAGGGATCGTATTGTAAATTCTGGCTGCCTAGCTCTAGGCTTGTATCTTTTACTGATTGAATAGATTTCCCTGCTAATTCTCTACCCTTTCCTTGCATATGTTTCAACGGCATTTATTATGACCACTACTTAATTGTTAAGGTTTGTGAAGAAACCATATCAATTAGTTCCAGAACTGTTTATTGATATAAATCTGTAGATTTATTCCTTTGTTTTGTTTATTTAAGGTTTCAAACTTGGATCCGAAAAGCATATACAACTGAGGCGATAGTAAAAAAGTCTGGTGCACTACAATTGACTTCTGGTGTTGAAGGATTGTCTGTGCTGAAACAACTAAGGTAAGCTTATTATACTGCTTAAATATGATTGAGATATCTCATACTGTTATATTTGTCTCCATTAGCTTCTTGACATTTCTCACCTAGTCCTCTTAACTACATCATCTAAGACAATGATAGAGCTCCGCAAGTCTCTGACCTACTTTCCCATGCGTATACCCCTCAGCCATCTCCCTATTAGACATGCATAAGAGATCTAAATCTCTCCAATATTTCTCTTTCAGATATTTCTGAGTTTGTTTGCATGAAGTTGTTAAATAAATACTAGTATGCGTAATTTGTCTTATTTTACTCTTCAAGTTCATCCTACCCCTTCAAGAGACTTTCTTGTTACTAAATGACAAAAAAATAATGGTTTTTGCTATTATAGATAGGGTGAGTTTGCTGATGTGATTATCCTCTCACTACTGATTTTGAGTTTGTTCTGAGCAGTCTGGTTTTGAGGGGTTTATAAGGGACAAGTACACAGCTCTTCCAGAAACACGGGAAAGGATGCTAGCAACAGAAGTTACGGCACTGTGGAGGTAAATATTTTATTTTCTCCACAAACATTTTGCTACTAGTAAGAATGCTTTGAAAGATAAAAGAAAGCACAGTCCAAGTACATATGCTTTATACAAGTTATTGCGACCTTAACTAACAATAAGAAGCTAGCAACATAAGTAATACAGCATTTTTGAGGTATGCTTTGTTTATTTTCAATTTATCTGTTCTGTATATGATAATGACTTGAAAAGGATATAAGAGGAGGAACGGACAAAATCTAAGTAGTTTTGATGCATTGAGATAGTTTTATACCACCCTAACAATAAGAAAAAGAAAATAGACCTTCAAGCTCAATTCTTCAAATTTCTATGAGAAATAAAGTTAAAGATCCTCACTAACCAAAATTGTGACAAAGCATTTCTGTTCTAAATCACACTATTATTGATGATTTTCTCTTTAACATGGAATATATGAAATCATGCTTTTTAAACTCAGTTGATACTTTTGTTCTCATAAACAGCAACATGTATAAAGTGAACTGAACTAGGGCTTACAGTGCGTTGCTCTTCAGCTGCAGGCATTACTGTAAACATCAACGTGACGTCATTCAAAAGCCAAAAAGCCACGTTTCTTTTACCGACAACAAAAGGCAACTAGACCGTCAAGCTCACATATTCATAAAACTTCCAAGAGATGAAGTTAAAATATACACATAAATATATTTGTAATAAATCATTTGTATTATAAGTTGTATCACATCTACTATTAATGATTAAACCGATGTAAATTCCCCGGTAACGGTGTCAAATTTTGATGAGAGTTGTCGAGCCCTCATAAAATAATCAGGATTCAAAGATTTGTAGTATGAGAAACTTGGATTGTTTCTCTCAAGGAATCCACAGTGGGTCTAAAATCAACAGTAAATAAGCAACTCAATAACCAGAATGGGGGAGTTTTTAAATGTAATTTAGATGAAGCAAAGGCTAAAACAGAAGTAAGAAAACGTGATTAATCAGATTAAAAAACGATTAACCCAGAATTGGGATTCCATACCAAACTCGTGATTGATTCTGAAAAAACCAAAATCTTTGCATTTGTACAGATATTCTCTCAACTAAACGATCGTTTTGCATTTGATCAAACACATGGTGAGCTCGTTGTGCGATCACACAACGCTCTCTATAACCTGATCCGACCTATATCCTTAGGATATCAATCTGAGGATTAAATCTAATACCCAATCCATAATTACAGTTGAATCCAATTAAAATAAACAGAAACGAATTATGTTACCAATTGAAGTGCGGGTCCTTTGGATTCGCAGAATCCTTAATCCATGGGTCAACCACAAAAGTTTAGCCAAGCATGGCTGGGCAAAACGTAGAAGAAAAGATGAAGACATAAACATGATAAATGATTCTAAGAAGATAATAAGCTTCTAATTTTAATCCCAAAATCTCATAAAGCGTAATGTCTAATATGTTTTTCAGCCATCTAATTTAACCTAAAAATAAGAAACACTAGGGATACAAGATTAGCCTAAAAATAAGAAACCTCTAAGAATAGGAAACCTCTAATAATTGGTCTCTTATTACAAAATTCGGACAAAATAAAAATCCAGAAAAATGCGTCTGCCTTTAGCTCCAATTTTGTTCATCTTCTTGTCCGAATCAGCTTTCTGAGTCTTTTTGTAACTCTCTGAATAATCTAAAAAACAAAAGAAGAATGAGGCTAATCTAATATCTAGATCAAAAGTTATGGTGAAAATAGTGAAGCACTGTAAATCTAGAATTTTATTTAAAAAATGAATTAAATCTAATTAAAAGCTTAAAGCCCTATTAAGTAATAAAACTCATTATTTATCAATTAAACATTGTAAATTATTAACCAAGAGATACAAATAAGTTAAATAATATTCAATTATAAGAGAATAGAGTAGGATGATGAAAATATAGTATGGCAAACATAGGGAAATGAGGAGTTTAAACATATTGGAAGTAATGGGTTTGAACTATCATTGCATATGTTGGAAGTTGAAGATGAGTAGTTGCACACTGTGGTCGGTAATGAATGGTACTTGGTTCTCATGCTTGATCATCATAGAACAAAGAAGCTTGCACAGAGTAATATTATTAGCATGGGGAAGGGGAAAGGGAAAGGTTTCAAACCATTGTGGCATTTGTTGTTTCATGACGGTTTTTGCATAACAATCGTGATTTTTGAGAGACAAAATATGACGATTACTAATTACAACCGTTATTTATTTGCTTGGTATTCTAATAAGTGACAGGTTTTACTTAATAATTGTTATGTATTTGACTTTTCCCCCCTTAAATTTTAGTGGTTGATTATGCAACCACCATTTTGTAAACAAAATAGGGGGGGGGGGGGGAACCAAAAGACAACATCTATAAACAAACTAAAAATAAAAAGTTATGGAAATGTTTTAAGAATCTGATGCATCATCAGATTCTTCCTTCTCTAGAAACTAGTCCACATTCTTGTTCAAAGAGCGAATGATGAGAGAGGTAAGTTCCTTCAAGAACTTGTCCATGAGATCTTGCTCACAATAAACCCAGACCATAAGATGGAGCTTGTAGGTCGAATGGATAAGCTATTCAAGGTTTGTTGGTGGAGGGAGTTCATCTTTTAGCTTTTGAAGCAAAAGTTTTCTTGTGTTTGTTCATGATTTTAGTGAAGAAGAATAAAAGCTTGCTGTTGGCTTTGAAAAGTTGAAATGGAAGTGGAGAAATAGGGTTCATTTTTCAGTTGTTTATATAGAGAGGGTTTTATGGGTTATTAAGCTGCCGCATAGTTTAGTTTTATAGATCATTGTATTTTATAAATGGTGACAGTTGTTTTTTTAATAACAGTTAGGAATTTGAAGTGATATTCTAATGAGTGATGAGTTTTTTTAATCACTGTTATTTCTTTGACATTTATTTTAATTTTAATGCGTGCTTGGTTGCATATATCAACCACCATATTACAAGAAAAAATAGCTAAATTTAATTAGAGATTTATGAAAATATACTTTAACTAAGAGTAGTTGGGGAAAGAGTAGTTGGGAAAGACATATCGTTTAAAAGTGTTACGTGTCAGTTATTTCTTAAGAAACATAATATTTCTCATTTATATTTTACGGTCAATTGTTATGACTGTTATGATTTTGCTTTCATTGATATTAGGTTGGAAAGTGAATCATTTGTAATTGTAATATGACAATAGTTTTGTAAGAACCATAATAGTTGTCACTAAATAAATGACGGTTATTAAATTCAATCCTTATTTTTGTGTTTTTGTGAATTCTCCCAATTCATGATAGTGTCAATATTTAATCGTTAAGTTTTAGGATTATATATTCTTGTGTGACTTCCACTTCAACATATATTAAATTTATTCTATATAACCGTTATTTATTAAAAATTATATATGCATGAATCTATAGTAGTGCATAACGACAACTTGTTTAAAATAAATATCACAAAATTAAACAACTGCTCTAACATAAATAAAAATTCATGAGAAGGCATAATCATTATATCATTTAAAGGCAACTTGACATGTAGTAACCCAAGAACGGATTATGGACTATGGTATAAAAATATTGCACAATTAATATAGCCCCAAATTGTATCCAATATATATATAAAGCCACAAATTTCCCTTTTCTTTTAAGAAAAGACATGCTTGAGACAAATTGACAAAAGGCGGTGACCGACAATTTTAAGAGAGAGAAATATATGGAAATGAAAATTGAGGTTTTAAAGTATTTAAGATATCTCTACAAATCCAATCCAAAATTATAACAATATCAAATGATAATCGTATTTAGCTGGCACTATTACCAGTAAAAAATAGTTGGTGAGATTTTATTTCAATCCCTTAAAATTATAAAGTCCATTTTTTATTTTTAAAACTTAAACCATTAATGTTACTAATAAAAAATGCAGACTAAGCACATTTATTGGGTGACTGTCTAATGCTAATGAAAAATGCTTACATTTTAATGTTTTTAATGCGTTTCAAGATGATAATTGAATATTATTACACTTATTTGTATCTCTGGGTGAATAAATTTAGGATTGTTTAGTCATTAAATAATGGATTTTATTTCTTAATCGAGCTTTGAACTTTTAATTTGATTGAATTCATTTTTATGATTAAATTCCAGATTTACAGTGATTTAGTATTTTCGCCATAACTTTTGATCTAGATATCCGATTAGCCTGATTCTTTTTTTCTTTTTTAGATGATTCAGAGAGCTACAATTGTTATGAAGACTCGGAAAGCTAATACGGATAAGAAGATAGACGAAATTGGAGCTAAAGACAGACCCATTTTTCTAGATTTTTATTTTACTCGAATTTTGTAATTAAAGTCCAGTTTTATTTTATTTTTGTTTTGGGCCAAACTTGTAGAGCCTATTTCGTTTTGGCAGCTAGGATTTATTTAGTTAGGTCAGCCGCCAACATTTATTCATTCACGTTTGAAGCAATTTTGGATTAAGAAATACAGAAGTTTAATTTTCTCTACAATGTTCTTCACGTTCTTCTTCATCTTTTCTTATGCGTTTTGCTTAGCCAAGCGCTAAACTTCTGTGGTTAACCCAATGTGAGGATTCCATGATTCGTCTAGAGAACTTGTGCTTATCCGGTAATTTAACTCGTTTCTATTTTCATCTTATCGGATCGGATTTCTGAAAATAGTGTGAATATTAGATTTAATATTCGGTTTGGTTTATCTCAAGGACTGAGTTCGAACTAGGTTTAAGTTTTACTATGCGATCACATAGTGGATCGCATAGTGGGACGCCACTGTTTGGACATATTCTATTCGATCGTCTAGTCGAGGGATTTTCTGGGCGAATGCAGAGAGCTCGGTTTGTCTAGAACCAAATGTGGGTTATTTATATTTCGTTCAATGATGGAAGTCTCTGGAATTTGAATGTTGGGTTGATCGTTTTTAATTTTCTTCTATTTGCTTCGCTCTGTTTCTTTGCAATTTCGTTTTTAATTTGTTTCAACAAAAAACCCCCCCAGTTTTATTGTTTTTGTTTCACTGTTATTCCAATCAGACCCGCTACAAATTCTGAGAAAACGACTCAAGTTCCCTATTATTGCAAATCTTTTATTGAACTTGGTTATTTTGAGGGACACGACAAATCTCTTTCAAAATTTGGCACCGTTGTGGGGGAATTAACATCGGTTTGATTAGTAACAGTAGTGTAAATTGTGTCGTTTAGGTGGTTCGGGTGGTTGGACAGAAAGTTTTCTAACCCAGATCATTCAAACCAGGTCTTATTCACAAGGAATCGGGCATTTTGAACAAGAATCACTTCCTAAAAGGAAGTGTGGTCTCACCTATTTTGCCCAAATTCTAACGTTCAGACAACTTTTTCGTTGTTTTAAGTTTCAATTTTGTGATTTCTACTAGGGTAATTTTTTTTGGAGTGTAATACCCTAAAATTCTCAATTATCATAAATACTACATTTTGATAAATAATACATGTTAAATAAAGGAGAGTATGTTGTCTCTAAAATTTGTAAATTTGTTAGCTATATTTTAGGCAATTTTCTCTTGGAAATTTAAAACAACCAAAAGCTATTTTTAGGCTACATTTAAGGATCATAAAATACCATAAAATTATTGTATTAAAGTATAGTCCTAATATAATCATAAAGAGCAATAAAATGCTATGGAAATACCTAAAGTAATTAAAAGAAATTAACAACAATTAATGGACAATTAAACTTACACTAATTAAGATCATTTGTATAATCCTTCAATTTGATTAGGGATAATTAAATACATCAAAGGGGGGGACTGATTTAAATAAAAATAAATTAAGGGCCAAAATGAAGGATTAAAGCTTGTCTATTAGAGCACTAATGACCACAATCGATTAACAAACCAACCTTACTTTAACACTTGTGATCAAATAATATATGGGGAAAACATTTCTGCTTCTTGTTGGCTTCAGGAGCGATCTGGAAAAACAAAGAAGAGGATGATTTGAGTCGTGTTCGAGAACACTGTCCTATAGAGTTATTCCGCAACCATCGATAAAGAATAAGCGGTACTCCCTAGGATTAAACAGATCCTTCTTGATTAAATCAATGCGTCAGAACTGGCAGAAGATAAGATAACTCAGTAAGAGATTATCGACGTTTTCTAATTCTCTCTTTTTAAATGGTGTCAAAATTGGGGTATTCATAAATAATGAATCAATGCCTTGAAAAGATGACTTTTGAACATTACACCTCTTCAGAAAGTCATGACTATCTATTTAATTCATGAATCATGTTGCTTCATGAACCAACACAAATCCTTTAATTTATAAGAACATGACTTCTCAAAACACATCTCTTCATTTAAACATATTCCATAATATTGGAAAGACTCTTTCTTTGACACACCCATATGCTATATTTACAACAATCCCCCACATGTGTCAAAGAAAACACCATTAGCTAAGTTACATCCATGGACATAACCATTGTATCTGGTGGTCCGTAGAACTATGAATCAGACCTAGACCAATAACACTTAATACACAGAGATATTAGTGAAGCATGCTTCTATGAACTAACAAATCTTGGTGTGTATTAGAGGCATTAATGATCAGATTATATCCTAACATTTCCGCTGTTAATCAACGTTTTTGCGCGTTATGACGGCCATGCGCATGCCTGGTGTATAACGAATGCTTTAGAGATTTCGCCAAGATCTCATAGGAGCGGCCACACTCCACATTCGTAGAGGTGATTTCATGTAAGTGTACCTGCACTAAGCCCACCATCTTGTATGACTATGAAATCATTAAGAGCTTTGCTCAACCTCAAAAACGTGCATTCTAGCACTCTCCTATTGTCATAGGAAGGGACAAATGTTATTTTTGTGCTAGTCAGAATTGACGAACGACTTGTTCTTACCCATTGAACCTTCTTCATGGGATCACCAATCACAAAGGTTGGGTTGCCATCGCTGTCAATTACGAATTGACTTTAGTCCCATTCCCCTCGACCAATTTATTTCATCCTGCAGGGTTTTGTTAACGGCCGATAGGTCTATTATTGAACTCACCAAATCGATTGAGATAACTCCATCACAATTCTTAAGCTAGCTTATCACAATATATCTCAAACGATTTTTATTTCATCATTGTACTTTTACAATGGCTATTGCCATCTGGCAATCACATATCGTCGACTTTAACCGTCTGTTTCTTATCAAAATATTTGCTAAGAGATTTTCAACATTCTCAGCATTCCATCCATTTCCAGAGTAATCAATTCTGATTCGCATAATACTTAAATTTTGTCACCATTAAAGGTCAATGATAACCCTTGGATTTTCACACATAAACTAGATCTTAGTTAACATCCGTGTGTATTAATAAAACGGGAATCCACTACTTGATACCAATATTATTTAGGGCATTATCCCTTAACTACTCCTTTCTCTTCATGAGAGTTTATATATGCTCAATCTCCACATATCATTCACTATGTGATGGGATTAACATTTATCAGTGCTACAAATTCTCAACGATTTGTACATACATTGATTGAGCTTTAGAATAATCTCAAGTAGTATCATAAAGAATATTCACATAATGGTTCTCAAAACCAATATTTAGAAACATTTTTTTATTTGTCATCAATAATTTTTTTTATGATCTTTAACATCTAAAATCACAACCAATTCTCTCATGCTTTCAAGCACAAAACATGATACTTTTGACCATACAAGTCATCCATATTAAATTAAATATTTCACAATATCATGCATACTTCTACCAAGAGAAATTTATAATACTATGAAAATTAAGCACATTTATCTCTACAATAGATAAATAATTAAAATTCCATACCATTGTCATATGTTGTTTCAAATCACAAAATATCCTTTGTTAAATAATCATAACACATGGCAATTTTATAATTTCCAACATATTTTCTTGCACCAAAATAATAATTTTTAAGGTATCCCATATCTTAGATACCCCCACACTTTCAAATATTTTATAATCAATAAAATTCTAATTAAATTAGAATCCCACCAGTATATTTATAAAGATCTATACTTTAAAAAATTACATAATCATATGACTGTATACTTCAACAAAAGGTCGTGCCAATTTAATCTTCCATTTTAATTAAATGAGAATGTCTCAAACATTATCATTTATTTCACATAAAATTTTCTTTTCACAGAAAAAAAGAAAAAGCCTCAACTTAATTAATTTCCTTTTGTCAAAATGATATATATTTTATATATTAATATTCTGTCCTTATACAGAATTTTCCACATAAATTTATAAATCTTTAATTATTTTAAATACCAATATTTAATAATATTCACACTATTAAAATATGTGTGAAACCAATGCCACAAATTCTCTTTGAAAAATTCAAAGCACTAGATTATATAAATCACCGAAATATAGACATAAATTGTAGCATTAAAAATATAAGATTTTCAATATTCAAACTAATTTATATGGTACATCAAAATAAATCACCAGATTTATTAAAACAGAAATTTCTTTCAACTTTCAACTATTATCATGTTGAACACAACAAATCCCCACTTTTATTCAATCATATTAATTTAAAAATATTCACAATATTATAAGAGAGATTATAGGAGATTATAAATTATCAAAAAAATTAGTATCTCCATTGATAATAAAGCATTAAATGGAAATAAATTCCCCTCTCATTCTAATTAATTAAATTAGAATTTTTCAAATATATAACATCCTAAAATTTATGAATTTAAACCATTATTACGTTAATTATATTTAATTTCTGCATCTAGAAACCAAATAATAAAATAACACGCATGAACTCAATAATCATATCAAAATTTCATCTCCATACGATAATTGATGTAATTCAAAATATTAATTAATAAAATCAAGAAAATCTCCTAATGAAAACAAGGCATAAGATATACATTATCTTCACTTTATTAATTTAATATTCATCTAATCCTCATTAAATTAAGGAGAGATAGTAGGTGATTTATTAACTATCTTATCAATCAAAACTAATAGATTTACCGTACACATAATTAATAATTGGAATAAATAATAACTAAATAAGTTCACACAATAAAATACGATGACCCAAAATGCGCCTGCCCCTTCCTTGAATAAATGAAACGCATGGTCTCTTTAAATGGGGCAAACCATGTCGTACAATCATGGGAGAAGACGCTTTGCAATTGCATGACAGCAAACTGTTGGTTCTTAATACGGAAAAGATATGCACAAAACGAGGTCGTCTTTGTGCTTCTTCCCCAAGCAGTCGGATGACCTAAAACCCGACCTGCCAACACTCGCGACCCACCAAAAGAGCCATCGCACCCGCAACTCTTTTGACTTGTGCTTATCATAAAGCACAGGCGACAAGAACAATTTCCCAAACCCAATCCTTTTTTTTTTTCAAAAAAAAAAAAAAAGGGTTTGTTTGGCTGAGGAGGGAGAACGACATTTCAAAGTGACACGTCGTTTGAATTGGTCATAGAAACGACGTTTTGGTCGTCTTCCTCCTCTAGATGGGTTTTTACGAACCCGGAGGGAACACAACCATTCCATTGAATCGATGTGCGATTTCATGGTAAAGCATGGAGATCAAAATAGTAATCATTATTTTATAATACCCATAAGCATATCATCAAAGAATCCAAAACAATTTCTTCTGCCCTAATTCCGAAAAATCATGCGTACCCACACATATTCAGATCCAAAAATATATATATATATATATATATATATAAACAAGTTTAATTGCCATAGACTTTTTTGCTCGAATTAATTGTCATAGACACTCACAGCATAATATATTTATTAACTAAAGATATTTAAAACTTCAATGGAAACAAATTCATCGTGCAAGTAATCAATAATTAAATAAAATATTGATTTCTATGCGCATATTCATACAAAAAATTCAGCACATCAAATATTTAAAAAATAATAACCACATTATTAAAATTTTAATATATGCCCATGAATATTATATATATTTAAATAATATTCGTATCAACTGCGCGCACCTTATTGCCGTTTGATCACGGTGAAGAAATATGACTCTTTCTTCCGTTTCGTTGAATCGTTGCTTCTGCTGCATTCCATTCCTTGTGTCGGGCTACTTCCTTCATCCTCCCTCTTCAATCGTTTCATCCCCTGTGGGTCCAAATGCTTGGAAGACATTGTAGCGCTCACATTTCTTTTCTCTGCCTTCAGAGAAGATGGCCGCTTCACCTTGAGATCTCGTGATAGCGCCCTGGTGATTGGCATGCGACATTCAATGCTAATTCACAACATCTTTCACTCTATAGATTTTCAGGAGTGATCTGGAAAAACAAAGAAGAGGATGATCTGAGTCGTGTTCGAGAACACTATCCTATAGAGTTATTCCGCAACCACCGGTTAAGAAGAAGCGATACTCCCCAGGATTAAACAGATCCTTCTTGATTAAATCAAGGCGGCAGAACTGGTGGAAGATAAGATAACTCAGCAAGAGATTATCGATGTTTTCTAATTCTCTCTTTTTAAATGGTGTCAAAATTGGGATATTCAAAAATAATGAATCAATACCTTGAAAAGGTGACTCTTGAACATTATACCTCTTCAGAAAGTCATGACTATCTATTTAATTCATGAATCATGTTGCTTCATGAACCAACACAAATCCTTTAATTTATAAGAACATGACTTCTCAAAACACATCTCTTCATTTAAACATATTCCATAATATTGGAAAGACTCTTTCTTTGACACACCCATATGCTATATTTACAACACTTCTAAGGCATATAACTCTTTCAGCAGCAAGGCGAAACTGCGTCGTTTTTCCATAAAAACTGAAGTGGATAGTGGGCCCCACCATAAAAAATGAATTCATTAAAAAACCACACAGCTTTTTCCTTGGTACGTAGGTTCATCTTTTTCTTTCCACTGACGAAGCTCACCGGCAAGAGGTGGATGAAGATGGAAGCAAGGAAGATCCCAGCTCTCTCTCCCCCATGGCACCCTACAGTGGTGAATGGTGGTTGAGGGAGAAGGCGTGGTCGCCGGCAATGGTGGATGAAGAGTGGAAAGTCGCCGGCAACGAAGGTAAAGGTCCAGATCGAAGGAAAGAAGAAGATCTCTGCGGCGCCGCGAGGAGAGTTGAGCACAGATCTGAAACTGGGCTTCAGTGCCAGCGAGCTTCGGTACCATCCATCACCGTCAACCTCCCTCTGATTTTTCAGTAAACACCGACACCACCTGGAGCTTCAGCATCAAAACCGTCGGCGACCCTCTTTGTTCTTCCAGAGCACCTCCATCGACCTTCTCTTGGAACTTCCGGCGAGTTCCTGTTCTGTTAGGCGATTTTGCAACTTTTCGGCGAGAGCTTGAATTTTCTAGCGACATTTTCCAGGTTCCGGCGAGTGTATGCATTTTCCAGCCAATGTTCTGAAAGCAATGAGAGGCTGATTTCCTTGCTTCTTGGTGATGATGATTTGTTCTTGAGCTCTAAGGACTACATAGGGGAGTTCCCTATCATTTCATAGTCTAGATTTATATATACTGATTGCCTAAATTTAGAAATTGTTGTTCAAGCAATGAGCCTCAAAAAGGTTTCCTTGGTTTGCTGTCAGTGGTGGGTGGGTAAAATAGATAGAAATAATGGAAAGAAAAAGATGAACCTACGTACCAAGAAAAAGCTGTGTGGTTTTTTAATAAATTCAATTTTTATGGTGGGGGCCACTGTCAACTTTCTTGAGAGAAAACGTCATAGTTTTGCCTTGCTGCTGAAAGAGTTATCTGCCTCAAAACCAGAAATGTTTTCCCCATAATATATAACCACTTGTTTAGTATAATAATCAAGTAATTAAATATGCCCCAAAAGTCAAAGAAAGTGGCGCTGCACATGCTTCTGTTGAATTGAATGATTAAATCCAATTAGGTGATTTAACTATTGGCTATTTTGCTATTAACAAAAGAAAAGAAGGAAGAGTAAAAAATTTTAACACATGTTACAACTTGTTGGAGAAGTAGAAGATTCCACACTTGGTGGGCAAGTTTGAAGCCTTCATGAACAAGTTGCACTACTTCTTGAACAAGCTTTCAACCTTGGTGAGCAAGAAAACAAAAGATGAAGTAGGTTAGATTTATTTACCAATTTTTCCATGCCCTTTCACTATAAATAGGAGTGTTGGCTCTTCACAAATTCTCACACCAAAAACCTCAAGTAACATCTGAGTCTAAGAGTGAAGAGAGTGGAGTGGGAAGTAGCTTGAAGGAGTTCAAGCATTGGTAAGCAAGTTCTTGAGTTTTGAGTTTTTAAATTCATAGATAGATGTGTTAAAATCTTAAAAATGCTAGAGTAGTTTTATTTTCATGTTTTTATGGTTAAAAATAGCTTTATTTCGAAAAATTGATGAAGGAAGGGTTAGGAAAAAATTTCTGGAAAAAAAACACCGAAGTAACGAAGTTTTGGCCAAATTTTGTCGGTAGGCGATTTCTGAAATCAGCGATAGAAATGCCAATATTTCTTGTTCAAAATGATGTTGAAAAATTCTGGGAAAATTCATGGTGAAAGTAGACATATAGGGTTCTTCAAATATGCCAAGAACATGTTGAAATGAGTTTTGTACAGTGAGATAGAAATTCTCAAAATTTAGCTACGAAATTCTGGGCAGCATATGAAAACGTGGAAACTGGGAATTGTTCTTGAATTCTGGCTAAAATCTGATATTTTTTCTCAAAAATATACATCCTAAGGAGTCTGGAGAATTTTATGGATATTCGTTTCAATTTTTCTAAAATTAGTTATGATTTTTCAAAGTTAGGCGAAAAATCTGCCCAAAGATGTTAAACCAGCGTTTTTTCCAAAAATTAAGGAAAATAAATTGAAAAATAATTCCACCAGGGGTAAAATGATTATTAGTGACTAAGATATCTATTAGGATATTATTGGTGAATTAATAAATGCGATATTACCATTATAGGATACACGTGATCACAGTCCGACCAACAAAATGTACGGACGCGTACTGTAACACTAACTCTGATGCTTATTGTACTTTTATATGTGATAGATGTATTCATAAATTAAGACTCTATCTTAAAGTTTTTCATATACATTCAGCTTTATACGAGTTACAGTCTTGGTAATGCCGTTGAGTTTTCCTATCTGAGGACATGATAGGCCATCGTGGCACTGGTGAATAGTGCAGACTGGGGATAACGGATATATTGCAGTGGCTGTGTACCGTTATCCAGACGAATCTGTTATGAGTTTTTTTATTGATTATCGCTGTAATGTCATGAATATCTGTCATACATAACTGTTACATAAGCATGAGGTTAACCGTTACCTGAGGTTCAATGGGTATTGAACCTAAGCTCTTACCATAGCTTTAGGGTTCGGGGAACCGTGGACTGAAGACAGGAGTAAGCAGAGTGAACAGCACGCGTAAAGACCCGACTGAGGATTCTCTTCTCAGATTTGTACCATTATGACATTACTCAGATAAATGTACTTTACATTATGAATAGAAAGACCGATACGGCACAATTAATGATATATCAACTACTCACTCTTTTACTTGCTCCGATGCTCTACTCTGATGAAAAAAAAATATTTCACTTTTGAAAATTGGGGTGTTGCATGGAGTATCTCTGATTTGGTTGAAATTTGGTGCAGTGATAGAAAATGGCCTAAATCACAGGACACATCGCTTCGCCATCTGGTCTTGAGATTTTAGCCAAATTCCATTGTTTAGACAACTTTTTCAATTTTTGAAGATTTTTTATTCCAGTTTTAGGTCCCCCAATAGTCTAGGAGTTGCCCTGTCCAAGTCCCATAAATTTTAAAAATCATTTGATAGTGTTTCTGGACTTGTTTTGGTCAATTTCTAACCTAGGTTTTTGTTTTTGTGTTGTCTTACTGTTTTTTTTACTTTTTACCACTTCTGGTGGCATTTTTGTAATTCTGACTGTCTGGTGGCATTTTTGTAATTCTAATTATCTGCAAATTCTGCCTTGTGTTTATGTTGCATGAGTATTAGGAGTACTACTAATCCAAAAGACTTGTTGCCATTTGATCCTGAAATAGAAAGAACAATTTTTACTACTAGAAGAGTAAGTCGTGGGATTAATACTAAATTGGAAATTGAACTTGAGTTGATTGTGACCATTCTAATTGTGTCCATTCTGTTGATCTTTCTGATTGTGCTTATGATAGTACTCCTGATAGTCTTGTTGTTTTCACTGATTCTAGTAGCAATTTTTCTAACTTAGAAATTATGGCAGAACAAACAGGGCATCACACTTTGAAAGAATTAGCTACCCCTGATGTGGGCAATAAAAATTTGTGTATTCAGTATCCTAAACTTGCTGCTAACTTTGAACTAAAATCTGGTCTTATCCATTTGTTGCCCAAGTTTCATGGTCTTGCAGGTGAATGTCCTCACATGCATCTAAAGGAGTTCCATGTGGTATGTAGCACGATGAAACCTCAAGCAATTGAGGAGGACCACATTAAGCTGAGAGCTTTTCCATTTTTCCTAGATGGTGTGGCTAAGGATTGGCTATACAATTTGCAACCAACATTTATTGGGAGTTGGGATGATATGCAGAAGTTATTCCTAGTGAGGTTCTTTCCTTCCTCAAAAGCCATTGCTATTCAGAAGGAGATCACTAGTATTAAACAATTCAATGGGGGAGACCATGTATGAGTATTGGGAGAGGTTCAAGTGATTGTGTGCTAGCTGTCCACACCACCAGATTTCAAACCAGCTCTTAATTACATATTTCTATTCTGGTTTGTTACAGTTGGATAGAAGTTTCGTGGATGCATCCAGTGGTGGGGCTTTAGATAGCAAGACACCTAAAGAGGCCCGAGAGTTGATATTTACTATGGCTTCTAATTCTCAGCAGTTTGGCACCAGGGCCAATAGTTCTCCTGTTTACCAGATTCAAACACCTCTAGTCCAGTACAATTCTCAGAGATTAGAGGCTAGACTTGATGATCTGACTTCCCTTGTGAGGTAGTTGGTAGTGACATAAACAGTACAGTCTTCTCCTCCTCCTTCTCAGATTGGGCACTCATGCGGGTTCTGCTCTGACCTTTATCATTCTACTGACTCTTGTCCTACCTTGCATGATCTTACTTATCAAGACTAGTTAGTAGCTGCAGTGGGTGTTTTTCCAGGAAAGCTACAATACCAGTAGAATGATGCCTTTTCCAATACCTACAATCCTGGTTGGAGAAATCACCCCAATTTTTGCTGGAACCAAAATCAAAATCAGAACCAGAGTAATCATTATCAGTAGAATTCTGGGAATTACCAGCAGAGACAGTACAGATCATAGAGTTTCTAGCAGCAATTTACACCTCTTTTGCCAGTACCACCTCCCCGTCTAGCCATATGTGCACCTCCACAAGCGACACAACAACAGGCCAGTAGTAGTGGTTCCTCACTAGAAGATATGATGAAGCAATTTACCATAGATACTAGGCAGTACCAACAGCATACTGACGGTTTCATTCAGCGTTTGCAAACCTAGATTGGCCAGTTGGAAACATCACTGAATCAGCTTCAACCTCAGGGATCCAACACTCTTCCTTCACAGACAATTCCCAATCCTAAGGGCAATGTGAGTGCTATCTCACTACGGTCTGGCAAGCAATTGGAGGAACCTAAACAAGCTGCATATGTGACTTCCATATCAGAAAAAGAGTCATAAAATGTGAAGATTGACTCTGAAAATTAAAAGGCAATGCAGCAAGGTGAAGAGGAAGACATTCCTATTCCTCTTCCTTTCCCTCAGAGAGCAGTTCAGTCCAAGAAGTTGGCAGAAAAAGCACAAGAAAAGGATATATTGGAGACATTCAGAAGAGTACAGATTAACATTCCTCTCTTAGATGCAGTCAAGCAAATTCCAAAATATGCCAAGTTTCTGAAGGAGTTGTGCACCAACAAGAGGCGATTGAAGGAGAATGAACGAGTGAGTCTGAACCAGAATGTATCAGCACTCATCCAGCTTACTATGCCTTATAAGTGCAAAGATCCAGGCATGTTTTCTATCCCTTGCCTTATTGATAATTATAGATTTGATGATTGCATGCTAGATTTAGGTGCTTCTATTAATGTCATGCATACATCTCTCTTAGTCTTGGTCCTTTACGTCCTACTAGCGTTGTTGTTCAGTTAGCTAATAGGAGTAATGTTCATCCTTCTGGTTTAGTTGAAGATGTATTAGTCAAAGTTAATGAATTGATGTTCCCTGCTGATTTTTACATCTTAGATATGGAGGATGAGTCTCCTAGTAGTAGGTCACCAATTATTCTAGGGAGTCCTTTCATGAAAACAGCTAGGACTAAGATAGATGTGCATTTTGGTACTTTTTCCATGGAGTTTGGTGATATATCCGTGAATTTCAATATCTTTGATGCCATGAAACATCCTAGAGAAGAACATTCTGTTTTCTGCATTGATGTTATTGATGATGCTGTGGATGATGTTATTGCTGATTGGTGTGCTGATTATCATGATTTTTCATCTGAGAGTGATTCTCCCATTTGTGCATGTGCTGATAATGAATGGTGCTTTGTTTGCACTGAGATTACTGCATCTGATTTTGGCTTTCTTGAGGAATCTGATGTTGGTTCTGATTTTGATGAGCTTGATTCTGATCTTGATGGACTTAATTCTGATGCTAACATTGATCTGTATAGACACAGTTCTTCTGCTTCTTTGAATGTGGTTTCAGGTATTTCCAGTGTGATGACATCAGAGTTTTTGCAACAACCACCCAAGCTTCTTCCCTCTACTGAGCAACCACTTAAACTTGAGTTGAAATCCCTTCCAGATCACCTGAAGTATGCATTTCTTGAGGTGGACGAACAGTTGCCAGTTATTGTGGCGAATAATCTTCTTCTTGACCAAGAAGAGAAACTGCTACGCTTATTGAGGGCGAACAAGAAAGCCATTGGGTGGACATTAGCTGATATCATTGGCATCAGCCGTTCCATGTGTATGCATCGAATTCTTTTGGAAGAGGACTCTAAGCCGGTGAGGCAACCCCAGAGACGTCTTAATCCTCTTATCCTTGATGTGGTGAAGAAAGAGGTCATTAAGCTTCTGCAAGCTGGTATCATCTATCCCATTTCTGATAGCTAGTAGGTTAGCCCAGTTCAGGTAGTTCCTAAGAAATTCAGAGTCATTGTGGTAGCCAATCAGAAGAATGAGCTCATTCCTACTCGAGTTCAAAATAGTTGGAGAGTTTGCATCGACTATAGGAGACTCAACCAAGCCACTCGCAAGGATTATTACCCTTTACCCTTCATTGATCAAATGTTAGAGCGATTGGCCAGTAAGTCTCATTACTGCTTCCTGGATGGCTACTCCGGATACTTCCAGATCCATATTGCTCCCGAGAATCAGGAGAAGACGACTTTCATATGCCCTTTTGGGACATATGCTTACAGTAGGATGCCTTTTGGCCTCTACAATGCACCTGGCACTTTTCAGCGTTGTATAGTAAGTATTTTCTCTGAGTTCTTAGAGGACTACATGGAGGTTTTTATGGATGATTTCACTGTATATGGGTCTGGTTTTGATGCATGCTTAGCCAATTTGTCTAGAGTCTTGCATAGGTGCATTGAATCCTATCTTGTGTTGAATTATGAGAAGTGTCATTTTATGGTTGAGTCGGGTATAGTCTTGGGACACATAGTGTCTAGGAAAGGGATTGAGGTAGACCCTGCTAAGATAGATGTAATTACTGCTTTGCCTTACCTCACTTCTGTGCGGGAAGTTCGCTCTTTTCTTGGTCATGCAGATTTCTATCGGCGTTTCATTCGATATTTCAGCAAGACTGCTCGACCCTTGTCCAACCTTTTGCATAAGGACACTGACTTTGTATTTGATGATGAGTGCAAGGCGGCTCTCGATCATTTGAAGCGTTGCTTGACTACAGCTTTAGTGATTCAACCCCCTAATTGGTGTCTCCCCATCGAGTTGATGTGTGATACTTCCAACTATGCAGTTGGTGCTATTCTGGCACAGCGGGTCGATAGAGCATCTCATGTGATTGCATACGCCTCCAAGACTTTGGATCCTGCCCAGTCTAATTACACTACTACAGAAAAGGAATTGTTGGCTATTGTATTTGCCTTTGATAAGTTTAGGTCATATCTGCTAGCTAGTAGAGTGATTGTTTTCTTTGACCATGCTGCTTTAAAGTTTCTTTTGAAAAAGGCAAATGCTAAGCCACGACTCATCTGGTGGATGTTATTGCTCTAATAGTTCGATGTTGAGATTCGAGACAGAAGTGGAGCACAAAACTGGGTAGCTGACCATTTAAGTCGCATCACCTATTCTCCCTCTCACCCCTCTTCTATTCGGGATGATTTCCCTGATGATCAACTTCTATAGCTGCAAGGTAAGCTTCCATGGTATGCTGATTTGGTTAACTACTTGGTAGCTGGTGTTGTGCAAGTTGATTCCACTAGGGATCAAACCCTTAAATTAAAGAGTGAGTCTAAATATTATGTTTAGGATGACCCTTATCTGTGGAAATTTTGTAGAGACAAAGTAATTAGGAGATGTGTGCCTGATCATGAGTTTCACTCTATATTGCATTTTGCTCATGCTTCTGCTTGTGGTGGTCACTTTGGACCCCAAAGAATTGCTAGGAAAGTGTTAGACAGTGGACTATGTTGGCCTTCCTTGTTTCGTTATTCCCATTTGTTTTGTAAGTCATGTGATAATTGTCAGAGGGCAGGGAGTGTTTCCCGTAGGCATGAGATGCTCCAGAACCCTATATTGTTTTGTGAGCTATTTGATGTTTGGGGTATTGATTTTATGGGTCCATTTCCTGTTTCTCATGGTTATACTTACATACTGCTGGCTGTCGATTATGTCTCGAAATGGGTTAAGGCGAAAACGACCATGACTAATGATTCTTCTGTGGTGGTGGATTTTGTTAGGTCTAACATTTTCTGCAGGTTTGGTATTCCTAGAGCCATTATCAGTGACCAGGGTTCTCATTTTTGCAATCGAAGCATGGATGTCTTGTTATGCAAGTATGGAATGCTTCATAAAGTCTCCACAGCATACCATCCTCAGACCAACGGTCAAGCTGAAGTCTCAAATAGAGAGATTAAGCAAATCCTTCAGAAGACTGTTAACTCTACCAGGAAAGATTGGAGTAAACGACTAGATTATGCTTTGTGGGCAATATCGCACTGCTTATAAGACTCCGATTGGGATGTCTCCTTATCGGCTTGTCTTTGGTAAGGAATGTCATCTTCCGGTTGAGTTGGAACATCAAGCCTATTGGGCCATTAAGCAGTGTAACATAGATTTGGCTAAGTCTGGGATGGAGTGAAAGCTACAGTTGCAAGAGTTAGATGAGCTTAGATTGGATGCCCATGAGAGTTCATGGTTGTACAAGGAAAAGACTAAGGCATTCCATGATAAGCATATCCTGATGAAAGAATTTTCTGTGGGCCAGAAAGTTCTTCTGTTTAACTCCCATTTGAAGTTTATGCCTGGTAGGCTTCGATCTAGATGGGATGACCCTTTTGTGATCACTAAGACTTTTCCATTTGGTGTTGTTGAGCTATGTGATCCACCCACAGGACAAACATTTAAGGTTAATGGGCATCGTCTCAAGCAATTTCATGAAGGATCCCAGCAGCAGCCTGAGAGAGCAGAGATCCTCCTCATTTATGCCACTTACCCTCCATAAACCCCCTGGGGAGTATTCTTCTTTCTTCTCCCTCTTTCCTCTATTTGTTTTCCTTTTTCTACTTTGCTTCTTCAAAATAAATATATTTTTTCTTTCTATGATTGCTACATATATTATGACCTTGGCCATTCTAGTTTTATTAGATCATCGTGTTTGGTCTACAATTCTTGAGTCTTCTATTACATGTCTTGGTAGTTGATTTGATGTTGTTGATTGCCTAAGTTGGTATTGACCTTGTGAGATTTTGAGCCTACATGAATGGAGTTCATCTTTTACCATTCTTTCTTTCATGTGTGCATCTGCTCATAATTTATGTTCTTTAGAACTTGCTCCTTTTCTTTTTGAAACTACATTTTTCACTTACGTGCATAAGTATGATGGAAGCTTGTTTTCTTTCTTTTATTTTCCCCACTTTAGCCAAACAGCCTTGTTAATTCTTATGTTTTGATGATCACAATTTCTAAGCTATTGACACTACTACAAAATACTTAAAAGACGACCTAAAAAAGACTCAAATAACGTCCTTATTTTAATGGACGTCGGGGAGAGTGTAGTAGTATGTGCTCAATGAGGAGGTTCCCTATCTCAGCGCTGCCACCACATCGTTCATCCTTTGGCCGCATCATCTTATTGAGATGGGGATGACACCTCCAATGGTATTTCCATACATTACTGATTGACGATAAGTAGGTTCCCGTTTGATTTTCATTGCTAACCCACTCGTAATCTGTTTATTATGTTTTCATAGCATGAACAAGCTGCGAACATATTTCCATACTTAGCACAGCTGCGAGAGCTCTACAAGGACATCATCTCTATAGGCTTGCAGATGCCTTCAGGCGTTGTCGGTGCAGACAAGACATATTCGATCAATATTGATAAGAAAGATCTGACAGAGTTTATGCATATGGAATGTTTAGATATACAGTGGCTTCAACTTGCAATCTTGTAAGTTTTTGTACCCTTTAATTATGTCAGTTACTATTTTTTTGTTTAATATATTCAACAACATCTATCATTTTATTTCGATCGTAGTGTCTGCCACAACTTGTGCAAAAAGGGAGGCCGATTGGGTTCATTCAGATTCTTATGTCCTGGAAGCACGGCTTCCGCTCGCAATATCTTAGCCAGGAGGGCCATTTATGCTGGGTTAGCAATGGGTGACCTACAATCGACTTGTTATCTAGCGCCAATACATGAAGGGTACATTTTTTTTTTATCTATATAAGATTTTTAAGAATAAATTGCTTTCTTATCTTAGTTTAATATGAATATGTATATGTTGTAGTGCTCATTGGACCCTGTGTGTAGTTTGCCCCTCTAAGAACGCATGTTATTGGTATGATTCTATAAGTGGCAGGCCAACCGAGGATATCAAAAACATGTTTGCCGAGTAAGTAAATTTTTGTCTAAATCATCGATTCGTCTTTTAAATGAATTGTTTTCATGTCTGTTAATTTCCATTTTAATGATGATAGGGATCTTAGGACGTATAGAGAGCTTGCTGGACAAAGAGACCAGGGTGGACCGAAGTGGTTTTACCCCAAGGAAGTAGTTTCAATTCAAGTGTTTTTCTGTGACACAATAGCTTTCGTTTTAACAATTTGTTTTTAATTTATAGTGCCATCAACAACCAGGGCACACCGAGTGCGGATACTATGTCATCAGTTGGATGCAATCTATCGTTTCCATTGGAAAAACTACTGGCTTTCAAAACATACGTAATGCTCCGTGATCCTCAAATGATAATATTTTATGTTGTGGTACTTCAGTTGTTAATTATACCTTGTTTTCCAATTTACAGTTTTTTCGTACTGAGGATCCGTACTCACAGGATGACCAGGATTCGACTCGAGACATGATGGCTAGATATCTTCTTGAACATGGCTCACTTGCAAGTTAATCTATTGGTAGGGTATGACTTGTTGTGGTATGACTTAGCTCTGTCTGGCCTTCCCTTGTTAATATTGTACAAATTGGTTCTGTTTTGCAGTGGTATAGTTAAATTGTTGTAGTAACTTGTTCAGCGGATAGTTTCTGAGTCTGGGAGTTGAGTGAATGGCTTGAATTTGATTGATCGTAACTGTAGTTTTGTTGTGAATCATGGACATGTACCGTTAACGTTGTTTGAATTTTGCTATGGTTGGCTGAGTATTATGGTAAAAACTTGTACATTTTGAGTTATTGCCTTGCTCTAATTGGTGTTAGAAAAACAGGAATTTGGCAGGAAATCGCTGTAATTGAGTTATGAATTGTCTTGCTGTAATTGTGAAGTATTCAGTTTTGCAGCAAATTGGACAAACAAAGAGCGAGAACTAATTTTTTTTTTTTTTTAAAAAAACTAATATAAGGCGACCTGAACACCAATTTAGGTAGTCTGTTCAATAAAATAGGTGACCTGAACGCCAATTTAGGTAGTCTGTTTAATAAAATAGGCTACCTGAACACAATTTAGGTAGTCTGTTTAATACAATAGGCGACCTGAATAATAGTAAGGTCGCCTTTAAAATAAAATAGGCAACCTGCAATAATAGGTCATATGAGGCGACCTTACTTGTACTCATATGAGGCGACCTGATACAAGTAAGGTCGACTCATATGAGGCGACCTAAATACAAATCAGGTCGCCTCATATTAGGCGACCTGATTTGTATTCAGGTCGCCTAATTGAGCACATACTACTACACTCTCCCCGACGTCCATTAAAATAAGGACGTTATTTGAGTCTTTTTTAGGTCGTCTTTTAAGTATTTTGTAGTAGTGCGTGAAGATCTGGCTGGAGTTTCTTTTTGTTTTTGGGCTGTATAATATTTTGAATTATTGGGATGAATGTACCACTACTATAACCAACCATGGTTAATATTTTGTAATACACTCATCAGTTACTCGCTCTCTTGAATTGCTCCGATATGCCACTCTGATCAAACTATTTTGAAAACGCTTTAGAAAGATGGGGTTTTACATCTTGTCATGAATGAGGAAAGGAATTGAAAAGTACGTGAAATTATAAAATAATATAATATATTAAATGTAGAGCCATTGGAAGACAAGGGAGTAATTTTTATTTTTTTTAGTTTTTTGTCAGCGGGCATTAGAGGAATAATGAGTTCTAATTATTTGGGTTAGCAAGTAGCGACATAAAAAAACATTAGGGAACTTTTGAAATTTGAAATATGGAACACATGTCCTTCTTTTCAAGATTAATTTATAGACTATTATGTTTTATAAAGAAAAAAAAGATAAGAAAAAGATGGAGTGGGATTTAACACTGGTATTAGTGTATATAGTAGATTTCATTGTAACTGTTTTAGTTAGTTTTTCACTATAATTAGTTGAATGTAAATAGACTTAGTTAGTTCCACTTGTTATAACAATAAGACACTAAGTTAGATTCATTTATCTGCTAAAGTGTATATATAGGATGTACATATCTCCAGAAATTTGATTCAATACAATTCAGATTTATTTCTATTCTTGCTTCTTCAATATGGTATCCAGAGCCATGAGTTTGACCATCTCTGTTTTTTTATACACTTTTTTTCTTTTTCATGTAACACCCCATTTTTTTTAAAGCGTTTTCAAAATAGTTTGATCAGAGTGGCGCATCGGAGCAATTCAAGAGAGCGAGTAACTGATGAGTGTATTAAAATATTAAACTTGGTTGGTTATAGTATTGGTACATATATCCCAATAATTCAAAATATTATGCAAACAAAAAAAAAACAAAAAGAAACTCCGGCCGGATCTTCATACGGGCTGCTTATTCTTATCGTCGGCTCTTGGTCCTCCAGACCCTGAAGCTATAGTAAGGGCTGAGGTCCAATGCCTATTAGACCTCAGGTAACGGTTAACCTCATGCTTATGTATGACAAAATATGTATGACAGATATTATCACATTAATCAACACACAATTACATAGTAGATGTAAGTTTAATATATTGACAGTACAAATCGCATGTACAGTTATCCAAATTAACAATACATTTCACATGTAAAGTTATTTATGTCAACAGTACATATCACATGTAAAGTTGTCCATGTACACATCGCATGTACAGTTGTCATCTATCACATATATAAGCATATCATAAGCATTAGAGTTAGTGTTACAATACGCGTCCGTACCTTTGTTGACGATTTCGGTATGTTTGCTGATCGGTTTGTGATCACGTTTATCCTATAAGGGTAATATCACGTCTATTAATTCACAACCAATATCCCAATAGATATGCTAGCCAAAAATGACTATTTTACCTTTGATGTATTTATTATTGAATTATTTTTCCCTAAATTTCGGAAAAAAACGCTGATATTCAGCATTTGGGGCTAATTTTCACCTAACTTTGAAAAATCATAACTAATTCTAGAAAAATCGAAACGAGGTTCCGTAAAATTATTTGGAATCCTTAGGATGTATATTTTCCATATAAAATATCAGCCTTTGCCCAGATTCCACAGTTCATTCCCAGTTTTTAAAGTTTGAACCTCTGCCCAGAATTTTCCAGAAATTCGTAGCCCTAATTTTGGGAATTTTTATCTCATTGTACAAAATTCATTTTGACATTTTCTTGACATCTTTGGAAATATCTATATGTCTACTTTCACCATGAAGTTTTCCAGAATTTTTCAACAACATCTCGAACATAAAATATTAGCGTTTTCATGACTGATTCCAGAAATCGCCTACCGACAAAATTTTGCCTGAGTTGCGTTACTTTGACTATACTCTTTTGAAAATTTTTCCAGAGCTTCTTCTGCATCAGTTTTTCGAAATAAAGCTAATTTTGATCATAAAAACATGAAAATAAAATTACTCTAGAATATTTAAGATCTAAACTACTTCTATCTAAGAAATTAAAAACTAAAACTTAAAGAACTTAAAGACTAGAGCTAGAAATCTTACCAAGAGCCTTTCCACTCTTCAAGAACCTCCTTGCTCTCACTCTCAACTCTCTCTATATGGCTTATTGCTTTGTGAATTGGTGAGAATTCATGAAGCCAAGGACCCCTATTTATAGTAAAAGCTCCATGTGCAAAAAGACCAAAATACCATTGCATATTAGCCATTGGATCTAGGGTATTTGGGAGCTTTCATCCTTGCCCTACACCTCCCTCTTCTAGCATATTCTATTGCTTTATGACTCACCTCCTTGATGAAGTCATGGATGACCTACAATTCTTTGGCTTCTCAATCACAATTTCCTCTTCCTTCTCTCCTTGGCTTTGCTTTTCTCTAGATAAAAATACATTTGGGGATCCTAATGAAGTTTTATGTACATTTTCTCATTGCTTTTGAATTCCTGAAGTTCTTGGCTTCATTTAGAGACCAAATTTGCCTATCTTCTCTATTGGTTTCAATCTTCAACAATTAAGGAAATGACTTTGGTTATATTTGTTTTCATGCTTGATTTATGCTTGATATTGATCTCAATTTAGATTTGATACTTAGTTAGTGGATTTCAAGTTATAATTTAGTTTGTATAGATTTTCACTAGTTTAAGTCTAGAGTTATTTTCATGAACCAATTTAATTGTTTTAATTGTCTAATTTCCTATTGGCCAATAGCTTGACTTCTCCCTTAGACTCACAACATTAGCATGCACAACACTCCCTTTTCACACATACACACACATATTCCACCACCATCTTGCTTCTACTTCACCCTTCTATCCTCTTCTCCTTCATTTATGAGCTAGTACATGATCCTCTTCCATATGCCTTGAAAGTCTTTATGTTTTAATGTAATTTTCATGACTCATCCATTAGTAGGTTTGTGACTCATGGCTTAGGTTGGTGATTCATCTTTTAGATTTGTGACTCATGCATATGTAGATTAATGACTCATTCAAGGTAGGCTAATGACTCATCTTGCATGTGTCTAATTGTTTTTTTAAACAATTTTTCTTCCTCCTTTCTAGCTTCCCAAAACCATCCCTCCCCCTTAAATTATTCTTAATTTTGTTTTCTTGGTTTAAAATATTGGGAAGAAAATATTTCATTGGTCAGTTCCTTATTTACAAGGATCAAGCTTTGTTAGAATTAATTTAAGCCTTTGGATTAGCTTTATGAGGGTTAATCTTGGCCTTTGGTTTTAATTTGAGATTATTGACTTTTCAAAGCTTGATTAACATCTTTATTAGAAGCTTAATCATCTCTTAATTATTGCTTTATTAGTGTTTAGATTGTTGATAATTCATCTTATGCTAATCCTAGCCCCTTATTGGTCTTGGATTTTTAATTAGCTTAATACACCTTTAATTGATGATTATTAATATTAAATGTAAATAATTATCTAAATATCCCATTAGTATAAATTTAGTTGCTCATTAATTATTAGTAATTGCCCCTTAATTATTTCAAGTGTTTTGGTAATTCTTTATGACCCTTTATGAATTAATATGAGCTAGGTATTAGTTCTAGGATTTTAGATAATTTAGTTCCTTAATAAATTATGAATTTTGAGACTTAAATCTCCTTTAGTTAATCCCTTGATTAATTATGAAAATTTATATAATCATTTAGTTTAGTGAAAATCTAAGTGTCTACCAATTCATATTATTTTCCCTAATTTGATTAATGTATTTTCCTAACATTTCTTTGCTCTCTTTTGGTCCTATAAGAACCCTAATTTAATTTGGGAATTGTTTGTATTTTTATGGTATTTTATGATTTCAAACAAAACTTAGAAAAATAAAGCATTGGCTACCTTAAATTCTAAGGAGAAATATTTTAATAGATAGAATAAATATATCTCAAAATTTGAGACCACATATTCACCTATTTAAACTAGGTGCCATCAACCAAAATATTGTATTTATGAGAAATAATAATTTTGGGGTATTACATTTCACTCCTTTTCTTTTCCCTCATCTGTTCTTTTTCACGTGTCTTTTGCTCGAGACTCATTTCTCTCGATTGCTCTGTCTGCTTGCTTCGCCGCTCTCTCACGGCGATTTTTCCCTTCGATTGATCACAAATTCTGGCTGATTGCTTTGATTCCTACATGGCGACGACACCACCATCAACCGATCTTCTTCTCTTGATGGAAACCCTAACGATACTTCTGCCAATCTTTCACCAGATTCGATTCACCAAATTGGTAATCCATTTTACCTTTATCCAAATGAAAATCCTTCTCTCATCCTTGTTTCGTCTGTCTTGACCGGTTTGAATTATCATTCTTGGGCCCATGCAATGCGTATGTCTCTGATGTCCAAGAATAAGAGCCGGTTTATCAATCCTACATCTCACATCCCCAACAGTGCTGATCCACTCTTTCCGACATGGGAGAGGTGTACTATGATGGGTCTTTCCTGGATTACACGGTCTCTCTCACCAACTCTTGCTCAGAGTGTCTTGTGGATTGACAAAGCCTGCGATGTATGGTCGGACTTGCGGGATTGTTTTTCTCAGAATGATGTTTTTTGGTTGGTTGATCTTCAAGAAGAGATCCACAATCTAAAACAAGGTGATTTATCTGTAAGTGACTATTTCACTAAACTCAAGATTCTATGGGATGAATTTTTAATCCTACGACTTGTGCTTTCTTGTTCCTATACTCCTTGTTGTCAATGTGGTGCCATTGCGATGTTTAAGAAACATGTTGAACAAGATTATGTTATCCGATTTTTGAAAGGTTTGAGTGATCGATTCTCTGCTGTTAAATCTCAAATCATGTTGATTGAGCCTCTGCCGAACATAAATCGTGTGTTTTCTTTAGTCATACAATAAGAGAGAGAGCTTGGTTTTCCAATTACTGAAATCACTACTTTGTTCAATAAATCATTGCCTCCACAGTTTGCTTCTTCTATTGGTAGTCAGCGTCCAAATTTTCCTAATACTGGTAAACAATGTACTTATTGTGGGAAATCTCGACATACTGAAGCCACTTGCTACAGAAAACATGGTTTCCCACTCGGTTTTAAGTTTTGGAATTCTTTTGTTAATTCTGTGGTTACTACTGACTCTATTGATGACTTTGTTTCTGATGCTAAAGGTTTACTTGAGCCCAATAAGGTTGTTAATCAATCTTATATTTTTACACTTGAACAATATACAAAATTGTTGGCCTTAGTTCAAGCTGATAAATCTTCACTTCAGCCCTCCACTTCTGTCAATCACATTTTAGCCACTGGTAAGCTTTTTTCTGGTCATTCTTATTCTTTTTCAGATTCTTGGATCATAGATTCAGGAGCTACAGATCACATTTGTTCTAACCCTCTTCTGTTTACTTCCTCTAAATCTATTTCTCCCATTACTGTCAATTTACCAGATGGCTCTAGAGTCCTAGCTACTTCTAGTAGGACTATTCATTTTTCAGATGCCTTTTATCTTCATATACTTTGAATCGTTTTAAAGGACGTCTAGTTGCTAGGGGATATACTCAAATTGAGGGAGTTGATTTTAATGATACTTTTTCTCCTGTTGCAAAACTTACTATTGTTCATTTATTACTTGCTCTTGCAGCTGCCCAGAATTGGCATTTAAAGCAATTTGATGTCAATAATGCTTTTCTTCATGGGGATCTCCATGAGGAAGTTTATATGTTACCTCCTCTGGGCTTATCTGTTTCTTCTCCTACTCAAGTGTGTAAGTTGCAACGATCTCTTTATGGTCTTAAGCAAGCAAGTAGGCAATGGTTTTTTAAGCTCTCTTCAGCCCTTCTTTCTTGTGGGTATCACCATTCTAGTGCTGATCATTCTCTATTTATCAAGCAATCTGACATTGCTTTTACTGCTTTATTAGTGTATGTGGATGATATTCTCATATGTGGTACTGATCTGACCGAAATCACTAATATGAAGATTTTTCTTGATACCTCTTTTAAAATCAAAGACTTGGGTGATGCTAAGTACTTTCTTGGTTTGGAAATTGCTCGTAGTTCCAAGGGTATCTCTCTTTGTCAACATAAATTTGCTTTGGATATTTTGTCTGATGCTGGTTTTCTTGAGTGTAAACCTGCTATTACTCCTATGGCTACATCTTTGAAGCTCTCTCTTGATTCTGGTACTATTTTGGAGGATGGATCTGTTTAATTATTGCACTTTGGTAGGACGTCTTTTGTATCTTGCTAACACTAGGCCTGACATTTCTTTTGTTGTACAACAATTAAATCAGTTCAATTAGAAACCTACTAATTTACATTTGCGAGCTGCTCATCGAGTTCTTCAATATATTAAGGCTGCCCTAGGTCGTGGCCTATTTTTTCCTGCAGATTCTGTTGTCAAAGTAAATGCCTTTAGCGATTCTGATTGGGCTGGTTGTATTGACACTAGAAGATCAATTACTGGTGTCTGTGGTTTCTTAGATCAAGCTTTGATTACTTGGCGTTCTAAAAAGCAACCAACTGTGTCTACTTCATCCTCTGAGGTTGAATACCGTGCGTTGGCCACTACTACTTGTGAGCTTCAATGGTTGTCTTTTCTACTTCATGATTTTGGTCTTCCACTTACTTCTCCTGCTTCCTTATATTGTGATAGTCAATCCGCTCGTCATATTGCTGCTAATCCTACTTTTCACGAATGGACAAAGCATCTTGACATTGATTGTCACATTGTTCGTGAAAAATTGCAAAATGGGTTGATTCATTTACTTCCGATCAAGACTCAAGATCAATTTGCAGATATTTTTACTAAATCGCTTGCTCCTTCTCCATTTTTTTACACTCCTATCCAAGTTGGGAATGATTGATATACACTCTCTAGCTTGAGAGGGTATTAGTGTATATAGTAGATTTCATTGTAACTGTTTTAGTTAGTTTTTCACTATAATTAGTTGAATGTAAATAGACTTAGTTAGTTCCACTTGTTGTAACAATAAGACACTTAGTTAGATTTATTTATCTGCTAAAGTGTATATATAGGATGTACATATCTCCAGAAATTTGATTCAATACAATTCTGATTTATTTCTATTCTTGCTTCTTCAATAACTGGTTAACTCTGAAAATTAACTTTGTTCTTATTAAACTCATCTTTGTAAAGTCAAAGATCAACGTATAGAATACATAAACTAATATTTTTTTTTAAAAAAATTACTTTATGGAAATAAAAATCTCTCCTTCTCAGATACCTTAAAATTGCCGAAAGGAGCAGTTATAATTATGGGGAGCTTCTTTTTGTCCAAGATTGAGTGGTGGGCCCCTCATCACCTACATCAGAAACGGTTCATGTAAGAATTTCTCCATTATAAATTCCCCCTTGTATTAATTATTAAATGCCAAATTATTCCCTTAGCATATTTTGCATTACTGCATACAGGAGATTTTCACGTCTATATATTTGTGGAGAGGAATATATAAAGAGTATATTAGTATCTCTTAAATTTACGTCGGTGAAAGAAACAACATAGATATCACTTTTTTTATGATAGTTATAACTAAGTAAATTTATGCTTTGTTTAGGGGGAAAAAAATAACATTTATTTTCTTATCACCATCTTGCAATTCAAACTAGAGCTAGTGAGTTCAAGAGATATAGTATTTATTTTCATATTTACTCTTTTTTTAAAAAATTAAAAAAATCATCAGGTTTATCCATAAAAGTAAGACATCTCAAGACTTTTCCTCAATTGACAATGAGACTACAGATTCGAAAGTGTGTTTGTTTGTGTTAATATAATGTGTGTGGTGATCATTTGATCCTGTTAAAATAAACAAAAAGACTTTCTCTCAATTTTTTTCTTGTAATAAAAACGTCTAGAAGGAGTAATAAATGTTTAAATTTTCTAACATGCTCATAAATTTTTTTTATTAATCATCAACATAATTATCTCTTTCACCTCGTGATTGTTGGGGTCGCGAGCGATTTGGAAGAACAAAGAAGAGGATAATCTGAGTCGTGTCCGAAAACACTGTCCTATAGAATTATTTCGCAACCACCGGTAACGAAGAAGCGGTATTCCCCAGGATTAAACAGATCCTTCTTGATTAAATCAAGGCGGCAGAACTGGCGGAAGATAAGATAACTCAGCAAGAGATTACTGATGTTTTCTAATTCTCTCTGTTTAAAGGTGTCAGAATTGGGGTATTTTAAATAATTGAATCAATGCCTTGAAGTGGTGATTCTTAAACATTGCACCTCTTCAGAGAGTCATAACTATATGTGAAATTCATGAACCAACACAAATCCCTTAATTTGTAAGAACATGACTTCTCAGAATGCATCTCTTTATTTAAACATATTCCATAATATTGGAAAGACTCTTTCTTTGACACACCCATATGCAATATTTACAACAATCCCCCACATGTGTCAAAGAAAACACCATTAGCTAAGTTGCACCCATGGACATAACCATTGTATCTGGTGGTCTATAAAACTATGAACCAGACCTAGACCAATAACACTTAATACACAGAAATGTCAGTGAAGCATGCTTCTATGAACTAACAAATCTTGGTGTGTATTAGAGGCATTAAGGGTCAGATTATATCCTAACATTTCTGCTGTTAATCAATGGTTTTGTGCGTTATGACGGCCATGCGCGTGCCTGGTGCATAATGAATGCTCTAAAGATTTTGCCAAGATCTCATAGGAGTGACCACACTCCACATTCGTAGAGGTAATTTCATGTAAGTGTACCTGCACTAAGCAAACTGTCTTGTAAGACTATGAAATCATTAAGAGCTTTGCTCAACCTCAAAAACATGCATTCTAGCACTCTCCCATTGTCATAGGAAGGGACAAATGTTATTTTTTATGCTAGTCAGAATTGACGAATGGCTTGTTCTTACCCATTGAACCTTCTTCATGGGATCACCAATCACAAAGGTTGGGTTGCCATCGTTGTCAATTACGAGTTGGCTTTCGTCCCATTCGCCTCAACCAATTTATTTCATCCTACAGGGTTTTGTTAACGGCTGATAGGTCTATTATTGACCTCACCAAATCGATTGAGATAACTCAATCACAATTCTTAAGCTAGCTTATCACAATATATCTTAAACGATTTTTATTTCATCATTGTACTTTTACAATGGCTATTGCCATCTGGCAATCACATATCGTCGACTTTAAGCGTCGGTTTCTTGTCAAAATAGTTGCTAAGAGATTTTTAACATTCTCAGCATTCCATCCATTTCCAGAGTAATCAACTCTAACTCACATAATACTTTAATTTTGTCACCACTAAAGGTCAATGATAACCAGTGGATTTTCACACATAAACTAGATCTTAGTTAACATCCGTGTGCATCAATACAACATGAATCCACTACTTGATACCAATATTATTTAGGGCATTATCCCTTAACTATTTCTTTCTCTTCACGAGAGTCACTACAAAAAAAAGCGGTCATTTGCCGCGGTTACTTAGTAGCGGTTATAAAAAACTGCTACAAAATAATATTTTGACGCGAATTTGTCACGGTTTAAAGCCAAACCGCCACTAATTAGTAACGGAAACATTGGCGGAAAATGGTGACCATTTTTCTTCGAATTTTGTAGCGGTTACACAAAACAAAACCACCACAAATATGGCGCCAGCCTTGGCGCGTTTTGGCGCGAATATTGTGGCGGTTTATTAGTAGCGGTTTGGTTGAAATATCCGCTACAAAAATTCATCGACACCTTTGCCGCGTCTAATTGTTAACGTTTGTAACGGTTTTGACTGTAACCGCTACAAAATGTATTCGAAACGACACCGTTTTCTCGCGGTGAGAAGAAATCGACACTTTGACCGCGTCTAGATATTACAATTTGTAGCGGTTTACGCTGTAACCGCTACAAAAGTTAGTCTAAATAGGCAACAACTAGAAATATTAAAAAATATTCTAAACCTAGATTATCACTAAACGAACATTCTCTGCTTTGTTGTCGGGAGATGAGATAAGAGATGCAAAGCCGAGAAAGTTCGTTTGGTGAAAATCTAGATTTAGTTATTCCATTCACTTAAAGACGTCTAGTCTTCTGAAGATTGTCCAACATATCATCAGAGATTGGGTCCAATATAGACACCAATCTCTCTGGAAAATATCTCTGATGAAAATGAGTCATCAAGTTTTGCTAGAGAGATTGGTGGCTATACTGAATCCAATTTTCAATAAACTTGTTATTACTAACCCTAGCTATTTTAGGGAAATTAAAGAAAATAAATGGAAATGTTTTTATTGTAATAAAGAAAAAAAAATTCAATCTAATTAGTTTATCAAACTAATTAGATTGGATTTTTTTTTTAAAAAAAATATTAAATTGGTAGCGGTTTATCTCAAACCGTTACAACGTGTATTGCTTTTGTGGCGGTTAACTAACCGCTACAAATTTCCACGAAGATTGAGGCGCATTTGTCGCTGTTTAGGTGGCGGTTATACTCTAAATGTTACAGTTAGTCGCGGTTTAGGATATAACCGCTACAAAATTTATTCTATAAATAGCGACCGTACAACAACTATAAATATTCAAATTAAAAATAATTCAAGTCAAGATTATCGCTAAAAGAGCATTCTTTGCTCTGTTGTCGGGATATGAGATAAGAGATAAGAGATGTGGAGCCGAGAATGTTCTTTTAGTGAAAATTTTGATTTAGTTATTTTATTCACTTAAAGACGTCTCCTCTTCTGAAGATTGTCCAACATATCATCGGAGATTGGGTCCAATATAGCCAACATTCTCTCTGGGAAATATCTCTGATCAAAATGAGTCAGCGAGTTTTTCTAGGGAGATCGGTGGCTATACTGAATCCAATTTTCAATAAACTTGTTATTACTAACCCTAACTGGAAATTAAAGAAAATAATTGGAAATGTTTTTATTGTAATAAAGAAAAAAAATCCAAACTAATTAGTTTGAATTTTTTTTAAAATAAATACTAAATCGGTAGCGGTTCCTCTAAAACCGACACGAAGTGTCAACATTTATGAAATTTGTAGTGGTTTCTATAACCGCTACCAATTTTCACGAAGATTGAGGCGCATCTGTCGTGGTTTAGGTGGCGGTTTTACGCCTAACCGTTACAGAATCTCAATAGTCAAGTTGTTTGTAGCGGTTATAGAATCGCCATAAATTTGAGCGAAAAACGAGGCACATTTGTCTCGGTGTAGGTGGCGGTTTCTCTTAAACCGTCACAAAAGTTATTACTTTGTGACGGTTTTTGAGATAACCGCCACGAAATGCAGCGGTTATTATCCCTCGCTTTTCATTTTCAAAATTCACAGCGCAATTTTTGTTACTATTCACTTCTCAATTTCAACTTTGACCTTTTACCATCATGAATCCTGAGGACAAGGGAAAAGAGAAAGTAGTGGAACCCCCAAGAAGGCCTCTCAAGGGTGGTAGTAGTAGAGGTAGAAGAGGGCGTGGGCCTCTAAATACCCCCGTTCAGGCCCCTCAGGTTGGGAATGAGTTTGATGAACTCTTTGCAAATGACCCAATCCCACACCCAGAGACCCTAGAGACCGTAGGCGGAGAACGAGGCGCAAGTCTGTCGATTGAGGACATCTTGAATAGCCAAGATGGTGAGGAGATCCAGATTGAGATTCCCATTGTGGAAGCGGAGCAGTTCCTCGACGAGGACAACGAGCGGGACCAAGGGAACCCTCGACCGTCGTCTTCTCGTTCCACTGGATTTACAGTGGATGTCGAAGGTAAGTATAAGTATTTTATTATTGAAAAATAAAATTTAAATTCCTGACGTGTAATGATTGTTTTTCTAAATACATTGCAACAATTTTGTTATAATTGTGCAGATCCACAAGGGAACGTCAGCAGGAGGACGCTGGACGTTCCCACTCTCAACCACCAAAACAACACCTACCACGTGATCGTCCCGTGGAACGCGGACACGGACCAACCGATCGGCAGCGGTGGTCACTTCTTGAACCGATTCCTGTCATAGCTTGGCGGGAATTGGGGGTTTTTCCCTATCTATTTCTAAAATTGGAGAAAGGTTCCGGATGAGAACAAGGATAGGGCGTTTACAGATGTTGTGCAAGTAAGTTATGTTGTGTAATTAAAATTTACATGTTAATAGTTTTAAGTTGTATAAATTGTGGTTAATTTAGTTATTTATTTCTTAAATAATTATTAATTAATTACTAATTATTTAATGGCATAGAAAAAATTTAAACAGCGAGTCGAGGCGAAGAGGTATGTAAAGATGAAGATGGGAGATGCGTGGAAGAGCTGGAAGGGTTGTCTATATGACAAGAAGAATGGAGATGGGACTATGCCTCTGCAACAATTGATGGTAAACGTCCCAGACGGCGTTCCTCCAAATGACTGGGCAGCTTTTGTCCAATATAGGAGGAGTCAGGGTGGATTGGTACGTTTTTTTATTAATCATAGTTTTGTTTTTCAATTATGAAAGTATTGTATATTTTAAAATTTGTTTTAATTAATTACACTCATTTATTTTGCAGGCCCTAGCGCAAAGGAACACCAGAAGCAGGGCAGCACAGAGGATCAATCACACGGGAGGATCCAAGACGTTTGCGGTGACGTACAGTGAGATGGTATGTTAAAAGTGGAGTTAATGACGCGCTAAATGACTATTGTTTTGTTCTAGTCATAACAAAGTTTATATTTTTTTTAGCAAGAGAAGGCTCGGGAGGAGAACCGTCAGACGGATTATGGGGAGTTGTTCACACGCACCCATAGGCACCGTGATGGGACGCCGATCTCTGAGGAAGCAGAGCAGATAATAGTAAGTTACAAAAAACTAATTGTATATTTAAATTTAATTAAATTGATTGCTTAATGTTTTACGAAATATGTGCGTCAGGCCCGGATTGAGCAGAGCACGCAGGAGTTGCGATCGTCGCAGACCCCGGAGTCACAGGGTTCTATTGATCCTACGGCCGCATTGAAAGCTAGTGTGGGCCCAGTCGAGCATCCTGGCCGTGTTAGGGGCTTTGGGCTAGGCGCCAGGCCTAGCATGGTGTACTGCAATGCCTCCTCCCCTAGCGTCGGGACCTCCGGCTCGAGCATGCCACCACCTGCTGCGGTTGATGCGATGATTGCTGAGAAAGTTGCCGCGCAGGTTGCCGAGCAGCTTGATGAGAAGGTTGCCGAGAAGGTTGCTGTAGAGAGGGCCAGGAATGAGGCCAGGACTAGGCGCATGTAGGAGAGTCTCAACAGTTGGTTCACTACTCAAAGGCATAGCTGGCAATCACTTGCCGGGGCCTTGACAGAGTTGCTGCCGAACAGACGGTTTCCATCTCCTGAACCTCCCCCTACGTTCATCTTCGAGGATTCCCCCCCGGCTCACCCGCCTCCCCCGACTCCACGTCTGGAACCTGATGCTGCTGCTGACGAGGACGATGTTACCTCTGGTCGAGCCCGCGTCGCCCCTGAGAGTGACCCCCCTGAGACAGGACCTGATCACCGGGCTCCTGATAGTTAGTTATTATTGTCTACGGACAGTATTTCATTTTGTACGCCCAGGATGTTTGTTAATAATTTTATTATATTTAAATATTTGTTATCTTTGTTTTCACTAGCTTTTTTAAATTTTAATTTTACTAAATAGAGTTTATAATTAGTGATTAAAAATGTATGATGTAGAAATAAAAATACATTTGGTACCGGGACAAATGTTATTTAATAATATATTTGTCGCGGTTATAGTAAAACCGCTGCAAATTTGAATTTTAGAAATAAAAATATCCGCCAAAATTTAAAAACAGTCATCATTTGGTACCGGTTTATGTAGCGGTTCTTAACCGCGACAAATATACGGCGGGATTTTCAATTCAAATTTGTATCGGTTTCTTAACCGCGACGCTTTCACAATTACAGTTGGTAGCGGTTCTTTAACCGCGACAAATTGTATTTCAAACTGATTCACGGTTTGTGTCGCGGTTGTGAACCGCTACAAAGTGACCAAGATTGCATTTAAACATCTCAAGGTGAAATTTATTAAACATTGTCTCCACATTGCTATACTTTCCTAGCTTTGTTTGCTACAGATGGATAAGTCATGGATCAAGATGCAGCGCAGTTTCTCCTGTATATTTAGCAGGATTGAAAAATTTCTTAGATTTCGCCTTCTCTCATGCTAGCATTAATGGCAAGATCGTGTGTCCTTGTTGTAGATGCAAGTTTAAGAAGTGGCAAACACGAGAAGGTGTTATGGAACATCTTCTTACTAAGCCTTTCCCAGAAACATATACATTCTGGGGACTTTATGGTGAGGAGCATGGTATGAGATATGGGGATCATCTTCCTCAAACCTCACAAGTAAGAAATCAACTAGATCAAGATGATACGGTTAATGAGGCTGTTCGCGATGCTTTTGGTGTTCAAGACGACAAATTCACGGCAGAAGTACAAGGTCCTCAACCAGTTTTCTATAGGAATGAAGCAGCTCAGGAATTTTTTAGCCTAATGGATGAGAGCGATCGTCTGTTGTATCAAGGTTGTCAGAAATACTCAAAATTATCCTTTCTGATCAAATTGTACCATATCAAGTGCATGTGTGGGATCACTGATAAGGCGATGTCGATACTGCTGGAACTATTACGAGATGCTTTCCCTGACGCGGACATTCCCACAACCTTCTACGAGGCCAAGAATATAATCAACAGATTAGGATTGAACTACGAAAAAATCGACGCCTGCCCCAACGACTGCATGCTTTATATGGGGGAGGACGCTCGGAGGGAGACTTGTAAGAAGTGTTACACTTCGAGGTTCAGGACAGTTCAGAAGGGAAAAAAGCAGAAGAAGAAACCCGCAAAGATTCTAAGGTACTTTCCTTTAAAACCTCGCTTACAGAGATTGTTTATGTCGTCTAAGACAGCTAAGCATATGAGGTGGCATGAAGCCGACAAGAACGACGATGGTAAACTCAGACATCCACGTGATGGTGAAGCGTGGAAAGCATTCAACTCAGACTTTCCTGATTTCGCGGCGGACCCTAGAAATGTTCGTCTTGCTTTGGCGACCGATGGTTTTAATCCGTTTGGTAATCTTAGTACAAGTTATAGTATATGGCCAGTTGTTTTGATACCTTACAACTTGCCCCCTTGGATGTGTATGAAACAGAGCTCCTTCATTATGTCCATGATCATTCCGGGCAAAAAGGCACCGGGAAATGACATCGATGTGTATCTCCAACTGCTCATCAACGAGTTGGTGGAGTTGTGGGACGAAGGCGTCGAGACGTATGACGCGCACGAGAAGACACTTTTCAACATGCGTGCGGCGTTGATGTGGACTGTCAGTGACTTCCCTGGACTGGGAACATTATCCGGGTAGAATGTGCATACCGGCCTTGCGTGTCCGGCTTGCAATTTTGACTCTGACTCAGTGCGCCTTCCCCACAGTCGTAAGTGGTGCTTCATGGGTCATCGGAGGTTTCTGGATGGTACAGACAGGTTTAGGTTGCAACGCAATCGTTTCAATGGGCAACAGGAAAGAAGAGGACCTCCTCGGAATTTATCCGGTGCAGATATAATAGAGCAAATTGTGGATGTTGAATTTGAGTATGGGAAAAAAGACGACACAGCAAAGGCCGGGACAAAGACGGCCAGGGCTTCTGGTTCCGCGACCCAGCAATGGCGGAAGATAAGCATCTTCTTCGCTCTTCCGTATTGGAAAGATAATTTGCTCCGACACAGTTTGGATGTCATGCACATTGAAAAGAATGTGTGCGACAATGTCTTGTACACGATTATGAACGAACCAGGCAAGTCAAAAGATCATCTTCAAGCGAGGAAAGATTTACGGGAGATGGGGGTTCGTGCAAACGCGTGGCCGGATGAGCATGACAGATTTCAACCGACAAAATTCACCCTGACAAAACCGAATAAGGAAATCTTCCTTGCCACTTTGAAGAAAATAAAAGTTCCTGACGGGTATTCGAGTAACATTTCACGATGTGTGGACGTGCAGGCTCGAAAGGTTACTGGGCTGAAGAGTCATGACTCACATGTGCTTATGCAGCAGTTACTTCCGCTGGCCATAAAAAATACACTACCTCTCGATGTGTCGATCGTTTTGGTCGAGCTTTGTACTTTCTTCAGGAAGTTGTGTTCCAAGGTGTTGATCGTGGAGGAGCTCGACCAGCTGCAACAGCAAATCATTCTTACGCTGTGCGATTTGGAGATGATCTTTCCTCCTTCATTTTTCATGGTCATGGTTCACCTGACAGTACACCTTGTTCACGAAACAAAGCTTGCTGGCCCGGTTCACTACCGATGGATGTATCCTATTGAGAGGTACTCTTTTAAAATTAATTACTTCAGCATATATAATACATTACTTCTTAGTCCCATGTTTAAACATTGATATATCAACATTTTTCCTCATTACTTTATAGGTTCCTTGGGAAACTAAAATCTTACGTGAGGAATAAGGCGTGGCCTGAAGGTTCAATAGCAGAAGGTTATATTGGGGATGAGGTCTTGTATTTTCGTTCCAGGTACTTTGATGACATTGAGACGTCATTCAACAGACTGCCTCATGTGGACGATTGTCCTGAGCCTGAGCCTAAGCCAGAGCCAGAACCATCAGGTTCAGAGTTGTTATTCCCTCGTGTTGGTAAACCAGTTGGCAGACGTGAGACCTTCAAACTCACGACACTTGAGAAGTTTCAAGCAAATAGACATGTCTTGATCAATTGTACTAAAGTTGAACCGTACCTTCAGTAAGGATTGCGCACATAATTACTATATGTTATCCTATATGTTTCCTTACATTTTATAGGCACATTTCTTGCTCGTCATCACATGTTTAATTGCAGCAAATTCAGGAGTCATATGAAGCGTCAGCTGAGGATCCGTACACGAACATCCTCCGAAATTGATAGAAAGGTCCACAGAGAATTCCAGGGTTGGTTTAGGAGGAGAATAATGAATGACCACAACCTCCACTCACCAGAATTCAGAGCTCTCATACTCGGCCCGCTTGACCACGCCCAAAGATTTACAGCATACAATGTCAATGGCTTCAAGTTTTACACGGTTTCACGAGATCAGGGATCGCTGACCCAAAACTCGGGTGTATACGGCACGTTTGGGACGAGGAGTTATGCCAGCAGCAGTGACGGGAACATGCAGTTCGGGGACGTCCCGTATTATGGAAAGCAGCTTGATGTGGTCAGGATAAGTTACCAAGGCCTTTTCTCTGTGACACTGTTCAAGTGTTTGTGGGCGAATACGACAACGTCCCGAGGACTCACGACCGATGACTTAGGCATCATATCTGTGAATTTCTCCCGCCCTATTCACACTGGTCAATCTGAAGATGACGAGCCGTATATTCTTGCCTCAGAGGCCCATCAGGTTTGTTACGTCGCCGATGAGAGGCACAGGGAATTGAATATGGTGGTTCACTTAAAGCCTCGGGACCTATACGACATGGGCGATGGTGAGAACGTCGCCTACGATTGTGAGCCGCTACATCCCGCCAGTTTCGAAAACTTCTTCCCAGACGGCGATGACACTTTACCTATAGTTCGGTACGTCTTTTAATATCCATAAGATGAAATATACAAATTTCACTTCCAAAAATTTTTCTATGTCTTATTTTATATTAACTCACATGCAACTTTTTATACAAACTTTCTTTGTAGGGAGGCCGACGAAGATTGAGAAGAAAAATTATCCCTACTCATCAGTTTACTTTAATTTTTTTAAAAAAAAACCTCCAAAAAAAGTTATTTGTATCCCTACTCTTCCTTTTACTTTTATTTTTTTTAAAAAATGCCAAAAAAAAGTTTTTGTCGCGGTTTGAAACCGCCACTAAACCCTAAAAAAAACCGCGACTAATTCTTTAACCGCGACAAACCATAACAAAACCGCTACTAAAATAAACCACTACGAAAAACGCAACCTCAACCGCGACAAAATGATACGCTGAGATCAAAATAAATACCCCCACCAAATCACATTCAATATGCTCCATTTTGATTTCTGCACACGTTTTCTTTCCAACTTCTCTCATATTTTTACGTTTTCTCAACGAGGCAAAGTGTTTGAATCAGGTAAGTGTCACTCAGTTTGATAATATTTGTTTTTTCTTCTACCCTATTGATATTAACTTGTAACTTCTTTTATTTTACAGGTACATTTTCTTAATTTTCAACTTCTTTTCTACTTTCATACTTATTCATCGATCCACTTTTCCACACTTTTCTTTTGTAATTCATTTTATTTTTACTAACTCATAAGTTATTGTTATTATATTTGGATATTCTCATTATTTTCCATATCTATACTACCTTATACAATCAATTATTATATTTTAATATCATTTTCCGTAAAAATATAAATGAGATCATAATTTAATTAAGAGTTGTGAAATATTTTTTAAAAAAATTTCAAAATTTTGTAGCAGTTTCAGAACCGCTACAAATATCAAAGTATCAGCAGGCACACCACCTCAACTAAGAAAAACCGCTACAGAAACCGCAACCTAAACCGTTACAAAATGCTACGTAAAGATAAAAAATGGTGCCAAATTTTTTTGTAAAAATCTTGGCGGGAATTATTTGTGGCGGTTATAAAACGCTACAAACAATATGGCCTTTTTCAGATATTTGGACGAATTTGTAGCGGTTACTGAACCGCGACAAATGTAAAATAAAAAAAGGCGCCAGAACTTTTTTTATTTTGTATCGGTTTTTCTACCACAACAGTTGTGTGTATAAGTTGTCAGCGTAGCCATATAGAGTGGCGGTTATTATGAACCGCTACAGTAAATATAGCGGTTTATTTTCATGTAGCAGCGGTTATTTTGAACCGCGACAAAATGTTTTGTTTCATTGGTTTTTGTCGCGGTTTTGTAACCGTGACAAATGTCATTTGTCACGCCAAAAACCGCCACAAATGGGCATTTTTAACCGCCACAAATGGGCGGTTTTTTTGTAGTGAGTTTACATATGCTCAATCTCCACATATCAATCAGTATGTAATGGGATTAACATTTATCAGTGCTACAAATTCTCAACAATTTGTGCATACCAGATTGAGCTTTAGAATAATCTCAAGTAGTATCATAAAGAATATTCACATAATGGTTCTCAAAACCAATATTCAGAAACATTTCTTATTTGTCATCAATATTCTTTTATGATCGTTAACACCTAAAATCACATCCAATTCTCTCATGCTTTCAAGCACATAACATGATATTTTCGACCATGCAAGTCATCCACATTAAATTAAAAATTTCATGATATCATGCATGCTTATACCAAGAGAAATTAATAATACTATGAAAATTAAACATATTTATCTCTACAATAGAGAAATGATTAAAATTCCATACCATTGTCATATGTTGTTTCAAATCACAAAATATTTGATAATTCACAAAATTTGCTTTCAGTAGCAAATAACAGAGCCTTTGTTAAATAATCATAACACATGGCAATTTTATAATTTCCAACATATTTTCTTGCACCAAAATAATAATTTTAAGGTACCCCATATCTTAGATACCCCCACACTTTCAAATATTTTATAATCAATAAAATTCTAATTAAATTAGAATCCCACTAGTACATTTATAAACATCTACACTTTAAAAAACTACATAATCATATGACTGTATACTTCATGTTGATAAAACAAATTTAAGGGATGACCGCATAATGCTAATAAAGCATACTTAAATTTTATTTTTTTTAATGTTCTTCATTACAAATGAAAATGCTCTCCTCCTCTTCTACTATGACCATGCATGGCCCCTATGCTTCTTCACTCGTATTTATGACTGTTGCAATTCCAATTATTCACCCAATTTTTCCATACCTCCCTCACCTACAATAGTTGCCATCAAATACACGTGCACGTGAGATTAAGAATGAAACTTATTGTGACAAAAGGTATAGTCATACAAACCATAGTTGTCAAAGCCGTTTGTTTTGATGAACTCCACAGTGTGTTTTTCGGTCAACAAAAATTCACTTGTGTATAATTGCAAGTATACAACGTTTTCGAATCAACGTTGTTTCTACTTCTTCTTCTTCTAATCAACGTTTTCGAATGATAGTATTAAAGTGGGGAAAGAGAAGAGAAGGCTGGGACGCAAAGAAGAAGAAGCAGCAGCTTGAAGTGCATGGAGGGAAAGAGTGATGAACGACGGCCGTGAGGAGGTTGGAGGGAGAGACTACGTAGAATGATGATTGAAGGGGAGAAGGTTGGTCAACTAAAGATGCATCCTTTATTAGAGAAATAGCATCAGTAGTAAAGTAAAATTATAAATTTAATTTTAGGACATTTGACTTGATTTAGGATTTGTAAATTTGATAACTCAATTTAAAATTTGGGTAATTCAATTGTCTTTTAAAGTAATTTTCTCTAATCTAAATCATCATGATTTTAAAAAAGAATAAAATTAAAATTTAAGAATCAAATAGGCTTAAGGGAGGTGCTTATTGTTAGGTGGGTTATAAGGACGTGACGTTATTAAATACTAATTTAGTACATAAGGAGGAAAAAAAAGGGTAAGAAACCATAAGCTAAGTTGTTACCAAACTCTTAAATTTTTCACCCAAGACACAAAAAGAAAGGAAATACATGTATCTATCACCACCTTGGTTTGACTTTCACGTTTCACTCAAAAGAGTAAAAAACTAAAAATTCGTTGATGATATTGAAATCTATATTGGTGGCTTCACTCAATATCATTTCAATCGTCATTTTCCATTGCTGATGAATATCAATGCGACTTTTGGCATACTATTCTTTCACAGACTATTCCATATGAGATAAAAGCCGCCAGCTTTGAAAAACTCAGAAACGTGGTGGATTAGTAATTCTTTTCCGCATGATATAAAGATCGATGAACCTTAATTTTCACCTTCCTAACAGAGTCTTGAGTATAAGGATGGCGCCAAAACCCCATGTGGTTATCACCCCATTTCCATTAGAAGGCCATATAAATTCCTTCTTGAAACTAGCCAAAGTGCTTCATTTTAAAGGCTTTCACTTAACGTACGTAAACACCGAGCACAATAACAAGCGCTTGCTCAACTCAAGAGGTGCTCAAGCCCTTGATGGCCTCCCAGATTTTCGCTTTGAAACCATCCCAGATGGTCTTCCTCCTTCTGATGATGCTAGTGATACTGAACGATTTCAATCTCTATGTGATTCTATGCAAAATAATAGTCTACCTCCTTTCACAAACCTTCTCACGAGGCTTAACAAGCTTGCTTCTGATGGTAGTATCGTGCCCCGAGTCTCTTGTTTGATTTCTGATATTATCATGACTTTCACGATGAATGCCGCTCAAGAATTCGGACTTCCTGTTGCCCTCTATTGTCCTGCCAGTACTGTTTCCTTTCTGGGTGTTGTTCACTTTCGCACTCTTCTCGATAAAGGTGTCATTCCCATGAAAGGTACTTCGTTAACTATGTCACTACTTCTTTTGTAGTTGTGTGTGTGTGTATGTAGTTCTTGGTCCACTGTTTTGAAGTAATATAGAGATTTTCAACTACTTAAAGCGGTCATCATTGTATTGGTGCAGATGAGAGTTGTCTGATAAATGGGTATTTGGATACTGAACTAGATTGGCTTCCTGGAATGAAGAACATGAGACTAAAAGATCTTCCAAGTTTTGTGAGGGTACCAGATTCAAATGATTTTGTGCTAAACTTTTTTATCTCTGAGCTACAAAGAGCCCAAAAGGCTCAAGCAATCATTTTCAACACATTTGAGGAGCTGGAGAGTGATGCCCTCAAAGCCCTATCCTCTATGTTTCCTCCTCTCTACTCCATTGGCCCTCTCCCTTTGCTTCTCGCTCAAATCCCACACGACCACCACTTATTGGAATCCATTGGCTCTAATCTCTTGAAAGAAGAGACTCAGTGCCTCAATTGGCTACAGCACAAGGAACCTAACTCTGTAATTTATGTGAATTTTGGAAGCCTCGTAGTCATGTCTCCAGAAAAATTGCATGAGTTTGCTTGGGGTTTAGCCAATAGCAAGAAACATTTTTTGTGGATCATAAGGCCAAACATTGTAGAAGGAGGCTCAATGATTTTATCACCTGAGTTTCTGAGTGAGACTAAGGATAGAGGCTTCATAGCAAATTGGTGCGAACAAGAGAAAGTGTTGAACCACCCATCTATTGGAGGATTCTTGACGCATTGTGGGTGGAATTCCATGATTGAGAGTATTTGTGCAGGTGTTCCTATGGCATGTTGGCCTTGGTCTGGAGATCAACAAACAAATTGTAGGTATGCTTGTAGAGAGTGGGAAATAGGGATTGAGATTGAGAATAATGTGAAGAGAGAAGTGGAAAAGCTTGTGAATGAGTTGATGGAAGGAGATAAGGGGAAGAAGATGAGACAGAAGATTTTATAGTGGAAGATAATAGCAGAGGATGACTCTAAACCGGGTGGCTCTTCCTACATCAACTTGGACAATTTAATTAAGGATGTGCTCGTCAAAACAAGAGTCTAAGATTTTTAACTTCAAATGTTATGAAAATATGGGATTTCTCGGTTCTTTTGAATTCCATGCGCATGTAAGAGTTCTTGAGAAAATCATGTAATTGGTTTGCGTAAAATTTTATAGGGATACAATAGTAAAGAATGTCGTATAATCATCTCACTCAATATTTGTTGAAAAAAGATTATAAAAATATCTAATTTATCCATGTGTTTTTATAGGAATAAAAATACGGACGCGGCATCATAGTCCCTGAGAGCTGGATATGTAGCTCGGGCCTTGGTGTTGGAATCATGGTGTTGAGCTAGTGATCCTTTTGAAATAAAGTGGGAGCCAAAAAAATTATTTGAGGTTTCACAATACAAAACGTTTTTAATTGTTTTTATTTGCCAGCATTTTTTTCCCATGACCCAAAAACAGGTGATCTAAATCTCATAAACTTAGTCATAGTGCATGACCCAAGACCTAGTCTTGTCCATCACTTCGTGAATTATTCAATCATAGATGATCATACAAAACACATCAAAGTTAAAGTTATTAATACGCAAACGTACCTTTCACCGTGTCGTTTACCAAAATGCCTGACTTTTAAATCCGACTCCGGACTTCCCGAATATCCTATATATTATCGTCGGATTATTTTCTTTTCCCATGATATTATAATTAATATCATATTTTCTAGAATAATATCAAAAAGGATATTTTCATCCATTTTGATATTTCTACCCTTGATGGATTTGTTATTACAATTTTGCCCTTATATTTTCTTAAAAACGTTACTTAAGCATTTTGACTAGATTTTTCTTTAACTTTAAAAAAATCATAATTAATTCTATAAAAAACGGAATGAGGTTCTATAAAATTCCTTAGAATCCTTAGAATGTCTATTTTCAAGAAAAATATTCCAAGAATCTAGAACATCATGGTTCATTCCCAGTTTTAACTTTTCTCAACGTTGCTCAGATTTTCATCCAGAAAAATAGCTTAAATTCAAAAATTCATATCTCCTTCACCAGAGATCAAAACGTTACATATTTTATATATTTGGAAAGCCCTACATGTCTAATTTATTTATGTAAAATTTTGTGATTTTTAAAGATTATTTGATGTATAAAATAATAGCCTCAAAGTGACTGACTTTAATAGCTTAGTTTCTACAACATATATATATCTTAATGATCACTTGATTCTATAAATTATTCCCTACATGTTTTCCACTCCATTTTGCATTTTAAAAGCAATGGAGACTTCCAAACATGAAATGGAATTTTCCTAATTATTCCCTAGATCAAACTACTATTTTACTAAGAATTTAAAAAGAACTAAAGATTAAAGCTTAAGAACTAGAGAATTTACCCTTGAAGCTCCTTGCTACTCCTCCTTCCTTCTTGCTCCAAGCCTCTCACTCTTCACTTATGAGAAGATGTTGCTTGGTTTTAGTGTGAAGAAATAAAGATGAGAGCCCTCTATTTATAGTAAAATCACAAGTCCAATGTGGGCCCCACCATTTGCCTCTTCCTTAATCTCAACCATTGGATCTAAACTTAATCAAGAAATTTTAATCTTCACCTTTTACTATAAAATATGTGCTCTTGTGATGTCATCCTTGTGATGTTATCTTGATGACATAATGAAGGCTTAAGTGTTATTGTTGACTTTTCAACACTAATTAGCAATTATTAATTATCATGTTAATCAAGTGTACGTTTGCATGCTCCTTAATTATATTTTACCATTAGCTAACTCAATTACATGAAGATTTAGACTTAATTACTTGAGATATTATTTCATTCTCTTTGGCTTAATTATTTTCAAATATAATTAGCCCTCATTTGATACTTTTAATTTGTCTCTAATCATCTTGAAGAATTAAGCAACTAATCTCAATTAATGCAAGCTTATTTGTTAAGGATAATTGTTAATAGATAACAATTAAACTAAGTATTTCCCTATTCCCTTTTCTTGTTTTATGAGCATATAAAATAGTTATTATTTCATGTGATTTTATGTCACATTTCATAGCTTCTAATATGTGGTCTCATTAATTAGCTATTGGTTAATTAATTCTAAAGTGAAATTTGCACAAAAATATAATCAATAGATTATAATTATTTCAGACACATATTCACCTTTGTACTTTTATAATTATTTTCTAAAATACAATGTTTATAAGAGTTATAAAAATTAAGGTATTACAAGTTTCGTTTTGTGTTTTCTCCGTTTTCTCTTTCTATTAACTTTTCTTCCCATCCAAACAGAATTGGTCGAGAGATGTTGTTGACGTATGATTTTACCCATTCCGTAACGATGGTTTAAATAACCAGTACCGTCTATCAAGTCCGACATCAGAATATTAACGTGCGGTGCATTTAAATACAGAGCTTCCATCTCAAATCCATAAACATGAATATGCTTTTTGAGGTTACGATCAAAAGATGTCTGCCACAAATATCGGTTTCTAAATTTACATATACCTTTCTCCTTTTGCCCAAAGAGAAAATAAAAAATAAGATAATTTGCCAATGTGGCAAAAACTTTAATTGACCATAACAGTATCGTGCACAACATAGTGGTATATTGTACCGGACATCTTTTCCACAAATGGGACTATATCTTCACTATTTTCAATTCATTCATGAAAGAAACATATTTGTAACTAATAGAAGTCAAACAAAGAAGAGAAAAAGTCAAGTCTAAAGAAAAGAAAGCTTAGCATTATCCCATCATCGGACAAATATATATAAGGTGGAGAAAAACACAACTTACTGTCTTGCAACTTGGCCATAAAAATATTACGTCATAGTAAGTTTTCGGACTTGATGAAAATTATGATTGCCGGGACATTGCCACTTTCGGTTCACCTCCATCCCTCATCCAAACTTGAAGCTATGCTTTTAGTTCTCGTCCACAGTTCACACAAATATGAAGCTTCATTTTCACCTATTTCCCTTATTTTCTTGAAGTTAAAGCATATAAGTAGCAACATTAGCCCGACAACATAGACAAGTGGGTTGAGAGAGCGAGGAACCAACATTGATATCAGAGCAGTATAGGCCAACTTCCCGAGATAAAACCTCCCTTAACAGAGAGGTTCAAGAACGTAGTATCAGTTGGGGTTAGAGGTGTCAATCAGGGCCGGCTCGTAAAGGGCCAGGGCCTAACAGGGCCAGCTCTCCAAGGCCCGTAGCAAGAAAAACACCTGTTTTTCAAAGTCCGGCCCAAGAGCACCAGGGCCGGCCCGCAAGGCCCGGAAATTACTATTTCAAATTTTAATTATTTTTCCTCCGTTTTTCTTCAAAGAAATGTAATTAGCAAATTACAACATAAGTCATCTAACAAATAAACACAGTCACTAATTCATAATCAAAAGCAAACTATGTTCACAAATAACTCATATAAAACATAAGAAGCATACTACTAACTACTCAGCGACATTAGTACAATGACTATTATTGTTGTCATCTTCGCCACTATCATTAATTTCAACGACATTTGATTGTTATTCACTTTGAGTAGTAAGCTTTGATTCATGAGTAAGAATATCATAAATTTCCTTTCTAACTTCATAAACACATCTATAATCTTTATCTACAACAAATAATAAATCAAATTATAAAATTAGAGTATAGTTATTATGTATTTGTACTTAAATGGATAAATAACTCTATAGTAAATAAAAAATACATATAAATTATTGAAGGATCCAACTTCAATAAGTGTTTAATTTTTAAAAATAAAAAATAAAAAAATTGAAGGGCCCGATGGGCCGGCTCGTAGCCCTCCAGAGCCAGCCTGTGTAAGCCCTTGGCCCTTCAGGGCCGACCCTCCAGGGCCAAACATCACCTCACTCCTCCAATTTCCAAGCCCGGCCCTTACAGGGCCAAGGCTTAAACAGACCGGCCTAATGGGTCCGGCCCGTTTTGGCAGCTCTAGTTGGGGTGTAAATTGACATTTTATATTGTACCCAAATGCAAAGAAATAGAATAGTGAGTATATCATAAAAAACCATATGCTTGCAAGGTATTCACCCAAAGCTGATGAATTAGGGAATTGAAATGCATTTGGACAATCGTCCCTATCACTGGAATCAGAAACGCAAATATAGCATGTCAAGGAGTTGAGCTTCACGACCATCAAACTAATTAGAAGTGTCATAATAACATCATCACGCATGCTTATTGCTGAAATTAATATTTTGAATATAATATTTGAGAAAAGACCAACTTGGATTATTAAAAGTTGCCCAAACTATTTTTTTTGTATATTTTCTTAAAAAATAATTTAAAGGTTCTTATAGTTTTCTCTATTATAAAGTAGGTCTCCATATTTTTTATTGAACAATTCTTAAACTTTTCTGGTCTGTTAGTCCCTAAAATTGAAAACTATTAAATAATAATATATAATAGTTCGAATCTTATCCCCTGCCGCGTTTTACGTCCTACATACCTCTTCTGTGCTGATGACTCCACCAACTTGGTGCCGATTCTTCGTTTCATCACTCTTTGCTGAAAAGAAGAGGCATCAATTAAGCTGTATATAAATTGATTTGAACCGGTGGCAAAGCTAGGAATTTTATTGATGGGTGAAAATAAAAAATATTATATCATAAATAACGATACTTGAAATACAATACAATACAAATCTAATATATAAAAAATTGAAAGAAATCTATCACATAATAGCTCCACTTGCATTTGGGCTTGGGTACGTGGTCCTAATCCATTAAGAATAGATTATGTATATTCCAACAAATTACTCCCTCCGATCCATAATCGAAGACATATTTAGGGAGTTGATTTTATCCTAAATATAAGACACTTTTCATATTCATTAAAAATAATCAAGGAAGATAATGAATAAAAAAAATAAGGGAAGATGATGACTGGGGTGTTTTAAAAAATACATGTCAAATTAACTTACTTAACCAATTTCCTTAATCTATCTAAATTAGGTAAACATGTCTTATATTTAGGATTGAAGAAGTATTAACTAGATTTTTAAAATACAAATGATGAAATATAATAAAATCAAATAAGCTTAGCTCATTAAGCTTGTATATACATGTAGATATCTCCTTATATTTTGTTAACATATGTCAATTTCAAACTCAAAAGTTAAGGACCAAACACAAGCAATTATGCAAAACTACTATAGATATTGAGATCAAAAGATAAGCAAGTTATATATAATATCTTACGCGTGGTTTGTTTGTACATAGTCCAAATATTAAAAATAAACTACAAACAAATAAAGATATCCCCGTATGTATGTGTGTGTATATATTTTTTTTTTAAAAAAAAATAGGGAGGCCACCCCTAGCCCCCAAATCCGCCTATGATTTGAACTCAGTATATATCACTTTTGTTTGTGGCATTACTCACACACACATTTTACTATATATACACTGATACGTGAAGAAAAGAAAAGGTATTAGTACGTAGGAGCGTTTATTATATATAGTATAGTCACGTTGAGGAAGAAACTGAAACAGCTATTTATATACAGAAGGCATATACGGTTGTCATGCTGGACGGCGAAGAAGAAGTGGCCGAAGAGGGTCCTGGTGACGGAGGGGAAGAAGGGAAGGTGTCATGGAGAATGGTGGGGAAGGAGAGAGAGGAGAGCTTGATCGGACTGGGTTTATGGTGGAAGGAGACCGAAAGAGAAGATGTTTCAGAGGGCTAAGGGACAATTTAGGGACCATAAGACCTTCAGCGATTAATTAATTTTCCTTGGAAAAAGTTCAATGGTTTATATAGGTAGCTTTTTGTTTAAATTCTATCAATGGTGCCACCACCGCAACAACGGTGGTGATAATGGCAGGAAATATATGAACTTGGGACACACTAGTTCCACCGGCACGACAAGATTGACAACCAAGACCAGTGGTGAGATACACAACCCAGATTTTCGTTTTCACAAGTGTATAGATGAAATTGAAAATGAAATGAATAATAATACAAAGATTTGAAAGAAACTTGGAATACTTACGTGGGTGAAGTAACATGACTTGGGTTAAGCTTGCTGAAATTGGATGGTTATTTGTTCCTCGAGGCAGACAGAGTAGAGAAGAGGGACGAAGAAGCGTTACGCTTCTGGTGTATAGCTTGCTTCATATATATATATATATAGGGAGCGTTGACATAAAAGCCCTGAGGTGCTGGAGTACTGTGTGACATCACTGCTCTTCAAATATGAAAAGGTCCCAAATATTCAAATACCAACAACTTGTATATACCACTCTGGTTCTATTTATAAGTCCCATTTTGATCAAATCACACATACCAAAGAGAGGTAGTTAGCTTAATGATTATGAGGTGAATTTTCAACTTTACCCTCATTTATAATTAGGTACTTTCAACTTTTTTTTATCTCTATTTTCATTGGTACAATTAATATGGACAAAATTGTCACAATCTCATTTATTTGGTCAAAGGGGACTTATAAATAGGACCAATTTTTTTTTTTTGTCAAAAAAGACTTCTAAATAGGATCAGAGTGGTATATTCATTATCTATCGTAAGTTGCCTTGAGTCTGTAAGTGGGGGGAAAATAAAGACAATAAGAAATGAACAATTCATGTTTGTGCTTAAAAATTAAAGTAACATATAACCGACCCACCACTTAAGATGCCAGCTGACTTCAAAGTTAGAATGTATAAGGTCCACGTAGGACATGTGTTTTGAGTTTTATCCCTTCGCATGAGAGGCTAGGGAGTAGAGAGTAGGGTAGAGGAAACATTGGTGCTTGTCTATACTTTGCTTCGGATCGAAGCAGCCTAATTTTGTGATCTGACTTTTATTCCTTTTAATTTTAATTTGTTTTTTTAAAAAGAGAGTGGAATTCAGTTTGGTTTCTTGTTATTACCTTTTCTTGATCACTTTGTGGCCGCCCGCACCTGTTCTAATATTTAAATCTCTCCATAATCATCACTACGATTGATTCCGTCACCTTCCAGTGTTAAGGAACAATGACCAGAACCGAGTCTTGCAATGTCTATTTGGTCAGGTAGGGAGATGGTAATTTATTAATGAGAGTATTTCTCTTTTCTTTCATAAGAATATGAATAAAAATTACAATTAAAATGTTAATAGAAGTATTTTTTTTTTTAATAGTAAGAGACAAAATTATATTGCTATTTCTTTTTATAAAAACAAGTGAGTGAAAAAAATTGCGGTGAGAGGTGGGAGTGGAAAGAGATTAAATCAGAGGGAATAAGAGAATTAAGCAAATGGGTTAGTGGGGAACTGGCAAGGGAGAGAGGAGGACCCAGGTTTGACACGTCATCCACAACACCCTCCTTTTTATCGAGTTGGGTTTGTCTCATAATCTCTTTTTATTATCTCTTGTCATCTTTAAATCATATTTATCCAATCAATCACGATACTACTTTAACCTTTCTCTTACATTCTCAATTAATGGTCTAGATTAGAGCTATCAAAATAGGTTGGATCCAATGGGCCAGTCCATTAAATTCTATTTTTAACCTCTTTATATTTAGCCCCCATATAAAGGAGTTATTTTTAACCCTAACCTAAAATAACCCCCACTTCTATGGGGTCATAATAGGGCAACGGCGGGCTTTAGAAGATTAACCAGAATGGAGCTTCATTGCTTTGTTGACACGTACGGAGCCCCCACCATGTGGGCCCGGAAATGCCTTGTGTTGATTGTTCTCAACACGTGGATGATTTGGATTTGAGTTATAAATTTTCTTTGACGTTATAATTTTTTTTTACTAATTAGGAAATTCATAAAGTCAATTTATTTTCCTCACTTCGTATCTCTCTCTTTTTCTTCTTTCCGTTGTGCAATCTTTATTTCATATATCTTCGTTATTTGCATTTTTCATTTTCTACCTTTTTATTTTTTTTTTCAATTCAATATGTTAATTCCACCAATTAGTTTTGAATTTGATAATATCTTTATGTTGAAATTTTTAATTTTTAAGATTTTGCCCGAGAGGGGCCAATTGGTTGCGTGTGATACTTTCTAGTGAGCATTCTTCTAACATATTTGATTAGATATTTAATATTTCAAAATTCAGCTTATAGATTAAAATAATATAATAAATACGTCACAGTTGTCAAGTTATCAATTATCAATTAACAGTAATATAATTGAATATTAGGAGAAATAAGGAAAATCATAAACCAATATTCAAAGAAAATACAGTAATTTTTTTTAGGTCAAACGTCCCTACCTTGCATTAAATAGGCTTGTCATAAATTGTTTTGTTTATAGGAGTGCCATATATATTAAGTTATTAATCATGCGACTTACTTTTTATAACAATTTTTTAACTAATATTTTGTGTAATATAATACCCCCTAGTATGCGAACTTCCTTCGTATATTCCACAAGTAAATGCAAATGTTGCACTATCCGGGATGGAAAAAATTGTCTGAACTTCCTCCATCCAATAGTACCTGAACTGTCATACTCTATATCTGACCTTTGAAGTGTATTGTGGCGGCTCCTTGTGTTCCCTTAGACGCTGGCAGAGAAAGATGATGCAGAGTGCCATCGATCTGGGGCTCGTCGGGTTCTGGTTCAACGTCCTCTTCAGCTTCGTCGTCCTAGGCCATCATCATAAGTTGTTTCTTCGGGCAGCGATGAGTCGGAGAGAACTTCTCATCGCAAGTGTAACATAAGCCTTTCTCCCGTCGTATTTGCATCTCGGCTGGAGTCATCCGTTTAAGAGGAAGCCGAGTAGGAGTGGGTAGTAATGGGGGTAAGTTAGTCTTGCCACCCCCGCTAACCGTTGGTAACGTTGCGGCTATAACTGGGTTTGCTCCTGAGTATACCTTAGCCTCATACTATGGCCACTGAAGTTACTAAGTCCCTGAGCCTTTGTTGGTTTGTTCCATTCCTGTGCTTCGGCGAACAACCTTGCTAGAGTCATTGCTTGTAACACCGTTCCTGGATTCTGAACTAGTATGTCACGGCGGATATCAGGTTTGAGACCACCCACGTAACAGTCCAGTAATGCTAATTCTGGTACATCGATGGCCCGCTTCGCAAGAGCCATAAACTGGTTATTATACTCTTCTAGTCTGCCTTGTTGTACTAACTTGAAGAGTTGAGATCTTGCACAGTCGAATTGTGATGGACCGTATTGCTCCTCTATGGCCTGCACTAGAGCCTGCCAATGTGGGACCCTGTTGGCTCTCTGAAGCATCTGAAACCACGGTACCACGTTCCCGTCCAAGTGCACAGAGGCGATGACCAAACGTTGTGCATCTGTCACCTTGAAGAATTTGAAGTACTGCTCAGCCTTAAAGATCCATTGGAGGGCATCCGTGCCGTCAAATCTTGGAAAATCCAGTTTCACCTGGCGGTTCATCGTGGTGAAATATGTTCCCTGTTGACTACCGATTGGTGTCTTCGTCGTCGATCCAGAGCCCAGCCCCTCTGGCCGTTTATCCTGGCTCTCCAATTTACCTAGTACAGCTTTGAGGAGACTTTCTATTCGGCCAAAGCGAACTTCGAAAGCTTCAATGTAATCCACCACTCGCTTTTGCTTCGCCGCGATCTCCTTCATTCGGGTATTCGGAAGAGGATTTTTGGCCATGTTTTCTCTCAATGAAAGCACCAAATGTTATGGTTATCAATATGGTTTTTTTACAACGCAGAAGTATCACAACGAAATACGTGTATTCTGTTATATTATAATGGTTTCTATAACACAGTTTGTACACTGAATTCCGATTACACAAAAGAAGAAAGAAAGCAATAAAGATAGGGGGAGGGGACCACAAGAGGAGAAAAGACTAATCTCATATTTTCCATGCCTTCCCATAACGGCTTTTGTCAGCTTTATATTACTCGTCATGCATTTCCCTCAGCTTCCAGGGCCTTCTCCGGTTATGTTTGCTTCTTCTGGTGGGCTCAAACATAGGTTGTATTGGGTCATGGTCTGCTGAGCCCGTTATACCCGTATTCATAGCACTGACTTAAAAGTTAGAATGTATAAGGTCCATGTAAGACGTGTTTGAGTTTTATCCCTTCGCATGAGAGGCTAGAGTAGAGAGTAGGGTAGAGGAAACATTGGTGCTTGTCTATACTTTGCTTCGGAAGCAGCGTAATTTTGTGATCTGACTTTTATTATTTTTAACTTTAATTTGATTTTTTGAAAAGAGAGTGTAATTCAGTTTGGTTTCTTGTTATTACCTTTTCTTGATCACTTTTTGGCCGTCCGCACCTGTTTTAATATTAAATATCTCTCCATAATCATCATTGCGATTGATTCCGCCACCTTCCACAATGTTATTTTTAAGGAACAATGACCAGAACCCAGTCTTGCAATGTCTATTTGGTAAGGTAGATAGTTGGTAGTTTATTAATGAGAGTGTATTTCTCTTTTCTTTCATAAGAACATGAATAAAAATTACGATAAATTTTTTTAATAAAAATAACTCTTTTTAATAATTAGAGACAAAGTTATATTACTATTTCTTTTTATAAAAACAAGTGAGTGAAAAAAATTGTGGTGACAAGTGGGAGTGGAGAGAGATTAAATCAAAGGGAATAAAAGTATAAAGCAAATGGGTTAGTGGGGAACTGGGAAGGGAGAGAGGAGGGCCCACGTGTGACACGTCATCCACGACACCCTCCTTTTTATTGTCATTTCATTCCTGCAGCTCTCTTCTATGTGTGCAATTGTTGTCGTTTCATCTTAGTTGAGGGAAATGGAGAGACCTATCGCAGGTACTGTGAGGGACATTAATTAAGGACAACTGAAAAATAAGCATTAATATTCTTACAATGATTTATATTTTGAACAAAGACATTTTTTTTTTAAGGAGCGTTCTATATTATAGAACGGAAAGAGTACTACAGTTGGTATGAGAGCTGTGCAAAATTGACACAAGACGAGCGATACTGTGTGATGAATTGATTCTTGAGAAAAATAAGCCACATGGTAGAAAAATAAAAGCATGGAAGGGGAAAAAGGAAAGAAAGAAAGCGATATCCTTTATTTTGGAAGCAGGATGATCAATTTGGAAGCTTTTTGGTGGCCTTAGAGAGATCAAACAATTGATTTTGAAAAAGACGGGAGTACATGTGATGAGAATTAAGTAGGGTTGATGATTAGTCATGACTCATGAGCCACTCAGCCAGGAAGGGACAAAAGAAAAAAAATAGTAACTAATGCTCTTTTTTCCTATATCCCTTTTTCCTATATAAATAATAGAGCGGATTCTTTAATATATATTTTGTCTGTATTTTATTGATGAATGCGAAGTATTATGTCATGCAATTTCTGTATTAGTGAGAAACATTTCACTTCCTCATATTCCATGCAATTTACTATTTTACCATTTTTACCTAACTTTTTTCTTTTTTTTTTGGCTCAAGGTTTACCCAACATTTTTACACTATACAAAAAATAGTAAACATAAATTCCAGAATGCGTTTTAGATATTTTCGCTTTTATTTTATTTTATTTTTTGAAATTGTTACAATAATGAAATATTTCTTTTTAATTTAAGGGCAATCCCTATATATTTAACAAATTTTAAATTTTGGTACTATGAGTTAACTCAGACACTGCCCCTAGACCCATTTGAACCTAAACCACGTGTATCAAATTCTGAGGACTACTACATATTAATCCAGAAAATAACGTCCGACTGTGGTAAAAACAGAGCATATCATGAAAAGGATAAGGCAATATCTTTAAAACGGCGCATATTATCATCTTGGATTGGAGATCATTTCGACTACGTACAGGGAGTGTGTCTTTTATGTACTATTCATAATTCATGTCACATTTTTGCGAGGTTCTGAAATTTGGACCGGTGATTGAACCGGTCGGGGGTATTAGGTTAAGGGTTAGTGGGTCAGACCAGAGTCGACCCAGTGAGGTATAAAAAAATTGAAAAATAATTAATTTCTCATCACACCAACCTAAATTTCACATACTATATATCATTTCAATACTTTAGATTAGTAGTAAAATAACCATATACTTCAATACTTGTAACATATTCAGATATACTTGTGACATATTCAGATATTCAAATAAGATTGTCTTTTTTAAAAAAATAAAAATAAAAAAATACTGGAACGGGGTTGACCTTTGTAACCCGGACGGTTTACACCGGTTTCACCGGGTCAACCCGGACTCACCAGGTCAGTCCGGTTTTACACAAAAGCGAATCGGTTTCACAGCCGGTTAGCCGGTTCCCGGTTTGAACCGGCCGGTCTAGTCCAATTTCACAAACTATGTATTTTTGCTATTAATAAATGTCAAACAGGGAAGAGAAAAAGGCAAGCATAAAACATGGCATTATCCTTCAACATATCATCTGATGACAAAAATAATATGAAGCAAATATTTAGAATAAAATTTATTAAAAAGTTTGCAAATATCATCGCTGTTAAGAGTGATTTTGCTCCATTCATAAAGAGCAATGAGAACTCCTCTGAAAACAGCCAACTTTATCAAGTTTATTTGTGTGTTGACACTTTTGCCTTTTGACTTCATTGACTGTACTATCTTCCCTTCCTCCATGTGTCCCTCTCAGATTTATTTCCATCTTTTTGATTCTTTCCTCAGATTTTAGGGGCGGATCCCTAGCCCCTCATAATTCCGCCCCAGGGATACGGACAGCACAAAAGTTGGCAGAGAGGGATAATATTTTGGGAAAATTACACACAGGTCCCAAGGAAGGGATATATTTACGTTTAGGTCCCGTCAATTCATGAAATTACTCTGAAGTCCTAAGGGACTTCTGTGTAATTATTTCATATGAGTAAAAGACCTTATTGCCCTTCTACTTGAATTTGTGATTTCTGAGTTCCAGAGGCGAATAACAACACAAAATGCATAAATTAACAACACAAAATGCATAAATTAACCACAACTTCTGAAAACCTTGAATTTGTAATTTCTGAGTTGTAGAGGCGATTAACAACACAAAATGCATAAATTAACAACACAAAATGCATAAATTAACAACACAAAATGCATAAATTAACCACAACTTCTGAAAACCTTGAATATGTGATTTCTGAGTTGCAGAGGCGATTAACAACACAAAATGCATAAATTAACAACACAAAATGTATAAATTAACCACAACTTCTAAAAACCTTGAATCTGTGATTTCTGAGTTCCAGAGGCGAATAACAACACAAAACACATAAATTAACAACATAAAATGCATAAATTAACCACAACTTCTGAAAACATTGAATTTGTGATTTCTGAGTTCCAGAGGCGAATAACAACACAAAATGCATAAATTAACAACACAAAATGCATAAATTAACCACAACTTCTGAAGGGTAATAAAGTCTTTTACTCATATGAAATATTTACAATGAAGTCCCTTGGGACTTCAGAGTAATTTCATGAATTGACGGGACCTAAACATAAATATATCCCTTCCTTGGGACCTGTGTGTAATTTTCCCTAATTTTTTTTTAAAAAAATAAAAAAACAGAGAGGTTGTTTTCATCATTGATATTGTTGTGGCATTAAAAGTGTAACCTTTTTTGACTTTTATATCGCGTCACATCTCCGCCAAGTCATGTTCCATGAGAGGCTAGGGACTAGGGAATAGGGTAGAGGATCCTTTGGAAATTAGGTAGCTCTCCGTTTAAACTTTTATATCTCAATTCTCTTGCCTCGCCTGTCCACCACCCAATCTCCTCACATGCACGATCTACAGACTCATCATCAGTGGTGTACTTATCAATTCTCAAACTCATCCTCACACCAAATTCTACAAACTTTTATATACAACGTATTTTGGAAAAAACAATTTTAATGTTACTTGTCAAATTTTGAAACATCAATTGTAAATTATTTTATATATAGTGTATGTCATATCTCAAAACATTAGAATTAAGCTATGGGGCTAAATATATAAATTAACAAGTATTCTAATTTTTTTTTATCAATGCTTATTGATCAAAGATAGATATTAATTAATTTGGATTTGGATGTAGAGAAGCGGTAAGTTAACTAAATTGTTTTTTAGTATTAAAAAAAATTAAGAAGAGACACAAATTAAATAAACTTAAATTTGTGCCACATACTTTGTTATTAAGGATAATAAATTTATCTGCAGAAGAATATAGATATGACATACTGATACTACTACAGCAAATAAAGTAGCAAACACGCTTCCTTTGACAGGATGACACGGAAAGACTAAGCTACAAAAGCCAAGGTTGATATGACACGTAAGCACTCACCAGAACATGTATTCGAAGAGAAAAAACAAATATATTCATGGGATATAATTGAAGCAAAAAGATGTCGCTATTTTCTTGTAGAGGCGGTGGAGGTAATCACAATCGAATATTTTGTGACACAAACTTACAGATACCCTCACTTCAACATTGGACATCAAACACCTAAGGGCCACCAATTTGAAATATGGACAAATTGTATCTTTCTTTTAGAAGAATACCACATATAATAATAAAAGGAGAGGGCAGTTCTCCACCTAAATCATTTAAAAAGGCCGGAGCTAGTTATTAAGAATAAAAGAAAACGATAGAGAGAAGGGGGAGAAAATAAAAGGGAAAATTGATGATTACTATTATTTTATGCACACCTGAACAATCAGTTGGTGAGAAGAAACAAATGAGTAAACAGTTGGTCAGTGGTGAAATTAATGTGTATTAGGTATATGTCCTATGAAGTCTGTGGATTGACTAGGCTAGGCCCATGCACGTGCATTTGCTATATGTAGCGCGCACGCACACACACAATTATATATCGGCTTGCCTCCACTACGTGTCGGGGCGGTAGGACTTTGGTTTCTATTTGCAAATCGTCTTTTGTCCCTTTTCACTTATTGTCGTTCCTCATCCTTTGCGCGCTCTTTCAGATTGGATATTATATTAATGAATGATTTTTTTTTTCTTTAGGTTTTTGTAGGTTTTCTCAGGTTAAAGTTTTTAAAAAGACACATTTATACATCATGAACATTCAAAAGGAAGTGTTATAAATATAATATTTATATAGATGTCAATATATTTCTGTTATCTAATACTTCCTCCGGTACTAATTCTAAGAACATTTTATAATACAAATTACACTATAAAAGCGTTCCTATAATTAAGACCGGAGGGAGTATTATTTTTAGTATCTTACAATTATGTTTATCCTCATTAAATATATGGATGATAGATATATATTTTATTGAGATTGTAAACCTATCCTATAAATATCATGCATGTATTTTATACTTGACAAACCTTGAATAGTGAATAAGAATTAATCTCTCCTCCTCCTCTCATATTCTCTTTTATCTTTCTCTTTATTTAGGATTAAGGAGCAATTTGGCCAACAAACTATTACCTCAGGAGTGCTCAACACAAATAACTTTTAAGTAAACCAAAAATAGCAAACAACTTTTAAACATGTGCAATCAACTTTAGTCACTTTTTTTTTAATTCCCTCTTCCCCTTTTTCTCTTTATTATTGTTGAGGGAGCATCAATCAATTGGGCTAAATTAGAAAAAGATTGATAGATATGAAAACTTTATCTTATATTTAGGACTAAGATTAACTTTTCAAATATAACCTATATTAAGAAGAGGAGTATGATCAATTCATATGGGAAAAAAAAACATATTTATGATTATTAATAGAATATCAAACAGAGCATAGCAAAAAGAGAGTATAATAAGACAACATCACATCAATATCAACAACATATAACATTAAGAACACATACGTCATAGCAGGTTTTATGACTTGTGCTTATTTGGCTTAGCGTCTGAGAAGCACTTTCCACAATATCATCATCATATCGATATATTTTGACTAAAGTCTAAACCGGTGGCCGGTTGATTGCTGCGACATTGGCGTTTTGGGCTATCCACCATAGCTTATACAAACTTGAGACTCTGCTCCTCCACAGGCCAAATATATATGAAATCACATTTCCACCTATTCTTGCTATTTTCTCATGGTTAAAGTATATGGGCATCACCATGAACCAGCCAATGAAGACAAGTAATTTGAGAGAGTGATGAAGCAATAATGATATTAGTGCAGCATAAGCCAAGCTTCCTGAGGCAAACGTTAGCTTAGCACAAAGCTTCAAGAAAGTAGTAGCAATTGGGGAGTGACTCTGAAGTCTCCCGCGGTATTCAAATGCACAACAATAAACAAGAAAGGCTAAAATGAAAATCCATATACTTTCAGGGTGTTCATCCAAAGGTGATGAATTGCTGAAGTGCATTTGAACAATTGTCAATGTCACAGGAAATAGAAACTTGAACATGGGAGTCCAAGGAATTGACCTGCATAACCAACAAACTAATTAGAAGTTTCATAATGGCAACACCAAACAAAGAATCAACTAGACTGGATTGCGAGAAATTAATGCTTTGTTTTTATGGTACTTGTTCGAATATACATTGTTCACCCTTGGTGAATTATTAGGGCCTAAGGTCAAAGTAAATTGGGGCTATTATATGAATACGAAGAAATATGTGTTAAAACGAGAGTTGTTCCTAAGATTAATATTTATTCTCATATAACTGTATGTATATTTAAGAGTTACATCTATTCTTATATGACTATATATAGGCTATACATAGGATGTGAGATTGAGAGTATGTGATCTATATAAAATAACACATACAAAATAATGTTATCCTCCCTCTAGAAAGAGGTTCTCTATATATGTTTTCTTTTCTTCCTCTTTTTGGTGTATTTGTTGTATAATGTAATTGGAGTCCGACCGATACTTTGGTTTCATATGGGTACTTTAGCGAATCAATCAGATTCCAAGTAGGCCTGAAATTCTTATAAAAAGAAAATTAGAGAAAAAATTATGCTAAAAGTGAGACTCAAAATAGTTGTCAAAAAAATTATTACTTTTAGAAGTTTTCTATTCTCTCTATCATATTTTCCTTCCACCAAACAGTGAAATGGTTATATAAGTAGCTTTTGGTTAAAACTTTGTATCAATCCTTTTGTGCTGTCGCAATCCTCTTGCCTAAGCTAAAGAGAAACCAGAGGGGACACAAAGCTTCAATTAAAAGGAAAACTAATACTCTTGTCCTTGTAATTTTATCAAAATTCGAAATTAGTCCATATAATTATATTTTTAAAAAACGGTCCTTATAAATAACTCCGTCAGCCGCATTTTTTATGGTTCTTGCCTTGGGGAAATAGTTAGTATATGATTGGATTAGTTTCTGAATAATAGTTTTTACAAAATATATGAGGTAAGCATGGAAGGGAGTTTCATCTTTACTTATGAAAAAAAAGAAAAGACTTTTGAAACAGTTGTTTGGGTGTTACCAAACACACACTTAACTTTAAGCCTTTGTGGACATAGACCCGAAACAAAAAGGCGTTAAAAACAGATACGTGGCCAACGGTATCACTTTGTATAAGACATAAGAACTAGAGAGAATTTCCTCCTTTACCTCCCCGAAACGTTTCATGCAAACTCTGATATGGATACCGTGAGTATCGCACTTGGTTGAACAAAGCCCATCGACAGCCATGTAGGCAGCCGTGAGAAGGACGTACCGAGGTAATGTGATCGAGTGCCGCACCTGGTGGAGCAGAACCCATTGACAGCCATGCCTATGGAGTAGGTGTCGTTGAGGACTTGGGAAGCGAAGCGAGGATTCAAGTTACAGTTACGATACGGCGCTTTTAAAAAATATAAGCAAATTGTTTGATCCTTAAGCAAGCCAAGCCATTCCACCATGAACCATAATGGGAAAGCCAGAGGAGATACAAAGCTATAAATGAAGTGATAAGATCATGAAGTTGAGACCGAAACTGAGCAGTGAGACACGAGATCCAGAAACTTTTCATGAAGGGGGAATATTTCATGGAGAAGGTTAATTAATTGAATAATATCAACAGCTCAAATCAGTGCTCAAAATTAAATGGAAAAAGAAAGTTTGAAGACTTACGGGAGTGAAGTTGGCATGACTTTGATACGGTTGTTCCTCTCCTGATAGATCGAGCAAAGAAGAGAGATAAAGAATAGTGTTTGGCATCTGACTTAACATGCTATTTGATCCACTTCATATATAGGCAATTTTTTTTTTTTAACCGATGCATGAAATATAGTAATTTTATTTATAATTGACTCCTTGCATTTAAAATAATTTTATTAATAAGGAACTTATAACTTTTTATATCCACTGGGAATTTTTTTACGGAATAATTTATAAAATCAATTATCTCAAAAAAAAAAAGAAAAAAATTGTATTTGAGCAGCGCAACTACAGCTTTCTTTTTTTTTTAAAAAAAAAAAGTGTTCAAGACCTTTCTTTTTTGAAAAAAGAAAATTGTGTTTCAGCTCCTTGTTGCATAAACTGTGTAAGTGTATAAGGAGTGAGGGGAGGGGCAACTCGCTTGAAGGGATTGGAGGATGGAGAGATGAGAAGTTGAAAAAACACAAAAAAAAAAAAGGCAGTGGATGGCAGCAGATGGAAGCCGCAAAGGAAAGAAGCGGGCACAATAGGATATTGGCTTGGAATATGTACTTTATACTCGCTCTCTCTATCCATATCTTTATTTCTTTATTTCTTTCTTTTTTCTCTCAAAACTCTCTATATCTGGTAAGAGAGAAAGAGAATACTATCTTAGAATGATGTTTGCGCTTTCTTTGTGGTGTGGGGTAGGGATGAAGACCAAATAATTAAATCTCGTACACATGTGCATTTTTAACTCCATCACTGACTTTGTGGTAGTGTAGGCCGGATAGGGATAAAGACGAAATAATGCCTTCCAAAAGAGAAGAAAATCAAATATCTTAATTACCAACGCCAACACATCTCAGACTCTTATCTTCCTTTAATTGGGAAAGTTAATTACAAGAACTAAACTCGCACAATATGGAAGAAAAGTTACTGAATGCTGACAAAATTTTTGCAGAGATCTGAATTTAATATTTTTCCTCAAATATTTGTGCCATTTAAGGTCAGTTTGGATGGTTTTTTTTTTTTTGATAAAAAAGCATTTTTTTAATGCAAAAAAAAATTTAAAATTAATTTATGTGTTTAGATGATTTTTTTTTTTTTAAAAAAACGAAAGTCACAAAAAAAAGTCAAAATGCTCATTTTTCCAAAAGCTCCAATTTGAAGCTTAAAAAACACTTTTAAAAAAAACACACTTTTTTTTAAAAGACCATCCAAACGGGCCCTTAGTCTTTTTATCTATTTTTTTTTATACATGTGTGTGTGTGTGATCTTTCATAACCTCGGCTGAATCCAAAGCAAGTCTAACATGGCGTGCGGATTGCCCATTCTAGAACAAATAATCATCAATGTCTCATAAGTAAAGAATCTTAGTAACCTTATAAGGGATATTTATGTGATGTACAGTGTTTTAATTTCAGGTCAAAAGAAAAAGAAAATCCAATGACTCTGATTACAGATATCGGTGTGAAGTTAACGTAGAATCTTTAAACCATATGCTTGCAGGGTATTCATCCAAAGGTGATGAATTATGAAAATGCATTTGGATAATCGTTCCTATCATTGGAATCAGAAACGAAAATATAGCATGCCAAGGAGTTGAGCTGCACGATCATCATACTAATTAGAAGTGTCATAATAACATCATCAAGCTCGCTTATTGCTGAAGTTAATATTTTGACTATAATATTTGAGAAAAGACCAATGGCGATTATTAAAAGTTGCCCCAAGCATTTTTTTTAAAACATTTTCTTAAAAAATAATTTGAAGGTTCTTATAGTTTTCTCTATGTTAAAGTAGGTCTCCATATTTTTTATTGAGCATTTCTTTAACTTTTTCTGGTCTGCTAGTCCCTAAAATTTAATACTATTAAATAATACTATCTCCGGTCCTAATTATAAGACATAGTTGACTTTGTTTAGAGAAATTAAGAAAGCTAAATAAGTTACTTATTCATTTTTTATATTGTGTATCTTTAGATTATATACTAGTTTATCAGTCAAACTAATTACTTTGAAAGAAAAAATAAAAATAAAAACATCCTAAAGTAATTTAATTAGTTTCCTTAATTTCTCCAAAAAAGTCAACTATCTTTTATAATTAGGACCGGAGGGAGTAATATATAATGAGTTCGAATCTTATCCCGTGCCGTGTTTTACATCCTACACACCTCTTCTGTGCTGATCACTCCACCAGCTTGGTGCCGCTTCTTCGTTTCGTCACTCTATGCTGAAAAGAAGAGGCACCAAACTGTATATATATTGATTCGAACTCAACATATATCACTTTTGTTTGTGGCATTATACACACACACATACTAATATATGTAGACTGGTACATGAGAAAAAGAAAACGTGTTAGTACGTAGGAGCGTTTATTATACTACCTCCACTACTAAATATAGAATAAGATTTATAATATAATTTGCATTATAAATTTTGTTCTACATATGGGATGGGGGAGCATTTAGTATGGTCACATTGAGGAAGAAATTGAAACAGCTATGTATTTCTATACGGATGGCATATGCGGTTGTCATGCTGGACGGCGAAGGAGACGTGGCCAAAGAGGTGGTCCCGGTGACTTTGCGACGGAGGGGAAGAAGGGAAGGCGTTATGAGAGTGCCTATATATCTATCCATATATATTAACTACAAATGATTTTTCATGCATTGCATATAGTATCATATGAGAACACAGTCTGAATTATATTAGTGAATTTTCAATCTCACATTAATTTGGAGGGTTCGTATAAATTAGTTTGAAGGATATCACTTGACACATGCATGTGGTTTATCACTCAAGTTTTGGTGGTACGAAAGATTTGGAAGGGAGGGAAAGAAAACTTTTTGAGTTAAATTTTAAAAAAATTAAAGAAGTGGGGTTATAAAAATTTAATAAAGAAAATATGTAAGATAAAATAGTTAACAAATTTAATTGAAATTTTTAACTTCACTTCTCTAAGGCAATATAGGGAGGGTGTACGAAGTAAAATTATTTTTTTAAAAAAGGTTAATTTAAACAAGCCTCTCTAGCTTGGAAATTGAGCACCATCGATGGCCCCCCACCCCCTTTCTAGAATTTTGATAAAGGACTTTTGCTAGTCAATCTCTCTTCTTCATCAAGTTTGCAAAGGGAAGGAGTGCGTTGACGAGTTGCAGTCAAGGATTTGGTTTTCTTGTCTTATTTGATGCTATCTCAAACATGCTCATAATTAAAGCAAAAAGATGCCGCTAATTTCTTGTAGGGGCGGTGGAGGTAATCACAGGATCGGATATGCCTTTGGCTGTCAGTCATCTCTTTGATGAGGAAATGGCCGTTGATTGGCTTATGGTTTTAATCAACCATATTTTAAGCTAAGGAACGGAATATTTTGTGACACAAACTGACAGATACCCTCACCTCCACTTCCACTTCCACATATTGGACATCAAACACCTCGGGTCCACCAATTTAAAATGTTCGCTTCATTAAAATATGAACAAATTGTATTTTTCTCTTTAGAAGAAGACCACATATAATAATAAAAGATGACAGTTCTCCACCTGAACAATCAGTTGGTGAGAAGAAACAAATGAATAAACAGTTGATTAGTGGTGGAATTAATGAGCATTAGGTATATGGCCTATGAAGTCTGTAGATTCAGTAGGCTTGGACCCATGCACGTGCTTTTGCTATATGTAGCGCGCATTAAGGACGGTAGGAGGAGTAGTACGTAAGCATATACCATTCTCATTAATTCCACCACTATTCTCAAGTTTTGAACCGGAGGTGGTAGCAAATAAGCATATGCTATTCTCAATTCATTCATGAAAGAAACATATTTGTAACTAATAAAAGTCAAATAAAGAAAAGAAAAAGTCAAGTATAATATTTAAAAAAAAAATAGCATTATCCCATCATCGGACAAATATAAGGTGGAGAAAAACACAACTTATTGTCTTGAAACTTGGTCATATAAATATTACGGCATTGTAAGTTCTCGCATTGTAAATTCTCAATATCATGATTGATTGCCACTTTTGGTTCTCCTCCATCCCTCAATAAATTTGAATCACGTCCCCACCCCAAATTGATGTCGCACATTTTGCTAATGATGGCCATGGAGCTCACGGTGAGGGCTTTAGCAGTGGCAGAAAGCAGAGGAAATTGGGGAACTCTGACACACTGGCCAAGTTATTGAGGGAAATTGTTTCGCCCCTTGATCGCACAATTGAGAAAGTTTTTTATATGAGCACGTCTATCACGTGAAGCACATCATGCGAAGATGGAAGATAAGAAAGCACATCATGCGAAGATGGAAGATAAGAAAGCAAACATATTCCATCACTTGATGGAAGTTCCAAGTCTCATTGTTGATGAGCTCACGGCTACCCATATTAAGATTGTCTCATCCTAGCAACTGCTCAGGTCGTTTGAGAAGATTCCAAGCAAATTCAAGGCAACATGGATATAGACATTGCTGGGAAAATAGATGATTGATGGGTTCCATTTGGATGGACTTTCACAATTGGGGTATGTGATTCAAACTTTGATCTATGTTTATACTGAGGAAATAGAGGAAATAGACGAAGATGACATAAAGTTTGAATCCCTTTTGAAGAGTATGTTCAATCATTTTGTTGTTATTTTTGTTCCCCATAGATTTTTTCACCAAGTCTCTTCCAGGTGCAATTTTTGAAAAGCTTGACCATAACATTGGTTGTAACATCCTAAATTTTTTTATTTTAAGATTTAAGATTTATTACTGAAAATACAGGGCTTATTTTCCTTGAATAATTTTTGGCATAAATATTTTAGGGATAATATTTTGTGGTCAAAATAAATTAATTGAGGAAATAATAAAATTAAGGAGTTATTTGTAGAGTTAATCTAATTTTTACAATTTAAATAAACAAGCAACCCACAAATCTATTATACAACTAAAGCCCAACTCATTCCTCCCAACACGTAACAATGAAAATAACCACGGAAAAACTAATTCATCTGACAAACCTCAAGAGCCTATTCGGTTGAGATACAATTGAAACGCTGAAACCAAACTGGGGAAACCTAGCCACGCCTTTACCTACTGCAACACAGAAACACCACAGCAGGAAACATTATCAGCGTTCTCAAACTGATTCGCCAAAGCTCGAAACGAAATGAAGGAAAGGAAGGGAGCACAGCGCCGTTCACGCAAGCACAGGTCACGGAGCTCGGGGTTGACCATTGTTCCTTTCTTCTCTCTCGGACTGGACCCTCAGCATATTATATATCCGTTATTTTGGTGTCTTCCATGCCTTCATGTTACTCAACCATAGTTGAAGCAAGAGCAAGGCCGAGATCGCTGGTGAGCCGAGAGAGAGAGTAAGTGAAAGAAAGAGAGTGAGAGTACAAGAGGAAGAGAGAATAGTTGAGAGAGGGTCCGAAAAAGAGTCGGACTGTCAAAGAGGAAGAGGAAAATCCAATTGCCCTTCTCTGCTTTAAAGCAACGAAACAAAGGTGCGTGTGTGTCGTGGAGCAGCAGCGAGTTTCAGTCTATCTGAAAGATTAGCTAGGTGAGTATTATCTTCAACTTAATATACGTACATATATATATACCTCTGTTTTCTTTAAGTAAAACAGGGAAATTTTTTAAGCATATGTGTCTATATATATATACATATATATAATACTACCTATAGGTTTCAGTTTTAGGAGTCTACATGGGAATGGGAATCTCACTGAAAATGGACCCAAGAACCTTGCTGTCATAAAAGGTTGCCGTGTTGAGAACCAAAAGATCACCGTGTGTGTGTGTGTAAACGAGACACAGAAAACGTAGAGAATGGGGTATCTAAAAATGTATTAGAATTTCGGAAACTAAAGCAATGGAAGCTTACTGTGTGTGAAAGGTAAAGAAAAGAGGGGGAAGAGACCTTACATCTTATATACATCTGTTATAGGAAGAGTTTTGTTGCATATACTTATACATCAGAAAAACCAAAATTTGACCCTGCATGAAACGCTAAGCTTACGGTTTATATGAGATATATACGTACTAGGGTCGCTGCATCACTTAGTATAGTATGTAAAGGTATGCATAGGCATCGTTGCATGAAGGGGAAAATGAGTAGGAGGCATCATTGGTATATATGTGCTGCGTGCATGTGGAAAAATGAAAAATGAAAATATATTACTGTCATCCTCTGGAAAATGAACTTTACTACTGGAACAGTGATTTTCGAGCAAAGTAAAACTAGGGCAAATGAACTCATTTGAATCTGAAATTTTGTGGACATATAGTACACATAACAAACTTTACATCAAGCTTTGGATCACCTTAAATGGAGGTCTGTAGCTCAAGATATGATTTTCCAAAGTTGAGCTAAAAACCTGCAAAATTTTCGGTATGGCTCTGGAGCAACAAAATGGCGTTGCATTTCAGACCCAGTAAAGATTTGAGTTTTTACCTGAAATTTTTCAGTTAAATGGTAGACACATAAAGGTTTAATTTGATAGGTAATTCGTCGAATTCCGATAAAAATCTAGGGAGATATGATTTTCCAAAGTTCAGCCAAAATCTGAAACGTTTTTCTGCAACTTTTGGTGAACAGCGATTTTTGAGCTTGATTTTGAAATGGTAAACATTTGAGTTTAATCTTGAAATTTTTACAGTAGATAGTAGACATTTGAACCTTTCCAACAAGCCAAAGAACACCTAAAACGGAGATCTACAACTTTAGTTATAAGTTTTGGAAGTTAGGTCATAATTATGGAAGGTTTTCTGGAAAACTTTGTATATGGCTTGTGTTTTTCAGAAGTTGGAAATTTTCTCGACCATAAATTGACTTTGTGACTTTCATTAATGAAATTAGACTAATCAAGGTTTAAGTAGAAATTGGAATCACTCCATTTGGAGTTGTATAGGTTCAGTTATGAATTTTCTAAATTCTCAGAAAAGTTAGAAGCTGGTTTTATATAAGTAAATATCATAATATTATTACTATTAGAATTTACATTTGTTTAGTGGAAATTATAAGTTATAATTGTGATAATGTAGAGCCTTCTTGAGAGCGGTGATTGTGCGGGTTGTGTTTCTCAAACTGAGGTTAAGCTTGGAATTGAGGTAACCGGGGTTAATTTATTTTATACGCTTGTTTTGGGCTGTGAGGTATTTTCTTAGTCTTACTTTCATATATGCTACTTGTATGTGTTTTGAAAAATTATGTGTATGTTTGAATATGAAATTAATTCAGTGAAGCAGTGTATTTTCAATCTATGTATTTAAGGGATTATTATTATTGGAATTGTTATTGTTGTGATGGTTAAAATGTTTGTTGTAAGGTGATGTGTATGGAATAGTAATTTAATAAATTGTAGTTGAAAATTTTAAGTATTACATTATTTCTTCTGTTGTGGGATATGTTGGGTTGTGCGGAAGAGATTGAGGGTGAAATTGTGCCCATCGGCTCTCTCATTACTGGCCCGGAATTTGAGTTGAGTATTTTGGGCTGACACCTCCCTGTTACGGTATATGGGTGGTGACATGGGAGGGGACAGTATTCTTGAAGTGACTAGCTAACCTTAGCCGGGTATACTAGCACTGATAGGCTGATCCACGTCCACGAGGAGATAAGGAGGAGCAGGATGGATGAGTGGGGATGGTTAATTGTTATGGTTATTATGTATCAATTATTTTATTTGTGGATATTTAATTATTGAAATTATTAATATTACTCTATTATTACAAACCTGCTTCTCTGACTTGCAATCCTTCCTTGCATATTTGATAAATTAATTTCGATTACGGGGACTTTATGTCTCACCCCGTCATTATCAAATTTTTCAGGTGAGACCTCTAATCTTAGTAGAGGACAGGGGAAGCAACCAGAGGCATAGACATCATGGTACTCGTAGGCCTCTTTTTGGTATTAGTGTTGTATTGATCTATATATTGCCATCTTAGGGCCCTCATATTTTGGAAATACTACATCAATTATTTTTGGATGACTGTTTATTATCCGAAGGCCTTATCTGTACACTATCATATCATTGTGGATCCACCATTATATCTATGTGACCACTGTTGTGTGTAGACCTTTTCTTGTGGGTTCTGATTGTATGACTCATGGGCTATAAATCTCTTGTTCGATAATTGTGCCCTGAGTTATGGCTTTTTCTGTTATGGGTTTGTGGGCGAAGTTTTGTGCCCTGGACCCGAGGTATGTGTATTTGAGAAGGAAGGTTTTCCTATAATTACCTACTAATCCGGTTCTGAGAAAACCTTATAGTTAAATGTTATCTTGTGAAAAGGGTCTTTTCATTGGTCTTCGCAGACTTAAAGATCTCTACTGACATCGTCAAGAGGAGGAGTCAATACACTCCGTATTCTTTTTTCCCTTTTCTAGGTTTGGTGCCACTAGATTTTCCTAGATTTTATTTTATTTTATTTTTTTAATGAGGCAACTTTGGATATCATATCAATGAATGACGTATTCTTTTTTTTTTTTTTTTTGCTAGTTTTTGTCCCTCTTGGTTTTTCCTTATGAAAATTTTTAACGAGGCAAATTTATATATTGTAGAAATCCAAAGGGGAGTGTTATGAATATAATTTTTGTGTGGATATCCATATATCTCCATTATCTAATATTATTTCCAGTATTTTACCGCTATCTTTATTCTCATTAAATATGTTGATGATAGATATATATTTTATTGAGATTGCAAATCTATGCCTATAAATAGCATGCATGTATTATGTACTTGATAGACCTTGAATAGCGAATAAGAAATTCTCTCTCCTCCTCCTCTCATATTCTCTTTTATCTTTCTTTTTATTTATAACATACTTGAATTTAACTTGTAATTATGACATTTTAAAACCAATTTATATTTTCTTCTCTGGCCTACTTAGTAAACATAGAAATCGTATTTACCATATAAATTCGCTCTGCCTAAAGTTAGGGCCTTACAAGTGATAGTGGAACACATGCTTACATTAAACATAGAAATCGTATCTACCATATAAAATATGTCACACTGTTGTTAAGTCCATTCACTAAATTTTTTTTTTCTTTTGCCCGAAGAAACCAATTTTATTAATCAAAACAAGAACTACAATCACCAATAGCCGAAGTCAAGAAAAAACCACTCAAAAAGCCAGCAATACAACCTACCACACTACTTACCAAAATAAAGCCTAAAACAAACAATCCATCTACAATCACTACTATAAAAAACAGTTTTCGCGTCTCAAAAAGACATCATTTTTTAAAAAAAAGGAAGTAAAAAAAAAAGGCGGTGGCATTTTTGTAATTAAAAGTTAACTTTTGGAGTCTAAGTTTGGAACTTAGACTCCAAAAGTCTTGCGAGAGACACCTTTGGAGTCTAAGTTCTAAAGTTAGACTTCAAAAGCATGGCTTTTGGAGTCTATGTTTAAAACTTAGACTCAAAAAATCATGTCATCACGTCATGCAGCAGAGACACTTTTGGAGTTCAAGTTTTAAACTTAGACTCCAAAAGTCATGACGTACAGCAGAAAAAAAACGTCACGTCGTGCAGCAGGGGGTCATGTGGTGTAGCAGAAGGTTATGTGTGGGACCCACGAGAGACACTTTAGAAGTCTAAATTTTAAACTTAGACTCCAAAAATCATGCTTTTGGAGTCTAAGTTTTGAACTTAGACTCCAAAAGTCCGCCCCAGACACCACGACTCTTTCTTTTTCTTCCCCCCACTTCATTTCATTTAATTTCAATATGTCTTCCTTCTCTACTCTGCACCTTCATTTCAGATGCTGCCTGAGACCTTCATCGTCGGCCCTCCTTCGTCATCACCCCTCCTTCGCCGTCCTCCCTTCACCGTTAGCGTGGCTTGTGCTCGTCTTCCTCCTCGTCTTTTTCCGTCAACCATCGTGGTCTTCCTAGTCATCTTTTTCCGGCAATGCAAGCCTTTTTGTCTTCTTTTACTGAAATCACACTTAGATCTGAGCTAATGAAGGAGGACGATGGCGAAGGTGAGCAAAAACACGAATCTATAGATTTTTTAAAAATTTTTTGAGTTGCTCTTGTTATTTTTCAAAAACACGAACTCAGATCTGTGTTCCTAAAGCTTTCAATGTGCTATAGATGATAGGTCCGGTGATGTTTTGTTTATTGCGTTCTAGATTTTTTCTAGATTTGAAATTTCTTACAGCTGTTTATTGTGTTCTTGATTTTTTTGAGATCTGAAATTTCTTAGATCTGTTTATTGCGTTTTGGATTTTTTTTTTTCAGATCTTAAACTTCCTAGATATGTTTATTGCGTTCTGGAGTTTTTTCGTTCTAGATTTTTTTTCAGATCTCAAACTTCTGGGATTTGTGTTTAACACCGTCATTGTCCCCATCTATTTTGTTTTTTTTTTTTAAAAAAAAAAATACTTATGATGTCTAAGAAATATTTAGACTCCGTAAGTCTCCACTTTTGGAGTCTAAGAAATATTTAGACTCCGAAAGTCTCTGCTTTTTGCGCACCCCAGATAGACGTCCCCACATTTTTAGACGTTAAAAGGCGAAATAAACGGACAATATAAACCTGTTTTGTAGTAGTGAATGCTGATAGGGCAAAACTTTATAGCCTATAAACTCCGTAAGTGCATGGGTCATTTCAAGTAATAAAGTGATAATAAAAGTATCGTTCTCACGAAAACTTAGTATCACAACTTTAGTTAAACATTAATTTCACAATTTTGTTTAAGTTGAGCAAAATAAATTGAATTTAATTAAGATAAAGGAGAAGAAAATGAAAACTAAAATAAAAATAAGAAAACTACCACAATAATCAAATAAGCAACTTAGAGTCACTAATCCCTTATTAGCTTCATAAACCTTGTTTTCACTAATTTAATTAGCTTTAATATCGATTTTGTTAATCTCGAATATAAATAGCTATAAGTGTATGTCGGTCCACTTACAACCCTCTCTTGAGTATAACTTGTTGTGTCTAACATAGTTACTCAAGAGGCAACAAAAATCGAACACACTCTTCAACAATTATATGGGGCCATTAGGTATATGTCTATCCTAATCACAAATTAAATCGTAATCTAATCCCATATTACTTAATCTCAGAGCCTAATTAAAATCCCCTTTGTCAAGGTAAATCCTAATGCTCAAAATCATATTCAATGACGGTCAATCACTAAATAGATAAAACTAACCAAGATTAAGTAACCAAAATTAATATCATATTTAACTAAATAATGAAAAACAAAATCCAATTCGCCCATAAGTTCATAGGTGCACTAGGTTGCAAAACAAAATAGCCACACATGGCTCTAATAAAATATATAACAAATAGATAAGAATTCAGGTTTAAAGAATAAGAAGAGAGAGGAAAGAAAGTTTCTCCTTCCGTCCTTCCGTGGAGATGATGAAGAGAACCGAAACGTCCAGCTGCTACTCCTCTGCTTCTTTGTTCCCTCTTGTTCTGCGTCTCTTAGATCCTACTCCTCCGTCCTCCTCTTTTTTGTCTCTGCCTCCCTATTTATAATTTAGGTCTTGGGTCATTGATTCTCCTTTACTTATTAAAAAGATATCTTATATCTTGTAATTAATTCCACTAGATCACACAATTGATTTTGTTTCTATTTTTCTTACGTGGGACCACCGAGTTTGGTTGATTGCATATCCTCTTAATTGCTTTTTCTACTTCTTTCTAAATCAGCTAATATTTTCTGCAAAATATAATAGGAAATAAGTAGATTTTATATCAAAATATCTTTTTATCCTATAATGATAGTAAAGTATATAAAAGATAATTAAATAGGTATATAATATCAATAAATCCAACTAATTCTCATAAAATATACACCTATTTAATCATAAAATAAATATATTCCTATCAAATGCCATATAACAGAAGCACATTAACTAGCCCACACCAGTCCTATTTGTGACAACAAAAGCACTACTACTGCATTCCGTGAGCTGATGAGAATCCTAGAGTAAAATATTGCATAAGGAAGATGGCATATAGTCCAACCATACCAGCTGGTACATCTTCCTTGCGACATCCGCTACAATCCTATCTGCAGCTTTATTCCCTAACCTCGAAACCAAGGAGATCAACACACCCTCCAAAGAATCCATCAACACCAGAATTCCCTGCAGTAAGTCATAGCTCCTCCACTCACAGCCAGCAGTCGTCCTCCCTTTTATTAGTCGATACAGCCCTTCACAATCAGTCTCCACAGTGACCCAGGAATTTGGAAACATATTCCTATGAATCAGAGCTTCTTTCACTACTACACATTCAGCCATAAAAGTAGACTCTACAACTACTTCCTTTCCTAAAGCCCCCACAAACAACCCTCGATGATTCCTACAAACCAAGCCCACTCCTGCCTCATCGGAAGCCTCTCTAAAAGACCCATCCACATTAATTTTAATGCATCCATCTGCAAGTAACTTCCACTTGCCCTCCCTCACAATGATTTCTTCAAACACCCTTTTATTATTCACCCCCTTCCATACCTTATTCCTCCAAAACTTGTTCACCTCTCCAGCAACTTGCTTTACAACCACCTTAGCATCAGGCTGATCACCTCTAAAAACCCAATTGCACCTAGCTTTCCAAATCCACCAACACATAGTGGCAAACACAGACTTACCATACTCATCCAATACATCCTTACCATACAACAGTTCACATAGTTTTTCCTCACATCTCCTCATGGACCACTTATCAAATTTAAGTCCAAGGGAGCTCCCAAACCAGCAACGCTTCGTCCAAGGGCATAAAAACAATAAATGTTCTACTGTTTCTCTGTCAATTAAGCATATCGGGCATAAAGGGTTAGAGGCACATTTGCGCTTAAACAGCGCATCTTTAGTGGCAACTGCCCCAACACATAGCCTCCATAAGAAGTGGTGCACTTTAGGCGGAACAATCACTTTCCAAATGCATTTCCATAAACCATTAGGAGTAAAGGAAGATGTACCCGGATCTCTGGTTGGAATGTCTGATAGGCTACGTCTAGCTACTGCATATCTTGACTTCACCGAATAGCATCCGTTCTTGTTATCTAGCCACACGGCTCGATCTGCGCACAAGCTTGTAGGAATTGGAATCTTCAAAATCTCGTCCTTTTCCTCGCTGCTTATCCTATTAGTAATGGAGCTCAAATCCCAACAGCCATTATTGATCAGATCAGCTACAATGGCATTATCATCCTCCACTGATATTGCCCAATTTTGTAATCTGAACCTGTGTAGCCCATGTATCCATTGGTCCTTCCAAATATTGCTCCTTCCATCCCCTACCTTCCAGCATAATTGTTTCAGCAGCAGATCCCTTCCTTCTAACAGGATGGTCCATCCCCAAGAGGCATGTCCTCCCTTCTTTGCATTTAAGAAACTCCCCTTAGGAAAATAAATTCCTTTGAGGATCCTATACCACAACTTATGAGGCTATCGTTTTTGCAAGTAGAGCTTTGTTGAAGCAAAGCAAGTCCATAAAACCCATTCCCCCTTCACTTTTCCTCATGGTCATATATTTCCAACTCTTCCAATGAATGGACCCCTCCTCTCCATGCTGACCCCACCAAAATCTAGACACCACGCTATCAATTTCTTGGCACGTCTTCTTAGGAAACAAGAAGCATGTCATTGGATTGGTTGGGATGGAATTAGCTACTGCCTTAATTAGAATCTCCCTCCCTGCAAAAGAAATCAACTTCTGTTTCCACCCTTGAAGTTTTAGTCCAACTTTATCCCCGTTAGAGAAATTATAGAAATAAGGGGGAGAGACGAGAGACACACAAAGTAGGGGGACTGAGAAGAGAATTCGGGTGATGCTCATTCATTCATCATAACAAGGATTGAGATCCAATGGATAGTTGTATGCCTTATATAGGCAATACTAGACCTACTAATCTCAACTAACTACTATTAGTTACTAACAACTAACTAATTAACTAATCCCTTCCTAACTAACTAACCTAATTAGTTATTTACTATTTACATATCAATCCCTCACAAAGGCGAGTGCTACTGATTTAGATCTCCCCCACACTATTGGTAAGCCCAAGTACCTGCCTGCCTGATCCGAATGATTAACACCAAGGCATACAACAATGTTTTCCCTGATTTCAGCTGGAGTGCTAGAGGAAAAAACTAAGCTCGATTTTTCCACGTTCACCATCTGTCCCGAGGCATGACAATACACATACAGGATTCACTTAAGCACCTTGCAATTAATCTCATCTTGTTAGTTCTCTATGGGTTTTGATGATTCCTAACATTTGTAAACAAGATGTAAAGTTTTCCATTTCAAAAGTTGAAAAACTCACTGTCAGAGCAAAACTCGAGGTTTTCACAGAAACCTTGAGGTTTGGCCTTACAGAGAAGAATTCAAGGTTTTTGAACAGAGCAAAACTTGAGGTTTCATCACACAGAGACTTCTCAGCATTTTCTAGAGAATGCAAAACTCGAGGTTTCTGGTAAAACCTCGAGGTTTTGTCTTATAGAGAGTCTCTTAAGTTTTGAACACTTGAAAGCCTCCAGTTTTTGTCTAAAACCTCTAGTTTCTATTTTAACATGAAAATTCTAGGTTTTCACAAGTTTTGTGAAACCTCGAGGTTTCTTTCCAAACCTCGAGGTTTTGACTTGCCAGAAAAAACTCATGTTTTAGCCAGTTTCTCAAAACCTCCAATTTTGTGGAAAACCTCCAGTTTTGAGTCCAGTACAGTTTTCTCAAAGTTCACAAAATTAAGTGAAGGTTTGTCCAGGCAGAGGGCATCTATGTTTTCTCTTAGTTTTGAAAACCTCTAGTGACATTTCAAAACCTCCAGTTTTTGTCTTGGCGTGATTTCTCAAAGTTTTCATGTTTTGAAAGAAAACTCGAGGTTTGAATAGAAACCTCGAGGTTTAGCCAACCCGAGAGCACACTTGTTTTCTCAGATTTTGAAAACCTCTAGTTTCCAAGAAAAACCTCCGGTTTTGGTTTGAGACAAAATCTTCAAGTTTTCACATTTAAGTGAAAACTCAAGGTTTGATCAGAAACCTCGAGTTTTGGCCAACCCAAGAGCATTTCAATTTTTAATGTGTTGAAAACCTCCAGTTTTGGATGAAAACCTCCTGTTTCAGTGTTTTGGACTTAAATCGTTTTTACATGCTAAAGTCCAAAACTCGAGGTTTGAAGAACAAACCTCGAGGTTTCATCGCAGATTCAGAAATTCAAATTTGATGAATTTGTAAAACCTTATTGTTTGATCTTAATACTTTCCAGTATTATTCTCTACTATTCCTCGCTATGTTTAACCACTTTGTTAGTGAGTTTCAGATGAAATAGAGAATGTTTATTGAAGGTTTAAAGCAAAAGCAAAAAGTGACGTCAGCACATTAAATGCAAAATCCAGAAAGTTGCATTTTTTTGGGTAATCCCTCTGCACACGTCTAGAAAAGAATTAAAGAATGAATTCCTCATCCAGCAATGGCCATTCCAACGGATTAATCTTCAAGAGGTCAACTTTGAACTTCTGCACAGCTGGATTAAGTGAAGAATAGAGTGAGAAGAAGACTAAACCACTCCCTAATCCTTGCTGAACATCTCCAACGGTTATATTAGGGAAATCAACGGTCATTTAATGCTCTCTTATTATAAATAGAGTTGCATTCAAGTCTTCACAACCAACACATCTGCTGAAAACGAATTGCATTCAAGTTCACATTTATTTTCTTCAGCTTTCATCTATATTGTATCTTTTGATACATTTGTTCTTCAGTGCTTATCATTTTCCACTCTTAGAGAGAGTTTTTGTTTGAAAATCATTTACTGTAAAGAATTACAAGTCAGGGGACTTGGTGATTGGATGCATTGATTACAACTTGTAAGGGGGAGTGAATTCTAGTGAGAGACTTGCTTTTGAGTGCAGAATGTGTAATCAATTGTTATAGTGAAAATCCTAGAGAGTTCGGGGACTGGACGTAGGTCAAGTGGTTGGACTGAACCAATATAAATCTTTGTGTCTTGCTCTTCTACTCTCATCTCTGTTCAACTCTGCTTTGCTGTCCTAAAACAGAGTAGCGTTTAAAAGTTTCAAAAATCCCCAATTCACCCCCCTTAGGTATTTTGCTCCATTTACACATCTGCCCTAAGAAATAATATTGCGTCGTCCACGAAGAAACAATGAGATAACATTGGGGCCGTCCGAGCTAGTTTCACTCCTATCAAGTCCTTCTTCACAACGTGTGACAAGATCATCAAGGATAAAACTTTAGAGGCGATAATAAGCATGTACGATGAAAGTGGATCACCTTGTCTTATGCCCTGTTTAGGATTGAAGGAATCTACATTCTGACCATCCACTTGCAGATTAAACCTTGATGCTGTGATACACTACATTATCCTCCTCACCCAGTGAGCACAAAACCCGATTTTCAGCATCACAGCTTCTAAAAAATCCATTCCACCCAGTCGTAGGCCTTATTCATGTTGATCTTTAGTGCCACCTCCCATTTGTTGCCAATATTCTTGTGTTTCGGGTAACGGAAGGCTTCATGCGTTAAAAGGATATTGTCCTGAATCATGCGACCAGCTAAGAAGGCTCTTCGATTTGGCGTGATGATTCTGCTCATTAAATTTCTCATTTTACTCGTCATGATTTTAGCAATAATCTTGTAGGACACATTGCATAACCCAATCAGACAAAAGTGGTGAATTCCTTCCGATTTTCCTATTTTTGGAATTAGAACTATATTAGTACCATTGAGCTGAGCCAAATCAGATTTACCTTCAAAAAAACTCCAGCACCATCACACACACCTCCTTGTTAACTTCACACAAGCCGCCTGATAAAAGAGGGCTGAGAAACTGTTAGGCCCAGGTGCTTTGTTGGCACCTAGCTGAAAAATAGCCCTTTCAATCTCCTGATTTGAAAATGGTTCCATAAGACATGCATTATCCGATTCTGTAACCACAGATGACCCATATTCTAAAGCTTGTTCCAACTGCCTACTACCCCCAAAACTGAATAGGTTCACATAGAATTCACTAAAAGCCTTATTGATATCAGCTTTTTCCTCAAGCCAAACCCAATTTGCGTCTTTCAGCCTTAGAACTTTATTTCATTGCCTTCTTTGAATCACGCTATGGTGGAAAAATTTTGTATTCCTATCACCATAACACAACCATGTTACTCTGGACTGCTGCCACCAGTAAATTTCTTCCCAGTTCCAAGCCTCCTCCATCTGCTTGACAATTTGTTCAGCTTCCAACAATTTTTCGGCTGTCATGGTGCCTCTATGGCATTTACTCAACATGTGTCTTAGCTAGGCAGTGGCTTTCCTAAAGTTAGGAAATTAATTTCTGCTCCACAGAATAAGTTTCTTTCTACAAGCATCTAGCCTCCTAACCAAATCCAAAACCCGATCTTCCATTACCCCGTCAATATCATTCCAGCCCTCACTCACAATCTGCTTAAAATTGTCATGCGTGACCCAGTTTGCCTCAAATTTGAAGGACTTGATCCCCTTCCTCTCACAGTAGCAGCAATCTACCAGTAAAGCATGGTGGTCAGATCCGATAGGCTCTATATGGAAAACCATCGCATGCTCAAAAGCATCTCTGAACTCAACATTTCCTACAGCACGATCCGGCCGTTCCCTCACAATATTTCCAGTCCTCTTGTTACACCAAGTGAAGCTAGCCCCTTTGAACTCTAAATCCAACAAAGAACAATCAGACAAAAGGCACTAGAAATTAACAATTTTCCGTAAAGCCCTTGGATTTCCTCCTTCCTTCTTGTCTTGCAATAGGAGATCATTAAAATCTCCAACCACCAACCATGAGACCACTATGTTTGCTGCAATCCCCCTCAAAGTATCCCAAACCACCTTCCTTTCCCCTTCCTTTGGAGGACCATATATGAATGAGATAAGGCACGGCACAGACATGCTATTTGATTCAGCTAGGACATGAATGATATTTTTGGATTTATAAAACATTGTTAGTGAAATATTAGCTTGCCACCAAACAGCCAAGCCCCCAGCTAACCCCCTCGGATCGACATATAAATCCAAATCAAAGCCACACTTCATTCTCAACTTCTTCAGTTTATCAGAACCCAACGTAGTCTCCATTAGGAAGATTATTGAGGGACAATAACTTTTCACCATGTCCCTCAAATTCTTAATTGTCCATTCACTAAATATTAGATGGTGAAATTTTAATTCATGAAAGAAACATATTCGTAATTGGCGGAGCCAAAGGGAGGATGAGTAGAGGGAAAGTGGTGTTGGGTAATGAAAAAGGATAGGAAAATAAAGTAGGGGGAAGGATTGTCTGATCAAAATTAAAACATGGATGGGAGATGGGAGAGAGAAGTTTAAAAATATATTTAAAAAATTAAATTAAATTATAAAAAGCATATTATAAACATTATTTCATTAAAAAGTGCATTACAAAGGAATAATTTTTGTATATTAAAAAGTAAATTTAAAAATTAAACTTTTTCCTGACAAATAAATAAAATAAGTAATATGAAGAAAATAAAACTTATCTTCCAGTAGAAACAAAGGAAAATATAAAATATTTTAGGTAGAGCTCTATCAGTAGTCTTATTCGACTCAATCCAGATTAGTTTGAAGCCCTCATCATAAATCCTCCACGCAAAAAAGCCGACCTCTGATGCATGTGATCTCGTTTTAGGCTCTTTCATCAAAAGATAAAATAAAATATTTCACATTCCACAACGATGATTTCTCTCCACCAAGTGGTTTGATTCCTTTTTTTAAAAATTATTATTATAATATTATCCATATTACTTTTATCAGTTAAAGAATATTTTTAAATTGTTATTTTATTAAAATAATTTTTATCATCAAATATGAATTTTTTTTACATTTTTATTAAATTATATTATTTTAATTAATACCAGTTTAAACTAACTTTTGAACTACTAGCTTGACTGGTTAAGTGAATTAAATAGGAAAATATGAGGAATTTTGTTCTTCTTTTATTTGGATGAGAGTGGAAAAGTGAAAGGAAAGGAAAACCCCCCGTTTAACAATTAATACATTCTAACTCTTCAACAATATGACAGTTTGTTAATGCATTATCCCAAATATAAGGTGGAGAAAAACACTACTTAATTATTGTCTTGCATCTTGGTCATATAAATATTATGCAATAGTAAGTATGCTTAATGGTTTATATAGGTAGCTTTTTGTTTAAATTCTAACCATGGTCCACCACCAAATCTAGTTTATTTTGGAAGAAAGAAAGAAAGCGATATCCTTTATTTGGGAAGCAGGATGATCAATTTGGAAGCTTTTTGCTGGCCTTAGAGAGATCAAACAATTGATTTTGAAAAAGGTTAAGGTGTGATTTGGCCAATAAACTATTGACTCAGGAACGTCTAACACAATTAACTATTAAGTGGACTAAAAATACCAACAAACTTTTTAAAAGGAGTGCCCAACACAACAAACTTTTAAAATGGAGCGCTCCGTACAATGTCGTTAGCAAAAAGTTAACGTCTGTTATCTAAGGTGTAGATTGGCCAACAAACATTTACTTTAGGAGCGTCCAGCACAAAATTCTAAATTTTACTAAATTAAATATTTTTTTCTCAATTGTCATTATTCAAAACTACTTGTATAGATATCTATGGACAAAAATTACTCATTCTTTAATTTTGTCAAAATTATAATTTGCTAAAATAAACAAAAGTTTTAATTAAAAATATAATTATATGATTTAAATAAAACTCAAGGTGTTTTATGGCTTATTATATATGTTAAACAAAAAAAATTATATGATTTATTTTTATTTTAGAAGAAAATTATGTGAGTTAAAAAATTAATTTAATGTTAACAAAATTTAAAAAATCTAAAAATCTATTATATCCTGAAAGAAATGAAATGAGTTTAATTTTTATTTTTATAAAAAGAGCTTAATGGATATCAATATTGATATTTAATAATATAAATCTGGAAACTTGATGATATATTTGTTAATTAAATGATCTATTGATTATATGAATATAGGACTTTCGTAGGCATTAAGCTCTTTTTATAAAATTAAAAATTAAACTCATTTCATTTCTTTCAGGATATAATAGATTTTTTAGATTTTATAAATTTTATTAATATTAAATTAATTTTTTAACTCACATAAATTTCTTCTAAAATAAAAATATATCATATATATATATATATATATATATATATATATATATATATATTTAACATATATAATAAACTATAAAACACCTTGAATTTTATTTAAATCATATAATTATATTTTTAATTAAAAATTTTGTTTATTTTAGCAAATTATAATTTTGACAAAATTGAAGAAAGAGTAATTTTTGCAATGACAATTGAGAAAAAAATTATTTAATTTAGTAAAATTTAGAATTTTGTGTTAGGCGCTACTGGAGTAAAAGTTCGTTAGTCAATCTGTAGCTTAGATAATGGAAGTTAACTTTTGCTAACGACGTTGTGCTGGGCGCTCCTTTTTAAAAGTTTGTTTTGCTGGACGTTCTTTTTTAAAAGTTTGTTGGTATTTTTGGTTTATTTGATAGTTAATTATGTTGGACGCTCCTGAACTATTAGTCTATTGACCAAATTACACCTCAACCCTTTAAAAAAAGAAGGGAGTGCATGTGATGAGAATTAGGTGGGGTTGATGATTGGTCATAACTCATGAGCCACTCAAGCAGGTAGGGACAAAAGAAAAAATAATAATAAACAATGCTCTTTTTTCCTTCAATGACTGTATCCATATCCCTTTTTACTATATAAATAACAGAGCGGATTCTTTATTATATTTTTTGTCCGTACTTTATTGATGAATGTGAATTATATTATAGTATGTAATTTCTGTATTAGTGAGAAACATTTCACTTCCTCATATTCCATGCAATTTACTAGTTTACCATTTTCACCTAAGATTAGTACACTATGCAAAAAATAGTAAACATAAATTCCAGAATGTGTTTTAGATATTTTCGCTTTTATTTTATTTTATTTTTTGAAATTGTTGCAATAATTAATGACAACAGAGCCGTAGGAAATGCTGCTAATATTCCGAATTGGAAGTGAAAGTAGGTTGAAGCCTAAAGGACACAATATTGAAATATATCCGAAACTTCGTCGCTCTCTGTTATTGGATGAAATATATGTGTAAAAAGAAGCGTGACTAGGTCTTTTAAATATTGCGTTGTGAATTTTCTTTTAAAAAATTACCCCACCTGAATTAAATCGGAAAATGTTATGTTTTTTCTTTGTATTAAAAATTCAAATAATAACACCTGCTCACGCAAGACGTGGCTGACTTAACACTAACGCCACCTTTACGTCAATATTTCATTTTGCAAAAGTTAGTTAAGACTTAAGACATCCAATTTTGTATGGATTTTTTTTTAAAAAGAAAATACCTAATAATATGATTTTTAGTTGCTCGAATACCTGGTTATATGATTGAAAAAAGTCTCAGCTGGATAACGGGTGGCCCATAGGGCTATAAAAAACAAGTAATCCAATTTTGCTCTTATTGCTTTCACCATTACCAATGTCCATCAGGGTCAATTTGGATGGAATTTTAATAAATCTTCTCATTTTGAAATCAACTGATGATATCATAGAGTCCACATAACATGCTTATACATCTAATTAGAGGTATAAGCATATATTTTTTTAATTTTTTTATATATTGTATTTATTTAGATTTAAACTATATACTGCTTTCTAATATGTTTTTACATCTAGTATATCAAATTAATTAATTTTCATAATACTGGTGTTCAGATAAATGCAGAACTGGAAATTAATTAATTTGAGATAGTGGGTGCAAAAAAAACTCTCAGAAAGCAGTATATAATTTAAATCTAAATAAATACAATATATAAAAAAAAATTAAAAAAAATCCGCTTATACCTCTCATTAGAGGTATAAACATGTAATAAGCATGTAAATCTAAGCATGCTATGTGGACTCTAATATCATAGGAAGAATCACGTAGGATCACAGATGTTAGATTTTTCTTATCACAGATGTTGCAACTTGGTCATGTAAATTTTACGTCATTGTAAGTTCTCGGACTTGATGAAGATCACAATTGCTGGGACATTGCCACTTTCGGTTCTCCTCCATCGTATCCCTCATCCAACTTGAAGCTGGGCTAGCTTTTAGTTCTCGTCCACAGGTCACACAAATATGAAGCCGCAATTTCACCTATGTCCCTTATTTTCTTGAAGTTAAAGCATATGATATTTTATATTGTACCCAAATGCAAAGCAAGAGAATAGTGAGCATATAATAAAAAACAATATGCTTGCAAGGCATTCATCCAAAGGTGATGAATTAGGGAAATGCATTTGGACAATCGTCCCTATAACTGGAATCAGAAACGAAAATATAGCATGCCAAGGAGTTGAGCTGCTTGACCATCAAACTAATTATAAGTGTCATAATAACATCATCAAGCATGCTTATTTATGAAATTAATATTTTGACAAAAAGATCAAGTGGGATTATTAGAAGTTGCCCACAATAATTTTTTATATATTGTTTTAAAAGCATTTAAAGATTCTTATAGCTTTTCTCAATTTTAAATTAGTTCTCCATTTTTTTTATTGAGTAGTTCTTTAACTTTTTCCAGTTTGTCAGTCCCTAAAATTGAAAATTATTAAATAAAATTATATAATTGAGTTCGAATTATATCCGGTGGTGCTTTTTACGTCCTAATTACAACTCCTCTGTTCAGATCACTCCGCCAACTTTGTGCCTCTTCGTTTCATCATTCCCTAAGGACCCGTTTGTTTCACTGAAAGAGGGCGGTGGAAAGGGAAGATAAGACACTTCCCACGAAAAAAATAAGTTTGATTGTCCCATCTTCCATTGAGAACCATTCCCGCCACTTCGAATTTTCCCTCATCCACTAGAATGTGCTTTCCCTTAAAAAGAGGTAGGAATGTTAAAATGCTGTTGGGAAAGTGAAATTGTCGGACAAAAAGGCCCCTTGAATATACTGTACCTATTTATCAAAAAGCACGACGAAGGCGCGAGCTGGAGCTGGACGAAAAAGTTGTCAGTGAAGAAGCTTGGAAAAACACTGTGCCTATTTGTCAAAAAGCAGGAGGAAAGCGCGAGCTGGAGCTAGGCGAAGCTGTCGGTGAAGAACCTTGGAAAAACAGTGGATGTTTTTCGGTGAAGGAAAAGTTTATCCCAAGGAACAGAGCTGCATTTGGAGGTCAGTATACATTCGAAAGAAAATAATCTTTTGCAATTTACTGGTAGGTTATGAGACTTGGGAAGGCCTGTTCATTCGAGCTGGGGGGGACCATGTACACGTATCAATATGTTGCACTGACATCTTCAACTGATGTGCCCACTATCAAAGTTTTCGTTCGAACACGCAATTACTTCAATGTCTTCAGTTCAAACGAAACCATTTAGTTCAAACTTTACAGGACAACAGTTTATCCATAGGAAGAGGTTTCAGCAGTGTTTTCGTTTGAACGAATTGATCTAGACTGAACAGTCGGTTTCAGCAGTGTCGCCATTTTAACTGAGCTCACTTTTATTTTAATCAAATCGCTGCTAGTTTGTTGTCATTAATTTATTACATGAAGCGATCATTTTTTATCATCCAGTCTCTCACCTTACGCACAAACTTCTTCGCCATCCTCTGATCGATTGACACCTTCTTCTAAAATATCAAAGCTTTTATCGAACTTGTTGCCTCTGGATGCCAGTCGTAATTGCAATTTCATATCCCATACACTGCAACTTCAATCTTTCATCTCACCGTATTTGCGATCTGGGTTAGGGATCGATGTGTTCACACTGTTCAAACCAAATTCAACTTTTTTTCCTCTTTTTGTAAAGGGCATTTTCGGAAATTCACCCAGTCTTCCCACTTAACAAACATCCAATTCTTCATACCAAACATATCATTTTCCCTCAATTAACTTGCTTTCCCTAGTGTACCAAACGGCTCACATTTTTAAAGTTCCCTCCTAATCTTCCATTCATTTCCTTCCCAAAATCTTCTTCGTAACAAACGGGACCTAATTGTATTCACTCTTTGCTTAAACAAATAGGCTCCAAGTTGTATATATATCTTCTTAGGGCCCATTTGGATGAGTTTTTCTGAGAAAAAAAGTACTTTTTTAATTTAAAAAAATTATTTTTTAATTAATTTATATATTTAGACGATATTTTTTTAAAAAAGCAAAAGTCACAAAAAAAAAGTCAAAGTGCTACTTTTTTTAAAAGCTCCAATTTGGAGCTTAAAAAATAAGTACTTAAAAAAACATTTTTTTTAAAAGCTCATCCAAATGGGCCCTTACTTTGTAGCATTATATATATATTACTATATACATATATATATACACATATAACACAGAGGAAGAAATTGAAACAGCTATATACTTCCTCTGATCATAAATATAAGACATATTTGATTTTTTTGGAGGATTAAGAAAACTAAATAAATCACTTAATATCATAACATATTTTGTGTATTATTATATTATATATCAATTTATAAATAAAATCAATTAGTTTAAAGAAAAACGATAAATATAAATAATTTAAAATAACTTATTTAATTTTATTAATCTCTATAAAAATGTTAAACATAGTCTTATATTTAGAATTAGAAATAATATAGATACACAGAGGTCAAGCTAGACCACGAAGGAAAGGTGGGATTGCATGTAATCGACATAAGTATAACCAGTGTTGTAAAAAACTAGTGTAAAGACGTAAAAACTTAAAAACGTAAGTTTTTACGTTTTTACCGGGGTCTTTAGTGCTAAAACGCAGGTAAACACTGTCCGAGGTAAAAACGGGTAGACACTAGTGTAAAAACGTAGAAACTGGTAGAAACTTAAGTTTTTACCGTCCTAACAGTTTTTCCTTAAGACCAAAAAAGAAAAAAGAAAAAAAACTGAGTAAGTCACTAAGTGAGTAACACTATCGTGCAATTTTTGTATCTTCGCCTCACTACATTGATTTGAATCTATACTCAGATTTATCTTATAAGTAGTGCCAGATTTTAAAGTGAAAAAGGGCAAAAACATTGGGTTCGGTTCATCATGAATGTTGTTTTACTCAGTTTTATTTATGCTAGAGTTGTCCCTATAATCGAAGTGTTTGTATTTCATGTGTATCCTCTTCATTGTTGTAATTCCTTCATGATAATTAATGCATCTGATATGCAAAAACAATGGGACCTCACCTCTTGTATGATTTGTCGGTTTTTTTTAAAGAAAAAATTGAAATCATTTTGTAATTTTTATTTTATTGTGGTAGTGATAAGTCCCTGGCACTGATTTTCTGATTTTCTCATTTAGTAGTGATTTACTAATTTATGATTTTTTTTCATACATATATATATATATATATATAATTTGGAACTCTGACTTAAAATAGTAGAAAGTAGAAACTTTACATGTCGTGCCGTTTCTATGATTTACGTTTCTAGTACCCATTTTTGTGTCTACGTTAGAAACTCGTTTTTGATAACATTGAATATAACGGAATTTGGTGACTGACGTGATTTTGTGGGGTCGATGATTCGAAATGAGTCACTCATGAGTCATGACTCATGGAAGGGACAAAGAAAAAAAGTAAATGCCCCGTTCTCTTTCTTCAGCCACTGTCCTCTTTTCCTATATATATATATATATAAAATTATGCTTTCGTCTATTATTAACCCAAGACAAACCTTGCCTATCTAATGCTCCCTTCGGTCTTAATTATAAGGGTTAGTTAACTTTTTTAAAAAAATTAAGGAAGCTAATTAAATTATTTTAAAGTATTTTTATTTTTATTTTTTCTTCAAACTAATTAGTTTAACTAATAAACTACTATATAATCTAAGGATACACAAATGATTAAGTAACTTATTTAGCTTTCTTAACCTCTCCAAAGAAAGTCAACTAGCTCTTATAATTAAGACCAGAGGTAGTATTTTCTTAATGTTGCATAATCGTCTGCCCTTTGTAAGGCACAACTTTATTAACTGTTAGAATATATGTGATTGATAGGATCTGATAGAATCCCTTGATCCTTGCCTTGATTATAGGATCTGAGATGATTACATCTAGTTTAGGAAAGATTAGGTTATTATGTTAATTAATGACTGAGTTATTTGCCTTTATTATGCTTTATTGTATTTCCTATTTCCTATTGTTTCCTTGTAACGGCTGCCTACCTTAAGCCTATATATTGTAAACTTTTCCTCATGAATAATATACAATAGAGAGAGTAAAAGCACCTCTGATTATAAACATGGTATTAGAGCCAGGTTATCTGTCCGAAGCCAGAAAAAATGAGAGAAACAGTGAGTGGCAGTGAGGCAGAGAGAAATAGTGCAGTGGATTTTTCCGGTGACTCTCCGGTGAAGTTTTCCAGATTCAGGCTACTATTTTCCTCCCAGAAACATGGATCCTCCTCAGTTCCCTCCTTTGTTCGGATCAATTACAGGAAAACCAACCGGAACATCTCCCATGGTTTTTATGTCCGGTACCGATTCTCAAACTCAAAATTCCTCATCTTCTTCTTCTCTAACCAGTAACCCAGTATCAACCAGAACCTCAGAGATAGCTTCAGAATTTTCAGACCATCACGTTATGGCTATTAGCCATAAGTTCAATGGCAGGAACTATCTCCAATGGTCACAAAGCGTACTGAGGTATATTCGAGGTAAAAGAAAAGAAAAGTACATTAATGGGACAGCCCCTCAACCAGCCCCTGATGACCCTAATTTTGACACATGGTTTGCTGAAAACAACCAAGTTATGACATGGTTGTGTAACTCAATGACCTTGGAGATCAGTGAGGGATATCTACTTGCACACACTGCAAAGGAAATATGGGATGCTGCTAGGAGAACCTACTCCTCCCTTGAAAACACTACTGCCTTAATTCACCTGAAGAGACAACTCTGGGATTTACGACAAGGTAATCTATCCGTAACTGAATATTATAACTCATTGCTGAAATTGTGGCAGCAACAAGACTTGTTTGAAGTTCATCCCTGGAAAAACCTCGACGATGCACAATTGTACAAAAAGATTGTAGAAGAAGGAAGGATACATGACTTCCTCCTAGGCTTAAACAACTCTTTTGAAGAGATAAGGGGCAGAATTATGGGGCTGAAGCCACTCCCACAACTCTTCGATGTTGTCAACTTTGTCCAATTTGAAGAAAGTAGGAAGCTCTTAAATCAAAGTGGACCAAGTCATGTTGAAAGCTCCGCACTCGCAGTTCAGAGACCACATGGGGAACGGAGAGCTAGTAAATGGTGCAACCATTGTAAGAGGAAGGGCCATAATAGGGAAGAATGCTGGAAACTCCATGGCAAACCCTCCGGGGGAAAATTGACCTACCAAAGCCACCTCACCACAGCTGAACCAAAGGTGGAAAATGATGATCGACTAAGTACAGAAGAACTACAGATGTTTCGCAAAATGCTCAATAAACAGAATAAATCTAGTTCTGTTCCCAACGTGAACCTTGTTCAATCAGGTAACTCTATTATTGCTCTCAACGCTGTGATGACTAGTGACGATACCTGGATCATAGACTCAAGAGCAACGGATCACATGACCGGTAACAAAACACTATTCCTCAACCTTAAACTTTGTCCTGAAAATCTCAAAGTAAAGGTAGCTAATGGTGTATTCACACGGGTTGAGGGTATTGGAACTGTTACATTATCTCCTCAGTTGACAATACATAATGTTCTGTTTGTACCAGAACTTACTTGTAATCTGATATCCGTAAGCAAATTGACCAGAAGTCAAGTATGTCGAGTGATTTTTGATGATGGTGTATGTGTTTTTCAGGATTTAAGAACGAGGAGGACGATTGGGACTTCTAGAGAATGGGATGGATTGTTCTACCTTGAAAGATCAAATTCACAAAATAAAGATACATGGAAGGCAAGACGGGCGCTGGTTAGCTCAAATTCACAGAATAATGATGTATTGTTGTGGCACTGTCGATCAGGTCACCCTAGTTTTGATTATATGAAACATGTGTTTCCAAATTTATTCAATAAAAATTCTATTCCTTTTCATTGTGAAACTTGCCAATTTGCAAAACAGACTCGATCCTCATATCCCAAACAGTCCTATACTCCCACTTCACCTTTCACACTGATCCACAGCGATATTTGGGGCCCTGCTCGAATAACTACCCTCACTCACACTAGGTGGTTTGTTACTTTTATTGATGATCATACTCGAACCACATGGGTTTACTTAATGAAAGACAAATCCGATGTTGCCCAAGTCTTTCAGAACTTCTATACCTTTGTCCGAACGCAGTTTAACACATCCATTAAGGTCCTTCGAAGTGATAATGCCAAGAAATATATGAGCACAACCTTCAAAGAATTCCTTGATCACCAAGGAATTCATCATCAGACTTCTTGCCCTTACACCCCACAATAAAATGGGGTAGCCGAGCGAAAAAACCGTCACTTGTTGGAAGTAACCCGTGCCTTGCTAATGGAACGAAATGTTCCCACCATATTTTGGGGCGATGCCATCCTTACAGCGGCCTATCTAATTAACCGCATGCCTTCTAAAGTTCTTAAATATGACACTCCAATTCAAAAACTTCTAGAACTTTTCCCAAATTGTCCACTCATCAATTCGTTACCTCCCAAGGTGTTTGGCTGTGTTGTCTTTGTTCACAGAAAGGAGGGCAACAAATTCTGTGCTCGAGCTAACAAGTGCATCTTCCTTGGCTACTCCTCTACTCAAAAAGGGTACAAATGTTACTGCCCGTCGTCCAAGAAACTTATTATCTCTCGGGATACAGTATTCTTGGAAGACGAGGCTTATTATCCCAAATTACCCATTCAGGGGGAGAATTCTGATATTGAATGGCTAATTCCTAATGCCAACACTTCAAACTCACCTACCACATCATCATCAATGCCTCCTAACCTTATAGCCTCTCTTGACTCACTTGCTCCCACAAACCAGCCTAATACACACATTCTACCTCAACCTGAACCCAATGAACTGGAAACTCATGTTGAGATCAATTCAGGGGTGAGTGAAGAGTCACGACAAGAGATAGAGTCCAGCTCACAAGTCCAACCTGAACCAGACACAGGTAGAACTATCTCTCCCATTCAAAGGAACGACCATGAATCCAATCCGGGACTAAATCCTGAAGAATTGGGTTGGCCTATTGCTTTGAGAAAAGGGGTAAGATCGTGTACTCAGCATCCCATTCAACGATTTGTCTCATATGGTAATCTATCTGCAAAAATGCAAAGTTTTGTTGTAAACAGTGCACAGATAACCATTCCAAAGATGTTTCAACAAGCTATGGGTGATCCAAAGTGGAAGCAAGCTGCAGAAGAGGAATTAAGGGCACTCACAGAAAATAGAACATGGGAAATCACGAATCTTCCTAAAGGAAAGAAACCAGTCGGATGCAAGTGGATCTTCACGCCAAAATTTAATCCTGATGGTAGCATCAACAAATACAAGGCGAGACTTGTTGCAAAAGGATATATTCAGACGTACGGGATCGACTATCAGGAGACATTTGCTCCAGTGGTCAAGTTCAATACAATTCAGGTTCTGTTATCACTTGCAGCAAACTTGGATTGGTCACTGTACCAACTGGACGTGAAGAATGCATTCTTGAATGGCGACTTGGAGGAAGAAGTATACATGGAGATTCCAGATGGAGTTCTAGCTCCTAATAACTCTGTGTGTAAGCTAAGAAAGTCATTGTATGGACTGAAACAATCTCCGAGGGCATGGTTTGGTAGATTCACCAAAGCAGTGAAAGGAATTGGGTACACTCAGGGGCGAGCAGATGACACGTTGTTCACCAAACGTATTAATGGCAAAGTCACCATATTGATTGTCTATGTTGATGACATAATCATTACCGGAGATGATGAAGAATCCATTGCTCAACTAAAACGGGACTTGTCCACTGAATTCCAAGTAAAAGACCTTGGACAAATGAGGTATTTCTTAGGCTTGGAGGTGGCTAGAACGAAAAAGGGCATCAATGTATCTCAACGCAAGTATACACTAGACCTGTTACATGAGACAGGTATGTTGGGCACTCAACCAGAAGGGACACCAATGGAAGAGGGTTGTCACTTACAGATCAAACCAAAAGGTGTTCCAGTTAATTCAGAAAGATATAGAAGACTTGTGGGGAAGTTGATATACCTAACCCACACTCGTCCCGACATTAGCTATGCAGTTGGAATAGTAAGTCAATTTATGCATCAACCACAAGAAGAGCACATGGAGGCTGTATACAGAATCTTAAGCTACCTAAAGCTTAATCCTGGAAGAGGAATATTCTTTAAGAAGGGTACTACCAGAAACATTGAAATCTACACTGATGCAGACCATGCAAGGGATAGAGAGACCAGGAGGTCAATCTCAGGGTACTGTACATACGTGTGGGGAAATCTGGTTACATGGAGAAGCAAGAAACAGACAGTGGTGTCACCAAGCAGTGCAGAAGCAGAACTGAGAGCTGTTAACAAAGGAGTTTGTGAAGGAATGTGGATCATCAGATTACTGAAGGAGTTAGGGGTTCAACATGAAGGACCAATGCAACTCTGGTGCGACAACAAGGCCAGCATTGAAATGGTCAAGAATCCAGTATATCATGATCGAACCAAGCATGTTGACATTGACAGACATTTCATTAAAGAGAAGATTGAAGCAGGCATTATGACCCTGTCTCACATAAGATCTGAAGAACAAATTGCAGACATCCTGACTAAACCACTAGGCCGAACGAAGTTTGAAGGATTTCGAGGCAAGCTGGGACTAATCGACATATACTCTCCAGCTTGAGGGGGAGTGTTAGAATATCTGTGATTGATAGGATCTGATAGAATCCCTTGATCCTTGCCTTGATTATAGGATCTGAGATGATTACATCTAGTTTAGGAAAGATTAGGTTATTATGTTAATTAATGACTGAGTTATTTGCCTTTATTATGCTTTATTGTATTTCCTATTTCCTATTGTTTCCTTGTAACGGCTGCCTACCTTAAGCCTATATATTGTAAACTTTTCCTCATGAATAATATACAATAGAGAGAGTAAAAGCACCTCTGATTTTAAACATTAACTATTAGATTCCTTAATTTATGTCAAAGAAAAACGAATCATGCCTATGCACCTAAAAGATTAAAAAAGCAAAAGAGAAGAAAGAAGTTAGCTAGGCATACGCTCAGTCTTTGTTCTAAAAGAAAACCCACTTTCCACTTTCTATTCTTCCCCCTCGTCCTTTAAACCCTCTTTCTACTTTTGTCTCTGCTTCCGTTTACTAATGTCAAACCTCTCCAAATCTCAGTACAGTAGATAGAGCGGCCTTCAATATCAATGACAGCCTTAACCATGGAAGCATCTCCTTTCAGCTTGAGAGAATGGGAATTGAAAGCAGAAAGAAATAGAGAGGACTAGGTCCATATCAGAAGCCTTAATGATGAAACTAGGTCTTTTATATCATCAAACATCACTTTCTCTACTGTTGCTTCTTCACCAATTCTCACCCTTTTAAAGGGTATTATTTCCCTTTCTTTCTTTCTCTCTTTCTTTTTCATTCATGGAACTTTTGAATTCTTCTTCCCACAACTTTTTTTTGTTTTTGTTTTTGTTTTGGTTTTTTTTGTTTTTGGTTTGCAGGTGGAATAGACCATTCCACTTATTCTTTCAATAGTGTTATCAAATGTAACAGAAAATGAATAGGAATCGCACTAATAATTAACGAAACTGATAGCTATATAATATATGTGATATAAATTTGAAGTTTTTTGAAACAAGACGATAGGTGAGGGGGGGATCGAACCCAGAATCAGAAGGGAAGAAATTAATCCTAATACCACTGCACTAAGTTGAAAAGATCAAATTGACACAAAGCAAACTTCATCCATATCGTGGGCCTCTTTATTGTGGGCCTCTTTGGCAAGGTAGTCTGCCATAGTGACCTCATATATAAGCCCTTTTAGGCAAACATGAACTATTTCCTATGTTGGGTATCTAGTACCCTCAATAGCTCCCTTGCACCTGTTTTTCCATAACAGCCAGCAAATATTAATAAATGTCTTAACCCATGGCCATCTGTTGAAACTTGTGTTCTCCATTGCCTCATTTTCTCTCTCATCCAAACCTGCAAATTAGAACTGAGAAAAAGGAAAAAAAAACAAACAAAGACTGGATTCACAATATTTATGGGCACATTTCTTGCAACCTCAAAATTACAACAAATATTTACAGTCTTTTTCTCACTAAAGCAGCCATATGGACACTCCACACTGTTTATAATTCCTCTATTGAGTCAGTGAACTTGTGGGAAGTTTCTCAGGGAAAATTTGCTATAAAAGAACTTAATTTTCTCCAAACTTTCCACATTGGAGTCTCTATTGTAAACTCCCTTTGCCTGAACACCTTTCTATAAGCTACTTTGACAGTAAAGTTGTCATTTTGGATGCTTGTTGCAAAGAAAGCTTAGCTGTTTTTTTTCCCCCAATCTCATTTAGGACACCTTTTGAAAGTAACTTAGTTTGCATTTGATAGCTTGATAAGGCCAATGGCACTACCTTAATCAATATGGGTCTTCTGAATAATAGGGAAATAGGTCACTTTGGTCATCCTTTTTGTGGAACTGGATGGGGAACCCAAAGATACTTTCCCCATGTCGACCCACTTCACGCGCTCTGGTAAAGAAAAATCTCTTGAGTAGAAAAGCCTAAGGACTTCATAAGGTTCACTCTGTACCCCGAAACTTCGCTAAAAGTTTTCATTTACTTGGTCAAGGGAGGCTTTACCCTATAAGTGGTCATCTAGAAAGAAAGCATACGATAATAGTTAGCCCTTTTGGTTGATTTTCAGGCCTTGCGGATTTGGTCAATAAAGTTTATATTCAATGGGGACGCACGTGCTCTTCACATGTGGTAATGTAGAATAAAAATACATAAGGGCTTGCTTCCAGCTTCCTTTAACCTATTGGGCATTGGCAACTTTTTGGTTTCTTTTCGTTCACATTTTCTAGTACTGTGACGAAAACCTCCCTCCATGAAATTCCAATTACAATACGTTAATATATGTATATATGTCCCTATACAAAAGATGAGAAAATTAGCTGTTCGCCTTAACAAGTGTATGAGTCACGTAAATAATAAAGTGATAAATAAAGTATCATTTTTATGAGGATTTGTTTAACAAATTGGTCAAACAAGAGGCTTAGTGAATTTAATTAAATTGAGTTAGAACAAAGTTTTGATGTGGAATGAAAATTTTTAAAACTATTTCTAAAACTAAAAATTTATAAAGGCAAATGATTCTTCGACTTCAAGGATAATAAAGCCTAGGATTCTTCTCTTCCCATTTTGCATTTTATACAACATGGTTAATTTCCTCTCTAGAAGTATTTCAAAACATATATATGTTAGTCTAAGGTTCAAAAATACTTGACACGCTCTCTTAAGTCAAAATCAAATTTCTCTTCTCATTAAGATGCACATATACAACCTCTAGCTACACTTAATGAGAATCAATCTTTAACCAACAACCTTGGTGTGACAATGCAAGATTAGTAAATATATCTCTGTTTTACCAACAAACCATCCATTTATCAAGTAAAATTCAAGACGAGTATGATTTCAATCAAATTATACATCTAGATTAACTCTCTCAAGTTAAACCCAAGTGAATAAATCATATAAATAGAGGCCAATCACTTAGAAACATTAAGCCAAGATTGAAATCAACCCATGTATATTTATCTATCAAAAGAAAGGAATATTCAAGTATTAATTCATACAAAGGGTTAAAAGAACCCTAGAATGAAAGATTTAGCAACTCATGTTCAAATACAAAAACATTCTAAACAAAGCTACTGAATACATGAAGAAATTAAGTGAAAAAGAGGAGAAAAGAGGAAGAATCAAGGTGAAATCCTCAAAATCTCTCTTAGGTTGAGCACCCAAACCTCTACGATTGTCCAAATCTCCCTCTCAAGTTCTTCCCTTTCATGCTCCAATGTTTTCTTGTGCAGATAATGTTTTTTCGGTCCATTCCTTTAAATTAAATAGGGTTTTTCTGCCTCTAAACTCAAAACACACAGCTGTACTGTCACGATTGGCTATGGTCAGTTGGTTAACTTGCTGCAGTCAGTTCACATAGGGAGCTATTTTTCATGACCTGCTATGGCAAGTTTGTTAATCTGCCGCGGCCAGTTACACAAGTTCCTTCTAACTTTGCATTGCTTCACCTCCTCTATTTCTTTCCTTGTTTCATGGTTCTTATAAAGTTTCAAAACTTGTCTTCTGTAACATCCCAATTTTCTAAAGCGTTTTTGAAATAATTGATCAGAGTAGAGCATTGGAATAAGTTTAAAAGAGCGAGTGTCTGATAAACATTTACTGATGTAGTATCTGGCAGCTTACACAGTGGTACAGTAATCTGAATATAGTTTGATAAAATAAAAATAAAAATCTCTCCGTTTGCGACCTCATGCAGGCTCCTTGCCCTTGACCTTGGCCCTGGTTCCTCCGGACCCTAACACTATAGTAGGAGCTGAGGTTCAATGACCATTGAACCTCAGGTAACGGTTAACCTCATGCTTATGTACAGTTATGTATGACAGATATTCATGATGTTACAATGATAATCAATACAAAAGCTCATAACAGATGTACGATTAGAAGTACATAACCACGTATGTAAGATAATAACAACGTATGTAACATAACCACGTATGCTACAACAATAATACCTCGTATGTAACATAACCACGTATGTAAGTCTTAGTCGATGAGCACAACAATCATATACAATCATACAATAAGCATCAGAACTAGTGTTATAGTACATGAACGTACCTTTGTCGGTGTTCACGGCACGTGCGTCGATTAGTATGCATGCGCAGATATCCTATGGGGTAATATCACATTTATTAATTCCCAAACAATATTCTAATAGATATCCTAGCCCAAACTAACTATTTTACCCTTGGGGTTTTTATTTTCCAATTTATTTTCTCAAAATTCCGTGAAAAACGCTGGTGCAAATTTGGGCAGAATTTCGCCTAACTTTGAAAAATCATAACTAATTCTAGAAAACTCGAAACGAGGATCCGTAAAATTCCCTGGAATCCTTAGGATGTCTATTTTCAAGAAAAAATAATAGCTTTTGGCCAGGTCACATGGTTTATTCCCAGTTTTTAAGTTTTGAACATCTGCCCAGAATTTTCCAGAAATTCGTACCCCTAACTTTGAGAATTTTTATCTCCCTGTACAGACATCATTTGGACATGTTCTTTACATATTTAAAAAGCCCTATATGTCTACTTTAACCATGAATTTTCCCAGAATTTTCCAACCATGTTTTCAAAATAAAATATAAGCATTTTCATGACTGATTCAGAAATTCCAGAATCGATGAAATTTCGCCAGAACTTCGTTACTTCGATGTTTCTCTTCCGGAAATTTTGCTAAAACACCCTCTTCATCAATTTTTCGAAATAAAGCTGATTTTAACCATAAAAACATGAATTTAAAATTATTCTAGAATTCTAAGATCTACACTACTTCTATCTAAGAATTTAAAGACTAAAAACTAAAGAACTATCAAAAGCTAAAGACTAGAAACTAAAATGTAAGTTCCGGCTGAACCCAAGAGGGGGGTGAATTGGGTGAAGTATAAAAATTTCCATTCATCAAAGTATTTTCGCAATTCAGGGAATTCATCTTTGAGTATAAAAAATAAGTTCACAACCAATTGGCAAACACACAAATATAGATGTTGGAAGTATAAGAGATAAGGGAGAAGAAACGCAAGAGATAAGAGAACTCTGTTTTGGGCAATTAAAACAAGGTATAACAGAGATGAAGGGAAGAGAAGCTTGCACAACAGATTTATACTGGTTCGGCCCAATCCTTGGCCTACGTTCAGTCCCCAAGCCTCACTTGGGATTTTCATTTCACTATCTTTGATCTTCTTGATTACACGATCTATAACTGAAGCAACCCTCTCTCTAGGATTCACTCCCCCTTACAATCTGTAATCAACACACTGCTTGATTACACACTCTGTACTAGAGATTATCCTCTCACTAGGATACACTTCCCCTTACAAGTTGTAATCAACACAATGTATATCCCACTCAAGATTATCCAATCTTGAGCAACTCTCAAATAGAAAAATAATGTATTTACAATAAGTTTCCTCTCAAAGGAATGGATAGATGATCACTGAATGTTCAGATACAAATCATTTTACTCTCTAAGCTATCTAGACATGTAAAACAGAGAGTAAATGGTGTAGAGACAGAGTATCAGCATTTTGGCATGGTAGGCTTGTATCTTCTTCTTTTTCTGCTTGAATCCATGTCTTTTATAGATAAAGAATGGTATGTGACCGTTTATGATCGTTGCAAGATGAATCCAATCGTTGTAGGTGATTAGCATTAAGTTTGGTCAGCTTCTTTCTCTAAAATTCAACTAATCCAGGTGATAATATGATCTGATGTGGCACTCTGAGGATTTGCCCATTGGAGATGACTTTGCTTGTTGTAGTAAGCATTCTTTAACGTTTAGAAAGCGTGCTCAGATGGATTAGCTGAAAGTAGGTTGATTTGCAGAAGTGTATTTAATGCACTGTACACTTTTTGCTTTATGGCTTTGACCTTCAATAATCTTCATCTGTGCTAACTGTAATTCACTTAACAAACTTATTAAACATAGTAGGGAACATAAGTGAATGATATATGAAGGCAATTAGGTCAAACAATAAGGATTTGCAAATTCGTGTAATTCAAAAATCAATTTTGACCGTTGTATACTGGAGTAAGTTCATCTATACTCGAGTATGGCACTGTGCATAAGTGTCCATACTACAGTATCTAAAATCATACTGGAGTATGCAGCTTCCAGAGGCAAACCATCATGACTTGTGTTTGAAGAACAAGACCTATACTGTAGTATGTTAATAGTATACTCGAGTATGGAACTGTTTGTGAGAAAAATTTTAAGTTCAAAATGTCTCTATACTGGAGTAAGCATCTGTATACTGGAGTAAGCAAGTCTTGATAAGTTGAGTGACCTCTCTGTATGGTCCCATACTCGAGTATGCAACTCTATACTCCAGTATGCAACTCTAATTTCAAAAAGTGTGAAGTCTTCTCTTGTCTATACTGGAGTATACAAATCCATACTGAAGTATGCAAGAACATGTGTCAAGTTGAAAATCAGTTTAAGAGTCCAATACTGCAGTATGCAAACCTATACTGCAGTTTGCAATAGTTATAAAATTTGGGAGCTCTCTGTATAAGCCTATACTCAAGTATGCATACCTATACTCGAGTATGCACCTATTTTCAAAAACTTGATTGCTCTCTGTGACTTCAATACTCGAGTATGTCTACCCATACTACAGTATTGACTTGTAAAATGCAATTGAGCAATCCTTTAACAGTCCTATACTCGAGTATGCATACCTATACTTGAGTATGCAACTATCAGATGGTTTTTAAAGGATTTTGGAAACTTCAAAACATATTTACACTTGTTGTTAATCATCAAAACACATTGAGAACTAACATAAAAGCTTACTTACCTCTTGAAGAACTTCCTCCTCCTTCTTGCTTCTCTCCTCTCTTAAACTCACCTGTTTGGTTTGAGTTTGGTGTGAGGATTTGTGAATGCTAATGCCCCTATTTATAGTAGAAGGGGAAGGCACAAGGGTAAATAAATCTAACCTACTTCATCTTCATTTGTGGCCATTGGATCTAGGTTTTTTGGGAGCATTCATCTTGGCCTTACACCACAACCTTCTAGCTTCTTCCAAAGCTTTATGACTCACCTCCTTGATGAGGTCATTGATGACCTAAATCTCTTGGCTTCTAGGTTACACTTCCTTCCTCCTTTGGCTTAGCTTTTCTCTAGGTAAAAATATATTTGGGGATCCTAATGAAGTTTTATGCACACTTTCTCATTGGTTTTGATTCTTGAAGTTCTTAGCTTCATTTTGAGACCAAATTTGCCTATCTTCTCTATTGGTTTCAATCTTCAACAATTGAGGAAATGACCTTGACTATACTTGTTTTCATGCTTGATTTATGCTTGTTATTGTACTCTATTTAGATTTGATACTTAGTTAGTGGATTTAGAGTTATAATGTAGTTTGTATAGGTTTCCATAAGCTTGTGTTTAAATTAAAATTCATAAGTTAATTTAATTAGTTTAGTGTCCAATTTTCCTATTGGCTAATGGATTGACTTATCTCTCCTTCCCTCTCTCCTACACACACACACACACACACATTCACAACAATAGCATACACACACATGCACAACAATTACATCATCACATGCATCATCTTATCCTCTTCCATTTTCCCTTAGAAGTCTTCATGCATTTATATTGGTTCATGACTCATCTATTAGTAGGTTTGTGACTCATGGCTTAGGTTGGTGATTCATTCATGTTTAGGGTTGTGATTCATCTTTTAGAGTTATGACTCATATTAGCATGTGTTTATTTAGTTACTTAATTTTGTGTTTTATTCCTCTCACATGCCTACAAGGAAATTCTTCTATTGGTGGATTGGATTTCACATGGATTCCACTTTATTATAGCTAATTAGAGCCTTTGGATTACCTTTACAAGGTCAAATCTTGACCTTTAATGTTAGTTGTGATTATTGACTTTTCAAAGCTTAATTAAAGTTTGATTAACATCTTAATTAAAACCTAATTATCTCTTGACTATTGCATAATTGGTGTTTAGAGTATTTTATGGCTATTGGTGATTTATTTTGTACTAATCCCAAACCTTTATTGGTCTTTAAATTTTAATTAGTTTAATACACTCTATTTAATGGCTATTAATATTAATTGCAAAGAATTGTCTAAGTATTCCATTATTGTAAATTTAATTGCTCATTAATTATTAATAATTGCCCCTTAATTGTTTCAAGTGTTTAGATAATTCCTTATGGCCTTTTATGAATTAATATGAGCTAGGTATTAATTCTAGGGTTTTACAAAATTTAGTTTCTTAATAAATTATGAAAATTGAGACTTAGGTTTTCTTTAATTAATCCCTTGATTAATTATGAAAATTTACTTACTCATTTTGTTTAGTGCAAGTCTAAGTGTCTACTAATTTGTATTATTTTTCCCTATATCTAGATGTATTTCCCTAACATTTCCTTGCTCTCTTTTGGTCCTTAAAGAACCCTAATTTCATTTGGGAATTGTTTGTATTTTTATGGTATTTTATGATCCCAAACAAAACTTAGAAAAATAAAACATTGGCTACCTTAAATTCTAAGGAGAAATAATCTAATAGAGTAAATATATCTCAGAATTTGAGACCACATATTCACCTATTTAAAATAGGTGTCATCAACCAAAATATTGTATTTTTAATAATTGTCAATTTGGGGTATTACATCTTCATCCTCTACAAAAGAGAAAGGAATTATCAATTCTTAATTGAATTACAAATTCTATAGAATATTAATTGTTAACGCTTACTGATTTAGTTGTTAACGGCTACTGATTTAGTTGTTAGGATATTATTAATGCTATTGATTTAATTATTAATGAGTACTAATTTAGTTGTTAATGGTACTAATTTAGTTGTTAATGTTTATGAAAAATATCAGAAAATACCCTTAGGCCTTTTTTGATATGTGACTTTTTTTTAGTCTTTTTTATCATTTTTTTGCCACTTTGGGCCTGAGGAAAATTGTCCCTTTGGTTTTTCTTCTCATTTAAAACTTTTAAAACTAAGTTTTCAATATATGATTCAAATAAGTTTATGTGAAACTAATTTTTTATAAAAACTTATGCAAGTATAAATTACATTACACTAACTCACTTTTACCTAAACTTTAGTTTTTAAGAGTGTTTAGATAAAAGTATCTCTTACAAAAATTGATTAATCTGAACAAGGGAAAATCATATGTTGCATAAGATCCTGTGATTTCACTTATGTCTATATATCCTTAGAACTCCCAAATTTCAAATGATGCTCTGAATAATAGGATAATGTGCCACTGTGGTAAAAACTTCACCTGCACAATCTCTTCAAGACAGCGCTTTTCATACCGGAGATCTTTTCTACTAAGGGGAGTTTAATTCATAAATGTCATGCAAAGAAAGAGAAAAAGGAAAGTATAATAAAACATCACATGCATTATCCCCACAATATATATCATGACAAATTTAATGTGCATAAAAGCCACAACTTATTGTCTTGCAATTTCGTGATGTAAATAATACAAGACATGGAGTAAGTTGACTTGATGAAAATCTAAACCAGTGGCCTGTTGATCTAAAGCTAACGTGACCTTGCTTGTAATTATATATATATATATATATATATATATATATATATATATATATGCTGCATCATTATTCTATAGTTATCAGTTTCTGTAAAACACATATCTATACGTGCTAATATAGAATCCTACATGCTTTGTGTCAATCTGATTTTTTTATCTTCAAATTCATGTCACATTTATTCTATAGTTATCAGTTTCTGTAAAACACATATCTATACGTGATAATATAGAACCCTACATGCTTTTTAATCTAACTAGTGCATGGATCATAAAGGATTAAGCTAAGTGTCCTAAGTGTACATTGATTATGAGTGTGATTATTACATTATTTATTCATTTGCTGTTTATTTGCTTTTACAATATTTTAGGTGCATAGGCATGCGGTTCGTTTTCTTTGACATAAATTAAGCAATCCAATTATAAATTTGTGCCGTGCGAACGGCAGACAGGTATGAATCCAATTATTTTTTATACTGGAAAAAAGTGGTTGGAGAAAGAAAACGGGGCATTCGCTCCCCCTTTTCTTTCTTCTTCTATAGGCGGGTCATGTTCAATCATCAACCCCACCATATCCTCCCGTTATGAGGTGTTGGCCAGTCGGTTCTGGTCATTGTTCCCTTGAGCGTTAGGGAATCAATCCCATTGATTTTTTTTTTTAAAAAAGAAAGATAAAATGATATTTCTAGGCTGACGCAAAAATGTTAGAAAATGTGGCCAGCCACTAAATCTGTAGGCTTTATAAATTGTTTACTCATTTGAATACTTGCTTCTCCAATGCGAATGCATGTTCTGGTGAATATGTGGAAGCGTGTTTGCTACTTTGCTGTAGTTTGTCATGTTTATATACTTTGGCAGATAAATTTGTTATCGTTAGTATCAAAATATGTGGCATAAATTTTTTTTAAAATTAATTTTTCTCTCTTCTTAATGTTTTTTTTATTAAAAGATTATTTAGTTAACTTACCGCTTCTCTACATTCAAATTAATATCTATCTTTGATCAATAAGCATTGATAAAAATAAAAAATAGATTACTTGTTAATGTATATATATAGCCAGGCCATGAGCTTGATTCTAATGTTTTGAGATCTGACATTAACTATATATAAAATAATTTGCAATTGATGTTTCAAAGTTTGACAACTAACGTAAAAATTGTTTTTTTCCCAAGTACGTTGTATATAAAAAGTCTGTAGAATTTGGTGTGACGATGAATTTGAGAATTAATAAGTACGCTACTCATGATGAGTTTGTTAATCGTGTGAGGAAATTGGGTGGTGGACAGGCGAGACATGAGAATTGAGATATAAGAGTTTTCACGGAAAGCTACCTACATAACCTCAAATAACTTATTTTAGGCAACCTCTTAAAATCCCACCACCCCCCCCCCCCAAAAAAAAAAAAACAAAACAAAATAAAATGGGAGCAAAAATGTCAGCATTGTTAAATTTAACCTAACAATGTTATATATGCATGTGGAAAAAGATTGTGGGTCCCAATACAAAAACTTATGGTGTTAGGAGAAACTTAATAGTGCTGGACTTTTTGCTCTCATTTTAAATGTTCATGTGTATTTTTACACCAGTGAAATGTCTATGGTACTGGATGTACTTTTGGTAAAAGTTCATGAGTATTTTTGCACATTCACCCTCAATTTAACTTGGCAATATTCACGGAACATTTAAGTTAAATTAAATGTATAATTTTAATTAATTAGTCCTGTTTTTGTCTAGTTTTGAATTGATCAATAATTTAATTATATTCTCATATGAATTTACATTTGATCATTTAATTACTAGAATTAAACACTGATTACGATGTCATGTATTATCTATAATTTTAATTTAAATAAAACTTAGATAGGAAGATTTTAAATTATTTAAAAATTCTACATTAGTTATCAAAATTATATTTAGGTTCACATAAAGAAAATAGCTCACGTCAATTTATATTTATTATATGTAAATAATTATATGAATGTCTTAGTAACTTACATGAAAGTTATAGGAGGATAATGGATTCCTTTTCTTAATTTCTCCAAAGGAATTTTTTTTCTCAGGTCTTTACTAGAAAAGGTCTTGGGACCCTTTTTAACATGTGATTTTTTCTCAGATCTTTTTTGATATTTTTTACTATTTTGGGCTCTAAGATGGATTTTCCCAAAACCAAAAGCTGCTTCAATTTTAAGGTTGCTTTTAACAAAAATTCATTTACTTTGAAAGTAATACTTCCGTCAGCTAGCTTTTTTTAAGCTCCAAAAATCAATTTTGCGGTTCTAATTAATGAAATCCCAAACAAGCATTGATCTCCTTTATGTTTGATTATATGTAACATAAAGAAATCAAGCCGCGAGAGGGGGCAATTCTATATAAATATTGCCACGTGATATATAAAAATAGTTTCTCATGCATTCAAGTCTAGATTTGGTTTCTACGCTGCGGGGAAATAGTGCACAGCACATTCTTATCTCGTTTTATTTTCATAATAATATGTTCTTTTAATTAATACAAAATAGTGCGCACATTACTTTTGTTATTGTACCCTCCATTGGCAAATTTGCGGCCATGTATGTTTTGGGAGAGCTTATTTTAAGTTTTCTTTTTTTTTTTTGTTATTCATCATACTTGTGTTTTTTTGTAGAATGTAAAATTATTTTACGATATGATTTCACGAGAGTGAGGAGTTTTCTTCTCAAGGATTCAACATGCAGTGCAAGGAGACACCAAAGAAATGAAGAGATTCTGTATAAATGTTGCTTGTGACTGGGCTTCTATTTTAATTTTGCCCAACCTTCTACACCTCAAGCCATTAACCATTATTAGTGTGCAATTTATCATGTAGAAGAAACAACACTCCCTCTTCCAACATAAAGTTGGATTAGTGATGTAAAGCCTCGTTAAATCTTTTGGGTCTTGAATTTGAGTCACAAAGGAGTCATTTGTATTTGGATTGATAGCCACAAACCCCGAACACCATGCCATACCGAATGATGATATCAAAAAAGGAAAGGAAAAAAAAAAAAAAACAATACTCCCACCCTGGGCTCTTCTACTTCTTCCAAACTAAATCCGACAAACAATATAATATTCCTCTTGTACTTCTATTTCTATACCCTCCCTACACAGAAAACATCCCATTACCACCCTTCCATAGCACCACATATCGGCCTTCTCCATAAGAAGGTTGTAATCGCCCTCACCCATCTCTTTATATTAAAAACGGAGCATATCATCATCTTGGATTGGAGATCATTTGGACTACAGGGAGTGTATCTTTACTTTTCATAATTCATGAAAGTAACATATTTGCTATTAATAAATGTCAAACAGAGAAGAGAAAAAGGCAAGTAAAGATCACAATTCACGTTTCGATAAAGGGAGTGTGTCTTTATTTTTCACAATTCAAGAAAGTAACATATTTGCTCTCAATAAATGTCAAACACAGAAGAGAAAAAGGCAGGCATATGGTTAAAAAAACGTGGCACTATTCTTCAAGATATCATCAGATGACAAAAATTATATGAAACAAAGAAAGAGCTCGCTGTCTTCCAACTTGGTGCGCCATAAACATCTAAACTGGGGGCCGGCTGATTGCTAGCACGTTGCGGCTTTAGTTTCTGCCCCATCGGTCATACATATTTGAAGCTCTGCCTTTAATTCTTGTCCACAGGTCATACAAATATGAAACAACATTTTCACCTATTTGTGCTATTTTGTCATGGTTAAAGTATGTGAATAGCAACATTAAATAGGCAATGAAGACAAGTGGTTGGAAAGATGAAGGAGCCAATACTGACATTAGTGCCGTATAAGCTAAACTTCCTGAGATAAAAGCCACCTTAACAAAACGGTTCAAATAAGTAATATCAGTTGGGGTAGAAATCTGGTATTTGATATGGTATCCAACTGCCAAGCAGTAGAAAAGTGAGTATATGATAAAAATCCACATGTTCGTAGGGTGTTCATCCAAAGGTGATGAATTGTGAAAATGCATCTGGACAATCATCCCTGTTGCTGGAATTAGAAATGCAAATATAGCATGCCAAGGGGTGGAGCTGCAACACCATCAAGCCAATTAGAAGTGCCGTAATGGCATCACCAAATAACGAATTATTCTAAGTATTTGAGCTCACATGTCAAATAAATGCAAATAAATAAGTTTTTTGGTGCGTGAGAACCGAGAAGTGAGGGCAATGTGGAGATGACGACCGACTACGCAACGGCGGCCAAAATAAAGGTGAAGGCAGAGGCTATATATTATGAAGGGCGGTGGCGGTAATGACATGATATGAACTTGATAAAATGGCCGGGGATACACTAAGTTGAGTAGGAAGAAGAGTGAGTGAGACACACAATCCAGAGTTTGCTTTGCATGCATTGACAGTCAGAAAGGGAAATTTGATGATGAAGGCATGCATGCATGTACATATGAAAATGAAACTGTTAAAATATGAACGAAAATGAAATGAAATGGAACAACTCAAAGGTTGGTTCCCACCATTGACGTTGCTTCCAAATCACCAAGGCGCAGATCACGGAAAACGACAACGAATAATTTGATGAGGAAAACTTGTATATGTCTGTATATGCAAATGGAATGAACAATGCATGAATATCAAAAGTTGAAAGAAACTTGGAATACTTACGTCGTTGAAGGAGTCATGACTTGAGTTCGTGGAGTTTGATGGAAGTTGATGGCTCTTCTTCCAGGCAGAAAGTGTAAAGAATTTAGTTGATAATGACGTATATATACTGAGTTTTTTGGGGGACGAGGAAATGTCTTGGAAACTGGGGATTATATGCGACACAAGTCGGTCGAGAGGGATAGATTTTTTTTCTTTTTTTGACTTTTATATCGCTTCACATCACCTGGACGTGGGAATAGGGAAGATAACACTTTGGAGTTCGAACCCTCGCTACTCTTGCTTGGAAAATACAATTCTGATGTTACCTGTCATTGAAAGAGCAACTGGAATCTTTGACCAATTAAAAACAGCAATTGCAAATTATTTTATATTGGTTAATGTGATTTCTCAAAACATTAGAATCAAGCTCACGGGGCTATATATATATATATTAACTTGTAATCTAATTTTTTTTTATCAATGCTTATTGATCAGATATAGATATAAATTTGGATTTGGATGTAGAGAAGCGGTAAGTTAACTAAATAATTTTTTAATAAAAAATTAAAAAGAGAGAATTAAACAAAAATTTATGCCACATATTTTGATATTAAGGATAATAAATTTATCTGCAAAAGAATATAAATATGACAAACTACAGCAAAGTAGCAAACACGCTTCCATTGACTGGATGACACGGAAACACTAAACTACAAAAGCCTCGTTGATGATGTGAGTATGACACGTAAGCACTCCCCGGAACATACATTTCCAGGCCCGCCACGAAAATATCTGGCCGCAGGGCCAACCATTACCTGTGCTTCCATTGACTGGATGACACGGAAACGCCTTGTTGAGGACGTAAGTATGACACGTAAGCACTCCCCAGAACATAAATTCGAAGATGAGTAGCAAATGCTCAAATGAGTACACAACTTATAAAGGCTATCACTCTGATTTTATTTATAAGTCTATTTTGACTAAATCTCATATACTAAGAAGAGATAGTTAACTTAATGATTATATAATAAATTTTTAATTTTACCCTAATTTATGATTGGACATTTTTCAATCGTTTTTTCTCTATCTATCTTCATGAGTACAATTAATTTTAGAGCATTTTTATTTTTATTTTTTTCTTCAAATTACTTAATTTAACTAATAAACTAATATATAATTTAAGGATATATAATATATAAAATGATTAAATAACTTATTTAACTTCCTTAGTCTTTCTAAAGAAAGTCAACTAGCTCATATAATTAGGATGAGAGGTAGTATTAGTTTATATGTTTAGCTTTTTAGCTTCATTTATGATTGAGTAGACTTCATGCTTTTAAAGTATAATATATATTAAATAAGAGTAAATTTGAAAAGTTATTAAATTTTAAGGTTCATGTTTATTTTTTATTCTAGAGATTACTCGTAAAACCTATAGATATTTGAAATATCTAAAGGGTAACAAAATATTTGAGCGACCCACTCACTTTAACACTTGACACTAGAAATAATCTTCCAGATAATACCAAGGCACCCGAAGGAATGCACAATAAACACATTCTCGGTGATAAATTAGTGGAGGATAATGCTAATTCAATTAATTAATTTAATTGCCATGCTCTAATTACCAAGAGCTGCCATGCTCTAATTACCAAGAGCATGTGTCTCTTTTTCTTACTCTCTCCCTAAGATAAGAGTTAATCTATTGCTATAAATTAACGAAATGAAATAAATTAATTAATTTGCACAAATGTGACATATAGTTTTCTTAAAATATTCCTGTGTGTGACATATTAAATTATATGTCGATTTTTATAAGTTAGATAAATTAGTTTTTAAGAAAATCATAAATGCAAGAAATAAATTTAAATAGATTGAGATTTAATATTTTTATACCAAACATTACTAGAAAAAAGTCATATTTAATGGTTATTTTCGACAATATATTATGGTTATATTTTATATTTTTATTTATATATTTTTGAAAATATGATAATTTATATGATAAGAAAATGCCAATTAAAGCAGTAAAAAATAAGCATGTAATAAAATCCATGTGTTTATGTTTATATAGTGGCGTAGAGAAGAGGAACGGAAACGTTGGGTGTTTGGCTGCTTGATTGGTACGAAAGAAGAGAGGAACGAGTAACATGTGATCGAAATATTAAGTGCGGCGGATTCTCTACATATTTGTGCACAAGCACATTTTTTCCAAATATGAGACATATAACTACCAGCACCTGTCTTTTAACATTTGACATAACACAATCTGGGGACACAACTTGGGACCCACGCACGTCTTGCTTCCACTGTTCCACCTATAATTATCCGAGAGGAGAATGTATTTATTGATAACTATCTCTATTTCTTCATCATTTAATGTCTCTATTATTATTTTAAGTTTTAATTGTTGAAATTTATTCTATTTACTATAGTATATTTTTATTATATTTCATGTCATAATAATATTTTTATATATATAGTATTAAATATCAACTATAAAATTTGATCTAATAGTGGAGACATGAAATAGAGATGAAATGAGGAGGAAGATCAATTGAGACATTCATCAATCCTAATAATTCATATAACATACTCTCACTTTAGTTTCATATTATACACTACAAGAAAAAAAGGTTTTAGCGACAGAAAAAATCCGTCGCTAAAACCTAAAATTCCGTCACTAAATGAATTAGCAACGGATTTTTTCTGTCGCCAAAAAGTGGTCGCAATTGCGACGGAATTTCAGATTCCGTCGCAATTAGCGACGGATTTCAATTCTGTCGCTAATAGCGATGGAATAATTTTCCGTTGCTAATTTGAATTTAGCGACGGATTTAAAATCCGTCGCTAAATTCAAATTAGCGACGGAATATGATTTCGTCGCTAATTTCGCTAAATTCAAATTAGTGACGGATTCACTTTCCGTCGCTAATTTGATTAATTTTTTTAAAAAAAAATTTATATATTATTTTTTTAATTAATTTTTTATTTTTTGTTTAAATTTTCTTTGAAAATTATATTCTTTTAAAAATAATTATATTCTTTTCCATTATTCTTTTAAATTTTTTTATTTTATTTTTTAATTTTGTTTAAAAATTATATAATAAAATATTTAAAAAAAATTATATAACATACATACCGAATCTTCATAACACAGAGTATAAAATACATTATAAATATAGTGTTTCAACAGAGATGTACTAAAAAAGTAATCTAAACAGCAGCATCCTCATCATCATCATCAGCAGGAGGATCACCTTCAGGAGGCGGCATCGGACCCTTGTCTTTCATTAGGGCCATGATTTGACGTTGCATCTGTCTAACCATCTCCTGTGTCTGGTGGAGCTCAATGTCTGTGTTCATTTGTTTTTGCTTTGTCTCGTTCAGCTCAGCTGCTTGCGACTCGATAATTGTCTTCATCCTCTTCAACTCATCTGCCAAAAAATTAGGAAATATAATTATCTTTTTTGCACTACATTTAAATGAACCAGAGAATGAAAATGTAACAATCAATATCAAATGTATTACGTTTACCTGCAGAAACACCTTCACTACTGCTGGATGTGGAGCGCTTTGATTCCCTAAGTCGGCTGGCATAGCTACTTCAGTTACTAACCTAATTAGCATCTCAATTTGCCACAAATACAATTATAAGTAGTCAATACAACTAGCCACTTATGCCAACCAATTGCCACTTAATCAAGAAAGCATAAAAACAAACACATGCATTGAACAAAGAACATATCCCAGCAAGCAACCAGAGAATGAGGATAGCACACCAGAACATGGGGACATGTTTGTGGAGGGGGCAAACAAAAAACAGAACACTATAAGTATTTCGGATTTTCTAACATATAAAGATTATATAAGACTTGATAAAATTTATATAATCTGCAAAATCAACTTTATCTTTTGTATTTATTATTACCTATTTATCTAAACAATATTTATAATTTTTTTTAAAAAATTATCGATATTTATTGTATAACTTGTTAAAGATAGATTGAAATAAAAAATTGAAATGGAATATTTTTTTAAAAAAATTATTGCCTTATCCCTAAATATTATTTCTCAACACTTCACTTATCTAATTTGAACACCATTCAATATTTCTAGATTTATGTATCATTACCAACTAATAAATAATCATAATATTATCACACCAATATCATTTATATACCATTAATGTCATTCATATATATTTTTATTTAAAAAAGAATTAAAATATCATTTAAAATTCAAAATCTTAAATCATTTTTACGGCCTACAACATAATAAGTATTTAGTGTCAAATCTAACAATTTATAAATTATTTTAATAAAAAAAATCATTGAACTCAAATTTTAAAATGCAATTGGTATTTTTTTTTCATGTATACTTTTTTAGTTAGGATTTATAAGATAATTATATCCTAAATAAACAATAAAGTTAAATTATAACCTATTTATTCATGAGCAATAAATATGACTAATGTTTTTAATTTTTATCTAAAATAATTTCTCATAACAAATAATGAGGTGAAAAAAAAATGAAAGGGAGCTTACCGGAAGGAGAGGGTGGTCGGAAGGCAGAGAAGAGCACCGGCGACGAGTGTCAAAACCTATTTATTCATGAGCAAAAAATATTTTCAATTTTTATCTAAAATAATTTTTTACCATAAACAAATAACTAAATAAATAAACAAATAGAAAAAAAAAACCCTTACACCGTCGGGTTCAGCTGAAAGAGAGGGGATGGAGCAGCTGTGGGGTGGGCGGCGGGGGAGCTAGGGGGTGGGGGCTGTCAGCGGGGGAGCTAGGGGGTGGGGGAATGTCGCCGGCAGCGGAGCTATGGGCCGGGGAAGGGAGCTCTGGGCAGCTGGATCTGCAGGATTGGGGGAGCTGGGGGCTTAGGGGAGCTCGGGGTCGCGACGAGGGCCAGCTGGGGGGGCTGGGGGCGGGGCAGCTGGGGTGGGGGGGAGCTGGGGGCGGCGGTGCGGTGGCAAGGAGCTGGGGGCGGTGGATTGAGCTAAGGGTCGCGTGGTGCTGCTGTTTCTGAGCTGGGAGAGGGTGTTTATTTCGAAATTTTCTGTCGCAAAATTTTTACTTTTTGCGACAGAATTTAATTCCGTCGCAATTTTTTTTGCTTTTTGCGACGGAATAAAATTCCATCGCAAAAAGCAATCAGCTTTTTAGCGACGGAAACAAATTCCGTCGCTAAAAAGCTGACATTTTTGCAGCTGGCGGCCTTTTTTACCGCCATTTAGCGACAGATTCAGAATTTAGCGACGGATTCAGAATCCGTCGCTAAAATTAGCGACGGATTCGTAATCCGTTGCTAAACAGCGGACTTCGCCACCTAGTTTGCCGCCATTTAGCGACGGAAATGTACTCCATCGCTAAATTTGGCGACGGATTCAAATTCCGTCGCTAAAATTAGCGACGGAATTTGAATCCGTTGCTAGTTTCAGCAATTAGCGACGGATTATTTTTTCCGTCGCAAATTTCCGTGAATTTGCGACGGAAAAAATTCCATCGCAAATTCCGTCGCTGTTTGTGATTTTTCTAGTAGTGATAGTTTACATAGTATTAATATATATTTATGTATGTGTGTGTGTAAAATTCATGTTATTTGCTTCAAGTGAAGCTAAATACATATTGTTCAAAAAAAAAAAGCTAAATACATATAATTTTGAGATAAATTACATTGTTCTAAATGAGTAAATGTAAATTCATAAAGAAAAATTTTATGGTGAGAATTAAATTATTGATCAATTTATAAGCTAGACCAAAATATGACTAATTAAAATTATCCCTTTAAGTTCATTTATCTTAAATGTTCCAATATTGCCAAATTAAAATAATTTTCCTATTATAATATGTGTAAGAAATAAGCATAAAATTGACTAATCTGGAAAAAAAAAATTGGATGAAAGATTTCTTTGATTTGGGATTAGCTAGTTTAGATATTTGATAAGCATATATTATAATTAAATAGGTGTAGGTTTTTGGAAATAATTAGATTAAATTTATGAATATTTTATATCTATTTAGCTAATGTTCATATTGTTCCACCTTTTAGTGAATTATAAGATAAAAAGTAGGAAAAATTACAACCAAGTCCCATTTAATAGACTTAATGACAACTATGTCTCTTGAAATCATTAAATTATAATGAAGTTTCAAAGGACCTGGGTGCTATTAATTCCAAACGTGAAAGTACAATTTTACCCCTCTTTTCTACTACTCAAGGGAACAAAGTTGTTATTGACAACTAAATGAGCAATATTAACAACTAATTTAGAGTACAACTAATTTAGAGTACTATTGTCGTCAATACATGCTTTGTCATTAACAACTTTGTGCATCTTTTTTGCTCGAACAATATGAAACGTTTATATTTTGAAATGAAACTGGTTGGATTAGGATTTTTAGGCATAGATGATATATTGCTTTGGCAAGATAGTTTTTAACTTTGTACAATGCCTTTATGATTTATGTTGTTGTTTCATTGAGCCATCAGATGGTTTGAATTTCTTCCATGGAGATTGTGCTATGTTTTCATGTGCTTAGACAGGGGTAAATAGAAAGAATGAAGCTTTATATGTTTATAACTCATGTTATGCAATTTCAAAACATGTCATCGATATAATGCTCTAAAGTTGTTAATTTTGCTCATTTAGTTATCAATAACAATTTGTTCAAAAAGAGAGGCAAAACTGTACTTTTATGCTTGGAATTAATAGCACCTAGGTCCTTCGAGACTTCTCTGCAATTTGATGATTTCAAGAGACCTTATTGCCATTAAGTATGTTAATTGGGACATGGTTTCAATTTTTCCTAAAAAGTATTTAGGGTTTAGGGGCAAAAATACACATGTAATTTGCCCCAGGGAGCGCCCAACACCATGTAATTTAAACTGGACCAAAAATACACATGTGATTATGTTTTGGGAGCGCCCAGCACCACGGCCATTAGTCAACCGTTAGTCAACTGTTAATTTGGATGGAAATGAACAATAACTCGGGTGAAATTACACTTTTGCCCCTAGTTTTAGGTGAAATTACACTTTTGCCCCTAGTTTTAGGTGAAATTACACTTTTGCCCTTAGTTTTAAATATTAATTACACTTTTGCCCCTAGTTTTAAATATTTAAAAAAGGGTTGAGGAGCAATATCGCCAACAAACTATAGGGCCAGGAGCACTCAACACAATAAACTATCATCTGGACCTTAAATGCCAATAAACTTTTGAAAACATCAAGTCAGCACAAATCCTGTTACTGTACAGGAACGTCTGTTAGTGGGCTGAATTGGGAGAAAAAAATGGAGCTAAAATACAAGGGTCCGAGGTGACTCAGCATACTTTGACCCAAAAAAAGAGGTGACTCAGCATATGACTCTGATATCACAAGCCAATAACTTTGTTTTGGAGAAGTGATGAGAAATCGAGAAGGACCGACAGTGGCTGGGTAGCCTGGGTTCTGGATCAATGAGTGATGAAGGACCGACAGGGAGGAGGCGAACACTGAAGACACAGCGACCTCAAAGTGTTTCGGCCACCACAAATCCGGACACCCATAAACGGATCTGGCCACCAAACGGCAACAATCAGCACTACATCCGACACCACACAACTCAAGAAGCCACATATCAGACAACAACCACCTCCCACCGGCGAACCACCGATGGACGGCGACGAGTTTCATGCTCACAGAAGGATAGCCAACGGTGACTCGAGCGCATGCAACACACCTGCTTCCAACATCTGACTTCAACCACTCAGATAATAAACTCGTTCCTGTCATCGCCTTACCTCTCCCACTCCAATTTCTCACTTCCAATCGAAGAACAATTCACAAATCCATGGCCGATCCCTTGTGCAACAATAGGATTTCAGGAATTCAATTTCTACCTATGCGAAGTGGTTGGAGAATACAGAGAATATATCTCTCGCCCAAAAATTTCAAAAATTGGGGTTGTTATAGAAGCATGAGCAAGGACTGAAGAGACTTGAGATTACCGGGTCAAGAAGGAAGCACTTGAACTTAGGGTCGAGATCGCGCTCGAGAGCTTCGTTTCTGGGTGCGAAGATGGTGATGTTGTGCGCACTGATAGTGTCTTCGAGATTCTACAAAAGCATAGCCTTCTCGACCAACTCGGTGAGTTCCATGTGATGCGAGTCGAGAAGAGCCACAAGAAGTGAGTTGGAGTTTTTCTGATCCGAGGAAGAAGAACCACCGACAATCTGGGGGTTGGAGAATCAAAGAATGCAAGAAAGGGGAAGCCGGAGAGAAGGAGAAGATATAATGCATTTAATTCGGTGGAGCCACATTTTTTGGTCCCCTCCTGCCACGTATGGATTTTCTTTTTTATTTAAACTCATTTTATTTCCCTAAAATTCAGACCACTAACGGAGTTAACAGATAAAGTGACGGATTTGTGCTGACTTAATGTTTTTAAAAGTTTATTGGCATTTAAGGCCCAGATGATAGTTTATTGTGTTGAGTCCTCCTAGTCTTATAGTTTGTTGGCGATATTGCTCCTTAACCCTTTTAAAAAATTAAAATATCTCTGTCGGTGGGCCCCACCGCCGACCACCACCACCGCTGACCGCTACCACCACCGTCGGCGGCCACCGGCCACCACCGCCGGCGGCACCGACGGTGGCAGTCGCCGGTGGTGGTGGCCGGTGGTGGTGGTGGCCAACGGTGGGGCCCACCGGCGAAGATATTTTAATTTTTTTAAATATTTAAAACTAGGCGCAAAAATGTAATTAATATTTAAAACTAAGGGTAAAAGTGTAATTTCACCTAAAACTAGGGGTAAAAGTGTAATTTCACCCGAGTTACTGTTCATTTCCATCCAAATTAACAGTTGACTAACGGCCGTGATGCTGGACGCTCCAAAAACGTAATCACATGTGTATTTTTGGTCCAGTTTAAATTACGTAGTGTTGGGCGCTCCCTAGGGCAAATTACATATGTATTTTTACCCCTAAACCCTTAATGAAATCCCAAACAAGCACTTAGTTGGTCTTCTTTTTTGTTTGATTAGATTTAACATTAAAAAATCAAGCCGCGAGAGGTGGCAAGTCTATGTAATATATCCAAGTGATAAAAATAGTTTTCTCCCTCATGCATTCGCGTCTAGATTTGGTTTCTACGTTGCGGTGAAATAGTGCACAGCACTTTTTTTATCTCGTTATTTTTATAATAAAATGTCTTTTAAATAATAGAAAAATAGTACACACTACTTTTGTCATTGTATCCTCCATTGGCAAATTGGAACCATGAATGTTTTAGGAGAGATTATTTTAAGTTCTTTTAATTTTATTAATCATACATGTTGTTTTTTTTTTGTAGAATGTAAAATTATTTTTAAAAAATAATCCTAGCTAACACATACATATATTGTCAAATTTGATACAGTCTTTTTAATATTTATCACTAGCTTTTTCCCTTAGATAGCTAGGATGAGAAGAGAATTTAACAGGGGAAAAAAAAAAGAGAAAGGAAAACCTGAAAAATTTATTATCGCCCCTCCTACTTCAATGGACGAGAGAAAATTGAGAAAAAGACAAAATAAGTAAATATTTAAATGACTAAAATATCCTCATTTCAATATGTATGTTGATCTTATGTTATTACTATTATCTCTAGTAATGTTCTAATTAACATCATCGATTTTTAAATCCCAAAATATTTGGCAAGAAATATATTTGGTAAGAATATATATTTTATATTTTTATTTAAATATCAAATGGATAATTTTCTATAAATAAATATAAAATCAGAGGGAAAAAATTAAAGAGATAACTGACGTTGGGCTTTTTGAATAATAAATTGAACATGGGAATGAAAAAACCTGATACTATCAAGGAAAACGTGGCTCAGTGAGTAAAGAGGAAGACAAAAGACCAGGCTTTTTGAGCGTACTACAGTACTTTTTCAAAAAAATTTCCAATCTAACGCACTGTTTAAAGTATTTACCAACTTAACGTTGGCGCCGACGAAGGCGTGGGAGGGGGTTGCGGGATTACACGGTGGCGTGTGGGGCCATGGCGCTCTCAGAGGCGTGACAGACAGTCACGCCTACTGAGGCATGAAGAGGTGTCACGCCTTCAGTGAGGCGTGCACACGTGGCACACCTCAGAAGGCGTGACACAGGGCCACCCAACAGGTGGCGCGAGAGCCAGATGAGCCACCTGCTCGCGTGGCCCTACCCCGGTTCAGAGATTCCCTCTGAACGCTGCAACCCTCCGCCCCCCTACGGATTCCCTGCGAAAGCCCCCCCTCCTTTTCTCACAACACGCAACCAGTCACCACTCCCTCATTTCTTTTAGCTCGTATCATCTGCACCACTTCCTCATTTCTTTTAACTCCATTAATCAGTAGCATTCGTCCACCTCTTCCTCATCTCCACCTCCATTTTTCTCTCTTTTATTTTCTACTCTTCCTAGCCTGCATTTTCTTTTCTTCCTTCTCAACATTTTCTACTTTCCACTTTCCACCTCTTCCAATTTATTCTTTCATTTTACCTGTCCACCTCTTCCATTTTCACCGGAGAGGATACGTGAGCATACTGAGAGAGTGGTGGATATCTCACTGGATGATCCCCACCCTCGCGTTCGTTGGGCTGCCATTCAAGTGATTTTGAGTTCAATTTCAGATCATCCAGAAGTCCATGTTCCTCCATATTTAATTAAGTTCCTGCCTAGACTAGTCAACATAATTAGATCTTTGGCCTCAATTTATCCACGTGTTCAGGTATATATTCATGGACTCTTGTTCTCTCTTTCCCTCTTCCACATTCACGTAGACATACCTGGTCAGCCTTAAAATCTCTACCTCATTTTGAAAAAACAGGGAGAAAGGCTGAGGAAGACCCGGAGAGGAAGAAACAGGACACGTTTGCAGCAAAGGTAAAATTTAAATTTTTGTTATATTTATTTTTTAATTAGTTGAATTAACTTTTAATCATATACCTGTTATTTTTTAATTAGTTGGATAGAGGCTCAACATTTTATCATGTTATCATGTTTATTGTTTAATAATAGAATTTAACGGTTAATTATATACATTAAATGCTTAATAAATATGAATAGGTAGAGATGATTAATCACTCATAAAATATTAATAATTATATACATTAAACGGTTAATTATATTTATTGTTTAATAATAGGATTTAACTTTTAATTATATACATGAAATTTATTAATGATGCTTAATAAATGCAAAAAATTAGGATAGATGCCATGGTTAATATCTAATTTTCTTGTTATGTTTATTATTTAATAATAGGATTTAACTTTTAATCATATACAAAATAAATGTTTTAATTAACCAATAATAAATTTTTAAAATTGTAATTCCATAAATGATTGATTTGAATTATTATTTTATCTCTTTATTATTTATAATTATTAATAAATAAGATGTGATTAAGCATCTATCGTCACTAGTTAAAATATTTTTAATAGAAGAATAATAATGGGTAAATTAATTAGTTAGTCAATTAATTATTCAATTTGTATGTTAATTATAAACCTTAAGATGGAAGACTTATTATTTTATATTTTGTAAAATAATAATTTCATATATAAGAGGGACTTAATATTCTATTGTAAAATAATAATCTAATTATTGTAGATTGTTGTTAGTGAAATAGAGAATAATAATTACTCAAATAATTAATTCAATAATTAATTATTTAGAGAATAATTAGTAGTGACTTATTAATGTGTTGTCTTATTCTAAAATTTTTGTTAGTTAAATGGATGACCAACGAGCGCTTAGTATTGAGCCTGGCCCGAAAGAGTGGGGAGTTATAAACGAGGAGGTCCAACTGTCACACCGATCACAAGTGGTGTGGAATACCGGAGACTTGAATGTGTTGAGGGTCAGGCGAGCCTCACAGGGGTCTGCAGTAGATCTCCAAGATCCAGATCAAATCCCAATACAGCTGCAAGACCACCTTATGCGTGCAGGTTTCTGGCATGTGACTCGCATGAAGAAACCCCCAGTAATGTTTTAAAATTCATTATTTATTTCCTTATACAAATTTATTTCTGATTACATGAGACAGATAATAAATGACGCTGACATATCTGTTATTTACTTTTATGTTGGTGCAGATTGACAAATACATTATTTCTGCTTTGGTTGAGAGGTGGAGGCCAGAGACTCACACCTTCCATATGCCGGTTGGTGAGATGACTATTACTCTACAGGATGTAGAGGGCATTTTAGGTCTGTCAACTAAGGGTCGAGTAGTCTCCGGTCGAACGCATGGCAACTGGGCAGCAATTATGCGGCAATACATGGTGTGACTCCACTCCCATCCGAATTGATTGGCGGAAACATCAAGATGGGCTGGTTTGACCGTCACTGGGGACACTGGGACGAGCACTCAGAGTCGATTGAGGGTCAGCATTTGTACACACGTGCTTACCTCATGCGCTTATTCGGTGGATTTTTGTTGTGTGATAAGTCTAGCCACGAGGTCCCTTGCCGATATATACAATTGCTGGGTGGTGACTTCTCGGAACTGCCACATACAGTTGGGGGTCAGCTGTACTCGCCACACTGTTTCGTGAGCTATGCAGGCCACGTCTGCTTCAGCGAAAGACATGGGAGGTTGTTTGTTGTTGATGCAGATATGGGCGTGGTCCAGATTTCCTGCCATAGCACCTGACATTCCACCACCCATTGACGCAGGCGATCATTACGGATGCAGGTATGCAAGAATTATGATATAATAAATTCTTTGAATTGCTTTGAGTAGCTGAGCGATTATCACCTCGTTTGACTAGGTCACTTCACTAATCTTATTGAGTTACGTTTTGCAGGTTTAACAATGTCGAGCTACGGTTATTGCAACGGCATTTAAAGACATATCGGATAGAGCTTGACCAGATGGGTCGAGACGATGTATGTATAATAAATTTGAGATTATGGAACTAAAAGTATAACCTAATTCGCGTTTGTTTACATGTACAGGTGAAGTGGGAGCCATATAAGGACGCCGAATATGACTTTATGGGTGTAGAGGATGAAATGCAGGACAGGTGGAGGGCGGTGACACCCATACTTTGTTTTCACATTGTAGAGATGCACCAACCAGATCGATGCATGCGGCAATTTGGTATGCAGCAACACATCCCTGCACCTGTTGCACAGCTTCAGGGTGCACATGACCTGACCTTACGTGGTAAGATTGCTGAAGATTGGGAGGCGAAGATGGATGAATTTATTGAGCTGTGGAACACACGACATGAGAGGATCATGACTACAGATCCTGACGAGGGGCCGATATCCCCAAACTCTGAGTACATGACTTGGTTCTTCACACACACCAGACGATATATGACTAGGCAGGTCGCCAGGATAGGGCACGTGGTACATACCGTTATTCCTTCCACTTTGCATCTCTCATATTACTTGTTTATCATCCATAACGTAATAAATTACTTCATTTTCTTCATTTCACGTGGTAAATGCAGATAGACGGTGTAGAATGGATATGGTGGATGAATTCTCCTCAATTTGATGCTCAGTTCAGGAAGGAACAGGTTCAGGAGGTTTGTGACCAGCTACTGAGAGCACGTAGAGAGTTCGATCGAATTGCAGAGCCTGGCCCTAGCGCACCAACTAGACTCTTAGTCAGCATACCAGATCCTGCGCTGGAAGTCCTGCCCCGTGCGAAAGAAGGACGGGGATTAGGTCATCGACGACCACGGCACGTGATGGAGGCATATCAGATACCGGTGCCTGGGCCACGGGGCGGAGGTGTATATTGACCACTCATGTGGCCCACACACACTTATACTGAGGTTCTGTGGCACCCAGAGGGTGTGACAGCAACGGTCTCTTCCGAGATGCCACCACCGGTCCGTCCCGAGATACATGTTCCGATACCTTCTTATCCACAGCCACGTACGATGCTCGTTCCGCAGACACAGGTTCCTTACTCGTATGAGTGGGCAGCACAAAGCTCCCAGACTGGCTTTGCTCCTTCCAGTTCTTACATGCCTTGTGGAGGTTTTGTGGGATTCGATGGCCATCAGCCAGCATATGGCTACCTTGGCATTAGTGCTTTTCAGCAGGCACCGGGGTAGTCCCGTTTTGTTCGTCCCAGCTCGGACAGGGTTGGGCATCGGTAGGTTCAAGTAACAGCCCGTACCCGTCTGGACACCGCACATCCGACCACTCGGATCAGCACACCGATGACTTCTTACGATCAGCCACTGAGGATTTCAACTTCACGTAGCATCTTGAGGGACAGCGTGGCGTTCGTAGGAACCCAGACCGTGATGCTCGTTCCCGACCGTGGCCCAGTTACACTCCACCTTGACCGTGGCCCGACCGTGATGATCAGCACACTGATTGTGTTTTAGTATATTTTCATGGATGACTGTATGGAGACTTATTTGCATGGATGACTGTATGACGACTTATTTGCATGGATGACTTATTCGGTCTTATGTTACGTATTGCATGGATGATTGTGTTTTAGTATGATGCCATGGTCAAGTTTGCTATGTCTGTTTCTAATTATTAACTCAATAAGTGTAGTATAAGTAATATAATAGGCATATAAGTATGAAAACCTTTAACAAATAAAGATATGCCTTAACATCGATGATAGGTTTTCTATATAGTTCCAACTTCCAACTGTTGTAACATCCTGAATTTTGAATCTAATATCTTGAACATAAACCTATTTTGGGAAGACTAGTAGGCTCTATTTTTGGAAAGTGATAAATTTGAAATCAGTATTTTGTGGGCCCCGTGAATAGTATTTACTATTCACGTATACGTTTTTACTATTTACAAATACGTGTTTAAAAATATATATATATATATATGTTATTCGCAAATACGTATTTAATACTTGAAATTTGTGAAATATGAATAGTGTTCACTATTCACAAATACGTATTTACTATTTAAAAATACGGTATTTACTATTTCTAAATACGTATTTACTATTCATGCGGGACCCACGGCCAAAATAATTCTCTGCAAACTTTCCCGTGAGTGACAAACTTTCTTGTGACTTTGAAAAATTTGGCCGCGGGACCCACTTAATATTAATTATAATAATATTATATTATTATTATTTTATTATTAAAAATTTTCAAAATTTTTCACGAGGCGGCTGAGAGGTTCACGGGGTGCAATTTTTTTGATTTTCGAGAAAAATTACGTAAAATGACCCAGAGACGAAAATTACACTTAAAGACCCATTTTCCAACTATAAATAGACCTTCCATTTCATTTCATTCTTCACAACTTCTAAGAGCCATAGAGAGAGGTAGAGAGAGAGAGAGAGAGTAGAGAGATATTTGCTTGAGAGTTATAATAGCTGGTTGGTGATTCGGGTATTAGCAAGTAACAGGTAACTCTGAATATTCTTCCTTATACTTGTGAATTATGTATGATTATAAATTTGTTTGTTTACTATTTTGGCAAGAATATTTAGAAAATATTTATGGTTTTAAGATCTGGTGTGGGAACTTTGATTTGCAAATCTGCAGAGGTACTATTTATACGTACGTTACTATTCACGTATACCGTATTTACTATTCATTTTTACTATTCATGTTACTATTCACGTATACTGTATTTACTATTCACGTATACCATATTTACTATTCACACCGTATTTACTATTCATTTTACTATTCACGTATACCGTATTTACTATTCATTTTACTATTCACGTATACCGTATTTACTATTCATAATACTATTCACGTATACATACCGTATTTACTATTCACGTATACATACCGTATGTACTCTTCATTTTTACTATTCATGTATATATATCGTATTTTACTATTCACATATACGCATAGTATTCACTATTCATAAATACGCATATTGATGTATAAAACTTTATGGTATAATAATGCATTATTTTGAGTGAACATATTCATCATGGCGGTTGTATTATGATGGGTGGAGTAAGGAGGGATTTGAATGATAAGAATGATTTATGCCACCACTCGGTGCACAGTGGATGGTACTTGTTTCAGGGCCCCATCTTCCATGTTTTCCTCTGGCCGGGATTTCATTGGAGTTGTGGGACATGTGACACCTCCTTAGTTATTTTAAAGGAGGGGAGCCATAGTCCAGATTTAAGCTATATACCTTTGGCCGGGTGTATCTTAAGTTTTGGTGAGCTTGGAACAATTCAGTCAAATGAATAAGTTTCTATTGGACTATGTGTTAGCCTATGGCTCCAGTCTGCGGTATAAGGGAGGTGGTGATATAAGGGAGGCTGCATACTGCATAGTGCATTTCTGAACAGTTCAAGAATTTGATATGATGATGAATATTCTGTAAAGACATGAGATGAGAACTTTTGAGATATATATGTTTTAATACCTTCTATATTGATGACTATTAGTATAAATTATTTTGTATGATAAATTATGGAATCTATATATATATTTGAAATCAGCCCATATCTTTTTGTCATATATTATTTGCTCGTGTACGGTAGAAATATTTAGTAGTTACTGAGATGTGTAATCTCACCCCATATTAACATTTTTCAGGTGAATAACTTAGTAGAGATCAAGGGAATGCACCCATGGAGTGAGCTTTGTAGGCTCTTCTGTACTCCTTTAGTTTATGTTGTGTTATTTTATTTGCCATGAACCTAAAAGACTTCCGCATTTTAAAATAACTCTTATTTATTGGATTTATTTTGGCCCTGTATAAATGGATTTCTACCTTTGGCCATATTGTAAATATGTGTTTGAGTGTTGAATATCCTATATTTGGAGGTGTTACTATTATTTTGGCCAAGATTTTGGTATTGAAAATGAGGCGTTACATTTTTGGTATCAGAGCAAAGGTTCTGGCCAATCTGTAAATTTCCTATCAGTTTTCTAAATAAAAATTTTGAGGTCATGGCAAATTAAATATCATAACATGTGCATTTTCCTTTATAGCTTTGGATTCTTTTTACCAATTTTCTTGTGACATTCATGATAGGAGAAGAATGGGTTAATCAAAATATTCAAGTGATTGATAATGAGGATTTATGATTTGAGGATGTGATTGAGATTAAATTTCAGAGCTGCGTAGCAGAAGTTGGTAAGTAGAAAATTTATTGAATATTGGATTCTGTAGGCCCAAAATTACTTTCTAGGATGAATATTTTTATTGGTGTCTAGGAAAGTGATTGAAAGACTAAGCCCCTATTTGATGTTTATTCAATTAGTTGCCGTTGTAAAAAGTATGAAAAGATTTTCGCTAGATTTTCACTTACCTAGCTAATTTATATGAGTAACAGATGACAATACCATAACAGAATACGGGCATAGTCTTGATTATACAGAATAACTGGCTTAAGTTTGAATTTAATAAGATAAAGTTGAGTTTGGCAGGAAAACTCGAAAATCCTTATGAATCCTAGAATAGAGATTACAAACATTAGCAAGAAGGCTAAGAAGAGTAGACTATATTAATTCAAGCATCAAGAACAACAGTTGGTACAATCCCACCGCAAGCTTCGACTATCTCAAGTTTAAGTCTATTAATTTCTTCCTGAGCGGCTGCTCTTGAGAGAGGACCATCAGGAGACATTGTTCTTCTCAATCTAGCTATTTGCTTCATAGTGCTTCGAATTTTTACATAAGGCCAATGCTTTATTCCTCCCCTATGGCATATTTTCATTAGAACATTTTTGCATAGACGAACTTGTTGAGCCGCTTCTTGTTGAGGTAAATGGAATAAGTCTCTAAGATCATTAATTGACATTGATGCAGCTCTAATATTTTGTTCAGCTCTTGATCGGTATGGATTACTAGGTATGGGGACTGAAGGATTATTATTTACAACCATGAGCTCTTTTCCTTTATTGGATATATTTTCTGTATTGGTTGGAAATGAACTATTAGGGAGTTCATTTTGATTTTTAGTCCATTCCAAACCAACACAAAGGGCCTCATAGTAGGCTGATAGGGGATCTGACACCAGGACATACCCTAAAGAATTTTGATTCAAACAATAATTTTCTAGAAAATGTTTGACATCTTCTAAATTTTTCTTACCAAAGTCAAATACTTGAGGATTGGAAGAACCTCCTTGTACGTCCTGGTGAAAGACAGCGTGGCATATCATACCAATCCTCCCATGAACTTCAAGTTTATGGTATTGAAGTCCATTGGTATGAATAATCTCTCGTAGAACATGGCAGCAATCACATGAAAATGGATTAGTAGTCTCAGTCAAGGTAGAAGCAGGATTCCTTGGTTGAGAAGGTACCGTAGACTCCATAAGTTCTGCCACATTACGACACCTTTGGACAGGTCGCCTTGATGGACCTGCTTCAGATTCCTTTCTGTTAGTAGTGGTAAAAATAGAATCTTGTATCCTTGGAGGAGGAGTAGGAATGTTAATCGTTGAGGCAGATGAATGAACGTTCATACTTACGGGATTTTGGGGAAGTAAAGAAGAATAAGGGTATGATGCATTGTTTGACAAATCAGACAACATGTTAGTCTGATAGTCATGAAGTAAGGCTTCAAGAAAGAAAGGGTTGAATGAATCGGAGACTGGAATAGAGTTACTTGAACCGGCCATGTTTAAGGATAATGTGGAAGGTTATAGTGAAGGTTACGATCGGAGAGGAAATGAATATGTGGAGGTTTTGTGAAGTTTGAGAGAACGTGAAACATTTACTCTTTCTTTACTCTATTTATAGCTGGGCTAGCAACGTCTATATTTTGTTAAGCAGCATCGGATTCTCATCTGTCGTTAGCTCAGAATCATGTAGATTTTGTTGTTATGCGGAAAATTTTATGGCACCGCACCCTAGTGCACCCTAGCCACCGTTAGGGGTCGCAGTTTCCTAGACCTTTGCAGACAGAAATCGCTATGGCATTTATTGCTAGCTGTGTTTTCAAGAAATTAAGTTTGGACGTTTATACGCGCATTTATCTAAGAAATCTGTCTTGGATGTGCAGCTGACTCAAGATGTCGGAATTGACATTTGAAAATAGGATTTTAAGCGTAAGCGTGCTAAGGTGATAGTAATCTTGGGAAGGGTGACTTCCTAATAATATTAGATGAACCGGAGAGAATCCGAAGATTTGAAATGATGATGAGTTGTGCCAATTAACCCGAGAGCATTCTTCACTCTCCGAGTATCCGAAGAACTCTATGAATTTGTCAAAGATAATTCAAAGACTAAGGTTTTTGGATAAACATGTTGGAAGATCGATGGAAAGGTATGAAATGGTGATCCTTAGGAATGCCAGTAAGATGTTAGAATGAATATAGTAAATATTGAGGATAGGCTTTAATTTAATCTAAGCTGAAATAGAACTCAAGAACGAAATGAGCCTTTGTGATATTGCAGGTTGAGGTAGAATTAGAACCTTGTGAATACTGCTGAGGTTGTAGATAGTCTTCATATAATCCAAGAATTAGATTAGGAATTGTGAATCATGATCTTAGTATGATGGGTATTTTTGGGGAAACACGAATTATCAGTTGATGTTGAGGTTATAAGAATCAAATTGTAAACTTGACTATTAATGTCTGGGAATATTTGAAAATAGACTTGAATTCAATCTGAGTTAAGATAGTGTGTCTAATTAAGAAAGTATGAAATCCGGTGATTTATGTTATAATATTAGTATGTTATTTGGGTGTGATTAATAGATAACTATGAGAGGAACAGATGATATTTAGTATATGTCTTTGAGATACTAAGGATTGAATTCGAATCATGTGAACAATGCTGAGGTTGTGAGAATAATATTTGAATGTTTTAAATCTTAGTCTAGGAATTGTGAAACATGAATGTTCTATGGATATTATTGAGGACACATGATATCTCTGTCTTGCTGATATTGAAGTTCTAAGAGTTGATTTGTAATTTGACAATTATCATTTTTGGGGAAAGTTTGAGGATAGTTCTTAAATGATATAAGCTATGGAGTATGACGAATCTAGTAAGAATAATCGGGGTTTTAGAAATAGGATGATGAATCTGAAAGTTGGTAGGGGATCTAGAGGGTTGCTACTAGAAGAAAGGTAATATAACAGTTTAACTTAACAGTTGTATTGATTCTTTAGGAGACTGAATTGATTGAATAAATTGAGATATTAGAATATGGTATTAATTGATTTGAGAGAAATAGGGAACAAAATGTGATACCAACATGTGTAAGGTGTTCAGAGATTGCCAACTGTTTAACTAGCTTAGGAAATGATCTTGATAATAGAATCTTTCTTTAGAAATAATGAATTGAGTGTTTCATGGATGAGTTGAGTAGAATAAGTTGGAACCTGGAATGTATTCGGAGTTGGTAACTATTTAAAATAGTTGCTAGGTCCCTGAGTATTTGAATTTTGAACTTACCAATGCACTTGCTGTGTTTGGAAATTTTTACGCAATATTTACAACAGGATTTAAGACCAGTTTGTAATCGACATTTATAAACTATGATGTCTCATGGAATGAATCCTTGCGAAATTCGAACAAGAATTGACTTTTACATTATGATTGTGGTGGAAGGTGTACAAGCTAGAAGAGGTTGGAAACTGTTGTGGATATACTTAGTTTGCGGAATCTTGCCAAATGTACTTGTTTTTGAATTACTTGCCATTGGTGAAAGCTAGATTTAGTAAGTAAGTGTTTTCTTAAACTTGAATTGAGGAAGCACGGGTATAGGATAGACGAGCAGAGGCTTGAAGCGGTAAGACCCGTTGAGCTAGTTTGCATATGGTGGTATCTCTAGGCTATAAGACTTATGTGCCTAGTATTGTGTTTGTTGCCTATCATGGTAACATTAGACCTGTATGTCTAAAGTTTATCTTAAGGTTGGCAGAATAATCAGATTATATCATGTTGTGGTTATTATGGCCTGAGGGTAACTTCTTAAGCTGTAAGATCTGAATATCCAGTGTTGTGGTAATACAATGAAATAAGCAGAAAGGAAGAATGAACTGGCCTGTGAGGCCAGTGTAACCAAGCGCTCAAATAAGGAACTAGTGGATCCTGTGTCTGAATATTACTTTGGGTACAGGATGAACGAAAATTGTGTTGTGTACTTGATGAGCATGTTTGGGAAAGAGATAGGACTTAGGGATAATATGATATATAAAGCTGAGTCGGAGCGGATTGTTGATGCGGGGGATAAGCAATTGAGGAACAAGGCTATTAGCTTGTAAAGGTTGTGTGTAAAGGAATGGCTTCCGGAGATGCTACTTGGGAAACAGAGGAGAGCATGCGACAAACCTATCCTCATTTATTTAAATAGGTTAGAATTCTTATTATAGCGAAATTTTGAGGACAAAATTTTCTTTTAGGAGGGGAGAAATGTAACATCCTGAATTTTGAATCTAATATCTTGAACATAAACCTATTTTGGGAAGACTAGTAGGCTCTATTTTTGGAAAGTGATAAATTTGAAATCAGTATTTTGTGGGCCCCGTGAATAGTATTTACTATTCACGTATACGTTTTTACTATTTACAAATACGTGTTTAAAAATATATATATATATATATGTTATTCGCAAATACGTATTTAATACTTGAAATTTGTGAAATATGAATAGTGTTCACTATTCACAAATACGTATTTACTATTTAAAAATACGGTATTTACTATTTCTAAATACGTATTTACTATTCATGCGGGACCCACGGCCAAAATAATTCTCTGCAAACTTTCCCGTGAGTGACAAACTTTCTTGTGACTTTGAAAAATTTGGCCGCGGGACCCACTTAATATTAATTATAATAATATTATATTATTATTATTTTATTATTAAAAATATTAAATATTATTAAAAATTTTCAAAATTTTTCACGAGGCGGCTGAGAGGTTCACGGGGTGCAATTTTTTTGATTTTCGAGAAAAATTACGTAAAATGACCCAGAGACGAAAATTACACTTAAAGACCCATTTTCCAACTATAAATAGACCTTCCATTTCATTTCATTCTTCACAACTTCTAAGAGCCATAGAGAGAGGTAGAGAGAGAGAGAGAGAGTAGAGAGATATTTGCTTGAGAGTTATAATAGCTGGTTGGTGATTCGGGTATTAGCAAGTAACAGGTAACTCTGAATATTCTTCCTTATACTTGTGAATTATGTATGATTATAAATTTGTTTGTTTACTATTTTGGCAAGAATATTTAGAAAATATTTATGGTTTTAAGATCTGGTGTGGGAACTTTGATTTGCAAATCTGCAGAGGTACTATTTATATGTACGTTACTATTCACGTATACCGTATTTACTATTCATTTTTACTATTCATGTTACTATTCACGTATACTGTATTTACTATTCACGTATACCATATTTACTATTCACACCGTATTTACTATTCATTTTACTATTCACGTATACCGTATTTACTATTCACGTATACCGTATTTACTATTCATAATACTATTCACGTGTACATACCGTATTTACTATTCACGTATACATACCGTATGTACTCTTCATTTTTACTATTCATGTATATATATCGTATTTTACTATTCACATATACGCATAGTATTCACTATTCATAAATACGCATATTGATGTATAAAACTTTATGGTATAATAATGCATTATTTTGAGTGAACATATTCATCATGGCGGTTGTATTATGATGGGTGGAGTAAGGAGGGATTTGAATGATAAGAATGATTTATGCCACCACTCGGTGCACAGTGGATGGTACTTGTTTCAGGGCCCCATCTTCCATGTTTTCCTCTGGCCGGGATTTCATTGGAGTTGTGGGACATGTGACACCTCCTTAGTTATTTTAAAGGAGGGGAGCCATAGTCCAGATTTAAGCTATATACCTTTGGCCGGGTGTATCTTAAGTTTTGGTGAGCTTGGAACAATTCAGTCAAATGAATAAGTTTCTATTGGACTATGTGTTAGCCTATGGCTCCAGTCTGCGGTATAAGGGAGGTGGTGATATAAGGGAGGCTGCATACTGCATAGTGCATTTCTGAACAGTTCAAGAATTTGATATGATGATGAATATTCTGTAAAGACATGAGATGAGAACTTTTGAGATATATATGTTTTAATACCTTCTATATTGATGACTATTAGTATAAATTATTTTGTATGATAAATTATGGAATCTATATATATATTTGAAATCAGCCCATATCTTTTTGTCATATATTATTTGCTCGTGTACGGTAGAAATATTTAGTAGTTACTGAGATGTGTAATCTCACCCCATATTAACATTTTTCAGGTGAATAACTTAGTAGAGATCAAGGGAATGCACCCATGGAGTGAGCTTTGTAGGCTCTTCTGTACTCCTTTAGTTTATGTTGTGTTATTTTATTTGCCATGAACCTAAAAGACTTCCGCATTTTAAAATAACTCTTATTTATTGGATTTATTTTGGCCCTGTATAAATGGATTTCTACCTTTGGCCATATTGTAAATATGTGTTTGAGTGTTGAATATCCTATATTTGGAGGTGTTACTATTATTTTGGCCAAGATTTTGGTATTGAAAATGAGGCGTTACAACTGTATCATCTGGAAGTATAAATAAAAATATTAACCTATTGACATGGAAGTATAAATATGTGAAATAAGAACATCGGTAGAACATAACTATACAAATGGTCCAACGGTCTACTAATTCGCTATGCGCGTAGGACACGAACGCCTGTTATGTCCGAACTATCCACATATACCACATCTCAGTCGGCTAGAGCTAGGTTGGACCTCCACCTCATCCATTTCATTGCGAATTCGTGAAGCTCTAGGCCGCCCCTTACCACGTAATTTCCATTGATCAGGGATAAGCTTTGGGTCGGAGGTGGGCGGTATTCCTTGTTCACTTCCGATGGGCTGGAACGATGAAGAGTAAACATTCATAATGTGGTAGATTGAGAAAGTGGGATCCACATATTGTGCAGCATTAAGTGATACCGTCGAACATGCAGCAATTACGTGACTACATGGGAATTTGAATGCTTGGAACTTGCCACACTAGCATCTCCGCTGGGTCAGGTGCACCGAGTATGTGTCATCTAGATCATCCACTTCAAACGTGGTACGCGCTACATCAAACTCTCGAACACGCATCGATGTCGCACGCTCTCCATTCTTTGTCATAACTTCACCAATAACATCCGAAAAAAGCTTTCCGGATAGCGCATCTTGTTGTGCTTTGGTCCCTCGTTTGACCCAATAGCGAACCAGTCGACTATACGTGCATTTGACCAACGATTTGATAGGCATGTTGCGCGCTCCCCTGAAAACCTTATTGATTGACTCGGACAAGTTGGTGGTCATATGACCATATCTTCGGCCATCCTCATCGTAACTCCGGCACCATTGCCATTTTGGAATTCGTTCAATCCATGCAGCAACTTCATCATTGTAGCTACAGAACTCGGCATACAATTGGTCGAAGTGAATTTTACTTGGCACATATCCTGTAAAAACGGGGGGGGGGGGGGAAGAAAAAACACAACGGTGTAAGGTAATGAAAAGAATGAATGTCACTGTACTTCAGTTGGAGAATATTACACTCATTAATTTTTTCTTCAACCTCTGGTCCTTGAAGCGGGTATTGAAATTGCTCGCAACATGACGGATGCAAAAAACATGGTACGCATTGGGAGGCTGCCAACCAAGAGACTCATTGCCGACAGCTGATATTATGCTGGTGTGACGATCAGAAATGAGACACAGACCAACTGTATTTGTAACATACAGTCGTATGGAAGCCAAAAAATACTCCCATGCCTCCTTCGTTTCACTTTCGACAATTGCAAATGCAATCGGCAGGATCTCATTGTTTCCATCCTGGGCGGTGGCAATCAACAATGTGCCCTTGTACTTACCGTATAAATGTGTGCCATCCACTTGTATCACTGGTTTGCACCATTGGAACGCTGCACGACATTGACTGAAGGTCCATAATGTACGTTGAAAAACATGAACACCATTAACAACCTGCCGATTTACAATATACGGTTCATGTTGAATATGATAAATAGATCCCGGGGAAAATTTCAACATGTACTCGAACCATCTTGGCAGGAGCGCATATGACTCCTCCCAGTCACCGTAAATCTTAGCGACTGCTTTTTGTTTTCCCTTCCATGCCTTCCTGTACGATACATTATAACCATACGTTCCTGTCACCCTTTCTTGTATCAACTTCACTGGTACGGAAGGTGTTTCCTTGACCATGTCTGCAAAACAATTCATAAAAAGTGTACACTGAGAGTGTTATTTATGTTCACTCATAAACAAAAAAATTCACAATTTATCAAATAGTATTGTGCATCATACCTAATATGAGCTGAGAAATAGTTTCAGAATCAAGTTGTCTGTGGTCTTGGGATAGATTTTGGTTCACACAACTATGATCTCTCACCCATTTGGTTACCACCCAGGCGTTGCTATACTTCGGTTTAATTGCTCGTACCCTCCATTGGCAACCTTGTTCTTTATTCCGACATTTCATTGCGTAGATGGACGTAGTGCTCTCAACCACTTGAGCTTCATGATGTTGCTTCATGCAAAAGTGTGTTATTGCGGCTTTCAAATCATTCTTGGACTCGAACTCTTGTTTCAAATATAATTCATCTCCTCTTGCCCACGAACCCCGGCCCAAGCCTTCCACATCAAGTATATCCTCGTGCGGGTAATCTTCGTTTACAGCCTCATAATGTGGAATGTCGTTCCAAAACGGTGTAATATCTACATGTTCAAACATAAGTCAATTTTTTTCAAAAATATGGTAACCAGTAAAAAATTAAATTATATAATAATTACCTCGATGTCCATCATCTGCATCACTATCATTTTCATCATGGTCATTTGCCAACAAAATGTCTTCATCTTCTTCCTCTTGCTCCTCCTCCTGATTGTCAAGTTCATCTAGCATATAGTCGTCGTTATCTTCTCCCATTGAGACGGTTGATTGTCTTGGCTGATGAGAAGTACTAGCCATATTCTGTGACTGATGGAGTTCATGGGTCAGTATTGGTACGCCCCCCTCCGATGTCTCAATATCCGCATACAACTCAACGATTTGGGATGTACGGTTTTCTATGAATTTTTGAACGAAAAAATCCACATCCTCATTATCGGAAATCTCAAAACCCACATATTTCCGGTTACCACAGGGCAGTCTACCCGTCACTGAAGATATTATCTGATTTTGTTGAAGCTTTAACTTTTGCCGGATCTTTGCATGTAAATCTTCAGCGGACATGCCTGGTCCTATGAACATTCCTCTTTTTTCACCATCAAAGCTTTAGCCCGCTTGGACCTATTTTTTTAGAACCATTGAAATATACAAATGACCGAATATCACTCATTTTTCTTTATGTAATATTATGAAAAAGAAGCTTAAACTACAAATAAAACAAAAATAATAAGAACACAAATTGTAATTGAACAAAAGAAGAAACACAGTATAAATGGAACTAAACAGAACAAAAAACTATTCAAGAAATAGAATGAAGGAGATGGGGAGTCTGCAGATTGTTGAAGGAAGAAGAGAAAGAATCATAGATGTGGTTGAAGGCAAAGAGTGAAGTGAAGCTACGGGTGTGATGATGGAAGCCAAACAATGAATTTTATAAGCTGTATATGGGGGTGAAATAAACGTGTGTGAAAAGGAAAGGAAAAAAAAACAAACAACAGAGATCACAGAGTTCACGGGAAAGGCTGGGGCTTCACGTGGGGACGAGTGGTGGACAGGTGGAGGCGTGGGGGCCAGCCACGCCATCAGAGGCGTGGGCAAGCCCCACGCCACCAGCCAGCTGGTGGCGTGTGGGTCCCTCACGCTACTGATGGCGTGGGAGACCCACACGCCACCAGGTGTGCTGGCGTGAGCGATGCTCACACTAGCAATGCGTGGCGCCGGGCCCACCAGCAAAACTGAAGGCGTGAGTCTGTCGTACGTCTCTTGTAGCCTTACTTCGGTAATTACTTTAAACAGTGCTCTAAAATGGAAATTTTTTTGAAAAAGTACATTATTTTGGTCAAAAATCCCAAAAGACCAACGCCAGTGAGAACTGAAAAGCTCCCCACGTGCTGAGAGAAAATTTGGGTAAAAGATGAGATGGATCCCCCACCCCATTTTTTGATAAAAGTATACTTTTAATCCTTTAAGTTTTAGATAAAGCATATTTTTGATCCCTTAACTTTATAAAGTATATTTTTTGTCCTAAATTTCTAACATCGTTAATGTTGCTAATGGAAAACGCTGACGTAGCCGACTTAAGTAATGACTAATGACATTTAATTACATAAGTTTTATATATTCTTCAATTTACCCATATTTTAAATTTAAGTTTGATAGCATTTAATTACACATCATCACTTAACTTTACACTGTTATCACTTGAGTTTGCATTTTCCGTTAGCAAAATTAACTGTATTAGAATTATATGACTAAAAGTATACTTTATAAAGTTAAGGGACCAAAATTAAAGTATACATCATGTAAACTTAAAAGACTAAAAGTCTACTTTAGCCTCCCATTTTTCTCCCAAATTTTCCTTCCTGCTATTTTTCCTCCCTCATTCAGATAGGAGAAAACTCATTCCTCTCATTATTTCTCTCCATATTCCTTTTTTCATTTCATCTAAACAAGGATTAATAATTAAAAATAGTTTATAAAAAATTTTACATTTAAAAACTTGTTTTTGTCTGTATTATGTCAGGGGAGCAGATGAGTAAAAGAAACCATCCAAGGAATTCAAGGGCCTCATTTACCATTTCCTTGTTTGATAACAGTGGCCCCTTTTTTTGATAAAGTACTTACTGGTCCCTTATGTCTTGAACACAAGAGCCTTGCTTTTTAATTTGATTTTAAATACAAGGTTTTAACCAATTTATAAAAATCTCAATTAAATCTAGCTGAAATATGCAAATTCATATTCAAACGTATACTTTTAATAAATTCATAACCAGGACATATACTTTTATTAATTCATATTCAGGACAATTAGTCTAGTTAGCACTTTTTTAATATTGTTAAAAGATCATAAGGCTTCTATGTAGTTAGAAAAAAACTAAAAGGTAGGTTAGGCCTTTTGATTATTTAAAATGAATTTAATTATAATTTCCCTAAACTTTCCCTACTAAGGGCACATATCAAAGGAGTTTTTTCTATCGAGTGAGTAATTTCCAATGTGAATAGTTAGAAGCGATGTTTTAAAAAACTCATCACATATTTTTTTAATAAGTAATTAGTATGAGCTTGCACTATTTTGAAGATTGGGTTGGCAATTATGGCGGCAAAGACGAGTGATAAGAAATTTAAATATCTACTTGCAAGTGGCTCATGCGTGATAGCTCAAAAGGTTATGCAATCAATTATGCACTCCTTTTAAATATCTACTTGCAGGTGGCGCCTCAAATGTATTCAATTTATACCATTCTGATCCTATTTATAAGTCTATTTTGACTAAAATATTTGATCCTATTTATAAGTTTAGTTTCATGTAATAAATAAAATTGTGACAATTTTACCCATATTAATTATACCCCATAAAAATAGGAAAGAAGAAAGAGTTGAAAAAATACTCAATCATAAATGAGGAAAAGTTGAAAATTTACCCCCATAATCATTATGTCAACTACCTCTCCTTAATATATGAGATTTGGTCAAAATGGAGTTATAAATAGGATTAGAGTGGTATTTGATTTATTTGAAATCCAAAAGTCAACAAACGTTGAATATATATGAGACAGCATCTGTAACGCCCGTCCTTTACACGCCTATATTTATCAGAGTTGTAGCGCACAAGCATCGAAATAATTTGAACGACTTAATTACGGAATAAAACTTTCATAAAATAACTTAGTTTGAAAATACGAGGATAAATTTTTCGCGATTTGAATCCACCTCATAGAGGGATGTTAATACAGTAATAAAAAATAGACAGATCATAAAAGTTAAAGTACAGTCTAACTACTCATATTTTCCAAAAAGGTTCCATCTGCTGTAACCCTTACAGCTGCATCTTACCTCTTGATCCCGAACCACTACCTGTCTCCTTCATACGGTCTGGAGTTCAAATGAATGAACACCAGGGGTAACAGTTAATCTCATATGCAGGTATGAAATGTAAATCACAATATAACACATGTATAAGCATAGAATATTTCAAAGTAAACAAGTCGCACTGTAACCGCAGTTAACAGCCAATGACCGCAGCCCTTTATGGAACACACAGCTCCATTCTTAGGACAAGTAGCCCTATGGGATACGCAGCCCCAATCCATAGCTAGGATACACACATGCAAAATTATCTAGCAACCATGATCATTAGTCATACATGAAGTATATACAAATAAGCTAATAAGATAACAGTTACCCACCTCGAGCTTGAATCCTTAAATTTCTGTCCGGTAGGTGTTGGGATCGGTCGAGGTGTCCATGCAATCCTATAAACGTTTATCATTGTCATTAGTCACTTAATCACGTCTTTACGTAATTAGCTATGCGAACTAATTTTTAGAGGATTAAAAATAGTATTTAATCCCTAAAAATTCTCTTAATATTAATACCCCTTTTTAATAAATACTATTATTTATTATTATTATTTATTTATCAAATTACTTATTTCCTTTCCTAATAACTCTTATTTATTTTATTGTTATTATTTTTTGTTGTTGTTGTTGTTATTATTATTTTGTTTTTATTTATTTATTTATTTTACTAAAGGCATCTATCTTTATCAGCAAAATGTTTCTAACATAAACATTAATATAATACACATATATATCCATACCATCAACACTTGTATATACTACACGGCATTCAACTTCTCCAGTGATAATGACAGTAAGCTTCTAGTGATATACTGATATATATGTATTAAACATTAAGCTTTAGTCTCTACTTTAATATTCATGAGTAGAGGAATATATCTTTATATGAAGTAAATCAACGTTTCTTTTCTTTCTTTCTTTTTTTTTTTTTTAATAACCTGTGCAACTACACACACCCACAATACAACAACGTCTCCCAGTAATTCCAGCTGCAACAACGTGTATAAACTTACACACACACACACACACACACACAAAAATGATTTCATTCGTTCATCTTTTTTTTAAAAAAAATTTATTTTATAGCGTCATATATATATTCTCTTTCAATTTCATTGCACAACTCACTGAATCATCATATGCTAAGCTTAAAAGAAACTTCCAGATTCCAAAATTTGGTCCCCACAATCTCTATATCCTATAGTATCAACATATAAATACCTTAAAGCATAGTTAAGCAATTATTTGAACCATCAGGTGGCATCTAATAACAATAGAACTTAATTTTATATACTATTATATATAGTTATACTCTTTTGGCTTTTAATCCTTAAAGAAAGCATCAACAAATGGTGCTTTAGCTCGGCTCATTCACAGTAGAAACAAAAGCCAAATGCAGTGAATATATATTTATACGTATTAGACAAACTTCTCTTTTTAACTTCTAACTACATACATAAACATCTATTTATAGGTATGCAGCGTTTTTCCTTCTATGATTCAAAGAAACATTCATATAGTTATATATAGCAGTGAAGCCTCCTTATTTTAGTATACGACAGTAAGTTCTTTTATATATTGATATCATGCTTCCTTTCTCATTCTTCTCACTCAGAGGCTATAGATATATATATTTGTAATATCCCTTGTTTCATTCTTTTAACTCACGGCACATATATAAATATAAATGCACTTATTGGTTTTCCTTCTCCAGTTAAACACAGACGTAGCACACATGTAGAGAAAAATATAACACATAGCAAGCTTCACTTTTTCCTTCCAAAAGCAACGACAAATACCTATGACAGTAAAAAGAACTTATGACAGCAAGAATCTTTCCCTTTTTCTGCATAGCGTTTTCATGTGTGTGTTCAACTTTAGATACAAATATACATTTGATGTGACACACACACACAGACACCTACACTTGTATATATATAGGAAGAGAGTAGCATATTCACACACCTGCATGCAGTAAAAATGCAGCAACTATGCAGACACTCATGAGCATGGCATCCGGTGATATATTTATATATGTACACACACCTACAACCACGACACTACAGCCCCCTGTTTCATGATCATATCAGTTTCAACAAGTATAGTGCTTTATTTTTCTTAAGCCTAATGGTCTTGATTTGCTTTGGAAACTAAAGGAAACTAGAGGGAAGAGAGGCTTGATGAATTACCTTTGAAAAATCAAGCTGAAACAATGAGATAGCTTGTTGGTTTTTACTCCTCTGTTTGGAAGCAGGAAAGCAGAGCAAGAGTGTTCCTAGTTTATGACCCTTTCTCTCTCCTTCTTCGTTTCTCTCTCTCTTGGTCTCGGTTGCTCTTCAACTCTCACAAGTGAAGCATGAATGGGGAAAGAAGAAAGCAAGGTGTATTGCATATATAAGTGGCGCCCGGTTTGGTTCGAGAAGGAAAACACAGAGGTCCATAGCGTTTGGCTCGAGAATCACTGTTGCGTGTCTCCTTTGACTGTGTTTTCGGCGCTGACCTTTGCAACATGATAACGCTAAGATTGGTAACGTGTTTAGCTGTTGCGTGTTTTGGATAAAGTGGAGTGTTTTAATGGTTTGGTAGTAGCTGGTTTGGTTTTTAGTTGGGCTGAAACGAGGATATGAACTAGTATTTATTGGAAGGGTCCTGGTTTACATCCATTCAGCTGGTTCGTTTGGGCTGGTATTATTACGTTGAGGCCCCAATCAGTTTGGATATGAATCCATGTTTACTAATCATTGACCCAAAACAATAGGTGGTGCAAATCCAACACGTTAGTTTCAGGTATGCATGTAGTATTTAAAATACTAGTTATACAACTTGAAGTATAAGAAAAAATCATAGTCCTATTAAATTTTAACCTTTGCAATACTTCCCTAATTCTATTTTTAAATAATTATAAGGAAAACAATTTCTAATTTTTTAAAATAATTAATTTGATCTCTTAGCCAAATTCCACCATTTGACTCTCATATATAGTTTCTAGAATTTTAGGTATAATAAATTCCTTATCTGAATTATTCCTTCCCCGAATAAATTAGTAAAAAAAAATAAACCTAAATTTACAATAATTATTCACATTATTATTTTAAGCCAAAATTTCATAATTAACTTTCCATAAAATTTTCTAATTTCAAATCCCAAAATTTGGGATGTTACAGCATCTGATCTTCTTCAACTCCGAGTCAAAAGAGCAACCTTAATTAGTTTTCATTTTGGGGATACATGGAAGATGCACCCACCCTTACACATCTGTGTGTGTGTGTCAAGGATAAGGATCTTAAATGCCAAGGAAGTTTTCGTTCAGGAGCACTGGTAAGACGGAAGTTTTTTTTGGATCAAAAATGCCACAGAAGTTCACAAAACGTAGCAATTTTGCCTCTCCGTTAATTTTGACCGTTAAGTTTAACTGAGTGCACACGTGGCATGCCACCTCATCAATTATAAGTATCATTTTTACCCCAGAAGTTTTCACTAAGGAGCAATTTTACCCCGAAAGTTTTCATTGAGGGGTAATTATGCCCCGAAAGTTTACAAAACATGGCAATTTTGCCATTCCTTCCCCCAATATTAAATTTAACTATTAAATCAATCAAAGACCACACATGTCATGCCTTGAAAATGTCGAACTTGGAGTTAGAGAAGGAGATCCTTGAGATATTGAGCTCAAGACGGCCAGAATTTGTGAAGCCAAACTAGTCAAAAGGACTGAAAGGTTTATCGCAAAACCCAGAGGAAGCATCACTTATGATCTAAGCAAATGATTAGTCTATACAAATATAAATATTATCACTATTGATTTGTTTTACAAAACCAATTTTTGGAACAATTCATTTCTCGTTTTGCATTTTATTTGCTTAGATCATAAGTAATGCTTCCTCTAGATTTTGCGACAAACCTTTCAGTCCCTTTGACCAGTTCGACTTCACAAATTCTGGCCGTCTTGAGCTCAATATCTCAAGAATCTCCTTCTTTGACTCCAAGTTCAACCTTTTCAAGGCATCACTTATGTGTGGTCTTTGATTGATTTAATAGTCAAATTTAATAGTGGAAGAAAGAATGGCAAAATTGCTACATTTTGTAAATTTTTGGAGCAAAATTGCTCCTCAGTAAAAATTTCCGGGGCAAAATTGCTACGTTTTGTGAACTTCCATGGCATTTTTGGTCCAAAAAAAACTTCTGACTTATCAGTGCTCCTAGCGAAAACTTCCATGGCATTTAAGACCCCTATATATATATATATATATATATATATATATATATATATATATATATATATATTAGGAAATGCCTAGTTGATGGTCATCAATATCAGACTTGGATTTCAGTGATGACCATCTTTATAATTTTTCGTTTAAATTTTTATACTAAGGAATATATTCCTCATGTGTTAAATGTATGATTAGGGGTCTATTTTAATACTTAATGTAGAAAGAGATCAATCCAGTTTGTCTCCCAAATTTTTACTCCTTCTGGTCATAAGTATAATAGTCAATTGATGTATTGTTTTGGTTCTAATAAATAAAAGATTTCAATCAATTTTATCTTCCAAATTTATAACATTTTTCCTCAAGCTATTACTATTTTTTGCATTTATTAAAGGGCTTTCATCAATGGAGTTAAAAATTAAATGAGGTATTTTAGGCACACATATTAGTACAAAAGACACTTTTAATGTCTGTTTTTAAGACATTTAGATGACTATTTTTAGGGGATAGTACATGTGCGTGTCATTGAAAGTTTATGACTTACAAACACTATTTTTTAAAAAAATAGTCGTAAGTTTACAACAACTGTTATTTAAATAACAATCGTTGTATCCTACCAGCATGGCAAATGCTTGATCTAGATTCATAGTGGTTTCCAAATGTGTTCGGCCAGATGTCGGAGGGGGTAACAAAGCAACCATAGTGGCGAGGAATGAAGTTAGAAATGATAGCACCCCGACACATGCTTTATCTAGATTAAAAGAGAGGAACAAATGGATTTGAAAGTCATGAGAAAGCGAACGAGTTAACCATAGAGATCTGTTGTGTTGAAAATAACTGTGGAATCGACCTTTTTATAGTTGGAAATTTATAGATTTGCAACTGTGCCAAAGAGACAAGAACACTGATGATTATTTAAGCATCATAGCGGGAACACAATTTGTTGAATGAAAACCCTAAGTTCCTTTCTTGATTCTGCGACTCTTACAAAAGAGGAGACAAAGAAAGGCCTTTCTCATAGATTTGCAAGCCAGATTTGTCTCCAATGGCAAACGACAGATTCGCGAATGATGAGAGAAGGTTGAGTGGAAGTAGAAGAAGAAGAATTTAGTTCACTTATCTTTATCCTTATGTAACACCCTACCGGTATACCGTTATTCATCAGAGCATTGTTCCACAGTTCGATAGACAAAATAGAAATAGCGTTATTTACTAATATAAAGTTCTTGATTACCTTACAAGCATACCAAAGGGTTTGAACATATTACTACAAACTCTAGATTTAAATAAAAATTCCTCGAAACATAATCCACCACCACCAACCTGAACCAGGTTTAGCATCTTCATTTGCCAACGTCCTTTATTATATTTTGCCCTGGGAGTCGCATCTAGTGAACTATTCATTGCATAGGTAGCAACAAGGGTCGGGACCCCAAAGTTTCTAGAGTAACAAATTAATCTCACAAACAAAGTATAAATAGTATATGACGGTTAATCATAAAAATAAACACCCCACGATAGCATGTACAGAATTAAGAAACCATATCATATGCAAGCAAACCAGCATATACATTTCACATAACTATAGCACTAGGTACAAAGAATTGGCATGTACAATAAGTTCTCTTGTACGTCGGGTTCTTAACCAGGACATCCAACGAGTTAACATATACCGAGAGACCTCTTGTATGTTGAAGTTCTCAATTGAGACATCCAACTAAAACTAATCGATTTGGAACTACCGACAGTCCTCTTGTACGTCGGGTTCTTAATCGACAGTGCCCCAAGTCACCCAACCACCTAAGGACTACCGTCCAATAGGTCTTACACCTAGTTCTAAGCACTTGGACAATTATATATATGATTCAAATAGACATACAAAGTATGTGAGATTAGAATTACTACTTGATAGCTTTATAAGTTCCTATAAGAATACATTACGGACAACGGTCATTAACTATTCCAATTCTTGACACTCTCGGATATCATCGTACTTGATTGTGTTTGCATTTTTGGACACCAAACTAATCATCTTACTTTCTTCATTTTTGTTGCTTTTGACCAAATTTCCCTACCATAATTTTGAAAATTCATATCTAATAGCACAAATGTCTAAATGAGGTGATTCCAAAGTCAATGGACTCATTATTAAGCCTAGTTTCAAGGAAAAATGGTTTCCGTTGCCAGTCACATGCATACCATTTCCAGTTTAATCAAATAGCAGCCATTGGCTAGTTTGCATTCCAAAATCATGGGTCATCTTCAAAAACTCATAATTCAATGTACAAAAATCCAAATTCGAAAAATGACTTATCAAATTAAAGTTCATTATGTCTACTTCAATCCTAAAAATTTATTGCAATTTGACATCACTCACTACCCCAAAAATTCGTTGGAAAATGAATGACCAGAATGGAATTTTCAAAGTAGTTTTCGGGTTAAGGTACAATTTAATCCTAGAGCTTTCAAAATTCTTGCTAAACCTATCCTACACAATTTCACGTTTTGAACACAATGAAACCATCAAAATGGCCAAATTCCAGCAACTCAGGTATGCCCTTTACCCAACCAAAACTAGAACCCTTATAATCATCATCATTTTGTAATTTTTACTTCTCAAACACCCTAATTTCGGTTCCTGACCACATTTTAAATTTTTATTTAGATCATACACATATGATAAACCACTTTTAGAAAATCAAAAATACCCTCCCCCTTAGGGTTTAATCCAACCAAAATCACATAAAGCCAAAGAAATCACCAACAAATACCAGTATATCACCAATAGGCTTAGAATTGCTTACCTTAATCGTTGTTCAATACATTTCACAAGATTCTTCTCTTCCCTTGGCTGTTTTAGTTTTAATCAGATGCCTAATAACACTTAATAGAAAATATTTTCATGATTAGGGAGTAGGAGAAGAGAATGACTAGGGATTACAAGTCCGTAGCGCGAAAAATTACCTCAATTTTGCGAAATTTCACTGTCTTTTGAAGGTAGATGACGAATTGGAATGAACAAAGGAAGAGTGGTTGAAGTATTAATGGGTTCAAAAGTCAGTTTATGAGGATAAGGACCAAATCGCCAATCAACTTCCATGTAATTACTTAAATGCCATCAATTATAATTCAATCGGATTTCAACCTTTTCTATTGCAATCCGATTGACGAAAATTCTTAATTAAACCATTTTTAGGAAAATATTGGCCCATTTTATTGGCTCATAATACATACTCTAGTATCCATAAATTTTAAATAATTATGGAACTTACAGCACAATTTTGTAAAAATTGCAATTTTCAACCTTCCTTCAATTTTTTTCCTCATAATTTCTAATAAATCCCATACAATTTTTTTTAATTCCTGTTTACTCAAATTCAATACACTAAAATGGAACAAAGAAATTTTAATTCCTTATGCCGCATTGGTACCAACATATATGTCAAAATTTTCGGTTTTGACAAAATCAGGTATTTCGAGTAAAATTAACATTTTAGTTAAAAATTCACCATTTTTTTTCCTCAATTATATATACATCATTTAGGGAATTTATCAGACCAAATTTTGGGATATTATACCTTGAACGAGAGTCGCAAAGGAAGGAGGGCGGCTATTTTGGCAAGGTTCAGTTTCCATCTTATTTTCCTAGAACCAGCATCGCAGAACCGAAGAGGAGGAGTGAGTGAGCCAAGCTTGATTGTGGATCTTTCCTCTTTGAATAGAGCTCGACTGCAGAAGCTTCATCGTCATTGTCTTGATCGATCTGTGAGAAAGAGAGAGATAACATCGGTGACATCTAAAATTTATTTTCCCTTGAATTCAACTGTGATGACTAGAAGAGATAGAAATGGAAGAAAAGCTGGTTTTGGGAGAGATGTAGTGACAAACAAAGATAGAGCAAGGTAGAAACAAATTAGAAGTAGAGGATGCCATACTATTTGGCAACACCGTTGTCCATGGATTTGACTTAAATAAGGGTTGAGTATAGTGGGGATTTGACCACTGATTTTTAAAACCAGCCGCCATAAACCCCCCCCCCCCTTTTTTTTTTCAACTGTTTTTTAAAAACAGTCATCCTAATTTTTTATTTTTGATGACTATTTTTTAAAAGCAATCGTCTTAACTAAAGGGGAGACTGTTTTTTATGAGTATTTTTTAAAAAAACAATCTTCTTAACTTGAGAGGAGAGACTTTTTTTTTTTTTTTTTACAAAGCAATTGTCTTAACTTCTTTTTACAGGGAGGGGAGACTCTTTTTAATGACTTTTTTTTTTGTTTTGTTTATAAACAGCTGTTGAAAATTAAGCTAAAAATGCACTTTAACTCCTGTTTTTTTATTAGAGAATGGAGACATAAGTGTATTTGGGGGGGGGGGGGGGGGGAACACTCTAACTATCTCCCAATGAGCAAATCCTTAAAAAAATTAAGCTAGGGAGAGGAGCGATAATTAAATAGCATTAGCAATATCCTAGGAAAAGTTTAAAAACTGGTTTGTTTAGCTTTTATATTCTCTCAATTGTTGAAATGAGAAGAAAGAAAAGAACTGTACCTTTGCCAAGCTAGGTCATCATGCTATGCCATGTAGCCTACTTAGCAAGGCATTTCTTCATAGACAAGCAGGAGAAGAAAGAAAAAAAAAATATGGAGGTGATCTCTAAGAGGTTGTCTTCAGGCTAAATGATTTAATTCTCTCTAAATGTACACGAAATGTTTGCGGGTAAATAGGGGGGGAAAAACTAGAAAGATGAAAACCTGATCCGATGCGTATTTGTCAATATGAATCAAGCATATATAATTTTCATTCTATATTTTTCTCCTCTTTCAAATAATTTAACAATTATTCAAGTCTTTAACCTAGGAATCTCAAATGTGGGTTTTTGCAAAATGCTTTTTGATAATACTTTTAACAAGTATCAATCACTATTTTAGACTCCAATTAACACCCTATCACCATGCAAAACTTTTTTATAGTAAGTTGGCATTTACATGATGGACTAATTTCCTCCACTTTATGCATAATATCAGAGTTTCTATTCAAGAGCTCACCTTGCAATACCATAATTTCAAGCCCTCAGTAAATTCCATATATTTTGATAAGTTTTTTTTTAAAAAAAAAATAATATTTAGTGCTTCTTATACATGGTATAGTAGCACCCTATCACCATGCAAAACTTTTTTTATAGTAATCTGGCATTTACATGATGGACTAATTTCCTCCACTTTATGCATCATATCAGAGTTTATATTCAAGAGCTCACCTTGCAATACCATAATGTCAAGCCCTGAGTAAATTCCATATATTTCGATAAATTTTTTTTAAAAAATAATATTTAGTGCTTCTTATACATGGTATAGTAACGCGCTTTCCTTTCTATTTGTGTTGTGTTTGAAATGTTTGCTACCGGCAGTCAAAACTTTATTTGGGTATGTCCAATAATGGTTGCAAGTCTTCCTATATATTGTGCCGACCTTCTACTAATTTTACTTCTTTGTTCCCACGTTCCCACTCCTTATTTCGGTGTCTAATCAAGAATTACTAGGAGAGCTTGGTGCTTCAATGATATTGATGCATATGATTATTTTCTAAGTCGGAAAGGTTGTTTGCCGTGTGTTCCTACTTTGATTATATTGAAAAATAGATCGGTTGGCATATGTCAGCGCTCTTGCCTATAATTTACAATTTAATTGCTCTGTCTTGTCAGCATGGTCACCAAATATCCAATAACATGAATCCATTGGAACATAATTTTTGGGTTAAGTTAAATGTTAGAAATTCTGCAAATGGCACGCGGTGGAATGATGGGATATGAAACAATGATTTTTTAGGCTTTTTGATATTTCAATTATTTATTGTTATTAGGAAATATTTAGTTTTAGTGTTAATTTGATTGTAATTTTTTATCATTAATTGTGATTAATTTACATTAATGTTTGGGTGGATGGAAAAGTCCGACTTAATGGTTAATTAATAATTTGGGTGGATGGAAATAAAATCTCAAAAAGTGAGGTTTGTGTAACATACATTTTAATTTTAAGGAAGGTCTATATGGGTTTTCAAAATAAAGGAGGTCTATGTAATTAAAGTAAAACAAAAGAGTGGTTAGAGTATTTTACTCTTAAAACAATGTTTTAAGTTCAATTTTATTAATAATAAAAAAAATCATACTAAAAAAAATGCATATTTCCATTTAAGATCTGACACAACTTTAATCTAGTTTACAGCACCAGACCATGAATGATTCTTAAGAAAAATAAACAAGATCCTTGAAAAATAAGAGAAGCATAAGAAAAAACATAAAACCATGGAGGGATAAATTAATTTGAAGATCCTCATAGTTTCAACCAATTTCTAATGAGGTCATTATTGTTTCATTTATTTCTTAATGAGGTCCCTATATCTATTTATTCTTTAATCTATAAAATCTAATAATATTCTTATGTAAATATAACATATAATATTATTAATTTATTATTATTTTGATATTTTTGTATAAATAATAAGTTATTCTAATAATTTTTTAATAATATGTAAAATATTTAACCAAACATATATTTATATTATTTATTTTATAGTTGTAATTTTATTTTATTTTTATAATTATAAATCTTGAATCATAATAATATATTTTCTGAGAGTACAATTGTAATTAAATATTCTAATTATGTTAATTAAATCTACGACTTTATTATATTAATTATTTTTAAAATTATTGAATAATTAAATTAACTTAAATATTTTATTTTTCTGTTTAATTTTAAATTAAATTTTTAAATAGAAAATTACATGAACTCCATAAAAAATCATGTGAAACTATTAAGACCTGATAAAAAGGAAGAAAAAAAAAACTATAAAAACCCAATTACAAATTGGTTGAAACCATAAAGAGTTAGAGATTAATTATACAGGAAGACAAGATAGATATCTGTGTGTGTATATGTATATTCCAATCCAATCCAATCCAACAACTCGTACCATTTCTTGCCTTTGGCATGTTCCTACCCAACAAGGCATCTATCTGATTACGACCTCCACTCCGTCAATTTCTTTCTTAATCTCCTATTTAGCTTATACAAACACTAATGGGTCTGATATTGATAATTCGTTCAATCACAGAGAGAGAGAGAGAGAGAGCTTGAAAGGTGAGAGTAATGGCGGATTGGGGACCGGAAGTGATAGCGGTGGTGCTGTTCGTACTGCGGCTAAGCCCAGGGCTTCTGTTTCATCTGCCAGGAAGAGGAAGAATTGTGGAGTTTGGGAGCATGCAAACAAGTGGCGTCTCCATTTTGGTTCACACAATCCTCTTCTTTGGCCTCATCACCATCTTCCTCATCGCTATCGGCGTCCACATCTATATTGGCTAGATCTTCTTTTTTTTTTTCTTTGAATTCAAGGATCCAGTTATGGCAAGTTGTTTTGTTATATTTCTTTGGTTAAATCAATTGTTGCTTCGGTAAGATTGTTGGACGTATTTAAAGTGCGCCCGTTTATCTCTAATATCCACGCAAATTGAATCACAGTTATAGAAGTGACGACTATATATCATGCACAGTAAATACATCACATAAACGGGAAGAATAAGAGAGTTCTAGATATACATGAATTCAAAGCCACCATATTACCCTCACCAGTGCAAAATAAACTTTTTAGAACTCATCTTTAAAATCGGTTTAAAAAATACCTTTTTCAGACCAGTTGAACAACAGATCTAAAAATTACCAGACTTTTTAGATCGGCCTTATCTAAACTAGTTCCAGAATTTATCTGAAAAAATGATTTTTAACAAGTCTAAAAAACAATTTTTGCAGTAATTAAGCAAAATTTAGTCTATATATACATTTTTTTATTTATAAATAGTTCTCAATTTAAAAGAAAAAAGTTTCCTTCAACTCTGATTGATCCCAGTGCAATTGAAATATAATCTTCTTATCCCTTTTAATATAAACAAAACTCAAACTGCAGAGTCCGATTGATAGGCCTTAGGTCCTTATTTAACAACGTACGTATCTTAGTACAGATAAATATTAGTAAAAGAATGAATCCCGAGAGTCAATAAATATTGGTTTTGTTGGTAAAAGGTCGGATTGTAACTCATATAAGGTCGTTAGTTCAAATCCCGCTTATAATAACCACCCTGTTTTGCATATTAAAAAACTTGAACCCCGGCGGACTTCAATCCAGTGATACATAAAAATTTTAGGCACATTCAACAGGATCATCAAAAATAGAGATCTTGAAGCATTTATTATATTTTTATCATTAGTATTATTATTATTATTTAGAAACTCTTTTTTATTATTTTATTATTATTCTTTTGAAATACTACCACGTGAAGTATTCTAAAATAATTGAAAGATACTATAATTTCTAAAGTTGAAAGGCATGATCCCTGCTACTGCTAACGTCACTCATGATTAAATAAAACTATGGTAAAATGACTCAATGGAAAAACATTAACATATTTTTCATTAAATAAAATACTATACAAGTCAAAGAAAACGAACCATGCCTATGCACCTAAAAGATTGAAAAAGCAAAAGAGAAAACTTCGCAAGAGAAAGAGACTCGAATACAGAGAGAAGTTAGGCATAACGCCCAGTTTTCTTACTGAAACAAAACCCCTTTTGCAGTTTCCACCAATAGCTTCTTCTTCCTCATCCTTTAAACTCTCATTCTGGTTATGTCTCTGCTTCTTCTATTTACTGTTAAATCTCTGAAGTTTCAGTAGAGTAAATATAGAGGCCTTCAAAATCCGTGATGACTTCAGCCATGGAAGCATCACCATACAACTCAAAGACAAGTGAAGGTTCAGAGTGCTGCTTAAAAGAATGGGGATTGAAGGAATAAGACATGGAGAGAGGACGACCAAGTCCAGAAGGTACTCTGGATCATATATCACAAGCTTCAATGATGAAACTAGGTCTTTTAGATCATCAACCATCACTTTCATCAGTGCCGCTTCTTCACCTGCATATCCTTTTAAAAAGTATTTTCGCTAAAAAGTGCATTAAAAAGCAGAATTTTTTTAGTCAAAAGTAAATTAAAATTAAAATTTTTCCGTAAAATATATAAATAAGTGGTATGAAGAAAGTAAAACACATACCAATACAGGGTTGGACTTTTTAGAAACAAAGGAAAATTTTTTTTTTTTTTTTAAGAGAAAAACATACGTCACTCATTTTATAATATCCACACCAACCTCTAAAATAAACAATAAATCAATAATATTATTTCTGTGTTCAACACTTTGAGTAACAGAACAGTACACATGACGAAGAGAGGAGAACAGGCAAAGAAGCAAGAGAAGAGAAGAGATTTGAAACACCAAAGGCTCAATGCATTAATCACTTGCAAGAATACGCGCTTTCAGCCCAACAAGGATCGGTTCACTCAACAAACAGCCAAACAAGCCTACCGGTTGAGGATGAGCATCATTCTGAGTTTTGACAATTTATTATCACGCTCAAGCAACCCAAAGGTAATCCATATTCCTAACATGAATGGCTCCAAAATGGTTTTTCCTTGTTGAATGTCCCCAGTATGGAAAGAATGAGGTTTTCTAGGACGGACATTTTAGTATTTTTATATAAACAATTCTGATACATCCCTTTCACATTTTATAAGCCCATTTCCATTTCTAACTCCCATTTCAGAATCAATTTCATCGAAATCATTTTCAAGATATCAAATGAGGAAATAGAAAACAATTTTGACAAGAGTGGAGAAGTAAACGATCAAAGTGCCTTAAATTTAAAAGTCATTGAAACACTTACATTTCAACTATTATAAACATACGTGGAGATTGATGACGTGATCATGTGGGGACCATGCCAATTGGAGGAGGCAGGTAGGGGGCTGGCGCATTCGCATTAATATAGTATTATATATTAACCACGTTTATTGTCAAATTTTGAAAGATCAATTACAAATTATTTTATACTTGATGTTGATGTTGACCACGAACAAATTAGTGTCAGACTCGTGAAACTAAGATAACTAAATTAATTAGTTTTATAATTTTTTATGTTCATATGTGAAAAGAAGAAAAGAAAGAAGACGCAACAGTTTGTTCATAGCTTTCCCAATATTGGGACGGTGAAACATGCAAAAAGGTTTATTATATTAACTTTTTTGCATGTTTCAACATCCCAATATTGGGAAGGCTATGAAGACTATGAACAAACTGTTGCGTCTTCTTTCTTTTCTTTCTTTTCATATATGAACATAAAAAATTATAAATTATAAAACTAGTTAATTTAGTTATCTTCCCTCCATGGGTTTTATATTGATTTGTTGATAGTCAACATTAACTATAAAATAATGTGTAACTGATCTTTCAAAATTTGACAAGAAACATTGTTAATCTATGATACTACATTAATGTGCCACCACCCTATATCTGCCTCCTCCAATTGGCATGGTCTCCACATAATCACGTCATCGATCTCCATGTATGTTTAGAATAGTTGAAATATAAGTGTTTCAAATAGTGAAAGTGCCTTTTAAATTTAAGGACTCAGTAACGGTGTGACAAATTAATATGGTAGATAGATACGATTTCTATGTATACTATATAAGCATGTGTTTGACTATCAATTATAAGGGCCCTAACTTTGGGCAGAGCGAATTTTGATATATACTTGTTTAATTTGGATGACTTAATTAACTCCACTTCTAGGTTTTGTTTAATTTGGATGACTTGTTAATTAAGTCCAATTCTAAGTTGCGTATATTTCTTTGGGAAGGTGGAAAGGATATTTTGGAGATATGAGGAGGAGGGAAGAGAATGATTTTGTGTTTGGGAAGGGATGGAGAAAGAGAAAGGTTGTTTCAAATAATTTCAAGATACATCATATAATTTAATCTAAATAAATAAAATATATAAAAAAAATGTGCTCACCCCAAAATTTGAGGGATGAGCACATAAGGCACCTAATGTGAAACCCAATGGTAGTCTTTGAGGACATGAGGTCGGGGAAGAAGTTGGCAGAGGGCATTTTCACATCCAGCAACTTGTCCACTGGTCAAGTGAAGACTGAATAATAGACTACAAGAGCACCAGGATTGCACAATAGTGCACCAAAACAAAAGAAATATGGAAAAAAGGAGAGAGAGAGCAAGAGAATTCGATAGCTTTGGAGTGAGTTGCAATGCTTGGTGGAGGCCCCTATTTATAGAGTCCTTGATAGCCCTCTTACTTGCCCACCAAGTTAAATTCAACATGGCAATAACTCCTGATTGATTTCTCAATCAAGAGGATCCTCTTGTCAATCACGATGCTCCAATTCCAAATCAACAAATTAAAGATGATGATTTGGTTGACTAATCACACACAAGTGTGATTCCATGAGCACTAATTGTTGCTTTATTATTTCCATTTGATTCGGATTTTTCCGGAACAAATAGTCCAGCCTCACAAGGGCAGAATCGGACCCAAAAATCCAACACAATATAAAAGAAAAAGAAAGCTTTTAATTAATAAAATATTACAATAATAGTTTTATAAAATATTAAATCTGAAATATTCATTTTTCAATTTAGGGGTAGAGATAGGGGAAAATGGGAACCAAGTATAGGAAAGGATCTGCATCCATGAATTTGGCATCAATTGGGCATGTATACGAAATTGAATTATTCTTAATGTTTTCTCTAATTTTTATTTCATAATTTCTTAATCTCAAATAGTAACTAGGAGTGTTTAAGAAAATTTTCCTTCAGTGATTTAGAAACTTTTAAATTTAATGATTCTGACAATTTTAAAAAGTGAATTATACATATTTTCGACAAAAAAATAAAGCCTTTTAATAATCTGTACTTGAGATCATTGGAAGGAGTATTGTGAAGGTTAGTTGAAATTGTTATACTTGGCATGAGAATTATATAGAAAACACACACACACACACACACACAAGTATTATATGAAAAGGAGTATGTATTAAAGATTTCGCAATTCCACCTTAATTTTAAGGGTTAATCTAAATTAGCGTGAAGGTTATATCACTTGCCGCAAACGGTTGATCACTGAAGTTTTGTTGCTAAATGACGCCCATTGTTCCAGCGAGAGTGAGGTAGAAGGAAAAAAAAGTGTGACAGTTAAGTCCCAAAAGAAAGATTTAATCACTACGACATTTAAATAAAAAAGAAATAAGTTGTAAAAATCAATACATACAATTGCAAATTCAAGAATTTTAGTTATGAATAAGACATTTAAATAAAAAAATGTTTTAATGTACAAAGGTTATTTATGTTTCTAACTGACCATTTCTTCTTTTGAAATATAACTATGGTCTGGTAGACTAGCTAGTCTGAACCGGAAGGACGAAACCTGGTCTGGTCCACCATTGGGTTTTTCTCAAGACTGGACCAGACCACATACTACAAAGTTTAGCCGGATTAATTTCAGATCAGACCTTAGGTTGAGGCTAAACCCGATCTGATCTAGTCTTTATGTAGCCCTAGATACACAATATCTTATATATATTTTGATACAGGCAACTCACACAATTTTTTTTTTTTTTTTTTGATGATAACAACTCACACAAATTGATACATGGAAACATGTCTAAGAGGTATACAAACGTTCACGTGGAAGATATCCATGCTTTATTCATTATATATATTCTTTATGTAGGTTTTTGGTAAGTTTCAAAGCTGAATTATATACATTTTTTTGGCCCACCAAAGCTTCTATACATATATACACACAAATTATAGTTTATAGTAAATTAAAATAAAACTTGATTTAATTACAAATTTCATGCTACCTATGGTGAACTAGTTAAAGGATAAACTAAGAATTTTTATATTTATATCCCTATGTAGATAGGATTCTAATTCTTGTACTTCTTAACTCATTAAATATATTTTACTTTTTTTAAAAAAAAATTATAGTAAAATCTTCAAATTATATGACACGAATTCATTATCTAATTAACGTGATAGGCATATACAAGTATATTTCCAATGAGTAAACTTTTTTTTTTGGTCAAACAATGAGTAAACGAATAGTATGAAATTTCTAATTATATAGCATTTCAGAAGAAAAAAGTTGCAAAATATATATTTCCATAGATAAAAAGATACTCCCTCCGGTACAAAGTTTGTAATGCAAATTGCATTACAAACTTTATCCTATAATTAATAAATCCTATAATTAATACCGGAGATATATTAATTTAGAAAACCTTTACCACTCATATTGTATTTAAAATTATTTAATATTAGTGACATTATCTCCCTAACTCTTTTTGACAAGAATAGTGGAAATACTTTATTTCTTCATAAAAATTATATTAATGAACAAAATTATTCTATAAATATGATAGTATTTAAAAAGATTTAAAATCGTTAAAATTTTTTGAAAAAGACCTTCTGCCTATGCAGAAGTAATTATTTGAGGTATTAGAAATCAGAGGTATCATCACACTCTCTGTTATTTATTCATGATGTCAAACTTACAATATATAAGCTCATGAGAAGGAGCCGTTATGGTGAGAAGAAGGGGAAATTAATTAACATAAAAACACATAAAAGCATAATCTTTCCTAAACTAAAAATATGTAATCTCAGATCCTATAATCAAGGAAAGGATCAAGGGATCCAATCAATCGCAGATATCGATCGTAGATATTCTAACACTGCCCCTCAAGCTGGAGAATATATGTCGATTAGTCCCAGCTTGCCCTCGGAATCCTTCAAACTTCGTTCGGCCTAGTGGTTTAGTTAGGATGTCTGCGATTTGTTCTTCAGATCTTATGTGAGACAGGGTCATAATGCCTGCTTCAATCTTCTCTTTAATGAAATGTCTGTCAATATCAACATGTTTGGTTCGATCATGATATACTGGATTCTTGACCATTTCAATGCTGGCCTTGTTGTCGCACCAGAGTTGCATTGGTCCTTCATGTTGAATCCCCAACTCCTTCAGTAATCTGATGATCCACATTCCTTCACAAAATCCTTTGTTAACAGCTCTCAGTTCTGCTTCTGCACTGCTTGGTGACACCACTGTCTATTTCTTGCTTCTCCATGTAACCAGATTTCCCCACACGTATGTACAGTACCCTGAGATTGACCTCTTGGTCTCTATATCCCTTGCAGAGTCTGCATCAGTGTAGATTTCAATGTTTCTGGTAATACCCTTCTTAAAGAATATTCCTCTTCCAGGATTAAGCTTTAGGTAGCTCAAGATTCTGTATATAGCCTCCATGTGCTCTTATTGTGGTTGATGCATAAATTGACTTACTATTCCAACTGTAGAGCTAATGTCGGGACGAGTGTGGGTTAAGTATATCAACTTCCCCACAAGTCTTCTGTATCTTTCTGAATTAACTGGAACACCTTTTGGTTTGATCTGTAAGTGACAACCCTCTTCCATTGGTGTCCCTTCTGGTTGAGTGCCCAACATACCTGTCTCATGTAACAGGTCTAGTGTATACTTGCGCTGAGATACATTGATGCCCTTCTTCGTTCTTGCCACCTCCAAGCCTAAGAAATACCTCATTTGTCCAAGGTCTTTTACCTGGAATTCAGTGGACAAGTCCTGTTTTAGTTGAGCAATGGATTCTTTATCATCTCCGGTAATGATTATGTCATCAACATAGACAATCAATATGGTGAATTTGCCATTAATACGTTTGGTGAACAACGTGTCATCTGCTCGCCCTTGAGTGTACCCAAGTCCTTTCACTGCTTTGGTGAATCTACCAAACCATGTCCTCGGAGATTGTTTCAATCCATACAATGACTTTCTTAGCTTACACACGGAGTTATTAGGAGCTAGAACTCCATCTGGAATCTCCATGTCTACTTCTCCCTCCAAGTTGCCATTCAGGAATGCATTCTTCACGTCCAGTTGGTACAGTGACCAATCCAAGTTTGCTACAAGTGATAACAGAACTTGAATTGTATTGAACTTGACCACTGGAGCAAATGTCTCCTGATAGTCGATCCTGTACGTCTGGGTATATCCTTTTGCAACAAGTCTCGCCTTGTATTTGTTGAGGCTACCATCAAGATTAAATTTTGGAGTGAAGATCCACCTGCATTCGACTGGTTTCTTTCCTTTAGGAAGATTCGTGATTTCCCATGTTCTATTTTCTGTGAGTGCCCTTAATTCCTCTTCTGCAGCTTGCTTCCACTTTGGATCACCCATAGCTTGTTGAAACGTCTTTGGAATAGTTATTTGTGCACTGTTTACAACAAAACTTAGCATTTTTGCAGATAGATTACCATATGAGACAAATCGTTGAATGGGATGCTGAGTACACGATCTTACCCCTTTTCTCAAAGCAATAGGCCAACCCAATTCTTCAGGATTTAGTCCCGGATTGGATTCATGGTCGTTCCTTTGAATGGGAGAGATAGTTCTACCTGTGTCTGGTTCAGGTTGGTCTTGTGAGCTGGACTCTATCTCTTGTTGTGACTCTTTATCCACCCCTGAATTGATCTCAACATGAGTTTCCGGTTCATTGGGTTCAGGTTGAGGTAGAATGTGTGTATTAGGCTGGTTTGTGGGAGCAAGTGAGTCAAGAGAGGCTATAAGGTTAGGGGGCATTGATGATGATGTGGTGGGTGAGTTTGAAGTGTTGGCATTAGGAATTAGCCATTCAATATCAGAATTCTCCCCCTGAATGGGTAATTTGGGATAATAAGCCTCATCTTCCAAGAATACTGTATCCCGAGAGATAATAATTTTCTTGAACGACGGGCAGTAACATTTGTACCCTTTTTGAGTAGAGGAGTAGCCAAGGAAGATGCACTTGTCAGCTCGAGCACAAAATTTGTTGCCCTCCTTTTTGTGAAAAAAGACAACACGACCGAACACTTTGGGAGGTAATGAATTGATGAGTGGGCAATTTGGGAAAAGTTATAGAAGTTTTTGAATTGGAGTGTCATATTTTAGAACTTTAGAAGGCATGCGGTTAATTAGATAGGCCGCTGTAAGGATGGCATCGCCCTAGAATATGGTGGGAACATTTCGTTCCATTAGCAAGGCACGGGTTACTTCCAACAGGTGACGGTTTTTCCGCTTGACTACCCCATTTTGTTGTGGGGTGTAAGGGCAAGAAGTCTGATGATGAATTCCTTGGTGATCAAGGAAGTCTTTGAAGGTTGTGATCATATATTCCTTGGCATTATCACTTCGAAGGTCCTTAATGGACGTGTTAAACTGGGTTCGGACAAAGGTATAGAAGTTCTGAAAGACTTGGGCAACATCAGATTTGTCTTTCATTAAGTAAACCCATGTGGTTCGAGTATGATCATCAATGAAAGTAACAAACCACCTAGAGTGAGTGAGGGTAGTTATTTGAGTAGGGCCCTAAATATCGTTGTTTATGGGAGGAGAATAGTAGCCTGAATCTGGAAAAACTTCACCGAAGAGTCGCCGAAAAAATCCAAAAGTTCATCGGAGTATGTAGTACCCACTGGGCTTGGCCGAAAATCAGATGAGAAGGTCAAGAGAGGAGATCACCATTGGAAACGCCGCCACACGCACCTTCACCCGCCGCCACACGTTTGCTGACTGTCGGGCACATGAGCACCATGCGCCACCGTGGAGACGTCGGTTGGTCACCGGACTTTGGGCGTTCGCCAATCGAAGCCCTCCAGTCCTTCTGGGCTAGGTGGTGTAGCCCCACTCACCGCCTACTAAGAACCCTAGGCTCGCCGGAATCTCCACTGCACTATTTCTCTCTCTACCTCACCGCCACTCACTGTTTCTCTCATTTTTTTTCTAGCTTCGGACAGATGCCCTCGCTCTAATACCATATTAGAAATCAGCGTATTAGAAATCAGAGGTATCATCACACTCTGTTATTTATTCATGATGTCAAACTTACAATATATAGGCTCATGAGAAGGAGCCGTTATGGTGAGAAGAAGGGGAAATTAATTAACATAAAAACACATAAAAGCATAATATGAGGGCAGGGAGGTTCCTCTATCTTATTGTGGATCTATATCCGCGTCAAAAGATGGTTGCCATAGTAGCACCGTGACACACACACGCACAGTGGCGGAGCCAGGATTTTATGTTTGTGAGTGCACAATTAATAGGGAGATTCGGAGGTTCGCGACATCACCCCCCAAATTTTTTTTTTTTTTTAAGAAAAAGTTTGAGAAGATTAGGGACACTAAGCTAGCTCATCTCAATGCTTCCTCTATCGAAACCTATAAAATTGTATCTTTTTCCATACAGGGACACTAATCAACTGAAGCTATGATTTCCAATTCCAAAGCAACTCGACCACAGGAAATCAAAGAATGAAAAATTATAGTAAATGGAAGGTGGGGATAGAGCAATTGAAGTCAGGATGTTTTAATTTTAGTGCATCGAAGCACAACAAAATCAGCAGGCATTTACCAATGAAAATCAAAGAAGAAGAAATAATGAAATCAATCACCGTTTTAATCACAATCACATATTTCTCAGATGCACCCTACCCAAGCTATATCAAAATGTACATATTGACAAATCAACTCTAACAAGCAAACAAAAATCAGATCATGCTTCCATATAATGTAGAATAGCTTACCTCTGCCACTTGGGTTGCCCTGGAAGAGTAAATAGGCACAAAAATCACCATAACCCTTCACGTCCAATATACTCTGTCATTATGATTATTGCTTCCACCAATATACTCTGTCACAAAAATATTCACGTCCAATATCATATCAGGTCCTCTAGTAGTAGTGGGGTATAATAATCACCCAGTGACTTTTATAGAGAGATTAGCATTTAGTTTTGCAAAGTTTTCCTCTAAAGATTACTTGGTGATTTACTGATTTGCAATTCTGACAAAATTCTTTCTTTGAAGTATAAAAAATCTCGAATACAATTGAAGTTGAATAAATGAATTATTCAAACAATTTTTTACTTATTTTCTATGTTAATCCTTTAAACTTAAAAGATTATGTGGCTTAATTTGGAGACGCATCTCAATTTATAATTCTCAATTATGATTGGTTTCACAGGTACTGATGAGAAGTGGAGGACAAGATTACATCAAGAAACTGGTTTTTTCCCTTAAACTTGGGAGGTTTAACTGTTTAAGACAATACAATACCATCACAAAAGCTTTCATAATGCTGAAGAAAATGAACCCAGACAGACAATATAAAACAGACAAGGAACACTGATTTCAGTCTTTATATATTCCTGTCTCATATCAGCACGAAACTAATTGGCAGTGGAAAGTTATCTAAGTCCATAAACACAAAATTAGCATAAAACTTAAAAGATATTAGCTACAGATAAGCAGTTAAAAAAAGAGAGAGAGAACATAATAATTTAAGTTGGAGCAGACATAACATCATCAATTATGAGAGGAAGAATATAGGATATGATGCAGAAGGAAGCAAAGGAGTAAAAGGGAAGACAGAGCTGTGAGAAGGCTCCATCTGTGGGCGCAAGAGTATCAATTGAATAAGGACTTGGGGTTGGTTGGAAGGTGAGCAGAGAGGATAGCAAATCTACCAGCCAATTAAATTAATATTCTTTTTAACAGAGGGAGTATATTGCGGGAATGCAAGAGAGGTATGGAAAAAGCTTGCCAAGCAGACAAAAATCATTGTGGGGTTTGATGAAACTTGCAAAAATAAAATATAATTAACACAGATTTCAAATTGACAGGGAAAAATTAACATAGGAATAAAAAACGAAATAAAAATAAAGTATCCAAAAATCGTTGGGTCAAAAATCACCATCATCAAAGGACTATCCGGTATAATTTATAGAAATCGAAGTCTAAATGACGGCAATATCAATCAGCTATACGGTGCAATAAGACAAATTTAAGTATTGAATCCAAACCCAAATGATTGTGGAAGAGAACTACAAAGACCGGAATGGAAATCATACCAGTATAGGTTGCATTTGAGGCGGCTATTTTCCATTTAGGGTAGGTTCTCGGTAGGGCGAACCTCGAGAAGAATTCAGAGAGGGGACGCGGCGGTGATGACCAGTCCACTTCGCGGAGGCATCGATCAGATCTTCAAGCTGTTACATTTCCCCAATCCATGACTCGGATTCCTCTCGTCTGCGCAGCTAAAACCCTAGGCATAAACGAAGGAAAAGGGAAAATAATGGGGAAAAAAAACAAAACAAAACAAAAAACGTCTGAGCCTGAGTTCGGACCCGGGTGATCGGGTCCTCTGGTGTGTGAGACAAGCATGATAACCAACTCACCACCCACACATGTTGTCATTAGACATCTTCAATGTGAGCTTTAAAATAATTATAAAGGTTTTGGTGAACAGACTTAGAGGTATTATGGGACATCTGATAGCCCCGGAGTAGTGTAGTTTTATTGCAAACAGATCCACGTATGATAATATATTAATTGCTCAGGAAGTCATTCATTCAATGAGAATGAAGGGGAGGAAGAAAGAATTTGTTGCAATCAAGGTTGATATGGAGAAAGCGTACGACACGCTTGATTGGGGTTTATTGAAAATACTCTTACAAGTTTGAAGCTGTAAAGAAACTTTATTAATCTTATTATGGCTTGCATATCCACGGCTTCTATGTCGATTTTGTGGAATGGAGATGGAAGTCCGAGTTTCACCCCCACTAGAGGTGTTAGACACGGTGATCCTTTGAGTCCATATATCTTTGTCCTGTGTATGGAGCGGCTTGGGCACCTTATTAAAGTCGAATGTCAGGCTCGGCGGTGGAAGCCTTTTACCTTTAAAAGAGGAGGGCCACAGATATCTCACCTTTTCTTCGTTGATGATCTTATCCTCTTCGTTGAAGCTTCATCTAATCAAATGGCAGGAATTCGCAGAGTAATGAGAACCTTTTGTGAAGTCTCTGGTCACAGAATAAATTTGGAGAAATCTAAAATGTTTTGTTCTGTAAATGTTGACTTTAATAGAGCGTTAGAGCTTAGTCAAACGATTGGAATTGGTTTGGCTTCTGACCTGGAGAGATAATTGGGAGTGCCGATCATCCACAAAAGCCACGTATCATCCAATTGTGCAAAAAGCTAGAGCTAAGCTGTCTATGTGGAAAAGTAAATTCCTGACTATTGCTGGGAGATCAGTCTTCATTAAAGTTGTGCTATCATCATTACCCAGTTATTATATGCAATCAACTCTCCTCCCCATTTGTACTTTAAACGAAATTGATAAGCTTTCGAGGAAGTTCCTTTGGTCGCAGGATGAAGATGCCAAGAAAATGCATCTTATTGCTTGGGATAAGATTACCCAAGCAAAGAAACAGGGGGGGCTTGGGTTCAAAGATCTTAGATGTCAAAATAAGGTGTTCATTATGAAACTCTACTGGAATCTCCTGACTAAAAGGCATGCTCTGTGGGTTCAATGTCTATGGGCCAAATACAACTATGGGAATTCATCTATTCCCAAATTGGCAAAAAAGAGGAACTCATCATCAGCTTGGAAGGCAAGTGTTCAAGTCTGGGACAAGTTCATAAGTGGAGTTGGGAGAAAGATCAACGACGGGGAGGACACCAAGTTTTGGCGTGATCTTTGGGTTCCCCTGGATCGGCCCCTTTTAACCTTTGCATATAGTCCATCCTTAATAAATGAAGATGATTCTGTGAGGGATCACATCTTGACGAATGGGCGGTGGGATACAAACAGGTGGCAGAGAATTCTTCCTTTTCACATTATTAACACTATCTCTAGAATGCGTCCCCCTGGTAACAGTTCCCCTGACTGGTTCACTTGGCGGGTAGCGAAAGATGGAGCTTTCTCGGTTAAATCGGCTTATCGATATCTATATAGCAGGGGAGGAGAGAGTAGAAATTACTTCTACTCCCGGATGTGGAAGTGGCAAGTTCCTGAGAAAGTAAAGTATTTTATGTGGCAGGTTGGTCATGAAAGACTTGCCACCAACTCATTTAGAGCCAAAATTGGCCTCACAAGTGACAATCTCTGTCCTTTCTAGTGTAACAATGAGGAGAGTGTTCTTCATATTATCAGAGACTGTGGAAGGGCTAGAAATTTGTGGAAAGAAATTATAAAACCTAACTATCTTGCCCAGTTTTTTGTAGGTAACTTGCAGGGTTGGCTTAACTGGAAGACCAAGCACAAGCCAGGAAAAGGAAACTTTCAAAATTTACATTGGTCCAGAGTCTTTAGCTTGGGGTGTTGGATCCTTTGGACATCGAGATGCAGATCCTTATTCTAGGGCGAAAACACAAATATCAGGGAGATGCTTCACTTGTGTAGTTACCTTTTGTTGGAAAGTACTGTCAATCACAAATTATCTCACCAAATTTTCCAAATTGACAGGAATGAGGAAAAGTCTTGGACTCCCCCACCTGAGAATGTTGTTCGCATCGATGTTGACCGATCAGTTCGACAGCAACATCAAGCAGCGTGCGGAGGAGTGATCAGGGACTCCCAAGGACATTGGTTGATGGGATTTTGCAAGTCCCTTGGGCTTCATACGGTCATTGAGGTGGAACTGCATGCTATTTTATTGGGCCTGAGGATGGCTAGACAGTTGGGGCACCAGCAAATTTTACTCTATTCGGATTCGCTTGATGCTATCAACATTCTCATGAGAGACTCATGTCATGCTGAGCATCCTCTAAGGGACATCATCGACGAGATCAGAGATCTCCTTTTCGGGGATTGGGATGTGAAGCTCTACTATACCCCAAGGGAAAACATTGCTTGTGCTGATTATCTAGCCAACGAAGGACAAAGTGCTCCAGTCGATATGGATGTGATTCTTATCCCAACAATTCCTGCGGGGTGTTGTGATATGGTGTTGAAGGACCAGTTGGTTTGCCGGTCTTAGTTTTGGCCTTTGTCTGTTGTATTTAGGACTAGATTTCTATGTTCTAGTCCTTTTTGTCCTTTCAAGCTATGACTTGCTTGTATTACGCAAAAAAAAGTATATATAGATATTCTCAAAATTTGTGTCTGCACTTACCCACATAAACACCAGTGTGGCTCCGCCACTGCACTCGCGCACACGCGCACTAGACTCGGCTTTCATCCTCTTCTTCATTTCAACTGTTGGATCGAAATCTTAACCGTTCAGATTTAATCTTTTATAAAAATATTATTTTTAAATATTTTATTAGTATTTTTATAAAAAATAAAATCTGAATCGTTGATATTTCAATCTAACGGTTGAGATGCAGAATAGGATGGAAGCCAACCCCACACACCGCTGGAAAAAAAGTAACAGTTGAAACTTTCTTCGAAACTGTTGTATCGTGGGACTTATGAGTAATTTTCCTATAATTTATCAATACTCCTAATATTAAAGAAATTAAATATCATTTGGCCCTACAAATATATTTTAAAAAATGCAGAATATGAAAAATTAGACCAAAAGAGCAACAACTGAAATATAGTGAAATAATATAAAATTCTCAGCAGTTAAAATATCTACAATCTATAGGGAAGAAGAAGCAAAAGAGAGATACTTAGGACCTCATCTGTACTATAACTAATTAAAATACAATAACTTATTTTATTTTAATCCTACATGATAAATGAGTCATATGTTGAAATTCAAATTTCGTAATTTTAAAAAACATAAACTTCATAATTTAGGAAAACAAATCACACATTTCTCTTCCATGAATTGTTTTTTACAAAATCATAAAATTTGAATATGTAGAATTAAAATAAGGTGAATTGTTGTAGTATGTATGTACCTAAATATCTAAAGGTCTAAAGTATTAATTCCAAAACAAGATCCACAAGCCAAAAATATTGTAGAATGTAATTAAATTATAGTCAAAAGTCCCTGACAGACAAAATTAGGCGTTCTTTGTGGATGGAAGGGAGAGCAAGGTTTCAGTATATACAGGTGCATAGAATGACATCAACAGATAACCAAATGTTCTATCTTCTTCCAGTTTTCCTACTTCTTTTAGTTTTCCTTCTTGACTACTCCACCTTGATAATGTCAAAGGAAAATGTAGTGTAACAAGTTGACCATCTTTGGGGAAACATAATGGTGACAATGTAAGTTCATATCCCTTCTGTATTTCCCACAAAGAATGCGTGAACACTAGCTGTCAGGTTTAGTGAAGGAGTTCCACACAACCTTGCTCACAGCGTGTACTTTCCTCTTCCCCTCCTCGCTTTTCCAAACAAAATCATGTTGCAACTTTTCCAAATAAAATGAGTACACACTCATTTTATTCTCTCTATTTCCCCTTTCATATATGTCATTCTCTGATTTTCCTCTTTTTCATTATCTTCTCATAATCTCATCTCTACCTATAGATCATAAAATAAATGGTTTAGATTTAATCTTTTATAAATTAAAATTTATAATTTTTTTTCTATATTACAATTATGAATTGTTATAGATTGGATTTTAAGAGTTTAAATTTACTTATTTATATTTATAGTAAAAATCTTATAAAATATTGAATATGAACCATGGGCGGACCCACATACAACACAAGGGGGGCAAGTGCCCCCCTTAAATTTAGAGATTTTTTTCCTTAAAAAAATAATATATGTTTGAATGATTGTCCACCTTTAAATTAAGTGTCTAACCTTAATATATCAAGAATGCACTTCATAATCGGATGAGGGATGAATGGTTGAATGATTGTTTAGTACCTGACATTGAAAAAGATGTATTTGATAGCATTGATAATAAGGCAATTATAATGGAATTCCAAAAAATAAGGCCTAGAAGGAAGACATTGTAATTATTTTTATTGTAAGATACTCTCTCAGGTCCTAATTATACGAACACTTTTTAGTACAGATTGCACTACAAAATGTTTCTATAATTAGGACCAGAGGTAATACTTTTGTTATTAAAATACTTGAACTTATTGGTGCCCACCTTTCATTATAATTTATGTAGTTGCATTTATTTATAATAGTACTTAGCCTTGCTTTTCTAAATGACAGGTTTGTAAAATAATTGCTTCTCTTATTACATCATCAGTATTCACTTGATTTCATAAATATTTTTTGATATATTTTTTCTTGTTTATATTTTTTTGTTTTTTAATGCATTCAAAACTTTCCCCAAAAAAAAAATCGAATGCGCTACCCCAGAACCCCCGTATATCCCTACCGCGACGATTGTGCCCCTCCTTCTGTAATTTTCTGGGTCCACCCCTAATATGAACCATTTACTTGTTTAATGTAATGGTGTGTGTGTCTATATATATAAGTAAAAATCCATTAATAAGCAATAATATTGCATTCGATTTCTTTAAAATCAGCATTGCATGCTAGCTCTGATGAACCCGCCAGTAAAAAAACTAAGTAGAAGCTAGTTTTACATTAATTTTCTATATTTAGGTAGGTTCTAATTCTTATACTTCTTCAGGCCAAAAAAAGAAGATATTCTTATACCTTTGAACTGATTAATATATTTTATTTTTTAAAAAAATTATAGTAAAACTTTCAAATGATATGACTTCAATTCATTATCTAATTAAAGTGATAGGCGTATACAAGTATATTTCAGATGAGAAAAAGAGTAAGCCCTTTTTTTTGGGTTGAGAATAAGCCCATTTTGTAGGAACGAAAATATAAAATTTCTTATATACTAGCATTTCAAAAGAAAAAAGTTGGAAATGTTATGAATATTATATTTGTGGATGTCCATATCTCCAATTATTTCCTAATCTCTCATAGTTTCCTATTTCTCATCCATGAATCCCTATGATTGTGGAATCACATTAATTGTAGATTTGAGAGTTGTGCCTATAAATAGAAGGCATATGTTATGTATTGATACACATCAGAATACACTGGAATAAGAATTACACTCATCTTTCTCTCTTCTCCATTCTCTTGTTCTTGTTCTCTATCTCTTATCTCAGATAAATAGTTATATTTATAACACGTTATCAGCACGATTGCTATAACGAAGGTATAATTTCTTTAACGATTTCATCTACTTTCTCTAGTGATTTTATTATATGTTTATTTATATATCTGGGATAATCTAAACCACTATATGGAATTTAAAAAAATACTTTTACCGATTGTTTTTAACATCGGGTTCCATGGCTAAGATTGGAGATTATAATTGTTTTTATATATTATTCTGATTTCATTTGCAAGTTATTTTATATTTTCATTACTATTGTTAATTTGACTCCTACATGGACGGTTCTACCTCCTACATGGCAGTCTAGATTTAAGCTTTCTTCTTTTTATTTATTTATTATTATTGTTTTAATTTGACTCCTACATGGACGGTTCTACCTCCTACATGGCAGTCTAGATTTAAGCTTTCTTCTTTTTATTTATTTATTATTATTGCTTTAATTTGACTCCTACATGGAAGGTTCTACCTCCTACATGGAAGTCTAGGTTACTAACTTTAACATAACATTTTACCTTTATATTACTAACATAACCATTTACTTTTATTATTGCTAACATAACATTTTACTTTTATTGTTATGTTATTATTGCTAACTTTTAATGTTATGTTATTTTATATTTAATGCGATCTCTTTTGTATTATCAATATTATTATGGCCAAAAGTCATACACCTCTGTTTACCTATTCTAAAATTATATGACCAGAAGTCTTATCATTTTAGTTTCTTAATTTTATGGCCAGAAGCCATATAAATTTAAATTCTCATTATGAGTACTGAATGGCCGGAAGCCATAAAGTTTTAATTTTTATATCTTTAATTTTTATTGTTTTTTTTTATTCTTTGATTCATTGTTATATGACCAGATGCCATATATATAATTTTTATTTATCCTGAAGATAAATGGCTGGAAGCCATATTGATTTAATTTCTCATGAAACAAATTGGCCAGAAGCCATAGTCTTTTTATCTCTATTTTGAGATTATATGACCAGAAGTCATATTCATTTTATTTCTATTTTTATATTATATGGCTAGAAGCCATACTCATTTAATTCCTTATTATATGACCATAAGTCATATACATTTTGACTTTGATATAATATGGCCAGAAGTCATATTCATTTTATTTCTATTTTTATATTATATGGCTAGAAGCCATACTCATTTAATTCCTTATTATATGACCTGAAGTCATATTCTTTTTCATCTTTTATTTTATTGAATGAAACATTTATTTAATTTTTATATATCTTGAAGATAAAATGCCAGAAGCCATATAATTCCAAATCCTCATCATTGGCCCGAAGCCATAAAATTTTGATATTATATGGCCAAAAGTCATATAGCTTTCATCCTCTTATTGTATGGCTGGAAGCCATAATGTTCAACTTTTATTTATCCTGAAGATAAATGGCCTGAAGCCACAAAATTTTGATGCTATATTGTCAGAAGTCATATAGCTTTCATCTTCTATCTTTTTGTATGGCTAGAAGCCATAATGCTCAACTTATATTTATCCTGAAGATAAATGGCCTGAAGCCATATGATTGTGATATTGGTTTTAAGAAATTTATGATGTCTTGCTCCCCGTATAATTGTGATATTGGCTTTACATGATCATATATCATAAATTTGTTTCTAAGAGAATTTTTCTGATGGAAAATTTTCACATGTGTAATTCTAAATCTATGTGATTCTAAGTTATTTTGATCATGAATATCTTCATATGTGGCGAACTGTATGTATTTTGCATATATAAGTAAATTGAAGTATATTATTAATAAGTAATGATATTATCTAGTAATGTAATATTATATGTTTGTTCCTGAAGAATCAACATAGATATTTATTTTGAGCTTTAAAGGGTTTTAAAGTGATTTTGAAATATATATATATATATAAAGAAATTATGTTTATATAACTCACACTTGAGGGGGAGATTGTTAGATTACAAGTATGAGTTAAAATATAAGTGTGAGCTTGTTTTTGAAAAGTTATATATTTCTCAAAAAAAGTTTAATAGATCTCCCAAAATGAATATCATAATATTGAAATGTTTATTATTTGAGACATATGTTACAGTAAACCAGAAGTTTACTGATCCAAACAAATTTATTGTTGGCATGACCTGTTTGATCATCCAAGTCATATAATAGAAATAAAATTACGTATTGACATCCATTGAAGAACCAGAAGATTCTTCATGAATAATCAACATATTATTTATGAATTATGTGCTGCTTGTTCTCAAAGCAAATTGTCTATGAGACTATCCTTGATCATGATTAGTACTGGATTTCAGTATTTCTGGAAATATATCAAACAAATTATATGGGCCCATTGAAATAGCATGTAAACCATATAAACTTCAAAGATGCATCTATGAGATGGTTACATGCGAGATTATTATCTTAAAACCTGAAGTTTGTAAGAATGTTTGCAACCCGAAGTTTGCAATAATGTTTGATGAATTAAGTACACAATTTCCATATTATACGATCAAGAAATCATGAATTAAAGCCTCCATAAATAGCTAGATCAATTCTTATGAGAACAAATTTTTATGTTGGTATATTTGATCTTACATATTGCATCACTTATACAAGCCAACAAAATTCTCCCAATAAAATTGGCTCTTGGTCAATAGCCAGACAAATTCCATCTTAAAAGGTCTGAATGTGCAATGCTTATAAATCCACCACAATGCACATAGATGAATTTAGAAAGAAAGTTGAGATAAAAGGTATATGAAGTTCTCCTTTTTAATTGTTTGTTTCTAGAAGAAACAAAATGAAGTTTCTAAAGGAAACACATGGAGACTTATATTAGTCAATTGATATTTGACATAGTTTTCTCAACATGAGGGGGAGAAATTGAATAGCTGGAAAAGAGAATACATGGAATGCATTATTATAGCAAAGTATATATCCTCAAATAAAGAAGTATGAACCAGAAGTTCATCAGGTTATGCATTCATGATATATCTGTCAGAGAGAATTACTGACCTAAATGAGATTTATTAAATCTCATATTCCAGCTAAAAATACTCCAATTAGGAACATTCCTGAAGCATGAGTAAGTATTCGGTTCCAAACACAAACGTTATGGATGAATTGGAGCAATAATTAAGATGATCATATTAAGGAGGTAGATACTCCAGAAGAGTATCACGACATAACTTATTGCAAAACCTAAACAGAGGTTCAGGTACCTGAGTAATATTGATATTGTTATGTCAAATTGGAAAAATAGAACCGAAAAGATAAAGTTGTCGACAACAATTTTGATGATGATATCACGTGATCAACTGAGGATATTATATAAAAAATTATTGGCCAAGAGGATAAGTGAAATTGAGAATGACGCAATTATAATCATACTATGGTAGTTATGGACCTGAAGTCCAAATTGGGATATATGATTTTGTGGTGGATACAATAAATCTGGCAGTTTATGAATGATAAATTATGCGTCTATTAGATATCGTTATATAGCATATGCATATGGCTCACATGTCCCTGAAGGGCTTAATGTGCCAGAAGCACAAGTCCCCGAAGGACTCAATGTACTAGAAGCACAAATCCCTGAAGGATTCAAGGTGCTAGAAGCACATGTCCCTGAAGGACTCAAGATGCTAGAAGCATCTAATTCAAAATTCTCGAGAACAATACTTAATAAGTTCTGTATGACTTAAAGCTATCAGAGCATGTGTGATATAATCATTTTAAAGAATATCTGTTGATATGCATCTAGATATACCCTATAAGAATGATTAGAAATCATGTTAGTATTATTATTTTGCTGGAAATATTTAGTTCTTGCAGGTACACAATAGAATGTTTGATGATCAAGAAGAAGATATGCTCAAAAGTCATTGAAAGTAATGTAGTCATCAGGGGGAGCAAATCTGATGTAATTAAGAGGGGGAGATGATACACGTTGTACTCTTTTTCCCTTATCTAGGTTTTGTCCCACTGGGTTTTCCTAGAAAGGTTTTTAATGAGGCAGCATTAGAAAATGTATCAATGGATGATGTACTCTTTTCTTTGGCTAGGTTTTTATCCCACTGGGTTTTCCTAGTTAAAGTTTTTAACGAGGCACATTCATAATGGACATCCAAGGGGGAGTGTTATGAATATTATATTTGTGGATGTCCATATCTCCAATTATTTCCTAATCTCTCATAGTTTCCTATTTCTCATCCATGAATCCTTATGATTGTGGAATCACATTAATTGTAGATTTAAGAGTTGTGCCTATAAATAGAAGGCATATGTTATGTATTGATACACATCAGAATACACTGGAATAAGAATTACACTCATCTTTCTCTCTTCTCTATTCTCTTGTTCTTGTTCTCTATCTCTTATCTCAGATAAATAGTTATATTTATAACAGGAAAATATATATTTCAATTGATTATAAAATATTAATTTAGATAACCTTTACTACTCATATTATATTTAAACTATTTGATGTTTGTGACTGTTATCTCCCTAACTCTTGTTTGTAACGCAACAATATGTTGAAATACTTTATTTCTTCATCAAAATTACATTAACTATATATAATGAACACAATTATTGTATAAAAACGATAGTATTTAATTAAAAAAAATTGAAATCGTTAAAAAAAGTTGTAAAAGACATTTTGTGAACCAGGATCATCGTTCCAGCTTAATTAGAGCCCATTTTTATCTTCTTATTTTTAGCTTAAAAGTTACTTTTAAACTAAAGCTTAAATAAAGCTAAAAGCTGTTTGGTAATTATATAAAATTTTTGGGATAGGATATTATCAGTACCAATTTTATGTCATTACCAAGTCACTACCATTTTTTCACCGTTAGATCAGAAATGATGGTGACTTGGTAGAGAGAGAAATGATAAAGGTAGAAGAGATTATGATATAACGGTGAAAAAGAGGTAGTGACTTGGTAGTGACATAAAATTGGTGTTGACAATATCCTATCCCAAATTTTTTAGCTTAGAAGTTACTTAAAAGCTGAAGTTAAAAATAAGTTGTTTGATAAAAATTTTGTTGTAAGCACTTTTTCTAATAAAAATTATCATAAAAGGTATATTATAAAAGGGTGGCGCCGCCGCCGCCGACGGTGGTGGTGGCGGCGGCGGCGGCGGCAACGACGGCGACAATGGCGGCAGCAGTAGTGTTCAATCGAGAGATTATGTGTTCTCTCTTAAAGTGCTTAAAAATAAGCTCCTCATATGAGCTTATTTTTAAGCTCTTTTTTCTTCATTATAAAATAAGCTCTTATAATTATAAGAACTTTTATATTTTATTTTATTGACAGCTTGTGTGTGCCTTTCGTATTGAGGCTTGTGGTCAATAAAAACTTGCAAGCAGATATTGAAGTTAATTGCAATGATGCACAACAACAAGCTACAAATTTAATCGATGTTTGTCTTTATTGTCAAATACTTAAGATTTTTATTTTATTCATAGAAGAAAATCGAATAGTTAAGATGTGGTTTGAGAAAATGTAGGGAGTTAGTTAGGGTTAATATAGTCTTTATACATTTTTGTTTTTATTTTTAGTCATTTTAAATAGGGTAAAGGGGTAAAAATATCCATATTGATTTGTCAAAAGTGTGTCTTACACTATATTAAAACCTTAGATGTAAAGTGCTTAAACTTTAAAATAGTCTAAAGATAAGTTCCATCTGATTTGATGACGAGAGTGTATCTATATATAGCTATTAATAGTTTTAAATGCATGCTTAGATGCAATCTTGTTTATAATTAGGGAAATTGTATAAGTGAGGCCCTAACATATTACATATATCAAAACTATTTGTTCGAAGTTTTTAAAAAGGGCAAATAGGTTAGTACTTTTTGATCAAATAGTTTGGAAAGTTGTATGTTTATTACATAGGACCTTATATTTTGAGGGGCCATGTGAATTAGAAAGGAGGGTGGGTCTTATTTATTTATCATAAGGTTTCTAAAAAAAAAAGTTTAATTTGTACAGGAGCTACTGAATTTATATATGAAATGAATTTATTAAAGATTTTGAAGCTTTTAGAAAATATCATTCTTATTCTGTTCTAGGAACATGACTTATTGGACTTGACTAGGTGTCAAGCCTAGAGCCTACGTACCCTTTGAAAGGATCAAAGTCCACGTAGTTCGAGTGAAACTTGGTGGCGTGAAGCCAGAGGGGTGCTGTGTGTGCTCAGTGTGACAGAAAGTAAAGTAAGCATAAGATAGAACGTGTGCACCTAGAGAATCGACCCTTGTATTTATAGAGGCTTCAGTAGGGAATACCTCGGCTATGCGCGATATCCGGGGCATATATCAAGAAGCGAATATCCCGTAGATTCAGTTCAGATACTCCTATAATGTTGATAGATTAGGTCCGGGACATTTTTCTCATTGGGCCGTTCCCAACTTATGGGCCTTAGGCCGGTCCGTAACAGTTGCCCCTCAGCTCGGTTGGTCAGGCTACTGAGGAGCCAAGATGCGTAGCTCGCTCACCTGACCAAGATATTCGAGTGGAGTTTGGGCCTGACAAGTCAAAGAGGTAGTCGGCCGTCTGGCAAGCCGCCTTGCTCAGGCCCTGGACCATCCAACCCTACTAGCTAAGTACCCTTGGGTGTCACCCGAGGTATTAACTACTCGGTCATTGATGTCTCCTTTTGATATCGCTCGGCTCAACCTGGGCGACGTGGAGTGCTGTACCCTTCGCCCTCCTGCCGACGTGGAGCCTATTTGTACCGAGCGTGAGGGGACGAATAATTCCTTTTTCTTCTTCAACCGAGACTACGCCACCCGGCTCGGTATTCGCTTCCCGTTTTCCGAGTTCCAGATGGAAGAGTTAAATTACCTCCACCTTGCCCCCACTCAGCTTCATCCAAACGGGTGGGGCTTTGTCCTAGCTTTTGAGAAACTCTGCAGACTTATGCCACGGCCGATTCCTTGCAAATGCTCGATCTTTTTCTATTTCTTTTGTCCCTTCACCCCCTTTTCTGACAAGGAGGCCGACATATATGGCATAACCTCCCTACGAAGTGTTACGGGCAGAAAACTTTTCATCCCTTTCTTCAACTCATTCAAACGGTTCAAAAACAGCTTCTTCAAAGTTGTGGCCGTGTCCAGGCAACAGCCCTAATTTCTTCATAGGCCTGAGTCCAAAGACGTGGAATGGAAGTTCCCACTGTATTGGACGAAGGATCATCATGGCCAAGAATCCACCGACTACCAGGTTGATGGAGATGACCTTCCGGCCGAGGATTTCGTGTGGGTATCTCGGCTAGTGACTTACGTCAAGGAGTATGGTGTTCAATCCACGTCTTCCATCCTCTCTCGAACTCTCCCTTTACCTGGTGCTGGCCCGTGTATATAGCTGGTTGTTTTTCTATATGTTATCAGTCTTTTTGTGTTTGAATTCTTCTAATCGGCTCGGCTTTTTTTTCCTGCAACTCAAGCCATGGATCCATTGCCCCTTACTTAACTCACGTCAACCCCGGTGAGGGCGCACAGCCAGCCACCGCGCCTAGGAGGGAGACGCGCAAGCGTGCTACTGAGCCTGGCCGAGGGCGGGGGCGAGGTAATACCCATGCCATGGGGTCCAAAAGGGTTAGGACGTTGGTCCCGGGCGATTCCTCTACTTCCCTCACGATTGCCCCACCTATGCCAGAAAAGAACAAAGAGGCCGTGGTCGAGGAGTCTCCTATCCACCAACCAGCTCCTCCTTCCCCTCCTCCTTACAGAGTGCCGCGCGGTCTCGCCTGGGAGAAAGGATGCTTGGCTGAGGAGCTTACAATGGCCTACCTCCCCCCTCGCCGTTACCAAGATTTGTCCTTGAGCCTTACCGCTGCGGATAAGCACCTAATCCACTCTGTACAGGATCATCTGGCCAAGGGAATAGGCCTAACTCAGTCCCTTCTGCTGCTCAAGCAAAAGGTGGTCGGGTTATCGGCCGAACGTCGCGAGCTGGAAGGTGAAAGGGACTTGGCTTTGGTGGCGAAGAAAAGAGCGGAGGACGAGCTGAGTGCCGCTCAAGCCAAAGCCTCTGAGGAAGTGCGGATCGCTCATTCTGAGCTGCAGTCTGTGCAGGGTGAGGTGGCCAAGTTAAAGGCCAAGGTCGCTGCTCTGAAGGCTTCCCACTCGGAGGTTCTAGAGACTTTGAAGACGGTGCAGGCCTAGCGAGGGAATCTAGCAGATGAGCTGAGCGCCGTGAAGGCGGAACTTGCCGATGCCAAGGGGGCACTCACCACAAGCTTAGAGACGGTCAAAGCCACGGCGAAAGATGCCTTTAATATGGCTCTGGTCCTGATTCATCACTTCAATCCGTCGGCCACCCTGGACCTGAGCAAAGTGGACAACCGGGCCTATATCCATCATGGTAAGTATGTCCCACTGCCTCCTTCTCCCGTGGACGTCTCCGTGTCAGAACTTGGTGATCCTATCCCAGAAGAGGAGGGAGAGGAGGAGATTTCCCTTAATGTTGCTCCAAAAGGTGGTTTAGGTCCCTCGCAGCCTCCTCCGACAGCCTAAGCGTTCTTCACTTTTTTGGGCGTTTGTGCCCTTTTTTTATTGATTTTGTATTGGGTGTCTGTGCCCGTTTTGACTTATGTTGTTTTGGGTGTCTATGCCCGTTGTATGTGGGATTTTTCCGAAGTCTGTGTCGTTTAGTTGACAATTTGGTGGCTGATATTAACCATTTAATCATCATTTGTTATAAATTCTAAACTTAATTTAGAGATTTATCAACCGTAGGAGGTACAGGTCTAAATACTCAACCAGAACTTAAGTCTGGGAGGTGGGCAGGGTTGTCTTGTTTTAACCTCGTGGGGTGTTAACTTTAACCGAGTACCTCGTTCCGGCTTTCGCTAGCTAGGAAAATGAATTATAACCGAAATAAGTTCGTACTGCCATGTGTTCAGCGGAGGTGTAGTAACGCAACACTTAAACATTTTGACTTGATCAAGGTCGAAATGGCAGTCCATGTGCTTAGATCAGGCGAGCGTTGACGCGTCAATTTCGCGAAGGCCATGTATGGCAATTTCGTCGAGCTTTAACCTGAGCCTGTTGGAGTACAACGGGTCGGTGCCCTCCATCTAGATGGGGTTTGGCCGGGTTTAATGACCACGACGTTGCGTTTATGACTGGGCTTTATTGCCTCGGTGTAATGCTTAAACAATCATTCATGCACAGTGTTTGAGCATCCCTAGGGGTAACCCTTCATTAATTCAAAAACAACTCAAAAAGAACTAAGAAGTAAATTAAATGAGTCTTGGAAAGATAAATTCGCAAATAAGCGTAAATAAATAACAATCTCAGAAACTAAAGATTAACCATATTGCAAACATGGTTGTCAGGCCGAACTGGGATCTAGCTATAATAGATCCTTAACTTGTCGGCGTTCCAAGTTCTCTTAACCGGCTTCCTTGCTAAGGTTTCAAGAATGTAAGCTCCATCGTCGAGTTTCTCCTTGACCCGGTAGGGGCCTTTCCAATTTGCAGCTAGATTTCCATCTCTGACGTTCTTGTTACCGATGTCGGCTCGCCTGAGTACAAGGTTTCCCTGGTTAAAAGACAGGGGTCTCACCTTCCGTTGTATTTCGCCGCCAGAAGCTGCTTGGCGGCTAACTCTCGACAATGTGTCGCGACCCGGATCTCGTCAATGAGATCCAAGTCCGTCCTCAAGGCATCGTCGTTCAATGCTTGCCCTTCCTGTTAGGCTCTGAGTTTTCTCCATAATGGCTGTCTTATCTCGACCGGTATCATTGCTTCGCATCCGTAAGTTAGCCAAAATGGCGTCTCTTGAGTCGCAGTCTGCACGCTCGTTCTGTAGCCTCATAAGACGCTGTGAAGCTGTTTGACCCAGTTAGTTTCCGCATCAAGCATACATTTCTTTAGGCCGTCTAGAATGATCTTATTGGCTGATTCGGCCTGGCCATTAGATTTCGGATGTTCAACTGAGGAGAATTGCTACTTGATGTCTAAGTTAGACATTAAGGTATGGAATTGATGGTCCATGAACTGGGTCCCATTTTCTGTGGCAATCTCGACCGGTATCCCGAAGCGAGAAATAATGTTGTGACGGAAGAACCTCATTACTCGTGCCGAGGTGATCGTCGCCAACAGTTCCGCCTCAATCCACTTGGTAAAATAGTCCATAGCGACGATGAGCCATCTGAGTTGTCCGGGCGCCGATTTGAATGGTCCAAGAATATCCAAACCCCACTTATAAAAGGGACAAGGGGCTGAGATCCCCTTCAACTCGGTTGGCGGGGGCCAGAGGATCTTGGCGTGTTTCTGGCAACTGTCGCATCTTTTGACGGTTTCCATGGCATTTTGCTTCAAGGTCAACCAATAGCACCCGGCCCTTAAGGCCTTAATGGCAAGAGCCTTGCTGCCCATGTTATGGCCGTTGTCGCCTTGGTGTATCTCGGCCAAAACATACTTCACCTCATTATCTCCTAAACATCACATCATCAGGCAATGTAACCTTTTGCGATATAGCTGATCGTCAACCATCGTGTAGATGGCGGCTTCTCGAATCAACTTTTTGGCTTCGGTAGAATCTGTCGGGATGATGCCTCTCTCAAGGTAATCTTCAATCGGCTTCCTCCAATCCGTGCCTGCCGAGATCGCCATTATGCAACTGGGTTCAGCCAAATTCTGGTGGATGACAATTCTATGGCTTCTGGGGCCATTAAAACTCGCCAATTTGGAAAGGATGTCCGCCCTGGCATTTTCCTCCCTCGAAATGTGGGTGATGACCACCTCGTCGAACTCGACTATAAGCTCCTTTGCTTTATTGAGATACTTAGCTAGTAGTGGGCCTTTGGCCTGATAGGTACTGTCGATTTGCGCAGCAACTAGTTGTGAGTTGGTGAAAACCTTGACCCGCTATGCCTCGTTATCTTTAGCCTGCAAGAGTCCGGCGAGGAGGGTTTCGTACTCCGCCTGATTGTTAGAAGTCGGGAATTTTAACTATAAAGAGTGTTCCGTTGCAACCCCATTGGATTCTCGATGATGACTCCGGCTCCACTGCCTTTGGGATTGGAGGAACTGTCAACATATACCTTCCACACCTCATTAATGCGAATGTTGTTCGCTGCCGGGGTCAATTCCCTGATGAAGTCCGCCAGTGCCTGTGACTTAATCGGGTGCCGGGCCTCAAACATGATATCGAACTTGGACAATTCAATTGCCCAAGTGGTCATTCTTCTCGCGAGGTCTGGCTTATGTAGTATCTGGCGAATTGGTTGGCTAGTCTAGACGACAATCTGGTGTCCTTGAAAGTAAGGCTGAAGCCTCCTTGCCGCCGTCAATAAGGCAAAGGCCACCTTTTCGAGCTTCTGGTAGCAAAGTTCCAAGCCATGTAATGCCTTGCTCATGAAGTAGATTGGTTCATGGCCGGCCTCGGCTTCTCTTACTAAGGCGACACTTACGGCCTCATCTCCAATCGATAAATATAAGAACAAGGTCTCTTCGGGTACTGGCTTTGTCAGAACTGGGGGAGTTGCCAGGCATCTCTTAATCTCCTCGAACGCAACTTCACATTCCGAGTTCCATCCCCCATGTGTTTCCTTTTTCATCAATTTAAAGAAAGGAAGCACTTTCTCCGCGGATCTGGATAAAAACCTTGTTAAGGCGGCCAGTCGGCCAGTTAACTGTTGCACTTCCTTCTTTGACCTCGAGGCCTGCATATCAAGAACGGCCTTACACTTGTCCGGGTTTGCCACTGTTCCTCGATTAGTAAGCATGAAGCCTAAAAACTTCCCTGCTGGGACGCCGAAAGCACATTTAACTGAGTTTAATCTGATCTGATATTTCCATAGCTTCGCAAACGTTTGTTCAAGATCCTGGATGTGATCATCTAGAAATTTCGACTTGACGATCATATCATCTATGTAGACTTCAACGTTTTGCCCAATTTGGTCTTCAAAGACCCTATTCATCATGCGTTGGTAGGTGGCTCTGGCATTCTTTAGGCCGGACGGCATGACGTTGTAGCAGTAGTTGCCTTTGTCGGTCATGAACGCCGTATTTTCTTGATCATCTGGATGCATAGCTATTTGATTGTATCCGGAGTAAGCATCCATAAAAGATAACAGCTGGTAACCAGCCGAATTGTCCACGAGCTGATCAATATTCAGCATTGGGTAAGAGTCCTTGGGGCATGCCTTATTTAGGTTGGTATAGTCCGTGCAAACCCTCCACTTGCCATTTGGATTTCGTACCATGATTACATTGGAAAGCCATGTGGTGTACTGTATCTCCCGGATGAATCCGGCTGTTATCAGTTCCGCCACATGACCATCCAGAGCCTTCTGTCTGTCAGAGGTGATATTCTGCTTCTTCAAAGCAACTGGCTTTGACCCTGGCCAAATAGCCAAGCGGTGACAGCAAAAATGCAGGTCGATCCCGGGTATCTCGGCCGAGGTCCACGCAAAAACATCCTAATTTTGCCTTAAGAATTTGATTAAACGAGTTCTAAGGCCAGCGCTCATGCCTCCGCCAATTCGAGTTGTCTTAGTTGGATCAGCCCCCAATACTAGTTCCTCAAGTTCTCCTTCCGGCTTCGGGCAGGGATTCTCTGACTCCTTGAGGTCAAGCTCTACCATGTTGACTGGCTGCCGAGGCTGTCTATCATTCTCGGGGTCGGCATGAACTTCGCCCCTTAGGAGCCGAGGTGGAGAAGATGATCCTCCTTCCCCGATCCGAAGGGTCTCAAAGTAACACTATCGTGACTCCTTCTGATCTCCGGATACTTCTATGACTTGGTTTTTGTCATTGATGAATTTAAGCTTCTGATGCTTGGTGGACACCAGCATGTCCCAGTTGTGTATGGTCGGTCATCCCAGAATGAAGTTGTAAGGGGAGCTAAAGTCGGCCACTACGAACCTCACTCGATCAGATTTGAAAGCCTCCTTAGTTTCCAACGCTAACCGGAGGTCTATGTATCCCTTGGGAAAGGAACGTTCTCCGTTAAACCCTATCAAGGTTGTTTTGCACGGCTTCATATCTTCTACATCAAAATGCATCCTTTTGTAAGCATCCCAGCTTATAATGTCGGCCGAGCTCCCAGCATCCACGAAAATCCTCTTGACCCGACAGTTAACAAGAGTCCCGGTGATGACCAGTCCGTCCTGGTGGCCTGGGACCACGTCGTTTAGCTCCTCCTTGGTGAATACCAAAGGAGGCGGCTTTGGTTTGGCGGGGTCGTCCTTGAATTTCAGGAGGTCTCTAACCATTAGGACCTCTCGCAGGTACTTCTTACGCTGGCTTGCTGTGTCTCTGCCTCCCCCGAAACCTCTACTGATAACATTACACTGGAATTCGGCTTCTGGGAACTCATCCTCGGAGCCGGCCTTTCGCCTTTTCCCTTCCTTCCTTGAGTCTGTAGCCGGGCTTCTGCTTCGGCCCTCATGGTTTCATTTTCCGTTTTTTCTTCCTTGAGTCTAGATTACGTATTGTCGTAACTTTCCTTCTTGTATAAACCTTTCAACGGCATCGCGGAGCTCGTAACATTCATCAGTAGTGTGCCCTGGTCCATTGTGAAAAGCGCAAAATTTGGACCTGTCAGTGGTGGACCGGTTTCTTAGAGACCTCGGCCTCTCAACCTTCTTCATCTCGGTTTGTGCCACTTCCTTCCATAGTTGCGATCGAGGGATGTTCAGAGGCGTATAGCTATCATATTTTGGCTTTCCCTCGGGCCTTTCCCGGCAGGATCGATTGTCTCTCTCGCACCTTCGGGGCTCTGACTTCTGCTTGTCGGTCTGATCCTTTGCGTCAAGTGAGGTGTTCCTCTGTTTCTCCGGTTCTTCAGCGTTGGCAATCTCCATCTGTTTAACGTCCAGATATTGCTTCGCCCGAGTATAGAATTCAGTCAATGTGTATACCCGGTTCTTGCACAAGTTTCGTGCCAACCGTGATGCTGGGTCCAATCCATTGACTAGGCAATGTACATCGACCTCCTCAGAAAGGGATCGTACTTGCATTGCTACATCTCTGAACCTATCCAAATACCTTTGCAGCGTCTCGCCCTTTTTCTGTTTCACTTTGCTCAACATAAATTGAGACTCCGGCTGCTTCTTGCTGGTGGCGAAGTGCAATTCAAATTTTCGTCCAAGGTCCTCGAAACTCCGGATGGAATTATTTGGTAAGGAGCTCAGCCATTTGTGCACTGGTCCGATCAATGTGGCTGAGAAGAGACACATAATTACTGAGCCATCTATAGACTGGACCCACATCAGCTTCTCAAAAATCTCCAGGTGGTTGCGTAGATCCTGGGTCCTGTCGTACTTGGGTAGGTCGGCTAAATCAAAATTTTTTAGGTAAGGAGTCGTTGCCGTTGCTCTTGAGAATGGGGTTCTGCTAGATCCCGTCAGGTATTTCATCCTGTATTCCCGGGCGAGCCATGTGACCGGGGGGCTTTATTTTGCTCACGATGCTCGTCAGAATTCCAGTCTTCGTTGTGTCGTAGCGATCTCGGCCTTCCTCATCACCTCGGTCATCCCTATCGGTGATCTGCAATAATCACGCCTTCTTCCGGTCTGAGGCCGATGGGCCCTCTCGTACGGGACTCTTCCCCTTCCTGGACCTGCCAGGTGTCCGACGTCTTGTCCTTGTGTCAGGGCTACTAGAGCGACTACTGCTATCCGAGATGACTTTTTCTTTTCCGCGTTGACCCCAGTGCTCGAGTTTTACCTCTATCATTCGCTCGATAGCTTAGAAATCCTCTTGGCGTTGAAGGTGATCACGTTTTTCCTTGTTCTCAAATCTTTGGATCATCGACTCCTGTGTTCTCCGTAGAATGCAGATGTCGGCTTCAGGTGCCAAGACGTCTAGGACTCGAGCCACGGTTGGTCGGTGACTGGAGAGGAGGTCGCCGTATCTGTAACGTGGCCCTCCGGAGTGTTTTTGCGTCGTGGATAATTCTGAAGGTCTGGCTGACTCGGTTCGGCCTGAGGTTGGCTAGGCTGGGGATCCTCGCCAGCCCGCGGTGGTTGATTATTCTGACTGTGGCTTCTTGTGTTCGCCATGGGTGGTCACGGGGATCGAATTTTAACGTTCCCCACGGTCGGCGCCAATGTTCTGTTATGGGAACAGGACTTATTGGACTTGACTAGGTGTCAAGCCTAGAGCCTATGTACCCTTTGAAGGGATCAAAGTCCATGTAGTTCAAGTGAAACTTGGCGGCGTAAAGCCAGAGGGGTGCTGTGTGTGCTCAATGTGACAGAAAGTAAAGTAAGCATAAGATAGAACGTGTGCACCTGGACAATTGACCCCTGTATTTATAGAGGCTTCAGCAGGGAATACCTCGGCTATTCGCGATATCCGGGGCATATATCAAGAAGCGAATATCCCGTAGATTCAGTTCAGATACTCCTATAATGTTGATAGATTAGGTCCGGGACATGTTCCTCATTGGGCCGTTCCCAACTTATGGACTTTGGGCCGGTCCGTAACAATTCTTATAGAAGAAAAGTTTTGAAATGTTCTGTTTTTTAAGTAAAAAAATTTAGAGGTTCAGAATTAACTAAACACTTCTATTAGACCTTCCTAAAGTAAGGTATTACACACAAAGTCTACTTTTCAGAAATAAAAAATTCTACCAATATCCAACACTACTAGCAAGTAGCAACCAATGTAGACTCATAATGAGATAACCTTATAACTTCTGTGTAATTATTGCATACCTAGGTCTTAAACACGCTAAGTGCATGTTTGGTGAGGCTTATTTTTAGCTTATTTTCTATTTATAAGATAAGTTAGGCCAAATAAGATTGTGATTTGTGTTTGGATTACCCGTTTGACTTTTGTAGAAGTGGCTTTTTTTTATTAAAAAAAAAGGATGAGTGTTTTGGATTATTATTTCAAAAGCCATTTGAAATAGAAAATGACTAAAAATGGCATGAATTTGATTGAATAATATATATATATATATATATATATATGATAAAAAAAATAATTAAAAAAAGTTATAAAAAATAAAAAGCTGATTTTTTTTTTTTGGGTAAAGAAAAGCTGGAAGTCAAGTAAAAGCTCCATCCAAAAAAATAATGGCCCCACTTTCAAAATTCTCCATAATCATTCAACACGTTTAGAATTTTTTATCTTTTCGTGAACCCCTAGCATTCTACTTCAAGTGGGCCCCACATTCAATATTCTCTAAAAAAAAAAATAGTGGGCCCCAGCATTCTGCTCTATAGTCACACAATGGCCAACGCTGACGTAGAAGAAGCTCTAGGAGGGAGCTTTTAGATTAAGGAGCTTTATTGAGTATAAAAGTCTAGTAAAAATAAAGCCGATCCAAACACTATTATTGGGCTTTTTTCTTACTGAAAATGGTGTCCAACGCCACATTTAATTCTTTGCCTGCAACTTAGTGGTGGCTTAAAAGCTATTTGACTTTTGCAAAAGTCTGGTAAGAAAAAAGTCAGGTTGTAAATGTAATTTATGTTTGCATTGCTCATTTTGCTTTTGCAGAAGTGGTTTTTTTTTTCTAAACTGATGAGTGTTTAGATTATTATTTCAAAAATCCGTTAAGATAGAAAATGATTGAAAATGACGTGAATCATATTGAATACTATATATATATATATATATATATATATATATATATATATATATATATATATATATATTAATATTAGTTGTATATATTGCGATAATTAAAAATAGAAAAATAAATTTAAATTAGTAAAAAAGTTAATATAGCAAATATAATAATTGTTAATTAGGAGATTACTTCCTAATACTAAATTGGTTATATGATCAAGGAATTAAAAAAAAATTGAAGATTAATTCCATATGAATTGCAAAAATTTAAATGTAATGGTAAAATTAGGCGTTGGGATAAGCAATCCATTACCTTCTAAAAGACATAGGTGGCGTAATCTTATGGATGAGAGAAGAGAGAAGGAAAGAAGACTTTGAGTCATTTGTTTTCTTGGGAGCCGTTAAATTAATATTTTTTTAGAGGAAGTGGAATTGAAACAATTTTCCAATTGTGTTAATAATTGGATAAGAGTTATCAAAAGTCCCTAAAACACATGAGGAGGGGGTCTGCTGAAACCAGCTAGAGGAAAACTCTGGATTGCATCCACACTCTGAAGGTTGTAGGTGGCGGGTTCCCGATTTCATTAGGATCTCTTCCTCCGTGCCCATCGAATCTATTTTAATGCCTTTATTCAATGCATCTAGGTGTGAGTGAGCCAAGCCTTTCCTTTTCTACTTCCTTTCTTGCTAAACATCGTGCTTCCCTACTTTGATCTATGCTACAGTAATAATTGAGGTACACTTCTTCTTCCTTCTTGTTTGTCTAGGTGTGAGTGGTGGGTTTGGTGCCATTCAATTTAGCCTTCTTATATCTTTTGATTTTTCTGTATGAATGGTTGTGTGAGATGGCTATTAAATTTTCTTTTTCTTCTTCAATGATTTATATCCTCTCTTCTTGATATCTTGGCTTTTCTCTCTATACTGTGAACACGTGGCTCCTAATGCTGTTGAACTTTTCTTCCAACTCTCTGAAAGCTAGCTTCTCAACCACTGAGCTTTTATGGGAAAAGCCAGTCATCTAAACGCTGACCCAAACTATGACACTTGTCTTTAGTACGCCTTTATTTATCAGAATTTAAGCATACAGACCTTGAAATAGTTTGGACGACTTAATTTTGGAATAAAATTTTTCTTCTATAACTTAGTTTGAAAACATAAAGATAAATTTTTCATGATTTAAATCTATCTCATAGTGAGATATTAATATAATAATTCAAAAATAGGCAAATGATAAACGAATTAGTATAGTTCAATTACTTATACTATCACAAAAGTCTCTCTTATTGTAACCCTTATAGCTGCATCTTTCCTCTTGATCCCAATCCACTACCTATCTCTTTCATGCGATTTGGAATTCAAATAAATAAACCCCAGGAGTAACAGTTAATCTTATATGCAAGTATGAAATATAAATGACACATATCATATGTTAAGCATTGAATAATTCATAACAAATAAGTCACATCATAACTACAGTTATCGACCAAGGATCGTAGCCCTATTTTAGGACAACAGCCCTATGGGACACATAGCCCCAATCCATAGCTAGGATACACATATACAAATTATCTAACAAACATAGTTAGTCATACATAAATACATATATATAAGCTAATAAGATAATGGTTACCTATCTCAAACTTGAATCCTTAATTTTGTCCGGGGCTATTGGGATCAAACGAGGTGTCAAGCTATGTCTATAAATGTTTATCATAGTCGTTAGTCACTTCTGATGTCACAAAAGTACTTAACTACATGAATTATTTTTAGGGGATTAAAAATGAATTAACTCATAACAATTTCCTTATCTATAATAACCTTTTTATTTATTAATTAATTAATAATCCCCTTTTCTCTTTATTATTAATTAATAATTCTATTGATTTATTCTCCTTTCCTAATAATAAGAATAATAATATTTATTATTATTATTATTTTATGTATTCATTTTTTCTCTACAATTATTTTAACATCTCAGAGGTTATCCTAACACTTCAAGTTAGGAGTTTATAATTACCAATCTTTATATAAATTATGCTCTTTAGATATTAATAAAATCATTTTATACTCTTTGGATATTCATAACATAGTATCTTATTATTTCAAATGCATATGATTTAGCATATTTTATATATATATATATATATATATATATATAAATTAGGGAAAAGTATTTCTCCAGTCACGGGAGATAGAGTTATCTCCAGTGACCCCAAATAATAAAAGGTGTTTTGGTAAAATGTATATGATTAAAAAATAAACAAAATTATAAAAACACCCTTCATTAATCCAAAACGACGTAGTTTTGGGGTCACTGAAGATAATTCTATCTCCAGTGACAGGAGAAATCCTTTACCCTATATATATAGGGGTTTAAACTTGGCTTTTTTTCCCTATTTGCCACTTTTTAAATCAATAATTACCATTTTGCCACTCTTTTCAAAATATTTCCCAATCTGCCACATTTGCCAAGAATCGTGTATGCTCTGCTACATTATTGTCAAACAGATAACCAAACTGGAGGTCAACAACAGGTTCAGCCTCCCGTGCCTATTGTGTCCTAGAGGATGATGCCCCGCGGGTCGCTCGGTGCTTAATCCGTCTCCCACTCTCATCGCCGGTGTTTGAAGGACCTTCTCTACGACGCATGATGATAATAAAGACCTACAAGTAAAACACAACATAATCTTTAGAAGACAATGGGTCTGAGACAGTTTAAAGAACCAAATCTTAACAAAAAAACCACAAAAAGTGGCAATTTAATCCCACTGTGCCCTGTTTAGTCGACTAAACCACTTGGTTTAGTCGACTAAATCTCGGGGAGTTGCTTCTTTTGACTGACTCACTGATTTAGTCGACTAAACTAGGTGGTTTAGTCGACTAAATGGCGACAGGGGACTTTTTTAAACCCACATTTGCATCATACTCTGTCTCTTATCATATAGAAACACTAAATCAATCACAAAAACGCAACAAACCAACCAATAAACCAGCCAAAGCAAGCACAAAACGGGAACAAGCAAATTATTTGGCATTAATGCAAAAACTACCGTAGAAATCACAAAATGTAGATGAAAACATACCGATACGACACAAATGCCACTAGATTGAAGTTTCCTCGGTAACCCACTAACGGATTCAGCAACGATTTCGTTGGAAAAACAGAGAGGGGAGAGGTTTTAGGAGATTTTTAGACTATTAGGGTTTTTCAGCCACGATTAGGGGTTTTTTAAAAACCCTACTGCTGAAATTTAGTCGACTAACCCACTCGCCACGTCCCGGAACCGATCCAGGTACTTTTGTAGTGCCTCGCCTTTTTTCTGTCTCACTTTACTCAATGTGAACTCGGTCTTCGGCTGTTTTTTGCTGGTGGCGAAATGTAACTCGAACTTGCGTCCGAGGTCTTCAAAACTCCGGATGGAGTTGTCAGGGAGCGAACTCAGCCACCTGTGCACCGGTCCGATCAAAGTGGCCGCGAAGAGGCGCTGGATGACCGGACCTCTAATTGTCCGGACCTACATGAGCTTCTCGAACACGTCAAGATGGTTGCGTGGATCCTGAGTCCCGTCGTACTTCGGAAGGTCGTCCAGATCGAAATGTTTCGGGTAGCGGGCCGTTGCTGCTGCTCTTAAGAACGGGGATCGTCCAGACTCCGTAAGGTACCTCATCCGGTATTCCCGAGGAGAACCTCTGCGGGGTGATCTGCGGGCCCCGGGACTTCCTTCGTCGGTGTGGCGGTCTTCTCGGTCTCGGCCCTCCCTTGCAACCCGATCGGTATGGTTAAGACCATCACCGCGGTTTCCTGAGTCGTTGGCGTTCTCTGGGGGTGTTCGGCGGCCTCGCTCAGCGCTCATCCTCCTATCGGGCTCGTCGTTGCCACGACGTGTGTTCCTCGGCTTTGGGCTGCTCGAGGAGCTGCTGTCGTCCACAGGGGCCCTTCTTCCTCTTCTATGATTTCTCCGGCGAGAGCCTCTGTGCGCGCCCCTAATGGTGACTGGTTTTTTGCAGAAGGAGAGGTTGCCGTGTCAGTGACGTGCCCTTCTGGGGTGTTTTCTCGCCGCAGTTGCTCCGGCGGCTGATTGGGAGCTGGCTGGCTTGGCTGGGGGTCTCCGCCCACCGGTGGTGGATTTCTGCTGTGGCTTCTAGTGTTTGCCATCAGTGGTCACGAGGATAGAAATTTATGGATCCCCACGGACGGCGCCAATGTTCTGTCCTAAGAACACAGATAGATTGGACTTGACTAAGTTGTCAAACCTAGAGCCTACGTACCCTTTGAAGGAATCAAAGTCCACGTAGTTCGCAATATACTGAAAGGCGTGAAGCTAGGGGGTGGTGTGTGTGCTCTGTGTGACAGGAAATAGATAGAGCATGGGTTAGAACGTGCGCACCTGATTAGGGTTTCCTTGTATTTATAGAGGAGTCTGGTGCGAGTATCCCTGGATTAATGAGCGATATCCGGGGCTGATATCTCAGGATCACGATTGGGGGAGATCCTCGATTAATGAGATCCTAGATCAGTGGGATTCCATATCTTTGCCCATTATAGCGCTGATTCTGTCTTAGGCATGGTTGGGCCGTGGTCCGGATGTGGGTCTTTTGGGCCGGTCCGCAACAATATATACACACACAAACATACCTACTTATCTAAGAATCAGTAAGCTTTGGGTTCAAGTACTCACATATATATCGGGAAAATAAAACAGTTTTTAGTTCATATATATATTTACAATATGACAGCAAGTCCCCCCCCCCCCCCCCTTTTTTTTTTTTTAAGAAGCAGCGTTAATACATGTGTGTTTACCCTCAACCCCCCAACGTTTCCTATTAATTCCAGCTGCAGCAATGTGTATAAACCTATACACTAAAAACATGATTTCGTTCATTCATTTTTTTTATAGCATCATATATATATATATATATATATATATATATATTTTTTTTTTTTTTTTCTAACGCGCGAACACACACTTATAACACAACAATTTTCCTTATATACCTATATCACTCACAGGAAGCTTTTTGGTTCCTATGCAATGGTATACATACATACATATAACATCATTTTCCTATCATTTCCAAGTTCAGATATATATATATATATGTATGTATGTACCATGCTGGAGAGTTTTTGTTTCAGTTCCTAAATCAATGCTATTTATATATATATCAGCTAGTTTCCTTTTCCCTTTTCATTATGCAGCAACCTCATGTGAACCCATAGAAAACAAGAAGGAAATAAAAACTTGATGGTTACCTCTGGTTTCCAAGCTTGTACAATGGGATCCAAGCAGAAGTGCAATACCCCTGTTTCCGGCAACATTATGTAGAGCAAGAAAAATGACTAAACTCTCTCTCTCTTTCTTGTTCACTCTCTCTTTTGGCTTTCTCTCCTTCTCAAACTTGGCTCTGGTCCTTTTTGCTTAGGCAACGTAGAGGATAGGAGACATAAGGAGCATTGGATATATATAATATGTGAAGGGCTTCGTACGAGGAAACAGAACTAATGTGGGATGTAAAAATGCATTGGTAGGGGAGCATTCCACCTTAGAGGAAAGGACCCGCGTGAGTAGTGGTGTACAAAGTGGAAGCAAGAATGTCAGCCTGAGTAACACAAACATTGGTGAGAATCCAATGCCCCGAAAACCTAAGGCTTTCACGGTTTGAGAAATAAAAACAGTCCGAAGGTCCATGGCGTTGAATTCGAGAAGCATGGAAGAGGGTCTGGAGAATCAGAGTTACTATTCCTTGTGAATTCACATTACATAGATGCTTGTTCCTCTAGTTAGAGGATGAAAGCATTTTTATTTTTACTTTTTTATATATTTTATTATTTAGATTAAATTATATATTGTATCATGAAATATTTTCTACACCCATTATCTCAAATTAATTAATTTTCACTATACTAGTGTTATAGGAAAAAATATTTCTAAATATAGGACTAAAAATTAATTAATTTGAGATATTCGATACAAAAAAATTCAGAATGTAACATATAATTTAATCTAAATAAATAAAAAATATAAAAAAAATTTAAACAAAATAAAAAAAATATTTTTATCCCTCTAATTAGAGGGACAAGAACTTAAGAAGTATAAATAAAAGAAGCATGGAATGTAAACTCGTTTGGAGTTGTGGCCGAAAGTACTGACGAACAAGGAGTATGGCATGAATCTGATCTCAGCAAAAGTATGGGCTTAGGAATATATGGGTTAGAATTGTTTTGGTGTTTTCACGTGTTGGGCCAATAGGGTATGAAAGATAAATGGGCTTTTATGACTATATATATATATATTGTGTGATTACTAAAATTAACCCATTTAATTCTTTTCAAGAGCCAATGTGAGCTGGTATAGATGGTAGGGATTCAGGATTAGGTCCTTGGGTCATGGGTTCGATCCCCTCTGCCGTCGCTGGGACTCCTTTGGTAGACGATCTCATAAGTCCCCAATAATGCTCATAGAGCCCAGGGCCGTGCTCTGGCCTTGGTAGGGGGACTGATGCCAAACCCTCCAAAACTTTTTTTTAGCAAAAAAAAAAAATCTCTTCAAAACTCTTTTCGCAATTAAGTCCTTTGCTTATTTAATTGCAAATACTAAATACACGTTAGAAATTAATTCTTAATTTATATAAGAATTTTTCTTTCCCGATTAATTCTTCTAAGCCATAAAATATTAATTTCATAATTTTTAGGTCTAAAATAACCCTTACTAATTTTCCTTAAATTTATTATTTCCCCAAAATAAATTTACGAAAAATAAGCCTAAATTTCTAATAACTAATACTTTAATTCCCATTCAATATTTCAAATTTCAAATTTATGAAATTCCCATTCAATATTTCAAATTTCAAATCCTAAAATATTGAATGTCACACAAATGACACCAATATGGCTTCTTTTTCACTGATGATGAAGCCACTACCCCTTAACGCTCCGAACGCTTAGCCACCGCTCTGCCCAAACAAGCCCATTCTATTCAACCCTTGGAGTGAAAATAGATTGCTCAATTTACCTCTATTTGCAGTTCTTTCTTTAGTTCGTTAAGGAGTCCGTCTTATTAAATATAACGTGATTATTTTTAAAAATTGGTTGTAGTAATATCTAAAAATAATACGTCAAAGCGAGAATGATAATAAAAATAAAAAGACGGACAGATATTTTTGAAATTTGCAAAAGAAGTAATAGTAAATTATTTTTCTGATTTTAATTAAAACTCAAAATCAAAAAAATAATTACTTTCATAAAAGGGTAAAAGATTTCTCCAGTGACCCTAAAACTGCGTCGTTTTGAATTAATAAAAGGTGTGTTTGTAATTTTAGGTAAATTAATGAAGGGTGTACCCTTAATTCATCTAAAATTACAAATACACCATCAATTAATTCAAAACGACGTAGTTTTAGAGTCACTGGAGATAACTCTATCTCCAGTGACTGGAGAAATACTTTTCCCTTCATAAAATATCTTAACATGCATAACTTATTATGCAATTTTGAATTAATTAATTTTTTAGCTTAAAAATTAAAACGGCCTTCTGCATTAATTTGACTCCTTCCAATTTTAATATTTTAAAAAAGATAAGGTTAAAGTCGCATATACAATTTACTATTGTTGCCAAAACTCTTGACAGCTGATGATTTTAATCTGTTTGGGAATCTTAGTACAAGCTATAGTATATGATCAGTTGTTTTGATACCTTACAACTTTCCCTCTTGGATGTGTACGAAATAAAGCTCCTTCATTATGTCTATAATCATTCCAGGCAAAAAAGCACCAGGAAATGACATCGATGTGAATTTCTCCTGGCCTATTCACACTGGTCAGTCTTAAGATGATGAGCCATATATTTTTACTTCAAATGCCCATCAGGTTTATTATATCGCCAATGAGAGGCACAAGGATTAGAATATGGTTGTTCACTTAAAGTCTCGGGACCTTTACGACATGGGCGATGGTGAAAACGTCGCTTACGATTGTGAGCCGTTCCAACCCGCTAGTTACGAAAACTTCTTCCCAGATGGCGATGACAATTTACCAATACTTCTTTATGTTTTTTAATATACGCTTTATGAAATAATAATATTTAACTAAAATTTTATTTGTTGATCAAACATATTCAACTCACATGTAACATTTTATACAAACTTTCTTTTGAGGGATGGTGACGAAAATTGAAAGAAAAAATTATGCCTACAATGTAATCTGTAATCTTCTTCTTCTTATTTTTTTTTAAAAAAACAAAATATTATTTGTAGCGGTTATAAAACCGCTACAAAAGACTCATCATAAACGGCTACTAAGTAAAACCACTACAAAAAATGAAAACTCAACCGTTACAATATGATGTGCAGATATCAAAATAAATACTCCCACCAAACCACATTTAATATGCTTTAGTTTCCTTTTCTATACACGTTTTCTCTCCGTCTTCTCTTATATTTTTACATTTTCTAAAAAATGTTAAGTGTTTGATGGGGGTAAGTGCCGTTCAACTGAATCAAATCTAATGATTATCGAAATATTTCTTTTTTCTTCTACCTTGCTACTACTAACTTTTGTTTTTTTTACAGTTGCTTTATGTATATTTTTCAACATTCTTTCTATTTCACATACATTATTCAATCCACTTTTACACACATTTTTTTAGAAGTAATTTTATTTTAATTAACTCAAAATTAGTTGTTATTATACTTACATATTCTCATTGTTTTACACCTATATAATAATCTTATATAATCAAATATCATATTTTAATATTTTAATATCATTTATTTTCACTAAAAATATAAATTATTAATAATACAATATTTACTTAATTACTATAATAATTTTTTTTTCAATTTCATTCGTTTGTAGCGGTTAATAAACGGCTCAAATACGAACAAAAATATGAACAATACGCCAAAACTACTTTGCAAAAAATTACGGGAATCATTTGTAGCAGTTTACAACCGCTACAAATATAAAATACTGGAAAAAAATGGTGGGATTTATTTGTAGCGGTTAACAACCACTACAAATATTCTAAAGAATTAAAACTGGTGGCAGCAATTTTTTTTTCCCCAAAAATTGGCGGGAATATTTGTAGCAATCATGTAACCGCTGCAAAATATTTTGAAACGTTTGGCACTACTTTTCCATAGAATAAGTTGCGGTTAGGTAACCGTTATAACTCTGATCAAATTCAATTTGTAGCAGTTTGATAACTGTGACTAATGTTCAAGCAAGAAGTCAGCGCAGCTTCATATAGTGGCAGTCATTTGAAACTGTTACAGATACAGTAGCAATCAAGGTACATGTAGTAGCGGGTTTCTGTAACTGCTACAAATCAGTTTGTCACAGTGGATTTTGTAGCGGTTTAACTAATCGCTATAAATGTCATTAGCAGCGACAAAAACCGCTACAAATATGTCATTTTAATTGCTACTAATAGTTTTTTTTAGTGTTAGTATAAAAAGATATCCTTATCAATGTCGATATATCACCATCATTGGTTTTTTTTAATTTGGAAAGACAATATCAAAATATAAATTTAAAATACTGATTGCGTGCTCCTGGTAAAATCGAATGTATTCTCTCCCTCAGGATTTCCCATAGGATAATTTATTGGATTTTTCTAAAAGACATTATTGTTAGTATAAAAAGATATCCTTATCAATGTCGATATATCACCATCATTGGTTATTTTTTTATTTGGAAAGACAATATCAAAATATAAATTTAAAATACTGATTGTGTGCTCCTGGTTAAATCGAATATATTCTCTCCCTCAATATTTCCCATAGGATAATTTATTGGATTTTTCTAAAAGGCATAATTGTTAGTATAAAAAGATATCCTTATCAATGTCGATATATCACCATCATCGGTTATTTTTTTATTTGGAAAGACAATATCAAAATATAAATTTAAAATACTGATTGTGTGCTCCTGGTTAAATCGAATGTATTCTCTCCCTCAGTATTTCCCATAGGATAATTTATTGGATTTTTCTAAAAGACATTATTGTTAGTATAAAAAGATATCTTTATCAATGTCGATATATCACCATCATTGGTTATTTTTTTATTTGGAAAGACAATATCAAAATATAAATTTAAAATACTGATTGTGTGCTCCTGGTTAAATCGAATGTATTCTCTTCTTCAATATTTCCCATAGGATAATTTATTGGATTTTTCTAAAATACATTATTGTTAATATAAAAAGATATCCTTATCAATGTCGACATACACCATTATTGGTTATTTTTTTTATTTGAAAAGACAATATCAAAATATAAATTTAAAATACTGATTGCGCTCTCCAATATATTTGCTCCCCCACTATTTCCCACATTCTATTTTAAAACTATTAGAATTTTATTTTCAACCAAAATTAAAACTGCTAAAATATTCAGGATTATTTTAAGACCCGCTAAAATCATGCATTGAGGATTTTTTTTACTTTTATTTTCCACTAACATCCATGTGATCATATTTATCAAGGGAAAATTAGAATGAATGACCTAGAGGAAAAGATATTTATGGAGAATTACCATAAAAATTATAATTATTTAGAATGACCAAATATAAAAATTTAAAATTAAGAGTACTAAAATACCCCTAACAAAATCTTCTGAAATCTCTTCTATATTCTCTTCCCCATTCTATTTTTAAAACTAATACAAAATTTTAAGTTTTATTAAATGATAAAATAGTTTTGTCAATTTTCATTTTATAAATAAAAAAAATTATGCATTGTTCAATTTCTAAAATTATAATTTTTTTTAAAATCAACAAAATTTTTTATAAAAGTTAAGGTCTTTTATAATTTATCATATATGTTAAATCGAGAAATTTTATATGATTTATTTTTCTTTTAGAAGCAATTTTTGTGGGTTAAAAAATGCATGTAATGTTAATAAAATTTAAAATATATATATAATTAACCTATTATATCATGAAAAAAATATGAAATAAGCTTAGTTTTAATTTTTTAAAAAAGAACTTAATTGAAATCATTGTTGATAATATAAATTTGAAAACTTGATTATGTAAATTGGTGAAAAAAATGAGTTCAATGGTTGTTAATTAAATTATATATTAAAAAAAGATTTGATAAATCAGATGGGCATTTTGAGTTTTAATTTTAGTTATTTTTTTAATTATAAATATAAGAGATAATATATTAAAATTAATTATGAGGTTTGATTAGGACCAATTTATTAAAAAAAAGATATGATATATTATAAGATTTGATTAGGGACACTTTAGTAATTTACAATTTATATTATTATATTTGTTCCTTTTAAGTAATTATAATTTTTATGGTCTTTTATAATAAATATTATTTTTTCTAGGTCCTTTATTTTAATTTTCCTAAAAAAAATATAGTTCTCACTATTTCATGTGTGTAGAAATCTTCTTCTTCTTATGTAAAATGAGAAGTGTAAACCCTCTAATATTTCTTCATCCTATATTATATAGATAGGTATCTTTTATCCAAATAATAATTTGTTTTAAACAAATCCATTAATTACCTAATGGCAACATCTCTATTATTTCTCTATAGATAGATCTGAACTAAACCTTCAACAATCAGCACTCTCTTCCCCAGCCATCTATTATTTCTCTATAAATAGATCTGAACTAAACCTTCAACAATCAACACTCTCTTCTCCCTCCAGCCACCATGGAGAACCTTCCCAATGAACTTAGAACCGAAATCCTTTTTCACTTGCCGATCAAGTCTCTGGTTCGTCTAAAGTGTGTGTCGAAGTCATGGCTCTCTCTCATCTCCAACCCCAACTTTCCAAAACTACATTTTCAACGATCTCCCCAACATTACACCCATCGATTCCCTTATATTGTTGTTTCTCATCATCAGCGAATGAGAGCCATAGATTTCAGAATGAGAGCCATAGATTTCAGTGTATCGCCTCGTGACGATTCTGCTGCTATAAGCTTCGATTATCCCTCTGACTATAATGAATTTATGTTAGCTTCTTGTCGAGGGTTTCTACTTCTAATCCATAAGGAAAAAAGAGACAAGCTTCTTGTGTGGAATCCTTTGACCGGTGAGCGCAAACAGATCCTTCTACCCAAAACACAGATGAATTTTGAACTGAATGGCTTTTGTTACGATGAATCCACTGATGACTACTTTATTGTGCTCGTATCATTCATTGTTGGTCCAGCTTTCCGGATCTTCTCTATTCGAAACAATTCATGGAATAAAGAATTTGTTATTAATCGTCCAGAAACTATGGCACCAAATAATCCGTTGGTTTCTGGTTTAGTGGTAAACGGTGTTATTTATTGGAAAGTTTCTTTCACAGAGGAACAAGGAATCCCGAAAGTCAATATTCTTGCATTAGACATCAAAACAAACCAAGTAAGACGAGTAGTGCCCAACATCAATGATATTGATCTAGCACTTTGTAATTTGAGACTGTTGGGAGAATCTCTGGCTCTAGTTGATCTCGCCTATTATGAAGTAATCACGGTGTGGGTGATGAAAGAGGGTGAAGGGGAGTCATCTTGGACTAAACATATGTCTGTACCTCGCAGTCGAGAGGCTTCGCCAATGGGTTCGCCAATATGTTTCACCAAAGATGGTCAACTTGTTACACTACTGTGTTTGACATTTTTAAGATGGAGTAGTCAACAAGGAAAACTAGAAGAAGTTGGAAAACTGGAAGAAGATAGAACATATGGTTATCCGGTGTATTCACACTATGCACCTGTATATACTGAAACCTTGCTCTCCCTTCCTCCCACACAGAACGCCTAATTTTGTCTGTCAGGGACTTTTGACTTTAATTTAATTACATTCTACAATATTTTTGGCTTGTGGATCTTGTTTTGGAATTAATATTTTAAACTCTTAGATATCTATGTGTGTGTATATATATGGACAAGTATTTTAAACTCTTAGATATCTATGTATATCTATGTAATTAAGTTTTTCCCTAATATATACAATATAATACTTCATCTGGTCCTAAATATAAGAGAAATTAAGTTTTTTTTTTAGAATATTAAAGAAACTAATTAAATTACTCTGGAGTATTTTTATTTTTATTTTTTTATCCAAAATAATTAGTTTAACTAATAAATTAATATATAATCTGAGGACACATAATATATAATATAATTAAGTAATTTATTTAGTTTCCATAATCTCTCATATTTCATTATCCTTTGTAATCCTACCCAACCCCATCTAGATTAATTGGCTATATTGCTGACTATTATTTTGTCTCACGCTCATTCATTGATCTTGTTATATCTCTTTTTTCAAGACGAGTAATATTAAATTTTACCTCACAGTCGTTTTGTTCTTCCTATATCTCCCTTCATATGTGTCTTTCTCTCATTTTCCTCATTTTCATTATCTTCTCATTATCTCATCTTCACCCTTAGATCATAAAATGAATAGTTTAGATTTAATATTTTATAAATTTATTATTATCATATTTTATAAATTGAAATTTAATTATAATTTTTTTTTCTATTGCAATTATGAATTGTTATAGATTAGATTTTTAGAGTTTAAATTTACTTATTTAAGTTTCTAATAGTAAAAATGTTATAAAATATTGAATCTGAACCATTTATTTGTTTAATCTAGTGGTTTGTGTCTATATATATATATAAGTAAAAACCCATTAATTAAACAAAAATATTGCATTCAATTTCTTTAAAAACAGCATTGCATGCTAGCTCTGTTGAACCCAGTAAAAAACACTAAGGAGAAGCTAGTTCTATATTAATTTTCTATATTTTGGTAGGTTCTAATTCTTATACTTCTTCAGGCAAAAAAAGAAAAAAGAAGATATTCTTATACCTCTTAACTGATGAATATATGTTAATTTTTTTAAAATTATAGTAAAACCTTCAAATGATATGACTTCAATTCATTATCTTTTTTTTTTTTTTTTTTTTGATATGCACTTCAATTCATTATCTAATTAAAGTGATAGGCGTATACAAGCATAGTTCAGATGAGAAAAAGGGTAAGCCCATTCTTTTTGGTTGAGAATAAGCCCATTTTGTAGGAACGAAAATATGAAATTTCTAATTATATACTAGCATTTTAGAAGAAAAAAGCTGCAAAATATATATTTCAATTGATTAAAACATATTAATTTAGATAACCCTTACTACTCATATTATATTTAAACTATTTGATATTTGTGACTATTATCTCTCTAACTCTTGTTTTTAACGCAACAATATGTTGAAATACTTTATTTCTTCATCAAAATTACATTAATAATAATGAACACAATTACTGTATAAAAACGATAGTATTTAATTAAAAATATTGAAATCGTTAAAAAAAACAAAAATTGTAAAAGACATTTTGTGACCCAGGGTCATCGTTCCAGCCTAATTACTCAGGTAATAAGGTTATCTCATCGTTCCAGCACTTTTACATCTAAGGTTTTAATATAGTGCAAGACACACTTTTGACAAATGAACATGGGTATTTTTGCCCCTTTTCCCTATTTAAAATGACTAAAAATAAAAATAATGTATAAATACTATATTACCCCTAACTAACTTCCTACAATCCACATCTTAAATAGTCGATTTTCTTCTATGAATAAAATAAACATCTTAAGTATTTGACAATAAAACACAAACATCGATTAATTAAATTTCTAGCTTGTTGTTGTGCATCGTTGCAATTAACTTCAATATCTGCTTGCCAGATTTTATTGACCACTAGCCTCAAAACGAAAGGCACACACAAGTTTTAAACAAAAAATTAAAATTGTCTTCAACCACTGAAGTGACAATAAATTGCTCAATTTACCTCTATTTGCCGTTCTTTCTTTAGTTCTTGAAGGAGTCCGTCCTATTAAACAGAAAGTCATCAAAAAATATTTTTATAATTATTTTTAAAACTTGGTTGTAGTATATCTGAAAATAATACGATACTGTAGATGAGCGAGAATGGTAATAAAAATAAAAAGATGGACAGATATTTTTAAAATTTACAAAAAATAAATAATAAATTATTTTTTTATTTCAATTAAAACTCAAAATCAAAAAAAGTAATTACTTTCATAAAACATCTTAACATGCATAACTTATTATGAAAATTTTGAATTAATTTATTTTTTAGCTTAAAAATTAAAATAATTATGGTATATACAAATATATTTGAAGTTAGCCCATGCTTTTTGTTATATGTGATTTACTTGTGTACGGTAGAAATATTCAGTAGTTATTGAGATGTAGAATCTCATCCCATATTAACATTTATAAACATTTTTCAGGTGAACATTCTAGTAGAGAGTAAGGAAAGACACCTATGGAGTGAGCTTAGAATGCTCTCTTGTACTCTTATAATTTATGTTATTTTATTTTATTTGACATGACTCTAAAACTTCCGCTTTATAATTTTATTATGAAATATTTTGAGAATTTATGTTGACTTTAAAATGGATCTCGGTTTTGATTCAGCTATGTAATTTAATGATAAGGATGTTGATTATCCTTTTTAGAGATATTTCAAATATTTTGGCCAAGTTTTTGGATGTTGGATACGAGGTGTTACAATATCTGCTGCCCCTCAATTATTTGCTCTCAAAATATCTACATATATAATATTAATATATGCACACTACGCGGACAGTGACATCCCAACTTAGTATAGATATCACAGGGTTTTAATTAAATGCGCAGAGACCGACGACGAATAAAGAGAAGCAATCAACAAAGACATGCTGGCCGTGACACCTTATTAAATTCCTCCTAATTGATCTCTTACATTCAATTTGATATAATGTCACGTTTTAGGACTTCCGGCCAAAATAAAATCTTTACACCAAATATTGCTTTAGATTCTTACATACCCCTTGATCATTGAATTCACATTAATTGATTCTATAAATCAATGGGGATTATAAAACTTTTAAAAGTGCTTATACAATAACTAAATTTAAAAAAAAATGAAGATTCATATCTTGACAGAATAAGGTCAAAAATTAAACCAAAAAAAAAAAAAACAACAACAACAACAATAACTCCACTATGTATAATCAAAGCATAATACCAAAGGGTCTCAATCAAATGTATAAACCACAACAAACATGTCCAAATACAAAGCAACTATCGAACAATAAATGATAAAAAGCTGAAAAAAAAATCAAACTTACCTGGCAAAACAGCGATGGCAGAGACTGGAAGAAGCGGCGACAGGGGCGTCGGCAGAGACAGGGGGCGGTGGCGGCACGACGACGGGAGGTGGAGGACGGACAATGAAAAGGGAGAGTGTAGAGGGAGGGACGAATCGTGAAAATGAAGGAAGAAGAAGAAGTTGGGAAATTTAAAATCTTGGTTTTGCAACGACATATAAATTCCGTCGCAAAACCCTTCATTTTGTGACAGGAATGTACAATTCCATCATAAAAACCCTTTATTTGGTGATAGAAACCCAATTCCGTTGCAAACCCAAAACGGGGTTTTGCGACAGAAATCCAATTCCGTTGCAAAATCCAAACGGGGTTTTGCGACAGAATTTATATTCTGACGCAAACATTACTATTTTGCGATGGAATTTAATTTCCGTCGTAAATACCCCTAAATTTTCCATCGCTAATCATCTGTTTTCTAGTAATGTATGCAGAGTCGGTCATGACTACGTCTATTAAACAAAAACAAATTAAGAAAGTATATTCCACATTTCTAAAACTAGTTTTCTTTTCTGCAATCTACAAGCATCCATTCAATTATTGAATTTGTATATATCAATGATGAAGCCGTACGAGGGGAAATGATTGTTTTTCCTTTGTTGGCCAATTTGTTCTAGTCTCTAAATGCTTCTAATGATTTGAAGATGTTTAATATATATGGGGCGATGTCCCTAGACCGTAAGACCGATGGTACTTAGCACTGTATGAAATACTAATTGTCATGGTGACTTTAAACTAATTAATATGTCTATAGTACATTTTGTGTTTGGCAAAACATTCATTGTACCAGGTAATAAGTAAGATGCCTAAGGCCTGAGGATGATCTCCTAGGTATTGAGGCTAAAATCCCTAATACTGTGATAATAGGTTGAGCCGGAAGGCCAATATATGTGAAGCCGGGAAGGCTAAGTGAGTTAAGCGGTAAGGCCTGTGTGACCAAGCATTGTGAGAATGGATCAAGTAGATCCTTGGATACTATACCTAGGTACAATATGAATGAGATCAGGGTGTGTGCTAGATAAACATGCATAGGGAAGGAATAAACTAGAAGTCTAGATAATCTTTAGGGGTTATATGGTCAAATTTCAAGGATGAAATTTTATTTAACGGGGGGAGAAATGTAATACCTAAAATTCATATTCACTATAAATATTATATTTTGGCAAATAATACTTATTTAAAATAAGTGAATATGTGGTCTCAAAAATATTGTAGCTTATTTATTTGTATATTAGGGAATTTTCTCTTGAAATTAAAACTAACTAAAGGCCAATTTTCTAGTTTTCACTTAGGGATCATAAATTGCCCTATAATTATTAAAATAATACATGGTGCGTAAATGACTATGAAAAGTCAAAGAGCTATGAGAAAATAATTAAACCAATTAGAGAAAATTGCCAATAATTAGTGGATGATTCGTTCTACATTAATTGAATTAATTTCATAAACATTCATGATTAATGTAGTGGCATATGTTAAAGGCATAATTAAGGATGTATTACCTTAATTAGGAACCAATGACTAAGTTTTACTAAGTCTTACTGGGAATCATAAAATACCTTAAAATTGTCATAATTAAGTTTAATCTTAATTAAGTTATAAAAAGGTGATTAAGTGCTATGGAAACTCCTACATCAGTTATAGAAAATTATCAAAAAGTATTAGACAATTAAATTGCAAGAATTAAAGTACTTATTTCAATTAGAGAAAATTATCAAATAATAATGGGCAGTTAATTTTGCAATAATTAAAATATTAACATTAATTTTCGAAATTAATTAACCAATGGTTAATTATGAGACTACATATTAAGGGCTATTTAATGTGATAAAAATAACACATAAAGTAATGGATATTTTAAGTTCAAATTTGCCATGGGAAGATTATAAAAGTGCTTAATTAAATTAAGTGCCAATTAGCAAATAATAGGCAAATAAGCCTTGCACTAATTGAGATTAGTAGCATAATTCTTCAATTTATTTATAGGAAAATTAAGTCATCATTTTTTTTGAAACAAAAGAGGGCTGATTATTTAAGAAAAATTAAAAACCAAAGAAGATGAAATAATACTCTATTAATAAATGAATAAATATACTTGATTAAATAAGCAACCAACTATAGATTGGCATTTGACATTAATGGAATACTTAAGCACCTAATTAAGCCATTAAAAAGACATTACTACTTGGCCCAAAGATCAACTTAATTCACGTCTTGCACAAAATGGTAGGAAATGAAGAAGAGATAATAATTCATTTGGGTTGAAAAGTCAAATAAGCCAACTAACCAATTAGGAGGCTTGAATCAAAAGATGTTTTGTCAATAAAATAACATATTAAATTGCCTAAAAGAAAGAGGTGCACGGTTGTGCTTAAAGAAGAAGAATAATTGTATTCAATTCAAGACTTTAAATGAGCACATAGGATAACTAATGACAATTGAAGAATGGAAGAGGATAAGGAGAGAGAAAGAGCTTATTTTATTTAAATAAAAATATTATTAATTGAATCAACCAATAGGAAAAATCAAAGAAAAATGGCTTAATCCTATGTAATTAGAATTGACCGATGAGAGACCTTGAACCCTAATTTGTGTCTTCATCAAAATACAAATAACACCTAAGCTTTGATTATGTCATCAAGATGACATCACAAGAGCACATGTTTTATAGTGGATGGAGGAGATTTAAACTTCTTCATTAAGTTTAGATCCAATGGTTAGAATTAGAGAAGAGGTTTTGGGTAATTACCATTGTTGCTTAAGCTCTTCCTATAAATAGACACCTTAAGCTTCCTCATTCTTCACACCAAACTCAAACCAAATAGGTGAGTTTAAGAGAAGAGTGAAGCAAGAAGGAAGAAGGAGTAGCAAAGTTCTTCAAGAGGTAAGGTTCTCTAGTTTTTAAGTTCTAGTCTTTAGTTTTTATAGTTCTTGAGTTTAGTTTTTAAATTCATAGTTAATTTATGCTTTGATCTTAAATATTCAAGAGTAGTTTTGTTTTCATGTTTTTATGGTTAAAAATGAGTTTATTTCGAAAATTTGATGAAAAATATGGTGGAGCAAAATTCTTGAAAGTTGAAGATCAAAGTAGCGAAATTCTGGTAGAGTTTACGGTTGGGAGTTTTCTGGAGTCAGCCACGTTGAGGCTATCATTTTATGTAGCAAATGAAATCATTAAATCATGAAATTTTACAGAAATAACGTAGACATATATGGCTTTTCAAATATGCCAAGAACATGTTAAAATGAGCTATGTATAGTGAGATAAAAATTCTCAAAGTTTGACTGCAAATTTCAGGAAAAATTCTGGGCAGAGGCTCAAAACCTTAAAACTGGGAATGACTCGTGTAATCTAGGCAAAAATGAGTACTTTTACTTAAAAATAAAAATCCTAAGGATTCCGAGGAATTTTACGGAACCTCGTTTCGATTTTTGTAGAAATAGTTATGATTTTCCAAAATTAGGCAAAAAATCTACCCTAAATGTTGTAATTAGCGTTTTTACAAAATTTAAGGGGAATAAATTGAAAAATATTTTCACCAGGGGTAAAATGGTCATTAGTGACTAAGATATCTATTAGGATATTATTGGTGAATTAATAAATGTGATATTACCATTATAGGATACATGTGACCAACTCCAACCGACGAACGTACCGATATCACCGATGAAGGTACGGACGCATATTGTAACACTAAATCTGATGCTTATGATATGCTTATATATGTGATAGATGACAACTGTACATGCGATGTGTACATGAACAACTTTACATGTGATGTGTACTGTTGACATAAATAACTTTACATGTGATGTGTATTATTAACTCGGATAACTGTACATGCGATGTGTACTGTGGATATATTAAACTTACATCTACTGTGTGATTGTGTACTGATTAATGTTATAATATCTGTCATACATATTTTGTCATACATAAGCATGAGGTTAACCATTACCTGAAGTCCAATGGGCATTGGACCTCAGCCCTTACTATAGCTTCAAGGTCAGCAGGACCGAGGGCCGACGACAAGAGTAAGCAGTCTGTGTGAAGATCTAGCCGAAGTTTCTTTTTTCTTTTTTTTTGGATTGTATAATATTTTGAATTATTGGTGTAAATGGAGATGTATACCTAAGAGGGGGGTGAATTGGGTATATTTAAAAATTTTAAGCGAATTGCTCTGTTTTAAACAAGTAAAAATAGGGTATAACAGAGGTGAAGGGAAGAGAAGCTAAGACACCAAGATTTATACCGGTTCGGTCTTATCCTTGACCTACATCTAGTCCCCAAGGCTCACTTGGGATTTTCAATCCACTAAACTCTTTCAAACTTGATTACACCCTCTGCACTCAAGAGTAGTCCTCTTTTTAGAACTCACTCCCCCTTACAAGTTGTAATCAAGTATCCCAACCACCAAGTCCTCTGACTTGTGGTTCTTTACAATCAATAATCAATAAGAATACTCTCTCAAAGAGCAGATAAGATGAACACTGAAGTGCTTGTATCAAAAGATACTATACAGATAAAAAACTGAAAGTAATAAATGTAGACTTCAATGAAATTCGCTCTCAGTTGTTGTTGGTTGTTGAGAAGCTTTGAATGCACTCTATTTATACTTAGAGAGCATTAATTGACCATTGTAAGATGAATCCAACCGTTGTAGGTGATTAGTGTAAACTTTGGTCAGCTTCTCTCTCTAAACTCCAACTAATCCAGATGTTTAATTGATCTGATGTGGATCTATATGGATTTGCCCGTTGGAGAAGAGTTTACTTGTTGTAGTAATCATTCTTTACCATTGAGAAGACGTGCTCAGGTGGATTAACCAAAAGGAGGCTAATTTTCTGAAGTGCATTAAATGCTCTGAGCACTTTATGCTTTTTGCCTTTGACCTTCATTAATCTTCCACTATGTCAACTGAAATTCACTTAGCAAACTGGTTAAACATAGCTAGGAACATAAGTGAATGATAAATGGAAGCAATAAGATCAAAAGAGAATGTTTCACAAATTCGTGTGATTTGAAAATCAGTTTTTTGCGTCCAATACTTGAGTATGTTCTTCAATACTCGAGTATGTCACTGTGTACTTGAGTCAATACTTAAGTATCCAAACTAATACTCGAGTATACCACTTCCAGAGACAAACCATCGTGACTTAAGCTTTGAAAAACACTATCAATACTTGAGTATGTAAGTCTATACTCGAGTTTTGAACTGTTTGTGAGAGAATTAGTTTAAGTTCAAAACCTCAATACTTGAGTATTCATTCCAATACTTGAGTATTCAAATCATTGACAAATGGATAACCTCTCTGTATGGCCAATACTCGAGTTTGCATATCAATACTCGAGTATTGATTCAATTTCAGTTTGTGAAGCTTTTCCATGTCAATACTTGAGTATTCAAATGAATACTTGAGTATTCAAGAACAGGTGTTAAGTTGAAAAACTGTGTAAGAGCCCAATACTCGAGTATCCAAAACCTATACTCAAGTTTCCATCAGTTATAAAAGTTTGAAGGCTCTCTGTAAGACCAATACTCGAGTATGCAAGTGTCATACTCAAGTATTCACTCAAGGTGAAAACTCATTTGCTCTCTGTAAGTCCAATACTCGAGTATAGCTTCCTATACTTGAGTATTGACTCAGCTTGAAAAACTTGAATGCTCTCTGGAAGTCCAATACTCGAGTATGCAAGTGTCATACTCAAGTATTCACTCAAGGTGAAAACTCATTTGCTCTCTGTAAGTCCAATACTCGAGTATAGCTTCCTATACTTGAGTATTGACTCAGCTTGAAAAACTTGAATGCTCTCTGGAAGTCCAATACTCGAGTATGCAAGTCCTATACTCGAGTATGCACTTAAGTTCAAAACTTGACTGCTCTCTGTGTCTTCAATACTCGAGTATTGCTTCCAATACTCGAGTATTGCTTTGTAAAATGCATTTGAGCAATCCACTGTCAACTCAATACTCGAGTATACAATCCTATACTCGAGTTTCCAATTGACAGATGATTTTTAGCAAGTTTGGAAACTTCAAAACATGTTTACGATTGTTGATTATCATCAAAACACATAGAGAACTAACAATTGGGATGAATGTACCACTATTATAACCAACCATGGTTAATATTTTAATACACTCATCAGTTACTCGCTCTCTTGAATTGCTCCGATGTGCCACTCTGATCAAACTATTTTGAAAACGCTTTAGAAAAATGGGGTGTTACAGAGTTATCTCCAGTGACACAAAAACTACGTCGTTTTAGATTAATGAAAGGTATTTCTGTAATTTTGTTTATTTTTTGATCATATACATTTTACCAAAACACCCTTCATTAATTCACCTAAAATTACTAACAAACCCTTCATTAATTCAAAACGACGTAGTTTTGGGGTCACTAGAGATAACTCTATCTCCAGTGACTAGAGAAATACTTTTCCCAATATATATTTCAATTGATTAAAAAAAATATTAATTTAAATAACCTTTACTACTCATATTATATTTAAACTATTTGATATTTGACTATTGGGAAAAGTGTTTCTCCTGTCACTGGAGATAGAGTTATCTCCGGTAACCATAAAACTACGTCATTTTGAATTAATGAAGGGTGTGTTAGTCATAATTTTAGGTGAATTGATGAAGGGTGCTTCGGTAAAATTTATATGATTAAAAAATAAACAAAATTACAGAAACATCATTCATTAATCCAAAACAATGTAGTTTTAGGGTCACTAGAGATAACTCTATCTCTAGTGACTGAAGAAATCTTTTACCCTTGACTATTAACTCCCTAACTCTTGTTTTTAACGCATTAATATGTTGAAATACTTTATTTCCTCATCAAAATTACATTAATTATATATAATGAACACAATTATTGTATTTAATTAAACGATAGTGTTTAATTAAAAAAAATTGAAATTGTTAAAAAAATTGTAAAAAGACATTTTGTGAATCAGGGTCATGGTTCCAACTTAATTAGCGTGTTTAAGACCTAGGTATGCAATAATTACTCAGATGTTAAAAGGTTATCTCATTATGAGTCTACATTGATTGGTTGCTAGTAGTGTTGGGTGTTGGTAGATTTGTCCTTTAACAAAAAGGACTTTGTGTGTAATACCTTACTTTAGGAAGATCTAATAGAAGTGTTTCGTTAATTCTGAACCTCTATTTTTTTTTTTTTTTTACCTAAAAACAGAACATTTTAAAACTTTTCTTCTATAAGAATGATATTTTCTAAAAACTTGAAAATCTTTAGTTAATTCATTTCAAATATAAATTCAGTAGCTCATATACAAATTAAAATTTTTTTTAGAAACCTTATGATAAATAAATAAGACCCAGGCTCCTTTCTAATTCACTTGGTTCCCCAAAATACAAGGTCCTATGGAATAAACATACAACTTTCCAAACTATTTGATCAAAAGGTACTAAACTATTTGCCCTTTTTAAAAACTTCGAACAAATAGTTTTGACATATAACATCTTAGGGCGTCACTTATACAATTTCCCTAATTATAAACAAGATTGCATCTAGGATGGAACTTATTTATAGATATACTCTTATCGTCAAAGTAGATAGAATTTATTTTATTAGCCGTTTGGATAGGCTTTTTATTTTAAAAAAAACTTTTTAAACAAAAAAAATGTTTTTTTTAAATTAATTTATGTGTTTAGATGATATCTTTTAAAAAAATAAAAATTCACAAAAAAAAAAAATTCTGCTTCTTTTTTTTTATGCTTCAATTTGAAGATTTTTTTTTTTTAAAAAAAAAACATTTTTTAAGAGCCCATCTAAACAGGCTCTGACTATTTTAAAGTTTAAGCACTTTTGCATCTAAGGTTTTAATATAGTACTGACACACTTTTGACAAATTAACGTGGGAATTTTTCCCCCTTACCCTAATTAAATGGACTAAAAATAAAAATAAAAATGCATAAATACTATATTACCCCTAACTAACTCCCTACATTTCCTCAAACCACATCTTAAATATTCGTTTTTCTTCTATGAATAAAATAAACATCTTAAGTATTTGACAATAAAGACAAACATCGATTAAATTTCTAGCTTCTTGTTGTGCTTCATTGCAATTAACTTCAATATCTGCTTGCCAATTTTTATTGACCACTAGCCTCAAAACGAAAGGCACACACAAATTTTAAACCCAAAAAACAAAAATTTAAAATTGTCTTCAACCACTGAAGTGAGGATAAATTGCTCAATTTACCTCTATTTGCAGTTCTTTCTTTAGTTCTTGAAGATTCAGGCAGACGTTAATAGGTCTTTTTTCACGAAAAGTAAACAAATCAAAATGTTTGTTTAGAAGGATATGATCATGTGTAGATACCCCAAATCTGAGTTTGTGAGCTCCGGCGAAGAAAGGAAGAAATTGAGTTTACCTTGGGGAGGAGCAGGGGGATTAGGACCCGAAGCAGACGATGAAGATGATGTCAATGATCCGAAGGAGAGACATTGCGGCATTCTTCGTGTTCCCAATCTTCCTCCTCACTTTTGCTTCGGCACCTAGAAGCAGAGAGACAAGTCGTGATGAACTTGATGAATTTATAAGTAACCTTCCACTTTCTTCCAGGAAAAGGACAAACTCGCTGGGCACCAATGATTGTTTTTATCCTCGTGTGGGAGCTTCGTTCTCTCCGCCTAAGCGTGAGAGTGGTAAGGGGGCTTTGGAGGTACGGCGGGTTGCCGGTGGTACAGTGGTGTTTGGCGGTGTAAGCTAGTGTCCTGGCGGTGGAGTCGGTGCTGTGTATCGATGTACTGTGTGCTGTGTAGGTGAATTTCGTTTCTTCTGGTCTTCTGTGATCCGATCGATGGAGGCGTCAGAGATCTCTACTTCGCTGGTCTGGAACGAGGAAATTGCTGAGAAGGTCCTCATCAGCAAAGTCTTATCAGCCAAGATCTACTCTCGTGTTGCTATAGAGAGGATTTTACAGAAGGCCTGGAACCTTCAAACCGGACTTGATGTCATTGAAGTCACCGGTAATGCATTCTTGTTCAAATTCTCAGTGGAAGAGGAGTATAATAGGATACTTCGTGGTCGGCCATGGTCTATAAACGGTCTCCAGTCTGGATTCAGATACACAATATACCGTTGGAGGCGATGTGTGTGGATAATGCAATCATGATAGGAGGATACGTCGGTGAGGTTGTGCTTGTTGAGGATCCGCACTACAACGACAGGTACCTTCGTAATTTCTTGCGAGCTAGAGTCGTTATTGATCTGAGGAAGCCACTGATCTCTGGTTTCTAGTTGAATAGACCGAATAGTAGTAGATTTTGGGTAACAATTCAGTATGAGAAACTACAGACCTTTTGCTATAACTGTGGCAGAGTGGGACATGACAACAGTCTCTGTAAATCTGAACAGTTGATGTTTGTGTTAAATAGTGATATTCCGCGTTTTGGCCCCTGGATTACTACTAATCAATGCAGAAATTGGGAGGAGTTGATGGTGGTAGTAAGGAATGATTAGGAGGAGGCTGATTTCTTTAGGCGGAAAAAGGAAGAGGCAATTGTGAGAAGGCAGAAAGAGCACATCCATAAGGTGCACAATGAATCTATGGAGAGCGAGGAGGATTTGTTTTGCATTAATTTGAATAAATCCTCAAGGAGTGGCTTGACAGGGGCGTCTCAAAGGAAGGTAGGAAGGGGTGCTCCATCAGTGGCTGAAGATGGTGATGCTGGTGGATCTAGTATGTCAAACAGTAATACTTGGAGCAAGAAGGGTCAGTCCAAGCTGGAAGTGCAGGCAAATGCAAAGGTGGGAGTTGAATCAGGAAACATAATAGAGGCAGATGCTACTGTTGCTCCTACTATACCTCCTTTATCCGGAATCAATGTCCCTATCAGTTATATGGACAACTCACCTGAGGTGCAGATAGATGACTCCCTGGCTATGGTCTTATATAATGGCAAATTTATGTCTGATGTTATCCAGGGCATTAATGGATTGGGCTTGAAAAGGGGCGCTGATAAGGAGATGGAGGCTTCTGTTTCTAAAAGGCGAAGACTCGATTCTGTGGAAATAGTTTCTCCAGGTGCTGCAATTTCTACTTATGCAGGTAATCTCAGGAAAATTAAAGCAAAAATGAAGAGAGTCGCTAAAGGGAGAGTTAGGGGGGATAAGGAGAATATACCTGTGGAGGAGCTGGATTGGGAAGATGTGATGGAGGTCTCGGCTTCCCCTAACATGGTGGATAACAGCTTTGTGTTCAAAGCCAAAAGAGGTAGGAGGAAGAAGCAACTTGCTGAGGGTGAAGGTGGCTGGCCTTTAACAGCCACCAAGCTGTCATGAGGATCATATCTTGGAACTGTCAAGGCCTGGAAAGAGCCTTGACAGTCAAGAACTTAAGGGACATGGTGAGGAAATTTAATCCCTCTATAGTCTTCCTAATGGAGACTAAGGTAAACTCTGAGAAATGCAAGAGAATAAGGTTGAGATGTGGTTTTAACCATGAGCTGTATGTGGAACCAAGGGGACTTTCTGGGGGTTTGGTGGTGTGGTGGTTGGATAACATCTCAATGACTGTAGTGTATAAATCAAAAAATATTATACATGCTTTTGTTGAATCTGATTGTCTTAATGTGCCTGCACTGGTTTCTTTTGTCTATGGCCCACCAAAAGAGGGGGAATGCAGAGCTATGTGGAACTCACTGAGACAGTTGGCATCTGGTATCACGTCTTCTTGGCTGGCCATAGGAGATTTCAATGACCTCCTCTCTCAAAGTGAGAAGGAGGGAGGGAATCCTAGGGCTATGAGGAAAATTATAAACTTCCAGGGTCTTTTGTCCGACTGCAAGCTAATGGACTTGGAATTTAAAGGTTCGAAGTACACTTGGTGTAATAAAAGGAGTGGTGATCTGATACGTGAAAGAATTGATAGGGCGCTCGGTAATGTGGAATTCAGGACTGATTTTGACCATGCTGTTGTGTTCCATGTGGATCCAGTGGGTTCAGACCACCATGCATTGCTTGTTGATTGTTGTTACTGGGATGAAAAGACTCCAAAAACTTTCAAATTTGAGGCTATTTGGTCTCAACACACGGATTTTTTGCAACTAGTGAGAAGGGGCTGGAATGAGGCTACTGGTGTTATGAACAGTCGATTATTGGATTTAATTCAGAGGCTGGACAAGTGTAGAAACAGACTGATTTTATGGAGTAGGAATGAATTCCCTAATTTCCGTAAAGTGATTGACCGGCTACGTTGTGATGTCTCTTCCTGTTACGAAGGTACGATGACATATGAAAAACTCTTGAAAGCTGAAGATTTGGTTAGGCAACTGGAAATTGCTTGGGCCAATGAGGAAACCTACTGGTGGCAGCGTTCTAGAATCTCATGGTTGAAGTGTGGTGACCGGAATACAAAATTCTTCCACAGCAGCGTGATTCAACGAAGGCAAAGAAACAAAATCCTGAGATTAAAAGACGAGAATGGGGTCTGGTTAGAGTTGAGGGGAGCCATTAATAATTGTTTCAGTAAGTTCTACAGAGGACTGTTCAACACTGATGGCCCAAGACCTATGGACCAGGCTCTTGTTGGGATCCATACACGCAGCGGATTAAAATTTTCTACGAATCCCGTCCCCAAGATCACTCAGGTGCGTTTAAATCAAGGCTAGGGAACCTGAATCATACCTTATAGAGAACTCGGAATCATCCGGAGCCGGAGGTTTTCCCTTGATTTTAGCGAACTAGTAGATCAAGAATCTACACAAACCCTTTGCGCACAATGTCTCATCGTGATCAAGAAAACCCAAACTGTAGTGAATTCGTTCGCGTCTCGTTCTCTTTGAACTGGTGGGCTACCTTCTCGATCAGCAGAAGACGACTCTTAGAATCGGCTTCCTCTACCGGTATCCACACGAACAATCTCCGAACACGGACACGGCAGCGTGCTAGCGCCTCGAATTGTGCGTCTCTCTCTTTTTCGCTCTAGGGTTTCTCGCGGCTTTCTAATACGCTCGACTAAAAGTCCCGTAGGTTTTTCTAAACCCATCGGCGTATTATATTCAAAATTAATCCCCATTAATTTTGAATTTCGAATTTTAATTAAAAAAAAATATTAATTAAATCTATCTGATAGATTTAATCTAATGTATTTATTTCATTCAAATTAAAAGCCTTCTGATTTAATTTATCTCTATAAATTAAATCCGAGAAATGATATCTATCTATTTAATTAAATTTGAGATACAATATCTCAATTTAAATTAAATAGGTAATGACATCTTTATTCGAAAATCAAATGAGATATAATATCTCTATTTGTTTTAGATATTTAATTTATCCGGTAAATTAAATATAAAACAAATATCATATAATAATATTATAATCTCCATTAAATAATATTATTATATTATTTTCGAATTTAATATATATATATATATATATCCTAGATTAAATTCAGTATTCATTTAATCTCAGATTAATCTGAGATTCAATGAATCTGGACACTTTTACCCGTGTTGGATTATTCTTGTGTGCGACCCTGCAGGCCCATATGAGATTGGCAGTGGGCCAAGACTGTATCAGTCCACAAGTCGCAAGCGGCCTCTAGCAAGACATTACGACTACCCAATTCACATGGGGATTGATGACACGATACTACCTATCGTACAACCATGTCACGTCCCTTTTGTCACGCGATAATTCGGTCAAGGATGAGGCATGGATAACGTCAATTTCCTTTTCTTGACCATTACTTTCTCGATTCTCAAGCAGTCTAATAAGTGAAATGGAAACTCCTTTCCATCACAGTATGGCCATACATTTCTTAGATTCACTCATCGAGGGGCCCAGTATTATCTCTCTACAAATGTGAGGAACAAATTCCATCTTGATCATTCACATTCCTCCGCATGAAAACCACTGATCCCGATCCTAGCCTTTATCATCACCCGATCAAAGGTGACTTTTGACTAGGTCAAAGACCAGTGACTCATCATGTAGGAATCCATGATGATCTCAGGTCATAGGGCGTTGTGACGCGGTTATACATGAGATAAGCTTATGACTTAATCCATGTAGCTTTCTCATAGTGGGTCGGTCCAGCACCTTGTACTCTTACAAGTGCCCATGACTTTGATTTGTATCTCCATACCTCATCAAAGTCATACTGGTCTTAACTCATCTTCGCTCCCGCGTAGATGACTGACCAAGGACATTTAGGATAATCTATAAGATATATCCAAGGATGCAGTTATCACCATAAACATGCGAATGAAGTGATAACTTAATTGAGAATAATGACTTTCCCCTAGGGCATAATTTCTAACAGCTCTTTCCTATGTTAAGAAGGTAGTGGCTATTGAAGACAACGAGCTTCTTATGAGGTCAGTTTCTGATCTTGAAATTGAGGAGGCGGTTTTCCAATTAGGGGCCAACAAGGCACCGGGCCCGGATGGTTTTTCTGCTCTCTTTTATAAATCCGCTTGGAAAGAGGTTAGCAAGGAGGTGTGTGGAATGGTGAAGGAATTCTTTGCTGGACATTCTGAGCTGAAGGCAATAAATTCCACCAATCTTGTTTTGATCCCAAAAATTGATAAACCGGAAGGGGTGCACCACTTTAGGCCTATAGGTCTTTGCAATGTCTCTTACAAAATCATTGCAAAGATCTTGACTAATAGGTTGAAGGGGCTGATGGATAAGATTATCTCTCCTAATCAAAGGGCTTTCATTGCGGGGCGCATGATTTAGGACAATATTATTCTTACGCATGAGGCCTTCCATTACTTGAAGCATAAAAAACCAGGGAAGAAATGGGAGCTAGCCTTGAAAATAGACATGAACAAGGCTTATGATCGTGTGGAATGGGATTTCCTTGCAGCCGTGATGTTAAAAATGGGGTTTTGTGGAGGTTGGGTGGACTGGATTATGGAGTGCATATCATCTACAAAATTCACTTTGAAGGTTGATGGCCATAATGCGGATTCGTTTAATCCAAAGCGAGGGGTAAGACAAGGTGATCCTTTGTCCCCTTACTTGTTCATCATTGCATTTGAGGTGCTTTCTCTTATGCTTCAATTTCACATCGATAAGAAAGACTTGACTGGTGTGAAATTAGCTCGTAAGGCCCCTACTTTATCTCATTGTTTTTTTGCCGATGATGCCATTTTATTCCTAAAAGCTGATGTGCTGAACTATAATGTGTTGAAAATGATTTTGGATGTCTATTGCAAGGCATCTAGACAATTAATAAATATTGAGAAGTCAAGTCTCTTTTTCTTGTGTAATACCCCTTTGAATGTCAAGACAAGGGTTTCAGCATGTTTAGGGATTAATCACTCAGATCAATCTGGGAAATATTTAGGCCTACCTACTGTTTGGAGACGCTCTAAGGCTGCTGCTTTGGCTTTTGTGAGAGATAAAATTGGCTTGAAGTTGCAAGGATGGAGGCAGAAATTGCTCACTTTTGCTGGTAGGGAGATTCTTATTAAAGCTGTTGCTAATTCCATTCCCTCATACCCCATGGCCTGATTTCTTTTCCCAAAGAAAGCTTGTAGGGAAATTGATAGCTTGGTATCGAATTTTTGGTGGGGGCAAAAGGGTGAGGAAGGAAAAATCCATTGGAGAAATTGGAAGAGTTTGACCATGAGGAAAAATGATGATGGGATGGGTTTTAGAGATCTCCTCTGTTTTAATAAAGCCCTTCTTGGAAAAACAGCTTGGAGACTCTTGAAACATCCAAATGACCCTTGGTGCAAAACCCTGAAAGGTATATACTTCCCAAAAGAAAGCTTTATGAGAGCAAGGAAAGGAAGACATGCCTCTTGGGGTTGGGCAAGCTTGCTGGAGGGAAGGGATCTGTTACTAAAGGAACTATTTTGGAAAGTTGGGAATGGTAGATCAATTGATATTTGGAAGGATGCTTGGGTGTGTGGTTTGAATGGTGCTAGACTCCAGAATATAGGAGGGTCGGAGGAGGAAGTTGGCAGCAAAGTGGAGGATTTAATTGTCAATGGGGGCTGGGATCTCAGTCCTATCCTTCCAAAAATCACCCCAACTGAAAAGGAATTAATCTTGAAAACTCCTATTCCCTTTAGGGGGCACTGACCGCACTATCTGGTTACCCAGCAAAGATGGAGTCTATACGGTAAAATCTGGTTATGTGGTGGCAAGGCAATGCATTGAGGAAGTGAGGAAAAAGGATCCAGGTACATCCTTTGATATCCCCAAAGTTATGTGGAAGAGCATTTGGAGGGTTATAGCTCCTCCTAAAATCCAACATTTTTTGTGGAGACTAGGGGCTGGTTCTATAGCAACTCAAGATGCCTTATTTAAGCGCAAATGCTCACTGAACCCTGGCTGTCCGATCTGTTTGAATGAGAAGGAAACTATAGAACACTTGCTTTTTTTGTGTCCATGGACAAAGCCATGCTGGTTTGGAAGCCCATTGGGGCTAAAATTTAGTAAATGGTCCATGAGGCGCTGTGAGGAGTGGCTGTGTGACATGTTGCACGGCAATGGAATTTTGGATGAGTATGGAAAATCACTCTTTGCTACGACATGTTGGTGGATTTGGAAGAAAAGGTGTGACTGGGTTTTCAAAGGGGTAGAGCCAGTGGCTGCTGAGGTTGTACGTCTTGTGAATGGGCAAGTGGAGGAATTTTGGGAATCAAAAGCTATGCGGAATGGCAGCAGCGCAAGGGTATATGAGGAGGGCGTAACGAGGCATGCACAGTGGGTGGCACCACCTCCAGGTGCAATTAAAATCAATTTGGATGGGTCCTTTATGGCAACAACAAGAGAGGCTGGGATTGGTTTGGTGTGTCGTGATGATAAAGGTAATTTTGTTGGGGGCTTGTCTAAACCGATGGAAGCTAATTCACCTTTCATGTCTGAATGCCTTGCACTGAGAGAGGCACTGCTGATCAGGAATAAATTTCTAGACTCGGATATAATTGTGGAAATTGACTGTGAGACATTGTTCAGATTAACTATAAAGAAAAACAGATCAAGGGGCGACTGGAGATGTGATGATATACTGGTGGAAATTGCTGGTCTTTTAGAGTCAATGGTGGGAGTGTCTATTTCCCTTGTTGCTAGACAAGGCAATAGTGTTGCTGATAAATTGGCAACTGACGCAACAAAGAAGATGCACCAGCCAAATTGGTTGGTTTTTCCTCCATCTTCTTTAGGTAAATTCCTGGTGTTTGACTCCTCATTGGCTGGTTCTAATATGAAGCACAACACTGAAATGCATGGTAGAGAGGGCATTGGCTGATTGATGGACATTGATTACTGGCACCGTGGTTACTCTGTCTTAGCTGCTTGTAGTGGTTTATTCTGATCAGGTAGGATTTCTAGTTTTGTGTATTTCTTTATATTGGTTGATTTGGTTTTGTTTTCTGATATAGGTTACAGGTGTTACTCATATAGAATTTCATTTACTTTGTTTTAATTTAGTTTGGAAAGCAGTGTGATAGGTTGTAACTATAGGTTTTTTCGGAGTGTTTACTTGGCTGCGGCTATTGGTGAATGTAGTTCCTGATTTGGTTATTAATTGATTGTTTTGGCCAAAAAAAAAATTAGTATTATTAATAAAGACCTTGTTCTTGAGCCTGGCACTAAAATATAATAGGGCAGATCCAGTTTTTTTTTTTTTTGAAATAGGGGTATTTTGGTATTTTCATGAAAATAGTGTAGGACCTACCACAAAAAGTAATAGTGTTAAGTTAGGTTTAACGGTCATGTTATTTTTACACCCATTTTGAGAGTTTATGGGTATTTTTGCATACATCTCCGAAAAGCATTTGGTGTTTGGTGTTGGAAGCCCATGAGGATAAAGAATATGTGCATTTTTACACCTTTACACATATAATAATAATAATAATAATAATAATAATAATAATAATAATAATAATAGTGATACTAATCGGTTGGGTTGGATTCTCTCAGTATCTCTTCTCTCCTTTTTTTCTCAGTTATCTGATCTCTACTTTGAGATTTAAAATAATAAATGGTCTAAATTTAATATTTTATAAATCTAATATTTTAAACCTAAATAAATAAACTTAAACTATTAAATCATGATCTACACAATTTATACTTGTAATACAAACAAAATTAATTTATAAAACACAGTCATAATTGTTTTAGAAAATATTAAATCTGAACCGTCCATTTTTTAATCTTAGGATGGAAATAGGATTCTGAGAAGAAAAAGAGACAAGAGATTCTAAAAAAATTTACTCCCTATTAATGATAGTGGAGTTTATAGCTGCTATGACAGGCAAAAGTAGGAAGAAGTAAAGGAGCAACAACTGCTGATGCAAACACATAGTAGTGCATAGATATCTAAAGGTCTAAAAAATTGATTCCAAAACAAGAAACAAGCCATAAATATTGCAGAATCTAGCTAAATTAAAGTGAAAATCCCTGATGGATCAAATCAGGACGACTGTGAAGGAAGGGAGAGCAAGGTTTGAGTATATATCGTAAGTTTTTCTATAATTTCATGCTTTAACAACAAGTAATAAAAACATGAACAAGGACCTTAAGAACTCATGATTTTCACAACACTAAAGGTTTAAGTCAAGATGCACTAACCTCTATCCATAATTGCGGAATTTATACTTTAGAATTTCTGACTTGCAGCACCATAATTGAAACCTTTATCATTCTCTTTATCTTTCATTACACGCTCTCTCTTCTTGATGGAAAACTAGAGGCGTCTCTTATAGTCAGAGAGCGAATGGACAAGTTTCTATCCTTTAAATAACTTTTGTATCCAAAAGATATGTACATCTTATGGTTATGACTGCTCCCATCAAGCAGTCAAGAAACCTCTTTCCAAAAGTCATTTACCAATAGTCATTTAGTTCCTTCATTAATTATTAAATCATATATATTTATCACAGCCACATGAGACATTTCTTACATATATAGGTGTAGCTACCAAGCAACAATAGCCCTTCAGAGAACTATTACATATTCTATCTCCCATTTTTCCTTGCACACTACTCCATTTTGATAATGTCAAAGGTGACGAATAAGAACTTAGCGTAACAAGTTGACCAACTTTGGTCAAACATAATGGTGAAATTAAAGCTCCTAACTCTATATACTGCGAAGTCAGTGGCGAAGCCACATTGTTCCCCATGGGTGCAAATGTACCGATAAAAGATATCCTTAATTGGAGGGGGGGAAATCAGGTCTTTTGAATATGAACATACATTCACACAAATCATAAATATGCATACTTAGGATTTTTAATAAAATAGAAAACAACTAAAGAAAACCTAATAAAAATAAATTAGTAAAATATCATAGTATATGTGTGGTTATTAGTTTTGAAGGTCCAACCGGACTTTTGCAAAACTCAGTTTTGATAATGTTTATTTGAGTAACTCAAAAGTGACTTTTGAAAAATGGAATACTAATCTAAAATTGGGTTTTGCAAATGGTAAGGGTGTTACTTCTAGGAAATTGGTTTTTGAGAACGAAAACTGGGTTTGGCAAACTAGCAGCCTCACATACACATAAATGTTTCCTAATTTTCCTTCAACAAGATATGCCTGTATCTTCTTGAGTATAGTTCATTCTTGCATTTGATATTGCTTAGTTGACTCTAGATTATTATTTTTTATATTAAATTGAAGTTTTCTTTTCTTTTCTGGTCTATATTCTTTTGTTTTTTGATGCATTTAAAACTTTCTTAAAAGAAAAAATTCCCAGGGCCCCCAATCCCCCATTAATTATGCACCCACAAATATAGAATCCTGCCTCCGCCACTATGCGAAGTATAGATATAACTTTAGTCCAAGATGACTTCCCTCCACACTCTTTCATCTCCCACACATTAATTTCATTGTAATCGATAGTGGCACCAATTAGAGCCAGCGATTCTCCAAACACTCTCAAATAACAAACCATTGGTTCAAAATCATCGACCTTAGGTACTATTCGTCTTACTTTGTCTGTTTTAAGGTCGAGTGCAAGAATATTTTGTTCAGGGATTTGTCCCTCACGGAAAAGAACTAACCAATGAATAACACCGTTGACCACTGAGCCAGCAACCATCGGATAAAGCGGCGTGATACTTTCTAGATTATTAAAAACAAATTGTTTGTTACATGAATTGGTTCTAATAGAGAAAACCCGAAAATCTATATCATCCCTTAATGATGTAAGTAGTCATCAGTGGATTCATCGTAACAAAAGCCACGCAGTTCAGAATTGATGTGTGTTTCAGGTATCAGGATCTGTTTGTGCTCACCGGTCGAAGGATTCAACACAAGATTTTTGTATGGCTGTAAGATCCTACGTTGATAGTTTACCAACTAATTAATGTGACTTATTTTTATTTTCTAATTTATTAGTGTACATATTTTGTTCCCAGCTATAAAAAGATCTTAAGCTGATAGATTAGGTCATCATGGCTATAGTAAATATTATAATTACTTTTTACATGTGTTGATGTCTTATGCCTATCGTATATATTATAATGGGTTATATATCATTTTTGTCATGGAAGTTTAACTTAAAGAGTATTGGTCACTCAGAAGTTTTTCTCTCTCATTTTTGTCCAGAAAGTTTAAAAACATAGCAATCTTACCCATCGGTTAATCTTGACCATCAAATTGTAGTTCTTCTTTAAAAACTTCCATAGAAAATATTGTTTTTAGAAAAAACTTCCAAAGCAAATTTAATTCTAAAAAAACTTCTAGGTAATTTGTAACACCCCGTTTTCTAAAACGTTTTCGAAATAATTGATCAAAGTAGAGCATCAAAATAAGTTTAAAAGAGAGAGTAACTGATGATTGTATAAAAATATTAACCATGGTTGGTTATAGTAGTGGTACATTCTGTTAGTTCTCTGATGGTTTTGATGATTGTCAACAACTACAAACAATTGAAGAGGTTTTGCTCTTAAGTGTCAAAACTCTGGTTAAGAGCAAACCTCGAGGTTGGGTTTGTAACCTCGAGGTTTGACCTTACAGAAGCTTTAAAAATCAAGTGTTCGAATGTTGCAAAACTTGGTTTCACAAATTATATGTGAAACCTCGAGGTTGAGAAGTCAACCTCGAGGTTCTGGTTCAGTTGGAGAATCCAAGTTTCTTCATTATCACTTGTAACCTCGAGTATGCAAAGCTAACCTCAAGGTTCAACTCATACAGAAAGGTCATGTTGTTCATCAAGCACATGAACCTCGAGGTCCATGTTTCAACCTCGAGGTTGGACACTTTGTTTTGAAACTTAAGCTTGATGAAAACACCTTTGACCTCGAGTATGATGTTGCAACCTCGAGTTTCATCACTTACAGAGAGTACACTGGTTTTCAAAGTATTGAAAACCTCGAGGTTAACATTGTAACCTCGAGGCTGGGCTTTATGTTTAACTTTGAACTTTGCACTTTCAAAGAGCCAACCTCGAGTACAGATGTACAACCTCGAGGTTGTCGGGCTCCAGTGAAAACTGAAGGTTTGAAACAAACTTCAAACCTCGAGGTTACCTTTGGAACCTCAAGGTTTGCAGGTTAATGAGATTTATCAGAAGGTTTCTTCTCAAGAGAAACCTCGAGGTTCACTTTGCAACCTCGAGGTTGAATGATTTTAAAACGAAGGTTTGCCTGAGGATTTCAGGCCAACCTCGAGGTTGGATGAACTAACCTCGAGGTTAGTGACCGTTGAAGCTTTTTCAAATTTGTGAAATCTGCTATAACTTGTTGTTTGATCTAATTGCTTTCATAAATCATTCACTCATGATCCCAGATATGTTTAACAAGTTTGTTGAGTGTTTTTCAGTTAGCACAGATCAAGATTATTGAAGATTTGTGAGAAAAAGCAAAAAGGTGAACAGTGCATTTAATGCACCTGCACAATCTCATCTACTTTCGGCTAATCCATCTGAGCACGCCTTGTTAACGTTAAAGAATGCTTACTACATCAAGTAAAGTTAATTCCAACGGGCAGAAACTCAGAGATCCACATCAGACTTCATTAAGACTTGGATTAGCAGAAGTTTAGAGAGAGAAGATGACCAGAACTTAAGCAAATCACTTCCAACGGTTGGAATCATCTCACAACGGTCATTTAATGTTCTCTACCTATAAATAGAGAGCATTAACTTCTTCTCAAGCTGATACACCAACTCTGAGCGAAAAATCTACTAAGTTCATTTATTGTGTATCAAGCTTACATCTGTATTGTATCATTTTGATACTTAGTTCTTCAGTGTTTATCTTATCTGCTCTGTAAGAGAGTCAAACACTTGTAAATCATTTATTGATTGAGATAACTACAAGTCAGGGGACTTGGTAGTTGGGGTGTATTGATTACAACTTGTAAGGGGGAGTGTGTTCTAGTGAGAGAACAACTCTTAGTACAGAGTGTGTAATCAATATTTGATTATAGTGGATTGAAAATCCCAAGTGAGGCTTGGGGACTGGATGTAGGTCAGAGAAAGGACCGAACCAGTATAAATCGCTGTGTGCAAAGCTCTTCTCTCTATCTCCTCTGTTCTGCTCTGTTCTGAGAGTGTAAAAACAGAACCAGTTTGCAAAATTTTTAATATACCCAATTCACCCCCCCTCTTGGGTATAAAGCTCCTCTTTCATTTGGTATCAGAGCAAGGTCTTCTCAGAAGAGTTTTACCACTCGAGAAGGATCACTATGGAAGGAATTCTTCCTGATGGAGCTTCAATCAACAGACCTCCCGGTTTCGATGGCGAACACTACTCTTTCTGGAAAGCAAAATTTCGTGTGTTCGTAATGGCTACAGAATATGGATTGTGGAGAGTATTTGAAACTGGAGATTATGTACCAGTTAAGGTTGAAGGAGGCATCACTGTTCCAAAGACCGAAGCTGAGTTCAACGATGATGATAAGAAGAATATTACTCTCAATAGCAAGGCTATTCTGATGCTTCAAAGTGCTCTTAGTCAAAAGGAGTACTTTCGTGTTTGCAACTTGTCTACAGCAAAAGATATGTGGAAAGCTCTGGAAATCGCATATGAAGGAACATCTGGAATCAAAGAGAACCGCATCAATATCCTAACAACAGAATATGACCTATTGCGAATGAAGCAAGGAGAAACTATCGGTGAATTTCAGCTTAGATATACTCATCTCACAAATCAGTTAGCAGCCTTGGGAAAGATCTTCGATCAAAGGTCTCAAGTGAGAAAAATTCTCAATATTCTCACAAAGGATTGGGAAGCCAAGGTTACTGCTATTGAAGAGGCTCGTGGTGAGTCTATGACTTCTGTTGCTGCATTGTTTGGAAGCCTATCTGAGTATGAGAGCAAGTTGAAATTCAAGAAGGACTTGGAAGAAGTTAATGGCACCAACAATCGCAACAAGGGAGTCGCTCTCAATGCTGATAAAGATGAAGAAGATGAAGATGAGGATGAAGAAATCGGCATGATGGTCCGGAGATTCAAGAAGTTCTACAAAAAGGATCAAGGCTTCAAGAAGTTTCAAAAGGGTAGCTCCAGCTATGAATCAAAGAAGCCTATCATATGCTACGAATGCGAGAAGCCCGGACACATCAAGGCAGAATGCCCTCAGCTGAAAAACCAAGAGAAAGAAAAGAAGAAATTCAAGAAATACAAAAAGAAGGCATATGTGTCAGCTATATGGGGAGATAGCTCATCGGATGAGGATGAAGCTGAAGAGGATGAAAGTGAAAAAGCCAACATATGCCTGGTTGCTGAGGAAGAAGAACAACCTAGTGAAATAAATGAGGTATATGAATCTCTTCCTTCCTATGATGAATTGTTTGCTGAATACAATGTTGTTCAAAAGGAGTTTGAAAAACTTGCAGACAAGTATATGTCTTTGAAAAGAAAAAATTCTTTTCTTGAACTGCAAATTGAAAACCTCTCTTCTCCTCAATCTCTGATTTGTGATGAATGCTCTATCCTAGAGAAAAAGAATTCACAACTTACAAAAGCACTTGAGAAATTCACTAAGGGAAGTGAAATGCTCAATGTAATTTTGAAACAACAACGTTTTACAAACGATAGATCGGGCATTGGTTATATACCAGACTTTGATAAGAAGAAAGGAAAGAAAAAGAATGGACAAAAATCCTATATGAATTATTTCACTAAATCTGTTCATTCCTCAAATCCTTTTGCACATTGTACATATTGCAATAGGAAGGGTCATTCTACTTCATCTTGTTTTCATCGAAAAGAAAGAAAAGCTAAACCTGTAGGAAATTATGTCTGGGTACCAAAAGGAACATATGTTCCCAAGGTGCATGCTAACCCCAAAGGACCCAAGAAAAGATGGGTACCTAAAACTTGACCTCTGGTAATCTGCAGGTATGTCTTAGAGCATCAAGGCCGAACAAGTGGTACATTGATAGTGGATGCTCAAGACACATGACTGGAGACAAATCAAAGTTTTTATCAATAAAGCCAAAAGATGGAGGTAGAGTCACATTTGGAGGTGATCAATCCGGGAAAATCGCTGGCATTGGTGAGATAGGCAACAATGAAGGCCCACTCATTAAAGACGTCTACCTTGTAGAAGGATTGTGTCATAATCTCCTAAGTGTGAGCCAAAGCACCGATAAGGGTAATTTGGTAATATTTGACTCTGATGAATGCTTTATTGTTAAAAAGGATTTGATCTCCATAAATGATTTGAAAAATAAAGCTTTATTTAGAGCACCTAGAGATGGAAACTGTTATACTTTCTTTGAACCTCTCTAGCAATGTTTCTACTTCTGAAAATTGTTTTGTAAGTAACTTGAATGAGAGTTGGCTATGGCATAAGCGATTAGCTCATGTCAATATGTATCAACTTGACAAGTTATTGAAAAAGGATTTGGTTATTGGCATTCCCAAACTGAATTTCAAAAATGATATGATTTGTGATGCTTGTCAAAAGGGAAAACAGACCAAATCTTCTTTTAAAGCTAAAAATGAGATTTCAACAAACAGACCTCTTCAACTTCTTCACATGGATCTAGTTGGACCAGCTAGAGTGAAAAGTCTTGGTGGAAACTTATACACTTTGGTCATTGTTGATGATTTCTCTAGATTTACGTGGACAATATTTTTATCTTCTAAAGATGAAACCTTTGATCAGTTTGTCTCATTTGCCAAGAAGGTCCAAAACGAGAAAGGGTTCTCAATTTCAGGAATACGGACTGATCATGGTGGAGAGTTCGAAAATCAAGCCTTTGCTGAGTTCTGTGATAGTATGGGGATTGATCACAATTTTTCAGCACCAAGAACACCACAACAAAATGGTGTTGTGGAGAGAAAGAATAGAGTACTCACTGAAATGGCTAGAGCAATGTTGAACGAGTACATCACTTCGCAAGTGTTTTGGGCTGATGCCATGAGTACGGCTTGCTACGTCTCCAACAGAGCATACTTGAGAAAGAAGCTGAATAAGACTCCATACGAACTCTACAAAGAAAGAAAGCCAAATCTCAGTCACCTTCGTGTCTTCGGCTGTAAGTGCTATGTGCACAATAACGGTAAAGACAATCTTGGTAAATTCGATCCTAAAGCTGATTTAGCTATCTTTATTGGTTATTCTAATAGGAGTAAAGCATATAGAGTCTTTAATACTAGAACTAAGATTGTTGAGGAATCTATACATGTTGTATTTTGTGAATCTGAATCTGATAAATCCTTGGATGATGAAGAGGAGATTATTTTCAAAAATAAATTCTTTTCGAAAAATGCTCCTACTCCTTCTGAAAATTCTGAAAACATTTTTGAGGCTAATCCTGAAAGCAATTTAGAAAATGCTGATCAGTCTCAACCTAGAGCTTGGAAATTTATAAGGAATCATCCTTTAGACCAAGTTATAGGTGATGTAAATCAAGGAGTTAGGACCAGAAATAGTACCTTGAATGAAGTTACATTTTCTGCATTTATTTCTCATATAGAGCCCTCTAAAATAGAAGAAGCCCTTTCAGACAATGATTGGGTGATTGCTATGCAAGAGGAGCTACATCAATTTGATAGAAATCAAGTTTGGGACTTGGTGCCTAGACCCAAAGACCATCCGGTAATTGGGACAAAATGGGTATTCAAGAACAAACGTGATGAGTCAGCCATCATTGTGCGTAACAAGGCTAGATTAGTGGCCAAAGGTTACAATCAAGAAGAAGGAATAGACTATGAAGAGACTTATGCTCCAGTAGCTAGATTGGAAGCAATAAGAGTTCTTCTAGCATTTGCATGCACAAAAGGCTTTAAACTCTATCAAATGGATGTCAAAAGTGCTTTTCTAAATGGTTTCATTCAAGAGGAGGTGTATGTTGAACAACCTCCAGGTTTTGAAAATGATCAATTTCCGGATCATGTTTTTAGACTTAAGAAAGCCTTGTATGGTCTTAAGCAAGCTCCTAGAGCTTGGTATGAAAGATTAAGTCAATTCTTACTCAATCAAGGATTTATCAGAGGAAAGGCTGATACAACATTGTTTATCAAGAAAAATAAATTAAATGAGATTTTAATCGTACAGATATATGTTGATGATATTATTTTCGGTGCTACTAATGATTATTTGTGTGAGGAATTTTCCAAGTCTATGCAAGGTGAATTTGAGATGTCAATGATGGGAGAGCTTAATTACTTCCTTGGGCTGCAAATCAAGCAACGTAAAGATGGGATATTCATATCTCAAACAAAGTATCTGAATGATTTGCTGAAGAAGTTTGGAATGGACAAGTGCAATGGGGCTGACACACCAATGAGCACAACTACTTCTTTGGATGCTGATGAAGAGGGCAAGGACTTTAACATCACCAAGTATAGAGGAATGATTGGATCATTGCTCTATCTCACTGCAAGTCGCCCGGACATTCAATTCAGTGTTGGAATGTGTGCTCGGTTCCAATCCGCACCCAAAGAGTCTCATGCTGAACACGTGAAGAGAATATTCAGATATCTATCTGATACAAAGACTCTTGGGCTATGGTTTCCTAAAGGTCAGCCGGAGCATCTTGTGGCATATTCAGATTCGGATCATGCTGGCTATAAGACGGATAGAAAGAGTACAAGTGGGCAATGCGAATTCTTTGGCAACTCACTTGTCTCTTGGTTTAGCAAGAAGCAAACTACCGTGGCGGTGTCCTCAACAGAAGCTGAATATGTGGCTGCCTCAAGTTGCTGTGCTCAAGTGTTGTGGCTGAAGCAACAACTTGCTGATTTAGGAGTGCACTTAAAGGAGATTCCAATACTATGTGATAACACTAGCACAATAAGCTTGGCCAAGAATCCCGTGCAACATACAAGAACCAAGCATATTGATGTGAGACATCATTTCATCCGGGATCATGTCCAGAAGAGAGATGTGAAAGTGATGTTCATCCCAACTCATCTTCAATTGGCAGACATTTTCACCAAACCATTAGCCAAGGACCCATTCACATTCATAAGAAGAGAATTGGGAATGGTAAATCCCAATGAGTTGTAAGTAATTCTTGTCTACTTTTATATTAAAATATGGTTTTGATGATTATAGATCACTAACTTTAGCATCGGAGTACATAGACAATCTTATGCAGGACTTAGGTTTGCTGTCAAAGGGGCAAACCTCGAGGTTCAGTAGTCAACCTCGAGGTTGGAAGAGTGTCAAAAGGTTCAAGATATCTGATGGATGGAACCTCGAGGCTCAAAAGCTAACCTCGAGGTTATCGGGGCAAGCTGTCAAAATTAAGAATGCTTAAAAGCTGGAACCTCGAGTATGGGATTAGAACCTCGAGGTTGGTAGCAAACAGAAGAGACATCTCATCTATCAGACAGTCGAACCTCGAGGTTCTGGAGGCAACCTCGAGGTTGGAGGTAAGAATTTCAAAGGTTAGTGAATTTTTTATTCATCTAACCTCGAGGCTGAGATGTCAACCTCGAGGTTGATCGCAGAGTTTAGTGAACTTTTGTTCATCTAACCTCGAGGCTGAGAAGTCAACCTCGAGGTTGAGAGCGTGTCTATATATATGCTGCTGTGAAATTTCATTTTTACTGAACCCTAACCTCGAGTTCACTCCTTCTCTCTCGTCACTTCCTCTTCCAATCTTCATCTTTCTGCACATTTCTTCCACTCTCTGTCTACAAATGGCCTCGAAATCTCCTTCCCAGTCAGAATCTTCCTCCCATTCGAACGATGAGACAGAATCTTGGTCTCCCTCTCCACCTCCAAAACGTCAACCTTCCCCTGAACCTCAAGCAACCAAGCCTGTGAGGAAGAAGACTCGGTCTCTTCGCTTGCGCTCAGGGGTTGATAAGCACATCCCAGGGATGCCCATTGATCCTCCTCCATCTCCTCCTCCGAAGAGCAAACCGAAGGGCATTTCCATCAAAGAGCCCAGTCAAGCTGAGTCTAAAAAGAGGAAAGTGCCTGAAACAACCGGTAAAGGGAAAGAGAAAATAGGAGAAAAGGCCAAGAAGGCAAGGACCAAGAATCCCTCAAGGCCTCAAGTTCAATCATCCTCTCAGGCCTCACAGCAAAAGAAGTTGGAGAAATTTGCTGTAAATGCAATAGAGGATATCCGGGATATCAGATCACCCCCAGAAGGATTCGTCACTGCTGCTTCATCCTTCTCCTCCAAGGAAGAAAATGATAAGTATAGAGAAACTTATCTCTCTAAAGTTTTCTGTGCTTCAGTTGCCATTAATTTAGAAAACTTCCACAAAGAGTGCAATTTTGATCTCAGTCCTTGGATCAAAATGTATGAACCCTTTATCTCCATTTACTGTCCATACACTCCTAGTCTGGTTAGGATGTTCTATTTTAAAATGGAAGATGTGAGTGTATTGGACTCTGAGGGAGAGTTGGTGGAGGAAAGGGTGTCAACCACAGTAAGAGGTGTCAAGTTTACACTTTCTGCTGATACCTTAAACAAAATTCTGAAAGTCAAAAACCCACCTCCTGTTCCAGAATTTTCTTATACCAATCAAGAGGTATATGAAACTCTTATTCCAGGCAAACCCTTTCCACCTGACCAACAGATAAAGCTAACCTTCAAGCCTAGGGACATGCCACAAGAACACAGAGTTCTTTGGTATGTTTATTCAAGGAACTTTGTTCCTAAGGCTGGGAACTACACCCATTTTACCTCCCTCGATTATAGACCATTCACTGCCTTTGTGAGGAGGGTGCCCTTTAATATTGGGGATTGGCTTCTTCAAGGGATGAAGTCATTCAAATTTGCCAAAAAGCCATTGACTCATATACCCTACCCTTCTCTCGTTTCTGTGATCCTCTACTATCACAGAATCTGGTATGTGGGGAGCACTGATACCCTTGAGTATCCCCTTTATTTTGGGAAGCATCAGCTGAACCTCATGCATATCAAGTTTGATGCAGAGGGGGCGGCTCAGTCTCAAGCCTCTCAGGCCCCTGAGGAAGCACAGTCAGCTCCTCCACCTTCTCAGGATCCTCTACCAGATGATCTGATGGGACAAATCAGACAGATTGTGGATCAAGCCCTCATCTCCCATCGTGCTCTCATGAAGACTGAGGTCGACATTTTACGGGCTGACATCAAGTTGGGACTTATGGATGTCATTGTGGCTCAGACTGAGGTGATGTCCCACTTGAATAAGCTAAAGGAGGAAGTGGATCACAAGTTTACTGAATTGGACTCCTCTTTAGCTGTCACACTCTCAGCTGCATCTGATGCCAGAGACAAAGCTGACATGCTTCTCAGACATTTTGGCCTTGGCTCCTCATCCACTCATGGCCCCTCATCTGTTCCAGTTCCTGATGTGGCTTCTGACTTACCTTCTGCTGATGCAGCCTCTGATCCCCGTCCTGATATTCATGATGGCCCTAGCTCATCACTTCCTGACCCATCTTCACCTCCCTCTCACTCTTTCTCATTCCCTAGCCCTTCACACTCTTCTCCACCTCATACCACTCCTGTTGCTCAGTCTCAACCTTCACCCACTACCCCTTCTACAGAGATTCTCATTCCACCATTTCTATCTCCACCTACCCCCTCTACTGAAATCTTCCCCACACCTTCTCCCTTTGCCCATCCTTCTCTTCTTGATCCCACATTTGATCCTACCACTGCTATGGTGCTTTACCAGCCTCCTCTTGTTATTCTCGACCCAGAGTATGTTGATGACGATGACAAAGGGGGAGAGACAAGCAATGAGTGAGGACTAGAGTCTAGGGATCTAGTTTTTGTCTGCAGCAGCATATGTATTTTCATGTATTTGTTTTCTTTTATTGCTGTCTGTATTGTGTTTTTTAATTGAATTCCATTGTATTTTGTATAAATTTGTTGAAATGGAATATCAATTGAAATATCAGTCTCAATTTCATGCTTCTGCTTATCTCTGAGAATATATGACTCTTTATCTAAGAACTCTACTTGTGCAAAAATCAGTTTTTCAAACACTCTGATAATCTCACTGATAATCTTTTAAATGTTTAAAGAGGTATTGCTTGTAGATGTTGTCATCATCAAAAAGGGGGAGAATGTTAGTTCTCTGATGGTTTTGATGATTGTCAACAACTACAAACAATTGAAGAGGTTTTGCTCTTAAGTGTCAAAACTCTGGTTAAGAGCAAACCTCGAGGTTGGGTTTGTAACCTCGAGGTTTGACCTTACAGAAGCTTTAAAAATCAAGTGTTCGAATGTTGCAAAACTTGGTTTCACAAATTATATGTGAAACCTCGAGGTTGAGAAGTCAACCTCGAGGTTCTGGTTCAGTTGGAGAATCCAAGTTTCTTCATTATCACTTGTAACCTCGAGTATGCAAAGCTAACCTCAAGGTTCAACTCATACAGAAAGGTCATGTTGTTCATCAAGCACATGAACCTCGAGGTCCATGTTTCAACCTCGAGGTTGGACACTTTGTTTTGAAACTTAAGTTTGATGAAAACACCTTTGACCTCGAGTATGATGTTGCAACCTCGAGTTTCATCACTTACAGAGAGTACACTGGTTTTCAAAGTATTGAAAACCTCGAGGTTAACATTGTAACCTCGAGGCTGGGCTTTATGTTTAACTTTGAACTTTGCACTTTCAAAGAGCCAACCTCGAGTACAGATGTACAACCTCGAGGTTGTCGGGCTCCAGTGAAAACTGAAGGTTTGAAACAAACTTCAAACCTCGAGGTTACCTTTGGAACCTCAAGGTTTGCAGGTTAATGAGATTTATCAGAAGGTTTCTTCTCAAGAGAAACCTCGAGGTTCACTTTGCAACCTCGAGGTTGAATGATTTTAAAACGAAGGTTTGCCTGAGGATTTCAGGCCAACCTCGAGGTTGGATGAACTAACCTCGAGGTTAGTGACCGTTGAAGCTTTTTCAAATTTGTGAAATCTGCTATAACTTGTTGTTTGATCTAATTGCTTTCATAAATCATTCACTCATGATCCCAGATATGTTTAACAAGTTTGTTGAGTGTTTTTCAGTTAGCACAGATCAAGATTATTGAAGATTTGTGAGAAAAAGCAAAAAGGTGAACAGTGCATTTAATGCACCTGCACAATCTCATCTACTTTCGGCTAATCCATCTGAGCACGCCTTGTTAACGTTAAAGAATGCTTACTACATCAAGTAAAGTTAATTCCAACGGGCAGAAACTCAGAGATCCACATCAGACTTCATTAAGACTTGGATTAGCAGAAGTTTAGAGAGAGAAGATGACCAGAACTTAAGCAAATCACTTCCAACGGTTGGAATCATCTCACAACGGTCATTTAATGTTCTCTACCTATAAATAGAGAGCATTAACTTCTTCTCAAGCTGATACACCAACTCTGAGCGAAAAATCTACTAAGTTCATTTATTGTGTATCAAGCTTACATCTGTATTGTATCATTTTGATACTTAGTTCTTCAGTGTTTATCTTATCTGCTCTGTAAGAGAGTCAAACACTTGTAAATCATTTATTGATTGAGATAACTACAAGTCAGGGGACTTGGTAGTTGGGGTGTATTGATTACAACTTGTAAGGGGGAGTGTGTTCTAGTGAGAGAACAACTCTTAGTACAGAGTGTGTAATCAATATTTGATTATAGTGGATTGAAAATCCCAAGTGAGGCTTGGGGACTGGATGTAGGTCAGAGAAAGGACCGAACCAGTATAAATCGCTGTGTGCAAAGCTCTTCTCTCTATCTCCTCTGTTCTGCTCTGTTCTGAGAGTGTAAAAACAGAACCAGTTTGCAAAATTTTTAATATACCCAATTCACCCCCCCTCTTGGGTATAAAGCTCCTCTTTCACATTCATCCCAATAATTCAAAATATTATATAATCAAAAACAAAAACACTCCAGCCAGATCTTCACACGGGCTACTTACTCCTGTCGTCGGCCCTCAGTCCTCCAGACCCTGAAGCTATATTAGGAGCTGAGGTTCAATTACCATTGAACCTCAGGTAACGGTTAACCTCATGCTTATGTATGACAAGATATGTATGACAGATATTCATTCAGCAACAAACAACAATACATATCACATGTAAAGTCATCTATGTAAACAGTACACATCGCATGTACAATCATCTATGATATCAGTACACATCACATGTACAATCATCCGTGTTATCAGTACACATCACATGTACAACCATCTATATTATCAGTACACATCACATGTACAATCATTCGTGTTATCAATACACATCACATGTACAACCATCTATATTATCAGTACACATCACATGTACAACCATCTATATTATCAGTACACATCACATGTACAATCATCTATCACATACATGTATACAATAAGCATTACGCGAACGTACCTGGATTGATAATTTCGTATGTAATCGATTGGGCAGCGTTCTTTCGGTCAGCCTATCATAACAATATCGTCCTATTAATTTAAAGAATAATATCCTAAAAGATACTTTTGGCCACTACTGAATATTCTACCCTTGGTATTGAAAGAATGGACCTTGATACCCAAGAGGGGGGGGTGAATTGGGTATCTATAAAATTTTAGAGACTTGGCTCTGTTTTGGGCAAGTTAAAGCAGAGGATAAATGAAGAGAGGAGTAGAGAAGCTTTGCACGGATCAATTTATACTGGTTCGGCCTTTTCTCTGACCTACATCCAGTCCCCAAGCCTCACTTGGGATTTTCAATCCACTAACTTCACAAGACTTGATTACAATCTCTGTACTCAGAGTAGTTCTCTCACTAGAACTCACTCCCCCTTACAAGATGCAATCAATACTCCCAACCACCAAGTCCCCTGACTTGTGGTTATCTCAATCAATGAATGATTACAAGAAAGACTCTCTCAAAGAGTAGATAAGATAAATACTGAAGTACAATGTATCAAAGATACAGCCTAATGAAAAGAACAACTCAGGATGATTATTTTCGAGTAGAGTAGTTGTTCATCAGATGTGTCTCTTTGGCTTAAGTTCCTCAGTCATTTATAATTGTTTGAACCATTTGAACGTTAATAATCCACTGAAGCTTGTTCCCATTCGAAAATGTGACTGTTGTGAGTGTTCTTCCATGTGTAAAGGTACTGCAGAAGCTGATGGGTAATATTCTGTTGCTACTTTCCAGATTTGGGTGTTTGTAGCTTTTGCATTTGAATATTGGTGGCCCATGACATTCTGTTTTTAGAATAATCACGTTTGGCTTTCTTCAGAGGTGATTGTACTGTCTGTAATGCCAACCTGTCATGCATTTAATCTTGTCTTGAAGGATAAGATAAAATAATCCAAGTTGCATAAAGTGTTGCTCCAATTGAATCTCTGTCTAATTCAAATTCTTTCTGTTATCTCATAAATAAACTTGTTAGAACAGATCACTTACCTATATAAGAGATAGATATAATGATTAGATTCAATGGGTAATTTGAAACATGAAGAAAGAATCAAATTTGACATATCAGAGTTTAAATGCGTTTTTCTGTTCTGGAGGTCTGAACTCGAGTTCATAATGTTAGGCTCGAGTTCGGCCTTTATTCATTTTGAGAATTCGGTTCTGTCAAAATCAAACTGGAGGTTTGTGTGTAAACCTGAGGTTTGTAAGAACACGAACTCGAGTTCATTAATGATGAACTCGAGTTCTCTTTACTTAGAGAACTTCAAAAAGGGTTAACATAAAACAAACTGGAGGTTTAAGACAAGTGGGCTCGAGTTTGAAACTTTTGAAAATGGCTAATTACTCTCTGGAACTTTTGAACTGGAGTTTGAGAAGCTTGGGCTCGAGTTTAGTTCTCTCTAAAATATTCTGAAGGCTCTCGGTCAAAACTAGGCTCGAGTCTGAAGAGTTTAGGCTCCAGTTTATAGACAATGTTCTGTTTTCAAGTTTAAACAAACTTGTCCTGCCAAGGATGAACTCGAGTTCATCATGACAGGCTCGAGTTCTTTTACTTAATATCTTCTTTGAACTTTTTCAAACTTGAGGTTTGAGTAGAGGTTTAGAGTTTGTAATAGGTTTTCAAAAGTTAAAAAAAAACTTTGTCAATGGCGAACTCGAGTTCATTAAATGGTAGGCTCGAGTTCACTCAAACTTTCAAGGATTTAATTTTGAACTTCAGGTTCAGTCTCAAGTTTGATCTTTGGTTTGACAAGTTTATGCTTTCTGTTAAACATAGGCTCGAGTTCAACAGTTATAGGCTCGAGTTCATGCGAACTTTCAAAGGTTTAATTATAAACTTCAGGTTTAGTCTCAAGTTTGAACTTTGGTTTTGCAAGTTCATGCTTTCTGTTAAATACAGGCTCGAGTTCATCACTCATAGGCTCGAGTTCTATTTTGACAGATAGAAAAATCATGAGTTTTAAACATCCTTGACTTGTCAAATCTTTCCACTATTGTTTACAATTGTCAGTGATCATCAAAACACTCTGAGAACTAACAGGTATATTAAACCATTATTTTATTTCTTCAAAATTCGTGGAAAAACGCTGGACAATATTGGGCAGAATTTCGCCTATCTTTGAAAAATCATAACTAATTCTAGAAAAATCGAAACGAAGATCCGTAAAAATTTCCGGATTCCTTAGGATGTCTATTTTCCAGAAAAAATATCAGGACTTGCCCAGAATTCAAAAATCATTCCCAGATTTCACGTGTTCATCCTCTGCCCAGAAATTCCAGCATTTTCGCAACATAAACTTTGAGAATTTCTTTCTCATTGTACAGAGCTCATTTCAACATGTTATTTACATATTTGGAAAGCTCTATATGTCTACTTTCATCATGAATTTTATCAGAATTTTTCAATAGAATTTTCAACATAAAATATGCGTTTTTCTGTGACTTGTTCAGAAATCGCCTAACCGACGAATTTTCGCCAGAACTTCGTTACTACCGTGTTCATAACCTGGGAATTTTGCAGAACTACTCCCAACACTAAATTTTCGAAATGAAACTATTTTAAACTATAAAAACATGAAACTAAAATTATTCTAGAATTTTAAAGATTAAACTACTTCTATCTATGAATATAAACTCAAAACTAAAGAACTTTGCTTACCTAAAGCTTGGACTCCTTCAAGCTCTTCCTCCAACTCTCTCAACTCTCTCTCAAATACTCTCTCAAATAAGCAGATGATGCTTTGCTTGGTGTGAAGAAAAGTGAATGATCTATGCCTCTATTTATAGTGAAAAGGTTGGGCAATTGTGTAATTAATTGCAACTTCACTCTTGGCTAATATTCACCATTGGATCTAGGGCTTCATAGAAACTCTAAATCCTCACCACACACACACTCATCTGCCCTCTCTCTCTCTCTCCCTTCTTCTCTTTCTTCTTCCTTCTCCTAGAAGCCAAAAACAACTTGAGGTGCAAGTATGCAATAGTGTTTTGTATCCCACAAGCTACCAATTTATCACATGTGTTGAAAACCATTTCCTTCCCCTTGAAGCTATGACAAAACCGTGCTCCTTCTGAATTTTTGGGTTTTAGGGTTGTTTTGGGCTTTATTGCTATGTTGGGTAAAGGTTTGGCAAGGATTTGGGCTACAAAAAATGATCCAATGTAAATTGTTGTGGTAAAAAGCCCTAATTTAATTTCTTTTTGTTTATTATTTGATTTAGCTTAATTAGGTTTAATTTGTAGTGTTCTAATTGTTTTACAACTCAATTATGATTCTACTAATTTCAATTGTTTCAATTATCGATCCCTTGTTAAGCTTTAATATTGAATTTAGCCAATATATTCCAAATTTTTTGTTGATATTTGCCATTAGATTAATTATGAATGTTAATTCAATTAAGATTAATTTTTGGTGTTCACTAATTATTTTTAGTGTCCTCTAATCATTTTAAACCTCTTCCTACTCCTTTACGTCTTATTTTTAACAATATAGGAATTATAAGACAATATATCCTTAAGTGTGAATTTAATTGTTCTTGAATTGTTGAAAATTCATTTAATTGATTTAGGGGTTTTTGTGGCATTTTACAATATTTTATGACCCCTAACAAAATTTAGGGAGTTGGATTTTGCCCTATTAAGTCCTACCGAAAACTTATTCAAGAGATAGATTAAATACAATACTATTTTGGAGACAACATACTCTCCTATTTTCAATAAGTCATAATGGCCAAAATATCATGTTTAAAAGGAATACAAATCTTGGGGTATTATATAATTAGTGCTCCTTAGGCTAAACTTATATGGCAAAAATAGTATTTAACCTTTTATTAATTAGCTAAATTATACAATCAATTGCGCACAACATCTTTAACATTTTATAAATTTAACTCCGATAACCTTTCCGTTAGTTCACCATTATCTTTTTAACGGAATTGTAAATATAAGGCTTGTGTTATCCTCCGTGGTATCATATGTAATCTAATGATTTTATAGTAATTAAATAATTTTTATCCTTAACATTTTAAAAAAATAAACATAGTTCTCCTTTTATCCCGTCCTACAAATCTACAATGGATCCTTTCAATTTTCTAAATTTAAGTTCTTATCAAACTAAATAAAATTAAATTTAAAAATTGAAGTGAAAAATTACCTCTGTCCCAGTTGTTATTTATTTAGAGTGTTACTTGTGAAGAGCTTACAGCACCACTTGTAATATTAACCAGATCAATTTTTTTTATATAATAACTTGATGTTACCCAACTATATATGGCATGCCACGGCTATATAATTTAGATATCAAAATTTAATAAAATAATCCATGGTTTCATTAGGTAGTTTCCATCACTGTGTCTCCCACATTTATGCTTCCATAACCAACGATAAATGAGTTTTGGCTATTAGATTGTTGATGGTAGTCTTCATCAAAAAAGAAACACTTGTCTAGAGTGTTACTTAGGGGCGGTGAATCCACTAATTAGGGATATTCTTTCTAAGTTCTCTATATCGACCAGTGAGTACAAGGTAAGGGAATAGATGGGTGTAATGTAGGGAAGATCTTTAAAAATGCAGTTTTGGGAAGTTGGGGTCGGAGATGAGAGAGATATTCTTTCTAAGTTCTCTATATCGACCGGTGGGGAATAGATGGGTGTAATGTAGGGAAGATCTTTGAAAATGCAGTTTTGGGAAGCTGGGCTCGGAGATGAGAGAGAGCTATGACTTGGACACACTTTAAACAAGCCAGAGATTTGATTGGCAAGGAAAGAAGGATTTTGACGGAGGTCATAAGGATTTCGACGGAGGTCATCAAGAAGCTTCTCATGGTGGCCGGAAAAAGAAGGAAGAAGGAGGAGAGAGATCGGAGAGGGTGTGTGTCGAATGCTTGATTGATAGAAATACGAATCCTAATTTAAGAACTATTTACTAGAATTTAGAAAGATTAAGGAGAAAAATTAAATTAGCTAATTATAGTTATTTTCAAAAATACCTTTACTTAAAATTGAAAATTACATCAAAGCAAAATTAGCTGAATTGGTAACCCCATGCAATTGGTACGTTTCATATTTTAACCGGTTAACGTCAAATAATATAGGGTCTATTTGGGTTGGCGGTAGGAATTGGTGGCTTAAAAGCCATCTGACTTAAAAAAAAGCTCAGTAGGAAAAAAGTCAGGTTATAGATAATGATTTATGTTTGGATTGTCCATTTGGCTTTTATATAAGTGACTTTTTTCTAAATTGAAGAGTGTTTAGATTATTATTTCAAAAGTCAGTTGAAATAAAAAATGGCTAAAAAAAAGGTATGAATTTTATTAAATACTCCCACTGAACCTAAATATAAGATAGAATTAATATTTTTTAAGGGATTGAGGAAGCTAATTAAATTACTCAAGAGTATTTTTATTCCTTTTTTGTACTTCAAATTAATTAATTTGACTAATAAACTAATATTTTTAATGGATAAAATTGTTTATATAATAAAATACAAACAAACAGGCCCATTCATATTAAACTAATATTTTGTTCATCAAATTATTCCTTTGCGTCATGAAATAAGCTCCATTCTGGAGCGTTCCAAAAAGCTCAGTACGTTGGGTTTATTGCAAAAAGTTAACAATTCATCCAAACAAGCCCCAGCCACTTTTTCTTCACTGATCATTTTTCCCAACGCCCAACCACATATGTTTGCCTGCAACGCTCTCAATAACGTGGGTCCAAACAGGCCCATAGACGGTGAAGGCTGGGAGCATTAAATTAAATTTCTATATTTTTGAAATAATATAAACGGTGAAGATTGGGAGCATTAAATTAAATTTCTATATTTTTGGCTGGTCGTTGATTTTTCCGAAAATTTCATACGTAGAGACCATGAGAATGGAATCAAACTGTTACATTAACATGTTTACATGCGTTACGGGATATGAAGTTTTTTCTTTTTCTTTTTTGGGTTTGGAAGCAAATTTAAATGTAAATAAATAGTTTTTTTTTGTATTTTTCATGAATCTTTTCGAAGGAAATTTTTTTCTACGAAGAGAGTATTTATTTAATGGAGCATAATACAGATGTAAGATTATTTTTTTTATTAATTGTTGGAAAAAAGATAATAAAAGTAATGTTTTATTAGGTTATTAAGTTTTTTCTTTTTCTTTTTTGGGTTTGGAAGCAAATTTAAATGTAAATAAATAGTTTTTAAAAAAATTTTATTTTTCATGAATCTTTTCGAAGAAATTTTTTTTCTATCAAGAGAGTATCTATTTAATGGAGCATAATACAGATGTAAGATTATTATTTTTTATTAATGGTTGGAAAAAAGATAATAAAATTAATGTTTTATTAGGTTATTTCAGGGAAAAAATTAATCAATTTGGACAGATAGTGACAAAAAAATATTTTTAAAGGAATATTAAAATTATTTTATTTAAAAATAAAAAATAAAATAGAATCTCTCATTTAATAGAAGATAAGCGTGTTGTTAAATTAATTATTGTGGAAGAAGTATTGTAAGGGTGATATGGGAAAATAAGACAAAAATTGCTCAAAATTATTTTATATAAAAAAAGTATAATTGAGGTGTATATAACATTAATGAATTGCAAACATTATTTACTTTATAGAATATATAAGTGTATTACTAAATTATTATTGTCTTTAATTATTATTAAGAAAGTATAAATAGGGGTATTATAGGAAAAAATTTACAAAACTTAAAACTTGCTCTTATAATTAGAACAAAAACCTATTCCAAAATGTGTTTCTGTAATTAAGACCAAAAGGAGTAATAGATAGATGGAGCCGTCAGGGTAATAATGTATTTCTCAAAAAAAAATTATTATTATGATAAAAAGATATCTAAATCTATGTTTAGATCGCTATCGTTGTTTATCAACTTCTATATATCTATCTAATATTAAAGGGGAAAATTTATGTTTGACATTAAAATTATTATAAATAGATATTATTTAATTAGTAAAGTAATTTTTTTTGAAAAAAAAAAATTTAAACTATGAGGAAACAAGAAGGGAAAAATGAATATTGAATATATTGAATTAATCTTATGAAAATGTATACAAGGTCTATTTATACATGGTGTAAATAAACTCTAAGACCTAATGCTGTTACAGTAAAACAATCTAACTAAGTCAGTTTATTCTAACTAACTCCCAACTATTTAGAGTAAATAAGCGAACTAAATCAGTTACAAATGAATGGTTACTAATACTCTAATATCCCTCTGGCTGGAGAACGTATATCAATCATCCCCAACTTGGAAATGAGTGTACAAAAAGGAGTAGGAGCAAGAAATTTAGTAAAAATATCAGCCAATTGATTAAGACTTGATTAGGAGCAAATGAATCAACCCACTTTGAAGCTTTTCCTGAACAATATGACAATCAATATCTAGATGCTTGGTTCATTCATGAAATGTGGGATTGGCAGTAATATGACGACCAGTTGGAATGCCAAAATCTCTCAATAAGTAAGACAACCAATGAAGCTCACAAGTGGTCGTGGCTAAAGCACGATATTCAGCCTCAAAAGAAGAACTAGACATAGTTTGTTGTTTCTTAGATCGCCAAATGACTAAGGCTTGATCTAAAAAACAAAAAACAAAAAACCAGTAATGAATCGTCATGTATCAAGGCAACTAGCCCAATCAAAATCACTGAAAGCATTTAATTTCATGGCAGAAGTAATAGGAAAAAATAAACCACAAGGAGGAGCAACCTTAAATACTAAAGCACTCCTTGAGCTTCTTTAAGATGTAAATCAGTAGAACGCTATACAAATTGACTCAGTTGTTGTACAACAAAGGAGAGATCTGGCCAAGTGTTAATATGATAAAGCAAATGACCAACCAAAGTCCTATAGAATAAACCATCTTCTAAAGGAACACCAAAATCAGTAGACAATTTCAAATCTCGAGCCATAGGAGTGACAACAGGCTTGCACTCAAGAAAACCAAAATCAACCAATATATCTAAGGCAAATTTGCATTGACAAAGAGAAATACCTTTAGAACTATGAGCAATTTCTAGACCAAGGAAATACTTACCATCACCCAAATTCTTGATCTTAAAACAAGAATCCAGAAAGGTTTTGATGTGATTGATCTCATTCAAATCAATACCACTAATGATGATATCAACATAAACAAGTAAAACAGTAAAAGATGTATCAGTATGCTTAAGAAATAGAGAATGGTTGGCATGTGAATGATGATAACCACAAGAAAGAAGAGCTTTAGATAACTTGAAAAACCATTGTCGACTAACTTGCTTAAGATCATAAAGGGAATGTTGCAACTTACACACAAGATTAGGGGGAAGAAACTGACATACAAGGAGGTGGCATCAAGTAAACTTCCTCATAAAGATTCCCATGAAGAAAAGCATTGTTAACATCTAGTTGTTTAACATGCCAATTATGTGTAGCAGCAAGAGTAAGCAACAAATGAACAGTGGTAAGCTTAGCCACAAGAGAAAAAGTTTCATTAAAATCAACATCCTCAACTTGAGTATAACCTTGAGCCACTAAATGCCCTTTGTACCGATTCAAAGAGGCATCATAATTATACTTTTTTAGCAAAAACCCACTTGCACCTAATAGGGCATTTACCAAAAGGGAGATAACTCAACACCCAAGTATGATTTTGTTGCAAAACTGCTAGTTCAGCTTTTATATCTTTCTACCAGCCCTCATGTTTAATAGTTTTAGAATAGGACTTAAGCATATCATCAATATAAATGGATAAAACAAAAGAACGATGAGATAAAGAAAGATGATCATATGAAAGAATATGGGAAAGAGGACGACAACTACTTGCCTCAAATGAATCCAATATGATTGATGTGGATTGGAGAGCAAAATGATAATCATGCAAATAAGAAGGTAATTTTCTGAACATAGTAGAATGTCTAAGATCAAGAAGTAATGAAGAAGAATTAGAAGGTGGAGAAGGTAATGGAACAACCAAAGAGGATGATGATAAAGGTGGAGAGGAAATTGGATAATCAAGAGAGGAAAACTGTTGAGTCATAGAAATAGAAGTAGGTGATACAAGAGCAACATAAGTGGGAAATGGGAAAATAGACTCATAAAAGGAAACCTTTCTGGAAACAGAAATGATTCAAGTTTTCAAATCCAATGTGATAAACCCTTTAGTGCCATGTTTAAAACTAAGAAAAATACATTTATGAGTACGAGGATCAAGTTGAGTGTGTTGGTGTGTGATAGTAAAGGAAAAACAAAGACAATCAACGACCTTGAGATTGGTAAAATCAGGACTGTGTTGATATAACATTTTAACAAGGATTTTTGACCCAAAATAGGAGTAGTAAACGATTGAAACAATAGAGCCCTTGTAACATTCAAAAAATGTTGGTGTTTCCATTCAACTTTGCTATTTTGTTCAGGTGTTTCACGACAACTAGTTTAGTGAAGAATACCATGTCTATTATAAAAATCAATCATTTCAAATTCAACTCCATTGTCAGATTGAATAATCTGACTAGAGACACCAAACTGAGTAGAAACATATGAACAAAATTATGAATGTAAGAACAAACCTTAGGCTTACGCTTAAGGAGATATATCCAAGCATACCTTGTAAAAAATCATCAACAATTGTGAGAAAATACTTATGACCATGAACAGAAGGTAAATGATAGGGGCCTAAATATCCATGTGAACCAAACTGAACATTTTATTAGATTTTGTAGTGCTTACATGAAAAGGTAACTTGCCTTGCTTTGCATAATGACATACACCACAACAAGGGAAAAAACAATGAACTGTGAGCAATACTAGGATGACTTTGATGAAGGGAATTAAATGAATGTTTTAGAAAGGTGTCATAAACGGAAATGCCAAAGATCAAAAGGAGTATGAGTAGTAGTGGTTGGCTTGATAGAAATATTACCAATGAGAGACATGGAAGACTTTGAAAGTTGTTTCAAGATATAGAGCCCTTCAAATACATCAGCTGAGCCAATCATCTTCTTGGAAGGAAAGTGCTGAATAAGACATTGTGAGTTCTGAAATAAAACATCACAAGGAAAGTACTTAGTCAATTTTGAAACAGAAATGAGGTCAAAATGAAAAGCTAGAACAAATAGGATATTATGAAGAAGAAAGGGAGCTATAAACTGAATTGTTCCACAATAAGTAGCCAAAACCTTGGATCCATCTGGTAAATGAACATATATAGGTGGTATGGATTTGTAGGAAGCAAATAAACCAAGATGAGAACATACATGATCTATAGCCCCTGAACCGATGATCCAAGAACTTGAAAATAAATGAGGAACATAAGAAAATTCCATACCATCGGTTGGGACAGGACACTATTAACAGAAGTAGAGGACTGAGGAGATTGATTATCAGCTTGAACTAGTGCAAGCAACTTTTATATGGATCAGGAGTGAAGCTATAGGTTTGATTAACAACCATATTGGGCTCAAGTGACATTTTAGAAACAGATATAGAGTCAGTAGCAACATGATTAACAGAAGCATTACAAAATTTAAACCCCAGAGGAAAACCATGTTTCCTGTAACATATTATAGCTTCAGTGTGTTGAGATTTTCCACAGTAGGTACATTGTTTACTTGAAGTAGACAAATTGGGTCGATAATGATTCTGAGTGTGAGACCATGGAATAGGGGTTTTGTTAAACAAAGTAATAGTTTTAGTAGATTGCAAACCAAGCTCTCGTTCTTATTGGATTACCAAAGAAAAGGAACTATTTATGTTTAGTAAAGGATCGACCAACATAATCTATGATTTAACAGTACCAAATCGATCACTTGGGCCTTTTAAAAATCGAATGACATAGTCTTGATCCATCTACATCTTATGAAGATTGACAACACCGCAGTGACATCTAGGCTTACAAGAACATGAAAGAATAGGACGTATGACTAGTAACTCATCCTAGAGGCTTTTGAGTTTAGTAAAATACTCACTGACTGAGAGATCTCCTTACTTCAAGCTCTTTAACTCTTCCTGAAGATCAGCCAGCTGGAAGATGTCATTATTGGAAAAACGGGCTTTCAAATCCTCCCAAACGTCACAAGTCCTGTCAATCCATAGAATGCTCTGCGCCAGTGTTGAAGAAAGAGATCGAGTAAGCCATGAAAGAACCATCATATTGCACCATTCCCAGGCTAAATAAATCGGATTGGTCCTTGCCAGAATAAACGCAGATTGTTTGAGAAAACAGGTCTTGTTCTTCGACATAGGAGCCATCCTCATTGCTCTTGCCCAAAAATAACAATTTGGTTTAAATAGCACTGGTGAAATAAGAATCAGAGATGGATTTTCATTTGGATGAAGATAAAATGGATTACTGATATTATGAACAAAATTAGATGATGTCTGAGTTGAATCATTACCAAAGTTGCCGGCGAGAGAAGAAGAAGAAGTGATTGGGTAGTAGCCATGGATGAAAGACTCAATTTGTCCCGGATGAAGGATCAAGAAGGAACCCAACAAAAGGCTAGGGTTTGGGATTTGAATGAAAGAAAGAGTCTAAGTAGCAAATCTATGAAAATGGTGAAGAGACTAGACTAAAATGACTATGAAAGAGAAAGAATAGACTGAAGAAAAGTGTTTTGAAAAGAAAAATTTAGATGTGGTCGATGACTCATACTCTGATGAATATTGAATGTATTGAATTAATCTTATGAAGACGTATAAAAGGTCTATTTATACACTAGGTAAACAAACTCTAGGGTTAAGGTGCAATTTTGCCAACAAACTATTACAGAAAGAGCATCCAACACAAATATTAATTAAGCGTACCTTAAATACCAACAAACAATTAAAAATGTGCAAATTTGCCAACGAACTTTTACAAAGGTGCAGTTAGCACAAACTTTTTTGTGCTGGGTGCTCCTGGAGTAAAAGTTCGTTGGCCAATCTGCACCTTAGATAATGGACGTTATCTTTTTTCTAACGGCGTTGTGCCGACTGCACCTTTGTAAAAGTTCGTTGGCAAATCTGCACATTTTTAATTGTTTGTTGGTATTTAAGGTGCGCTTAATTAATATTTGTGCTGGATGCTCTTTCTGTAATAGTTTGTTGGCAAAAATGCACTTTAACTCTAAACTCTAAGACCTAATGTTGTTATGGCAAAAAAAAAAAAACAATCTAACTATGTCAGTTTACTCCAACTAACTCCTAACTATTTACAATAAATAAACTAACTAAATTAGTTACAAACAAATGGTTACTTATACTCTATAAAAACCTTTTTGTATTGCTATTTGATATCAAAACACTACTATATCATATTTATACTATGTCAGTTTACAGACCTGGTTTCTCTCCTAATTCTTTTCTCATTATTCCTCATCATCATCATCTCTAAATCATATACATTCAATCAATCACAATACTACTTTACCATCTCTATCATTTTCCCAATCAATGGTCTAGATTGGCTAATGAGAGAAAAAGAGAAAAAGGATGAGGAGAAGATCCTCTCCCGTTAGGTTACTCCAACTAACTCCTAACTATTTACAATAAATAAGGTAACTAGATCAGTAACAACTTACAACCAAATGGTTACTTATACTCTATAAAAACCTTTTTGTATTGCTATTTGATATCAAAACACTACTATATCATATTTATATGAGCCTTTTTTTGGCTCATTGGAAAAATTACATCAGCTGGATCGAGAAAAAATATATATTCCAAAAGGTCTCAATAAATATATATATATATAGTTTTAGGGTCACTGGAGATAATTCTATCTCCAGTAACAGGAGAAATAGTTTTCCCTATATATATATAGGGATAGAATATTGTCACTACCAATTTTATATCACTACCACTTTTTCATCGTTAGATCAAAATCTCATATACTTTTATTATTTCTTTCTCCTATTGAGATTCTGATCAACGATGAAAAAGTGGTAGTGATATAAAATTGGTAATGACAATATTCCATCTCATATATATATATATATATATATATATATATATATATATATCAAAATTTCTTATAATATTACTAGGTTCTAAGGATAATTAATAATTACAGTTAAAAATCATTCATCTTTACAATACTACAAGTGAAGTTATAAATACTAATTTGCAAATCAAATTTAACATTTTATATTTATAAATTAAACTTTTATATTTATAAGTTGAATTGTATTATTTATATTTCAAATTTTTAAATATCAAATTTCTTATTTATGAGTATTAAATAAGATTTGGTGGGCCTATCTATATTTAATGCTCTTACCTGGAACGATGAATATTTTTTTTTTAAGAATTCTTAAAACTTATAAAAACTTTATAGGATAAAATGGTGAGACGCGGAGAAAAAAAAGACAAAATGATATATTAAACCGTCATTAAAGCATTACAAATTAAAAAGAACAAAAAGAAAAATTATAAATGTTATGTAAGAAAGAAGGTTGCTGGGAGAAAACAACTACTTCGAAAAAGAAAGGTAACAAAAGACTCGGGTCATCTTCTCATCATCATTTCTCTGTCCATCTCTCATCATCAGTAAATGTTGACCGTTGAAATCTTGATCCAATGGCTCAGAATAATTTTTTAAAAAACCACGGATTGTTTTTGTTACCGCGCACGGTTTTTTTAAAAATTATTCTGGATCCTTGATCAAGATTTTAACGGTCAGAATCAGCCTGTGAGAGATAATGAGGAATCTAATAATGAGATAATCCAGTTCGCAAAAGACTCAGGTCATTCCATATTGTACGAGAATGAGGAGGTCAACTGTTACAGACCGGCCCAACAGCCCAGATCCAGGCCACGGCCCAACCTTGCCTGGGAGCATAGTTGGCGGGCTAATAGGCAAAGATATGAGATACCTACAATATAGGTTCTATCCCAACCATAATCCCGAGATACCAGCCCCTGATATCTCGGCCCCGGATATTGCACCGGACCCTCTATAAATACAGGGAACGCTAATCAGGTGCACACGTTCTAATCCATGCTCTCTTTACCTTTTGTCACACAGAGCACACACACCACTCCCTGGCTTCACGCCTCCAAGTTTATTGCGAACTACGTGAACTTTGATCCCTTCAAAGGGTACGTAGGCTCTGGGCTTGACAACCTAGTCAAATCCAATATATCTGTGTTCTACACCAGAACAACTACATATTCATCGAGTGATGAATTGCCTGCGCCCTGCTGAACAAATGATGAAGCAGGGTGTCAAGAATAAATCATTTTTTATAATAAAGAAATAAAAAATTTTAAATATATTTTTTATTTTATACACTTATTTTATAAATCATAAACAAGTAATCTGAATTTCAATTAATTATTTAGACTTATTTTGCGATTCAACTCATTATTATTTATAAACAATCGTATAAAATTTACGACTCAATTACGCATCATATATGAAAATTGGTTTTGATATTACAACTCATATTGTGAAATTTATAACTCAAATTATTATTATTATTTATAACTAATCATATTTTATTTACAACTCAATTATACATCATATACGAACATATATTTTTCCATAATTTACAACTCATCTTCCAAATATAACATTTAACTGTTCAGTACGTATTTATAGATAACATGAATAATTTTAAATAATGACATACTGTTCATTATTTATAAAATAAACAAAATATATTAATTTTTTAAATAATCTTATCTTGATCATTAAATCACAATTAATAATTTATAATCAATAATATTCTAATTATTATTTTATCTATATTTTTTAAAGTATGATCTTTTGATTAAATTATCAAAATAATCTGGTTATTTAATTTGTTTGCATATCAGGCTTTTTTCCCAAAAAAACCCCTAATTAAATAACTATTTACTAAAATGCCTCTGTTTCCAAACTATTTCTCAATCTGCCCCTGTTTAGTCGACTAAACCATGATTTAGTAGACTAAAATACGGGTTCAATTTTTTTTAACTTCCCCGGTGATTTAGTCGACTGTGCTTAGTCGACTAAATCATTAAACAAAAAAAACAAAAGGTTAAAACTTCAGAAGGCCATAACTTCTGGCTCGAGAGTCGAATCAAGTAATTCTTTTTTTTTTTTAATTCCACATAACTTTTGAGATCTATACAGTGACATAAAAATTAACTTCCAGATAAAATGAAGAGAAAGGAGAAAAAACAACTGATTCTTTATTACGCAGAAGATACTAACAATTCATTAAATATAATCAAATGATTCTTTTATATATTTATATTTAATGAATTGTTTCCTTTTATTTGATGTTTTTTTTTTAATTAAATCACATGATATCTCCTACACAAAGATAGGATATGTGTGTGTATATATTTAATGAATTGTTAATATTAACATGAGTTGTTAATATTTAATATATATATATATATATATATATATATATATATATATATATATATATATATTATTTCCTGCACAATATGGGCAATTCAAAATCTAAAATGAACCCCTAACCTTTTATTTTATCTTATAAAAGATCAATAGTAAAACCATGCCCTAATTAAGTTAGTTGGATCTCCCTCCCTCCCTGACTCTATGTTAAAAACTTCAAACTTCAAAGAATAATCACCTTTTTTTCCGGTAGATGGGGCTGTCATTCCCCTAAAATAAGCCAAAAAAATTTAGTGGCAGTCAATTCCATTTTAATATTAATAATCTCTTGCAACATATGATCTCATGCATAACTTCCAAACGCTATTATTCCCCTAAAATCAAGCCCCACAAATTTAATGTCGATATTTTTTCTATTTCTCTTTTCTTTTAAAATCCATATTATTAATGGAGAGATAATCTCAATTTTGAATATATTGTATTTAGAAAATCCAGTATTAATTGTTACGTTACAGGGAGGGATACTTTGAATAATCAAGCCCCACAAATTTAGTGTCGATACTTTGAGGCTCCTTATAACATGACATCCCATAATCTAAGAAAATCCATATTATTAATTATTGGATTTTCAAAATACAATATATTCAAAATACATATTATTTTATATTTATATATATATATATATATATATATATATATATATATATATATTAAATATTAACAACTCATGTTAATATTAACAATTCATTAAATATATATATACACACACACATATCCTATCTTTATTGTGCAGGAGATATTATGATCTAATAAAAAAGAAAACATCAAATAAAAGGAAATAATTCATTAAATATATATATATATATATATATATATATATATGGGAAAATGATTTGTCAAGTGACTAGACCTAAAAGTTTTTCCTGTGAACCCAAACCACATCGTTTCATTTAGTGAGGGGCTGAGGACGTGCCAAAGATTTTTTTAAAAAAAAAAAAAATCAGTCTCGGTTTGTTGGCAGTCACAGTCGGCTATTTGACGGCAAATATCCAATTCAGAGAGTCTTCCACTCGGGTCATTTCTTGGTTCATTGTCTGGTCCTCCCAACCTTCGATCCCTCCTTCTCTTTTTCTGAATTAGTTTAGATTTTCATAATCTTCTAATAGATCCTAAAATCTCTCTAACTACCGAGATCATAATAATATCAAATATGCCCCTAATTGTGTCAGGCTTCCGACGCTGAATTACTATAACTTTAGATATTTAATCGTATCTGTCGCCATCGTCATCAAGTTATTAGAGTCAACAATTTTAAACCCTAGATTTGTCTCTGTGATTAGCCTTCCTAATTAGGGTTATCATCTCTAGGTTTTGACATCTTAAAAAGTTATGGATGACTGATGTGTTGTTTGCGCGAGACTGATTTTTTTTTTTCAAAAAAAAAAATCGTTGGCACACCCTCACTAAATGAAACAATGTAGTTTGGGTTCATAAGAAAAACTCTTAGGTCCAGTCGCTAGATAAATCATTTTCCCTATATATATATATATATATATATATGGTAAAATCATTTGTCCAGTGACTGGACCTAACAATCTATCCTGTGAATCGAAACTACACCGTTTAGGTTAGTGAAGGCGTGCCTTAAATTAAAAACAAAAAACAAAAGAAAAAACAAAACACCCATGACTCAATTTCCGATCCAGCAGTGAAGAAGAAATCGGAATAAAACATATCCCAGGATAAGAATACAAACCGACAAAATCAATAGGAAATTGTAGAGAGAATTACTTCCAGCAAATGGATTAAAATCTTATATCTAAATTTAGAAATCAAATCGCTAATGGAAGATAAAAGAATCTGATTCTCCATTCTTTTTCTCAATGTCACGGATTCGCTTGCTATAACTTCCTAGGTATTTTGTTTATCCGACTTTCTTGTGTGTAATCTCGATTATTCTAAACTAATTTGATTCAAAAACCTAGCCATTTATTCAAATTTTGTGAGAAATTGTTAGCGGCAGTCTGGAAGATGCGATGGGAAACGTCTTTATTCAAATTTTGTGAGAAATTGTTAGTGGGAAACCTAGCCATTTGGTTCTCCATTCGATGATTCTAAGCAATTTTTTTTTTGTTTTGTTTTAATTAAGGCACCCCATCACTATACTTAACCAAATTACGTAGTTTTAATTTCTTAGGTCCAGTCACTTGATAAATGATTTTCCCTAATACACATATATATAAGAATCACTTGATTATATTTAATGATTTGTTAGTATCTCCTGCGCAATAAAGAAAGAATCAGTTGTTTTTCCTCCTTTCTCTTCATTAAATCTAGAAGTTAATTTTTATGTCATTGCATAGATCTGAAAAAGTTATACGGAATCAAAAAAAGAATCACTTGATTCGAACTCTCGAGCCAGAAGTTATGACCTTCCGAAGTTTTAACCTTTTATGTTTTTTATGATTTAGTCGACTAAGCTACCGTACTTAGTCGACTAAATCGCGGGGAAGTTAAAAAAAAAAAATTGAGCCTGCATTTTAGTCTACTAAATCATGGTTTAGTCGACTAAACAGGGGTAGATTGAGAAATAGTTTGGAAACAAGAACATTTTGGTAAATAGTTATTTAATTAGGGGCATTTTGGGAAAAAAGCCTTGCATATCATCTCTTAGGTGGCAAGATTAAGTACGTACTCCTTCCGGTCCTAATTATAAGAACACATTTTGGAGTTGGTTTTGGTCCTAATTAGAAGAACAATTTTTAACTTTTGTCAATTTTTTCCTATAATATCCCTATTTATACTTTTTCAATAATAATTTAATAATACACCTATTTATTCTATAAGGTAAATAATGTTTACAACTCATTAATGTCATATACACCTCAATTATACTTTTTTTAATAAAATAATTTTAAGCAATTTTTGTCATATTTTTCCCATATCACCCCTACTAATACTTCCTCCTCAATAATTAATTTAACAACACACTTATATTCTATCAAGTAAGAGATTCTGCTTTATTTTTTATTTTTAAATAAAATAATTTTAATATTCTTTTAAAAATATTTTTTTGTAACTACCCGTCCAAAGTGATTAATTTTTCCCTAAATTTAATTTCCCCTCAGTAATATCATATATCATCAAATTGTGTGTGTATATGCATTATTGACAGATATTCAGATTGTTTAATTTTAATTATTACTCATATTGACGTAAAAAAGTTATGGTTGGAAAGAAAATACCTTATAAATTGATATTTTGAATAGTGTTATATATTATCATGAACATATCTTTTTTATCATTATATTCATGGACTGAAACTAGAATTGAAGAGGTGTGTGGGGTCCATACCTTGCTTAGTAGAAAAATATAAATCTTGTCCGATGGATTTATGGATTTATGTTTGTGTCTTTCCGACTCAGTGTTAGGCCACACACACCATACCTATATCTTGTAACACGCTAATGTTGCCTTGATGTAATTTTCAATTTTAGGCAGGGTATTTTTAGAAAATAATTATAATTAACTAATTTAACTTCTTTCCTTAATCTCTCCAAATTCAAGTAAATAGTTCCTATAATTAGAACCAGGGAAGTACTATTTATCCATTGCAAGATAAAGATATATGGCGCAACTTATTAGCTCGCTAATACATAAGTATTATAAGGCTTTCATCCATAGAAAAGAATCTTTTAAGAACGTTTAAAATTGACATTTTAGATTAAGTTTAGATTTGGTCTTGTACCAACTAATTTAAAAGTCTGTAATTATTATACTAGACATATACGATCGGACTTAAAAGTTACACTTTCAGACTGGTTGGTTAGATGACTAGTGTTAAAAAAATTTCAATTTATAATAATAATAATAATAATAATAATAATAATAATAATAAATCTACCTTTTAGACCAGGTAATTTCATACCTAGTCTAAAAAGTGGGCTTTTTTTAAAAAAAAAAATGTACGATTTTTTTTCCCCCTAGAAGCCCGCCAATATTATTATTATATCTAAAAGCTATATTTTGCAATATAAATTCTATAGATAGAGACAGCCATAAAAACAAAAATGTAGTCAAAATAAAAACTAAATATAACTAATAACTATGAATTTAAAGCCTTATGTTATTAGATAATTAGCAAATCTTAATTTTAGCATTTGCTTTTGAAGGTTTATTTTGTTTTTCTTGCATTTTCCCTACGTCCAAAGAAGTTAGATTATTTTGAATATTGGATTTAGTGGATGCCATTTCAGACCCGGCATCTGCATGCTATTAACACATTATTTATATTGTGAGTATCCCTATAATTGAATGTGGCTTCCTATGGATTGACTGGTAGGTTACCATAAATATGTTTAATCCTTTTGGACCTCAAATATGAAATGACTTTGCCCTAGTCCAATCTCAGATGATGAAGGAGGAGATTAGTATTTAATGAACCTAAGTATAACAAAGTTAATATACATAATGGAATTCTCAAGTTTATATATAGCAGTCATGTTAGACTCATTTCATCAAATAGGATACTCCAACTTTATCATCTAAAACTAATGTAAGCCAAAACCATATTTTTTTGAAATCTCAAAAGAACCAAAAAGCCTAAGATTAATTAACTTAACACCCAATCCAAAGGTTGTCGCAATCGACTCTAAGGATGACTCACAGTAAAATTACAATCGTGAGTCATGGAATTCGTAAAATTATAGCTACAGCTACAACTCCCACACATCCTAGTTAAAATTACAATCGACACTTCCACAACAAAACTGGATAATAATCATCTAAGCCCTTTCAAGGACGGGGCATCCAAACCCAAAAAAAAAACTTGAAAAGAACAAAGGCATGAAAAACAAGATTCAATTAACATAAGTGTATGCAAACTTTTGTCCATGGAATTCATAAATATTGAATTTGTGAAGCTTCCCATTTTGAGATAATACAATGAAATTCCATCATTCTGATAATCACAAGTTTTACAACTCTAGTCATTACGAATTCCATAGACAAAAATCGCATATAATAACTATAACAACCATAAAGAATATACAGTTAGTAGAAAAATCTATATTAAGGAATTCACAATTAACATACCTATGGAAGGAAAGATTTTTTTTTTTCGCTTTCCAACTCCTACAAGAGCGGCTTGTGATATATGGTCATTTAGCCTTTTTGCCAATTGTGTTCATCCGATCCCTTGTTAACAATTACATAGAGTTATATATTAGATCATACTATTTAATGCTCTTCATATGTCTACAAAAACATAAGTGATAACTACCCAAAAAAAAACACACACACTCAACTTAAAGCTCTTCACATGTGTTTTCGACACTCTTCATACTCCTCTTTGCAATTAAAAAGGAAAATTTCGTAATAAACATATCAAATACAAATCTATTGTAGACATAAGTGAAAGCTACACTACAAAACCATTCAACTTGGCACTCTTCATATTACTAGAATTAATGTCAGTTGTTATTACAAGCCTATTTGGCTCTCAGCTATCATCTCTGCTATGTGTGATGGAGCTAATTGGCCAGATTCAACGTATTGCATACAAACATTAAGGTCACAAGCTACATTGAACTTGAAGCAAGCATGAATATACTAGCCTACCTGTACCACCACATATATCACATATTAGACACTTCGCAACTCATGAATATATGGTCTATTTGGTGCTCATCCGGTCTCTATGCTATGTTTGCATGTTTTGTGCAGATTTCCATTGCAGGTTGAACTTTGTGATATATGTGATGGTGTTGGTAGGCCAACATTAATCACAACTAAGTGATCAAGGCATATGCCTCAATTAACACCACCACATATATCACAAAGTCATCTACCATGCAAGAGGATAAAAGATGTAAGAACGAAAAGGCGTATAAGCATCACTATTTTTGAAAAGAAAGACAAGGAGTGAGCATCAATGTTTCTATAATTACAACAACCACAAAGAATATACAAGAAGTAGAAAAATGTAAACTTTCATGTAAAATTGCAAATGTTTTTCACAACCAAATAGAAAGAATATTGATCAAGCAAAAAACTTTCATTTATGTGAATGTAAGGAAAAAATAATACTAAACTTTCATTCAGGGTATCCACAAAGAAGGAAATAGAGTATCAAGGGTTTGTAAAAGATAACGATTAAAACTTCTATGCAAGCAAAAACAACGAAAGAGAACACTAACATAACACGAAAGGAAAACATATATTGAGGATTTGTGAAAAGCAACAATTTTTACCAAACGCGAGAGCAAAATAGAGAAGACAGAGAGAGAGCCCAACGAAAATGATTACCAAGCTATCTCAAAGGTGGAGAGAGAGATATCATAGCCACCAAAGGTAATGGAGAGAGTAAAGGCTTATGCATGTGAATAAGAGAGGCTATTGATGAAGACTAAGCGCAAAAGTGAGTATATATATTAGGGCAACTCTTTATAGACCGATTCTCATTAAAGACTGGTGTCAATACAACCTTTTCTCAACCGATTCACAATAAAGACCAATGTCAATATGTTAAGAACATTTTTAACTCATAATGGCATCGTATTTCAAATCATCTAGCTTAAAATGTAAATTTTAGAACAAATGAAAATTTAAAAACAAGAACTTTCGCCTAAAGGTTAAAACTTTTTCATCAACAACAGATTAATAATATGAGATAGATGATTATCATCAACAAGAACTATCAAAAGACATAAAAGAAAGAAACCTTTTCATTAATCATCGCCTAAAGGTGGCAGTATACATGCATGAAATCAAAATATTATATAAGATGATGATTGGCTAGAAAATAACAACGTTAGAAAAATAAACAACATTTATACCGGTCAAGAGTTAAACGACAATTAAGATTAACATTTTTATACCTTGTGACACTATGACCGGTTTGTAAATAATTAAATTATATATTCAACATGAATAATATCCCAGATAATATAACTTATAAAAAAGGTAATAATTATGGAAGAAAAGATAAAAGAGAGGCAATCAAGGTAATATCCCAGATAATATTCTATCACAAAATTAACTTATCACGCTAGAGACAGAAAAACAATGGAAGAAAAGATAAAAGAGACGCAATCAAGATCAAGATCGAACAAGATCAAGATCAGAAATAAAAATAATCTTTTTATTAAAAACATATTTTGATTGGGCAGCAACAGTACATAGATTTAAAAAAAAAAGGTTTACATAATAAAAAAAAAACCATCAATCTTTCTCCTCATCACTAGAGGCAAAAGAGGAAGAAGGGGAAGGGGAAGGGGAAGAGATTGGGTCATTTAAAAGAATGTACTCGACATCATTGGCTCGTCGAGTACAAAGTTGAGCTTGATGTTCATAGTGTGGAGCAACCCGACGAGTCTTTCAAGGTGTCTGTCTATATGATCCACCCTCGTATGAAGCTATTGAAGAAGTTGCTTAGTTGAAGTTGGCGAAGGAGGCAGTTGTAGAGGAGGAGGACAAAAAGAATTAGCCCTAATGCGTGCAATATTGGTATTTTAGAGACGAGAGGAAGAGGAGCTTATTAATAAAAGCAATAAGAAGTTTAAATACACAAGATAGATGAAGATTTTGAAGAGAGGTGTAGTTGGGAAGTTTACCTTGGAAGCTGAAAAAGCTCTAAAACATTTAACACCAGGTTTGAAACTATAGTATCTAAACGGATATTTACACAAGATGTATATCCGTCCGGTCTAACAAGAATTTAAATTTTCTTAATATTTCATACTTATCAACATTACATTAAACTACAACTAGTTTAGAAACTATTATGTACACTACACGACTGGTGTTAAATTGTACCATTATTTACAAAAAATTCCACCAATCATACTTTTTAAACTATCTCCTCCCATAGAGGTCTAGATACAGTGGTCTTATAGGACTTTTTTCTAATAGTATTTGGTGCTTATCATGATGAAATCAATTTTGAACTCGATATCATAGTTATCTCATTAGTTACCAAACACTCATATACTTGCCGAAATCAATTATAAACAAAAATAAAAATAAAAAATTATAGGTTATCTCATAAACTACTGTTGCCTGCTTTTTAAATTTAGTTTTTTAACCATTCATCTAAACACCATATTTTAAAGGAAAAATGACATAAAAATACTCCTCCAGTTTTTAATATAAAACATATTTGGAGAGTTGATCTTGGTTTTAAATAAAAGACATAATTTATATATTTGTCAATCTTTTCATAATTTACCCCTATTGAAGCTTCCCCAACAATAATCAAAGAGGAGAATGAATGAGAGAATTAAGGAAGTTGGCTAGGGTGTTTTAGAAAATACATCACGATAGCTAACTTAACTAACTTCCTTAATATAATAAAATTAAATAAATATGACTTATGTTGAAGAATGAAGGAGTTTTATTAAAATTTGAAAAGGAAAAATGAAGGCGTTGAATTTCTTCAATAGGTTGATTTTGGAGTGCTACCAAAAGACATAACTACACTCATGTTTTTTTACCCAAAAAAAAACTTAAGCACCCCTTCGGGTTGCACTGTCAATAAAGCTTTGGCAACTCGATTGAAGCTCTATCACCGCCTGGCCGTTGGAAGAAAATAGCAAAACAAAAGTAATAAATAGCAAAATTAGAGTGGTAAATAAAAAAGCTAAAGTAGTAAATAACTAGCTAATACATTTTTTGAATTTTCAAGAAAGAGTAATGAATAGAGAAACTAGATTGGTAAATAATCAAAGAATTCATTAGAAAATAGTGTTTACAACTTTGGTTTTTCTTTTCACTATTCTCCTTTCACTATTTATATACTATATTTGTATCGCTATGTACTACTTTAAGTTTCACCAATCACTAGAGTTCTGATGACCGACAACCGACAGGGTTGCTAGTGCTGGAAATCTGACACTTGTGTATAGTTAATAGTTAATAGTTAAAGAAATGTAGTTATTAGCAAGACTAAAGTAGTAAATGACAAGACTATAGTAGTTTTTAAGAAGTAGACAGCAATATGGCCCTTTCTACTACAGGACACACACATATATATCAATTTATTTGTTTAATAAAAAAGACTTTGGAAATCCTAAAATATGTGACCTGAAAGATATATCAATATATTTGTTAAAAAAGTTAAGAAACAAATGAAGTCATTTGCAACGTCCTATTTGGCACACTTCTTAGAAAAAGAAAACTGTTAGTATTTAGGTGTCCTAGAAACAATCTGTAAGGACAAATTAGTACCATTTCTACATTGTAATATTTCATTATTAATAAATAAACATATTTTATCTTTATCATATTTATGTCTCACCTTTATTTTAAGATAAATATGTGTTTGGTGATAAAAACCCTAGAAATAAAACGTGTTTTTCTTGAGAATCAATGATTGAGATCATGATCATAAGGACTCGAGAACACTGGATGTCTATTGCCTAAAACTTATTCCTAATCTTGAATCACCAAGAAAGGGTATTGATGATTTCAATAGGACCAGTACAACATCATCTACTTGTATAGATATACAAGGTAAGGACCTCATGGAATACAGACACGGAGATGTCTTAGTTGATGTCGTGGGTAGATCTGTTGAAGAACAGATAGCATCAAACTGAGCCGCCGAGAGACCCCACAAAGATTTATTATAGATAGTATCATTAGATATGTAAAGTCTTTCTTTGTTTGGTAGTGCAAATCGTCTAGAACTTAAGGATGTCATCGAACATTATGTCCTAGGGTTATACTTTAACCGTACAACTCTATCTACCTGAAAATGGGCAGAACAGTATACTCTTGGATGTAACTCGAATACATGAATATAGATGGACATGCTGAGAGGACTCACAGTCTCCTACAAGGGATTAGTCACTCACAAGATCGGTAGAGTTTGGATAACTTCTAATAACTCGAGAGACTGTGCACAAAACAAGTGATCATGAAGAGTCATGATCCGTTATAGAGTTAATATAAGAAGATTCCTAGTTCAGTGAAATAGCTACATTTAGTCAATTAAGAGAGATGATACTTTATCTTTGTTCTCGACTAAATGTGAATGACAATGTGAGGGATGATGCCTGCATGATATCCAAATATGAAAGGAAGATCACTTAATCAACTCAATTAGTTATTGGGCCGTGGAGCAGTGCTAGTATCTTATGAGGTCATTAAATAAATTGGGCCAGTTAAAGGAGTTTTAATTGGTTCAAGTTTATTTATGTCAGTGACTAATTGGGCCTAATAGGTCACATACAAAGGTTATTCCCGATTGCTTAAAATTAGTAAACTTGGATCAATAAGTGTTATTGGGCTTTATCAAGAGTAAATGTTAATTGGTTTGGAGTAGGACTCCAAGCCCAATTAGGAGGAAAATTATGTCACATATATGGCTCCTAGTTGGAAATCAGTTTCTCCATAAAAGGGCCCAAATGTATTGGAAAAACCCAACGGAGTCTTAGGCCGAGTTAAATTTGGAATTCAAATTTTGAATTGAAGTTTGAAATTTTTAAATTTGAATTTGAATTCAAAAGTTATATTATAAAACATAATTTTGAATTATCTAATTTATATATATATATATATATATATATATATATATATATATATATATATAAAGATCCAATAATGATTGGATGAAGATAGAAGAAATAATAAATGAGAATTGAATGAAAAATGATTTTCAATTTTTCTTTAAGAGATGAATAATATCCATCATCTTAAATTATTATTCAATTAATCAATTAAGATATAAATGTAATCCATCATCTTAAATGGTTGACTCAATCAATCAAAATATGAATATAATTCATCATCTTAAATTCAATCAATCAATCACTATAGGAATTTAATTCATTGTGATTTGGATTTTCCAATTCAAACTTGGATTGGGCCTTTCTTGTAAGCACTTAAATTAGGGTTTGACTCTTATAAAGTGCTGATTTTTGGTGTGCCTCTCTCATGCACGTTTTTCTAGGAGAAAAACAAGAGGCTTTTGTACTCTCTAAATTTCGGTCTTCACCAAGGTTTGGAGAGAGAAGAGCAACATCCATAAGGGCAAGGTTCCAATGATCTTGCTCCTCCTATTTGTTGGTTATGATTAGTTTTGATAGTGTCTTAAATAGTTTTTATTATTGAGCAAAAAGCTTGTATAATATATTTACCTCATACATTGACTAATTGTTATAATAAATGTAGATTGATCCAAGTTGAGTTATGGAGAATGATCAAGAGAAAAGAAGAAAGAATGAAGAACTTGATGAATGGAATGAAGACATCATTATTCAAGTTCTTAGATTGATACTAGAAGTCTCAACGATCAAATAGAAGTTGAAATGACTTAATTTAGAGTTAAAAACAAGCAAATATAAGGTTCAGGATGGTCCAGCTCGAGTCATGAAGTTGCAACTTGAGTTAACTACTTTGCTACAGTGTTTTTGAGTCTCTGGATTGGTTTAACTTGAGTCAACCAATATTGACTGAAGTCAACAGTGCTTTTCAGCACCTCTGTTATACTCTATTTCACGTTTCAGCTGAGCAAGATCTAGTATTTCGATGATATCTCCCAAACTAGATATCGGATTGAGGTGAAACTAGTGGCATATGAAACTATACTCCCAATGCGTCATTTTGATATAAAATTCAAGCCCAAAGGAGTTCAGATCAAGGAGATATGAATTGCAGAAGTTTGAGTTGAAATTCACGCCACACTGCTAACCTAGCTTCAATGTTTTGTGTGTATCTCACAAACTACAAATCCAAATAAGCTGAAACTAGTGCCATATGAAACTATACTCAAATACCTTTTCAAAAACATCAAGATCATAAAAAACAAAGTTCAGAACAAGGAGATATGACCTTCGAAAGTTGATAATCAGTTCAAGAAGTTGCAAAAACGCTCAAAATACAATGTATTTGGAATGAATTGTTAACTAGGTTTGGATGACTCAAGTCAAGATTTGAAAACTCGAGTCAACGTCAGGCAGAGATGAATGAACATTGAAAAGAGTTTGTTAACTCGAGTGAACAAGTAGCAACTTGAGTCAACAAAGAGCACATAGTAGCAGAGTATTGTTCCACGACACCTCCGAGAATTCAGAAATGATTGTTATCAATTGATTACTACTTGCTATACTCTTTAATGCTATTAATCATATTTATGAGAAAGTTTTAGATGATCAAAATCTCGGATTGATGATCAATGCCAATACTAGTAAACACACGTGAGCCACTGTTAAATGAACAGGTAACTCATGTCATAGCATGATAACTCAAGTCAGTCGAAAACAGAGAGCAATAAAGTTTGAGAAAGGGTTTTTTACTCGAGTTACAGCTGATGCAACTCGAGTCAAGACGAGACAGAGAGCAATCTGGAGTAAAGTAACAACCTCTTAACTCGAGTCAATTAATGATAACTCAATTCAACATCTCTACTTCAAAAAATCACCATTGTCCGAAATCTCAAAATCATTGATTGTGATTTCATTACTTCTTATCATCACTCATTACTATTCCTAACTATGTTTAATTAGTTTGTTAATGAGTTTCAAATGATTATATGAAGGATTCACAACAGTTTACAAAAAGTAAATGATTATGTTAGAAGCTCCAACGGCTAGTTCCAGCAGACATTCAACGATCATATTCTAAACTGGAAGAATAGCTCAACGATCGAATACTCGTAACGGTCGAAAGACAATTACCTATAAATAGTAAAGTCTTCAAATCAAAAGAAGTGATGATTGATGAATGATTCGATGAAGCCAATAAAATGATGTTACCACTTCATCGTCGATAGTTCAATAACTCATACACTCTGTTCTCAATGTTTAAATAACACATCATAGAGAGCGAAATGATTTATATTAAATTTTAGTGTTTATTCATTTACTTCTGAGAAAGAGAAGATTCATCGTAATCATTTTATATGTTTATTTGAGAGTTACTCAAGATTGGTTGATCTTGAATGGGAAACAAATTGTAACCTTACAGTGTGTGAGGGGGAGTATCTCAGTGAGAGATTTGGCTTCACAAGTGCCTAAGTGAACTTGTGGGATTGTATAGGTTCTCTTGTGGCCCAATTAATTAGGAAGATAGTGAATTGAAAATCTCAAATGGAGCTTGGGGACTGGACGTAGGTCAAGGATTGATCGAACTAGTATAAATCTCAACAATATGCATATTCTCTTCCCTTATCTCTTATATTTCCAGTATATGTTTATTTGAATATCTAACTGTTGATTTAGAAGACGCGGTCAAAGTTCCAAGTTTTTAATCTTCACCCGATTCTCCCCCCCCCCCCTCCTGGCTTCAACCAAGTCTTACATTATCTTTAACCTAATCCTAAGAAACCACCATCTTTTTGAAAAAAGAAAAACCTAAGGAAACCAAACTCAACCTTGTTTTCGCTTAGCAAGCATCTAAGGAACGAGAGGTTTTAAGAGAATGAATTTTTGTAGCAATCGAGGGATAGTCGTGTGGATCAACGTTAGAGAACATCAACAACATTGAGGTCTTCAAGTGATCTAAGGTAATCCTAACCTCCAATAGTCGTGTTATTAAGTTATCCTAATACCCAATATTTGTTTTAACAAATAATCTTAAAGTTCATGAATATTATAAATCATTATAAATTCTCGTGAGCACTGTAAAGAGTTACGGATTAATAATTAATAACTAATTAACTTAATAAGTTAAAGTTAATAATTTATAAGGACCATAAGGAGTTACGGATTTCCACAACGATTAAACAAAATTTTTGTTTTCAACCTCATGAAACTTTGCATAAAAGTCATGTAACTGGCAAAATTAACCAACAAAAACAAACATAAGAAAGCATACATCAGCATTGCTTATCAGCTAGCTACATTTCTAAATAATCATTCAATACAAATGATACCAAAACTCTATCATTTGTTATAACCACAATGCATGCTGCTTCATGTTGGAGCAAATTGATCCATCAACGTCCATCTGATCTGAACTGTATAACAAGAGGTGGAGGAGACCCGTTATCTTCTCGGAGTCCATTCGCATGGAAACTCTATGCTTCAATTCTCATTCCTAATTAATGACACATTTCATAGAATGTATGAGCATTTCTTAAAAAGGTTCTTGGTTGACGTAGTGCCTTCCTCGAACACCAGTTTGCACCTTGAACTCCGTAGAATCAAGCATATTAGACTGAAGACTTTGGTCCTCATGTAATTAACAAAATGTTCACGTCCCGAACTATGTTTGGTGTTCCATGTGAGCCATACCAGAAAAGAAACTAGAGAACAAGTTAGGCTTTAGATACAATTTGCCACAACTCTCGCTCTTTTACAATCTCTAATGATGTGCAAAACAACTCCCTCTGACACTGGGAATTGAAGGACAATCACTTTGTAGGTGGAAAAATCTCCCTGCCTTGGCTATGAGTACTTTTTTTTTTTTTTGATACAATGGCTATGAGTACTGGGTAAGTAACCAATCTCTTCAGATTCTTTTGCTTTCTATTGGGCCCAATTAGGGGAAATGTTTCGAAGATAGGACCGAAGTCCATATTCCACAATACTGCCTGAATGTAAGTCAAGATTCATGTCAAAGACATGAATGACATTCATTGTGGTACGCCAATCATTATGTAGGCATATCTTCTATACCACTTTTTTTTAGAAAAATTAGTGAAAGAGCCTTTTGAAAATTTTATTAATTAGGAAGATCTTACAGGCTTTTATACACAGAGTCCCGACACTCTGTCGGATTTTATACATATGTATTGGCCGGTACTTGAATTCAGGTTCTTCTGTCAAATAAAACTGTTAAAAAGAGATTTTTTTTTACTGATTTTCCCAAAAAAAATTTTCTGTTGGAATTAAAATATAATATCAGAAATTAAAATAATGTGCATAAGGTAATTTGCAATTCCTTTGGTTAGATGTGAAAAAATGCACTCCCTCTGGCAACCATGTGATTGTGTGATTATCTTCTCAATGTCTCTATTTTATTCCAACTGCATGATTGTATATACAATTGAAGAACTCTAATTTGTACTTTAAAAATGAGGGAATCTATGGGAATGGTGGTTGATGCGAACGTAGCATGAATAAGGGACAAAAATGAGGGCTAAGATGATGGCCCATTGGACCTTTGGATAGTGTGAAGCTCACATGCATATGGTATACCCTCTCTGCTATTTAGTCTCCACCTCATAAAGTACCCCAAAAAAAAAAAAAAAGAGTCTCCACCTCATATTTCAAGAGGTGTTTGTATTTAATGCCGATCATATATTGACCAGCATTGTTTTCAATAGAACGGTCTATATGTGTACGAAAAATTGAAAACTACTCAACACTGCTAAACATATCTTTTATCTCATTCTTCCCTCCCCCACTGGGCCTTTTCTACTTGTCTCCACGCGCCACTTTCTCTGAAATCAGAATACACACACATACCAATAGGGGTTGACTCAAGTGATAAGCGGCTTGTGTCACTTAAACAAGGTCTCGGGTTCGAACCTTGTAAATACAAAAAAAAACCCCGCTGAGAGACTCTCCCACCATTGCCAGGTGTGCGACTCGCCGGATTAGTCAGGGCGAAGCTTCGGTGAACCGGATGGACAACTAAAAAAAAGAATACACACACAATTTTTATTATACTTTTTTTTTATCAAGAATAAGAGTGTAATTTTAAATTAGAAAAAAATAATCTTCTTACTTTATTTTCTTCATTAACTAAGTTTATTTTTTTTTATGTGTACCAAACAATTCCCTTGTATTTAAAACAAGTTCCCTGATCAGAAGAATAACTTATTAACAAGGTAGTGCAAGCAGATTTATATATATAGCCTCACCCAAGCATTCTATGCCATTAAGTGTTAAATTTCATAACATCAACAACGGACAGTTGAAGGGAATTAAAACAATGTTTCAAGTTCAATTTTATGAATTAAAAAAAAATCATATTAAAAAAGCATATTTCCATTTAAGATCAGACACAACTTAAATCCAAATTGGTTGTCAGCACCAGATCATGAATGATTCTTAAGAAAAACAAATAAGATCCTTCAAAAATAAAAGAAAGGATAAACAAAATGAAGAAAGCAAAGATCCTAAAGTATAATTAAAAAAGGCAACAATTATCATTGGTTGTCAGTAAATTTTGTTGTTGCTAACACAAACACACACAAACAAGTACTGGTTAAGAGATACATGAAACTTTGACCAAAAAAAAAAAAAGAGATACATGAACAAAACTATATTATGGACGTAGGATGATGAATTCATGATTGACGTAGTAGGAATCTTCACTGAGAGAGAAATAATTGAGTTTGAAAATGATGGGAGAGTGCATGTGATTGGAGGATGGAGAGAGAGATAAGTATTAGTGAATTAGGTGTTTGATATGTCTAACAAAAATCCCTGACTTGGTGGCGTTGACGAGGGAACCTCAATTATTTGACCATGAGGCACTCATAAAATGAGATTATTTTCAATAGCACCAAACCTATCCATTGGTTTACTTAGACCACACCTGGTTTTGGTTGGCTTGAGTGGAAAGAACCATGGTGGTGAAAACGTAGATTTTACCTAAAAACGGAAGGAGGATGAAAAATCGTAAAACGTAAAATCGTAACGTAGTAAAATCGTAAAAACTTAAAAGCATTTGGAAAATTAGTAAAATCGTTTTAATGAAAAAAAAAATGTAAAAACGTAAAATCGCAATGATAAAACGAGTTTTTAACTACTATAGAAGGGACAATATTTTCTAAGCAAAAACTGAGGACTTTATTGTAAATATAAAAAAATTATGTTGTGAAAATTATTACTACCTTTGATTTTAATATAAGATCTCATCAATATTGCAATTAGCATTATAAATGAGATCTTATATTAAGAACTAGATGTAGATGTAGTATTTATTTGGATATGACAATGTTTAAATCTAAATAATTGAATTTGCTCCTAAATAAAATGTATGAGTGATAACTCATTTGCAGAATTTTTTTTTAAAAAACAAATAGTTGAGTTAGTTATTAATTTAAAAAAATGTGTTGGTTTTCTAAAAGTACTCTTTTTCGTTATTTCTATTGAAAATTAGTCATTTGATGAAAAACTCCGTAGTATATGCTATCAATAAGGAAATTTACATTGAGTGGAAAAAAAATTATAAATTTAGGAGGTAAAATGAATTCAGTTTTTACATTTAACATCAAAATAAATCCATTCTCTTCTGTTAGGACCAAATACTAATAATATTAAATACTACTCCCTCCATTTCTTTTTATAAGAAACATTTAATCTAATCATGTGGTTCAAAACGTAGGTTAAAAATAGTAAATGTATCAAAATTGTAATCTTTTTTTACTTAAATACTCTTATTTATGAGGACATAGGCAATAAGAAAGAAAACAAGGAAATTATTATAATAAAGGGGATGATTTCATAAGAGAAAGAATAATAAAATAAATACAATAATAGGTCAATGGGGGTGTAAAAATTTAGGCCAAAGTTTATTTTTAATCATTTAAGTTTAGATGAGGTATACTTTTGATCTCTTAACTTTATAAAGTATATTTTTAATCCTAAAATTCTAATACCATTAATATTTCTAATGGAAAACATTGATACAACAAACTAAAATTATGACTGTGCAATTAAATTCTATTTATCTTAATTTTAAAATATGTGTAAATTGAAAATTTTCTAAAATCCTTATGAACCCGTCAATATCAAAACCTTGATTATATTAATAAATTTTAGTTTAATAATCTAAATATCAAAACCTCGATTTCATTTGTAGTAATTTGTCATATGTTTTAGTTTAATAATGTAAATATGTTATATTAAAATTTTAAAATTAAATAAACTTTGTCAATTATATAGTTATCACTTAAGTTTGTTACATCAACATTTTTCATTTGCAATATTAATGGTGTTAGAAATATAGGATCAAAAGTATACTTTATAAAGTTAAGGAATTAAAAGTACACTTATATAAAACTTAAAGAATTAAAAGTATGATTTAGCAAAAAAATTATTATATTGACTGTAAAATGGGTAATTAAATTCAGGCAAAATGGGACAGTAAGAAAAAAATGAAACATTCTACAACTGTCTCTTGTAAAAAAGAAAAAGGCCTATGTAACAGTTGTTTCTTATAAAAAAGAATAGATGGAATAATTTGTTGTGGAAAAAACAAAAGAGAACTGAAAAGGGGGGGGGAATGCCCCCATTTTCCTTTTTGAGAGTCGGAAAATTGGGTCGAGTCCATTCGGCCGACCTGTTTAAGGTCTGGCCCTTCAAGAACCGGGCTTATAAAATAGAGCATCTAAATAAAGCAGGCCTAAAAAGGCCACCTTTGTAAGGCCAAGAGTTTAAAAGGATTGACCCTATTAGGCCCATTAATTTTGTTTTCCCTTTAATTTATCCAATTTTTGTAGTTGCGCACTTGCCATATTGAACGAATCTGACTGTAAAAGAAGCTGCTTACTTGTAGGGGTGGAAACATGCCTTGTAGTGTTGATAAATTTTTTTTTTTTGTTAGAATTTGTTTATATGGACTTCTTGCTATAATCCTGGTATGATTTGTATATTGTTGATCTATTCTGGATGGTTGTTAACCTTATGATTTTTTAAATACATGATTATTTTATTGTGTGTTATGTTGTGCACTTGAACTCTTGAAGGAATCTTCAATGTCATTCCATTCACATTCCCTAATTTTTACCTAGTATGATTTTTGATGTAGCCAATTAATATCTTTGAAAAAAAAAGTTAGGAAAAATAGTTTTAAAAACTTTTTTGATGCAGCCTATTTTGTTGTGTTATGTTATGTTGTAAGCTTGAAGGAATCTTCAATGACATTTCATTCATATTTTTATTGATAAGTTTTATTTGATAAATTAGAACTTTAATGATTATAATTTACTAATTATATTTCTTTGGAAAAAAACATAGAAAAAATAGTTAAAATTTAGAAAAATAGCTTTTATGGCTGGATTTTGAAAAATAAATATTTTTCTTACCTCAGGCTTGAAAGGCCGGCCCTTTTAGACTCTGATCTTTCAAAGGCCGATCCTCATTTCTAACTCTATTTTTTATGCATATCTCCACACAGTGACTTATCAGTATCTCTCTCCAATGCATAGCCACAAGTTCTGATTCACAACGGTCCCTTCTTTTGTATTGAAAGAAAACCTGATAATGAAACAGCAAAATCATATTTTTCTTTGAGTAGGTTTCATTGTAGTTTTCATGAGTTGAATTTTGGATTTTTGACCCATTCACGTCGCTTACCAGATCTCATCATTGATCAATTAATAATCATTTATTGTTTTGCTTTTAGATTAGGACTGTATTTATAACTCTTTTGTATAATTGTATGCAAGGAGTCAACAAAATACACACCACCAAAAAATCACATAAATTTATATAAACTTTCTATTATATTTTTCATTTTTTAAATTTGATATTGAGCTGTTAAGTTTTGAAATTTGTGTATATAACCTTTCTGGCTTCCTATCTTTTTAGCTATAGAGTGTTAATATGTTATACATAAGGAGTTATTTGCATATATTAGAAAGTTTGTACAGTTTTTTAATGTGGGCGTGAAAGATAGAGATTTATTTAAGATTGTTGTTCGTGAAACTAAATTTTATATAAAGTTTAAGGAGCATCAAATGTACACTTTTATTTACTTAAAAACCTACAAAAATACAACTTGTCTGAAATAAAATTCTCTTTACTTTTTAGACCTGTGAGGAGACATTGGATTTGTCGAGACTTTGTGTAAGATTTTGTCTCAAAAGTGGAGCCAGATAATTCCAAAATGTCATAATAATATTAAATAAATACAACAGTTCAAGTAAATGCTTATGCCTTCTGTCTAATTAATAAAATTCGAATCAACAAAGGGTAACAAAATTTGGCCTTTTCTTTCTTCAACCACTACATCCCTTTTTCCTATATAAATAAAATATGCTTTTCCATTGTGCCCCAACAAAAACTGGGCAACAAAATCTAGCCCACCTGTTTTTAAAATGATGCCTAATCGTCTGGTATAAATTTATTATTAGATTCCTTATTTTATGATCAATCAGATCTCAAATCTTGATCCAATTTGAAAAGCTTGCAAAGACATTTTCAAGATATACATGAATTTGAAGCCACCGTATTATACTCACCAATGCAAAATATACTTTTTAGACCATCTTTTTTAGACCTCTTATAAAGAATAAAATATAAAAATTATGATTTGTCTATTTTTTTTAAAATATTGTAAATTTCTTACACCCATTCCTCATAAATAAGATTTAAAAGATATTTTCTAAACTTTATTTTCAAGAAATCGATCTAAAAGACAATGAAAATAATTAAAAGATCATATATAAAATATAATTTTTTTAATCTATTATCATTAAAATAGGTCTAAATATATTTTTCTGTATTAAAAATAATATAAAAATAAATGCATAAATCCCTAATTTCGACTGTTTTGGGAAAAGAAGATTTGCAATTAACTAAATGGGTGTTCGAGTAACTTGAAAACGTAATTTTAAAAGTCCTTTTTTTTTTTAAGTTTAAATAAAACTCCTTTAATATTTTTACCTCAGAAACCGTAAGACTATTATTCAACCTAATCCAAACACGTGACGTAAAAGGAGACACGATGGGGGTATTGAAGGGAGCAGCCACCATCTTCATTGCCATTCACAATTATCGCCATTCTCTTCATTGGGATCACGAACCAGAGGTAGAGCGAGGACTGGAGACTGGGGTCGACTCGAGAATCAGCTGCTTCATCGGAACATGTCGACGAAGAAGGTGAACACGACTGCCAGGTTATCTCCACTCTGCCCCTCTATGAAGCACGGATCCTCCACACTCCTCAACACTCTTATTTTCTAAAATTATGCATGGCTTTGAGTAGCGGAATCAAGAAAAAAATTTAGCCCAGGCAAAAAAAATAAACATATTGAACTATTCTCTTTTTATTATAAAGTACCAACTAACAAGTATATTTGATCCTTTTCATAAGGCCACTTGCTTATTTCTAAATGACATTAAATATTTTTTCTTATATATACCCATAATTAAAAAGGTAGTGAGTGAAACCAATAATTAATAAAAATTAATTATTATTCTTTTCTTAGCAAAAAAAAATAATGATTAATATGATATTAGAGTTTAATTAGAGTAATTAATAGGGATAATATTGAAAATTACTTAAATTTTAGGACAAATTTAATGACTTTAATTATTTTTATTAACTTGTGAGAATTGTTAGTTGGTTTCTTAAATAAAGACTAAAGGGATATTTACCAAATATTATCAAATAACCTTGAAAATGCAAATAAATAATAACTGATAATTGTAAATCAAAATAATATATAAGATGATACTAATATTTTCGGTATCTCAAACAAGAATTTTACTTTCCTTTCACAGCCCAATGAGTAATAAAACAAATATTATCATTACAGTAAAAATAAAAAATTAGCTGGGGCCAAATTTTTGGCCAAATAAAATATCATATAATCAATACATATATACTCTAACAAATTTTATAAAATCAGCCGGGGTCAGCTTGAGCCAAGGCCCCAGCTGGCCGTTCCGCCATTGGCTTTGAATATTAGTGAATTGGTGATAAATTGTCCTTTTGTATTTTTGTTTTTAAAAGGAGGCATAGCTTTTATGATGAGGCCGAATCTGCGATCAGTTAAAGTTAGAGGCCAGGATTTTACGGAATATTGAACTTGAATGTAAATTATAATATATATATTTAATATTAACACGTGTCTTAACGTGTCGAAATTTAGATTTTTTTACGATTAATGTATTGGAGTGTCGAGTCATGTCATATCTCGTGTCTCATGTCTCTAATCCTAATTATAAGAGCTAGTTGACTTTCTTTGGAAAGATTAAGGAAGCTAAATAAGTTACTTAATCATTTTATATGTTATGTATCCTTAAATTATAAATTAATTTATTAGTTAAACTAATTAGTTTGAAGAAAAAAAATAAAAATAAAAATACTCTAAAGTAATTTAATTAGTTTCCTTAATCTCTCCAAAAAAGTCAACTAGCTATTATAATTAAAACCGGAAGAAGTATTAGTAAAAAAATGAATCTAAGTGTCAATAAATGTTTATTTAATTGATAAAAAGTTGGATCATAACTCTCATTGTTGTCAAACGTGCGAGGTAACTCTTCGAGTTTACCGTTTTTACATTTCTACCTTATAAAAATGAGTCGAGTTAGTAGTAAACTCGTGTTAATCATAAACTCGGTTAAACTCACGAGTTTATACATCGAATTTACCGTTTTTACGTTTCTAGCTTACAAAACTGTGTTAACGTATCCTTAAATTCATGTTAACTTTTTTTATTTGATCATGCTCAACATCTTTATAAAGAAATTTTGTAGAAATTTCTTTATTAAATATGATAAATGATGAATATTCATATATTTAATTTCAATTATTTGGAATTAAAATATATTTAAATTAAATTATTGTCATTTTTATATTTTAATTATTTAATTTACACTAATAATACCTATTTAATAATTAAAGTAAACTCTTACGAGTTTACGATTCGAGTTTATAATACGAATTTACGTCACTGTCATGAGTTTACTTAAACTCGTGAGTTTGACAACCTTGATAACTCATATAAAGTCGTAAGTTCAAGCCCTCTTTTGCATACTCATAAACATGGAGTGAGCCAGATTCTAAGATCATTTTCTGAAAACCAGAACCCTCGCCCAACTTCAACCCAATGATAAATAAATTTTTTAGGCACATCTAACACGATCACCAAAAATAGAGATCTTGAAGTATTTATATTTTTATCATCATTATTATTATTATTTAGAAACTCTTTTTTTTATTATTCTTTTGAAATACTACCGCGTGAAGTATTCTAAAATAATTGAAAGAGACTATAATTTCTAAAGTTTAAAGGCGTGATCTCCCTGCTACTGCTAACATCACTCATAATTAAATAAAACTATGGTAAAATGATTAAATAAAAAAATATTAACATATTTTTCACTAAATAAAATATTATATAAGTCAAAGAAAACGAACCATGCCTATGCACCTAAAAGATTGAAAAAGCAAAAGAGAAAACTTCGCAAGAAACAGAGACTTACAGAGAGAAGTTAGGCATAACGCCCAGTCTTCGTACTGAAACAAAACCCGTTTTGCAGTTTCCACCAACAGCTTCTTCTTCCTCATCCTTTAAACCCTCATTCTGGTTATGTGTCTGCTTACATTTACTGCCAAATCTCCGAAGTTTCAGTAGAGTAGATAGAGAGGCCTTCAAAATCCGTGATGGCCTCAGCCATGGAAGCATCTCCTTACAGCTCAAAGACAAGTGAAGGTTCACAGTTCAGCTTAAAAGAGTGGGGATTGAAGGCACAAAGACATGGAGAGAGGACGACCAAGTCCAGAAGGTACTCTGCATCATATATCAGAAGCTTCAATGATGAAACTAGGTCTTTTAGATCATCAACCATCACTTTCTCCAGTGCTGCTTCTTCACCTGCAGACCCTTTTAAAGGTATATTATTTCCCTTTCTCTCTTCATTCATGGAGTTTAGGAGTTTTTCTTCTCACAACTTTTGTTTTTTGTTTTTTGGTTTTTGATTTTGCAGATGGAATAGACCCTTCCACCTATTCTTTCAATAATGCTATCAGAGGTAACGAAAAATGAATACAGAATATAATCACACTCATAATTAGTCAAAAAGTACAAATACAGAATATGACCCATTAATTAGCTTTGAACACTTGGTCTATTATTGTGCATGTACTCTAGTTAGGTTGAAAAATCAGATTGACACAAAACAAACTAAGTGATTTGACTGATTTGGAATAATGATGCAGCTTTACAAGTAAGGTCATGCTTATCTCCAGATGGGTTAGCTTTGAATTCAAAGTGGAATGAAGCAGAAAGGTATATATGTAACCCTCTTTCTGGGGAGGTACCATTGGAGTGTTTATCTACAAAAGCTCAGCTCAGCAGTGGAAGATCATTTCGTAAGCCAACAAACAGAGTTATTACCATGTTTGATAACCCTGCAGCTTACTCTTCAAGAAATCCTCACACAAAGACATCATCAACTGACACACATGAAGAAGAAGATGAGGTTCTTCAGTTTTCAGTTTCAGGTTCTGTTATTCACCTTATTTAATTTAGTCAGGCACTACTTTGAGATAGATCCCTTTTTTTTCTCTGTTTCTTAGTGAAGGTGATCTAGAACAGGACAAATTTTTCATTCAAACCCCCCCCCCCCCAAAAAAAAAAAAAATATATATATATATATATATATATATATATTTGTATATTGTATTGCAATGCATCCATTCTTCTTTATCTCAAAACTCAATAAATAATACTCCTCTAATCCTATTTTATAGAACATAATTTGTAGTGCAAATTGTAGTATAAATTATGTCCTATATTTATAACGGAGGTAGTAATATATATTCCCTTCTCCCAAACCCCACCTCAAAATTAGAAACAAATATCAGAATTTTTCCTGACTGTTTTAAATTTCAATCAAACGGTAATTTAGTTGTGCAACACGAGATATGACAAATTAGTTACTGGTGGATTGTCCTAAATTGGCCTCCCTAATATCTCTCCTATAGAAGAGCCTTTAATTTTCTCTTTAGGTATAACCATTTACTTTCACTAAAAACAGATGAAGTTGGAGAATAATAAGATTACCTACTGAGTTACTGTGTTTGTTTTTGTACAGAAAAGAAGAAAGAGAGAAAAACAAAAGATGTGGGGACTCAAAGTACTCTTCCCTATCTTAGTTCAAGCAGCCCCAGCCCTGCTTCACCTCCACCCGCCACAGACAGATCAATAACGGAACTTGCAGATTCACCTTCTTCAAATCCAAAATCCAAACCAGACCAAGAGGTTTTACTCCTTCGCTTCAGTCTCAAAATTAATCACTCAGAAGTTTTTTACACATTTTAACTGGGATTTTTTAATAAACATGTACTCTCTCTCTCTGCACCCACACAACAACTCAAATTACAAACTTTTCATCAACAGGTTTTATTTATTTATTTTTTTGGGGAGGGACCTATCCTTGTTCCCTGGTTGTGATTTCCAAGAAAGTAGATGGAATCTGAAGGCTAAATTATTAGAGATAGTACCCTTTCAAAGTGGGGTAGTATACATTGGTCCCTCCTATGTTTCTGGTACTGCTGCTTCAATTAGTGTAGTTGGTCCCTTCATGCTTTCTTTTCCCAGGTTCTTTGCTTTTCAAGAATTATACAGTTGAACTTGTCTGTGTCCTTAAGAAAATTTCTGTTCATCAAGCTGTTATCTGAGAAAAAAAGAGAAAAAAACCTTGCGTACAAACATGTAGGTTTCTGTTATATAAAGATCCCACAAGTAGAAACTAAATTTGAATCATTAAATGCTATAATCCGTACATAACCCCATTTTTCTGAAGACCTTTTACTTTTTCTCTTGAATTGCAAAACAAGATGATGAATAATTCCTTAAATCATCACCTTATTGAATGGGTTATGTATAACAGTGCAATTCTTTCTGCCCCACTCTCAATTGTGCTTTCACTGCTCATTACTTTTTAGACATTTTAGAAGTGGGAATAATATCTCATAATATAGTACTTGTTTTGCAACATTTTGGAAGGGCAAGGAATATATATATATATATATATATATATATATATTGTGCAATCATGAACACTGCTTTTCATATTTAATAAAGCAGAACTTTCAATAATTCATGGGCCTTGATTGAAACATCGACTTTGTCATCTTTGTCTGATTCTGCATCGGCTGGAATTGTTGAGTTTGACATCAAGAATCTGTCTGGTGAAAAGGGTTGTGGGAAAAATTAATTTTTCATGATTTGTAAAAAATATCCGTCACAATTCTATAATTATTATTCAATAATTCTTGACATATAACAAATCACCTAAAGGGACATTTTATGAAAAGTGTGTTTGGTATAACTTTATAAAAGAAAGTTTAAATAAATCAAATTTACTTGGTTATTTTAATACCTATTCATAATTGACTTAATAACAAAATCTCTGATGAAGATTTGAGGGAGAAGAATCTACTTAAGTTCATCTTATTCGAGCTTCACATCCTTTTCTCTTATATAGAGATTTGTTGGCCATGATGTGACATTGATGTGAGAGAACAAATGCATGTACAGATAGAAGAGAAGGATAAAGACAAAGAAATGGAAAAGAGTCCTGGGTTGGGGAAACAAGTGGATCAACTTTACAGGCAAAGTGGGTGCTTTCCATGGATCAAGAAGAAGAAAAGGCTTAAAGATAACGAGAAAGGAAAGCATATAAAGATCAGTATCTTCATCACTAAATGTCAAAGAAAAGAGTCTGTAAAATGTTAAAGAAATGATTCATGTTCAGTAATTTTGCAGGTTCAGCTTGTGCTTTTTGGAAAGAAACGAAGAGAAAATATAAAAAAATAAAAGGGAAAAATGATCATGATCTTATTATTATTATTTTTACTCTGTGTAAATTTATTAGCTTGTGCCACAAATCCTCATGATTGACATGAACATTTATCACATTTATTTTTAAATTAAGGATCCGATACAAAAGAATTATTTCCCAAGTTTTGGCTTCAGTAAAACACTGCATACAAAACTCAACACAGTTTGGGTGAAATCCATCTTTCTGCAGAACTCTTTCAAAGCATCTGCATTTATTTGCGGCAAAGTGTTAGAATATAAAATTGGTCAATGGTCAAAAGCAGTTATAATGTTATAATTTGGTTCGAACATGATCTACTTGCTTCAGTTAGTAGAGCCAACCCTACATCCTTACACCTTTAATAATTTTTTAATGATTCATGCTATTCATCTTTTCCTTCTTCTCTATAGAAATATTTATTTTCCTTTCTTCTTTGTATGAGTTTCTCAGTAATTCCTAAGGAGAATGACAGTAAGGAATTCTAAAATTGTAAAATTCTAAATCAAGTTTGTCACAAAAATTAATAAAGTAATGACGTCATATCAAGGAGAATGTCTAATTTGAGATTTTTCAATTCCAAAGTTCTTTTTCTCTCGTTCTCCCTAAATCCTATTACCTTTTTATTTTATTTGATACAATTTAAACACATGCATGCACATAACCATGTAAATGTGAGTCTGAAGTATGTGACTTCGTTCAAACGTGGTGGATGACACTACCACTGGGACAATTTGTCGTTATAGATTTAAATTAACGAAGATAAACAACACCAGACGATACCATCATTTCTAAATTGTTAATGTGCAGATATTCCACTCGCCTCCAAAAAATATCAGTTTCAGGATAACCATATATAATTAATAAAGGGGAAAACTACTTGAAGATTCCTAATTAGAAAGAGGTAAGAGTCAAATAAGCCATTTTCTTTGACCTGTCACGCTTTTCCTACTTATCTCCATATGTTTTACCTCTAATAAGAGCAGTATTATATATCAATGGCCTGCCAATACCCTGTAATTCATATGAGCTTCTTGCTAGAAGCATCTTAACATAATGAATAAAGCAACCCCAAGTCTCTATCAAACACATCTAACTAATGGCCAGCAAATTTCAGCAGATATGAAACTAGTTTCTTACCTGTACATCAAGAGTAAAATAATGTAAATAATGTGCTCCCCACAAGTATTGGCTACTGCTCCTTTTCTTTTAATGAATGTCAAAATTTACATTTTGTTGCCTTTACAATCTACTATTTCCATGAATTACAAGGGACCTAAGTCATGTGATTTAACAAAACAGCAAGATAACAGAGGAGACTAAAGTTTTCACGCACTTGAAGAAGGAGATGCATTGGCATCTCCATTGGATATAAGCCGAACCTCATATAGATCATTCTCACCCTTCGCTGCACCCAAAATAATACATCAGAATGCATGCATCATTAAAAAATTTTACTTTTAACAATGGGGTGAGGATTCTCTCCTCTTTCCTTCCTTTCCTATTCCTCTCTTATTTCTATCCCCACCATTAGATTAAAATTTCAATGGTTGAGATTCAACATTTTATAAAATATTTTAATAATAATCCACAATTGCGAACTATTAATTTGAACAATAACAAAGCCTTATTTCACTAAATTGGGTAAGCTACATGGATCACTCGGCACCATTGAGCTTGATAAAAAACAGCTCAAATTTATTTTTCTATCATATTATAAAAATAGCTTCATATAATATTAAATCTAAACCATTGAAATTTTGATCTAATAATAAGGATGGGTAGAGGAGGGGAAGGAAGAGTAGGGAATCCTCTCCTTTTAATCCATGCTCGTTTGCTGAGAAACAGAGCAATATGAAATTAAAGACTCACCAACTTCAGCTGTAATTCCTGGCCCAAAGAATGACGCAAATTTTGCCTAAACATGTAATTGAAGAAGTTAACATTTATACCAAGATATAAACATGCCAGCGGATCGTATACTTCAGTTAAACGGAATATTAATTGGATCACACAGCAAAAGAAATCAACATAAGAGGTTAAATTATCCCTTTTTGTTGTCCAGTTCACAGTCAAGTAGTCCTGCCCTTGTACATCTACTTCTGCAACTGTCACCTTTGTATCAAGATCTTTAAACTTTTCACTTAAAGGAGGTCCCCTCAAATACTGTGTTAACTTTAGTATAATAAATTGGTTTTTAGGTATAAATAAGAGGGAATTTCCTGATTCCATCAAAGTCAAATGCATGAATTGTCATCCAATGATTTTTGCAACTGGAACCTTTCTTGAAAGAGAATTGCTTTTGGGTTTTTTGTTGGATATGAAGATAGAATATTTTGTTGGCCTCTTTTATTTCATGAGCATGTTAGTAGTAAAAAATACAGTAAACGAAAGTTGCTTACTTGTCTGCGTTCAAAATCTGACAACTGCAGAGCTTTAGCCTCAAAAACCAAGACCAAACAGTATTTATCAAGTGGTGTGACCTAATCATGAGGCAGAATTAATTAGGCAATGACCAGAGTCTAATCAAGTAAGAGATTCGCTACCAAATCATTCTCAGGGTAGTATCCAAGTTAAACACAGATTATGGCAGGAGGAAACCTGGCAAGCAATCACTCAAATTTTGGGACCTCACATATGCAGATCAAACATCTTTTTTACACTTGAATTACCAAAATGGCTATAAGGTCAGGCCCACAAAATTGAGACGACGATATTGAAGGAATCTAAACCTAAGCCATAAGATAATTGCTGAATATTATAGCTTGCCAATTTTCTACATTGATTAAAAGAAAAACTTCTAACACGTAAGCTTACAATAAAGATTATAATTAAAATTACTGAGATCACATCAAGACTGACAAAAGCAGCAGGCATGTAATAGTTGAAAACAGAATCAAAGAAATTTAAAAGCTATCATAAAAATAACCCTATTTAAAATTATACATGGATAGCAAAAGGATGAGGGGAAAAAATGACCTCTTTTGCCTATAGAATTAGATCAATATTTAAAAAGCACCAAAGAAACATCAGATATAGAACAGATAAATGAATTAACCCAAACAGGAAAATCATACTTCTTCACGAATCATTTTTAAAACAGGGGCATTTCTCCTTGGTATTCCTCCTCCCTGGAAATTTTAAAGCAGATAAATTAATTTCACAGTCAAGATTAAAAATATATACTAACATTCTATGTTAGATATACATGTAAGCATCACAATTCAGTCCACGAATATTGATTATTCAGAGTACAGAGAAGAAATGAACTTCACACCAAAGCTTTTACGTTTGTGAAACTCCCGTCAGGTAGCAATTAAGGCTTATAAATAGCATTAGGCTTTCTAGAGTCTACCCTGCCTTCTAATCATTCAGATGGAGGAATTTCTGTTCTAATAATCTTTGTGGATGACAAGATCTAGATAGGTGATGATGATGTTGAACTATCAACTGGAAGAAAAATCATCTACTCCCTCCGGTTAATTTGATTCGATTAATAAATTAGTTAAGTTAGTTAAAATGACATGTATTTTCTAAAACACCCAGTTATCTTCTCTAATTCTCTCATTCTTTCCCCCTCCTTGATTATTGTTGAGTAACCATTAATTAGGGTAAAATATTGACAAAAGGGTCTTATATTTAGGACCAAAACCAACTCTCCAAATAGGTCCCATATTAAGGACCAAAGGGAGTAGTATATTTGAAATTAAAGATCTTAGCCCATTAAAATATTTTGTCTGAATTGACTATAATGGATCAAAAGTAGACATTTCTATTACCAACGGAAGCACATATTTGATCTACTACAAGAAACAGGGCTGCTAGAGTGTAAAGTAATTGAAACCCCAATCATGGCCAGTATAAAGCTCCAACCAAACAAGAAAAAAGATATTGACAAAAAGACATATCAAAAGATAGTCGAGAGGCCCATCTGCTTGTAGATTCACAAACACAGCTTTTGTATTTAATGTGGTGAGTCGTTTTATGCAGTCACACATAACAGAATATTTTGAGGCAGTATATTGGATAATAAATGTACAAGTCTATGTTGGTGCATATTGGATGGAAATATTAGTGACGGAAGCTGTACTTCTAAGAACTGCACTTCTGTAAGTCAAAACCGTTTAATAAGGAGTAAGAAGTGAACTGTGAAACTGGAAATACTGCAGAGGCCAAATTTAAATTATAAGCCCATGAATTTGTGAGGCATTGTGGATTGAAAGGGCACCTAAGGATCTAAGCATTTGCAACTCCACAACTTTGAACATCACACAATTATTAACTTGACACTCTACCATAATGATAATTGAGGGGAACTACATCTTTAAAATCATGTCTGCTTTCATCAAAGAGATAACTGCACATGCTGACTGCCAAGAATGTAATCATTCCGTCCCCAGTTTGCTACTTTGTCTCAAGTGCTGAGTTCAGTTCCATTATGCAATTCATTTGTTTGTAATCCATCAATGTGAACAGGTGTCACTATGTTGCTTGATTTTCAAAATTTTCTCCACCCCATATACACTCTGCAGCATCTTTTAGTACTTCAAAGGATTCCAGATTTCCACTATAATTCAACTATTGCCAGATAATAAATAAAAAAAGCCATTCAAGTGCTGCTTAGTAAATCCTTTCTTGTAGCCTTCATGACCAAACACCTTGCCCCTTGAATTCTTTCTAATAAACATAACTTTTAAACCAGGTATGGCAGGTCTAAGATTTATCCACAATTCAAGCTTTACCCTAAGGGGTTTCATGAGAGGGGACCAATCACAAACACATCAAGCTTTTATGACAACTGTGTTCTTGAAAATATTGTCCAAATTGATAATGCAGACTTCACCAGGAAACCCCTCATACATTTAAAACATCATTGGAAGAGGAAAATGCTCCCTAAATGAAGTCAAACAAAGAGATAGAAGTTGATTTTACCCTTGAGATATGATATAAGAAAATAAATAACATACAAATGATAATTATGCTTCTAAAAGATATGCAGTAAAGTCAAATAACATACCAGACCATATTGGAATATCCGTTTCAATGCCTCATCCAAATGCTGCTCATCCCCATACCGAAATCGAGTGACATCATTCTTGACCTACAAGGTCAAATATATATCACACAGTAAATTGATTTTTGTAACCATATCTATTGGGATATGATGGCATTCACTATGAGAATATAGGAGTGAAGGAAACATTTAAATCTAGAAATCTACAAATATATATAAAATCACTATGTGATTTGATTTTCTTATAGTATGCCGGAGGCCCAATGAAGAAATTTGAGAAGATCCAATTATGTTTATATCATTAAGTATTAATGTATTTACTTTTGAGAGATAAGGGGGTTCAGCAGAGATAAAAAGTTTGTATCTAGGTTGTTCTTTCTGCCCTTTCTGTGTTAGATATTCCCAGAAACAACAAATTCAAGTTGAAGTCATCACAGAGAGAGTAATCACTAAAACAAATCTTAAAGCAGGAAATTTGGTAATTGCTTTGGCTGTCATTTCTCATCTAGCATAAAGAATTACAGTTTTGAAAAAATATTAATTGTTCCAAATGGATATTGAATAATAAAGGTCAACTACTCTTCCTTAGCTTCAGGCACTGAGAAGATATCATTCTGCAGATATGGACTAATCATGAAGCATAAACAAAGAAAATAAGAAGAATTCTGTCACAAATTAATCTTCCCATTTTCCTACCTTTGAGAAAAATATAATCTTCTAGCAGATAACAGTTAATGAAAAGAAAAGAAAATATGCTTATTTCACTTTGCCTACATAAGATAATTGTTGGTATCCCGAGAAATTAGGAGCGATAGATATTTTATTCTTCTAATTACTTCTTTATTATTTCCTAATTGTACATGATTGTAATCCTCTCATTAACTTTCCCATGATTATCGGCCTCAACCATTGAAGTATATTCCCCATCAGTGGAAGAATAAAGATAATCAAAGAATCACTGATTTCTTTAAAGCCTTAGCCACTATTAAAGATTCACTCAGGTGCTAAAGGGCCAAGGATACCCCCAGGGGCAGAGTGGACATACTTTGTTCTTCAAGCACAGTGATGGAAAGATGGCAGTTTGGCTGTATATATGGATGATATTGTCTTAACACGTGTGACGATGTGGAAATAGATCAGATCAAACAGCCATTGAACCGGGAATTCCAAGTAAAAGATCTCAGGGAAATGAAATACTTTCTTGGCATGGAAGTTGCTAGATATAAAATGGGCATCTACATCTCACAACGGAAGTACATTCTAGATCTTTTAAAGGAATAGGCATGCTGGGATGCAAACCAAGTGATACTCTCATACGAGTTGACAAGATTGCTGATGAAGAGGATCTGGGTAAAGCTGTAGATTCGGGAAGGTATCAACACATGGTGTGAAAGCTCATTTATCTCTCACATACACAGCCAGATATAGCCTTTGCAGTTGGCGCAGTCAGTCAACACTCCCATGATCCCAAATAAAAACATCTTAATGAGGTCTACTGAATCCTTAGGTACTTGCAGGGCTCTCCAGGACGCGGTCTCCTCTTTAAGAAATCACATCAAAGGAAGGTAGAAATGTTTACAGATGTTGATTGGGCAAATGATGAAGAAGATAGAAAGTAAACTTCAGGGTACTGCGCTTTTATTTCAGAGAATCTTGTTACTTGGAAAAGCAAGAAACAAAGTGTGGTGGCCAGAAGCAGTGCTGAGGCAGAATTTAGAGCTATAGCACTAGGAATCTGTCTGGGTGAAAAGAGTACTCGAAGAACTGAGAATGAGTGTGAATCTACCATAAACTCTACTCAGATAGTATGGCAGGAATCAATATCTCTCACAACCCTATTCAGCATGACCGTACCAAACATGTTGTGATAGATAGACATTTCATAAGGGAGAATATTGATAATGGAATAGTCAGTCTCATATATGTTCCGTCTAGAGAACAAACTGCAGACATGCTCACAAAAGGATTGGCTAGAGACAAATTTGAGTATTTCATAGGTAAGTTGGACGTGATAAATGTCTATGATCCAACTTGAGGGGAGTGTTGGTAATTGGTATCCCAATAAATTAAGGAGTGATAGAGATTTTATTCTCGTAGGTACTTCTTGATTATTTCCCAATTGTACAAGATTGTAATCCTCTCATTAACTCTCCCGTGATTTTCGGCCTCAACCATTAAAGGCTCTTGTATGTGTTTTGCGTATATATTCCCCATCAGTAGAAGAATAAAGATAATCAGAGAATCACCGATTACCTGGCGTCTTCTTCAATAATTGAATATGTTAACAAGTGCATGAGCATTAACTATCAGCAGTAAAATATATTGTGCACATATCAAGTTAGTTTGACAATGAAATGTTGCCTTCTTATATTAACCACAATTCATTCAAAGCATATTTAAGGTGGAACTCTGGAAATTTTCTACAGAAGCTTCAGCTTGAAGGAAAAGAAACAAATGTTATGCACACAAAATTTAGCGTAAATGTGCCAAATTATAAAAACTAACTTTGCCAGATCAATAAATAGAGTGGTGCCGACATAGTTGCAGGACAGAAAAGACAACACTCAACTAGAGACATTAGAAAGACATAAGACATTTCAAAACTCCACAACTGGAAAAGAAAAACACTCAAATGGACACCTTGAATCATAATAGAAATAAAATTACCTGTTTAAGAATTGGAGTGGCACATGTTTCCCTTAAATTCTGAGCGTCTGAATAGGTCAGGCATGGTACTGGTTTTAGTTCAGCATACTGCAAAAAAATATGGCCCAATTGTCAAAATATGAACAAATCGTGATCCGCATGAGCATCCCTTAAGAGCCAAGAAGTCAAATTTTGAGAACGATGCATGTCCTAAAGACCATCCCTTACACAGAATTTTGAATGATGAGGCCTTAGTTTTCCCTCTTTCAGTAACAGTTAGAAAATTGGTAGGCATGAAATACTCAATTACAATAAAATTAACCACATTCATTATCCAAAATTTCCATATTATTACTGCTTTTTAATGAATGAACATTTCTTTCACCTTGAGTGCCATCCCAATAATCGCAAGAGGAAATCCATATGTTAACATTATAGCTGACCATTCTGATCCTGGGAGGATATTAAAATATGCCCCAAAACCATACCTGTATGTTTCAAACAAAAAAGCCATCATTATAAAAGAAGTACTTTATATAGCCATTCTGTGTTAATCTGGGAGGGCAACTCACACCAAAAGTGAGACTCCAACACCTAGACCAACTACACCAAATGAAATCTGCAATAATAAAATCCCTGTGATGGTCAGTGCGATAAATAAATGAGAGTAAACTAGTTATTAAATTTCATAGGGAGGGGAACAAGACAAACATCATATAAATCAGATAGTTATCATGAACTAAAACTAGTAGGAGCAGATAAGAGTTCCATGAGAAAGCAGGACAATAATTCAGACAATCAATGTATTAACTTCCGTATTTTGTTTATGACTTTAAAGTTTGAAACAATACAATGTTGCCTTTCTGGCAGTACGTTAGTCCAACAAAAGTAACTTCATTCTTACTGGGAATGTTAAAATACAGCACTATTAAGTTTCTTGCTCCACGGAGAGAAACTGAACTTAAAGATCAAGGTTTAAAAATTAAAAAAAAAAAAAAAAAGTAATGATCACTCTACTAACATTTAAACTCAACATAAGGCATGCTATAGAGTACTGATTACAGCATAGTGTAGCATTCTAAAATTATTGACACCACACGACACTTTCTACGGCAATAAATCAAAAGGGGTTTTCCCATTCCAAACAAAAAATACTCTTAGCAGTGCTGCGACGCATTCGTTCACAAAACTTTCCTATGTTTGACAGATTTTAAATTCCAGACCCTACCAATGCTTTCACATAACTAAATCGGATCACAATAGTAACTACCACAACACAAGCAAAACAGAAACAGACCTTAGAAACTGAGAATCCTTCATCTGGAACAATGGTCTTGTTACCAACATCAACGGAGGCGGATTGGGTAGAATCAGCAGCCCTAGGTGTTACCACAGGCTTTAAGCTATGGCGGTCCACGAAATTTCTGCCACTGGATTCAGTTTGAACGAAGATGCTGCTGCTCGAGAGTCGTGGCCTACTTTTGTTGAGATGACTGCGAGCTGAATGAGACAGAGAGATAAAACGATGACGATGGCAGAAGCCGAACTGTTCGCCGGAGCAAACAATGGCTCCGCCGGGCGGTGATAGTGATGCCCTGAGTAGCATTAGTTGATAGTGGCTTCTTCTCAGACAGCGTTTGCTTCGTTGAGCTGAAGAGAAGGAAAGACGGGTGAGGATCGAAGAAAAACTGTTCTTTGCTCTCAACCGCCAAAATTTGGAATACGTGTCGGCATTAGGTTCAACAGAATTTATCTTTTGTTTTTTTAAGATAAAACAAAGCTTGATTGCCAACTGATACCAGTTTGGCATGGCTGTGGAAGCTAAAATAAGTACATCTACAGCCTAGCCACATCAAGATTTATAATAATAAGGTATTTAGGATAGCATCATTTACTGATACGCTTCAAGTTTTGATACTCTTTTTTTTTGCAGTTAGCCCTTGAAGCTTTTAACCCCATCACAACAACTTTTCCCTTTTTTTTAGCTCTGCTTCGTGCTGAAACCGTGCCCACCCCGCCACTCCTCTTCAATTTTTTCGACTCTCCTTTCCTTTTTTCTTCATTCGACTCTCCGTTGCTCCTTTTCGTTTCTCTCGCAATCCCCTCTTCTTCTCAGATAGAAATTAAGGTAAAATACAGAAATAGCAAATGACTGCAGGCTTAGATAAATCATCTGGCCAGTATATTGTATTAATAGGAGGAGAATACATCATTCTAGAAAAATATTCAGATATCACAATCGTACAGAAATCAAGGGCATTAATTACAATTAATTATAATTGTAATTGTAATTAATTGTAATCAAGGGCATTAGTTACAATTAATTACAATTATAATTATATTATAAATTGATTACAATTAATTACTATTACAATTATACTATAATTGATTATAATCTAACATTCCCCCTCAAACGAGAGGGTGTGACAAGCAAACCGAGTTTGTCTCGAAAATACTCAAATTGCGACTGTGATAATGGTTTGGTAAAGCAATCAGCAATTTGATCTGAGGAAGGAATATATCTGATATCAATCAAACCAGAGGAAACCAAATCTCTAATAAAGTGTATATCAACTTCAATGTGTTTACTCCGAGCATGCAACACAGGATTAGCAGCCAAAGACTTGGCACTTAAGTTATCACACCAAATCACTGAAGGAGTCTTGTTAAATAATCCTATTTCAGACAGTAAGGAATTCAACCATTTAAGCTCAGCAGACCCATCAGAAAGTGATCTATATTCTGACTCAGTACTTGACCGTGAAACTACTTTCTGCTTTCTAGAAGACCAGGACACCAGATTAGTTCCCAGGAAAACACACATACCAGCCATAGAGCGTCTATCATCCAAGTCACAGGCCCAATCAGCATCCGTATAAACAATCAGCTGAGGGTTATTGAAAGGCTTAATGTGCAGTCCTAGGTTGTAAGTACCCTTAAGATACCTAAAAATTCGCTTCACAGCTTGGAAATGAGTAGTCCTAGGCTGAGATAAAAACTGACTCAGTTTATTTACTGCAAAAGAAATGTCTGGACGTGTTGTGGTCAAGTATTGTAAAGAACCTATGGCACGCCTATACTCAGTAGGATCAGACAATAATTCACCATCGCTAGAGGCAATTAAACGTCCAGTTACCATTGGAGTAGCAACAGGTGCACAATCAGACATGCCAAACCTTTTAAGGATATCAACAATGTATTTAGTCTGGTTAAGATAGATTCCCATATTGTCTCGATAAACCTCCAGCCCCAAGAAATAGTATAACGGTCCCAAGTCTTTCAAGGAAAAGATTAAATTTAGCTTCTTCACAAATTTGTTCACATACTCAGAATTGTTCCCAGTAACTAGTATATCGTCCACATAGATAAGTATAAAAATAGTCAAATTAGACGTTTGCAGCAAGAACAAGGATATATCACTTCTCAGATTTCGAAATCCCCAATTTAGCAAAGTTAATCTCAAACGATCAAACCAAGCTCGGGGAGCTTGTCTCAAACCGTTAATACCTTTAACTAACTTACAGACATGTGTTGGATGATTTCGATCAATGAAGCCTTCGGGCTGAGCCATGTAGACATCTTCTTGTAGGTATTCATTCAAGAATGCGTTATTCACATCGAGCTGCCGAATCTCCCACTTGAATGTGACCGCAATTAACAGAATCACTCGGATCGTTGTGGACTTAACGACTGGACTGATGGTCTCAACAAAATCAATTCCAGGTATTTGCTGAAAACCCTTGGCCACCAATCTTGCTTTATGTTTGAGAATCGAACCGTCGGCCTTGTACTTGACTTTGAACACCCATTTATTATCAATTAGTTTCTGACCAGTGAACGGAACGAGCTACCACGTGCGATTACGTAGAAGAGCCTTGAGTTCTTCTTCCATGGCGTTTCTCCACTTTGGTGAAGATAAAGCTATCCGAGTTGACGAGGGTTCTGGACTTACACCGTCAGACACAGCGAGACCAATATATGGATGTTTGGGCCGGGTAATACCATCCTTGGCCCGAGTCACCATAGAGTGACGATTAATGGGTGGCCCAACTGTGTGATGATTTGGGCTGTCACTGTGTTCTACAGGTCCGCTACCAGTAGAGGATGAAACAACAGACGATATGCGCAGAGGTGAACCTTGATCAGGTGAACTTTGATCTCTTGCTTCCACACTATGTTCTACAGATCCACTACCAGTGGAGGATGGATCAATGGACGGTGTGAACAGAGGTGAAGCTTGACCTCGTGCTTCCATTGATGTATCAGATACTTCAGGATCAGAAAGCACAGGAGAAATTTGCCCAGAGTCTTGATTCATTTGTATAATGAGAGGGATTGAATTCATATTTTCTGGAGTAGAAGATTTCGGTGTTTGCTGCATAAAACCTGTTTTGAAGGGAAAACTGGTTATATCAAATATAACATGCCTGGAGACAAAAACTTTACCTGAGGCACTAAGACACCGATGCCCTTTCTGCTGAGGAGCCAAACCAAGGTAGACACACCTTTGGCTATGGAATTGAAATTTATGATTATTGTAGGGCTTCAAACATGGGAAGCAGGCACAACCAAATGGTTTGAGCTCGTTGTATTGTGGCTCTGTTTTAACTAAGCGAAACAGAGGCGTATCACCCTCTAGTACTGGTGTTGGCAAACGGTTGATGAGATATACAGCTTGTTGAAAAGACTCAACCCAAAATGATAGAGGCATCCCTGCATGAGCTAATAAGGTGAGTCCCATTTCGACAATGTGCCTATGCTTTCGTTCAGCTCGCCCATTTTGAACAGATGTATATGGACAGGTTAGGCGAATGCGAATTCCTTCTCCTTGTGCAATGGATATTATCGGCTTGTATTCAGTACCGTTATCACATTGAATTGATTTGATTTTTGAATCAAATTGGTTTTCAACTAGTTTCTTGAAATGTTTAAAAACATGTACAGCTTCACTTTTGTGTCGCAATGGATAAAGCCAAGTATAACGGCTAAAATCATCGAGAAAATGTATGTAAAATCGATGTCCTCCATTAGATTCAATAGGTGCTGGACCCCATAAGTCAGTGTGGATTAACTCAAGTGGTAATCTAGATTGAGAAACAGAACTTGGAAAAGGTAGTAACTTAGATTTCCCCTGTTGACAAGCTTCACAAACGAAATTGTCACAAATGGAAGCATTTGAGAGCTTCTTATTACATTTATTCAAAATAAGCTTTAAAACTCGTGCATTGGGATGACCGAGGGTGTGGTGCCACTTCAGAAATTCTGCTTCACTGCCATTGTGCTCTGCTGCCATCACCATCGGATTGCCATGACTACTTCTTTCCTTCTTCATTGGATACATTCCGTGCTTTGGAACCCCCTGCATTATTATTCTTCCGGTCGCCGGATCCTTCACATCACAACGTTGATTAGAAAAGTTTACAGAGACAGAATTATCCTGAACTAGACGATTTACACTCATGAGATTCTTAGTAGCTGAAGGAACATATAGAACATCCTTAAGATGAAGTTTAGATTGTTTGCAGGGTATAGTCACAGTACTAATGCCCAGAATTGGTCGTTGTTCCCCAGTACAAGTAGTAATATGTGACTTACCAGTAGGAATCATTTCTTCGAATTGCTCAGAGTGAGGAGTGATATGATAATTGGCCCCGCTATCCATATACCAGTCAGAGTAGGAATTTGAATTTGCATAATACGCTTGAGGAGGTGAGTGATTGAAGGCTGCAGATTCATCTCGATAGTAGCATGTGGCCAGTGTGTGACCAGATCGCTGACAATTAATACAGAACGGCCGTCCATCGCCGCCACGGCGACCTCCACGATAACGTCCGCCTCTGCCGCGTGAATTCCGATAGTTGTTCCTACCGCCGCGATGGTTGACAGAATCAGAGTTGTCGGTGGTGCGTTGTGCAAGATTAACAGAGGGCTGGATGCTTAGGTTGGCAAAATGACTCTGCTGAGTAAGCCGGGATTCAAAGGACAGAAGGGCGGCTTGAACTTCTACCCACGTGATAGCGGGTTGATCTAGTAGTCTCACAGCTATTGCATTATAATCCGCATCAAGACCGTTGAGTGTATGCAAAATCAAATCATCCATAGCGATCGGTGAACCAGCGAGCACGAGTTCATCAGACAGGTTCTTCATCTTGTTAAGGTATTCATCCATTTTCAGGGAGTTCTTCCATGTGTTGTGCAGATCAGACTTAATAACCATTACTCGAGCCTTTGTGGAAGCGCAGGTTAGCGCTTTCGCCCCATTCCAGAGATCTTCAGCAGTTTTGTGATGAAGCAATTGAGCTCCAATTTCCTGAGACATTGTGTTTCTCAGCCACCCGACTAAAAGCCGGTCAACTGAGAACCACTCAGACCAGGGAGGATTTTCCTTTTCTCCTTTCTCGCCGGAAATGACCTTCGGCGGTGCTCGAGAGGTTCCATCGATGTGGCCCTCCAATCGGTTACCTTCGATGAGAGGAAGGACGATTGACTCCCAGACCATGAAATTCACACGATCCAGCTTGATCGTGGTGGTCTGACTAGAGGAGCTGAAGAGTGAATAGGTTCGTCCATTTGAGGCAGCAGCAGAGACGACTGAGGATGCTATCGACATACCGTGTGCTCTAGTACCAAGATAGAAATTAGGGTAAAATACAGAAATAGCAAATGACTGCAGGCTCAGATAAATCATCTGGCCAGTGTATTGTATTAATAGGAGGAGAATACATCATTCTAGAAAAATATTCAGATATCACAATCGTACAGAAATCAAGGGCATTAATTACAATTAATTATAATTGTAATTGTAATTAATTGTAATCAAGGGCATTAGTTACAATTAATTACAATTATAATTATATTATAAATTGATTACAATTAATTACTATTACAATTATACTATAATTGATTATAATCTAACAAACCGCCTCTAAACACCAGTTCAAGATTCCTCGCCGCTACTTTCTTTATGTATCTTCTTTCATCTTCTTTTCTTCTTCCTTTAGCTTTGTGGGTTTCTTCATATGCCTTTTCTCTTATAGTGTTCTTCAAGCTGTGATTTTTTTTTCCTTCTCTCCCTGAACTGAAATGACGAGTGGTGGTGTTACAGTTGGTCGAGACTCGTGGTGGTGAACTTGGTGGGCGTCGGCGACTCCTCGTGCTGCTCGTGGTTGTGGTTCATTGTCACCGTTGTCTAGGTTGTCGGTAGGCTCTCCGCTGTAAAGCTCTATTTTAAGCTGTGTGTGTGTGTGTGTTTTTTTTTTCCGTTAGTATTTTTTCGTCAATCTTTCTCTCCTCTCGCCCTACTCTCTGCTTTATCTGTGTTTATTTGTTTTTAAGTTCAAAATATTCTTTGTATATCTGTATTTTTTCCCCAATCTTTCCCCAATTTTTTTCCCCAATCTGAGTTGTTCATTCTAATTTCTAATGTTGTCATGCCTTGGAAGGTCTGACTGTGGAGCTTTGTGCTTTTTTTTTCTCATCAATCTATACTATGTCTATGGGGTTTGTGGACATGGGTGCACTTTATTTTGTGTTTTTCCACAGATTGCTAAAAGCACTACCCGCTTTGCAACTGTCTCATCTGATATGCTCATGTTTTGCCTGGGGAGGTGATTAGTGTCTCTTTTGAAATTAGAATGTATTGACGAAATATAAACCATTTTGCTTGTGTACGTAGATGAGTTGTGGTGGTATCTTGACTACCTGTGATATTCTTTGAGCTGAGACAATAGATCAAATGCAGTCATAGATATTAATAGGCTTATCTCATTCATAATCATTCAGGCTCTTTTAAGTCAAAGGGAGCAAACCTTTCTTCAACTAATTATTGGAATTGGTTATCTTATAAGAGCTCATTCGTCGATACCAATATAATTTGTTTCTTGTGTCTTGGGACTTCCGGGAAAGACCATTTTGGGCATGCTGCATTGCCATATAGTCTTAATCTTATCATTATGGGTTATTGCTAATTTTGAGGCAGAATGCAGTATCTAGCATAATTTCTTTATGCGGCTTTGTGCTGTCAGGTTCTGTTGGCAGTTGAACTAATAATAGCTTCTTTATGAGTGTAGTGCTAGCAATGATTATTCTCTTATCATCTTATGATTACATTGGCGTCTTCAACCTGAGGATCTAGTTTGCTATGGTTTTCGAGACAATGGACATTGTACTCATCTAAGTTTGCCTACAAATACTAATTTCTTAAATCTTACCTGTGTATTTATTCCTGTTTTAGTATAGTCAAACGTTGCTCCTCTTCTTGCTTTTTGTTTGAGCAACGACCCCTTTCACACTGTCAAAATCCCTAACTTGTCTTTATTTTTGAATTATAAGGACCAACAGAGGTAACTCTTCAAAACCCTAGGAATATGACCACCATAGTAGAAGAATGGGATGTAGGTTCCACTAAGACTTTCATTGACTTATGCATTGAGCAAATATATAAAAAAGAACGACTTGGCTCATCATTTACGATGGACGGGTGGAAGTACATTATTACCGGATTTAAAGAAAAAACACGCTTAGAATATACTAAGAAACAACTGAAAAATAGGTTAGATAGCTTGAGGAGAGAATGGAGAACTTGGGAGAAGTTATTTTTGAAGGAGACCGGTATATCGATTGACTATGCAAGGAATCTGGTTATTGCAGAAGATGAATGGTGGTAGAGGAAATAAAGGTACCAAACTTTTAAGCTTTTAATATGTATTGTTATTATCATTACCATTATTTTAGATACAGCTTTGAAGTTGGTTGATTTTTTTGTTGTAGGAGAATAAAGAGTATCGAAAATATAGGTATAAAGGTATGAAGTTTGCCAGAGAATTGCAAGTAATGTTCAAGGATGTTCTAGCATCGGGGGAGGATTTCGAATGTCCATCGTTAACTAGACGGGTGTCACTTAGTGATGATGAAGATGATGTGTATCGACCGCAAATGAACCGACAAGATGATGTGTATTGACCACAAATGGACCGACAAGATGATGTGTATCGACCGCAAATGGACCGACAAGAAGGCTCAAGTGATAGTGAGGAAGAGCTTCAAGATATTGATTTAGAAGGCATGAACTTGACATCCAACACCCAACCTAGTGCACCTAGTGGTTTAGCAAGCGTTGGGAAGAGAAAGAGGGGTGAGGGGGAAAATGGATCAACAAAGAAAAAAAATGTCCCAGAAATAACTAGTTGATGTTGTTAGTGTGATAGCTGACGCATCTAAGGATAGCACAAATGTCCTCAAAAAGATCTCTGAATGTGATGATTGAACAAGTGACGTTGTAGCTGAATTACTTACCATTCCGGAGATTGTCAGTGATAGTGATTCTCGAAGGCGATGTTGTAATATGATGATGCACTGAACGCCTCAGAACATGTTTTTAGGCCTAAAAGGAGATAAATGTGCCTTGTTGGATTGGTTGCGCGACCATGCCAACAATAGCCCACACTGGCAGGCTGCCCCGAAGCACTAAATCATATTATTTCATTAGTTCTTTTATATATTGTATGACGCATCTTTATTTAATGACACTATCTATTGATAACATGTATCAATAGATATTATTTAATGACATTTATTATTAGTATTGATTTTGTTAAATCTTGCAACATATATTATTGGTATTAATTCGGTTAAGTCTTGACCTTCACACAGGTTTCATTATATATACATGGCAAGTTCGAGTGATGAGGATTTTTCAGACGGTTCGGAGGAACTAGAATTGTCTTATGAACAGAAAAGGTCCCTACAACTTACTATTATAAACGAACAAATGACAAAGTATGCACAGTTTGGTAACTTGATGGCTCAATATATCGTGCCTTCTTTTTGCAAACAACCACGTAGAACTAGTAAGCAAACAGGGGCAATGTGGGTGCAGGAGGTTTTGCAAGGCCATGATGTAGTATGTCAATAAAATTTTCGAGTGGAAAAACATGTATTCAGGCTATTATGTTCTAAATTAAGGGATCATGGATTACGGCACACTCAGAACATTGGCGTTGAAGAAATGGTTGCCATGTTTTTATATATAGTTGGGCATGGACAAGGAAATAGAATAATCCAAGAACGATTTCAACATTCTGGTGAAACTGTTAGTAGAATTTTCCACAGGGTTCTAAAAGCTTCTTTCCGTCTTTCAACAAAAAATATCAAACCACTTGATCCGGAGTTTCGTCAATGTCACAAAAAAATAGCTACCGATGCACGATATCACCCATATTTCAAGGATTGCATAGGAGCAATTGATGGAACTCACATCAAGTGTGTGGTCAGCCCATCGAAGCAAGACAAATATATTGGAAGAAAGGGATATCCAACACAAAATATCATGGCCATTTGTGATTGGGATATGTGCTTTACTTTTGTGTTGGCAAGATGGGAGGGTACTGCACATGATGCTTGTCTCTTCCGAACTGCGATCGAGACCCCAACTATGAACTTCCCCCATCCACCTAAAGGTATATGTCTAACATCCTCACTTCAATTGCATTAGTTTTCGTCTTTATTTCACAATGTCATATAAATGTCAACATTTATCAGGGAAATATTACTTGGTTGACGCTGGCTATTCAACACTAGTTGGATATATTGGTCCGTATAAACGTGAGCATTATCACCTTCCAGAATTCAGGCGACAGTCAGGATTTCGAAATCCAAATGAGTACTTCAATTTTTATCATTCAAGTTTGAGGTGCACGATAGAAAGGACGTTTGGAATCTGGAAGAATAGGTTTCACATCTTGCAAAATATGCCCTCATATAGCCTTCGAACACAAGTCCGCATAGTTTGCGCAACAATGGCAATACATAATTTTATCCGGAAATATTCTCACAATGATGTGGAATTTGATCAAGTTGAAGAAGGAAATATGGGTAATGAAGATAATGATAATTCAGTTGATGAAGCATCCTCATTATTATCTTCAACACAAATGAATTGTCTTCGTGATCAAATCAGAAACCAACTTGTAGGGACTATGTTTATTTAAGCACTTCATTGTGTTGTAATTTTTTTTAATGGTAATTTTACTCTTCTATTTAGTAAATTTATATTTATTTTTAATTTTTATCCTAAATTATCACATTTTTATACAACATATATATATATATATATATATATATATATTTTTTATACAAGGCGATAGGGGAGGGGGGATCGAACCCAAGACTGGAAGGAGGAAATTAATCTCAATACCACTACACTACTAGTAGTGCTGGTATTTTTATACAACATATGTGTGTTTGTGTGTGAATTTGATTCATGCCTTTTTCAGTCATTTTCCATCTCATCTATTTTTTCAAAAGCTATGCCAAACAAGTGTCCATCAAGAAAAAAGCTACTTCTATCACCGCTATCCCAAATACAAATCACATAAAAAAAAAGTCCATCAGAAAAAAAGTCCATCAAGAAAAACCCATCAGAAAAAAAAGCCACTTCTACCGCCGCTATCCCAAAAACTAGTGGAATTTTTTTTTTCATTTTTATTGGAGTGACATGTGTTAAAATGTAAGTAAAAATTGTCTTCAGTAAAAATGTAACATAAAAACATAAAAACGGTTTTAAAAAAATGTAAGTTTTTACTGTTTTTTTTTTATACATAAGTGATAGGGGATGGGGGGGATCGAACCCAGTACAAGGAGGTGGAGAGACTACTCTCAATACCACTGCACTATTAGATGTTGATGTCCATGATGAGAAAAACTTGATTGAAGTTGAAGTAAGGGAACTTGTAAATAGTCATGATTTTGATAATATAAGTTTTACAAATGAACTTATTATAAAAGTAAGAGTACATTAAGGACATGTAAGTGATACAAGATAATGTGTTTGATTTGAAGCAATTGATATAATTTAGAAATTATTAAACTTTATTCTTTTGATATTTTGGAATTTGGTTGTTGGAGTTGTTAAACTCTTTTTATGCTTTTGAGCTTATATTTTATATAATTATGTGACCTATAGCTTTTAAATATGAAATTGTTCATTGAATTTTGAGTAGTGATTTTTTTTTTTTACATGTACATATATATAATTTATATATGAGGTTAAGTAGTAAAAACTTTAGGTTTCGTAACATTTTTACGATTTAGTTTCTATCATCCCTTTCGTTAGGCAAAAACTTAATTTTCACAACCTTAAATCAGGAAGATCTTCATTCTATTTTAAAAATGTATAAATTTATTTTAAAATCAAAATATATATTATATAAACCTCTTTCCTAATTTTTTTATTCAAACATTATTTGACCACTAAATTAACCAGCTATTTTGATCAAAATGCCAAAAAATAAATACTGCCTGATAATAATTTAATCTTTGGTAAAAAAAAAATCATTGAATACTTATCTTTATCAGATAATTTAAATTTTGTTTGCCATTTTATAAAGTTAAATAATTTTTTCATTATAAATTTTTATTTCCAATAAATTTAAATATTTAATCTTACTTGTTGTTAAATCTGACTTGTGTAATCTTTTAAATACATATCTAGCCTAAAATGTTCTGCAATCATACGAACTCTGTAAATATATACATATAATATTCAATTAAATTATAAAAATATGATATGACGAATACAATCCTTTTTTAATGAACACCATCCTTTTACATATCTTTAAATTATATACATTTATTTAGAAAAAATAATAAATATTAGAAATCCTTATAAAAAAGATAAATATTATAGATAAATACGTTGAGATGATATATTTAGGATGGAGATTAATTCTCAATCTAACTCTTTTATATATATATATATATATATATATATATATATATGACCAAAATATTTTTTTTTTTTAAAAGCTAACTCCGGTATTGGATAAGATATTGTCATTACCAATTTTATGTCACTACCACTTTTTCACGGTTAGATCAGAATCTCAATAGGAGAGAAATGATAAAGGTAGATGAGATTCTGATACGGTTAGATCAGAATCTCAATAGGAGAGAAATGATAAAGGTAAATGAGATTCTGATCTAGCGGGTAGTGACTTGATAGTGACATAAAATTGATAATGATAATATCATGGGATAGGATATTGTTACTACCATTTTTTTGTTACTACCAATGTTACTACCACTTTTCCACCGTTAGATCAGAATCTCATCCACCTTTATAATTTCTCTCTCTTATTAAAATTGTGATTTAATAGTGGAAAAGTGGTAGTAACATTGGTAGTAACAAAACATGATAGTAATAATATCCTATCTCTAATATCATATCCCTAAACATATAAAATTTAGAAGTAAAGTATTACTTATCCAGGCGATTACATAAATGCCACTCGCCAAAAAGGTAAATTCTCCGAAAGTACTTGCACTCGGAGCAGTGAGTCCCCTACTAATTATAGTTCCCTCCCTGCCCTCGATTATTCCTGGGAGGAGCCATCACAATGTCAAGGGTATCACCGAAGCTTGCCTTGCTGTCCGTCTTCGTCTTCTTCATCACCTTTCTCATCTCAAAGCCTAGTTCAGTTCTCGCTAAACAACCCCACACCATCAATTTTAGGTCTCTGAATCTCTATCCGGAAGGCCTAGCTTGGGACCGATCAGGTCAGCACTTTCTCGTCGGATCACTCAATCAACGGGTAATCTCCTCCGTCTCCGACGCCGGCGTTGTTGAAACCTTTATCTCCGACCCTTCCTTACCGGAAAATGTCACCTTTTCTGGCCTCGCGGTAGATTCCCTTAAGAAACGCCTCCTAGTTGTCGTCCACGCTCGGGATCCTCTCCCCCCCTTCAACGCCCTAGCCGCCTACGACCTCCGTTCTCGTGAACGCCTCTTCTTGTCGAACCTCAACCTGGCCGCCGATGACGGCGACGGATCCATCCGTCCAATTGCAAACGACGTCGCCGTGGATTTCAAGGGTAATGCCTATGTCACCAACTCCGCCGGTAACTACATTTGGAAGGTCAACGAAAATGGCGAGGTCTCGATCTTCTCCAGAGCGCCGCAGTACACAGCTCATCCTGTGGACCCCAATACACCGTATAGTTCCATTGGGCTGAATGGGATTACGTATATCTCCAAGGGGTATCTGCTAGTGGTGCAATCCAGTACGGGCAAGATGTTCAAGGTAAGTGAGGATGATGGGAGGGCAAGGATGGTGTTGTTGAACGAGGATATGATTGGGGCGGACGACATAGCTATCCGGAGCGACGGTGTTGTTTTTGTTGTCTCCCCGGTGAATAAGCTGTGGCTTTTGAAAAGCCAAGATAGTTGGGCACAGGGAGTGGTGTATGATAAGGTTGATCTTGATTTGGAGAGGTTTCCTACATCGGTTGCCGTGGGGGAAAGGGATAGAGTGTATGTGTTATATGGCCATGTGAACGAGGGGACAGTGGAGAGTTCAGTGAGGGAGAGTTTTAGTATACAAGAAATGAGATCAAAGAAGGAGGATGAAGATGATAATATTTGGATGTTCATTTTGATTGGCTTAGGCTTGGCATATTTCTTGTTTTGGAGGTTTCAGATGCGCCATCTTGTGGCCAAAATGGACAAGAAGATTAATTAATTCCCACAGTTGTATACGTTTCTTCCCTCATTTTGTGATTTACTTATTCAGCAATTGTAAATTTGCTAATTTAACATTTAAATTAATAGTTCATTTCCTGTTATTGATCCTTTATTGCAATTTGGAATGTTTTTGCATGTTGAACCACCATGCCATGGAGTTACAATTTCTAAATTGGTCTTTTGAATTATATTCCAGTCTGCGTGCTGCTAAATTCCACCACATTTTTTATTTTATTGAGCCTGATTTAGTGTGCCCGTGATTCTCTTTCATACCATTACTGTGAAATACAATAATTTATGTTATCTTAATTAGTGAGCAAGCAAATTATTTGTAAGGACTGATGTTTATCTAAATTTGTGCTGTATGAGCAAGCGTGATTAAGGTCCAATTGTTTCAAAGTTTCAAACAGGAAAGAGGATTGTGAAGTTAGGCTCAAACTATGAGTTATGAGCACCGATGTGTTATATGTGCTGTTTATGATTTTATTTGAAGCGGTGAAGTTAAAGGAGCCAAAAGGCACGCCTGGGGGCAGAGGCAAGGCGCCACTAGGGGTCCTCTCCTCTTTGATAAATCTGATGATGTTCCTTCAGTGCACAACTTTGGTGCCTTTTGGAGTGAAAGGAAGTTTTTGCCTTCGCTGTTTAAGTGTAACCTCCATGCTCGTCATTCTTTGTGTGAATTTCCTTAGTTCATTAGAAAGTGCTGTCCTGCTAAGCTAGGTAATGCTACCTTGTAACCCATTTGGGGGCAATGAAGTAATGGGACGATAGCTTTGGCCTTGCTTGGTTGATCTAAGATTAGAAAGAGCTGTCCTGAACTCTGTCTTTCTAGTTTACTACTAGAATACAACAATTTTGTCTCTGTTCGGCCAAGGTACCTGTGTTACTTTATGTTTATAGCCTTTCATCATGCTATGCCACTGTAGCTGGACTTTGAAAGAGGGAGCCTACAATTATAGAAACTGTTAATTGAAACTTTAAGAAATGCAAATTGTGTTTCTTCTTGGTATTTCTAGGCTCCTATATCAGATTTAGTTTATGTTGAATATGTTACTTTGTATGAGTTTTTTTTTTTTTTTTTGCTCAGAACTTTGTATGAGTTCTATGTTTCCCCACCTAATGGGATAAGGCTTGTTGTTTGAGTTCTATGTTTGAACAATTGAACCTATTAATTTATTTGACAACTCTAAAATTATAGTAATAGCTAAAATTCAATTGTTACTTAAGGGTTCTCTTTGCCTTTGACTGCTTTGTTTTGTGTGATGTACACGTAGTTACTTAACTAATTAGTATAGAAGGCCTACCTGCATTAGTGTGGAATCCTTGCTCTTGGTCCTCTTTTTCTTTTTTGCAAGGGGTGGCCATCTTCCCTAAGGAATCTCCCTCAACATGATATTGAGCATCCATCTGATCCTATCCATTATTCTATATGATGATTTTGCACGCCAATTCCTTTGTGTCCTGTGATGAGCCTCTTCTCTTTACTTCTTAGCTCTGGTTTTTCTGCAGACATATGATTTGCTAGATCTCCATTTCTGCTTTATTTGTTCATTCTAATCTTTCATTTTATTGGGTTCTGCTCTGTGTCAATTAGACTGCTCCTCATGGGGAAAGGATCTTCTGCTTTTCTATTCTGATTTTTTTGAACTATCTGCTTTTGTTATGAATTTTACTCTACATTGTTGATGACCACTTTGATATTGGTGGCGTACTTTTCTCTTGCTTAGCCATCCATTAATGCTGCAACTTGTTGAGCTCATTGCCCTCTGTCCGTATGTCTAAATGGAACTTCAGCAGAAAATAGCCTCAGCACCGAAACACTAGTTTGGGATATGCAGTGTCCAATTATATACTTGCATGACGAAAAATTTTGTTCATTGGAACCATGTAAAGAACAACAAATTTTATCTAAATGAAGAGTGATGTTATTTTGTTCAGATTGACTATTCCGTTTTTGACATTTAACTTTGTTGTCTTATTTATAACTGGGCAATAGGGTTGTTTGACTGAAGAGAATGTTTACTGTTTCAAAAGCAGAAATACACATGATATATGGCCTTTGAGTTAGCAGTTGAAAAGTTTATTCACGTGAATTGAGACAACTTTTATCACAAATTTACCTCATATATTGTAAATTACGTTGAAAAGGTAGCTTTTACTAAGGTAGCTTTTACCATGAATCCAAACAAGCACATATGACAAATCCATAAGTGTTTTACTTCTTCTGATGAGCGAGTGTCAAAATATGTTACTTCGTTCTTTTTCTTCCTTGAAGGCCAATAAAGAAACAAAAATTAAATAAATAACTGACTAACACGATTTAAAAATATCATTTGAATTAAAAAAACTTCAAAACTTCAAAATATCTACTAAATTAGTGAAATGACAAATAAGTGATTTTTGTACAAATATGAGATTTTGAAGTTTTAATGTTATCAACTTAAGTATAGACAATAATAACTTAAAAATAACAAGGGTGAAGGAGCAAAAATAGGCTTTTTCCCAAGAACGCTTAGCACCACGTGCTTTTTTCTGGACCAAAAACACATACTGGTTATCTTATAGGAGTAAAAGTCATATCCCACCATTAAACCAACCAACATCTGTTTTTTTTTTTTTTTGCTCAAAACCAACCAACGTCCGTCATACCCACTTTTATTCTTTCATTTCCTTTTGTAAAATACTCCCTCCGGTCCTAATTATAAGACATAGTTGACTTTTTTGGAGAAATTAAAGAAGCTAATTAAATTAACTTAGAGTATTTTTCTTTTTATTTTTTTCTTTAAAGTAATTAGTTTGACTCATATACTAATATATAATATAAAGATATATAACATACAAAATGATTAAGTAACTTATTTAGCTTCCTTAATCTCTCCAAACAAAGTCAACTATGCCTTATAATTAGGACCGGAGGGAGTACATACATATGAAAGTTAGGGATGAGAAGGTGAGTGGAGGAAGCACGCCATAGCCCCCCCCCATGTAGAGAGTAGCAGCATCATTATGAGTGAGTATTTTTGCTCAAACCAGCCATATGTGCCCTATTTTTGAGCAAGAAAACAGAGGTGTTAAACCAGCGAGTTCCACGGGTTGTCTTTTGGAAGCATGAACCTCACGAGGAAAGAAGTAACAGATATAGTGGAGGCCAACATATTTCTTCTATTAGAGATGAAAGTGGGGGCCTGCTATTAATTTCAACGAATTTTTCAAAGCAGATTTTTAAGAGAGTTTCACGAGGCTTGCTTCCTTTTACATCTGTCCCTATCAATAAATACAGAAAGAAATATAAAATATATAAAAACTCTTTTATATATCTACAATATCGTTTTCTCAACATTATCACCAAATATCAAATTCAGTAAGCATATTACCCAATCTTACTTATTTCCGTTCAACCTTCTTTGACACAACATGTTGAAAAATCATTAGAGCACATGACTAGGAGTTGCTCTATGATGACGCCATATGACCTCTTCTCTCCAATGAATAGTAGTGGAATAATCGAACATGTTGTGTTGTCTGTGTGCACTGTGGTGCCATGTTGACTTTGTTTTGCCTACATATCAGATGGGAGGTCAATCAAATGTTCAGAACGAGGTTCTTTGTCGATTTATCTTTCCAGAAAGACCTGGTGCTCTGATGAAATTCTTAGATTCTTTCAGTCCACGTTGGAATATTAGTTTATTCCATTATAAACTGGGTGAGGAGCTCAAGTTTGCTATTTGTCTTGTCTAAATATAAATCAAGAGATGTTTTACGTCTTTATTCAATGCAAGCTAATTTCATCCTTGTATCTGATCTCCGACAGGGTAAAACCGGCGCAAATGTATTGGTCGAAATACAAGTAACAAAAAATGAGATGGTAGAATTCCATGACCGTGCCAACAGACTTGGATATGATTATACCGTCGTAAACAATGATGGTGACTTTCAGCTTTTAATGCACTGATGATGGCAGCCTGCACTGTGATTGTTATTATATTTCTTAGCATAAGCTTCTAAGGCATCCTCTTTCTTCCTGGTCAAGATGGATGGAAAGGAGCTCTATCTAGTAAAGGTCATAGCCAACTTTTCCATTATAGCTGGCAACTACCTAAAACCCAAAAGAATTTGATGGTTCAATATTCACAGTACGAACACCTCTGTTTTCTTGCTCGAAAACAGAGCACATATGGTTGGTTTGAGCAAAAAAACTCGCGCATAATGATGTTGCTACTCTTTGCATGGGGGCAGTAGCGGAGCCAGAAATTTTTGTTTGTGGGTGCACAATTGATAAGGAGGTTCGGGGGCAGCCCTGCCCCCCCTTTTTTTTTAAGAAAAGTTAAAGATTGTGATGATGACAAGCAGCTAATTAAAGAAGAAAAAAAACAGACCTTTTCAAGTTTTTTGAAATTAAAATTTCACATTCAACATACGTGTTTTTTCAACGTAATTTAAGGTATACAAGAGAAGTTTGTGAGAAATTTTATCTTAACTTGAGTGTTTTTCCAACACCAGCTCAAACAGATGTATATTTAAAAAGAAACATTAGAGGTTGCTCAAAGCTTCCCTTTGTTGTCCATAATGAGCTGCCTAATTGTCTATTTTCCGCAGATTTAGTTTAACTTCTTCACTCATAGTCACAGTCTCATAGGTGCCTCGTTAATTAATCTTATTATATATATCAGCACATGCTCCACGAAAAGTAATTAGATATATTATGTTCGAGAATTAATTTTAATTATTAGAATTTGTTGGAATAATGGGGATTTTAGTGATTATTGATCAGAAAGAATATGCCCTATGCACATTCAAAATGTACTTACGTGGTGAAAATGTTCTTTTCCAAATGCCCTATGCACATTCAAAATGTACTTACGTGGTGAAAATGTTCTTTTCCAAAAAGAATTGCCTGACCTACGTTCGAACCAGGGACCTCATATGTGAAAGACCCGCATGATAACCAGCTACACTTGCCAGCTAGCTACATTGATATTCCTTCACTATATATATATATATATATATATATATATATATTTTCTCATATTTTTGTAGGTGCACTTGCATCCATAAGAACAAGTGTGGCTCCGCCACTGCATGGAGGGTATGGCGTGCTTCCTCCACTCACCTTCTCATCCCCAACTTTCATATCTATGTATTTTACAAAAGGAAAAGAAAGAACAAAAGTGGGTATAAGGGACGTTGGTTGGTTTTGACCGCCCCGGGGGGGGGGGGGGGAAGACGGACATTGGTTGGTTTAACGGTGAGACGTGACTTTTACTCTTAACCACGTGTGTATTTTTTGTCTAAAAAAAAGTACGTGGTATTGGGCACTCTTGGGGAAAAAGCGCTCCTTCACCCAAATAACAATTAGCAATTTGGGTATATATATAGTGCCAATTTAGGAAGTTCAAATTGTCAATCTCTATATCCAAAATGTTAATTTTTATACTTAAGTTGTCAACATTCGAACTTTAAAATTTCATATTCCTACTAGATTACTTATTTGTGCTTTTTGCTAATTTAATAGACATGCTGAGGTTTTGTAATTCAAGTGGCATTATTCTTGTCATTTTCCCTCTAATAAATGACAATGGCATACTTGATACAAAAATTTTCTTAGATCTTACCTTCGTCCATATTTATTAACTAACCACCCACATTTTAGTAGAGTCTAGTTCTATTTTAATCTGACTGCTACTCACATTTCACCATGGTTAGGACCATTGCCACGGCATGTCGGCATTGTCATGCAGTTTGTTTCAGTTAGCTATGAAATTTGCCAGATTGGAGCTGTATAGTATCATGGTTGTTCTTTCTTTTTCCTTTCTGATGGCATCAGGACATATTGGAGAATACTCAGCATCTTTCTGCTCGAGCTGTAGTGGTCGATTCAATTCAAACTGTTTATTTGAAAGCAATAGTTGGAAGTGCTGGAGGGATTTCGCAGGTGGGGAGTGTGCACCACACTTAATTAATTACTATTTAAATTAATTAATTTAATTTTCCTCCTGATTAATTTCCATCAGTCTTGTAATAGCTGTAGTAAATTAACTTGATCATAAAAAATTAACAAAAAAAAGAACTTATGAGTCAGTCAGTTCTCCCTCTACCAGGCTATCAAAAGTTATATCTTTTTCTCTGAAATGAAATTCAGATTCCCGAGTACATGACATTTTAAATATACTGTGACAGGTGTAGGAATGTACTTGAGCATTGCTGCAATATGCCAAGAAGGCTAACACTGCGGTTTTTTGGTGAGCATTCATCTACGTTCGTTTGTGAATTATACCTTCTCAATAGAAGGATTTTGTTTATATAGTATGTATATTTGCACTGTCATATTTTTAACTATATATATTTCAGAGCTCACTTCAACCCTAGTGCTTCATCTAATAAGCAAAAGCCTTGGAATAGTTTTTGTAATATTTTAGTTTCTTTGGTTCATGGCTTTTCCTTTTCATCTGTTTCTTTTTTAACTTCTGAAGTTTCTTTTTGATACTTTTGCTACCTCTGCATTTGATAAAGATCCACAAAACTGAACTTGCCTCGGAATAATTAGATAAATCTAGATATCGCAAATGTAATTCTTTGAGATTTGTAAGTCTAAATTTCAAAAGTGTTGGAAAATAGGTTCTCATCATTTTTGGTGGGAACCCATTCACCTTTAAATGTGGGAGAATGACGCTCGTGGGAAAATATTTTCCTACAGAAAATTTGATCCAAACGGCTGCCGCCATCTGAAAATTTGAATTTCCCTTTTTCATTGCCCAATTTTCACTAATCCAAATGGGGCCAAACATATGATAGAAACCAGCTCCCATTGCAATTGGTGTGATTTTTTTTTTTTGGTATGATTGAGTATGGAAGCATAAACACTTTTGTTAATTAAAAGACTTTACTCTCTGTTTGGCTTTGTTTCCAACATAAAAACAGAGCCACCGTCAATGGCGAATCTCCCTCAATACTTCATCCAAAGCTACACGTTTATCAGTTAAGAGTGATGAGCGCATAATTAAACTGCCATGTCTTCAGTAGGAGATAGTTCTCACTTTGAACGTCATTGTACAGGGCTTTGGCAGTTTAGCACTATAGTAAAAGCTGGCCTCCATGCGAATCCAATCCAAACAATGTTGGATGAACGCTTTTGTCATATATTGTAGTAAAATTATTTTTGGGTGCATTTTGCTTTATGTGTGCATGCAAGCGCATGACAAACAAGTAAACAGCAGAAGAAGAGTTGTTGTTCATAAAAGCATCTCCAAATATGATATGTAAACAATAAATAGCTAATTAGTGTTAGTTAGTTAGGAAGGAATTAGTTAGTTTGTTAGTTGTTAGTAACTAATAGTAGTTAGTTGGGATTAGTAGGTCTAGTATTGCCTATATAAGGCATATGACTATCCATTGTATCTCTATGCTTGTTATGATGAATGAATAAGCATCACCTGAATTCTCTTCTCAGTCCCTCTGTTTTGTGTATCTTTCGTCTCTCTCCCTTTCTCTTCCCAATTCGTATAATTTCTCTAATAGTGGTATCAGAGCTGACCATCCTTAGCTGCTTCTGCACTGCAATTCTGATTTCTTTCTGTATCCCCTCTATCATTCTGAGTCTATTTTGAAGAAACGAAGAAAAAGAGCAACTGTTTCTGTTCTCACCCCCTTTCTGTTTTGATTCTGAAGAAATTAAAGGAAAAAAAAAGAGATTGGTTCTGGTTGATTCTTAGTGTTCAAGTTCTACACTTAACCAGTATCTGCATTTCAACATTCTGTTAATTGGCTCTGGCTTTCTGTTGCTGTCCTGCATTCCGGCTGGCTCAAGGGAAATTCAGGTCCTTCGTTCTAATTGTTGCTGTCTGCCCTGCTTAAGTTTTCTGGGTTCAGAAACGTTGGAGCAACAAGAAATCATCAAGAAACTACCAAGAATTTATCAAGAAACCTTCAAGAACTTGTTCTTGAGTTTATGGTTCAGGCTCTTCCTTTCTGATTTTCGTTTCTGGGGTTGTTCTACATTTCCGATTTTGTCCCTTTTGATTTTGGAGTCTGCCATTTGCGATTCTTGTATTTTGGTTCTGCTAGCCATTAAAACAGCAAGAAACCATCAAGAACTCATCAAGACACCACCAACAAATTCTGTGCTTCTTCATTTCTGGGTCTGCTCTTCTGTTTTTCTGATTTTGTTTTCTAGGTTGTCGCTGTTCCGTCATTATTCTTGGCTGTAGTGGATGGTCCATACCAAATCAAGCACGATGGAAGCCCGAGTCTCGGCCATTGAAGAGCAGCTTCGGAGGCTTGAAAAAATTGACAGTATGGAAGAAAAAATGGGGAGACTTGACCATATGGAAGAAAAAATGGGGAAACTTGACCAATTTGATCAATTGCAAGAACAAATTAGAACCTTGCTTCAAACAATGGAGGGCCAGAATGATGACCAGTAGCGCCAAAGACGTGGGAATGGACTGGGCAATGGTCCTAACCATGGTGAAACACATCACAGACCTACCCATTTCACTAAAATGGAGTTTCCACGCTTTCAAGGGACGGAGGTCGACAGTTGGATATCCAAATGAGAACAATTCTTTCATCTTGATGGTACCCCAAAAGCGGAAAAAGTGACGATTGCATCTATGGGTCTTGATAACGCTAGTTTTGCGTGGCATGTGGCGTCGGAACGTAGGTGGAGACGACCAATGGGCTGGAACAAGTATGTCGTCCTACTCTGAGACACCTATGGTCTGCTCGTTGACAAGACGATAGGTGAAACACGTTGCCTGGCTCGCCTTCAGGAAATCGGGATAAACCGAAGGGAATCGAAGGCTGTAGGTGCTCGTCCAAGTCGCTGCACGTCGAATTCTTCTTTTGGATTGGCTTTGAACATGTCCTCAGTGTCATCTCAAGCTACTGCCATGACAGATGTGTCACTGGTTCAAGAGGACTGCCATGGTGATTTAACGGATTGCAGTTCATCTTCCCACTCGAAGACCCTGCGCGTTCTGAAGTCGTTGGTCGACCACACAGCAACTGACGAACATCAAGAAGAAGGCTTGCATGCATCGAACACGAGGGAAATGACAGAGATGGTGCCTGGAAGTGTTTGCGTCAGTTCGTTCGTGGATTGTAGCATTTTGGAGGATTACACGCATGTTTCAAGGAGTGTGGAGCTGGTCATGGAGTGTACATGTATGCAAAAGGTGTCAGTTTGAAAATTCAAAGTTTCTTTCACAGCTAGTCTGCATTTTCCACAATGAGCAGGACAAGAGTATTGAGTTGTCACCCTCACAGCTAATTACCTTCAGTGGCTGTCAGATATATTTTGAAGATGCATGTGGGTTTTTCATGATCAATGGCCAAATGGGCTTTGACTGTAGCAATAAAGGCAAGGGCCGAAAATGGTTTCACCCATGGATCAATTTCAAATGGCCTCCTTTTGTTCAAATGCCATTTCAGATGTGCCATATTCCTAGACATTGTCTGATATGGTTTTGGTTCAAGGGTGATCTTATTAAAATGCTTTTTGGTTCAGCCTTGCACCCATTATTTCCATTTGGCTCAGAATTCAACAAGTGGGTTGTACCACCTGTGTGTAGTATGCAGCAGTTATTCAAGAAAGATTTCTACACGATTTCAAGCAACAGTTCGTCAAAGATCAGCAAATTTTTTTTTTTTTTTTTCAGAATTAGAAGCTTATAAAGCTTGTGTTTTGGTTGTTTCAGTTTTTTAGGTTCAGATTTGTGTTTGTAGTCCATCATCCTTGAGGGCAAGGATGTTTTTGGGGAGGGGGTATTGATATATAAAGATAATAATATGCATTTAGGGACCTAATTGTAATGTGAACATAAGGATCTAAATGTAAACTAGATAAGTAGTAGGGTAATTAATCATTAATCCATTAGTTAGGACTTGAGGAAGGCTATAGGTTATAAATAGCGTATTCCTCCATTTTGTAATAGAGATGAGTTTTGCTATAAGTGTGAATACATTGTGAGAGAGCCATAAGAGTTCTCTTCTCCTCTTCTAATCGCTTTCTCTTCCCAATTCATATATTTTCTATAACAGTGGTATCAGAGCGAGTCATCCTCGGCTCCCCCGCTGTGATCTCTGTAAATTCTTGAATTAGTTCAGAGCCTTTCTCCTCTCTCAAGGCTTAGTTCTAATCAGGAAATAACCAATTGACCAAGTGCAACGTGAAAGAGTCATGATCCTAATGGTTCAATTAGCATCTGGGTCAGCCAAAAACTGAAAAAAAAAAGAAAAGACAAAGTTACCCCAGTCTTGAATCAAGCCTAGCCATTCTTCTTCCCTCACGGTTCAGACTTGTTTCAAGAACAAACCAAAAATCACAAAAAGATATTCAAGACCAATCTTCTTCCTCACGTCTCGGACTTGAATTCAAGCAATAGTCAAGAAACTCCAGAGTCATCCAAGAACATTAGTCAAGAAACTCCAGAGTCATCCAAGAACAGTCCATTATTGATCCTCAGCCACTATCGTTCTGGCAAGGATCGAATTACATTCAAAAACAGTCCAGAATTTGAAGATACGTGTTATCGGGCTTTACGGGTCTGTGATCGCCGTCAACCATTACTCTCGACTGCAACGACGTTCAAGCACAGTCACGGTTCTTGGCGACCAGAGCTCCACTTTTCACCAGAATCGTGGTGGGTATTCGAAGTCGACTCCATTTTGCTTTGTCTGCTTCTGTGCGTCTTCAGGTTCTGCTTCGCATCTTCGACTGGTTCTGGGTTCCCTGCTCGTTGGGTTGGACATCGTCAACTGATTCTTGAAATCAGAATCCTCGCCAGAATTCTTGTAATCTCTAGAAAATGTTCCATAAGAAGCGTTGGATCCTGATTCTCCGCGAGCACTGTTGATCGTCATCTCCGCAAGAACAATCGAAGACAACCAGAACGGTATTTCGCTGTTCAAGAATGAGGGAATATAGAAATTACCTCTAGTATTAATGGGTCTTTTATATTTGACTTTGCTAAAGGTTTATAGGATTTTGTATCCCACATAGACAAGTGTGAGGATGGAAAATAGACACCAAGTGGTAGTGGGTCCCAGTTAATGACATGCAAAGGCTTATTCTTTCTGTTTGACCCTGTTCCAATACTGTTCAACCGATATCAAGCACTATTTCTTTTTCATGGGTTACAACTGCCAAGCACTTTCTTCAAGCCCGAGGAGCATTTCAAAATGACAACATTCCAATTAGTTGTGTTGGAAGGAAACCAAGAAAAAAAAAAAGAAAAAAAAATTCTCTTCTTGTTGGTATGGGACAACAGCTGAAGGGAAACCAAGAAAGACTCCATCAATGGTGTTTTTGATTGATTCAGATTTATATTTTTAGTTTTTGTTGTCAATCATCTTTGAGGGCAAGGATGTTTTGGGGGAGGGGTATTGATATGTAAACAATAAATAACTAATTAGGTTAGTTAGTTAGGAAGGAATTAGTTAGTTTGTTAGTTGTTAGTAACTAATAGTAGTTAGTTGGGATTAGTAGGTCTAGTATTGCCTATATAAGGCATATGACTATCCATTGTATCTCTATGCTTGTTATGATGAATGAATGAGCATCACCTGAATTCTCTTCTCAGTCCCTCTGTTCTGTGTATCTCTCGTCTCTCTCCCTTTCTCTTCCCAATTCGTATTATTTCTCTAACAAAATATAATTACGAAAGCCTTCCATATATTATAACTTTGTTTTCATGCATTGAAGAAGCCTATTTCTAAATAAGGATCTAATAGGTGGCAGAAAAATAGTAAAAATCCTGTATTATAATTTGTGCTATTTTGGAGTGTTCTAAACCTGTCTGATAATAGCCCAACTTTAGTTTTTCTTATTTCATTCCTAGGTACAACATTATAATAATCACTTGTACAACTTGAGAATGGTCTAAACTTCCATGTTGTCCGTTGGGTTGTCATGGTTATACTCTGTTCTATTGCACATGTGGGACACATGAAGTTATCTTCTTACATATTTCGGTGATTGGACTAGGGGCAAAATGTGGCAGATGAAGTAGATAATGATGATGAGTGCTAAACTAGCTTTAGAAGTCACCAACATAGATATTAGAGCAACACAAGCCATGCTTCCTGAGATTGCAGCTATGTGAGATGAGAATTTGAAGTCAGGGTTGTCATTATTTGAGGTGGAGGCTTGACACTTGTAGTAGGCTGATGAAAGGCCATAAAGGAACAAGCATAGTATGAAAAGCCAGAGGTTGATAGAGTATTTCTCTAAAGGAGATGAGTTGGGAAAGTGCATCTGAACCATCGTGGCTATCGTCATAATCAAGAATGCAAAAACAACATGCCAGGGTTTTGAACTGCGATAGAAGAACTAGCAAACTTAGAGGATGATGATGATTGTATACTAAAATCAAATAATTAAACCTAAGAGCCCACATCTTTGGTTTGAGTTGAGTCAAGAGAGAGAGTTGTTGGTGAATATGGATTAGAGTAAGAATGAGCAATAGATACGAATATGCCATCAACAAGCAGTGAGGATGATTGTTATTTTATATCTTTGTTTACTCTTGTGCTGTTCAACCTAGCTAGCAGTTGCCCATACTTGGTCTCTTGGAATGGATCACAAAACAGAGAATGTGGGGGGTTGTAAATATAGAATTGTATAGAGCAATGGAAATTGAAAGCTGAGTATGTATTTTTTGTTTTTTTGGGTAAAATGATGAAGTTATATTTGAGGATAAATAGGTTAAATGTTCATGGCTGAAATTAATATAGAACAAGTGAAAAAAGGAAGCAGAGACTTACAATGCTGGAAATTAAAATGACAGAGAGAGAGAGGACTAACCTCACAGGATCAGCCATGTGTAGATGAGATTAATGTGTGACACCAAGTGCTCTGGATTTAAAGAGACATGAAGCAAAGAACAAAAGGAGTAATTCGGGATAGGAAGAACGAAGGAAAAGGCACGTGCTAGAGTGGTTGGCTTGGTTGACTATTTAGGGGAAGAGTACTCTTATTAATGTGGCCAATCACATGAATGAATGAATGATTGGCCACATTAAAAAAATGGAAGGGACTGATTGTAAGGGGAAGATGGTTTTGTATGTAGGAAGGAGACGATGGAAGGGACTGCATCAATCCCACTTTAAGAAATCATTTTATTAACAAAAATGTTTATTGATTGATTTGTAAATTAGGAGTGTTCACACCTGGTAGGCTAAAAGGATTTGGCTACGATTTAATGTGTAGGTGCCACGTGGAATGAAGTTCTGATCTGATTGTAATCTCTCATATGGTTTTCCACAGTAACGAAAATATTTTACAAAATGTTAAGGCTTCTATTGGGTAGGGTTAAACACTGAGTTACATTTTAATGTCCAAAGATCCTTCGAATAGAGCATTAGATAGGGCCTCACCTTGCCCATAAACACCCTTAATCATAAGGATTATCTTCAACAGTTATGAATCGTGAAAAGACTAAATAATTGTAAAATAAATTCCTATTAGTGATAGGAAGTTTTATGAAGCTTCTATGGGGATGAGAGAAACTAGCCAAATTCTTTTGCATAGCTTTTTTTTTTTTTTGGGGACTGAATTGCATAACCTTACTTTTACTCGTGGATTAAGAAAATGAACAAAAAGCCAAAATTACCAAAACTTCATTATATTAAAATCTGTTATGCTCTAAGAATACAGAAAGATTGGACTTGACTAGGTTGTCAAGCCTAGAGCCTACGTACCCTTTGAAGGAATCAAAGTCCACATAGTTCGTAGTATATATAAAGGCGTGAGGCCAGGGGGGTGGTGTATGTGCTCTGTGTGACAGGAAGTAAAGAGGGCATAGATTAGAACGTGTGCACCTGTTTAGGGTTTCCTCATATTTATGTAGGCGTCTGGTGAGAGTATCCCTGGATTAATGAGCGATATCCGGGGTTGAGACATCAGGGGCAGATATCTTGGGATCACGATTGGGGGAGATCCTCCATTAATGAGATCCTATATCGGTGGGATCCCATATCGCTGCCCGTTATAGCGCGGATTCTGTTCCAGGCGTGGCTGGGCCGTGGTCCGGACTTGGGCCTATTGGGCCGGTCCGTAACAGTTGCCCCTCAGCTTGGTTGTTCAGGCTTCTGGACGGCCGAGGTGCATATTGCCTCCAGTCCTTGGTATGGCCGAGGCCTTATTCCTTGGCCGGGCCGGCTCTCGGCTGCCCTGACCATCAGTTCGATTCGGATCAGTGGTCGACTTATTATGCCTTTATCCCGACGTCCTGCCTATTATGTCTTTTGACATTCTTTCCGCGCTTCGGGATTCTACCCCACACGCCATCATTGCGGGTTTACAGGTGTCAGGTCTTGAGTGGCGGTGGTCTGCAACCGCCGTGTCTTTCCGCTTCTCGAGGCCTGTGCGCATTTATTGTGCTGGCGTCGTGCTGCGCCAATCCCGTCACGTTCGTACGGGAATAGTCCGTTGTGTCCCTGCGATCAGGTTTAAATAGCTTTCTTTCCTTTCTTTTTTTACTTTTCCCGCTACTCCCCATCTTCTCAGACACTTTTCTCTGGTTTTTCTTCTAGAGTTCAGAGATGATTCTTCCCTGTTCGAAACTTTTGCCGTTTTCCAGCATCCAAGTTTCTTCCACTTTCCAAGTGCAGGTATTCCGTCTTCTTTCTGCCATTTTTGTTCGGTATTTCCTTCCATTTTACCGTTTATTTTCTGAAATTGTCGCCTATGTTATCGTCCTTCTATATCTCTGGGTTTTTTTGGGTTTCTCTAGCGTCAATATACCCAAAATTCGTCCCAATACTCCCTTAGACACTAGCCCTTAGTACCTTAGGCTTCTGATTATGGTGAGAGACGGAAATGTTCCTAGACCAAGGGGGTCGTTAACGCCGGAGGAGGAAATGTTCCTCCGTGCGCGTCTCCCACGGGCCACTTACTGGGTTCTTGGGGGTGAGCCACCCGCTTCGGGGGTTTTGGCTCCTTTGTGTCGAGGTGGCGTCGCTCGTCTGGGGCGGGCCAGGGCTTGCCCGGCTTCGGCTAGGGTTTCGATGTCACTTCCTCGCCGTACTTTCCACCCACTAGCTCGCGCCCTTCCTCTCGAGTCGTCCGGTGGGGCCGGGGTCGGCTCCTCATCCAGTTCCGGACCTTCGGTGCTGATGGCTCAACCCCTCAACTTCTATGAGGGCCCCTCTGCTGTTCGCCAGACATCCGCCCCGGAAGGGTATCTCGGCCCTTGCTGGGATTGCCTCGTGGAGGCCTCTGCGTTGATGGCTTGCGCTGGAGATGCTGAGGCTTCTTCCATACTTGGTTCTTGCCGGCATTGGTTCACCCTGGTTGTCCCTTCTAGCGCCCCTGTTCGTCCGAGTCCGCAGTCTTTTTCGCCTGCTACTTTATCTGAGCCAGGTATTTTCGCTCTTCACTGATATTAGCTTTGTTTATTTTCGTATAGGTTTAATGGCTCCCAAATCTCGGCCTTCTAAGCCGCGTTCTAAGCCAGAGGGTTCGGGCTCTTCTAGTCCGTCGGAGGCCTTGCGTCGGCAGTTCGACTGGGTCTCGCTCAAGACGTTGACGATCCGGTCACTTAAGTCCGAGGCCGACGTTGCCCGGCTACAGCTGCCCGAGTTGGAGGGTTGTGAGTATGCTCCTGCGGGGGCGGAAGAGCCAGTCTGCTCTGCCCGCGAAGAGGGGACGTCTTCCTTCTTCTATTTCTACCGGGACGTGTATACCCGGATTCAAGTTCGTTTTCCATTTACGGACTTCCAGATTTCAGCCCTGACCTACCTTAGCCTCGTGCCATCACAACTTCATCCGAACGGATGGGCCTATTTAGTGGCCTTCGAGAAGCTGTGCGGCTCATTCCCGATTCCCATCCCTTGCACTGCCAATCTCTTCTTTTACTACTTCAGCCCTTTCACCCCCGGCTTGCCCAGGGAGGGCGATAAGCTCAAGGGGCTGGTTTCACTTCGGAATGGGTCGGATAGGAAACTGATGGGGGCCTTCTCGGACTCCTTCAAATGCTTCAAGAATGGCTTTTTTTAAGGTGGCGGCCAAGCCCGACCAACAGCCCTGGTTTTTAAATGGGGTTGAGGGTCCGGGTGTGGGGGGGAGGTTCCCCCTTTACTGGGACAAGAGGCATTACGACAAGTTGCTGACATCTTACTTGGTGGATGACGACAACCTCCTGCTCAAGACCGTCCCTTCTATTCCTAGCCTGGCCGCCTTTGTAAAGGAATATGGGGTCCAAACCGCGGCCTTCTTTATTTCGGGGCCGGGTTCCGAGCCGTTGCCCCCTACTTGTAGGTCCTTGTGTTTTTTTATGTCTTGCTTTGGATTTCTATTCTTGTCTTGCTAACTTGTTTCGATTTTCTTTCTTTTCAGCTAGGACCATGGACCCTCTGCTGTTGTATGTCCGGCTGGCGAAAGCTGCCGCTGCGTCACCGAGTCGCCTGAAGAAACGAGGTGCCTCTGTTTCTGCCGGAGCCTTTGCTGCCGCGACTCCGAAGAAGTCAAAAGGCTCTGTTGGCCAGGGTCCTTCTTCCGCTCGCATCGCCAAGTCTGCCCAAGCGGTGGAAACCTCGGCTCTGGAGAGTCGGGAGGCTATCGCCGAGCCTTCCCCGGCCGTAGAGTCTCAGGCTCCTGAGGGGCGCGAAGTCGTCGCCGTGTCTCCGGCTTCCAAGGGGAAGGAAGTCGTGGTTTCTGATGAGGAGGTCGAGGCCGAACTCTATCCTGACGTGCCTGCTGATTCCCTGTCGGGTCCGCCCTCGTCTCCCCCGCCTCCCCCTCCTCCTCCTCCAACGAGGCCATCGTCGGTAGTCCCCCGTGGCTTCTTGTGGGACGAGGGGGTGGTTCCGGAGGTAGACGTCGCCTTCCTCCCTCCCCGACATTTCATGGAGAGCCGGGCGTTGTCTTCCTCTACATTGGACCAGCTGCACTTGGCCCAGAGGGAGTTATGCCGGTCCGTCGGGTATGTCCAGGCTCTGATACTGGTGCGGGAGCAGTACACCAGGGTAAGTGCCGAGTGCCAAAAGTTGAGGGCAGCCGAGGCGGAGCTGAGGAAGGGTCTGGCCGCGGCAGAAGCTAAGGCCGCGTCCGTCGAAGATCTTAAGGGGGAGTTGGACGTGACTGAGGTGAAGGCCAGGTCTGCTGAGGAGGAGCTTGTCAAGGCCTGGGATAAGCGTGATGCTATCCGGGCGGAGCGGGATGCAGCTCGGGTGGAGCGAGACGCTACCAAGGTTGCGGCGGTGAAGGCCGATCAGGAGCTCCAGCTTTCCCGGGCGGATGCTGACAAGGTGGCTGCGGAGTGTGTTTGGGCTCAGCAGGGGATGTCGGAGGGCCTGGCCGTGATGAAGGTTCTCCAGCAGCAGCGGGCTATTCTGGTCACCGAGAAGGAGGCGCTTGAGAAGGCCCTTTTTGAGGAGAAGGCGGCTCGCATGGAAGTTTCTGACGCCTTGGTGCAGACTGCCGAGGAGTGCTTTAAGCAGGCCTTGGCCCAGATCCGGCATCTCAACCCCGGGACCGAGTTCAACGTGGACATGTACGACTGTCGTGCCTTTGTTCAGGGCGATGGGACTTTCATCCCTTATCAGCCTTATGCCGTCGAGGATGCTGCTGAAGCTGAGGCTGAGGACCCCGAGGCTGAAGATCCCGAGGCCGACCCCTCCAGCTAGTCTTAGCTTTTTGTTTTTCCTTTTTGATTTAGGGGCGTTGGTGCCCTTGTAACTTGTTAGAATCATTTTGGCTTTGGTCCGTTGTGTACAGACTTTTTACTGAATGATTTAAATCTTTACCATTCTTTTGCCCATGTTTGTCAACGAATATAAGTCGGCTGTATGTGTACAAGCCGTTTAGATAACTTAGACAATGAACGATTTATAATTTTATCATCCTTTTGTCTATGCTCAAATGTTAGTCGGCTGTATGTGTACAAGCCGTTTTCACTCTACCACATTTAGCATGCGGGAGGTTGGGGCAGGGTTGTCTTGTTTCAACCTCGTCAGGTATAACTAACCTCACTGCCTCAGCCCGACTTTCTAATAATCGGGCTCCAACTTTCACTCAGTCGGATTAGATTTTACTGGCGTAAGGGCTGGACTATCACCTGTCCATCCGAGGCTTCACTCGCCTTGGGTCGAACATTTTGACCTGATCAGGGTCGGCATGGTAGTCTGCTTACTTAGCCGGGCGAGCGTTGACGCGTCAATTTCACGAAAGGCCACGTATGGCGCCTTTGCCGAGCTCTAACCAATGCCTGTCGGAGTACAACAGCCGGTTTTCGTTCATCTAGATGTTTGTAGTTTTGTCGGTCGGGTACGCGACCTCGGGGCCTTTTACCGGTGTCGGGCTTAAGGGCCTCGACATTTCGGTTTCTTGGCCAAGTATTATTGCCTCGGCCTTCGTTATTTTGACCGGGGATCGATGCCTCGGCTTCATGCTTAAGCGTATATTTGTGCACATTCGTGAATTTCCTCAATGGGATCCTTTATTGATAAGAAATAGCCTTAAGGGGCTTTACAAAGCAACAAAATTAGAAATAACATAACTTGAACTTGAATTAATGAAAGAAACAAAGCGAAAACAAACAAACAGTGCCGAAGTGGGATCTAGCTGTAGTAGATTTTCAGCTTGTCAGCATTCCATGTCCTTTTGACCGGCTTTCGTGCTAGGGTTTCGAGAATGTATGCCCCCCCGTCGAGTTTTTCTTTAATCCGGTAGGGGCCCTCCCAGTTTGCCGCCAGCTTCCCGTCCTTGGCATTCTTGTTACATATGTCGGCCCGTCGGAGTACCAGGTTCCCGCGGTTAAATGACCGGGGTCGGACCTTTCTATTGTACTTAGCCGCGAGTAGCTACTTAGCGGCTAATTCCTGGCAGTGCGCCGTGACTCGGATTTCGTCTATGAGGTCCAAATCAGTCTTCAAGGCGTCGTCATTCGACTCCTGCCCTTCTTGTCTGGCTCTGACCTTTCTCCAGGATGACTGTCTGATTTCGATCGGGATCATTGCTTCGTATCCATAGGTTAGCCTGTACGGGGTTTCCTGGGTCGAAGACTGCACGCTTGTCCGATATCCCCAGAGGACGCTGTGGAACTGCTCGGTCCAGTTGGTGTCGGCTTGCAACATCCGCCTCTTTAGTCCGTCCAGGATGATCTTGTTGGCGGCTTCTGCTTGGCCATTCGACTGTGGGTGTTCCACGGACGAGAAGTGCTGTTTAATGTCTAGGTTGGACATTAGAGCCTGGAACCTGTGGTCTATGAATTGGGTCCCATTGTCCGTGACGACCTTGGCTGGTATGCCGAAGCGGGAGACAATGTTGTGCCGGAAGAACTTCATTACTCTGGCCGAGGTTATTGTGGCGAGTGGCTTTGCCTCGATCACTTGGTGAAGTAGTCTATTGCGACTATGAGCCATCTACATTGCCCTTGCGCCGGTCGGAATGGTCCGAGGATGTCCATGCCCCATTTGTAGAAGGGCCATGGGGCTGGCATTCCTTTCAACTCTGAGGGTGGCGGCCATATGATCCTGGCGTGTTTCTGGCAACTATCGCACGTCTTGGCCTTTTCCATGGTATCATGCTTCATCGTGGGCCAGAAGTAGCCGGCGCGTAGTGCCTTTCTGGCGAGGGCCTTGCCCCCCATGTGGTGGCATTTGCTACCTTTGTGCAGTTTGGCCAGCACGTATTTTGCCTCGGTTTCGCCGAGACACCTCATCATAGGGCAGTGCAGTCCCTTTCTGTAGAGCTGATCATCCACCATTGCGTAGAGAGCGGCTTCCCTGATCAGTTTTTTGGCCTCAGTTGAGTCGGTAGGGATAATTCCCCTTTCGAGGTAGTCCTCTATCGGCTTCCTCCAGTCCAACCTTGCCAAGATGGCCATGACACAGCTAGGCTCGGTCAGGTTCTGCTGGATCACGGTCCTGTGATTGTCCAGCCCTTTCGTGCTTGCAAGCTTAGAGAGGATGTCGGCTCTGGCGTTCTCCTCTCTTGGGATATGGGAGACGGTTACTTCCTCGAATTCGGCCATGAGCTCTTTGGCACGATTCAGGTACTTCGCCATAAGAGGGCCTTTTGCTTGATAGCTGCCATCAATCTGGGCTGCGAATAGCTGCGAGTTGGTTAAAACCTTTACTCGTTGTGCGCCATTGTCTTTTGCCCAGAGCAATCCAGCCAGCAGAGCCTCGTACTCGGCCTGGTTATTGGAGGTCGGGAACTTGAGTTGGAGGGAGTGCTCGGTAGCGACCCCCTGGGGGCTTTCCACGATGACTCCCGCGCCGCTGCCCTTGGCGTTGGACGATCCATCCACGTAGACCCTCCAAGTCTCGTCGTTGGTTGTCGCCGGGGAGAGTTCCCTAATGAAATTTGCGAGCGCCTGAGACTTGATTGCCTGCCGGGCCTCAAAAGTTATGTTGAACTCGGACAGCTCTATGGCCCAGTTCGTCATTCTTCTTGCTAAGTCGGGCTTATGGAGGATCTGTCGGATTGGCTGGCTGGTGCGGACCACTATCCGATGTCCCTGAAAATAGGGTCGGAGCCTTCTTGCCGCCGTGAGTAAGGCGAAGGCCACTTTCTCAAGTTTATGGTACCAGAGTTCAGAGCTTTGTAGAGCCTTGCTGATGAAATATATTGGCGTCTGTCCGGCCTCGGCTTCTCTTACTAGGTCAGCACTGACGGCTTCATTGCCGATCGAGAGGTAGAGGAATAATGTCTCCCCTGGGTCCGGTTTAGTAAGCACCGGGGGGGGTTGCCAGGCATTTCTTGATTTCCGCGAAGGCGGCGTCACAGTCTGGATTCCAGCCGCCTTGGGTTTCCTTCTTTAGTAACTTAAAGAAGGGTAGGGCTTTCTCGGCCGACTTTGGTAAAAACCTTGTCAGGGCGGCTAGTCGGCCGGTTAGCTGCTGTACCTCCTTCTTAGTCCTTGGGGGCCGCATTTCTAACACAGCCTTGCATTTGTCCGGGTTGGCCTCGATTCCTCGGACGGTCAACATGAAGCCTAAGAACTTTCCAGCCAGAACTCCGAAAGCACATTTGGCTGGGTTCAACCTGATTCGATGTCTTCTTAGTTTCTCAAACGTTTGTTCTAGGTCTCGGATGTGGTCTTCTGGAAGCTTTGACTTGATGATCATGTCGTCTATGTAGACCTCTATGTTGCGCCCGATCTGGTCGTCGAAAACCCGGTTCATCATCCTTTGATAGGTGGCCTCGACATTCTTCAGTCCGAATGACATGACGTTGTAACAGTAGTTTGCCTTATCCGTCATGAAGGCGGTCTTCTCCTGGTCGTTCGGGTGCATGGCAATCTGATTGTATCCGGAGTAGGCGTCCATGAAGGAGAGGAGCTGGAACCCGGCCGAGTTATCTACAAGCTGGTCGATATTGGGCATTGGGTAGGAGTCTTTTGGGCATGCCTTGTTGAGGTTCTTGTAGTCCACGCATACTCTCCACTTGCCGCTGGGTTTGAGTACCATGACTACATTGGAGAGCCAGGTGGTGTATTGTACCTCTCGGATGAAGCCGGCCGCTAGGAGCTCCTCGATGTGGCTCTCGAGGGCCTTCTGTCTGTTGTCCGCGATGTTCCTCTTCTTCTGGGCCACTGGTCTTGACCCCGGCCATATGCCGAGTTTGTGGCAGCAGAAGTGGGGGTCTATGCCGGGTACTTCGGCCGAGGTCCAGGCGAAGACATCTTGGTTCTGTCTGAGGAAATGGATCACTTGTGTCTTCAGGTCGTCCCTCATGTCTCGGCCGATTTTGGCTGTCTTGGACGGGTCCGCTCCCAGCGGTATTTCTTCCAGCTCTCCTTCCGGCTCGGGTCTCGGGTTCTCCTTCTCACAGAGGTCGAGCTCCACCATGTTGACCGGATGCCGTGGGCGCTCGTCGGTGTCGGCTTCGACTACTTGCTCGTCGGATTCGAGCCGAGGTGGAGATGAGGGTCCTCCTTCCTCGACCCGGAGAGCTTCGAAGAAGCATTGCCTTGACTCTTTTTGGTCTCCAGATACCACAACTATCTGGTTTTTGTCATTAACCATCTTCAGTTTTTGGTGCTTAGTGGACACCAGTATGTCCCAGTTGTGGATTGTGGGTCGGCCTAGGATAATGTTGTACGGAGACCGGAAATCGGCGACAATGAACCTCACTCGTTCGGACTTGAAAGCTTCCTTGGTCCCGAGGGTCAGCCTGAGGTCGATGTAACCTTTCGGGAAGGACTGCTCGCCGTTGAAACCAATCAGGGTGGTCTTGCACGGCTTGAGATCCTCTTTGTCGAGGTGCATCCTTTTGTAAGCGTCCCAGCTTATGATGTCGGTCGAACTCCCTGCATCCACGAAAATCCTCTTGACCCGGCAGTTTACCAAGGTTCCGGTGATTACCAGGCCATCCAGATGGCCGGGTATGACGTCTTTCAGCTCTTCGTTGGTGAAGGTAAGGGTCGGCGGCTTCGGCTTCTTAGGGTCATCCTTGAACTTGGGGAGGTCTCGGACGGTCAGTACCTCGCGGAGGTATTTCTTCCGTTGGCTGACGGTGTCTCCCCCTCCTCCAAATCCTCCGCTGACGACGTTGCACTGGAACTCCACGTCAGAGAATTCGTCGTCCGAGGCCGTCTTCTGCTTCTTCTCTGGCTTTCGGGCCTCGTTGGTCGAACTTCTGGTGCGGCCGCGGTCGTTGCGCTTGCCATTCGTCTTTCCTTGGGTCTTGATGACATGCTGACGTAGCTTTCCTTCTCTTACGAACTTTTCGATTGCATCGTAGAGGTCGTAGTAATCGTCAGTGGTGTGGCCGTGGCAGTCATGGAATGTGCAGAACTTGGAAAGATCAGTATTGGATCGGCCTCGGCTTGTCGACCCGCCTCATTTCGGCCTGGGCTACCTCTTTCCACACCTGTGACCGAGAGACATTCAAGGGGGTGTAGTTATCATACCTGGCCTTCTGGTCGGCTCGGTCCGGCTTGGCGCGGCTCTCACGGTTACGCCTTTTCGGTTCAGTCTTTAGCCTCCTCGGTCGGTCCTCTTCACTGGGCGAAGCGTTTCTTGTTCGTTCGGGTTCATCAGCGTTGGCTGCCTCCGTCTGCTCCACTTCCAGGTACTTCTTCGCCTGGGTGTAGAACTCGGTTAAGGTGTACACCGGGTTCTTGCATAGGTTCCGGGCTAGTCGTGATGACGGATCTAGCCCATTGACAAGGCAGTGGACGTGAACCTCCTCGGGTAGCGACCGAACCTACATCGCCACGTTCCGGAAACGATCCAGGTACTTCTGCAGTGCCTCGCCTTTTTTCTGTCTCACTTTACTCAATGTGAACTCAGTCTTCGGCTGCTTTTTGCTGGTGGTGAAATGTAACTCGAACTTGCGCCCGAGGTCTTCGAAACTCCGGATGGAGTTGTCAGGGAGCGAGCTCAGCCGTCTGTGTGTCGGCCCGGTCAGGGTGGCCGCGAAGAGACGCTGAATAATTGGGCCCCTAATTGTTCGGACCCACATGAGCTTCTCAAATACGTCAAGGTGGTTGCGTGGGTCTTGGGTTCCGTCATACTTTGGAAGGTCAGCCAGGTCGAAATGCTTCGGGTAACGGGCTGTCGCCGCCTCCCTTGAGAACGGGGATTTGCCGGAGTCTGACAGATACGTCACTCGATATTCCCGGGGAGACCCGTGGCGAGGTGATCTACGAGTCTGGGGAGTTCGGTCCTCCACGCGATGCTCCTCTCGGTCTCAGCCCTCTCTGGCAACCCGATCAATGCGGTTATGACCGTCACCGTGGTTTCCGGCATTCACTGGGGACTGTGGTCGACCTCGCTCCATGCTCGCCCTGCGCTCCGGTTCGCCGTTGCGGCAGCGCGTGCTTCTCGGCTCTGGGCTGCTCGAGGAACTGCTGTCGTCCACAAGGGTCCTCCTTCCTCTCCGATGATTTCTCCTGCGGTTCCCTTGCCGGTGATCGTGTTCTAGTGCGTCTTGTATCATTCAGCCAAAGGCTTCAAAATCAGCCTGTCTCTGTAGGTCGTCTCGTTTCTCCTTGTTTTCCAGCCTCTGGAGGAATGACTCCTGCGTCGTTTCACCGGGGGTTCTGTGCGCGCTTCTTGCAGTGGCTGCTCTTCTGCGGAAGGGGAGGTTGCCATGTCAGTGACATGCCCTTCTGGGGTGTTTTCTCGTCGCGGTTGCTCCGGGGACTGATCTGGTGGAGGCCGGCTTGGCTGGGGGTCTCTGCCCACCGGCGGGGGGTTTCTGCTATGGCTTCTGGTGTTTGCCATCAGTGGTCATGGGGATTGAAGTTTATGGCTCCCCACGGACGGCGCCAATGTTCTGCCCTAAGAAAGCAGAAAGATTGGACTTGACTAGGTTGTCAAGCCTAGAGCCTACGTACCCTTTGAAGGGATCAAAGTCCACGTAGTTCGTAGTATACGTAAAGGCGTGAGGCCAGGGGGTGGTGTGTGTGCTCTGTGTGACAGGAAGTAAAGAGGGCATAGGTTAGAACGTGTGCACTTGTTTAGGGTTTCCTCATATTTATAGAGGCGTCTGGTGAGAGTATCCCTGGATTAATGAGCGATATCCGGGGTTGAGACATCAAGGGCAGATATCTTGGGATCACGATTGGGGGAGATCCTCCATTAATGAGATCCTATATCGGTGGGATCCCATATCGCTGCCCGTTATAGCGCGGATTTTGTTCCAGGCGTGGTTGGGCCGTGGTCCGGACTTGGGCCTATTGGGCCGGTCCGTAACAAAATCATTATTTCTCATAAATTGGAACATGGCACTTGTCATGTCATTTTTAAAAAATTATTTTCATATTTTAAGAATTAAGATGAAACAACTGAAAAAGTGAAGACATGAAAGCAGTTATTAAAAAAATAATAATAATAACAATAATAATAATAATAATAATATAGCTTAAGAAGGGCATACTTCAGTTTTGAAACTGTCCATCAAGGATAGATTAACCGTGTCTACATCTGATCTTAAAAATTCAAATTAAAGTCTATGTTTTGAATAAAAATCAAATGCTCTTGAGTATTTTTTTTTCTCTCTCTATGCATCATAAAATTAAGGAAAAATCGTAAAAAAATATCACTTGAGCTTTAAAATATTAAAAATATGATTTTTCAATAAAACGAGTTATTAATTATTTTATTGTTTTTGTGAATCCTATTACTATTATTATCAATAGGGTTTTAAAATTTAAGTGGTTTTTTTTCTGTCATTTTTTTCTTGAATTAAAGTAAATACAGTTAGAAAGGCATTTCGGTATTTCAGTTACTTTACAATTAGACTGAAAATGTTTTATAAAGAGAATTAGTCCATCATGGAGATCCGCTGCCAAAAAAAAAAAAAAAAAAACGTAGATCGCCTTCGTGACTCAGATCGCAAAAGTGCAGACATATGCTTCAAAGTGCTTATGCAACAGTGCAGAGACATGCTGATTCCTTATACTGTTTAGTGACGATCTTCATTTCAGTTTCAGTTATGTAGTTTCGCTTCATATGTCGTCGTTTTGGGTGTTTCTTTTGTGTGTGTATTTATAAGGAAGACTTTTTTTTGGTGAAATTAAAGTGTAATTTCACAAAGACTATCAGTCTTATAGTCTTTGTGAAATTAAAGTAGCAACACTTCCCCCCGGCCCCCACTTGGACTTTAATTGCACAAAGACCAAGTCCACGAGCAATTAAAGTAGCTACAGTTTAATTTCATAAAGTGTAGCTAAGCAAAGTCATTTATTCATTTAACCAAAAAAAAAAAAAAACAAAGTCATTTATTCATTTAACCAAAAAAAAAAAAAAAGTCATTTATTCATTATGTGATTGGCCTTTTCCTTCGTCCCTTCTGCCCCGAATTACTCCTTTTGCTTTCTGCTTCATATCTCTTTAAATCTAGAGCACTTGGTGTCACACATTAACCTGATCTACACATGGCTGATCCTGTGAGGTTAGTACTCTCTCTCTCATTTTAATTTCCGGCATTGTAAGTCTGCTTTTTTCACTTTTTCTACGTTAATTTCTGCTATGAACATATAAACTATTTATGCTCAAATATAACTTGATCATCTTAACCAAAAAAATAAGATTACATACTTAGCTTTCAATTTCCATTGCTCTATATGATTCTATATTTGCTCCCCCCACATTCTCTGTTTTGTGATCCGTTTCAAGAGACAAAGTATGGGCAACTGGTAGCTATGTTGAACAACACAAGAGTAAACAAAGATATTAAATAACAATCATCCTCAATGATAGTTGGTGACATATTATTCCTATCTATTGCTCATGCTTACTCTAATCCATATTCAGCAACACCACTTTTATGGCTCAACTCAAACCAAAGGTGTGGGCTCTTAGGTTTCATTATTTGAATTGAGTTTACAATCATCATCGTCCTCTGATTTGCTGGTTTTTCATTCGCAGTTCAAAACCCTGGCATGCTGTTTTTGCGTTCTTGATTATGACGATAGCCACGGTGGTTCAGATGCACTTTCCCAACTCATCTCCTTCAGAAAAATACTCTGTTAACCTCTGGCTTTTCATACTATGCTTGTTCCTTTATGGCTTTTCATCAGCCTACTACAAGTGTCAAGCCTCCACCTCAAATAATGATAACCCTGATTTCAAACTCTCATCTCACATAGCTGCAATCTCAGGAAGCATGGCTTGTGTTGCTCTAATATCTATGTTGGTGGCTTCTAAAGTTGGTTTAGCACTCATCATCATTATCTACTTCATCTGCCTCCTCATATATTTTGCCCCCAATCCAATCACCGAAATATGTAAGAAGATAACTTCATATGTGTACCACATGTGCAATGGAACTGAGCAGTGGCGGAGCCACGTTGGGGCACTTGTCTGCAAGTGCAGACATAAAATTTTTTAGAATACATATATATTTTGAAGGAATTTTTTATGAAGGGGCACCAGTGGCTTAGTGGTAAAATATTTTCCATGGCACGCTAATGTTCCGTGTTCGATTCTCGTGGTGGTGCATTATTCTTTTTATTGCATTTCGTATGTCATTATTCTCTCACTGGTGTTCGTATGTCATTATTCTCTCTCTCACCAGTTGCATATTCTCTCTCTCACCAGTGGTTTAGACTTTATGCGTTATTCTTTTTATTTTTTCTTTAAAAAATTACAACAAAATACCCAATATTTTCATTTTTTATATATTTTAAAAATTAGACATTTCAAACTCACCTTATATGATCTTAGACAATTCCATTCCATATTTCTTAAAAAGCTCCCACATGTGTTTGGTTTGGAAAATAAATATTTCATTCTTCTTTTACTTGATTTAAAGTCATAAGAAGAAATTTAATTCTCCTTAAGAAGCTATTGAAAGTATTTGATTTGGAAAATAAATATTTCATTCTTCTTTTGTTTAATTCAAAGTCCTAAGAAGAAATTTAATTCTTTTATTGTAAACATTTCAAACTCACCTTGCATGATATTAGAGAACTTTTGACACACTTATGTTGAACGTGATATATTTGATAAGATTGATGATGAAGATATAATGCAATATTTTCAAGGACTGAAAAATCGAAGAATTCTTTTGTAATATTTCTGTTGTAATAACTTAGTTGACTCTTAATTATCATTTTTTTATGTTACGTTGAAGTTTTTTTCCCCCCTTTTTTAATACATTTAAAATTTTGCCTAAAAAAAATCGGGACCCCCGAATACCCTCCACTAATTATGCGGACATAAATAAAAAAGTCTGGCTCCGCCACTGGAACTGAGCATAACCATGACAACCCAAGAGACAACATAGAAGTTTAGACCATTCTCAAGTTGTGCAAGTGATTATTATAATATTGTCCCTTACAATGAAATACGAAAAACCAATGTTGGGCTATTATCAGACTGGTTTAGAGCACTCTGAAATAGCACAAAGTATAATACGGGATTTTTATTGTTTTTCTGCCCCCTGTTAGAACCTCATTTAGAAATAGGCCTCTTCAATGTATGAAAGGAAAGTTATAATATATGGAACGCTTTTATTAACAACAACTCTTCTTCTGCTGTTTACCTGTTTGACATGCTCTTGCATGCACACATAAAGCAAAGGCACCAAGCAACATAATTGAATAGAAAATTATATACCAGTCTATATATGGAAGGATTTCCTAATTATATTTGAAGACACTTAAATTACAACTCTTCTTCTATCACGGGAAAAAAAAAATATAATCGTTTCTAATTGTGGTTGGTTTTTGTAACACGTAAAGTTGTTTGTTAGTTGAGACTTGAGATTCATTGTTCTTTATTCAGTTCACCCAAAGTTTTAAACTGCCAAATCCCTTTAGTGGATTGCTAGTTACGCACTCATCGCTCTAAAGTGAGAACTGCTAGATTCCCTTTGAAGTTCCGAGTGAGAGCCACCATTCACTGTGTCTCTGTTTTCTGTGTTGGAAACAGAACCAAACAGAGTAGTGTCTTTTAATTCACAAAAGTGATTATCCCTAGCTCCCCACTCAATTACACATCAACCGCAAAATACGAGCCGCAGGTCAAGGCGGAGGATGATCGAAGGTCATCATGTCCTTGAGAACACCGGAGCTGGAAGAAACTTGGCTTTGGCCCTTGGGCTGCGGAGGAACGGGAAGCAATATAGTAGGCCACGCCATCCTTCGAACGTACGTAATTCTCGACGGACACCACGGCCGCTTTCTCAACCCTCTGTAGTGACCTTGCGCCACATGGAAGAGGAAGGCGAAGACGAAGAAGCCATGAAATGAAACCAAGCTTTGTTAGTATATCTCTCTCATACTCACAACAAAAGCCTTCCTTATAAATACAGACACAGGAGAAACACCAAAACGACGATATATGAAGCGAAACTACATATCTGAAAGACTGAAACTGAAATGAAGATCGTCACTAAACAGTATAAAATATCAGAATTTGTCTGCACTGTTGCGATCTGCGTTGCGAAGGCCAACATTATAAGGAATATATGGAGGCTAAGATTTGGCGACATGATTGATTGACATCGACAATTTCTACTCGGAGGACGAACTGAAAACCTCAATTCTCTTTATATATAGGAGGGGATCTCCGTAATGGACTAATTCTCTTTATAAAACATTTTCAGTTTAATTGTAAAGTAACTGAAATACCAAAATGCCTTTCTAACTGTATTTACTTTAATTTTATGACGCATAGAGACAGAGAAGAAAAAAAAGAAGATAAAACGTAGTCAAGAGCATTTGATTTTATTCATAACATAGACTTTAATTTGAATTTTGAAGATCAGATGCAGTCATGCAGACACGGTTAATCAATTCTTGATGGACTGTCTCAAAACTGAAGTATGCCTTCATGAGCTTTAGTTTAATTTTTTTTTTTTTTAAATATAACAGGTTTCATGTCCTCACTTTTTCAATTTTTTCCACTTAATGCTTAAATTATGAAAATAATTTTTAGAAAAAAGACATTACAAGTGCCATGTTCCAATTTAAAAGAAATAATGATTTTAATATAATGATATTTTGGTAATTTTGGCTTTTTGTTCATTTTCTTAATCCGCCAATAAAAGTAAGGTTATGCAATTCCCGGACTGTCTAGTGATTCTGAAACACGATAGGCCGACTTCGTTGTAAAGCAGCCATCTGGCGTTAGATTCCAAGCACAACGTGGTTTCTGCGGAGGCTGTTTAACGGACTTTGCTGTAGTATCTTTGAGGATGTCAGGTGGTAGGAGTTGTTGAAATAGGTTCCACTTCCAGTTTCCATCCGCGTTGACATACCCTAGTATTGGGTTTTCCAAATCTGCTGATGGGATATCGGCATAAGAAATACTGTATTCAATAAAGAGCCGTGATCACCTAGCCAGAAATCCGACCAAAACTTGATATGGACCCCTGATTGCCATTTAATATGCATTTTCGCTTCCTCCCAAAACTTCGTCAAGTTTCGCCAGAAATAGGTGCTTGACGTCTGTAAACATCATCAAGATTATCTGATAGGGCATATTTACCTTTGAGAACAGGAACCCATGAAGTGTTCGGGTAAGCATTCATCTTATAAATCAGTTTCATAAGGAATGCTCCGTTTTGTGCTTCCAATTTCAGCAGACCACACCCTCCATTTTGCAGAGGTTGGCAGAGGTCATTCCATTTTATGAGATTGATACCTGAACGATTTTCTGAATGACCCCAAATGAATTTCCGAATACTCTTTTCAATTCCCTTACACGTAGAGGATGGCAGCAGCGTGATCAAAAGGAATTGATGATAACACTGATTTGGCTAGGATAATGCGGCCTGCAAAAAAGAGCGATAGACTTTTCCAACTAACTAATTTGGATTGTGTTCTGAGATGAACAAGACTGATCGGGCTTGAACTAGGATCAATGCCTAGAGCCTACGTACCCTTGATAGGGATCAAAGCCCACGTAATTCGAGTAAGATTCAGGTGTTTAGCTACAAGAAGGTGGGGTGTGTGCCTGGTGTAAAAGTATGAGCAAGAATGTATTATCCGTGTGTGTACCGTTCACCGAAAAGAACCTCTCTTATTTATAGAGGTAAGTAACCGCTCCGACTTTTTCGGAAGCACGCCCACGCTGTGTCCGTTATCATTCAAATGAGTGTAACCATAGACAGGTGTCTCTTTGGTTGGGTCGGACTTCTCCAAGCCCAATTTCCGGGGTCCATAACAGTTGCCCCCCAGCCCGTCAGCTCAGGTCTCTGAGTTGCCGGGATGCATTGACTTATTGCTTCATATAAGTCGTAGAATTGGCCGAGATAAATTTATCTTATCTGAGTTATCTGAAAGGTATTATAGTTGGTTTTCATCAATTCTTGTCCCCCCCAAAGTTGGCTGCTCCGAACTATGAGCCGCCGAGTTTGTTCTGGCCCGGGGTCCCGAGATGTCTCGCACAAATGCCCGTGCTAACTAATATGACCATTCATCTAATACTGCGTCTCTTCAGTTTTTGGTGTCGTATCGCATATCCGCCACTCCCGAATTTGAAGCGACACGTTTTCCAAAAAGCCGCCTTCGGTTACTGCGTCCATTAATGCCCTACGTCATACCCTAGTCTTCATGATTACTTTTAGGGTTCTAGCCTTGATTTCTTATATCTTTTATCAGCAAACGTTTGAGTTTCACATCATTACACCTTTTTGGCACCTTGTAACCGGTAGGACGCTTGGGTTTTGAAACGTCACGACTCACGCGTTTATAAATACCTTTCAATACACTTCTTCTACTTTCACTTGTCTGCTTCACCTTTCTCTCAAATGAAGAAATTGCTAACAGAGCCATTCTTTTCTTTAGCGTTCCATTTTTCTCCAGTTTCTTCTTCAAGTATCTCTTGTTAAATTTCTATTTCATTTTTATATCGCTGTTCTTCACCTTTCTTCCTGGGTTCTCTATCAATTGATACACATACGTACTATCATTTTTGCTGGGTTATTCAAACGATAGTGATGACTTTTCCGAATTCCTCTCTAAAAGAGAAAATGTTGAGAGCAATCGTGAAACGTTTTCGTCTGAGTCGTTGCAATACTGGGAATTCTGGGATTATACTTTTCATGGATTCATCGCATTCCCTTGATAATTTCATGTATTATTTCTATTGTTCAACATGCCATGAATCTTGTGTTCTAGACGACTTGCTTTTATATGCATAGATTACTTGCACTTTTTGCACTTTAACACGTCGCTTGTTCCCCAAAAGATGGATTTGGGACCCCCATTAGTAGACATGTACAGTAGGCCCATCCCTGAAGAGGACAGAGAACTACTCCAACGCGTCCCCGGGCGAACTAAACTTTGGCTGTGGTCAATCCTTCCTATCGAGAAAGAGAAAATGGAAGATCTGCTCCGCCCCTTCCGGGGTGGTGGAAGTGGATCGTCTAACCGAGGTCGTGCTCAACCTACACTACCAACCGTAGATCCATCGCCTCCCTCAATAACTCATGGTGTAATTCCCGAGGTTTCCATCCCGACTCACTCTGCCGAGATTTTTGCTCCTTGTGAAGTACGCACTCACAAAGCTATTGAACTTGTTCGGTTGGGCCATGACCGAGCTGCCAAGCAAATTTTAGACCATTGTCGTTGTAATGAAAGGCCTCGGAATCTTTCAGCCACTAATGCTACTTTATTGCCTTCAACACTCGAAACTCATCTTGTAAACCCTATAATTTTAGGTATACCCGAGTTCTGACCTTGCCTATTTTTGTTTTTCTATAGGTATTTAATGTTTTCCCCCTCTCACCAAACGAATCGACCCGAGATCGGAGAATCCACCCCTTCTGGGTCTTCACGAATGTCTCAGATTAAAGAATATGCTGCGAGCACTGCTGTTACTGATGTGAGAAACAAGATTTCTTCTCAAGCTGTTTCACGTATTGTCTGGGGTGGAGATGGATATGTCGTATGTCTTCCCTCGATCGGCGAGTCAGTGGCCTTTAAGCGATCAAACAACAACGACTGCCATTTCTTTTTCTTTTATAAAGATTTAATTGCTCGTCTCGGGATGGAATTCCCTTTTTCTGACTTCCAAATGCATTTACTCAGCCATTTACGCCTTGCCCCTTCTCAACTTCATCCCAATAGTTGGGCTTTTGCCGTGGCCTTTGAAAGTTTTTGCCACAAGTACGATATATTATGCTCCGTGCCTGTATTTTGCCACTTTTTCTCCCCCTTAGAAACCAACTTGACCATGGATGAAGACCAACTGAAATTCGGATGGACTTCACTTCGGGCTTCGCATGGCCGTAAATTTCTTGAGCCTTTTACCGATTCTTGGAAAGGCTTCAAAAATTCCTTCTTCAAGGTGGTAGCCAAACCCGGGTGTGTTCCCTGGTTCCTTCAATCTTCCACTACTGGGGAACTCGAGGGGTGTTTCCCCCTATATTGGTGTGAGGAACACCATACAGTGGAGACCAAAGATTTTTTGACACCTGCCTCCCGACTAACCTTGTCCAAGAATGAAACTATTGCTTTTATTTTTGCCTTGACTAAAAAGGATACTTTAATAGACTCGGCAGAGTACATAGCCTCTTTTGTTTGGAAACAACCCGCTACGGGTACGACATTTTTTTTTATAAGTCTTGATGTTCTTTTTCTTTAAACCCCAATAGTTAACTCTTTCTCTTCCTTTCGCAGGTGATCCAATGGGAAAGAGGCCCGTTTATATGGACGTAACATGCCGTCCAGAGGCGGTGATACCAGCACCTCGTCCTCCGACCCCTGGTGTGAAAAGGACGACTACTGGTTCCGAGCCATCCCAACAACCACCGGCTAAAAAAGCAAAATCCTCGAGGAAGATTATCGATCCTAGCACGAACGAGGTTGACGTTCCGATATCTCTTCCAGTCCTCAAACCCGAGAATGTGGAACCTGAGGTTCCAACGGCTTCTTCAGGCTTAGTTATTTGACTTCCCGAGTCTTATCTTTGGAAAAACAAAATTTCCGCTGGCCTGCGTAAAGCTCTTCGCCCTCCTTCACATTATTATGATGGGAAACGGCTTTCGAAGCTAGAGGCTAAGGAGCTCAAGGAAATGGAGCACCTTAATTTGAAAAATGCCGGTCTCTGTCATCTCATCGCACAACTTAAGGAGAAAGTCAGCCTATGCGAGTTGGAGATAGACACTTTGGAGGCCGACAAAAAGAAAACGGATGATCAGCTGGCCCAAGCCCGAGAGGACCTGGAGATAGTGAAGGCCGAGAAGGAGAGCTTGTCTGACGAACTCATCGCACTGCATGACAAGCTTCATAAGGCCGAATCTGAGGTTACCCACCAGCTACAAGTCCATGAACACAACATGACTTCTATTAAGAAGTATAAGGACGAGATCACTAAGCTAGAACCATCGCTTGAGTCTAGCCAAGTAGCCCTCGCATCTGCCAACGCTAACATAGAAAAGCTGAAGTCGGGTGTGGTGGACGCCTTTGAGAACGCCCTAGAGCAGGTCCAGTTCCTGAATCCCACGGTGACCCTGCACCTGGAAGGAGCGCATATAAACGCATATGTTGAAGACGAGGTATTTGTCCCAGCTCCTCCTCCAGTCGTTCCTTCAACCAGTAAAGGTCCCGAGGAGATTGGTGAAGACCATCACGCCGATGCTTAGTCTGACTTGTTTCTTCTTGTTCTGTTAATTTAGACAACTCAGTTGTAACGCCCGTGTTGGGCTTTTTACTCGACTACTTTCAGTTGTAATGCCCGTGTTGGGCTTTAAATCTTGACATGTTTAATTAAAAGTTTCTGAGTTTTATTTATCCCCGCTTATCCGTCTTTGCTTTTTCCGAGATGAAGGTGTCAAACCAACGTGATCAAGGTTGGCTAATACACGAACGAACGTTAGCAACTGTGTTGCTGATACTACATGATTCACAAAAACACGCGTTTGCAATATTATTCGTGCATGTTTTTTAATATGGCCATTGTCGCGATACGATAAACACGAATCATTCAAACCGAGTTCCGCTCGCTATATTTCTGGTGGCTTTGCCGCTATATGATCTGTTTTTAGATTCATATTCGGCGGAATATTTTGCTGGAGATTCTATCGCTACATGATTAACGAACTGAATTCGAAACTCATACATATATCAGTGTGCTTCATACCGACTTGAAATTCGGGCTCTATGATCCCATAAGCTTCATTCATTAAGTCATTGATACAACACTAAGCGAGATTTCATTAACAAGATCCCGCGACCGAACTGCTTAAAAACAAGTCTAACACAAGAACTTAGTAATAACAGAACATAATAAACTGGAAATAGACAAGAGGTTTTAGCTGTAATAAGCTTTGAGCTTATCGGCGTTCCAGGTCCTTTTAATTGCTTTTCCATTCAGTGATTCCAGAGTGTAAGCTCCCTTTCCGAGTTGCTCTTTAACCCTATACGGACCTTCCCAATTGGCCGCCAGCTTTCCATCTCGGGCATTTTTGTTGCCAATGTCGGCCCTTCGGAGCACTAAATCATTTTTCTTGAACGAACGTGGACCAACCTTCCTGTTATACCGAGCTATAATAAGCTGCTTCGCAGCCAAATCCCTGAAATGATCCGCGGCCCGAACTTCATCAATTAAGTCCAACTCAGCTGTAATAGCCTTGTCATTAGCTTGTTCTTCCTGCGCAACTTGCAGCTTCCTCCAAGAAGGCTCACCAACCTCGACGGGAATCATGGCCTCGCATCCGTAGGTGAGTCTGAACAGAGTTTTTCCTGTGGATGATTGCACTGTTGTCCGATATCCCCACAGCACCGAGTATAAGTGTTCTACCCAACTATCCCGTGCTTCTTCCATTTGCTTTCTCAGTCCATCAACGATGACCTTATTTGCTGCTTCCGCTTGTCCATTAAACTGTGGATGCTCCACGGAAGCAAAATGATGTTTAATCTGGAAGTTGGACATCATCTTCTGAAACCCCTTGTCTACGAATAGCGTCTCATTGTCCATGACTATCTCCATTGGAATCCCAAACCGCGAAATTATATTCTGCTGAAGGAATTTCTGTGCTTTGGCCGAGGTTATCGTTGCCAACGGTTCGGCTTCTATCCACTTGGTGAAATAATCGACTGCAACAATTAACCACTTCAATTGCCCAGGTGCTGTCTTAAACGACCTCAACAAGTCCATACCCCACTTGAAGAATGGCCACGGAGCCGTGATTGCTTGCAAATCAGATGGTGGAACTCGTATAATTTTTCCGTGCTTCTGACAGCTGTCACATCTTTGGACGTGATTTTTGGCATCCTGAGCCATTATAGGCCAATAGTACCCCGCCCGAATAGCTTTCCGAGCCAGTGCCTTGGCACCCATATGCTGCCCATTGATGCCCTGATGGATTTCTGCCAAGACGTATTGAGCCTGATCTTTACCGAGGCATTTCGCCATTGGAGAATGTATACCTTTACGATAAAGTTGATCATCTACCATTGCATAAGCTGCCGTCGTTCTTACTAAATTCTTGGACTCAGTTGCATCCTCGGGGATGATTCCTCGCTCCAGATAGTCGGCAATTGGCTTTCTCCAATCATTAGAGTCTGATATTATCATCACACAGCTTGGCTCTGGCAAATTCTGCTGGACAACAGTTCTTAAGTTTCCCGGGCATTTGGTACTGGCCAGCTTTGAGAGAATGTTGGCTCTTGCATTTTCTGTCCGTGGTATATGCGCAACCATCACTTCATCAAAATGTGTCATAATCTCTTTAACCTTTGTTAGGTATTTAGCCAAAAGCGGCCCTTTTACCTGATAAGTTCCCTGGATTTGTGATGCGACCATTTGAGAATCCGTGGAAACACGCACCTTCTGGGCTCCGTTTTCTTTTGCTTGCAACAGTCCTACTATTAAGGCTTCATATTCGGCCTGGTTATTAGACGTCGGGAAATCAAGCCGGAGAGAAAACTCCATGGCGACTCCTTCTGGACTTTCTATAATGACTCCTGCTCCTCCTCCCTGCACATTTGATGATTCATCCACGAATACTTTCCATAGTTCCGATCCTGCTTCTCTCGCTTGAGTAAATGTTGATTCCACCAAGAAATCGGCCAAGGCTTGCGATTTGATGGCCTGTCGGGCTTCATATATGATGTCGAACTCGGACAATTCAATCGCCCAATTTGTCATCCTCCCAGCTAAATCTGGCTTGTGTAAAACTTGCCGAATGGGTTGGCTTGTTCTAACCATTATTGAATGGCCGTGAAATTAGTGTCGCAGCCGCCTTGCAGCCATTAATAATGCAAAAGCCATCTTTTCCAATTTTTGGTACCTTAACTCGGGTCCTTGCAAAGCCTGACTCGCAAAATATACTGGTTTTTGTCCTTCACCAATTTCTCTAACTAAAACCGCACTTACTGCTTCCTCGCCGACGGGCAAATATAGAATCAACTTTTCCCCGAGTTCCGGTCTTGACAGCACTGGCGGGGAAGACAAACATTGCTTAATTTTGGTGAATGCCTCTTCACATTCCGCGTTCCAACCCCCTTGAGCCTCTTTCTTCAAGAGTTTAAAGAATGGGAGTGACTTTTCAGCCGACTTTGGCAAAAATCTCGTTAAGGCCGCCAACCTTCCTGTCAATTGCTGGACTTCTTTTTTGTTCGTCGGGGCTTTCATCTCCAACACCGGTTTACATTTTTCTGGATTGGCCTCTATACCTCGGTTAGTTAGTAGAAAACCCAAAAACTTTCCTGACGGCACCCCAAACGCGCATTTCGCTGGGTTTAGCCGAATTTGATGCCTTCGCAACTTCTCAAATGTCTGATGCAAATCTTGAATATGACCACTTTGTTCTTTGGACTTTACTATCATATCGTCAATATACACTTCCACATTTTTTCCCAACTGATCGGCGAAAACCCTGGTCATCATTCTTTGGTAAGTTGCTCCAGCATTCTTGAGGCCAAACGACATCACATTATAACAATAATTTGCATTGTCCCTAATGAAAGCTATTTTGTCTTGATCATCGGGATGCATAGCGATCTCATTATACCCTGAATATGCATCCATGAACAATAGTAGTTGGAAACCGGAAGATTGATCAACTAACTGGTCAATGTTAGGCATGGGGAATGCATCCTTGGGGCATACTTTATTTAAGTCTTTGTAACCAACACAAGCGCGCCACTTACCATTCGGCTTTTTAACCATCACCACATTGGACAACAATGTTGTGTATTGCACTTCCCTTATGAACCCGGCCTCAACTAATTCCTTAACATGTGCTTCCAAAGCTTTTCCTCGATCTGAACCCTACTTCCTTTTCTTCTGTGCAACTAGTACTGAACCTAGAATAATGGCCAATTTATGACAACAAAACTCAGGATCTATCCCAGGGATCTCGGATGGTCTCCATGCGAACACATCCTTGTTTTCTTTAAGGAACTTCTCTAACTGCACACGAATCTCGGGATCCAGCGCCTTCCCAATGTTTGTGGTTTGTTCAGATCCATCTCCTAAAACAAAATCTTCCACCTCTTCATTCGGTTCAGCCCTCTGCACCTTTTCTTCCTCTCTTAAATCCAACTCAACTATATGGACAGGTTTGCTCTCCGTCTTCCCTGCAGACTTACTGGAGTGCTCTTTGCTGGCCGACTTGCCCTCCTAAACTGCCTCAAAATAGCACTGTCGCGAGTCTTTCTGATCTCCCTTGACGGTGACTACTTGGTTTTTCTTGTCTATGAACTTCAACTTCTGATGATTGGACGACACCAGCATGTTCCAATTGTGCATAGTCGGTCGCCCTAGTATTATATTATACGGGGAAGGGAATTCGGCCACCACAAATCGAACCGTCTCGGTTTTAAATGCCTCTTTAGTTCCCAACGTTAGTTTTAGATCAATGAATCCCTTCGGGTGAATATCCTCTCCATTAAAACCAGTCAAGGTAGTCCTACATGGCTTCAAATCTTTCGAATCGAATCTCATGCGCTTGAACGCGTCCCATAAAATTATATCTACCGCACTTCCATTGTCCACAAATATCTTTTTGACTCGGCAATTTTCCACTGTCCCTGTTATAACCAGGCCATCATGGTGTCCTGGTACCATATCGTTTAAATCTTCCTCCGAAAATCCCAACAATGGCATACTTGGCTTTGTTATTTCTTTTTTGAACCTCGGGCGATCAGTAATAGAAAGGACTTCCTTTAGATACTTCTTTCGCTGATTTGCAGAATCTCCTCCTCCCCCGAAACCCCGACTATACCTATTACATTCATATTTTGACTCGGGGAATTCGTCATCAGCACTTCGCCCTACCTTCTTATAATCTCGTTTCTTCTGCCCTCCAGGTGGGCTCCTACTTTTGTTGCTCTGCCGCTTGTTTTGTCGGCCTTGTGTTTGGATAACGTATCGATGAAGTTTTCTTCTCAGATAAACTTTTCTATTGCATCTTTTAAATCCCAACAGACATCTGTGGTGTGCCCGTGTTGGTCATGAAACTCACAATATCGAGAACTGTCCAGAGGAAGGTTACTTCGTATCGGGCGCGGCCTCTTGACATTTTTCATCTCTGTCATAGAAACTTCCTTCCATACTTAAGCCTGGGACATCTTTTACGGGGCATACCGGTCGTATCTTCCTTCTGCTCTGCTTCCGCGAGGTCGGTTATTCCTATCACGACCACGGATATCCCGTCTATTTGAACCGTGCTGATCCTTACCTCGGGAAGGGGAGGCCTTTGTCGTTTCCCGTGGTGTTTGATTTACGATCTCCATCTGTTCCAACTCTATATATTGTTTCGTGCGATCTCGGAATTCAGCCAAAGTCTTTGGACGACGTTTCATGACCGACTTCTTCAAACGTGAAGACCCGTCCAATCCTGCAGTCACACAATGCAAGCTTCTTTTAACCAAAGAACTTGTAACGCTGTGCTGTTGAAGCGCTCCAAATATTTCTGCAAAGTTTCCCTGGGCGCCTGCCTCACCTGATCAAGCTGAAATTCCATCTTTGGTTGTTTCCTACTCGTAGCAAAGTGAAGTAGGAATTTATTTTCCAAATCTTTCAAGTCGGGGATCGAATTAGTTGGTAAACTGTTGAACCAAATCTGTGCGGGCCCCCGCAATGTTCCTGCAAACAGGCGCGGTATCACGGGACCTGTGTATCCTTTGACCATAATCTCCATTTTGAAATTGCCGAAATGTATTTGTGGATCCTGGCTTCCGTCATACTTAGGAAAATCTTTCGTGTCCAGGCTCTTTGGATAAGGCGTTGCCATAATTTTTTCCGTGAAAGGAGTTGCAACTCTCTCCTCGTCATCCGAACTTGAGTCTGATGACGACAATGCAGCATCTTTCCTCGACAAACTTGAACCTCTAGCGGGTTCTTTATCTTTCCTCTGTGCTCTGGTGGATGCCTGATCTCGTCTGGTACCACTTGTTCCCACACGAGCCATCGTAGTTCGACCTTGTCCACTCGGGCTTCCTCGATCCCGGCCATCTTCTTGAGGTCGCGGTGGCTCCTTATCGTGCCTAGTCTCTTCCTCGTCACTTGCTTGCAACGGTTCTGCATCCTGAAGAATGGGAATATCTTGCCGGCTTGGTCCAGCTGCATCTTTGCCGGGTCTAGCATTGTAATCGTCGATTCGCCCGGCATACTGTTCAAACAGTCTTGTCCATTCTGCATCACGTCGGTCCATCTCCTCCCTGAATAATCGGGCATATTCCTCCATTTGAAGATTACAACGATTCTCCATTCCATCGATCCTATTCAATACGAATCCCACCGTGTTTTCCAATAAACGAACATTGGGGTCAACCACTTGAAATTTTGTTTGTGGACTATCCGGGAGAATTTGGGATCCCATTTGCTGCAGCACGACGTTTTCCGGAAGAGGAGAATTTGCCGTATCCGACGTTTCCATCTCGGTCTCCACAATGACCTGATCCACGATAGTGTTGGAAGGATCATCCTGGTGAACTATCTGTTCATTAGTTTGTTGCCTTGGTTGCTCTTCTGGCGTTTGGACTTGCCGAGTTGTTGAAGTTCGTCCTCTGGTGTTTGCCATTTGCAGTGATGAGCCCGTAGCCTAATAATCTGATGTTTAAACTTTCCGATCCCCACAGATGGCACCAATTGTTTTGAGATGAACAAGATTGATCGGGCTTGAACTAGGATCAATGCCTAGGGCCTACATACCCTTGATAGGGATGAAAGCCCACGTAGTTCGAGTAAGATTCAGGCGTTTAGCCACAAGGAGGTGGGGTGTGTGCCTGGTGTAAAAGTATGAGCAAGAATGTATTATCCGTGTGTGTACCGTTCACCGGGAAGAACTTCTCTTATTTATAGAGGTAAGTAACCGCTCCGACTTTTCCGGAAGCGCGCCCACGCTGTGTCTGTTATCATTCAAATGAGTGTAACCGTAGACAGGTGTCTCTTCGGTTGGGCCGGACTTCTCTAAACCCAATTTCCGGGGTCCATAACAGATTGCAACCTGTCAAGTACGTGTCTATAAGTAGATGAGGAAACATTTCCATTGATTAAGGGTACCCCGAGATATTTCCCCAATGACTGTTTCATTGTAGCCTAACTCTGAACATATGCTTCTTCGCGTGTGTAAGTCTACATTTTTGGAAAAGTAGACTTTCGTCTTTGCTTGACTTATTTATGCCCAGCTGAGTTACAAAAATCACTAAGGATCTTCTTGATTACATTCACTTGGGAGCAAGTGGTGTGCCCAAATATGATAAGGTCATCGCGAAAAATAGGTGTGATAGTGTAACGCCTCTTACGCCAAGCTTAATGGGTTTCCAAGCACCATCCTTTGCCGCTAATTGTATCGACTGAGATAATTTTTGCATGCATAAAACAAAGAGATAAGGAGAGAGGAGGTCCCTTGCCGAATACCTCTTTATGGCTTGAATGAATCTGTTGGGGCTCCATTACATAATACTTGTATAGTGGGAGTTGAGATGCAATGCATAATCAAACGAGTAAAGTTTTGAGTAAATACCCTATTTGGTCCCTAAAAAAAAACATGGACCCCATTTTGGTCCCTCAAATAACGAAACCCCTTTTTAGTCTCTGAAAAAGATGAATTTTCAAAAAAAAGACCCCATTTTGGTTCCTCGAAAATTTCCAAAAACCCTTTTTTAGTCCATAAAAAGTCCCATTTTAGTCCCTTGAGACGAAAAATGGGTCTGTGTTTTTTTTCTAGGAACCAAATAAGGTATTTACTCTAAAGTTTTATTTGTAACATTTTTGTTTTGCTTTGCCAACAAGTTGGTTACTTTATTAGTGGCCGGGCTTTATAAGATTCATTATTCGTTCTTCGGTTACATTGTTACAATGACACGTACACACAATCGTGAAAGGGATAAGAAGGTCACCCACTAGTTCAGGTATACAAGACATGTTTTAAGGAAGAACGAAGAGCACCCACTTTGTACAGCACACACACAAGGTGGAAAACTTTTTACTTTTAAGGAACGAAGGCGTACGCGGTTTGGTCTCTTCAAATACAAATTTAAAGTGAATTCCCTATCTATAACTTTTCAAGATCTCTTCAAATACAGGGCACTTGGTCTCTCTTAATCAATCTTTTTTAGCCACTGATTAGTGAAGTGAGTATGGGAGAACCAATCAGGACCGTCCACAAAAATACGGATGCTTCTTCAAATTATAAATCCTCAACAATAATACTCTTTGCAGATTGACTTTTTTTTGGGTAAGAAATCTAGATGTTCCATGCCACTCCATTTCACATTTCATGAGGGACCTGATCTCCTCACTTTACTTTTGATCCTACGTACTCTCCTTGCAACCTTAATTTTCTGCATTGGGTGTGTCAATTTTGAGTTGATCTCATGCGTGCCAAAATGAAAGAAAGACAAAAATAGCACTTGAGAAAATAGAATGTGAATGAGTACAAGTATATATGCTTTGCAAGTAAAGGTAAAAGCATATATACTTGCAAAGCATATATACCTGTACATCAAGGGAAAATTTGAAGCTATATATGCTTTATAAGTATAGAAGTGTTGATCATCATGTTCTATAAAACCATAGCTAGTTTGGCACTTGCTCGCTCTCATCTCAACGCCCATCATATCCTTACAATTAATTTCTCTCTACTTCAATCTCAACATTCTCTCTCTCCATGGCTGTTGCAACGAGGTTAGTATGCTCTCTCTCTCTCTCTCTTCTCATCTACTTAGTATGCAGAAAGTAGATCATGAATGAAAAATGAGAAAGCAGAGTACTCAGTACGCGGGCTAAGGGCCTATTTTTTTTTTTTTTTTTTTGGTCAAAAGGGTCTATTTGGTTTGACGGGAGGGAGTGGAAGGGAAGGAAGTGGAAAAGAAGATATTGATTAAATTGTCATTAATTAAGGGAAATATTCATTTTTGTTAAAAGTATTTTTTTAGAATATTAAAAAATTTCCATGTACTATTTATTTAGTAAAGAAGAGAGAAAAAAATTTTCTCTTCCCCTCCTTCTCCCTTTCCCGCAAACCAAACAAGCTCAGTGTTGCAACATCAGCATATGTTTAGACTGAATTCAGTAAAGGTGTGACATATACTATAATACTACCCTTTCAACAATCTTAAAGCCACATATCCTTTAACCTCTCTAATACCTTCACTCACTTCCTCTATCTTACTTTCGACTTTCGAGCGAGGAAAAGGTCTAGAGGTAGCAGAGTACTTTGTACTCTCTCTCTCTGGATTGCATACTGTGCTTTCTCATTCTTCATTCATGATCTACTCTCTGCATATATGTGTACGTGCGCGCTTGCGTCATTATGATGCTGCCTATATCCTTCTCCCTTGTTTTGTCCAACAGGAATAAAGTTTGATCAATTTCATACATCACTCAATGCTACTCACAATTGTCTAGATTAACATATTTCACAATGTTGTACTTAACGCAAGGACAAATAATAAAATTATGATTATCAACATTATTATGAATCGCAAACCTAAAATTTCCCATCACATCTGAGTACTCCATTGATAGATTATTGACAAACATTCTTTATTTTCACTCTCCATCTAGATCATATATATATATATTTTTTTAAAAAAAAAACGTCTCCAAATATAATTACAAAATTGTGAAGTGGTAAAACATATTCTTTACCCAAATCAATATTAACAAATAACAACTTTAGTAACAATAAAAGCTTAAAATCAGTAGTAAAACCTTATACACATACAAAATCACCTAAAAGAAAAGAAAAAAAAATTCTTTACATACTCTTTACCTAAATCAATATCCAAAAACAAGATAAAAAACCATTAGTATGAGAAATTGAAATGAACTCACCTTTAGCAAGAAGAGATGAGTTCAAAGCCCCAACCCATGAACCCAGAAGGAAAAAATCACGAACCTACTCTAGAACTCACTCCAGAAACCCATGAACCCACGAATTTGATGACGAATGAAGGCGAACGTTGAAGGAGAACGACAAAGGAAAAAAAGAGTAAAATCATCGAGGGAGTGATGGAGGAGAAAGAAATGGTGGTGGAGGAGCTGGAATGGAGTGTCATAGGTGTTAGAAGTGAGTTCTTTGTGCCTTGTAAGTTTCAAATATCGAACTCTGGAAGAGGTTTGGAAAATAATATACTTAATGGTTGTTATTAAACAACCTTTAAGCATATTATATTTGACAGTCGTTTTTAAATAACCGTCAAATATATATAATCTATAATTAACGGTTTTTTTACAAACAACTGTCAAATAATATACACCAAATTTTTTCCAAAAAATCAAATTAATAATATCTAATGGTTGGGGTATAAAATCATAAAATATTTTCTCATATACTTAACGGTTATACTTAACGGTTGTTTTAAAAAATTGTTATGTATGTCATTCTCAAAACTTTACCTCTATATATTTTCAGTTTCATTTAAATCGTTAAATATCAAGCGTTAAAGATAGACAAACATGTAGTAGTAGAGGTTTGGACAACATCGTGCAAGGAACAGAACATCCCTATCTCACCATTCTTTTGGAGGGGACAAAGTGACAAAGGGGAGGATCGATGGTGACAAGAAATTCCAAAACAGAAACGATTCTTTTGAAGTTTTTCCCCCCAAAAAAAAAAAAGTACAGGAGAAAAACTAAATCAAAGGGTTTTCATTTGAGAATGCTAACTTGATATATAATTTTAATTATTGTGATTGATGCAAGAGTTACCCAACCAAATTGGGTAGAGTAACGGAGCTAGAGAAATTAGTTAATTATAATAAATGTGACATGATTTCTATAAATATAATTATATATGTAACATTAGATTATATATCAATTTAAAAATTAAATTAATTAGTTTCAAGAAAAATAAACATGATATACAAAATGGATTTGGGTCTTACATTTAAATTACACAAGGGATATGATATTGTTACTACCAATTTATTACCAATGTCATTACTAGTGTGTTTCACCATTAGATCATAATCTTCATAAGAAAGAAAAATAAAGAGAAATGATAAAAGTAGATATTATAATCTAATGGTAAAACGTAGTAGTAGTAACATTGTTAGTAGCAATATTCTGTCCCTTAGAATAAATATGAACCCCCACCTATGTTTCACAAAGAAAAATAATTTTATAAAATATTAAATTTCAGAAATTACAATATAAAAGCTAAAAATGTTTTTGATGAGGTTTTTGTCATGACGACTAAAATTGAAGAAGCGTCCCAAAAATGGACTACCACGACTTGATGTTACTTTATTTATTTATTTTATCACTTTTAAATGAAGATACTTTTCTAACCATCATTTTGTCAACAAGGATTCGTTTAAAATGATGAAAATCATACTATCCTAGCAACAGAATCATTATTAGCCAAATTAGTTGCTTTATTATTATTTCTTTATAGTTATGAAGAAGACATTATATTGTAAAACATCCTACTTAATCAGTTCAATATCACAAATTTAACTAAATATATAGAACAGGAGTACAATTATATTTCATATTTTTTTAGAGTTGTGTTGTCTTTAATAGAGAGACTTTCACCTTTGAAAATATCCTTAAAATTTTTATAAATAAGGGATGTCCAAGAATCGGGCTAGACCAGGTTAGAGTCAACTTGAAATCTGGCCCAATATGACCTTGGGGCTCGGGCTAGAAAAATCAGCTCGAGGTCTGATCCGGTCTAGTACCAATCCGAGCTCAGGTTGGATCAAACCGGACCGGCTGGACTACTTGGACCAATCCAGGAAGTCCAGTTTTTTTCACTTTTTTTTTTTGGTCTTCTTGGAATGCAATATTTTAGTTTTAGTTTTACTTGACTTCCCAAAGTAATAAAAAATGACATAGTGAAAAGTGATTCCTATAAATTAAAAAACACATTAGGATATCTAGACTCCAATGAAAGGCTTTACCAAAAAATTAAAAAGGAACTCGGTCAGACCGGACTAGTCCAGGATGTCTAAGTCTCTAGACCGAAGTTTAATCCAACCTGAACAATTTAGTCCGATCTGATCCGGTCAAATTATCTTGGACCAGCTATTTTTTATCGTGGACCGCATCGGGGGTCAGACCAAGCCAAATCAAACCATCCAAACCTCGAACAATCCTATAAGTACGGGGCGTCCGGAAGCGCTTTTAAGGGGACAATGACCCCTAAAAGTTTAATTGACAAATATCGACCCATGATGCCACCTTTGTCGTCTAAAGTCAACAACTTTCTTATTCTCTCTCCCTCTTCCCTTTTCCGATATGAATGTCGCCGATAATGTCTCCTTCCGTCTCACCTCAAGGCTCCGCTAAGAAAGCATATATGGCACTTGTTTCCTTTTACGAATTGTCACCGGAACCATTGCAATTAGCCCAAAGTCCCAAATCCTCCTTCTCTCTTCATCATCGACGACCTCAAAGTCGGTGAATGTTAGCCGGCCTTTACTGCGATTCCAGTGCCAAACGGGAATATCGTCCCACATGTACTCGCCTTTTTTGAAAAGTGTGTTTCCTCTCATCTCGACTCATTTATCCTCTTCTTCATGAAAAGGTGGTGAAGAAGAAGGGCTGAAACTTGTGAGACAGTGTGGTGATTCTTACAGATCAGCTTTTGTAGTCACCATCTTCATCATCTTTTTAAGCTCCTTCCTCTTCTTCATGGAGCCTCCCCTCAATGCATTAGCCTCAGTTGATGAACTCGCTTGCGTTTGATTAGCTTAAAATTAAATAAGTACTTTTGCACTTTGTGAGACTCTCTCACATAGACTGGTACTAGTATAAAGAGAGGGGATGGAAACTTTGAATGAGTTCGACGCTTCGACTGAAAAATATTAGGGATGCGGTGTTTAAAAGTGTTTGATTTTGTTTTTTTATTCTTAAATCATACTTATGCTCTTCTTTAAAATTTTATAAACAACTTCTTCATTTCTCTTAAATTGAACTCATTCAAATTTTTCCTTCCATTCCCTCCATTTTCCTTACACCAAACAAATAATTAGATTTTACAGTGCAAAATTATATAAAATAAGCTAAACCAAAAAAGTAGAAGACTGACAGTTTTCTGTAACAGATAACTTGTTGCATTTAGTGTGAAAGAAAGAAATAGAGAGGGAATAGATCAGAGCATAGAAGTACGTACAGAAGAAAAGGGAACTCTATACGCCGTAACTCTTTTATATGAGTGTATATTCATATGGCAAATAATTATTTCCTTGTAGTATTAAATGAATTGAAGTAAAGAAAAAGAATCAAGAATGGATAAAAATTATCAAAGAAAAAAAAAAGGATTTTACACGCCCTTCTACTTGTTTACATCTACCATTTAATTCAACTCTTTTTTTCATAAGGTTAATGCAACTTGTTTTCAACCAGCTGACTTGTGCCTTTGTGGGCTTCTTTTTTTCAGTGGAAGAAAATTTCATTACTAAAAAATTCTGTTAAAAAATGGCTGATCACCCAAAAACTGCCATTAGTTTGACACTGATAAAAAACTAATGGCTTAAAATGCTGGTGATAAAAAACTGTTTTCCGGTTTATTTCCCTTGCAGATCTAACTTGGAATAATAAACAGGGAAAACATAATTATAATCAACTTCATTCCATTAGTTTTAGGGAAAATCCCCCTTAAGAACAAGTAAATAAGATATTGTCAAAAAAAGTCCAAAGAAAAGTCACATGCCAGAAAAGCCCTAAGGCCTTTTTGGGTATTATTTCAGAAACGTTTACAATTATATTAATACAATATTAAATACTAAATCAGTACATGTTAATAATTATATTTTAATAACTAAATCAATACGCGTTAACAATTATATCAATACAACATTAATAATTAAATCAGTATAAGTTAACAATAGAGCCTTTTTTGACATATGACTTTTCTTTCGGTCATTTTTCATAATATCTTATTTATTTAGGCCCTAAGGGAGATTTTCCTTTAATTTTATACTACCTGCAATCCTAATTATAAGAATATTTTTGTAGTATAAATTATATTATAAAAATATTACTATAATTAGGACAAGAGGTAGTAATAATTTTCTTTGGGCATATTTATGATGAAAGGAATCCATCCTTCCTAGTTCCTATAATAAAACGCTTAAATAATATAACATTCCACTTTGGAATTTGCCCGGAATCCGGTTCTAAATCTTGCTATCCCATGTACTGTGACGTCAGTGGTTCGTCACCTTCTTGAACGCCCTTTAGAACGATAAAAACCTGCACCTCCCCTTATTCTTTTCATTTCTCAATCCCTCTCCTTAGCTCTCTGCTTCAGGTCTCTTAGCACTTGGTGTCGCACATTAACCTCGTCTACACATGGGAACCAGTTTCCCTGCCTATCCAAAAGATAGGCAGGGAGAGCTTGTCTCATCTGGACGGTCCAGATGAGATCTGGACGGTCCATATTTAATATTTTTTTATCTGGTGATTTTTAAATTAAAAAATTATTTTTTTGAAAAAATATTAGTTAAGAGATTATCTTTATTTTAAATTCTCTATCTATTAAAATAATTTTTTTAAAAAAATAAAAAATAAAAAGAAATTAAATCTGGACCGTCCAGATCTCATCTGGACGGTCCAGATGAGACAAGCTCTCCCTGCCTATCTTTTGGATAGGCAGGGAAACTGGTTCCACAGAGAGAGTACTAACTTCATAGGATCAGCCATGTGTAGAGGAACCAGTTTCCCTGCCTATCCAAAAGATAGGCAGGGAGAGCTTGTCTCATCTGGACCGTCCAGATGAGATCTGGACGGTCCAGATTTAATATTTTTTTATCTGGTGATTTTTAAATTAAAAAATTATTTTTTGAAAAAATATTTGTTAAGAGATTATCTTTATTTTAGATTCTCTACCTATTAAAATAATTTTTTTAAAAAAATAAAAATAAAAAGAAATTAAATCTGGACCGTCCAGATCTCATCTGGACGGTCCAGATAAGACAAGCTCTCCCTGCCTATCTTTTGGATAGGCAGGGAAACTGGTTCCCTCTCTCTGTTTCTCTTACTCATTTTAATTTCCAGCACGGTAAGTCTGCTCCTTTTTTCACTAGTTCTATGTTCATTTCTGCTATGAACATTTAAACTATCTATCCTCAATTATAACTTCATCATCTTACCCCCAAAAAAAAAAAAATTACATACTTAGCTTTCAATTTCCATTGCTCTATATGATTCTATATTTGTTCCCTTCTCATTCTCTGTTTTGTGATCCATTTTAAGAAACCAAATATGGGCAACTTCTAGCTAGGTTGAACAGCACAAGAGTAAACAAAGATATAAAATAACAGTCATCCTCACTGATAGTTGATAACATATTATTCCTATCTATTGCTCATTCTTACTCTAATCCATATTCACCAACAACACTGTCTTTTGGCTCAACTCAAACCAAAGGTGTGGGCTCCTAGGTTTAATTATTTGATTTCAGTATACAATCATCATCATCCACTGAGTTTGCTGGCTTTTCATTTGCAGTTCAAAACCCTGGCATGCTGTTTTTGCGTTCTTGATTATGACAATAGCCGCGGTGGTTCAGGTGCACTTTCCCAACTCATCTCCTTCAGAAAAATACTCTGTTAACCTCTGGCTTTTCATACTATGCTTGTTCCTTTATGGCTTTTCATCAGCCTACTACAAGTGTCAAGCCTCCACCTCAAATAATGATAACCCAGACTTCAAACTCTCATCTCACGTAACTGCAATCTCAAGAAGCATGACTTGTCTTGCTCTAATATTTATGTTGGTGGCTTCTAAAGCTGGTTTAGCACTCATCATCATTATCTACTTTATCTGCCTCCTCATATATTTTGCCCCCAATCCAATCACCGAAATATGCAAGAAGATAACTTCATATGTGTCCCACATGTGCATTGGAACTGAATATAACCATGACAACCCAAGAGACAACATAGAAGTTTAGACCATTCTCAAGTTTGTGCAAGTGATTATTATAATGTTGGACCTTGAAATGAAATAAGAAATACGAATGTTGGCTATTATCAGACAGGAATAGAGCACTCTGATATAGCATAAATCATAATACAAGATTTTTACTGTTTTTGTGCCCCCTATTAGATCCACAACTAGAAAAAGGCTTCTTCAGTGTATGAAACAAAAGTTATAATATATGGAAGGCTTTCGTATTTATATTCTTAACAACAACTCTTCTTCTACTGTTTACCTGTTTGACATGCTCTTGCATGCACACATAAAGCAAAAGGCACCAAACTGTAAGACAATAATCTATGTTCTCTAACTCAGATTCTCATATAAGAACACAATCTAAAGGATCTTAGGATATCATGCTTTCACATAGTTAATAGAATTATGCATACTAACCTTTATCTATGATTGCGGAAGAACTTTACTGATGGAAAATCTTCTCAGAGTCTTGACCTTCTCTCTGCTTGTATCTTCTTATATGATAGGGATGAGATACAACTTCACAGTAAACTCTGAAGGCCTTTTACGTTCTATATAATTCTCTTTTCTGAACGTACGTGCCTTTTGCTTTCTGAGAACTGTGCCTATCAACAGTCACTTCCTTATTATTTTTTAATAACTCCTATACCAAATTACCTTTTTGCCCTTTTCTTATTAAATCAAAATAAAACTTATTTATACACGAGACACAAATATTTTACATTCTCCCACTTGGCTCATGTCACAAAGTGTTCCTTTATGATTTAATAAAATCATCATAATGTGCACATATAAGGCTAAGGATTCTATACATTGGCCTCACCATACATCATGATCAGAAATAAAACTAATATGAGTCATAGCGGTTATATACTATCAAATCGGCATACTTCCTTCCATGTACCACTTTATTAGTTCTTCTTCCTAACATGATACTTTAATGGAAGTAAACATAATGTCCCATGACAACACTATAATGTCTTCATTAAGGACAAATCTTGTTTTTTCAAAATAATCATTTATGCATGCATGTAAACAAAATATTTTTGAAAAAACAAGGTGACTTTCAGAAACTTATACATCATTGAATTCAAAGTATCAATAATCAATAATTACAATAACGATCCATCATTCATAAGCTTACATAATACCCATACTATACAAATGACCAGTAAACACCTTGGGTGGTAATCCCTTCGTCAAGGGATCAGCTATCATACGATCAATGCTAACATGTTCTATAGATACTCTATATTTCTGAACCTCTTCTTTAACGTCAAAGTATTTCAATTCCATATGCTTAGCACCCTTTGAATACTTGTCGTTTCTAGAGAAGAAGACTGCTACGGAATTATCACAATAAATTTTCAGCAGCCTTTCAATATTGTCGACCAATCCAAGCCCTGAAATAAAATTCGTGGCCATTTAGCCTGAATCATGGCCTCAAAGCATGCCACAAATTCAGCTTCCATAGTGGATGTAGCAATCACCGACTGCTTTGCACTTTTCCATGATATAGCTCCTCCAGCTAAAAGATATAAGTAACCACAAGTGGATTTTCTTGTATCCACACGTCCTACAAAATCTGAATCTGTGTACCCAAACACTTCAAGGTTGCTAGACCTCTTATAAGTAAGCATGTGACCTTTAGTTCCTTATAAATATTTCAGAATCTTCTTTGAAGCTTTCCAATGACCCATGCCAGGATTACTCTGGTATCTTCCCAACATTCCAACTGCAAAGCTAATATCTGGTCTAGTACAAGTCTGAGCATACATTAAACTCCCAATTAATGATGCATACGGAATTGCTTCAATTTCTTTTCGTTCCAATTCATTTTTAGGACATTGCATGAGACTAAACTTATCTCCTTTCTGAATTGGAACCGGAGATGATGAGCAATTTTTCATTTGAAATCTCTCCAAAACTTTATTAATATATGCTTTTTGAGACAAGCCTAACAATCCTTTTGATCTATCATGGAATGTTTCTATCCCAATCACATAAGATGCCCCACCCATATATTTCATTTCAAAGTTACTAGAGAGAAACTTCTTAGTCTCATTTAGAAGACCAAGATCATTAGTTGCAAACAAGATATCATCAACATACAGAACTAGTAATATAAACTTGCTCTCACTGACCTTCAGATATATACACCGATCTACAGTGTTTTCTTTAAATCCAAAGGAAACAATAGTATTATTGAACTTAACGTACCATTGTCTTGAAGCTTGTTTAAGTCCATATATTGATTTCTTTAATTCGCACACCATGTGCTCCTTTACTTTTTCTGTGAACCCCATTGGTTGGTCCATGTACACATCTTCATCTGAATTTCCATTTAGAAAGGTCGTTTTCACATCCATCTGGTGTAACTCCAAATCATAATGAGCCACCAATGCCATAATGATTCTTAGAGAATCCTTCTTAGAAACTGGTGAAAAGGTTTCTTTATAGTCAATGCCATCTTTTTGAGTAAATCCCTTTGCAACTAGTTTAGCCTTGTAACGTTCCATGTTACTATGAGAGTCACGTTTGGTCTTAAAGACCCACTTACAACCAACTCTCTTACATACTTCTGGTAACTCAACAAGATCCCAAACATCATTTGTTTCATAGATTTCAACTCATTTTTCATGGCATCTAACCACTTGTCAGCATTTTCATTATTCATGGCTTGTGAAAAAATAACTGGATCATCTTGAATACCTAAGTCAAAATCAGACTCTTGTAGATATACCATATAATCATTAGAAATAGCAGATCTCTTTTCCCTTTGAGATCTTCTTAATGCTATCTGTTGTGGTTCTTCTACAATTGGTTCATTAACAATATTTTCATCACGAGTAATGGGAACATTCATTTGTTGTTCTCCATAATTATTAATTGGTTCAATAACACGAGGAACAACAACTTTACTAGAAACACAAGTTAATGGAACAACAACTTTACTAGAGACACAAGTTGGTGGAACTTGTACTCTAACTTCTTGAATATCCATTTTACGTGGTGTTTCACTCCCACTAACTTCACCATCCTCAATGAACTTAGCATTTCTAGTTTCAAGAATCCTTGTGGTATGATTAGGACAGTAAAATCTATATCCTTTCGATTTTTCTGGATAACTAATAAAATAACCATTGATTGTTCTTGCATCCAGTGTGGGTTGTAGTGTCTAAGTTCTGCTTGGCAACCCCAAACATGCAGGTGCCTTAAACTAGGTTTCCTTCCAATCCATAACTCAAAAGGAGTTATTGGAACTGCCTTACTAGGGACCCTATTTAATAGATGTTGGAAATTATGCCCTAGGGGCAATTCATTGTACTTTGGATATTTAAGTTATTTAAAGTATTCTCTTTTGTTATCATTTTCGTTTGCATGTTCGTATTGATAACTGCATCCCTGGATAATCTTATAGATTATCCTAAATGTCCCTGGTCGGTCATCTACACGGGAGTGAAGATGAAATAAGATTAGTATGACTTTGGTGAGGTATGGAGATACGAATCAAAGTCATGGGCACTTGTAAGAGTACAAGGTGCTGGACCGACCCACTATGAGAAAGCTGCATGGATTAAGTCATAAGCTTATCTCATGTATAACCGCGTCACGACGCCCTATGACCTGAGACCATCATAGATTCCTACATGATGAGTCACTGGTCTTTGACCTAGTCAAAAGTCACCTTTGACCGGGTGATGATAAAGGCTGGGATCAGGATCAGTGGTTTTCATGCGGAGGAATGTGAGTGGTTAAGATGGGATTTGTCCCTCACATATGTAGAGAGATAATGCTGGGCCCCTCGATGAGTGAGTCTAAGAAATGTATGGCCATACTGTGATGGAAAGGAGTTTCCATTTCACTTATTAGACTACTCGAGAATCGAGAAAGCATTGGTCAAGAAAAGGAAGTTGACATTATCCATGCCTCATCCTTGACCAAATTATCGCGTGACAAAAGGGACGTGACATGGTTGTACGATAGGTAGTATCGTGTCATCGATCCCCATGTGAATTGGGTAGTTGCAATGTCTTGCTAGAGGCCGCTTGCGACTTGTGGGCTGATACAGTGTTGGCCCACTGCCAATCTCATATGGGCCTGCAGGGTCGCACACAAGAATAATCCAACACGGGTGAAAGTGTCCAGGTTCATTAAATCTCAGATTAATATGAGATTAAATGAATACTAAATTTGATCTAGGATTTATATATATATATATATATATATATATATATATATAATTCGAAATTAATATATATATATATTATAAATTGAGATTATAATATTATATATGATATTTGTTTAGTATTTAATTTATTTGATAAATTAAATATCTGAAACAAATAGAGATATTGTATCTCATTTAATTTCGAATAAAGATATCGTATATCTGTTTAATATTAAATTGAGATATGGTATCTCAGATTTAATTAAATAGATAGATATCATATCTCGGATTTAATTTATGATGATAAATTAAATCAAAAGGCTTTAAATTTAGATTTGATTTAAATTCAAAACTCGGATTTCCAAATCTGGCTTTTAATATATATTCAATTACATTTATGAGATAGATGTGATTGATATGTTGACCAGATTCAAAAATCCGAATTTCCAAAATTAATAAAGGATTAATTTTGATTATATAATACGCCTATCGGGTTTAGAAATACCTACGGGATTCTCAGTTGAGCGTATTCAGAAAAGCCGCGAGAAACCCTAGAGCAACTTGTGAGAGAGAGACGCACAAGAAGCGCTAGCACGCTGCTGCAACCGTGTTTTAGGGATTGTTCGTGTGGATACCAGTAGAGGAAGCCGATCCAAGAGTCGACTTCTACTAATCGAAAGAACGAGACGCGGACGTGTTGATCGCCCACCTGATCAAAGAAACGAGACGCGGACGTGTTGTTCGAGAAGGTAGCCCACCTGATCAAAGGAACGGAACGCGGAATAGTTCAACACAAGGTATGATTCGGTTTCCTTAACTCTGATTTAAACGTCGTTGAGTGATCCTTCGGAAGGATTCGTAAGAAATTTTTTTAATCCGCTGCGTGTACGAATCCCAACAATAGATACATGGCAGTTTTTTAGAGCATAAGTCCACAACGAAATGGGTTAACATACTTCTAACCATATCTAACAAGGTTCTATTACGTCTTTCTGATACACCGTTCTATTGTGGTGTACCTGGCATTGTGTATTAAGCACAAATACCACGCTTTTCAAGAAATTTAGCAAATGGGCCTGGATGTTGTCCACTTTCATCATACCTTTCATAATACTCACCACCTCTATCAGACCTGACAATTTTCACATTTCTATCTAATTGTCTTTCAACTTCATCAATGTAAATTCTAAAGCATTTACAGCTTGAGATTTATCATGCAGCAAATAGATATAACCATAACGTGAAAAATCATCAATAAAGGTGATAAAGTATCTTTCTTTATTGAAAGCATTAACATCAAAAGGACCACATATATCAGTGTGTATAATTTCAAGAAGCTGAGTGCTCCTTGTAGCTCCTTTCTTTGTGTGGTTTGTTTGTTTACCTTTAATACAATCCACACAAACATTCAGATCAGTAAAATCTAAATCTGGAAGGATTTCATTCTTTACCAATCTTTTCATTCTTTCTTTAGAAATGTGTCCTAAACGTTTATGCCATAAGAAAGCAGAGTATTCATTTATTAAAGCACGTTTAGTGCCAACATTATGATGTAAAGTCATAAGCGTTTCAGCATATAGATTGTCAAGACATAATTTATATAATCCATCACATAAAGTATCATTACCAATCAAATGATTATGCTTGTACAAACTGAAACAACCACTACCAAAATTTGAAAAATATCCAGCTTTATCAAGTTTGGAAACAGAAACTAAATTCCTAGACATACTAGGTACATAAAGAGTTTCATATAAGTCCAAATGATATCCACTGTCAAGAATCAAACGGTATGTCCCAACAGCTTCTATTGGAACTTTCACTCTATTGCCCATAATGACATACTTTTCATTTGGCTTTGTGGTCTGAGTTGTAAGAAATCCCTGCATCGTATTAGAAACATGAGTTGTACCTCCAGAATCAATCCACCAAGTATTATAAGGAACTTCAGCTAGGTTTGATTCAAGACATACATAAGCACTAGGCTTACCTTTCTTTTCGAACCAAGCCTTACGTTTTGGACAGTCTTTCTTGAAGTGTCCAAACTTACCACAGAAATGACATCCTTTTCCATCATGTTCCTTCTTGTGGATTTGAGAAGAGGAGTCCTCATTGATCTTTAATGATCCTCTTCCTTTCTTCTTATGTTTCTTACCACGTTTCTTTTCAGCTCCTTGATGTTTCACATAATTAATGAGTTCCCTGGTTCTTAATTCTAGTTTCCTCCTGAACTAGCATACTATGCAATTCATGCACATTCCATTTGTTTTTCATGGTATTATAGTTCATTTGGAAAGGACCATACTCAGATGATAATGAGTTCAATATGAACTGCACCAGGAAATTTTCATCCACTTCCATTCCCAATGACTTTAGTCTTACCGCAATATTTGTCATTTCAATAACATGCTCATACATAGTACGTGACCCATCAAATTTCATGATGGTCAGTTTACTCATAACTGTCCCAGCAAGAGACTTGTCAGCAATTTGGGAGCACTCTTCCACAAGTTTTATCATTTCTTTAGCACTTTCAGCTTGTGGAAGAGTTGACTTAATATTGCTTGCAATGCTCATTCGCATGTACATCAAACTCAATCTATTGGATCTTTCCCAATTCTTAAAATTGTCTCTTTCACCCTCAGTGCTTTCATCAGTAATAGCACTAGGTTTCTCATCTCTTAGAGTTAAATCCAAATCCATTACCCCAAGGTAAAATTGGATTTGCTCCTTCCATTCAGAGAAGTTCAGTCCATTAAAAATTGCAATAGTTGATAATAGCGAATGTGTGGCAACAGGTACTACAAGGAATAAAATAAAATAAAAATTGAAAACATTAATGCTTTGAGTCATAATAACATGCTTAACAAATTCAGATATAATTCATTTAATGCATATCAATGTTCACCTTTGGGGACCCACTAATATACAACATTCAACCATAATAATGCTATAAAGATTTCACATAATTTGGCAGTAATGCATATCCCAACTAGAAATATTTATCATCTTTAGATGTCTAAATAAAACTATGAGTATATGGACAATACCAACATTTATGTTTAATTATTATAAAGTCAAATAATCAACCTTTGGGTTGATATATAACCGCCATATAATAATAAACTACAATTTACCCACAACATAAACGTAATTTCATAGAATCAAGGTTATGAGTAATTGAAATATCACAATACTAATTGGAATTAAAATAATTCATAATAATTTGGCCACTTTGGTGACTAACAAATTCACCATACTTAATTCCAAAAATTTAAATGTTTAATATGCATGCAATTGTTATTCACAATATCTAATAAGCATAAAATCATAACCACAAAATCATCCATTACTATAATTTCCCTACTTTAAACCAGAATAATCAGCAAAATAAATAAATAAATATAAAAGGATAATGCAATTATAAAAGGATAATTACTACAAAAAAATCGATCATTTGCCGTGGTTAATTTGTAGCGGTTAAAAAAAAACCGTTACAAATGAACATTTTGGCGCGCATTTGTCACAGTTTTAGGCCAAACTGCCACAAATTAGTAATAGAAGCATCGGCGCCAAATGGTGACCATTTTGCTTCAATTTTTGTAGCGGTGAGCCGGTGACACAAAACTAAACCGCCACAAATATGGCGCCAGACTTGGCGCGTTATGGCGCGAAGTTTGTTGCGGTTATTTCCTAGCGGTTTTCTCAAAATAACCGCTACAAACGTTCAAAAGGACACCATTTTGTCACGGTGATAGGAAACCGACACCTGAACCGCGACCAAATGTCAAGATTTGTAACGGTTTCTGCTGTAACCGCTACAACATGTATTCGAAACGACACAGTTTTGTCACAGTGAGAAGAAACCGACACCTTGACCACGTCCAAATGTTAAAATATGTAGTGGTTAAGGCTAAAACCGCTACAACCTTTATCCTATAAATAGGCCTCCGCACAACAACTATAAACATTCAAAAATATTCTAAATTAGGATTGTCGCTGAAAGAGCATTCTTTGCTTGGTTGTCGAAGATATGCATATATCTGCAGCGCTGATCTCGGGAGATGAAAGGTGCAGATATTTGTCTCCCTTCTCATCATTCAAGCCAAGGATGTTCTTTCAGTGAAAATCCAGATTTAGTTATTCCATTGACTTGAAGACTTCTCCTCTTCTGAAGATTGTCCAACATACCATCGGAGATTGGATCTAATATATCCACCAATCTCTCTGGGAAATATCTCTGATCAAAATGAGTCATCAAGTTTTTCTGGGGAGATCGGTGGATATACTGAATCCGAACCTTCACCGGCATGTTGGACAATTTTCAATAAACTTGTTATTATTAACCTTAGCTCTTTTAGGGAAATTAAAGAAAATAATTGGGAATGTTTTTATTGTAATAAAGAAAAAATCCAAACTAATTAGTTTATCAAACTAATTAGTTTGGATTTTTTTTAAAAAAAATATTAAATTTGTAGCATTTTCTTTAAAACCGTTATAGAATATTCATTTTGTAGCGGTTTTGTAACCGCTACAAATGTTTACGAAGAACGAGGCAAAGTTGTCGCGGTGGAGGTGGCGGTTTTGCTCTAAACCATTACAAAATTTCAAAGGTCATGTTTTCCGTAGCGGTTTAGAAACCGCTACAAATTTCCACGAAGAACGAGGCACATTCGTCGCGGTGGAGGTGGCGGTTTTTTTGTAATTGTTACAAAATTCATTAATTTTGTGACGGTTGTTTGGGATAACCGCTACGAAGTGTAGCGGTTTTTATACTTCCTTTTTCACTTTTGAAATTCACACGTGCTTTTTTAGTTACTGTTCACCTCTCAATTTCAACTTTTACCTTTCACCATCATGGTTTCTAACGACAAGGGAAAAGAGAAAGTAGTTGAACCCCCAAGAAGGCCTATCAGGGGTAGTAGTAGTAGAGGTAGGAGAGGGCATGGGCCTCTAAATATCACCCTTCAACCCCCTCAGGTAAATATCCCCCTTCAGCCTCCTTAGGTTGGGAATGAGTTTAACGAACTCTTTGCAAATGACCCAATCCCAAACCTAGAGACCCTAGATGTTGGGATTCGTACACGCAGCGGATTAAAAATTTCTTACGAATCCTTCCGAAGGATCACTCAACGACGTTTAAATCAGAGTTAAGGAAACCGAATCATACCTTTGTTGAACTAGTCCGCGTTCCGTTCCTTTGATCAGGTGGGCTACCTTCTTGAACAACACGTCCGCGTCTCGTTCCTTTGATCAGGTGGGCGATCAACACGTCCGCGTCTCGTTCTTTCGATCAGCAGAAGTCGACTCTTGGATCGGCTTCCTTTACTGGTATCCACACGAACAATCCCCTAAACGGTTGCGGCAGCGTGCTAGCGCTTCTTGTGCGTCTCTCTCTCTCAAATTGCTCTAGGGTTTCTCGCGGCTTTTCTCAATACACTCGACTGAAAATCACGTAGGTTTTTCTAAACCCGATAGGCGTATTATATAACCAAAATTAATCCTTTATTAATTTTGGAAATTCGGATTTTGAATCTGGTCAGCATATCAATCACATCTATCTCATAAATGTAATTGAATATATTAAAAGCCAGATTTGGAAATTCGAATTTTAAATTTAAATCAAATCTAAATTTAAAGCCTTTTGATTTAATTTATCATCATAAATTAAATCCGAGATATGATATCTATCTATTTAATTAAATCTGAGATACCATATCTCAATTTAATATTAAACAGATATACGATATCTTTATTCGAAATTAAATGAGATACAATATCTCTATTTGTTTCAGATATTTAATTTATCAAATAAATTAAATACTAAACAAATATCATATATAATATTATAATCTCAATTTATAATATATATATTAATTTCGAATTATATATATATATATATATATATATATATATATATATATATAAATCCTAGATCAAATTTAGTATTCATTTAATCTCAGATTAATCTGAGATTCAATGAACCTGGACACCTTCACCCGTGTTGGATTATTCTTGTGTGCGACCCTGCAGGCCCATATGAAATTGGCAGTGGGCCAACACTGTATCAGCCCACAAGTCGCAAGCGGCCTCTAGCAAGACATTGCGACTACCCAATTCACATGGGGATCGATGACACGATACTACCTATCGTACAACCATGTCACGTCCCTTTTGTCACGCGATAATTCGGTCAAGGATGAGGCATGGATAATGTCAACTTCCTTTTCTTGACCAATGCTTTCTCGATTCTCGAGTAGTCTAATAAGTGAAATGGAAACTCCTTTCCATCACAGTATGGCCATACATTTCTTAGATTCACTCATCGAGGGGCCCAGCATTATCTCTCTACATATGTGAGGGACAAATCCCATCTTGACCACTCACATTCCTCCGCATGAAAACCACTGATCCTGGTCCTAGCCTTTATCATCACCCGGTCAAAGGTGACTTTTGACTAGGTCAAAGACCAGTACTCATCATGTAGGAATCTATGATGGTCTCAGGTCATAGGGCGTCGTGACACGGTTATACATGAGATAAGCTTATGACTTAATCCATGCAGCTTTCTCATAGTGGGTCGGTCCAGCACCTTGTACTCTTACAAGTGCCCATGACTTTGATTCGTATCTCCATACCTCATCAAAGTCATACTGATCTTATTTCATCTTCACTCCCGTGTAGATGACCGACCAGGGACTTTTAGGATAATCTATAAGATTATCCAGGGATGCAGTTATCAATACGAACATGCAAACGAAAATGATAACAAAAGAGAATACTTTAAATAACTTAAATATCCAAAGTACAATGAATTGCCCCTAGGGCATAATTTCCAACAGACTCCCACTTGCACTAGGTGCAATCATTGATTACTCTAATTCCCATTGCCCTAACATGACGCTCATGTGCCGCTTGTGCAAGCGGCTTAGTGAGAGGATCTGCTACGTTGTCTTCTCCTGGTACTTTGCATATGTTTGTATCACCTCTTTCATTGATTTCTCTGATGAGATGAAAACGCCTGAGTATGTGCTTGGTCCTTTGATGTGACCTAGGCTCCTTTGTCTGTGCAATGACGCCGTTATTGTCACAGAACAAGTTTATTGGATCTGAGATGGTAGGAACCACCCCCAGTTCAGTGATGAACTTTCTGATCCAAACGGCTTCCTTAGCTGCATCCGATGCTGCTATATACTCAGCTTCCGTTGCAGAATCAGCTACAGTGCTCTGCTTAGAGCTTTTCCAACTCACCGCACCACCATTCAACAGGAATACATATCTTGATTGCGATCTTGAATCATCTTGGTCAGTTTGGAAACTCGCATCTGTGTAACCAGTCACACAGAGCTCATCCTCCAAGCCACCATATACCAAGAATAAGTCCTTAGTCCTTCTTAAGTACTTAAGGATATTCTTGACAGCAGTCCAATGACCCTCACCGGGATCTTGTTGATATCTGCTGGTCATACTCAAGGCAAATGACACATCCGGTCGAGTACATAACATAGCATACATGATAGATCCAATGGCAGAGGCATATGGAATCTTACTCATGCGGTCTCTTTGATCTTGTGTACTAGGACACAGATCCTTACTGAGATGAATGTCATAAGACATGGGCACGTTACCCCTTTTGGAATCCTGCATACTGAACCTATTCAGTATCTTGTCTATGTATGTGCTCTGACTTAGGCCCAACAGCCTCTTGGATCTATCTCTATAGATCCTTATCCCAAGGATATAAGTGGCTTCGCCTAAATCTTTCATTGAGAAAGACTTTCCTAACCAAGACTTGACCTTCTGCAAGGTAGGAATGTCATTCCCAATGAGTAGGATGTCATCAACATAAAGCACTAGAAATACAACTGTGCTCCCACTAACCTTCTTGTAAACACAAGGTTCATCCATGTTTTGAATGAAGCCAAACTCTTTGACTACTTCATCAAAACGATGATTCCAGCTCCGAGATGCCTGCTTCAATCCATAAATGGATCTTTGAAGCTTACATACTTTACCAATGTCCTCTGGACGCACAAAACCCTCAGGTTGTGTCATGTACACATCCTCAAGCAGCTTTCCGTTAAGGAAGGCCGTTTTGACGTCCATCTGCCATATCTCATAGTCATAATATGATGCAATGGCAAGAAGGATTCTGATTGACTTGGCCATTGCAACTGGGGAAAAGGTCTCATCATAGCCCACACCATGAGTTTGAGTGAATCCTTTTGCAACCAGCCGTGCCTTGAAGACACTTACTTTGCCATCCATGTCGGTTTTCTCTTTGAAAACCCACTTGCACCCAACGGTTTTTACACCCTCAGGTGGATCAACTAAGGTCCATACCTTATTGTCGTACATGGATTGCATTTCAGACTTCATGGCATCAAGCCATTTTTCAGAGTTAGGTCCCACTAAAGCGTCTTTATAGGTTGTTGGCTCATTCTGCTCAATGAGCAAAACATCACGACTTCCAGTAATCAGAAATCCATATCTCTGAGGCTGTAGCCGTGATCTATCGGACCTTCGTGGGCCTTGTGTTACTTGAGTAGGCTCAACAACTTGTTGTGAGTCTTCTCTAGTTTCCATCTGTGGTTCTACATAATCCTGTGACTCTCGAACTTCTTCGAGGTTCACCTTACTCCCACTGGTTCTTTTAGAGATAAACTCCTTTTCCAGAAAGACACCATTCCGAATGACAAACACTTTGTGATCGGTGGGATTGTAGACGTAGTATCCTTTAGTTTCCTTAGGATACCCCACAAAAAGGCATTTTGAGGATCTAGATGATAATTTATCAGAGGCATGTTGTTTAACATAAACCTCACATCCCCAAATTTTAAGAAATGACAAACTGGGTTGCTTCCCAGTCCATATCTCATATGGTGTCATTTCAACTGCCTTTGACGGAACACGATTTAGTGTGAATGCAGCTGTTTCCAGGGCATGGCCCCAAAAGGAAGGTGGAAGGTCTGTTTGACTCATCATAGATCGAACCATATCCAGTAGAGTTCGATTCCTCCGTTCAGAAACACCATTCCATTGAGATGTTCCTGGAGGAGTAAGTTGTGAGATAATCCCACAACTCCTAAGATGGTCAATGAACTCTTGGCTCAAATATTCACCACCTCGATCAGATCGAAGTGCCTTAATTGTTTTGCCAAGTTGGTTTTGTACTTCATTCTGGAATATTTTGAACATTTCAAAAGATTCAGACTTATGCTTCATTAGATAGATATAGCCATATCTACTAAAATCGTCTATGAATGTAATGAAGTACAAATGACCTCCTCTGGCAGAGATATTCATTGGTCCACATACATCAGTATGAATGAGGCCCAATAAATCAGTGGCCCTTTCACTATGTCCAGTAAAAGGAGCCTTTGTCATCTTGCCCAATAAACAAGACTCACATGTATCAAATGATTCAAAATCAAATGAATTCAGAAATCCATCTTGATGGAGTTTCGAAATGCGTTTCTCATTTATATGGCCTAGACGACAATGCCATAGGTAGGTTGGATTCAAGTCATTTGACCTGAACCTTTTAGTAGTTATGTCATAGATTCGTCCATTATTAGGATGTTCTAAATTTAATACATAATGACCAGCATGCAAATCTCCATGAGCATAAAAAACATCATTAAGATAAATTGAACATTTACGTTTCCCAGTAATGGAAGTGAAACCTTCCTTATCCAAATAAGAAAGTGAAATAATGTTACTACTCAAAGCAGGAACATAAAAGCAATTGTTGAAAATTAACAAAAGCCCATTGGGCAGAACTAATTCATAAGTGCCTACGACTAAAGCAGCAACTCTTGCTCGGTTTCCAACTCGTAGGTCAACTTCGCCCTTCTTCAATCTTCTACTTTCCTTGAGACCCTGCACATTGGTACAAATGTGAGATCCACATGCAGTATCTAATACCCATGTAGAGGAAGTAGAAAAATGAATATCCATGACATAGATACCTGAAGCGATAGCCTCGCTATCCTTCTTGTTCTTTTTCAGACCTTCTAGATAGAGTTTGCAGTTCCTCTTCCAATGACCCGGTTCATTGCAGAAATAGCAGACCCCATCCTTTGGAGGCTTTGCCTTCTTGGCTGCAGGCTTAGATTCAGGTTTGTTAGACTCTTTGGTTTTACCAGCTGAGCCTTTACCCCATTTCTTGCCCTTGCCTTTCTTTTTCATACCCTTTCCTTTCTGAACCATCAAAACAGTGCTAGGCTTTTTCTTAATGCTCTGCTCAGCTGTTTTAAGCATCCCATGCAATTCAGAAATTAATTTCTCCATGTTGTTCATGTTATAGTTCATGACAAACTGGTCATAACTATCCGGGAGTGAGTTTAAGATCATATCTGTGGCTAACTCCGGAAGCATGGGAAATCCCAGCCTCTCAAGGTGATCAATGTAGCCTTTCATCTTCAAAACATGAGGGCTAACTGACGCACCTTCAGCCATCTTGCAGGAATTTAAGGCTTTCATGGTTTCATACCTTTCTTGCCTTGCTTGTTGCTGGAACATTTCCTTGAGATGAGCAATCATCTCAAAAGCCTCCACATGTTCCAGATCTCTTTGGAGCTCTGGAACCATGGTGCCAAGCATCAAACATCCTACATCCACAGAGTCACGAGAATGCTTCGTGTAAGCATCTTTCTCAGCTCTTGGAGCATTGGCTGCAGGCTCCTCAGGAATGGGTCGATCAAGGACATATTGCTTTCCTTCCTGCTTGAGAACAATTCTCAAGTTTCTAAACCAGTCAAGAAAGTTTGTCCCATTCAGTTTTTCCTTCTCAAGGAGTGATCGCATTGATGTTGTTGCGGTGTTAGTGGTCGACATGATTCTACAATTAAAAGACATGCAAAGTCAGTTAATATTCTCCCACTAAATTAACAACCCTCATTATAATTAGTGGGCTAAGATCCATATTTAGCTTAAATTTAAGTCCGCTTTGGCAGGACGCTTAAAATAAGTTATTTAGGTAGGCAACTACTTTGCCAATTACATCACATGTAACTCTTAGATCTTTATGGGATTCGATCATCATATGATCTGGCATGTTTAATCCCATCCAATGCCTTGAGATCCAAAACCGTTTTGATGATCTCAATTAAGTCAAGACAACAATGAATGTTGAGTATCACCATTACTCTCTTGCCTCATCAAGATTACTCAAATGCATCCACTTTAGTGGAACATACAAATGGGTGATCGAGATTTTGGCAAGTATTCATTAATTGACGGCATTGTGACTTAAGATTTTATTTTGAGGGTATTATTTCATTTGTGAATTAAATCTCCTATTATTCCTTCCTATATGAATGCAATCATTTATTGTATATCATATAAGGTCTAAACTAATCATGCAATGATCATATCAAAACATAATTAAAACTCGTGAACAATATGGCTCATCTAACCTGTAGTCCCCTCAAGCCAATGAGAGGACTTCTCTAAATAATATAAAAGAAAGTACATAATTAGAAACCTCGTTTCACATACGAGGGGAGTGAGATGAGAAGAGAATGTACATCAAGAGTATTTAGAGAGAGGCATGGCACGCAGGCCATATTTAAAACTTCCAATCCTAGAGCCATCTTGTTCACCATACCCAAACAACACTTTGAAAGATAAATTAAAACCATATTTTAATTCATACATTTATGAAATAAAATATTGCTTATGATAAAATTCTCTAATTTATATCACTTTGATTTGATTACTCGCGCTACGACAATCAGCCGGTCCCTACGGCGGTCCCGCTAGCCGGTTAGCGGGCGGGGTCAAGGGGCAGCGCCCGTGCGGGGGGTGCAGGGGGGCAGCGCCCCCTGGAACTTTTGAAAACAACATATTTTTAAAAGAAAATTTCTTTCATAAAATCAAATTTTAACCCCAAAAGGCGATATCCGAATCGAATTCTTCCATCTGCCGTCATGAACGTCCGAGTCGTCATAGGTCTCCGACGCGTAATCGACGTTCGAACCTTTCAGAACGTGATCTATGCGACCAGAAACATATGACGTCTCCGATCATGATTGACCCCTATGTTATCATCTTCTGATCTCATCAAGATCATCCGACCTCTACGATTCAGAACCACAAGAATAACGGCAGTGAAACCCTAACGCGAATTATCAAAATAGAACATTCAAGATTTAATTTCTTGATTCAAAATTCGGTTTATTACATACATATCACATATATCGGCATGTAGAGAAACCCAATTTAAACGTACGCTGAGTTGGCTCTGATACCACTGTTGGGATTCGTACACGCAGCGGATTAAAAATTTCTTACGAATCCTTCCGAAGGATCACTCAACGACGTTTAAATCAGAGTTAAGGAAACCGAATCATACCTTTATTGAACTAGTCCGCGTTCCGTTCCTTTGATCAGGTGGGTTACCTTCTCGAACAACACGTCCGCGTCTCGTTCCTTTGATCAGGTGGGCGATCAACACGTCCGCGTCTCGTTCTTTCGATCAGCAGAAGTCGACTCTTGGATCGGCTTCCTCTACTGGTATCCACACGAACAATCCCCTAAACGGTTGCGGCAGCGTGCTAGCGCTTCTTGTGCGTCTCTCTCTCTCAAATTGCTCTAGGGTTTCTCGCGGCTTTTCTCAATACGCTCGACTGAAAATCCCATAGGTTTTTCTAAACCCGATAGGCGTATTATATAACCAAAATTAATCCTTTATTAATTTTGGAAATTCGGATTTTGAATCTGGTCAGCATATCAATCACATCTATCTCATAAATGTAATTGAATATATTAAAAGCCAGATTTGGAAATTCGAATTTTAAATTTAAATCAAATCTAAATTTAAAGCCTTTTGATTTAATTTATCATCATAAATTAAATCCGAGATATGATATCTATCTATTTAATTAAATCTGAGATACCATATCTCAATTTAATATTAAACAGATATACGATATCTTTATTCGAAATTAAATGAGATACAATATCTCTATTTGTTTCAGATATTTAATTTATCAAATAAATTAAATACTAAACAAATATCATATATAATATTATCATCTCAATTTATAATATATATATTAATTTCGAATTATATATATATATATATATATATATATATATATATATATAAATCCTAGATCAAATTTAGTATTCATTTAATCTCAGATTAATCTGAGATTCAATGAACCTGGACACCTTCACCCGTGTTGGATTATTCTTGTGTGCGACCCTGCAGGCCCATATGAAATTGGCAGTGGGCCAACACTGTATCAGCCCACAAGTCGCAAGCGGCCTCTAGCAAGACATTGCGACTACCCAATTCACATGGGGATCGATGACACGATACTACCTATCGTACAACCATGTCACGTCCCTTTTGTCACGCGATAATTCGGTCAAGGATGAGGCATGGATAATGTCAACTTCCTTTTCTTGACCAATGCTTTCTCGATTCTCGAGTAGTCTAATAAGTGAAATGGAAACTCCTTTCCATCACAGTATGGCCATACATTTCTTAGATTCACTCATCGAGGGGCCCAGCATTATCTCTCTACATATGTGAGGGACAAATCCCATCTTGACCACTCATATTCCTCCGCATGAAAACCACTGATCCTGGTCCTAGCCTTTATCATCACCCGGTCAAAGGTGACTTTTGACTAGGTCAAAGACCAGTACTCATCATGTAGGAATCTATGATGGTCTCAGGTCATAGGGCGTCGTGATGCGGTTATACATGAGATAAGCTTATGACTTAATCCATGCAGCTTTCTCATAGTGGGTCGGTCCAGCACCTTGTACTCTTACAAGTGCCCATGACTTTGATTCGTATCTCCATACCTCATCAAAGTCATACTGATCTTATTTCATCTTCACTCCCGTGTAGATGACCGACCAGGGACTTTTAGGATAATCTATAAGATTATCCAGGGATGCAGTTATCAATACGAACATGCAAACGAAAATGATAACAAAAGAGAATACTTTAAATAACTTAAATATCCAAAGTACAATGAATTGCCCCTAGGGCATAATTTCCAACACTAGAGACCGTAGGTGGAGGACGAGGCGCAAGTCTGTCGTTTGACGACATCTTCAATGATGAAGATGATGAGGGGATCTAGATTGAGATTCCCATAGGGGAAGCAGAGCGGTTTCTCGACCAGGAGAACGAGCAGGATCAAGGGAACCCCCGACCGTCGTCTTCTCGTTCCACCGGATTTGCGGTGGATGTCGATGGTAAGTATAAGTATTTTATTGGCGAAAAAGAAAATTTAAATTCCTGACGTGTAATGATTGTTTATCTAAATACAATACAACAATTTCGTTATAATTGTGCAGATCCATATGGGAACGTCAGCAGGAGGACGCTGGACGTTCACACGCTCAGTCAGGAGGACAACGTCTACCGCGTGATAGTCCCCTAGAACGTGGACACGGACCATCCGATCGGCAGCGGTGGTAACCTGTTGAACCAATTCCTGTCACAACTTGGCGGGAATTGGGTATGGTTCCCGATTTATTTCCAGAATTGGAAAAAGGTCCCGGATGGCAACAAGCAGAAGGTGTTTGAGGACGTTGTGCAGGTAAGTTATGTTGTGTAATTTAATTTTACATGTTAGTAGTTTTAAGTTGTATAAATTGTGGTTAATTTAGTTATTTATTTCTTAAATAATTATTACTTAATTACTAATTATTTTATGATATAGAAAAAGTTTAAATTGTGAGCCGAGGCGAAGAGGTATGTAAAGATGAAAATGGGAGAAGCGTGAAAGAGCCGGAGGGGTCGTCTCTACGACCAGAAGAATGGAGATGGGACTATGCCTCTGCAGCAACTGATAGAGAACGTCCCAGACGGCGTGGAGGCAAATGACTGGGCAGCTTTTGTCCAATATAGGAGGAGTGCAAAGGGATAGGTACGTTTTTTAATTAATCATAGTTTTGTTTTTTAATTAATCATGAGGGTATTGTATAGTTTAAAATTTGTTTTAATTAAATACACCTATATTTTACCTTAATTGCATAAACAACTCATTTGTTTTGCAGGCTTTATCGCAGAGGAACACCAGAAGCAGAGCAGCTCAAAGGATCAATTACACGGGAGGATCCAAGACGTTTGCTGTGATGTACAGTGAGATGGTATGTTAAAAGTTAAGTTAATGACACGTTAAATGACTATTGTTTTGTTTTAGACACAACAAAGTTTATATTCTTTTAGCAAGAGAAGGCTCGGGAGGAGAACCGTCAGACGAACTATGGGCAGTTGTTTACACGCACCCATAGGCACCGTGATGGGACGCCGATCTCTGAGACAGCAGAGGAGATAATAGTAAATTACAAAAAACTAATTATATGGTTAATGTTGTATATTTAAATTTAATTAAATTGATTGATTAATGTTTTATGAAATATGTGCGTCAGGCCCAGATTGAGCAGAGCCAGCAGGAGTTACGAGCGTCGCAGACCCCGAAGTCACAGGGTTCTATTGATCCTGCGGCCGCATTGAAAGCTGCTGTAGGCCTAGTCAAGCATCCTGGCCCTGTTAGGGGCTTTGGGCTAGGTGCCAGGCCTAGCATGGTGTACAGCAAGGCCTCCTCCTCTGCCGCCGGGACCTCCGGCTCAAGCATGCCACCATGTGATGCGGTTGATGCAATGATTGCCGAGAAAGTTGCCGCGCAGGTTGCCGAGCAGCTTGACGAGAAGGTTGCTGCAGAGAGGGCCAGGAATGAGGCCAGGACTAGGCGCATGCAGGAGAGTCTCAACAGTTGGTTCGCTACTCAAAGGCATAGCTGGCAGTCACTTGCCGGGGCCTTGACAGAGTTACTGCTGAACAGACGATTTCCATCTCCCGAGCCTCCCCCTCCGTTCATCTTCAAGGATTCTCCCCCGGCTCACCCGCCTCCCCGTCCGGAACCTGATGCTGGTGAAGACGAGGACGATGTTACCTTTGATCGAGCCCGCGTCGCCCCTGAGAGAGACCCCCCTGAGACAGGACCTGATCATCGGGCTCCTGATAGTTAGTTATTATTTTCTTCAGTAATTCATTTTGTACGCCCCAGATGTTTGTTGACAATTTTATTAAATTTAAATATTTATGCTTTTTTTTCATTAGCCTTTTTAAATTTAAATATTTGTTATCTTTTTTTTTCAGTAGTTTTTTTAAATTTAAATTTTATTAAATAATAAACGAAGTTTATAATTTGTGATTAAAAAGATATGATTATAACTTTTGTAGCGGTTTACAAGCTAAAATCGCCACAAATTTTATTAAATAATATATTTGTCACGATTTTTAGATGGAACCGCTACAAATTTGAATTTCAAAGTAAAAAATAACCGCCAAAATTTTAAAACCGTCATCATTTGGTATCGGTTGACGTAGCGGTTTCATAACCGTGACTAGTTTACGGTGGGATTCTCAATTCAAATTTGTAGCGGTTATTAAACCGCGACTATTTTACAATTCAAATTGGTAGCGGTTTCGTAACCGCAACAAATTTCAATTGTAAAATAGTCGCGGTTGATGTTGTGTTTTGAACCGCTACAAAGTGTCCCAGATTGGATTTAAAGATCTCAGGCGTTGAGACAAAATTTATTAAAGATTGTCTCCACATTTGTATACTTTCCTAGCTTTGTTTGCTACAGATGGATAAGTCATGGATCAAGATGCCGTGCAGTTCTCCTGTATATTTAGCGGAATTGAAGAATTTCTTAGATTTCGCCTTCTCTCACGCTAGCATTAATGGCAAGATCGTGTGTCCTTGTTGTAGATGCAAGTTTAAGAAGTGGCAAACACAAGAAGGTGCTATGGAACATCTTCTTAATAAGCCTTTCCCAGAAACATATACATTCTGGGGTGTTCATGGTGAGAAATGTGGTATGAGATATGGGGATCATCTTCCTCAAACCTCACAAGTAGGAAATCAACTAGATCAAGATGATCTAGTTAATGAAGCTGTTCGCGACGCTTTTGGTGTTCAAGACGACAACTTCACGACAGAAGTGCAAGGTCCTCAACCAGTTTTCTACAGGAATGAAGCAGCTCGGGAATTTTTTAGCCTAATGGATGAGAGCAATCGTCCGTTGTATCAAGGTTGTCAGAAATTCTCAAAATTATCCTTTCTGATCAAATTGTACCATATCAAGTGCATGTGTGGGATCACTGATAAGGTGATGTCGATGCTGCTGGAATTATTACGAGATACTTTCCTTGACGCGGACATTCCCACAACCTTCTACGAGGCCAAGAAGATAATCAATAGATTAGGATTGAACTACGAAAAAATCGATACCTGCCCCAACGACTGTATGCTTTATTGGGGGGAGGACGCTCAGAGGGAGACTTGTAAGAAGTGTCACACTTCGAGGTTCAGGACAGTTCAGAAGGGAAAAAAGCAGAAGAAGAAACCCGCAAAGATTCTAAGGTATTTTCCTTTAAAACCTCGCTTACACAGATTGTTTATGTCGTCTAAGACAGCTGAGCATATGAGGTGGCATGAAGCCGACAAGAACGAAGATGGTAAACTCAAACATCCACGTGATGGTGAAGCGTGGAAAGCGGTCGACTCAAACTTTCCTGATTTCGCGACGGACCCTAGAAATGTTCGTCTTGCTTTGGCGACCGATGGTTTTAATCCGTTTGGTAATCTTAGCACAAGTTATAGTATATGGCCAGTTGTTTTGATACCTTACAACTTGCCCCCTTGGATGTGTATGAAACAGAGCTCCTTCATTATGTCCATGATCATTTGCAATGATCATTCCTAAGGTTACAAAATCATCATGTATGCATAAAAAATTAAACTATTGAACATTGCAGTCCCTTTATAAATTTATTAAGTGGATTTTTAAGGGATGTGAAAAATTAATTTTAGAATCATTTGCAATGATCATTCTTAAGGTTACAAAATATAAAACCTCAATATATGTTTCAGATAATAACAGAGGAGGTTTTATCATTGTATATCTTTGCCTTAAGTACTTGGAGGATTGACTTTGCTCACCCACTGATTCTTCATATATTTTCTTACGGGTGTTGGCAAAGCTCTCTCAAAGTATATAGCCTTCCAGAGTCTTTTGTTTGATACTTGAGAGATCCTTCCCTCATGTTCTCCTCAAGATAGTTGAACGGTAATCTATGGTAGTTTGTTCTTGAGGTAAAACATACTCTTCTTACTTGTATCCATTGCTTCTTATTATTTGACCTTTTAGTTCTAGCAATGGGTGTCCTAAGAGTTCTCTTGCTTGATATAGATGTTATGATCTTCTTTATTGGTGCATGAGAAACTCTTGGCTTCTTGTTCATCTTCTCTGTACTGATATGTCCATTGATTTCCAAATCATCCTGTACACATAAAGCACTAGATGGACATTTTGGTACCCACTTATATTTGGGTCCTTGATCATCAGTAATGGACCTTGCTTGTCCTTTAGGAATCCAAACAAGTTTGTTTCTCACATTAGAATTTCTTCTAATATAGCATGTGTGAGAAATATGACCAGATTTACCACAATAATTGCAAACAATATGGTGATGTGCCTTATGAGATTTTATGCAAGAATTGTGTCGGCCATCAGAGTGGAAATTCAAATAGCTTTCATTTGAATATTATTTCTTCCTAATAAACTTTCTAGCATTATTTTTGAAATCATTTTTATTTTTCAAACTAGAATCAATGGTTGGTTGGAAAACAATTTTATGCAGACTTTCAAAATCATTTTTCTTAACTACACAAGAAGAATTGTAATTTTTACCACATGTGCATCTTGAGCTCCTGATAATGATTGATCATAATCGTCCATGAGCTCTTCCTGGGAATCCTCTTCCTCTTGATCTTTCTTGTTGACTGGATTAATGAAGTATTCAATGATTTCTCCTTCTTCAACCTCCAGTTGTTCATCAGTCGTAGATGTGCAGTTTATAATTTCTGATGAACTATTAACACTACCAACTTCAACATATTTGTTAGAAGCATATATAGAATCAAGAGTATTCCATATTTCCTTAGCACTAGAGCAAGACTTGATTTTCTCAAAATCATTTTCGGTTAAAGCACTGTATAAAATTTTCATTCCTCTAATGTTCAATGAAAACAGTTTCTTTTCTTTTTCTGTCCAATCCTTTCTTGGTTTGAAATCAAAGACATTTATAAAAACATTCCTCATATCAAAATCAGTTGCTTTGATAAAACTAGTCATTCTAGCTTTCCAAAACCAAAAATCAATATCTTTGAAAAACGGTGGAACGGTATAATCAAAACCTTCAGAAAGCAAGTACAACCCAAAATTAGCCATTGTAACTCTTGAGAATGTTAAGTCCTTTAAACAAGAGCCCCGCTCTGATACCAAATGTTATACTTGGCTATCACCCAAGAGGGGGGATAAATTGGGTGTTTGATAAAACTTTAGATAACTTTCAAAATCTTTTTGCAACTTACTTAAAGCAGTTCGTATGACAGTAATAGTTGTAAAGTGATAGTCAGTCAATCAAACAGATATGCTGGAAATATAAGAGTATAGGGAAGAGAATATGCAAACAGCGATTTATACTGGTTCGGCCCAATCCTTGACCTACGTCCAGTCCTCAAGCTCCACCTGAGATTTTCAATCCACTATCTCCTTGTTTAACCGGGCACAAGAGAAAAGCCTTTACAATCTCTCACCGAGATACTTCCCCTTACCCACTGTAAGGATATAATTACATACTCTGTAAACGAATGATGGTCCTCTCACTCTTAGACTCCACTCCCCCTTACAAGTTGTAATTGATACACCCTCTCTTAAGGTTCCTCAACCTTAAGCTTCAACTGATAATGAAGTAAATGTTTATGAACTCCTCATGAGTAGATACAATATTAAACACTGAAGGACATAATCAATCATCTCACTCTCTACTGAAAACTATATAACCATTGTGAAACAGAGAGTATATGAACTAAGCATTGGATTCATAATGTTAGCATTTCGACAATGTAAGCTCTTGTCTCTCCCTTCTTGTTTGAATGCTTCTTATTTTATAGCTAATGAATATCATTGAGTAATTCTTCCAGATTTTGAATATGACCATTGTAAGTGTATATGACCGTTGGAACTATTTGACCGTTGGAGAAATGTTACTGTTGAAGCTTCTGACGTAATCATCTCCTTTTTGATAATCTGATGTTAATCCTTCGTTTGATTATCTGAAACTTGCTAACAAATATGATTAATAGCATTAAGAAGTATAGCAAGTAGAAATCAATTAATAACAATCATTTTTGAATTCTCGGACACATTGTGGAATTGTGTTCTGCTGTCTGATAAATTGTGTGCTTGAGTCCTTCATATAATCATCTGAAACTCATTATCAAATTGATTAAACATAGTTAAGAATACTAATGCTAGATGATATGAAGAATCTAAAACCAATCATAGATAGTTAGAGAATTGGAAGATTCAAATGCAAAGCTCTTTCAGAAACATACACATATTGGCTCAAGTCAAAGCTATCACTGGCTCAAGTCAATCCATTGTTCAAGGCATGGAGAAGGTTTGAAAATACCGTCTGACTCGAGGCGGACAAAACATTGACTCGAGTCTAGGCTTAGGCTTGAGTCACAGGAAAACATGGCTCGAGTTAGTTCTTCACATTTGAGCTTTATCAGGTTGCTTTGCTCGAGTCTCGACCTCATACGGAAGCTTTTAGAGTTTGAAGAAAAACACAATCGGCTTGAGTCAAATGGAGCTGGCTCTAGTTTAGCCTTAAACTTGAGTCACCCAATTTTGCCTTGAGTCAAAATATCCTTCTCAAATTGCTTAACTCTTAGTCTTGCCATGACTTCAAGTTTCACATTCCTTGGCTTGAGTCATATGCCTTTTTCTCGAAGGTCTCCTACTCTCTGTCTTGGCTACGCTCAAGTTTCGACTTGCCTTGGCTCGAGTTGAGAAGTTCATTCCAAATTTGTTTAAACCACTTATTCCTCTTTTTAAGACTTCTTTCTAATGCAAGAAGAATCAGCTCTAAACTCATTCTATGTAGTCCGTTATCATCAGATGAATAGAGGTTGTTTTTGAGCAGCGTTTCTTGCAACATCCATAACTGACAGTTAACTTTCAAAGCCCGTATCTCCTTGGTTTGAGCTCCGTTTTGGTTGGTTCAACTCTTGATGGAACGAATTTTGAGTCTACTTTCAAATGGCACCAGTTTCAGGTCAATTGGATTTGTATATTGTGAGATACACCCAAAATACTGAAGCTCGGTCTGATGTGTGGCATGAATTGATGGTCCAACTTGTGAAATTTATATCCTTCTCATCTGAACTCGTTTGGGCTTTAATTTTATATCAAAATGACGTATTGGGAGTCTAGTTTCATACAAAATTGGTTTCACCTTAATTCGATCTCTGGTTTGAGAGATATCATCGAATTACCAGACCTCGCCCGAGCTGAACGTAAAACAAAGTAGAGCAGAGTTGTTGAAAAGCACTGTTGGCTCGAGCCAATGCTGGTTGGCTGGAGTTTTGAGTCAAACTCGAGTCTATGAATTCTTGGCTCGAGTCAACTGCCATTAGATGCATAAAATACTGTAGAAAAACATTCTAACTCGAGTTAAGACCCCTTAGCTCGAGTTAGTTCATCCCGAAGCTTGATTTTGCTTATCTTAACTCCGAATTGAGTCATTCCAACTTCTATGTCATCATGGAGATTTCTTGAATCAATCTAAGAACTTGTATAATGATTTTCTCATTCCATTCAGTGAGCTCTTCTTTCTTTCTTCTTCTCTTGATCATTCTCCATAGCTCAACTCTTTCTTTCTTCTCTTCTCTTCATCGTTCTTTATCATCTGACTTCACATCTTTGATTCAATTTGTTTCTTTAATTCAATACTTCTTTATTGTTCCTCTTCTTGATCATTCTCTTCTTTCTTTCTTCTTCTCTTGATCATTCTCCATAGCTTAACTCTTTCTTTCTTCTCTTCTCTTCATCATTCTTTATCATCTGACTTCACATCTTCTTTGATTCAATTTGTTTCTCTAATTCAATACTTCTTTATTTTTCTTCTTCTTGATCTTTCTTCATAAATAAACTTCACATCTTTGATTCTACATTAAATATAAGAATTAGTCAATGAGGGAGGAGATAAATATATTATACAATCTTTTTGCTCATAATAATGGCATCTATACAAGACATCATCAAAACTAATCATATCTAACAAATTAGACTTGTTTGGGATATTGATGGGGAAATGACTTATGAAAAAAAGACAGATTCAGAAATATGATTTATGTTTAAATTGGTAGTTGTATAAGTAGCTTTTACTTCATAAACTAGGTTCAAATAAGGAGATTTTACTCCATAATCTAGGAAAGCTGGCTTTTCAAATAAGCTATTTTTACCCCATAAACCTGATTCGGAAAATTTTTCATCCCAACGAAAAAAAGAAAAGAAAAACCATAAACCTGATTAAAATAGTAAATAAGCCCGATTGCCCTTCCTAAAAGCTATACCAAACATACACATTATATATGTAAAAACTGACATTCCAATTATAATTTACGGTATATGAGGTAAATATGTGAAAGAAATTTTATTTTAATTTACATAAACATATTTTTTTGAATGTTAACTCAAATAAGCCTTAGTTTTTATTTGGGATGTACAAAAAGATATTCGTTTAAGTATTTTTTTTTTTTTCTAAATCAAGATAAAACTATCTCAAACACTATAAAATCACAACTGAAAATTAATGAAAAAAAAAAAAGGAGGAGATTTAGGTGAGAAGTAATAAAAGAGGAAGATTGGATTGAATTATTTGGAGGGAGGAGAATGCATTAGCCTCGGTTGATGAACTCGCTTGCGTTTTGATTAGCTTAAACTTAAATAAGTATTTGCACTTTGTGTGACGACTTCTCTCACGTAGGGTCTGACTGGTGACTGGTATAAAGAGTGGGGGTTGAAAATTTTAATGAGTTGCATTTAAAAATAGGGCTAAAGTATAAAAGTGCACATGTACTTTACCTTGAAGAGCGCCCAACACCTACCAAGTACTTTTTTTATATACAAAAGTGTATACATGGTTATAAATTAGGTGTAAAAATACCATTTGACTGTTAAATTTGACTTTATTTTTTACTTTCAAAAGTGAAAAAATACGTATGTGGTTTAGCAAAAAGAGTGCCCAACACCAATTTTTTTCTAATTTAATAATTTTATTTCAATTAAAGGAAAATTATTATTTCTCTAGGTATAATTCGTGGAGACCAAATTTTCTTTTTTTCATAATTTATTTTCTTTTTTTAAAAAAAAATCCTTATTTCTAATTAACAATTAATAAATGAGTATTATCCCTTAGATTTATTATCAGAACCTTCCAATGTTCATTGATATTGGACACATATATTTTGCATGTGTCACTGTGCAATGAGTGTGGGATTAGGCAGAGGAAGGCGAGAAGGGCGTTAATGGCAGAAGCTGGAAATGGTGCAGTGAGTTGCAGATTGAATAGCAAGGAGAAGAAGGCTCGCACGAACCATTTTGTAGCAGGAAGCTGCTCAAGCGGCGTTGCTTCTCATGGATTTATGTTATGCCTTTGTTCCTATTTAATTACATTACTAGCTCAGCTCACTCCCATTATCTTTATTTATTTACTTACTCCCTCCGGTCCTAATTATAAGAGCTAGTTGACTTTTTTGGAGAAGTTAAGGAAGCTAATTAAATTACTTTAGAGTATTTTTATTTTTATTTCTTTCTTCAAACTAATGAGTTTAATTAATAAACTAATATATAATCTAAAAATATATAACATATGAAATGATTAAGTAACTTATTCAGTTTCCTTAATCTCTCCAAAGAAAGTCAACTAGCTCTTATAATTAGGACCGGAGGTAGTACTACATTTATCCATAGCTAGCCATTGTTGTTCGTTTGTTGCCAGTTTTGTAATGTAGCACGGTTTAGAAATTAATGTCATGTAATTGTTCACCGAAAAAATAAATAGTAGACCGCTCATGAATGTGTGAGAAATTACTCCCTGTTGTAAACTCTTTATATATATATATATATATAGATATATATATAACTCTATGTACACCACTCCCCAGGAATTAAAAAATTCATTGGGAGGTGTTTAATCTGGGTACTTGAATTAAACAAATGCATAAATACTTATTTATTAATTATTAATTAGAAAATTTAATAAGGCTTTTATTTAAGAAAAGAAAATAAATTATAGAAATAAAAAATTTGGCCATCTAGGAATTATATCTAGAGAAATAATAATCTTCCTTTAATTGATATAAAATTACTAAATTAAGAAGAAAAAAAACATGACATTGGATGCTCTTTTTAGAAAACAACATGTGTATTTTTGCACCTTTGAAAGCAAAAAAATCAAACTTAATGGTCAAAGTCAAATTTAACAGTCAAATGATATTTTTGCACAAAATTGGTAACCACGTGTGTACTTTTACACCTAAAAAGAGCACTTGATATTGGACGTTCCTCAGGTAAAGCACCATGTGCATTCTGTTGTTTCCAATGTATTGAGTAAGTAGAAATTGAATATACAGTAAACATAATAGCAAAACAAGAATCTGTATTATTGAAATAGCACATACAGAGAGCATACAACAAGTCTATATAATATGAAGAAGCTATAAACGAACTCATAAGACTGCCGACTATGGTGATGAACAATGCAGAAATTCTGGCCCAACTTACATTATGTCCTTAAGACAATTTTGCTCCCTCAATACGGATGCCCAAAGTTTCTAAGCAATTGCCTCTCAGGATAGAACAGATTATTCGTCTTCAGAAAGATGGCTCTGTCTGTCTGAAGCCCAAGCGAATCCAATGATTCTGCTTTCGGAACGCACATAATGTTTTGTATATGCAGTATGTAGAAGGAGTGTATATAGAAAAAATTGGATACAATTCTATAACTAGGGCGCCCAATTTACAAACTTCAAAAAACCTTGATCAAATGGACTCGTTTGTTGCTGCGAACTAGTGCGTTGTGCAAACAGACGCATTCGAATGGAACGAACAAAAGCAACCCGCGCCTCTTGCCGACGAACTGGTGCGTCGCACAAATAGACGCACCAAAACGGAGCGATTGATCCGAACGGATCGAAAAACGCAGCTGCTGGTTCGAAAATCTCGAAGAGGCACAATGGAATTATTTAACGCTCAGAAATTTTAAAAAAAATTATTTAATTTATAAACTAATTTAATAATAAAAAATTATTTTTTATTTCACACACACGAACCGAACCGAGCGGCACGAGCGACCGACCGACCCAAGCCAGCCGTACGGAAGCGGTGCACGCGTATGTGGTGGACCAAGGGTCACCTAAGTCCTCACCCCTCCACAAAAGTGGGTTGGCTCAAAGGCCCAACTACTAGGAACAAAGTTGAGGCTTATATACCCTCCAACTTCTCTCCAATTAATCAATGTGGGACTTCTATCCACACAAATTCCTTCTTCCTTTTTTCCCTCTTCTTTTCCAACCTTCTTCTTATTCATAACCCATGGGATTTTATCATAAATTCCAACAATCCCCCATATGGATAAGAAGTTAGTCCATCATGACCAAATGCAAATGATCATGAATGCAAAGTATGGTTCCCCTACGAGAAAAACTGCATTGAGAAAGGTAAGGGTTACCTTTGAACCTTCTCTAGTAAAAACCTATCGGATATACTGGTCAATCAGTGGACGCGTTGTCTTGAACCGTCGACCATTTAGTGTATACCAAGACAATAGGAGTCACACAGTTGCTCCTCTAGCATCGTTGGTTCTCATGTTGTATCCATTTTGGCCCTGGACACCACCTGGTTCTGCGAGTGTTCTAGAGAATTGGCCGTTTTAAATTCTCATAGAAGCGGCCCATACTTCACACTCACATAGGTGATTCCTTGTGATATAAGCCAACATACATCATTTGAACACATCAATTAAGAAACCATTAAAAGCTTAAAAGCTTACCCTTATATATATGCACTGTCTTGTCTAAGAATGAGTATGAGTTTAAAAACTCCACAGTGTTAACAGTCGATCATCACTTTGTTGTCTCTTTAAACCTAGTTCGTAGGATCTCCACTCTTCTAGGTAGAGTTATCGCAATAATCAACAATAAATTGGCCTTAAACCAATTCCTTTGGACAATTTTTTAACTAACTTTCTAGGAATCCCTTTAGTCAATGAATCCGTTATATTCTCTTTTGATTTCACATAATCAATTGAGATAATTCCATTTGAGAGTAGTTGTCTAACGGTATCATGTCTATGACGTATATGTCTAGACTTGCCGTTGTACATAACATTCTTGGCCCTACCAATAGCTGCTTGACTATCACAGTGTATACACACTACCGATACTGGCTTTGGCCAACTAAGAATGTCTTCAAGAAAATTATGAAGCCACTCAGCTTCCTCACCAGCTTTATCTAAAGTGATGAATTCTGCTTCCATAATTGATCTTGCAATGCAAGTTTGCTTAAATGACTTCCAAGACACAGCACCCCCACCAAGGGTGAATACATATCCACTTGTGGATCTTGTGTCATTAGACCTGGTGATCCAATTTGTATCACAATATCCTTCTAGTACTGCAGGGTACTTCTCATAATGCAAAGAAAAGTTTTGAGTTTGTTTTAAGTAACTCAAAACTCTTATCATAGCTCTCCAATGAAACTCATTTGGATTGCTTGTAAAGCGACTCAACATACTTACTGCATAGGCAATATTAGGTCTAATGCAGTTCATAACATACATAAGACTAACTAGCACTTGAGCATATTCCTTTTGTTTAACAACTTCGCTAATATTTTTTAACAGTCGAAGACTAGTTTCTATAGGGTTCGACGCATGAGCTATGTTTAAAATCTTGAATTTCTCAAGAATTTTAGAAATATAGTGTGTTTACGATAAAGATAACCCTCTAGATGTTCTATGGATTTTAATTCCTAAAAAAACATCTACTAGACCCATATCTTTTATGTCAAACTTACTGGTAAGCAATCCCTTAGTAGCTTTAATCATTTGATTATTACTACCCGTTATCAACATATCGTCTACATAAAGACAAACAATGGCAAACCCATTTTCAGTATTTCGAATGTATACCTCTAAATGTTTTGGGGCTTGTTTAAGTCCATAAAGGGACTTTATTAAGCGGAAGACTTTCTGTTCTTGTCCTGAGACAACAAATCCCTCAAGTTGTTCCAGGTAAATTTCTTCCTCTAATTCACCATTCAAGAAGGCTGTCTTTGCATCCATTTGATGTAACTCCAACCCATTCAATGCTGCTAACGCGATCAATATTCGAATGGATTTAATTCTTGTAACAAGTGAATAAGTATCAAAGTAGTCTAAGCCTTCACGTTGTCTGTATCCTTTTACTACCAACCTAGCTTTGTACTTATCAATAATGTCATCTGCTTTTATCTTCTTTTTGAAGACCCACTTAGTTCCTAGAGGCTTATTGCCAAGAGGAAGGTCAACCAACTCCCAGGTGTGGTTTGACATAATGGATTCAACTTCACTATTGATATCCTCTTCCTAGAATGGCACTTCAGGGGAACCCATAGCCTCTCCAAATGTTCGAGGCTCATTTTCCAATAAATAAGTCATAAAATCAGGACCAAAGGATGTTGAAGTCCTTTGCCTAGTACTACGTCTAGGTACCCCTTCTTCAAGATTACCATTAGTTTTGGTATCTTGAGATATCACAGTGTTGGTATTATCATTACTTTTATTATACAGAAATATGTTCTCAAAGAACGTAGCGTTCCTTGACTCAATAATTGTATTCACATCGATACTGATACATTGGACTTATAAACCAGAAAATGATATGCATTATTATTATGTGCATAGACAATAAACACGCCGTCTATGTCTTAGGTCCAATTCTTAACCTTTTAGGTTTAGGAATCTCAACCTTTGCCAAGCAGCCCCGCACTTTCAAAAATTTCAAGAAAGATCTCTTTCCTTTCCGTATTTCATATGGTATGCTTTGTATCGTTTTATGAGCCACTCTGTTAATTAGAAAGTTAGTCGTTAAAATGGCTTTCCCCCACAAATTTTATGGTAAACCGGATGCAATTAACAATGTATTCATCATTTCTTTCAATGTCCGATTTTTCCTTTCTGCAATCTCATTTGATTGTGGAGCATAAGGAGCACTTGTCTGGTGTATAATACTAGATTCTATATAGAATTCCTCGAAGAGGCTATCATATTCTCCCCCATGATCGCTCCTTACTACTTTAATGTTCTTGTTAAGTTGATTTTCAACTTCAATTTTATATTGTTTAAAAGCAATAATAGCCTTATCTTTACTATTAAGCAAATACACTTAACAATATCTACTACAATCATCAATAAATGTAATAAAATATTTCTTATTACCCTAAATGGTACAGATTTCATATCACATATATCAGTATGTATTAAATCTAACAACTCAGTTGATCTTTCAACAGAAGAAAAAGGTAACTTAAGAAAATTTTGATTCAATGCATACTTGACATTTATCTTTATTTGAACAATCAACTCTATGCAATAATTCTAAATGAATTAAATTTTTAATTGATTTATAATTAACATGTCCTAACCTTTGATGCCATAAATTAGAGGACTCAAGCATATATATAGAAGCTGTTATGAATATTATATTTGTGGATGTCCATATCTACCATAGTTTCCTATTCTCTCATAGTTTTCTATTCTCACCCATTAATCACTATGATTATGGAATCACATTAATTGTAGATTTGAGAGTTGTGCCTATAAATAGAAGACATATATTATTTATTTGAGACACATTGGAATACACTGGAATAAGAATTACTCTCCTCTTTTTCTCTTCTCTATTCTCTTGTTCCTGTTCTCTATCTCTTATCTAAGATATATCGTTATATTTATAACACGTTATCAGCACGAGAAGCTCGAACGAACGTCTGATCGCTTCTTTAGCGATTTCAGCCTACCTTCTTAAATTATATGTTTCTTTTATCTATTTGGGATAATTTGAGCTACTATATGGAATTAAAGAATACTTTTACCGATTGTTCTTAACATCGGGTTCCATGACTAAGATTGGAGATTATTATTGTTTTTATATATTATTTTGATCTCATTTACGAGTTATTTTATATTTTCTTATTATTGTTAATTTGACTCCTACATGGAAGGTTCTACCTCCTACATGGCAGTCTAGATTTAATCTTTTCTTTTTATTGTTTTAATTTGACTCCTACATGGAAGGTTCTACCTCCTACATGGCAGTCTAGATTTAATCTTTCCTTTTTATTGTTTTAATTTGACTTCTACATGGAAGGTTCTACCTCCTACATGGCAGTCTAGATTTAATGTTTCCTTTTTATTGTTTTAATTTGACTCCTACATGGAAGGTTCTACCTCCTACATGGAAGTCTAGGTTACTAACTTTAACATAACATTTTATTGTTATTGTTGCTAACTCTTAATGTTATGTTATTCTCTACAAATTCTTTTATTATGAATATTGTAATGGCTTGTTGCCATACACTTCTATTTTCTTATTCTAAAATTATATGACCATAAGTCATACCACTTTAATTTCTTATTTTATGGCTAGAAGCCATATAAATTTAAATTCTCATTATGAGAACTAAATGGCCGGAAGCAATAAAGTTTTAATTTTTATATTTTTAATTTTTATTGTTTTTATTTTCATATTCTTTGATTCATTGTTATATAACCAGATGTCATATATATAATTTTTATTTATCCTGAAGATAAATGGCCTGAAGCTATAAAATTTTGATATTACATGGCCAAAAGTCATGTAGCTTTCATCTTCTATCTTTTTGTATAGCTGAAAGCCATAATGTTCAACTTATATTTATGTTGAAGATAAATGGCCTAAAGTCATATGATTGTGATATAGGCTTTTAGAAATTTATCATATCTTGCTCCCTATCATATACATATTTTATATGTTCTTTAATATATTGTGATTTGGTTGTACATGATTATATGATTTATAAGGCTTTTCAAATTTGATATAAGATGCAGAAATGTAGGGTACTATTTGCATAATAATTACTATTTTACTATTTGTGAAGTACAACAATTTATAAGATATTTGGTCCTTTAGGCTTCTATACCCACGAAAGAGGTATAGCAACTTGTTCACACCCTAATATGAAGGGTGAACAAGGAAGTGACATTAGATTGTTATTAATATTGAGGCCCTGAAGGTTTAATATATCAAATATTGAACGATACAAAGTGTTTTTAGTTATTGTCCTAAAGAAAAATGACTTGCAGAGAATTATGCCATTCAAGAGTAATAATTCTAAAGGCTAATAGTCTTGAGGACTAATTAGCATATTTTGCCCTACTTATAATGCAAGAGGCCAATGTTTAAACTATATTTAGTAGTATAAATTTGATTTAAGGCTCCAGAAGAGCTAATATTTTGTTACCTAAAGGAACAAAATTATACATTGATAATGTATTTTATTCTACCAAGTACAAAAGAAACTTATTGAGTTTCAAAGATATCTGCAAAAATGGATATCATATAGTAAACACATGTTATTGTAAACCAGAAGTTTACACATAATAATACAAACCAGAAGTTTGTCAATGCAAACCAAATGTTTGCCAATGTAAACTAGAAGTTTACTGTCAATGAGATATTAAAGAGGCAATAAGTTGCAAAGAAATATGTCCATATTTATTTTGAAGCCAAGGCCCAAGAGAAATAAATAAGCCCAGAAGGTAACATGATGCTTACTTTTTGTTGTTATTGTTATTTAAATTTATGTGATCATATATCATAAATTTGTTTCTAAGAGAATTTTTCTGATGGAAAATTTTCACATATGTAATTTTAAATCTATGTGATTCTAAGTTATTTTGATCATGAATATCTTCATATGTGGTGAACTGTATGTATTTTGCATATATAAGTAAATTGAAGTATATTATTAATAGGTAATGATATTATCTAGTGATGTAATGTTATATGTTTGTTCCTGAAGAATCAACATAGATATTTATTTTGAGCTTTAAAGGGTTTTAAAGTGATTTTGAAATATATATATATATATATATATATATATATATATATATATAAAGAAATTATGTTTATATAACTCACACTTGAGGGGAGATTGTTAAATTACAAGTATGAGTTAAAATATAAGTGTGAGCTTGTTTTTGAAAGTTTATATACTTCTCAAACAAAGTTCAATAGATCTCCCAAAATGGATGTCAGAATATTGAAATGTTTAATATTTGTTGAGACATATGTTACAGTAAACCAGAAGTTTATTGATCCAAACAAATTTAAAAAATTTATTGTTGGCATAACTTGTTTGATCATCTGAGTCATATATATAATGCAAATAAGATTATGTATTGACATCCATTGAAGAACCAAAAGATTCTTCATGAATAACCAACATATTATTTATGAATTATGTGCTGCTTGTTCTCAAAACAAATTGTCTGTGAGACTATCATTGATCATGATTAGTACTGGATTTCAGTATTTCTGGAAATATATCAAACAAAATTATATAGGCCCATTGAAATAGCATGTAAACCATATAAACTTCAAAGATGCATCTAGGAGATGGTTACATGCGAGATTATTATCTTACAACATGAAGTTTGTAAGAATGTTTGCAACCCGAAGTTTGCAATAATGTTTGATGAATTAAGTGCACAATTTCTGGATTATACGATCAAGAAATCATGAATTAAAGCCTCCATAAATGCTAGATCAATTCTTATGAGAACAAAATTTTATGTTGGTATATTTGATCTTACATATTGCAGCACTTATATAAGCCAACAAAATTCTCCCGGTAAAATTGGCTCTTGGTCAGTAGCCAGACAAATTTCCATCTTAAAAGGGTTGAATGTGCAGTGATTATTAATCCACCACAATGCACATAGATGGATTTAGAAAGAAAGTTGAGATAAAAGTTATATGAAAATCTCCTTTTAATTGTTTGTTTCTAGATAAAACAAAATGATGTTTCTAAAGGAAACACATAGAGACTTATATTAGTTAATTGATATTTGACATAGTTTTCTCAACATGAGGGGGAGAAATTGAATAGCTAGAAAAGAGAATACATGGAATGCATTATTATAGCAAAGTGTATATCCCCAAATAAAGAAGTTTGAACCAGAAATTCATCAGGTTATGCATTCATGATATATTTGTCAGATAGAATTATTGACCTAAATGAGATTTATTAAATCTCATATTCCAGCCAAAAATGCTCCAATTACTAACATGTCTGAAGCATGAGTAACTATTCAGTTCCAAATATAAACGTTATGGATAAATTGGAGCAATAATTAAGATGATCATATTAAGGAGGTAAATACTCCAGAAGAGTATCGAGACATAACTTATAGCAAAACCTCAAGAGAGGTTCAGGTACCTAAGAAATATTGATATTGTTATGTCGAATTGGAAAAAAAAAAAGAACCGAAATGATAAAGTTGTCAACAATAATTTTGATAATGATATCACGTGATCAAATGAGGATATTATATAAAGATTATTGGCCAAGAGGATAAGTGAAATTGAGAATGACGCAAATATGATAGTTATGGACCTGAAGTCCAAATTGAGATATATGATTTTGTGGTGGATATGATAAATCTGGCAATTTATGAATGATAAATTATGCGTCTATTAGATATTGTTATATATAGCCTATGCATATGGCTTACTAAATTATGAAGATTGCATAAGAATCTTCAAAGAATCCAAGAATGCTAGTAGCACAAATCCATGAAGGACTCAAGATGCCAGAAGCATCAAATTCAAAGTTCTCGAGAACAATACTTAATAAGTTTTGTTTGACTTAAAGCTATCAGAGCATGTATGATATAATCATTTTAAAGAATATCTGTTGATATGCATCTAAATATGTCTTATAAGAATGCTTAGAAATCATGTTAGTATTATTATGATTTTGCTGGAAATATTTAGTTCTTGCAGGTACACAATAGAATGCTTGATGACCAAAAGAAGATATGCTCAAAAGACATTGAAAGTAATATAGTCATCAGGGGGAGCAAATCTGATGTAATTAAGAGGGGGGATGATACACGCTGTACTCTTTTTCCCTTATATAGGTTTTGTCCCGTTGGGTTTTCCTAGAAAGGTTTTTAATGAGGCAGCATTAGAAAATGTATCCATGGATGATGTACTCTTTTCTTTGGCTAGGTTTTTATCCCACTGGGTTTTCCTAGTTAAAGTTTTTAACGAGGCACATTCATAATGGACATCCAAAGGGGAGTGTTATGAATATTATATTTGTGGATGTCTATATCTCCCCATTATTTCCTATTCTCCCATAGTTTCCTATTATCACTCATTAATCACTATGATTATGGAATCACATTAATTGTAGATTTGAGAATTGTGCCTATAAATAGAAGGCATATATTATGTATTTGAGACACATTGAAATACACTGAAATAAGAATTACTCTCCCCTTTCTCTCTTCTCTATTCTCTTGTTCCTGTTCTCTATCTCTTATTTCAGATATATCGTTATATTTATAACAGAAGCAATATTATTATTAATAACACCATTATTGGTGACAGTCATTACATTAACTTTGAAAAGACCTTCACTAAGGTAACATTTTCCAACATACATATTATTCTTAGAAAGTATAAACTTGTTTTCAACCAGCTGACTTGTGCCTTTGTGGGCTTCTTTTTTTTTAGTGGAAGAAAATTTCATTACTAAAAAATTCTGTTAAAAAATGGCTGATCACCCAAAAAATGCCATTAGTTTGACACTGATAAAAAACTAATGAATGGCTTAAATTGCTGGTGATAAAAAACTGTTTTCTGGTTTATTTCCATTGCAGATCTAACTTGGAATAATAAACAGGGAGATCATGATTATAATCAATTTCATTCCATTAGTTTTATGATAATTATCGCATATTTATAATGAAAGGAATCCTTCCTATAAAAAACGCTTAAATAATAGAATAGTCCATTTAATTCCACCCCAGATCACACTGAACCCAATTAGGTGTTGCTAAAAGCCCTCCATTATGACCAACATTTGTTGATAGTGACATTTCATGTTGTTCCATCATATGAAGTCCCAAACGGTAGTAATGATGACGGGCAATAATTAGGTTGTGTTTTGTGTTGGCAAATTTTTTAAGACGAAAGCCCCCTACCCCCCTCTATTAAATACACAGCTCTAAAAAATTAAGGGGACAAAAAGGTACTTTTAATCTTTGCCCATAAATCTCCATTTAAAATTTATTTGTGAAAAGGGACTTGAGATCATATCAAGATGAGTGAGGTTTTTGAGTGTAAATAATTGTGATAGGAGGGGGAAAAAAGAAACCCTTAATAAAATCATTGCCTTTATGCTTTCTTTCTCCGGTAACCAAACATTTATCAGAAAACAATTCTCCTTCCCCAATAATGCCAATTTCATCGGAGAACCAATAACAAGGTTTAGTAGAAGCAATGAAATTAAAAACAATCAAACTGAATAATATCAAACCTATATGACCAAAAAAAAATTAAAATCATATCTTAAATCTATTGAAGACCCACAACATTAGAAGCAACGATAGAGCTAAGGCCCCCAATGCATAGATCTAGCAGAAGATTTACAAAATAAGTCACCGTCAAGCAAAGATGTTGTCTTGCTTCGGCCATAAACACGGTGATGAGGAGTGGGGAGAAGATGGATAAGATTGAAGAGGACCTAGATTTGCAAAGGTAGAGGTGTAGTTGTTGACAATGAGCCCAATCTCAAGGGTGGAGGTGGAGAAGATGGAAGAGGCAAAGGTTGCTAGATAGACGTGGTCGTCAGTGGTAGCGGCATTGCCAATGAGTGGGGAGGTCAATGATGGTGATGGTGTGATGAGTAGGGTGGTTGATGGTGGCGGCATCTATTGTGCATCTTTGAAGTAGAAGAACCAAAAGCTTGTAGAAAATGAGGGGAAAATTAAAATGAGTTATGGATCATGGAATGCTGAATCTTGACTTTTTTTTAATGGAAAATCAATTGCATAAAGGAAAGACATATTGCACATAAAGGAAGGTGAATTGCACAAAGGTAAGATTGTTTACTCATTAGGGAAGATTAATGCAACTTACTCATCATAGACTAATTTATTTGCATATAAAGAAGATAGATTGCACATAAAGGAAAATGTATTTCACAAAAGGAAGGCAGATTGCACATGAGGAAAGATGAATTTTACAAAAGAAAAATGGTCTGCAATAAGAAAGAATGATTTAATTAAGGGATGATGGTGTGGACAAAGTGTAATTTGAACATAAGGGACTAATTTTGCAACATAAAGGAAGATGGATTACACATACAGGAAAGATGAATTTCACTATATATATATATATATATATATTGAACAAAGAAAATGTTGTCATTAAAATTAATTTTGTTTTTCACCTATAATTTTATCTTTCCCATATCACAATTGATTACGCTCAAAGACCTTATACATCAACATGATTTCAAATCTCATTTTACAAATTTATTTTTAAATGGGAATTTATGGACAGTTTTCCAAAAAAAAAAAAGAAGACAGACCCACACAATTGTAGGCTCCCTCTACTTTGTTTTTACCACACTATGCTGGGCCTAGGACATTAAATCTTTATGGTTTTTTAATAGCTTATTAAAAACCTTTTGACAGTGTATTATTTAAAATTAAATGTGTTTAATTTTTAGGTTTAGTTAAATCAAAACTTTGGAGATGAACCTTCTTTATGCAATTCCTGGACATGCCTCCATGGTCAAGTAGTCCAAGAATTTGAATGGCTTAAAGCAACCGGGATGAAGGTTTATTGTGGCTCAAATGCCTTCGTGCAACTCTGCTATGGATTTTATCTTCCCCATTGCATTCATCCAAATCTTCTCTGCAAATTTGCACTAATAGGAAACTCCCATCTTTTGTGAAAAGTATGTTGAGGACTTCCCCAAATATCTCCCTTCATGATGATGTAGATGCTTTGCTTGACTCCTTATCTCAGTTAATTGGTGTTATTTTAATTTTTAGCATCTCAGGACAAATCCTTTATTTACTGCTTCTAGCTTCTGTTTCTCTTCTTTGTATGTTTAAACTTAATATCTATGGAAATTGATCATTTTACAAAAAAAAAAATAAATAAATAAAAATAAAAAGAAGAAATCAAAGCTTTTAAAGGTGATGGCTCTCCCTCCCTTCAATATAAGGAACCGTGGACACTGGAAATTTTGTAATGGGTACATATATGATTTATAGGAAGCTTGTGGGCTGGGGTTGGGAGGTAATTACCAGGAAATAACGGGATTGGTGTCGAGTAGACAGAAGCAAAAGCGATGACCTTAATCTTTGGTCGCTTTCTAGGGGTGATTAGTCAAGACTAAAGACGTTCTAAAGGGTACAAAATAGGCGGTGGGGGCTCTACTCTGTGATCAGAACCGTTTAGATGAGATTTAAATATTTTAGATTTAATTTTTTTTATCTAATAATTTTTAAATGAAAATGTTGCTTGTTTAAAAAATATTAGTGAAGAGATTATCTTTATTTTAGATTTTCTACTGTTTAAAAAATATTAATGAAGAGATTATCTTTATTTTAGATTTTCTACTCATTAAAATGATTTCTTTAAAAAAGAAAAAAGTAAGTCTTAACCATCTAAATAAGATAATGAGATCTCTTCTCAATGCCAGCACCCACTACCTATCTTGTACCCGTGTGTTTGGACGCGGCTTACATCCTTTTTGGACCGACGTCCACTGCTTCAAACGGCATTGTTAAACACTCATCTGGTGCCTTTTTTTAATATATATATATATATATATATATATATATCACACTACTAAATATTAAAAAGATAATTCAAGATACTGAAAAAACAAACTTGTACTTCCCAATACATTACACAGGTTGATAGTACTTCACAGGTTACTCAAACATATTTTACTTCCTAAGTGATACAATTTTTTTGTTTTTAAAGAACATTAAAACATCACTACCAATGCAAGACTATATATTATAAATGAAACTTCAATAATGGTAAACAATAAAATCTTTCAATTGATTCAAAGTATATATTACAAATGAAATCTCAACAATGTTAAACAATATTTTTTAATCGATTAACATTTCTAAACATCTTTTGGTACACAATTGAATCTTAATTATTTTACATACGAGATTCATCAAAAGTTGGGGTAATTTCATGAATACTAAAAAATTAAAAAAGTGAATTTACAAAAATACAATAGAACAATTTGATGGAAGTTTGCAATCTTAAAATGCCACTTCCTTTGGTTCAAATAAAACTTCGGCTCTGCCTTCATACGTCCTACACGGCATCCACCTTGAAATCCTCATCGAGTATCAAAAGTATAACATCCTTGGAGTCCTCATCGAGTATCGAGAAGCCTGACAAGAAAAGAAAAATAAACCTGCAACACCATGCATAAAGCCATCTCTATATACTCATACCTTCAATGAACCAATGGTTTCAATCTCCGGAACATCAACATAAAGCTCTGGTATCCTGAATGACTTCATACTAAACTTCACCGTTCACAAAAATATGCACAATACATAACACTCTACAGAATGGAAAGAACAACAGAATAAAACGAATCAATAAACATCAAACAAATGAATCCTTAGATGAATGCCACTTTGTAAATGAGCTCCACTCCTTTCTCAGGTGAATTAGAAATACACTCACAACTGAACCCTCCATCAGAAGTTACAACAGGACCTTGCTCAAAGAATTTCTTCCTAAGTGTGCTGTGCCAATATCTGTCAAAGCTGAGGCCTTTCTCTTGCAATCAGGAAGTTTTACTCCATGATCTGCAAACCCAAATATTAAATTCTTTGAATAAACAAACTATAGAATTATATAACATGCTTGAAATAATAAGAGCTGCTGGTAGCAGATAAATTGTAGTCCAGATTACCAGATCCAGAAAGCTCACAATCTTTCAACTTTGGAGAAGCTTTCCAATATTTGGAAGTCAGCAACCTCCTGATTCTTTGGTGTACAATCTGTTGTGGAGGCAAGGCTTTGACTTGACATTAATGTCTGAATCAATTAGTGCAGTAGAATTAATACATGGTTCTAACGGATGCTTTAGACTATAATTTTTATCGACTAAATGTGATCCTTCAAAGTATGAACTACCAGCCTCCTGTTCTTGTCTAAATCTGTTTACATTACCACCACAAGAATCCCTAAAATCTTGACTTGTTTCTACTAATCTACAGGAATAATGTCCAAAGGTATTCCCCCCTTCGCAAATTTCAGACTCCAAATTAGCTTCAACTATCTCCGAGCAGTCAGAACCGTCATTAACTGAAGTCTGTTCTTGTGACACATCTTGAGCATAAAACTCCATGAGCATACATGCTTGAAACATGAATTAGAACAGCCACTATCACTGTCTATACACATTGATACATATAGAAAGAAGGAGCTTACTATCGGTTCTTGGTTAGTTAAGATTTGACCTTGGTGGAAAAAATAATAATCTCAACATAGATAGTTGTTATTTCAAGAAATTAAGCAGCTTACTATCGGTTCTTGGTTAGTTAAGCTAATAAGAAGATTCACTGCACATACCTTCTCCTTTCTCCTTCCACTGCACATAAGTAAATTTTCTCTCACAATAAACTGCTAACATATGACTTCAAAGACTGCTAAAATATCACTTCAAAGATTCAAAATCCCGTTTCAGTCTACTGAGATCACCACTATGTTTTTAGCAGCTCACTATCCTTGTCTGATTAAAGAACGCAATACCAGAAACAAAAGATGAACTAACTTGAACTTTTAATTGATGATATTTGCAAAAGTGGTTAAAGAAAAGAAGAAAACAACTAACCTCAGGAGATTGACCTTGATCTACACGAAAGGCTCTAGCTTTTTCGGCATTGCCTTTTCATCACAATCGTCGTTGTCTCCATCTCTCTAAAAGGTATGAAATCAGGTCAGTGCACCAAAGAGGAGAAGAGGAACCATGGGTATAGATGAAGAAAAACGAAACAAAAAAGAAAAAGAAAAGAAGAGCGCAAATCGTGAAAAGATTTCATACTTCTCTCAAATGTCATAAGATGGAAGAAAGTTCTTTGTTTATACAGAATTTTCATGGTAACAGGCCACAGGAAAGCTAAGCAAAGAATAGACAAGAGAAGGGTAACAACAAATGGGATTACGAATGTAAAGTAAAATTCCTATTAAAAATAAAAAAGAGCAAGTTCTCATTTAAGTTGAGCACATTGGTACCTTATCCGAATTAGATGCTCTAATAGGAAAGACGAAAGTGGTGAGTAGCATGAGTTCCATCGGGCGTTGCGTCGGACTGAGAGAAGTCGCCTCTACTATCGCGTTCTCTTCTCTCCCTCTATGAACAAACCCAAATATTTAGTCCTATACAGGTTAGGATCCGCTGCATCCTTTGCACTATAGGGCGCCATTGGGCGAAAAACTGAGTTGTTCCCTCCTGTTAATATATATATATATATATATATATATATATATATATATATATATATAAAATACTCCGTAGTACTTAAAAGATACTTAAAAAAATAATACTAACGATTAAAAAAATACTTCAGGTGCTAACTGCTACTAAAAAGATACTTAAGGGATATTTTTTCAATATCCTAAAATAACTTTTCAAGATCATGAAGTATTTTTTCAATAACAGTCAGTATTCTCAAGTATCGTTTTAGTACCACTCAATATCCTAAAATATTTTTTTAAGATCCTAAAATAAATTTTCGAGATCATGAAATATATCGGTTAGTATCCTGAAATATCTTTTAAGTACTTGTAAGTATCTGAAATATTTTCCCCAAAAAAAAAAAAAAAAAAGGGAAAAGCTCAGTGTTGCGCCCAAAACAGCGAGGGAACAGCTTAGTTTTTCGCCCAAAATGGCACCATTTAGTGTAGAGGACTTCAGTGGATGTAATACCTAAAATTATTAATTAGTATAAATACTATATTTTGGCAAGTAATGCCTATTCTAAATAGAAAAGTATGTTGTCTCTAACTATTGAAGCTTTTTGACCAAAAAAAAAAAACTATTGAAGCTTATTTATTTCAAACACCATATTTTGATAAATACTACCTATTGAAAATAGGAGAATATGTGGTCTCAAATCTTGAGATGCGTTTATTGTTTTCCTAGGTAATTTTTCCTTAGAATTAGGACAACTAAGGATTTAATAAATGTTGTTAGGCATCATAAAACACCATAAAATATAATAAATACCATATTAATCCATATTTCATGTGGAATTTAAAAGAACAAATAAGTATCATGAAAATCCTTAAATTAATTTAGAGAAATTAAAAACCATTAGTGGCCAACTAAAGTTTCATAAAATTAAATAATTGAACAAACTCTCATAATTAATTTAAGCACCAATTTTTATAATTTATTAAGAGACTAAATGTTCTAATGATCCCTAAATAATACCTAGCTCATAATAAATTTATAAAGGCCATAAAATACTATCTAAACACTTGAATAATTAAAGGACAATTACCAACAATTAATGGACAATTTAATTAACACTAATAAGATGTTTAGATAATTATTTACAATTAGCATTAAAAGACATCAATTAGAAGTATATAGAGCTAATTAAAAATAAAAGACCAATAAGGAGTTAGGAATAGCATTTAATGGGTTATCAACAATCATAAATTACCCTAAACACTAACAAGGCAATAATCAAGAGATTATTAAGCCTCTAATTAAGATGCTAATTAAGCTCTAATTAAGCTTTGAAAAGTCAATAATCTTAACCATAATCTAAAGATCAAGATTTAATCTCATAAAGCTAATCTAAGGGTTTAAATATAATTAAGAAGCTTAATCCTTGCGAACCAAAGTTAACTAATAGGAGATTTCCTTCTAATATTGTAAAGGAATTAAAACACAAATTAAAAATAAATAAATAAAAGGAAGGAGGGGAGGAAATTTCCTAAAGTAATCAAATAACACATGCACATATGAGGCATAAATCTAGCACAAGTGAGTCATGAGTCTAAACATGAGTGAATCATCATCCTAAGCATTGAGTCACAACCCTACTAATGGATGAGTCATAAAATCACATTAATGCATGAAGACTTTAGGGAAGAAATGGAAGGTGATAGGAAAAGATGAAGTGCTGTAGTGTGAAAAGGGGGTGTTATGCATGCTAATGTTGTGAGTCTAAGGGAGAAGTCAAGTTATTGACCAATAGGAAATTAGATAATTACAACAATTAAATTGGTTCATGAAAATAATTCTAGACTTAAGCTAATGAAAATCCATGCAAACTAAATTATATCTTGAAATCCATAAACTAAAAATCAAATGTAAGAAGAGATTAGGAACAAGCATAATTCAAGCTTGAAAATGAGTATAACCAAAGTCATTTCCACAAACTTTAAAAATTGATACCAAATGAGAAAGTAAGTGATATTGGTCTCTAAATGAAGCTAAGAACTTTAAGAATTCAAAACCAATGAGGAAATGTGCATAAAACTTCATTAGGACCCCCCAAATGTATTTTTACCTAGAGAAAAGCAAAGCCAAAAAGAGAAGGAATTGTAACCTAGAAGCCAAGAATTTTAGGTCATCCATGACCTCATCAAGGAGGTGTGTCATCAAACAATGGAAGAGGCTAGAAGGGTGTGGTGTAAAGCTAGGATTTGAACTCCAAAATACCCTAGATCCAATGGCTAAAAATCAAGATGAATCAGGTTTGATTTATTTACCATTGTGTCATCCTCTTTTACTATAAATAGGGGCATTGGCTCTTCACAAAACTCACACCAAAACAAAGCAATCTGAATATTAGAGAGGAGTGCAAGAGAGTGGAAGTAGCTTGAAGGAGTTCAAGAAGAGGTAAGCAAGTTCTTTAGTTTTTTAGCTTTTAAATTCTTAGTTAGAAGTAGCTTAGATCTCAAATAGCTTAGAATAATTTTAAACTCATGTTTTTATGGTTAAAATCAGATTTATTTCGAAAAATTGATGAAGAAGAGGTTTTAACAAAATTTCCGGAAGAGAAACATCGAAGTAACGAAGTCCTGGCGAAATTTCATCGGTTAAAGAATTTCTGAATCAGTGATGAAAATGCTCATATTTCATGTTGAAAATGATGCTTAAAAATTCTGGGAAAATTCATGGTTAAAGTAGACATATAGGGCTTTTTAAATATGCTAAGAACATGTCAAAATGAATTTTGTACAGTGAGATAAAAGTTCTCAAAGTTAGGGCTATGAATTTCTGGAAAATTCTGGGCAGATGTTCAAAACTAAAAAACTAGGAATGAACCATGAAATCTGGGTAAAATATGATATTTTTTCTGAAAACTGGACATCCTAAGGATTCCAAAGAATTTTACGAATCCTCGTTTCAATTTTTCTAGAATTAGCTATAGTTTTTCAAAGTTAGGCCAAAAATCTGTCCAGATTTAAGGATTAGCGTTTTTCTCAAAATAATAAAGGGAAATAATTAATTAATAAATTCACCAGGGGTAAGATAGTCATTTGAGGCTAGGATATCTATTGGGATATTGGTTGTGAATTAATAAATGCAATATTACCCTCATAGGATACCTGTGATCACTTTCTGACCGACGTACAAACCGCGATCACCGACAAAGGTACGTTCGCGTACTGTAACACTAACACTGATGCTTATTGTATGCATATATATGATAGATAACTTTACAACTGCTGTGTGCTTATGGGATACATCTGATGTGTGCTTGTGTACTGTTGGATACATCTGTTGTGTGCTTAATGAATATCTGTCATACATATACTGTCATATATAAGCATGAGGTTAACCGTTACCTGAGGTTCAATAGTCATTGAACCTCAGCTCCTATTATAGCTTCAGGGTCCGGAGGAACTAAGGCCAAGGACAAGGGTAAGGAGCCAGTGTGAGGACGCAAATGGAGAGACTTTTATTTTGACTTTATCTTATCGAACTATATTCCGATTACTGTACCGCTGTGTAAGCAGCCAGATACTACATTAGTCAATGTTTATTAGATACTCGTTGTTTTAAAATTATTCTGATGCTCTACTCTGATTAATTATTTCAAAAACACTTTAAAAAATTGGGATTTTAAAGTGGATGGTAACCTGCATATGCCAAAAGCTGCGTCCGTCTCGCTCTCCCTCTAGTCAAGATGCTCTCGTTGCAGGCCATTTATTTGAAACATAGGTCAAAGGAGGAGGCGTTTTGGTGAGAGAAGATGTTGGGGAAGATATATGGAAATGGGGTCAAAAAGTTTTTCCTATGTGCACCCATGGCGCATATATTAAGGATTAGTGATTTAAATATCAAATGGGGATGGGAAATTGCAAATGGTAACAGCCTATGCATGCAGCCCGAGAAATTAAAATGGCTTGTGAATAGAAATATGTGAGAGGAGCTGTAGGTAAGCCGTTTCCTTTTCTTGATGGGATGAGATTTTATATATATATTGATGATATTGATATTGATTCTTCATAATCTTAAATTATTTTGGAATCTTGAAAATATATTTCAGAGTATTGACTAATACTAAAATGATACTTTAGAATATTAACGTAGTGAAAAAAATTCATGCTCTTAAAAATTTATTTTAGGATCTTGAAAAAAATATTTTATGTCGTATATTTTTAATATTATTCAGTACCTGAAATATTTTTTTAAGATCCTAAAATAATTTATTTAAGATGATGAATTATTTTTTAAATACCAATCACTATCCTGAAATATCCTTTTAGTATCAGTCAATACCCTGAAATATTTTTTCAATATTCTAAAATAATTTTTAAATATCATGAAAAAAAATTTCAATACCATTCAATATCCTAAATTATCTTTTTAATACTCAGAAGTGCCATTATATATATATATATATATATATATATATATATATATATATATAAGCATCAAGTGAGTGTTTTGCACCAAAACGGCGCCGTTTGAGATGTAAGCCACATCCTGTGTGTTTGGATTAGTTTTTAGAAAATGGGTTTTACGATTTACGAGGTCAGTATATGAGAAAAATTTTATCTCGATTTACAAAAAAGTGCTTCTGAAACCACAATTTGGGAATTCTAGTTCTCTTTTGAACACAAGCGACCACGGCCTATCTTGGATCTGGCTTTTCTCCTTTTCCTTTATCATCCATTGCCCTCATTTTCTCTCAAAATGCACCGTTTTGGTGCAAATACACATGCTCTCACCTTTAAAAAAAAAAAAAATCACCATCCTCAAGTATTTTTTTACAATTAGTCAGTACTCTAAAATATTTTTTCAATATCCTAAATTTTTTTTAGGATCTTTAAAAAATATTTCAGAGTATTTACTGGTAGTAAAAAGATGGTTCAGAATACTGACTCGTATTTAAAAAAATATTTCATGATCTTGAAAAATATTTCAGAATACTGACTGGTACTAAAAAAAAGACTTCAGGATACTAACTAGTACAAAAAAAAAAATATTTCATGATTTTGAAAAAAATTAATTTAGGATCTTAAAAAAAAAATAAAGATAATGATTTGTACTATAAAGATAGTTCAACATGATCTTAAAAATTATTTTAGGGTACCAGCTTGCACTAAAAAGACAACTCAGGAGGATACTGGCTGATATTAAAAAAATATTTCATGATATTCAAAAATTATTTTAGGATCTTGAAAAAATATTTTAAGATACTGATTAGTACTAAAAAAATACATCATGAAACTGATACTGAAAAAATACTTAATGATATTGGAAAAAAAATTAGGATTTTGAAAAAATATTTTAGAGTGCTAATTAGTGCTAAAAAAAATACTTCAAGATGGTGAATGTTTAAAAAAAAGGGGGGGGGGGGGGGGGGGGGGAGGGGGGTGAGAGCATGTATATTTTGCACACAAAAGAGGGCAACATATGATAAAGGAAAAAGACGAATGCTGAGTCCAAATTTTTTTTCTAGATCTTACCTTTGTCCCTAACCTCCGTTAGAGTAGAAGAGGCTCAGATGCTTCCCATTGTCCGTCTGGTACCTTATTGATTCCCGACCCATGGAAGAAAACACCCGTTTTGTGGGGCAAGTTCGAAGCTCTGGTGACCACGATCTCTGATCATAGCACCTGTGTTCTCAAGGATAGGACGACCATGTCGATCATCCTCTACCTTCGACATCAGCTCCCATTGCGATTGGTGTGATTGAGTGTGGAGGCATAAACACTTTTGTTCATTAAAAGACTTTACTCTCTGTTTGGCTCTGTTTCCAACATAAAAACAGAGCCATCGTCAATGACGGATCTCACTCGGAACTTCACCATAGCTACACATCTCTCAGTGAAAGTGATGATCGCATAACTAAACAGCCACGTCTTCGGTAGGAGATAGTTCACACTCTGAACCTCACTGATGTGCGTGTGTGCATTGACGGAACTTCATTAGGACAAGGGGGGGCCATGGCCCCCCAATTTTTTTTTTTAATTTTTTTTAATAGATCTTTTTCTTCTTTTTTTTTTTCCCCTTTTTAGTGTAATAATACATCTTTAGCCCCCCAAAGTAGTAAAATTAAATTTTAGCCCCCAACTTCTTCTTCTTCTTTTTTTCTTCTACATTTTTCTCTCTTTTTATATCTTTGGGCTTATAATTCAATCTTTGTTTCATGTGGGGTCTTATATGATTTATGTTAATTTTGTCATTCTTTTCTATATTTAATTCTATTTACCTGAAATTTTTAGCTTATCAGTGAAATTTACTTTTGTGGTGTATCCTTTTAGCCATTCTACACTACACTTGTAGATGAAGTTATTTGACTTAATTTCATAAATATATTTTTTATTCTTTTTATTTTTAATGTATTTAAAACTTTCCTTAAAAAAAATTTTCGGGCGTGTTACCCCCAAACCCCTGAATTCTCCCACTATTATTTGGCCCCCCAAACTTTTCCTCCAAGTTCCGCCACTGCGTGTGTGTATACTAAACACACACACACATATAAATAAAGAGAGCGAGAGTGGACATCATTGCAAAGGGCTTTAGAAGTTTAGCACTTTATTAAAAGCCTGTCTCCATGCTAATCCAATGCAAATGATTTTGGATGAACGATTTTGTCATGTAGTAAAAAAAAAAATTTTGGTGCCTTTCTCAACAAAAAAAAAAGTAAACATAAGAAGAAGAGTTGTTGTTAATAAAAAAGGTCACCAAATATTACTACAAAAGCCTTCCATATATTAGAACTATATTTTCATACATTGAAGCGGCTTATTTCTAAATGAGGATCTAATAGGGGGCAGAAAAACACTAAAAATCCCGTATTATAATTTGTGCTAGTTCAGAGTGCTCTAAACCTGTCTGATAATAGCCCAACATTGGTTTTTCTTATTTCATTCCAAGGTACAACATTATAATAATCACTCACAACTTGAGAATGGTCTAAATTCTATATTCTCTGTCAGCTTGTCATGGTTATGCTAGGTTCCATTGCACATGTGGCGCACATACAAAGTTATCTTCTTACATATTTCGGTGATTGGATTGGAGGCAAAATATATGAGGAGGCAGATGAAGTAGGCTAAACCAGCTTTAGAAGCCACCAACATAGATATTAAAGCAATACAAGCCATGCTTCCTGAGATTGCACCTATGTGAGATGAGAGTTTGAACTCAGGGTTATCATTATTTGAGGTGGAGGCCTGAGACTTGTTGTAGGCTGATGAAAAGCCATAAAGGAACAAGCATAGTATGAAAAGTCAGAGGTTAATAGAGTATTTTTCTGAAGGAGATGAGTTGGGAAAGTGCATCTGAACCACCGTGGCTATCGTCATAAAGAATAATGAAAAAACAGCATGCCAGGGTAGGGTTTTGAACTGTGAATGAAAAACCAACAAACTCATAGGATGATGATGATTGTATACTGAAATCAAATAATTAAACCTAAGAGCCCACACCTCACTGGTTTTTCATTCACAGTTCAAAACCCTGGCATGCTATTTTTGCTTTCTTAATTATGACGATAATCATAGTGGTTCCGATGCACTCTCCCAACTCATCTCCTGCTGATAAACACTCATCAAACCTCTGGATCTTCATAGTATGCTTGTTCATTTATGCCTTCTCATCCGCCTACTACAAGTCTCACGCCTCTGCCTCAAATAATGATACTCCCCATCTCATACTCTCATCTCACATAGCTGCAATCTCATGAAGCATGGCTTGTGTTGCTCTAATGTCTATGTTGGTAGCTTCTAAACCTAGTTTAGCACTCATCATCATTATCTACTTCATCTGCCTCATCATATATTTTGCCCCCAATCCAATCACCAAAATATGTAAGAAGATAACTTTATATGTGTACCACATGTGCAATGGAACAGAGGATAACCATGGCAACTCAAGAGACAACATAGAAGTTTAGACCGTTCTCACGTTGTGCAAGGTGATTGTCATAATGTTGTACTTGGAATAAAATAAGAAAAACCAACGTTGGGCTATTACTAGATAGGTTTAAAGCATTCTGAAATAGCACAAATTATAATACATGATTTTTACTGTTTTTCTGCCCCCATTAGATCCTCATTTAGAAATAGGCTTCTTCAATGTATGAAAATAAAGTTATAAATATGGAAGGTTCTGTAATTATATTTGGAGACGCTTTTATGAACAACAACTCTTCTTCTGTTGTTTACTTGTTTGACATGCGCTTACATGCACACATAAGCAAAAGGCACAAATAAATAATTTTACTACAATATATGACAAAAGCGTTCGTCCAAAATTGTTTGAATGGGATTAGTAAGGAGATCGGCTTTCAATAAAGTGCTAAACTATCAAAGCCCTTTTTAATAACGTTCACTATATATATGTTTGTTTGTTTTCTCATAGACTCTTCCAAGTGATAGGAAGATTTAACATTCGTTGTACCCTTTCGGGGCAATTATTATCATACCCCCCTTTCGGGGCAATTATTATCATACCCCTTGGTACACTAACGCGCATCAGAGTGATCACACGTAGTTCAGTGGACGAAACAAAAATAGCGTTATTTACTTATATAAAATTCTTGATTACAACCAAGAACTCTATATCTTGATTACAAGTGCCATGTGTTGGTTAATTTTGCTTATTATATGACTTTCATGCAAAGTTTCATAAAGTTGAAAACAAAAATTTTGTTTAATCGTTGCAGAAACTCGTAACTCCTTACAGTCCTCATGAATTATTAACCTTAACACATTATGTTAATTAGTTATTAATTATTAATCCATAACTCTTTACGGTGCTCATGAGAATTCATAACAATTTATAATATTTATGAGCTTCAGGATTACTCATTAAAACAACTATTAGGGATTAGGATAATTTAATAACACGACTGTTGGAGATTAAAATTACCTTAGATCACTTGAAGACCTCAATGTTGTTAATGCCCTCTAACATTGATCCACACGGCTATCCTCTCATTGCAATGAAACTCCTTCTCTTGAAACCTCCCACTCCTTGGATGCTTGCTAGGCAAAGGCAAGGTTGAGGTTTAGTTTCTTTGGGTTTTACTCTTTTCAAGAAGATGATAGTTTTTTGGAATTAGGTTATCGATAGGATGAACAAGGTTTGAACCTTACCCTTTTATGAATGGGATATTCATATTTGTTAACAACAAAAGTATAGTAAGGAGTGAGGAAGCAGGCATAAACAAGTGGGATATTCACAACAATGGCTAGCCTTGAGGCGTGGATTGATGCAATGACTAAGAATAAGTAAAAACTCTAGCGAGTTAAGACGAGCAAAGTTTGTTTCAGCAGCAAACACAAGATTATTTAATTGTCCATTTTCCTCAAAAAAAGGATTAATAATTATGAGCTGGGATATTCACATTAAACACTTTTTAATGTTCTGTTCTATTGCTTCAGTTTTTGTATTGTGAAATTTCGAAATTTAACATGGCAAAAAATGTCATTTAATTCCAAGAGCTAATAATGATAGTTTCCAATAGAAATATACATTTGATGCACTATTCGTTATTTTTTTGGGTTGGGGGACTAATATAAATGGATATCAATAATAAAGATTCTCTCTCTAATACAGAGGTGGAGACAAAATTGAACGTAAACCTATGACAAATTTAAACTCTATTAACATCCACATCAGAAAAATAAAGGGGAAAAGGGCATAAGTCATTTTTGTGGTTCTCTCATCAAACATAAGCTTCAATTCCATATTCAAACTGTAATATAAAAAATGACTCAACAATTATTCAAGCACTAAATTTCAATTCCATATTCAATACATAAGTTTAATGATAGTGAAAATAGTAAGTACTCACCTCAATCAAGTCATTCCAAATCTGACTTTTAGTTTCAAATAACTTCGTGCCAGAATTCCATGAAAAGCCACTTCATCCATTAAACATGTCATAAAGCTCCCCAAATCATTGTGACAATATCTTTTTCCTATTCATCAAATGTTGCTTTGTGCCAGAATTCCATGAAATGCCACTTAATCCATTATATGCAAGTGTTAAAAATGTTCCATCTGGACGATTTCCTTTTAGCATCTCCTCCAATAAAGAATTAATGAATGCTTCATCCATTTCGGCTGTCCCTCGCAAATTGTCCTTAGTTAATTCCTTTTTCCTTTTTTGGCTCCATGGTTCAATCTATATAAAGGACACAATATGATAGAATATTTAAAAAATAAAAAATAAATAAATAATTCTCCAACTGAAATAATGTTGAAGAAAGAATGGTTTCAGAAGGATTAATCACATGTCTTGAAGCCAAAAACAAAATAAAACAGGTTTAGCAGACAAATTGGAAAGGGTTTAAATTCTAACACTTTCTTTGTGGCTCTCTAGCCTAATACTTTTGTTTTAAAAAGGACAGAGTAAAATAGGACCCACGAGCGACATGCAGAATGCAATAGTGGTGGTGGCTAGTAGGGATAAAGCCAAAAGAGTATTTAGTTAAGCCACCTAACAGAAAGTATGTCATTGACAGAGGTAACTTTAGCTCTCGTGATATTTGAAACATACAACAAACCATTAAAAGCCACAAAAATGGTTCATTATAAATACCAAGAGGATATGCTTTTGAGAGATTTAATTCAATGTATAAATCTTCATAATGAAATGATGCAGAAGGACAACATGTGGCAAAGTCACAATAGCTAGGCAACAAAGAAGCCATGCCATAACACACAATTATTTTCCTAGATTGACCAGTGAGGAGGGATATGGTGTATGAGAAGAACAGTTGACACGTAAGCAAATGAGAACTTCTTGTAGTAACAGAGATCTAAGCACCTTATATAACATCATCAGTTCAATAAATTAATAGGAGAAATGATGCATGCAGCATGAAACCGTGAAATCCGTTGGTTTAGCTAAATTTGGGTATCGAATTAGCGGAAAACTGAACAGATAAGAAAAATTGAGCAGAACAAGGACTCCCCAGTTGTTCACATCCCCAGAATGAATTCTGCTTGTTTCACATATGAATTTAATGCCAGTTATCACTGAACAGATAAGAAAAACCGTGAATTCTGCTTGTTTCACATATGAATTCCGCATGAAACAGTCCTCACATATGAAGGGACAAGTTACGAATTTACATTATCCCAACTTAATCAACCACAAAAACAATAAAAGAACATATCAAAACTTTACCTCGTTATCGTGAAAAGGCCGCAACTTCCAAGTTTCAGAGATCAATTTAACTTACAACGAACCCGAAATCAACTCTAATAAAAACAAAAAATATTGATGGGTCGAAAAGGGAGAGAGAGATTAACATCACATATAATAAATATCCTCAAGATCAAAGAATGCAAGTTCTTTTCTTTCACGGGACAATCAAATTCAATAGAACAAACTTTCAACCCTAGATAGCAAAAAATAAGCCCAAAAATTTGCAGGGAAAAAACGGAAATTAGATGTAAAATTCATTTACCAGAAAAAGAAACCGACGGAAGCCATAAATGATTAAAGCAGATTATCGAAGGATCCGAGGTTAAAAGATCACCCAGAATGAGGGAGCGCAGAGATTTGAGTAGGAGAGCAACGGTGAGCTGAGATCTGAGAGTGAGAGCGACGGGCAGCTGAGATCTGAGTGTGAGAGCGAGAAATGAGAGTGACAAGAGAGGCGGACAATCATTTACGGTTCAGGATTCACGGCTTCATGGCTTGAGTATAGAAAAATTAATTATGAATTTATAATTTTACCTCATAGCCTGATTTTTTTTTTTTTGGTCGAATCATAGCCTGGTTTGATAGGTCTAAAAGACTCATTTGAAAGGTTTAGGCCTCGCTTGTTAAGGAAAAAAGACACGTGCCTTTTAAAATAACAAACTAGACCTGATCAAACTAGAAATAGATCAAGCCATAGGCCCAACCTATTTCCACCCCTATGTATAATTCAATAAAAAAATAGAAAAAGGCGTGCAAAGGAATTTGGCTAGTTACTTTCATACCCATTGGAGCTTCATAAAAATTTCCTATTACTAATACGAATTTTTTTTTGCCCAAAAACATATCTATTTTATTAATATCAAAAAAGTAGATACAATCACCAATAGCCAAAGCCAAGTATAACACTCTGAAAATCCTACATATACAAGCTAACGCATAGCTCACCATCCTATAAGTCCTATCAAACAAAGCAATTCCTATATCAACAAAACTAGTATACCTATAGCAAAAAAACCAAAGCGTAAACACCTACTATAGCTAGATCAACTACTAAAAAACATTAATCATTATAAAACTACTACTAGTTATTCAACTAACACAACAAAATAGTAGCGTTCAGCCTATGCCTGCCCTCTCTGGTGCTTTCTTCCTTCCGTCTAAATCGCTGACAGCTGCTGCAGAGTCTCTCATCAACAGGTTGCTTACAGAAGATGGAATGTGATCCAACCAATGTGGCTGGTGCATCTTCTTTGCCGCCTCAATTGCTAATCTATCAGCAACATTATTTCCCTGCCTTGCTACCAAGGACAAGGATATTCCCTTCGCAGATTCCAGAAACTCAGAGATCTCATCCAGCATATCATGACAATGCCATTCTCCACCTGCAGGATTTTCTTTCGTTAATATTCTAATCACTTCTTCACAATCAAATTCGATTATTACTCTATAGTTGGCAAACCGATCCCTATGCTTAGTAGCTTCCAACATCGCAAGGCATTCCACCATAAAAGGAGAAGAAGCCTCCACCATTTTAGCCATACCACCAACAAAAGAGCCCTTATAGTCTCTACAAACCATTCCTATTCCCGCCTCACCAGACTGAGCTTTAAAAGAACCATCGATGTTTATTTTAATTGAACCCTCCGGTGGAGCTTCCCATTGTTGTTTCTTGCTCAATTCAACCCTGTACACTCGCCGAGCTGTAGTTGCCCCTTTATTCTTTGAGCCCCAAAACTCCTCCACCTGCCCGTTCACTAGGCGCACTACAACATTGGCATCCACCATCTCACCCTTGAAAACCCAGCTGCATCGCTTTTTCCATATCCACCAGCAAGTTGTTGCAAAAAGTGATTTACCATATTCATCTAACAACTCATTGCCATACAACAAATCACACAACCATGCTTCACATCTCCTCATGGACCACTTGCTAAATCTAAGTCCTAAAGGACTCCCAAACCATACATGTTTTGTCCAGGGGCATAAAAAAAGTAAGTGCTCTATTGTTTCTTTTGCAGACAAACACACAGGGCAGATTGCATCTGCTGAGCATTTCCTCTTGTATAGGGCCTCTCGAGTTGCTATAGCCCCTACCCCCAACCTCCACAGAAAGTGTTGAATCTTGGGAGGGGCTATAACCCTCCAAATACCCTTCCACAAGTGTTTAGGAATAATAAATGATGTACCTAGGTCCTTTCTTCGCACCACTTCAAGGCTACATTTGGCAACAGCATATCCAAATTTAACAATGTAAGCCCCATCCCTGTTAGCCAACCATATAGCCCGATCTGCTCTCCCATCACTAGGGATGGGGATGGAAAGAATCATGCCTATTTCCACAGAGGTAAGCATTGCAGCAATAGGGCTAAGGTCCCATCTACCGTTGACAATAAGGGAGTCTACTTTACTCATATCATCATCTGATACTCCTCCTCTTTCTTTTAGTGTGCAGCCTTGCAAACCTTGGATCCATGGGTCTTTCCAAATAGAAATTGATCGCCCATTGCCTACCTTCCATAACAGCTCCTTAAGTAACAAATCTCTCCCTTCAAGTAAACTAGACCACCCCCAGGATGCATGCCTCCCCTTTCTTGCCCTTAAAAAGCTCTCTTTGGGGAAATAAATTCCCTTAAGATTTTTACACCATGGATCATTTGGCTGGTTCAAGAGCCTCCAAGCAATTTTGGCAAGGAGAGCTTTGTTGAAACAAAGAAGCTCCCTAAATCCCATTCCTCCTTCTCCTTTCCTCATTGTCATATGCTTCCAGCTTTTCCAATGAATAACTCCCTTCTCACCTTGCTGTCCCCACCGAAACTTAGCTATCAAACTATCTATTTCCATACAAGACTTCTTAGGAAATAAAAAACAGGCCATAGGATAGGTGGGTATAGAGTTAGCCACTGCCTTTATTAAAACTTCCCTTCCCGCAAATGATAATAATTTTTGACGCCAACCTTGAAGCTTCAAGCCAATTTTGTCTCGTACAAACGCCAAGGCAGTTGCTTTAGACCTTCCCCAGATAGTTGGTAAGCCCAGATATTTCCCTGCCTGATCAGAGAAAGGAATGCCCAAACTAGCCGAGACCCTTTCCTTGATGTACAGAGGAGTGTTGGAGGAAAAAAATATATTTGACTTCTCAATATTAATTAACTGACCTGAGGCTTTGCTGTACACTTCCAGAATCTTCTTTATTACATTGCAAGATATCATATCAGCTTTCAGAAAAAGTATAGCATCATCCGCGAAAAAACAATGCGACAAAACCGGGGCTCTACGGGCTAGTTTAATACCCGTTAAATCCTTACGACCAACATGAAAATGAAGCATAAGGGACAGCACTTCTGAAGCTATAATAAACAGATAGGGGGACAGTGGGTTACCCTGTCTTAGTCCTCTCTCTGGCTGGAAAGAATCTGCTTTGTGTCCATCTACCTTCACAGTAAAAGTTGTAGATGAAATGCACTCCCTTCTCCACCCAACCCAGCCCTCATCAAATCCCATTTTTAACATAACAGCCATCAAGAAGTCCCACTCAACCCGATCGTAGGCCTTGTTCATGTCAATCTTCAAGGCTAGTTCCCATTTCTTCCCACTTTTCTTATTCTTCAAGTAATGGAAAGCCTCATGGGTAAGTATGATGTTATCTTGTATCATTCACCCCGCGATGAAACCTCTTTGGTTAGGAGAAATAATCCTATCCATCAGCCCTTGCATCCGATTAGTAAGGATCTTCGCTATAACTTTGTATGTAACATTACATAGACCTATGGGTCTGAATTGGTGCACTCCTTCTGCTTTCTCCACCTTTGGGATCAAGACCAGGTCTGTAAAATTTATGTCTTTCAGCCCAAAGCTACTAGCAAAGAAACCCTTGACCATGTCACAAACTTCCTTATTCACTTCCCTCCATGCCGACTGAAAAAACAAAGCTGAAAAGCCATTCGGTCCCAGAGCTTTATTGGCCCCTAGCTAAAACATTGCCTTCTTAATCTCACAATCTGTAACTGGCTTCATTAAACAAATATTATCCTCCTCGGATACCACTCTTTTTACATATGAGATAGCTTGGTCCATAGGTCTACCATCAACCGAACTAAACAGGTTTCTATAGAAATCACTGAATGCCTTATTTATTGCTAATCTATCCTCCAGCCAGACCCCATTGTCAGCCTTTAATGTCAGAATTTTATTGCGCATCCTCCTTTGAATTACACTACTATGAAAGAATTTTGTATTTTTGTCCCCGCATTTCAGCCAAGAGATTCTTGACCTTTGCCACCAATAAGTTTCTTCCTTCTTCAAAGCCTCCTCAATCTGACTAACAAGGTTTTCAGCTTCTTGCAGTTTTTCATCAGTAAAGGTCCCTTCATAACAGCAGCTTAGTTCTCTGCGCAACTGATCAATAACTTCCTAAAATTAGGAAATTCCCTTCTACTCCACTCCATAAGCCTTTTCCTGCATACATCCAACCTCTGAATTAGGTCCAGCAAGCTATTTACATTAGAAACAGCAACCTCTCTCCAACCACTGTCCACTACTTTCAGGAAGTCCACATGTTGCACCCAATTTGCCTCAAATTTGAAGGTTCTAGGAGCCTTATCCTCGCTATGACAACAATCAACGACCAAAGCATGATGGTCTAAGCCCACCAGATCAACATGGAAAACAACTGCATGTTCAAACTCATTTCTAAACTCTATGTTTCCAAGAGCTCTATCAATTCTTTCCCTCACAAGGGCGCCACCCCTTTTATTACACCAAGTATATTTAGAGCCCTTAAATTCTAAGTCAATCAAGCTACAATCTGACAAAAGACTTTGAAAGTTCAAAATCTTCCTCAAGGCTCTTGGGTTACCTCCCTCTTTCTCACTTTGAGATAGTAGATCATTGAAATCTCCTAGAGCCAACCACGGTACCATAATTCCAGTAGCCAGCCTCCTCAAAACATCCCACACCACTCTTCGGTCCCCTTCTTTTGGGGGTCCATATACAAAGGACACCAATTTTGGAACAGTCAGCCCCTCTGATTCCATGAGAACATGGATAATATTTTTTGATTTATATAGTACCTCTATATCAATGCTATCCAGCCACCAAACTGCAAGTCCCCTTGACTTTCCACAAGGGTCTACATACAACTCTTTGTTGAAACCACACTTCTGCCTTAACTTCTTGCAATTCACAGACTTCATTTTCGTTTCCATCAGGAAGATTAGTGAGGGACGGTACTTTTTTACCATGTCCCTAAGATTTCTGACTGTCAAGGCTCTTCCTAGACCTTGACAGTTCCAAGAAATCATCATCATGGCCCCTTGGTGGCTGTTAAAGGCCAGCCACCTACACCCTCAGCCTCCACTGTCCTCCGCTTCCCACCCTTTGCTCTGAACACAAAGCCGTACTCCTCAGTATCTAAAAGAACAGGCACATCTATCACCTCTTCACAATCTAGCGTCGCCATTGGGGTATTCTCCTTATTCCCCCTTGGTTTCCTCTTTCCCTGCCTCTTCAAACGAGCTTTTGTTTTCCTCAGATTCTCTGCATAAGTTGAGACCTCATTGATCATGCATTTTGGATCCTCCTCACCAAGCCTTCTTCGCTTTAAATGTGGGGTATTCAGGTCCTCTTCTGCACCACGCTTCAAACCAAATCCCCTAAATTCATTAATCACATCTTTTAGTGGCCCTTCACTGAAAGGTGTAAGTTCTGGCTGAACCCAAGAAGGGGGTGAATTGGGTGAAGTATAAAAACTTACATTCTTAGAAAAACTTTCGCAATTCAGTAAATTTATCTTGAGTAATAAAAGTAAGTTCATAAACAATTGGTAAACACTCAAATGTAGATGCTGGAAATGCAAGAGATAAGGGAGAAGAGCTTGCAAACAGATTTATACTGGTTCGGCCTTATCCTTGACCTACGTCCAGTCCCCAAGCCTCACTTGGGAATTTCAATCCACTATCTTCAAAAACCTTGATTACACGATCTGTAATTGAAGCAACCCTCTCTCTAGGATTCACTCCCCCTTACAATCTGTAATCAACACACTGCTTGATTACACACTCTGTACTCGAAGTAATCCTCTCACTAGGATTCACTCCCCCTCACAAGTTGTAATCAACACAATGTATAACCCACTCAAGATTACCCAATCTTGAGTTGCTCTCAGAAAGATAATGTGTTTACAATAAATTTCCTCTCAAAGGAATGAATAAATAATCACTGAAGTACAGACACAAATCATTTCACTCTCTAAGCTATCTAGACAAGTAAAACAGAGTGAAAAGGATGTAGAAGCAGGGTATCAGCATTTTGGCATTGCAAACTTGTATCTCCACGTTTTTCTGCTTGAATCCATGTCTTTTATAGATGGAGAATGGTATGTGACCGTTTATGACCGTTGTAACTTGGATTGAACCGTTGGGAGACTTCTGCTGTGAGTTGGTTCCACCTTGGACACCTTCTCTCTCTTGTTTATGCATAATCCAGCTGTCACTTGGTTCTTAGATGACTTTCTGGCAATAAATCCGTTGGAGAGGTTGTTGCTTGTTGTAGTAATCTTCCTTTTAGTCTTTTGCAGTCGTGTACAAGTGGGTTAACCAAAGGAAGCAAGTTTCTGGGCTTGAGCATTTATTGTTCTGACACACTTTTTGCTTTTGCTGTAATCCTTTAATAAACCTTCGTTAATCTGTCTGAAACTCAATAGAAAGATAGTTAAACATATCTAGAAACAATATAGAATAATCATGTAAAGCATTGAGATCAAACAAGAAGGTATTACAGATTTCCCAAATTCGAATTTGCAGTAACGACTAGAAACCTTGAGGTTTGCATCTCAAACCTCGAGGTTTGCTTGAATAACTCAAGCAGATTCAGTTTCAGAAACATGCAACCTCGAGGTTTCCTTGTGAACCTCGAGGTTTCCTTTGTAAAGAAACCTTTGAGAAATCTTTGAACAACCTCAAACCTGGAGGTTTCAAAAGAAACCTTGAGGTTTGAGACTTGGTTAAAAGTCCATTTTTCCTCTGGAGCCCGATAACCTCGAGGTTTCAAATCCATACTCGAGGTTTACATAAAAATTGCAAAGCCAAAACTTTTGAACCAGAGACCGAACCTCGAGGTTTAGAAATTGACCTCGAGGTTTTCATTCTTGTGAAAACCAGTTTGCTCTCTGTATGCTAGAATACTTGAGGTTGAAAAGAGATACTCGAGGTTTTGAGTGTTTTCATGAAATCTCAAGTTTAAGACAGAATACCAAACCTCAAACTCAAGTTTACATGTCCAAGCTCAAGGTAAGAATCCAATGCAAGAAGAATCAGCTCCAAACTCATTGTATTATGTCCTTTAAGATCCAATGAATGAAGGCTGTTCTTGATTAGCATTTTTGCGATGTCCTGAACTGACCGTCAACTTTCAAAAGCCATATCTCCCTGGTCTGAACTCTGTTTTGGTCCGTTCAAGTCTTGTTGGAAAGCTATGTGTGTCTACTTTCCAATGGCACCGATTTGACCTCAATTGGATTTGTAGTTTGTGAGATACTCCCAAAACATTGAAGCTTGGTTCTGACTGTGACGGTGAAGTTTGTGTCAACTTGTAAAATTCATATCTCCTTGATCTGAACTCCTTTAGACTTGAATCTTTGTCACAAGTACGTGTTGGATGTCTAGTTTGATATACCGTTGGTTTCATGTCAATCCGAATCCTGGTTTGAGAGATATCATCAAATTACCGAAGGTCGCCAGAAGCTGAACATGGAACAGAGTGTACCAGAGTTGCTGATAGTGTTGAAACCTTGAGGTTTTGACTGAAACCTCGAGGTTTCACTTGTAACCTCGAGTTTTCACTTGCAACCTCGAGGTTTGCTAATCCAGAGACACCAAAAATGCTGAAGACACTCAAACCTCGAGGTTTATACTCAAACCTCGAGTTTTCTCATCCTAAACCTTATATTTGCTTGTTTTAACTCTGAATTGAGCCATTTGAACTTCCATATGATCTTGGAGACTTCTAGCATCAATATAATAACTTGAATAATTATATTTTCATTCCATTCATCAAGTTCTTTCTTTCTTTCTTCTTTTCTTGATCATTTTCCACAATTCAAATCTTTCTTTCTCCTCTTCTCTTGATCATTCTTTCTCATTAAACTTGAACTTATCATTCTCTGGAAGTTCTTTGTCTTCTTCAATATTTCCTCTTCTTCTTGATTATTCCCAAAATACTTTGATAGCTTCTTGCTTCCTTGACATTCTCTGCAAATACTTCTTTCTTTCATCTCTTATCTCCTTCTTGATCATCCTCCTTAATTTAACTTGGACTAATCTACATTAAACATAGTAGTTAGTCAAAGTAGGAGATAACTATATTACTCAATCTTTTTGCTTTTAACAATGGAATCTATATAAGACATCATCAAAACTAATCATAACTAACAAAAGGAACAATTGCCAATTGATTGTCCACACCTTCCCCTGAACCTTGATCTACAGAGGCAGAAGAGGCAGAACTTGTAGTAGCTGTTGCAACCTCAGGATTATTCTTCTGTCTGTCACACTCCACATCCCTCACACCTCTCTTTTTCCCAATTCCTGGCTGAAACGATAATTGGTTCACTTCACCATCCCCTCCTACATTAGTCGTATCTTTTGCTGCTACATGAGGATTAGGCTCTCGTGGACCTCCCTTCCTCAAGGCTGGGTTCAAATTAATGAAGAACAGATCATCTTCATCAACTATGGTACTCTCTTCCTCCTTCCGTTCTAGCTCTTTCCTCTTTTGCATCTCAAATTCCTCTTTTTTCTTCTTAAAATAAGCTGCCTCACACCAGCTATCTTTCACCACAACAATCAAATCATCAATCATTCTGCACTGATTGGTAACGGACCAGGCACTGAAACGTGGCTCACTACTATTCACAACAAACATAAGTTTCTCCAATCGACACACACGGTAATCATGGCCTATCTTACCACAATTGTAACAAAAGTTTTGTAACTTTTCAAACCTTATGGCGATCCAGATTTTTTCACCATTCGGTTTGTTCATCCAGAAGCCAGAAGCCAATACCTTCCTCAAATCAAGAATCACTCTAACACGCATGAAGTTTCGGACAAACCTGCCGTTATGATAAGGAGTCTCAGCTAGCACCACTTCACCGACATAACCTGCTATTCTGATTGCGTTTTCCAAGCACATTGCCTCCATCGGAACGTTATGGATTTGGATCCAGATCGGACACCAGCTGAAGTCAAAATCCTCGCACAATTTGTATTTAGATCGCTCCATGAGATTCAGCATAAAACCGTTGATGGACCATGGGCGACCTCGAAGGATTCTATTGTATTCTTCTTCCGCTGAAAAACTGAACATGAATGCATTCCCTGTGATTTCAACTACTTCAAAACCGTTCTGAAGATTCCATGCCTTTTGTAAAATCCTTACTATCGCTGTTCTAGTATAGGATTTAGATGATAAAATCTTGCCGATTAACACGTTTTCAGTCTTCTCCTCCCTCCAGATTAACGGATCTGAAATTATAGGGTCCTCCATACTCACGACAGTTCTCCAAAAAAGAGATACAATTCTCTTCGATCTACTGCCCAAGCGCCTCTGGAGCCACCACACCAATGACGATCATCACCTTCCTCACCGCACCGGCCTCCGAGACACCCCCGTACCTCCCGATCCTCCTTATCACTCTCACGCCTAGCGGAGAGAACAAAGCTCCCACACGAGTGCGTGGGGAGAACAAAGCTCCTTTCTTATTACTAATATGAATTTACTTTACGATTATTTAGTCTTTTTCACAGTTCATAACTGTTGAAGAGAATCCTTATGAATTATGATATGCTCTTTGGTACTTGGGACGGGGAGATTGGGAAAAAAAAATTAATGAGTCCAATTTTTAAAAAATATAAAAAATGAAATTATATAATTTTATTATAGAGAAAAGGTAAGATAAAAGAGTAAAAAAATGGTTGGCAAAAAAAGAGTACGAAAAATTTTCACCTAAGATTTGCATATAAATTGAAACTCTGAACAATTTATAAAATAAATAGGGAAATTAGAGAAAAGTTTCCTATTATAAATTTAATTGATAAAAATGATTTGTATACACAAAGTACCTACGAAATTTATAAACACATAATACCAGTACTATATCTTAAGTTCTTTTTACTAATTAATATTCTAATAGGGACCTTTCCCTAATTTTCTTTTTTATAATACTCCCTCCGGTCCTAATTATAAAAGTAAATTTTGGAGTTGGTTTGGGTCCTAATTATAAGAGCAAGTTTTAACTTTTGTCAATTTTTTCCTAGAATACCCCTATTTATACTTTCTCAATAATAATTAAAGACAATAATAATTTAATAATACACCTATATATTCTATAAAGTAAATAATGTTTATAACTTATTAATGTCATATATATCTCAATTATACTTTTTTATATATATAAAATAATTTTGAGAAATTTTTGTCATATTTTTCCTATATCACCCCTACTAATACTTCCTCCACAATAATTAATTTAACAACGTGCTTATATTCTATAAAGTGAGATATTCTACTTTATTTTTTATTAAGCAGGTGTTATTAAGCATTATTTATTTTTTTATAGTTTTTTTTGGTCAAAATCAGGCATTATTAGCACGTTTGATCATTATACAGCGGGCCTTGCAAGAAAGACAATGAGTCTTCTCTCTAGAAACGCTGTTCGCGGATAAAAATTATTAAGCAGGGGTATTGGAAAATAATTATAATTAACTAATTCAATTTCCTTCCTTAATCCCTCCAAATTCTGGTAAATAGCTCTTATAATTAGGACCAGATGGAGTATAACATTTTGCTAAACATTTGATTGAATTACATTGTAGCATTTGATTGGTTTAAGAAAGCCTCATTCTTAGTGATCTAGTGGGGTGGCGGTGAGTTTCATCAAATTTTGGGTTCCAATTCCCTACCACCAAACGGGGCAAAAGATCAATAAGAGTACTCTCCCCCTAAACTTAGACCTCACCATGCCATGCTGACATGCCCTCAACAGTCAACCAAGCCAACCACTTCAGCACACGCCTTTTCCTTCCTCCTATCCCGAATTAGGCCGTCCGTTAATTATAAATCTTTCAAAAATTTAGAATTTATATGTTCCTTAAAAGACAAAAATGATATTCTCTATTTCTTTTTAATTTTACTATTTCATAAACTAAAATACTAGTAGTTCTTCCCCCAGATTCTCTGATATGCATATTTTCAATTCATTAAAAAATGGGTTAAGGTCAATTTTGTCCTGAAAAATTTTTATAGGTAAATTTTTCCTCGGAAGTGTCAAAAAGAGAACAATTTAACCATGACATTTATCTCATTTAATTTTGACTATTAGTTAATCAAATATGTTGAATTAACAATCCACATGGCATCCACGTTATTTTTGTTAAAATGCAAATTTGTCTAGAAATCTATGTGACATCTACTTTATTATTATTTTTTCCCCAAACCCTAGATTTTGCCACAAGTCTGTCAAAAACCTTTATTCCAAAAGTTATTTTGCATTAAAACCTAAGTTTTATTATAAGTTTGTCAAACACCTCTATTTTTATCAGAAGCTATTCTGCATCAAAACCTAAGTTTTGGATCCAAAACCTAGGTGTAACAACCCCCCCCCCCCGGGGGCGTTCTGAGCCCAAACCAGGGTGATGTCTTCTCCAATCATCATTCAGATGTATTAATTAACAAAGAAGTTAAACCACTAGATCAGGTTTGATCTTAGAAAGTAAAAACCATTTCAAAAATATTACAAAACTTAGCCCAATCATAGAATTGAAAATTAATATAGATCGAATGGGCTTTTTTGAAAATTTAAAACTTTAGAAAACATTTAATCAGTGTTTCAAATTCTTTATCAAAATACATCTTATCTTAGTTTTGATTGGATTGGATATTATCAGAGTGATTCTTTATTATTATATCTAACCTAGTGCTCTAACATTCACTTGTTCATCCATTTCATTATGGGCTCATTATATACGCACCCGTCCTACAGTAATACAACATACATAGGTTATACTACTATCAGGTCATAATTATCTAACTGTATATATACATCTTAAATTCTTAATAGTCACATACGGCTATCTCAAAATAATATCTAAGTTATAAGGAATATAAATAATTATATACAAAAGGTGAATCACAAATGATTCCTCAGCGTACTATCATCACCACCACCTTCTTTATAGTTAAGCGATTACTACCCCTTGTTCGTGAAGCTTACTAAATTGCCCATGACCTGGATTATTGGAAGGTTCTGAGATTCAAATGAATGAATCCCAGAGTAACATGTTAATCTCAAATTCCAAACATATACAATATATGTAAATGCAGAGTAGTCTACACAGCATATAAAGCATTCAAATTCAAACAACTAGTATTAAATTTCATATGCAGCTTGTAATATATCCAAATAAACATTTACTTTGAAGGTTATGGACAATTAACAACTTGTGTGACTATTTTAAGACGTATAAAAAATTCAGCCATTAACTTCTCTAAGAATTTGGAAAACTCATAGCTTGACTTATACAACTCTAAATGGAGTGATTCCAGTTTCTACTTAAACCTTGATAAATCTATTTTCATAAATTAAAGTCACCAAGTTGATTTATTGCTGAGAGAATTCCCAAATTTCAAAACTCAAACATTGCTTATTTCTGGAAATCAGAATTTTCTAGATTTCCGGACTAATTTTTGAAAAATAATAATTCCTTATATACTTATCCAAATAAGGTGTTCTTGGACTCTTTTAAAAGACTAGCAGATTAACTATATGCTCACAAAATTTCAGGGTCAAAAGAGGTCATTTATCTTGGTTTTAACTTACTCAAAATTATTGTTCTAACTGAAAATTTCAGTTTTTAGAATCTTCGCAGCTTATGATTTCATGCATATGACTCATTCTCACACATGCATATGTTTCCTAATTCCTTAACAATTCAGTACTCCTTATTTCCAGAGAACCCATAAAGGCGTAACAAATAAATGGAATAATGAATATTAAGAGAGGAGGGGAGTGAGCTGGCCGAAATGAGAGAATGGATGAAGGAATGGGAGGGAGTGTCGTATAATTGAATAAAAGGGCTGGAGTGCTGGATGTTATAAATCAGATATTGCATAAGGGCTGAAGGGAATTTTGAATGAGGAATATATGTGTTGCAACTGTGCTTGTTCGAATAGCATATGTGTTTACAAGTTTGACAAGTTAGTACAGTAGTTGATGCATACATGGGTACTGAATGGTACTAAAAAATACTTAAGGATACTGAAGGATACTAAAAAAATACCGATGATGGCAGATGAGAGAGACAAGGCTGAAAAAATAGCTTTTGGGAAAACCTAAGTTTTGATGCAGAAGAATTTCTGCACAATTTTTAGGGTGTTTAGTAAACTTTTATCAAAATATAGGTTTTGATACATAATAGCTTATGGACAATTTTGGAGTGTTTGACAAACTTTTGCCAAAACCTAGGTTTTGGTGCAGAATTGCTTTTGGATCAAAATGGAGTGTTTAACAAACTTTTGTCAAAATCTGTGTTTTGAAGTTATCCAAACACTATCATTTTCATCCAAAAGTTATTCTCTAAAAATCATTTTTACCTTATAAATCCCAAAAGCTATTCTCCAAAAACTATTTTTACCTCGTAAATCTCAAAAGCTATTTTCTAAAAGCTACATCTAACCCGGCTAAGAGGGAGATATTACTACTAACCAAGCTTCGTTTCATTTCATCATGGCTTCTTCGTCTTCACCTCCCTCTTTCATTGCAATTGGTGTAATTAAGTAGGGGGATAAGCCCTTTTGTTTATTAAAAAAGAGCATACTCTGTTTGGCTCTGTCTCCAACATAGAAAGTTTTGTCCTACTTTCATGTATGAACAATTCATGCTCATCAAATACAGGAATTCCGCAGTAAAATAATAGTATACTTATGGTTCTAATGATTTACCTGCATTTTCAAGCCTATCTACGGCATATGAGTATGTTGGTTTTTAAATATAATATTGGTTCATGTATCCTTTACAGGCTTAAGAACTCGTATGTGGTCCAGTAAGATGAAAGCAACGCAAGCACACAACTGATCCCTTTCCTTTTATTAAATCAGTAAAATGACTGAGTTCTTTTGTCCCAAGCTCCATTGAAGCTCTTCACTCCAGTCAGCCACAACACACCACCAGAATCAGCCCTAATTAAACCATCTACCAATAATATAGAAATAAACAATCTTAACATCAAAGAATCGAACATAAATCTCACCAATATGCAGTGAACTCACAAAAGCTTGGATCTAACATCGCTACCGTCGACACTATGCTGCCACTTTGATATGATTCCCGAAAGGAAAGGATGATCGGATCAACTAGGAATGAAATTTTCGCACCAGAATTTTCAGCCTCTGACGCGTCCTAAAGAACAGAATGTATCTCGCGCTACAGACCTCGGATTTGAGCGCTTCCAAAACGAGCGGAAAGATGACGTTCTGAACTAGGATTTTGAATCAAAAAACAACGAAAAAGGTTAAGGAAAACTGGAGATACGGAACGAAGAAATTTAGCACGAAACTGCAGTTTGGGTAGGCGCCACAATTCCAAAGAATTGATAAGCCCAAGAACGCCACAAGGATCGTTGCCCTTGATAAGTTCAGAGATTCTCAAAAGAACCCTAGAGAAGCTTGTCTCTCACCAAAAGGTTAAAATCTCAATTCAAATCTGCCGTTCCAAAAGCCATGGTGTTTCTTTATAAAGTGGGCAACATCCATATTAAGTTTAACCCTAATATGCTTACACACAAAGCCCAACAAGCAAGCCCAATAAGCCTTATTACAAAAGTTTAACTAAATGTAAGAAAATAAAACTAAGTGCAGAATTTGGGCCAAGGCCCAATGAAGCCTTCATGCATATCCATTGAGGCTTGTTTTTCAAGGTCTTCAATCTGGAGCCTTTTTAGCTTTTGCTCTTGTCATTGGGTCTCCAAGACCTTGTATGTCCTCCAAGTTTGTTGCCTTGGTCATGCCGCCTCCTATGTCCTCATCACACTTTGTGGTCGATTGAAGCTTGTGGCGGCCTTGTTCAGTTTGATGAGTTAGTGCCATACCATTTCACCATCGTCCCAAATCTGAGAGTTTATCGTTGTCACGGATTTGTGTTCCTATCTTGGCTCGTACAAAGAACGATGAGGACGATGAAGGGGGATTCGGTTGTGCAGCGGGCTATGCTAACAAAGGAAACGGTGGGGTGGGTGGAGAGAAGAGGTCGCCGCATCAGTTAGTGAGAAAAGATGGCCATAGTTGTCATTGCAGAATTCCATGATTTGGCTTCCACATGGAATTCAATTCCATGAACTTTTCTTTGTACCAAATATTTTCATATACATCCACCGCAATTCTAGCATACCAACCAGGGCGGATCCAGAAATTTATAGAAGGGGGCACCATTGGCGGGAGGATGCGAAGGCTGCCCTCAATTTTTTTTTTTTTTAAAGCAAAGCTTTAAATGCATTGAAAAATAAAAGAATATAAAAGGAAAATCAAGACTAAGTGTTGTTAGAAATAACAAGGCTAGACAACATATATTTTAATAACAGAGTGCTTGAGAAAACAAATTGACCAACATACAACACTTTTCATCCCAAAACACAACTTCAAGGTATGCAGAATTTAAATGCACAACTTTTGCACCTACATCAGCATATGGAGGTTAGCTTAGTCCCCAATCACAGTAAGCAATTTAGTGTCTTTATAATAGATTTTTAAGGGAACCTAAGTTTAAACTAAGTTCATGAGGATGATATGTTGTGCGTTTGATGAGCAAGGAAGATTTTGCATATTATGCAGAAGTCTATTTCAAATGGTTCGGAGACAGAGTAAAGTATTGGACTACCTTAAATGAGCCAAATATTCAAGAATGATTATGCTTGTGCCAAAGATATTAACAAACAAGAATGATTATGCAATAACCGTGTTGCAGATAAAACATGCAGAGGGAGCAAAAAGGGATAATTGGCATAGTCATACAAGCATCATGGTATGAACCTATCAGCTATTCTACGGCAGACAAAATGGCTAGTGAGAGAACACTATCATTCAATTTAAATTGGTGTGTTTATTTATTCTTTCATTTTGTACTTCCAAACCCAAAAAGCAGCAACCATAGACAATTTGTTGTAATGCAGGTTCCTAGACCCAATCATTTTTGGAAGTACCCTTCAAAGATGCAAGAGATTCTAGGTTCCAGTTTGCTTAAATTTTCCAGCATTGAAATGGTGAAGCTCCAAAAAGCAGCAACCATAGACAAATGTTTGCTCAACCTAATTTTTCTCAGAAACCCAAATCGCAGAAACACACAAATCTGAGATATGATTGAAGAGGAATAGAGAGGGGAAAAAAATACCTAGCTTGGAGTGTCGGATGGTGGCCAATAACGATGCAAAGAAGAAGAATGAAGTTGGTTGGAGTGTCAAACGGTGGTTGCTGGCTCGCTACCCGTTGGGCCTGGTCGGATGTCATGGAGAGTCTCGGAGGAAGAGGGAGATTGAGACTAGAGGTGGAGTTTCGGTCTCTCGGAGGAAGAGGGAGTCTCGCAGTCGCAGCTGTGGATCTGCCTTTGGTTACAGTGAGAATGACGGCAAGTGGCAGTAAGTAAGAGATGAGGCAAAAATAGAGAGGGAGATATATATATATATTTTTTAAAAATGACAGATTAAAATTTAAGGGTGGGCACGTGCCCCCAACTTCCTACGTGGATTCGCCTCTGATACCAACAACATGAGTGCAGGCATGAAGAAATTAGAGCTGATAATAAGAGCTGGTCTTTTTAGGTTTAGGGAAAGAAAAATATCTATTTTTCAAGGTCTGGCAGCGTACAGGCTAGAACCGAAAGTTATTTTTTAAAATTTTAACTATTCTTCCTGTGTTTTTTCAAAAGAAATAAAATTAATAAATTAGAACAATTAAAGTTTTAATTTAACAAAGAAATGATATTAACATTAAGGTGTAAAGAAAACGCTTCATGTAACAAACAAATATAGTTACATAGTCATTAAGTCATAATCAAAGGTAAACTTGTTCACATATTACAATTACAAATAATTAATGAGAAGACTTAACAAAATTAAAAATGCTTCTTATAAATATGTCTTTAAAAGTGTAAGTAGTCAACAAAATAAATAACACAAGATATGAACAAAACAATCACTAGAAAATAAGTCAAAAAATATAAAATTAGTAAGAGTACTTAAGAAATAAGAAATATCTTTTATAAGTTTTAAATTTTTAAAATAATATGTTTTTATGAAACTTAATTCTAAAAAAGATAATAACAACTAAATATTTGCAACATCATTAACAAAGTATAAAAAATCAATAATATTATTATCATATAAATAATTTTTCAAAAAAAAAAAAAAAGAAAACATACGGGCCTAAAAGGGCTGGCCCCTTTTAGGCCCTCGGTTCTATAGGGTTGGCCCTTTTAAACCCGTTTTCACTTTTGAGACAAATCTTAAATCGGGCCTTTATAAATTCATGATTTAAACGAGCCAACCCAACAAGCTCAATCCGTTTTCCTAGCTCTAGAAGAAATCACCAGTAAATCATGTTCAATAGAAAGCAAGCAAACAATTGAAGATCTTTGTCCTTAACAAGGTTCTTAAAAACGAGTTTTTACCTGAAAGTGGAAGAAGAATGAAAAATCGTAAAACGTAAAATCATAATGTAGTAAAATCGTAAAAACTTAAAAGCGTTTGAAAAATTAATAAAATCGTTTTAATGGAAAAAAATCATAAAAATGTAAAACCATAGTGATAAAACGAGTTTTAAAAACCATGGACCTTCAGAAAAGCCTTCCCAAATATAATTAGAAAATCTTACCGTATATAAATAGACTCGTAGCACAGCTTTTCACTTTTGTTGAAGAAACCCATTTCCAGATGATGATCTAATAGGGGGAAAACAATACATACTGTTAGAATATGTCTGATCTATCATTTAGTAGATGGTCCAAACCCAATTCATTTGGGGCTATTATATTATTATGAAAAAATATAGGTTTAAATAAAGAGTTGTATCCTTATGATTTGAAACTCAAATCCCATAGCTCTCATACGTGATATAATGGAAGGATCAATTTGTGGGAGTCTGTTAGATACTAATAGAAAAACTTCAGTGAAAACTTCTCTCTGGTTCTCTTCTCTTTGGTAGTGAATAAGCAGTAAAAATGTGATTAGAGTCCATATCACTGTTTGGATCTTGTGTGGGTGCTTAATGAGTCAATCAAATTCTAGGTACACCTGAAATCCTTCAATGACATCAAATAATTACTGTTCTTTATATATCTACACACTTAATGATACAGTTCTAAACTATATATAGACCTTAAATTCAAAATCAAATTGAAATAATATAAAATTAAAAAACATAGAGATTGCTTTTAATTAATTTGCTCACGAAACTTGCATCATTAACTTCTGTCTAATTATCTATAAAACGCTTTCTCATAAAAATGAGTTATTTTCATTATAAATCACCAAATGACATATTAATTAAGTTTTTTTCAAAAGAAAAATTATGTTCTTATTCAAAGTTTGGTATAATTTTCCTTTTTCACTTCTCAAAATACTATTGTTGGTTTCAAATATGGATAAATTTAGATTTTTTTTTCATTTTAAAATTAGTTTAATAACGTAATCACTTTCTTATTAATTCTATATTGAGCATGCGCTAAGATTTACTTTGCCTCTATATTCTCTGTACCATCTGCTTATAAAATTTTTATTTTCCCCCGTTAAATAAATGACAGGGGTAATATAATCCAGACAAAAATGCCGTCTTAGATCTTCCCTTTTAAATTAACCACCTACATTTTAAATGACGGTGACTCAAGAGTCAAGACCGTGTATTTGTAAACTCCTCTATACAAAATAATAAGGTCAATATAATTTTCTTTTTACCAAGACTTAAATATAATATTTCGTCATTTAAGTTTGTGCTCATTTTAGTTTTGGTTCATCAAGTTTCATTCCGTTTTAAACATTTATCCTTATAATTTAATAAAAACTTGAAAAATTTTACGCCCTGAGAGACCAAAACTAAAATGAAAACAAATTTAAGTGACCAAAGATTGTATTAACCCAAATAATAAAAATAAATATATAATATAATAAAAAATGGAAAAAGGAATTTTGCAATAAAATAATAAATAAAAAATAAAACATCTTCAATATTGTTAATTGATTGCTTTGTTGCACTTTAAGTTTAAAAATAAAAATAATAATGAAAGAACCTTGGTAAATTCATGAGGGTCTCCTTTTCTATGATTTTCAAATCTTAATTTCATGATTTTAGATAGAAAAATATCAAATAAGGCATATATGAAAATGATATCATGTAAAAGTATTGGACTTTAGATTCAGGTCTTCCCTTAATAGGATGAACTATTGGATAAAAAATAAGAAAGCTTCCGGGTGAAGAGAGATAAATCGGCATTAATAGCTGAAAGAGAATGGGCCTGTTTGGGAGTTACTTTTAGATAATAATTTTCACCATTTACAAAGTAAAACCTAGATTTTGCAGAATAGCTTTTAAATAATAGCTTTTGGAGAATGATTTTTTTTTTTTAAAAAAAAGATAATGTTTGGAAGTTTTATCAGAATAGCTTTTGGAAGGTTAAATTTATCAAAAAGGACATTAACTTTTTGTATAATTGCATGTAAAGGATAAAGTGGTATTTTACATATTTTAAACATTATATTCAATAATAAATACATAAAATTACATAAAATTGTAAGAAAAATAAATTTCTACTGTTAATAAATTAAGTAACATGATAAAAATTAGGTTAAACATATATGTATTACTAGAATGTATAGAAAAAATATTTTTAACATATAAAAATACTAAATTTTGTTGGCAAAAAAAAAAAGAAAGAAAAATTCATAATAAGCCACACTATTCTTAAATCATAAACATTGTAGCTTATTTTTTAATTTGACTTCATATGACATACTAAAAATTGTGAAGGAAAAAAAGATATACTAAAAATTGTGTTTATTAATTGTGCTTAAATTAGCCTGGTGTAAAAAACATGAGAATTTATTAAAATAAATTGATAACGTGGCAAGGGACAATTTAATCCGTTTCTTAATTATTTTAACGTGGAGTCGAATGGACAAATTTATTTTAATAAATTAACCTTATGAATATTCCAATATTGGTGTGAATGTCCACAACCTTTTCAAAAAGAGTCTTTTGGAGTTTCTAAAGCCATGTAACCTACGACATGAATGGCATGGGAGTTTTATATGATTAATGTAAATAACTTACAAAGCTTCATAAATCATTATGTAGATTTAATCTCTTGTATGTAACTCTTGTAATGGTGTTAAAGATTCATTGCTTATATATAGTAGGCATGTATCAAAGGTTGGAGGAGAACAATAGAAAGAAGAATTAATCTCCCTTTGCTCTCCATTTTTCCCTTGCATTTCTTTATCCCCCTCATCTTAATCTCTCTTGTGTTTTACTTAGTTTCATAACACATTATCAGCACGATTGCTATAACGAATGTATAATTTCTTTAACGATTTCATCTACTTTCTCTAATGATTTTATTATATGTTTATTTATATACCTGGGATAATCTGAACCACTATATGGAATTTAAAATTACTCTTTTACCGATTGTTTTTATACATCGGATTCTATGGTTAAGATTGGAGATTATTTACTATTTTATATAGTACTTTTACTATTTATCATTATTCATCCATCAATTTTATTCATGCACAGTAATTGTATAGTAATTTACGATTGTTTTACTATTTACAGTTTTGCATAATGCTTTTACTTTAGCACAATATATGTTACTAACTTTAACATAACATAACATTTTACTTTTATTGTTATATTATGTTATTAACATAACATTTATATTATTGTTACTAACTACTAACATAACATTTAAATTAAGCATTTACTTTTATGTTACTAACATAACATTTTACTTTTATTGTTGCTAACATAACATTTTACTTTTATTGTTATGTTATTGTTGCTAACTTTTAATGTTATGTTATTTTATTTTTAATGCAATCTTTTTTATGTTATTAATATTATTATGGCCAGAAGCCATACACCTCTGTTTTCCTATTCTAAAATTATATGACCAGAATTCCTATCATTTTAGTTTCTTAATTTTATGGCCAGAAGCCACATAAATTTAATTTCTCGTTATGAGAACTACATGGCTCGAAGCCATAAAGTTTGAATCCTTATTATTATACTTTACTTATTCTGTTTCTAAATTTCATCTTATTATCATTAGTATTTCTATGTTAATAATTCTTGTTTATTATTTTTTTAATTAGTCTGAGCCATGACAAACACAACAAGAACAAACCTTGCAAAACTTGAATTTGTGGCTCTTGATATTACCGGAAAGAATTATTTATCTTGGATGCTGGATGCGGAAATCCATCTGAATGCCCATGGTCTGGAAGACACAATTAAAGAAGGAAATAAAGCATCTAATCAAGATAAAGCCAAATCCATGATTTTCCTTCGCCACCATTTACATGAAAGTTTAAAAATTGAATATTTAACAGTGAAAGACCCACTGGTTCTTTGGAAGAATATAAAAGAAAGGTATGATCACCAGAAGATGGTCATCCTCCCAAAGCTCGTTATTGCTGGATGCATCTGCGTTTACAAGATTTTAAAACTGTGAGCGAGTATAACTCAGCCATGTTCAGAATTACTTCTCAATTAAAATTATGTGGAGAAAAGATTACTGATGAAGATATGTTAGAGAGAACATTCTCCATATTTCATGCCTCCAATTTGCTCCTGCAGCAGCAATATCGTGAAAAAGGTTTCAAGAAATACGCTGAATTAATTTCTTGTCTCCTTATAGCTGAGCAAAACAATGAGCTTTTATTGAAAAATCATGAATCCTGTCCAACAAGTTCAACTCCATTCCCAGAAGTGAATGTAGTAAGTAATGAATATTTTAGTAGCCGAGGACGTGGACGTAAAGGTGCCTACAACCGTGGTCGTGGCCGTGGCCGTGGTCGTGGTCCCAATCGTGGTGGATCAAATTCTCCCCCTAAAGGGGGGAAGATTGAAAAGAACCCCAGGAGGGAAACTAGTGGAAATAAGAAGCATTTTGAAAATGCATGTTATCGTTGTGGTGGCAAAGGTCATTAGTCTTGTACCTGTCGTGCGCCAAGACACTTGGTTAAACTTTATCAAGAATCACTTAAAAGTAATGGTAAAGGGTCAAAGATTGAAGTAAATCATGTTGAGAACTCCAAGTTTGAGGATGTTGATTTTACTCATTTGAATATTGATAAGGCTGAGAATTCTGAGTTTGAAGATGTTGATTCTACCCATTTGGATGTTGTTGATTTCTTAGTATAAATTATCTTTTCCTATTTGGAACTGTTTGGTTTTAGTATGTTTAAACTTTCTTCTATTATATGTATTTCTTTTAATTATGTTTTTATTTATTTTCATGTATCATTTAATGAAGAATGAATCTTATTAGCATCAATCCTGAAGATCTGTGTCTCGTTGATAGTACAACAACCCACACTATACTAAAAAATTATAAATATTTTTCTTCCTTAGTAATGCGAGAAGCCAATGTTCAGACGATATCTGGTAATATAAATTTGATTGAAGGCTCCAGAAGAGCTAATATTTTATTACCTGAAGGAACAAAATTATGTATTGATAATGCATTTTATTCTACCAAATCTAAAAGAAACTTATTGAGTTTCAAAGATATCCGCAGAAATGGATATCATATAGAAACAATAACTAAAAATGATCAAGAATGTCTTGCTATCACAAATATTGTTTCTGGTAGAAAATGCATGTTAGAAAGTTTTTCTGCTTTCTCTTCTGGTTTGTATTATACATTTATAAGCACAATTGAAACACATGCTATTGTAAACCAGAAGTTTACTAATACAAATCAGAAGTTTACCAATACAAACCAGCAGTTTGCCAATGTAAACCAGAAGTTTACTAATGAATTTAATGTTTGGCATGACCGGTTAGGCCATCCCGGGTCAATCATGATGCGACAAATAATTGAGAATTCATGTGGACATACCCTGAAGTGTAAACAAATACCACAATCTCATGATTTCTCATGTGATGCATGTTCCAAGGGAAAGTTAATAATTCGGCCCTCACCAAGCAAAGTAGAAAGTAAATCTCTCACATTTCTAGAACGGATACAGGGAGATATTTGTGAGCCAATACACCCATCATGCGGACCATTTAGGTACTATATGGTTTTAATTGATGCATCAACCAAATGGTCGCATGTTTGCTTATTATCTTCCCGCGACCTGGCGTTTGCGAGATTACTTGCTCAATTGATTAGATTAAGAGCACATTACCTTGATTATCCTATCAAGAAAATACGTCTTGATAATGCTGGTGAATTTACTTCACAAGCTTTTAATGAATATTGTATATCCCTTGGAATAGATGTTGAACATCCTGTAGCTCATGTTTATACGCAAAATGGACTCGCAGAATCATTGATTAAATGATTGCAACGTATTGCAAGACCTTTACTTATGAGATCTAATCTCCCAATTTTTGTTTGGAGCCATGCCATTTTGCATGCAGCAATGTTAATTCGCATCAGGTCAAATAGTTAACTAAAAGTTTCCCCCATACAAATGGTTTTTGGTCAAGAACCTAATATTTCCCATATACGAATTTTTGGATGTGCAGTATATGTGCCAGTAGCACCACCACAACGCACCAAAATGGGTCCTCAAGGAAGGATGAGAATATATGTTGGGTATGAATCTCCTTCAATCATTAAATATGTAGAATCATCTACAGGAGATTTATGTACTACAAGATTTGCAGATTGTCATTTTGATGAATCGGTTTTCCCAACATTAAGGGGAGAAAATAAGCAGTTGGGTAAAGAGATTAGCTAGAATGAATTATCATTGGCTCATTTGATCCTCATACAAAACAATGTGAACTGGAAGTTCAAAAAATAATTCATTTGCAAAATTTAGCTAATCGAATGCCAGAAGCATTTATTGACCCAAAGAAAGTGACAAAGTCACATGTTCCAGCTACTAATGCTCCTATTCGAATTGATGTCCCTGAAGGACAACCTATTATAAATGAATCTAAAGCACGCCTGAAGCGTGGCAGGCCTATCGGTTCCAAAGATAAAAATCCTCAAATAAGAAAAGGAGCTAAGAATATAGATGGTTAAGTTGAGGATAATCAAGAAAAGTTGGTAGCTCCTGAAGAGTCATTATCTCCAATAGAGATATCTCCAGAAGAGAATGTTATAATCCCAGAAGAGAGCCAGGTACCTGAAATATGTGAAAATAATGAGATCTCAATAAATTATTTTATGAATAATATCCGATGGGACCGAAATGAAGTCAACATTGATAACATCTTTGCTTATCATATAGCATATGATGTAATGAATGATAATGAGGATCATGAGCCAAAATCCATTAGCGAGTGCCAACATCGAAAGGATTGGCCCCTATGGAAAGATGCTATTAATGCAGAATTAAATTCACTGGCAAAACGAAAAGCATTTGGACCTGTAGTCCATACACCTGAAGATGTAAAGCCAGTTAGGTATAAATGGGTTTTTTTGTACGAAAGAGAAATGAAAAGGGTGAAATCACAAGATATAAGGCACGTCTTGTAGCCCAAGGCTTTACACAAAGACCTGGCATTGATTTTGAAGAAACGTACCGGTAGTGGATGCAACTACTTTTCGTTATTTGATTAGCTTAGCAGTAAATGAAGGACTTGATTTGCGTTTAATGGATATTGTGACTGCCTATTTGTATGGCTCGCTTGACAATGATATTTATATGAAAGTCCCTGAAGGACTCAAGGTACTAGAAGCATCTAATTCGAATTCTCGAGAACAATACTCAATTAAGTTAAATAAATCTTTGTATGGCTTGAAGTAATCAGGGCGCATGTGGTATAATTGTCTCAAGGAATATTTGTTGAAAGAAGGGTACAAAAATGACCCAATATGCCCATGCATTTTTATGAAAAGATCTAGAAACGAATTCGCTATAATTGTTGTTTATGTTGATGATATCAATATCATTGGAACTCCTGAAGAGCTTCAAAAGACAATTAATTGTTTGAAAAAAGAATTTGAAATGAAAGACTTGGGTAGAACAAAATTCTGTCTTGGACTACAGATCAAGTACCTAAAGAATGGGATCTTTGTATATCAAGAAGCCTATACAAAGAAGATCTTAGAGCAATTTTATATGGATAAGTCACATCAATTATGTACCCCAATGATTGTAAGATCTTTACAGGTTGATAAAGCTCATTCCGACCTCAAATAATTACTGAAGAAGGTAAGGAAGAACTACTTGGTCCAGAAGTACCATATCTTAGTTCCATTGGAAGACTAATGTATCTTGCTCAACACACAAGTCCTGATATATCATTTGCTGTTAATTTATTAACAAGATATAGTTCTGCACCAACACGGAGGCATTGGAATGGAGTAAAACACATTTTTCATTACCTCAGAGGCACCATGGACATGGGGTTATACTACTCAAATGTATCCAAGCATAAACTGATTGGTTATGCAGACGCTGGATTTTTGCCTGACCCACACGATGGTAAATCACAAACAGGCTATCTGTTTACATGTGGAGGTGCAGCTATTTCATGGCGATCTATGAAACAGACTATATCAGCCACATCATCTAACCATGCAGAAATTCTAGCAATGCATGAAGCAAGTCGAGAATGTGTGTGGTTAAGGTCAGTATTACATCATATACGAACAACTTGTCATTTATCTTCAGAAAAAATGGTTCCAACAATTCTAGACGAGGATAATGCTGCATGTATTGCCCAACTTAAAGAAGGATATATCAAGGGTGACAGAACGAAGCATATTTCGCCAAAATTCTTCTTCACTCGTGATCTTCAAAAGGATGGTGAAATAGATATTCAGCAAATCAGTTCAAGTAAAAATCTAGCAGATTTATTCACCAAGTCACTTCCAGGAGCAATCTTTGAAAGACTCGTCCATGGTATTGGTCTTCGGAGACTCAAAAATTTCAATTGATGTTGTCAAGAGGGGGAGTCGATACACACTGTACTCTTTTTCCCTTATATAGGTTTTATCCCACTGGGTTTTCCTAGAAAGGTTTTTAATGAGGCAACATTGGACAGTGTATCAATGGATGTTGTACTCTTTTCTTTGGCTAGGTTTTTATCCCACTGGATTTTTCCTAGTTAAAATTTTTAATGAGGCACATTCATAATGGACATTTAAGGGGGAGTGTTATGAATAGTCCAATATTGGTGTGAATGTCCACAACCTTTTCAAGAAGAGTCTTTTGGAGTTTCTAAAGCCATGTAACGTATGACATGAATGGCATGGGAGTTTTATATGATTAATGTAAATAACTTGCAAAACTTCATAATATACCATTATGTAGATTTAATATCTTGTATGTAACTCTTGTAATGGTGTTAATGATTCATTGCCTATATATAGTAGGCATGTATCAAAGGTTAGAGGAGGACAATAAAAAGAAGAATTAATCTCTCCTTGCTCTCCATTTTTCCCTTGCATTTCTTCATCTCCCTCATCTTAATCTCTCTTGTGTTTTACTTAGTTTCATAACAACCATAATTATATCATGTTTATGATTTAAGAACAGAGTGGCTTATTATGAATTTTTCTTTTTTGGCCAACAGAATTTAGTATTTTATACTAATATAAATTTGATATTAATGGAGGGTATTTTGGGGTTTCTCCAATTATGGTGGGGCCCACAATTCTATAAAATGAGTTTTAAAAAGTGAAAAAAAAAAGTTGGATTTGGCAAAACCTAGGTTTTGAGCCTAAAACCTAGATTTTGGGTGGAAAATGATTTTGGAGAAAATTTGGGGTGTTTGGCAAAACTTTGACAAAACCTAGGTTTTGTTTCGAAAACCTAGGTTTTGAGGAGTGCCAAACAAGCTCTTAAACTACAAGGAACCTCATATTAGAAAATTAGCCAGCAATCAATTTCTAGGAAGCAAGTAAAAAGTGATTACACCTTCCTAATTAATAGGATGCCTAACCCTATAAATAAGAGGTGCCTCCTCTAATAGGAAACTCGCCCCGCCATTCAGTTTTCTAGCTCTCTCTTCTTCCCGCTATTTCTCTTTTTTCCCCTTGATATTATCATCCAGTATCTGGTTCATGGCTTTCCCTCCCAACACAACTGTCTCCTTTGAGACTTGAACTTGACAATATATGTATATGTCACTACAACAAAAAAAACATATTAACGTCCTGAATTAGAGGCAATTAACTTCCTTTTTGAGAATGACGTCTGACTAGGGGTAGTTATAAAAATAATCTATAAGACGTCCTATGCTTAATACAGTACGCCTTAAAAAAGGCGTCCTATGGTTAATTCAGGATGCCTTTTTTAAGACGTCCTATAGCTAATTCAGGACGCCTTTTTTAAGGCGTCCTGCATTAATCAAGACGACACAATTCCCAATTGTGGGAATGTGGCGTCCTGGTTTTAAAATCAGGACGCCACAATTCCCACAATTGTGAATTGTGGCGTCCTAATTCTAAAATCAGGACGCCACAAATCAGGTCCTGAATCAGATTTGTGGCGTCCTGTATTATCATGTAGTTCAATATAGAGTAAAAGGAAATCTTTTAATATATCTTTAACAGCAAGAGTACTATGGTCTGAGTTAGAAAACTTGGCTCAGGTAGCAATTTACAATCTCTGAATTCCCAAAATCTTGGAGCAAATCAATTATAAAACAATAGAAAGATAGCAATTAGAGTTATAACGTAAAGAAAGAGGAAAGCCACAGGACAATAGGGACCACTTATTAGCATAACTTTAAAATGAAATTCTGTTTCTTCTTTAAGTATAATGTCATCAACCACATGCACTGCACATATAAATAAGCTACATCACTCAAGAGATGGAACAATTTTCAAGTTCAGAAATAAATAACACTATGGAAAATTAACATTCTTGCTGTCATCAGTCATAGAATAAAAACAACTTCTGATCAAGACAACTTAATTTTTTTTAGACTCTGGAGAAGTGGTGGAAGAGTTTAGCCTTGAAAACAACTCTTGAACAAATGTATTATCATCCTTTAACAAAGAAATAACCTACAAAATAACACACCAGTTAAAGATAAGATAAACCTCTTTACATTAAAGAGAACTCTTGTTTGAGAAAATAATCAAATTTTTATAGAGGAGATGGTTGAGGTACCTCAGCAATCATGTATGATAAATAAGCCATAAGCATCATGAGTGCAACTTCACGATCAATCGAATGCCTATTAATAAAAGGAACATGAAGTCCAGCAGGCTTACGAATCATATTAATAAGCTAATTCAAGTTCTTGCCTGTGCTAATAATAAATCTAAACTGGCATTTCATAAAATCAGGTTGCTCTTACTTGCCAGTGTTTTCTGTTGTCTTTTTTTTTTTTTGGGGGGAATGGGAAGGGATATACTTTCATTAATGAAAAAACTTTACGAACATGAGCTACTATGAAGGGAGATTTACATGACTAATCATAAAACAGAAAAACTCTTAACAGTATGCCTAACTATAGCAAGAATCTGTGCTAAAATACTCTCTGTAGTGTAAGTGTCATTTCTGAAGAGCTGATGATTTCTAAATTCCCAATTTCCAACAAGTAGTGCACAAGCCAATTTTCCGAGAGTCATCTACGCTAGGATTTCTTAGTTGGCTAGTTAACAAAGAGTCAACATCGTTCCCAAAAAAATCTATGCACTTATCATTTGGGAGAATTTTCTTCCAAACTGTTGAAGCTAAGGGACAATCTTTGAATGTTTTTTGTTGTCTTTTGATATTGAAAGTAAATAGCTTAACATTTCACCTAAAAAACATAGCTTAACATGATTTTATATTCTTTCAAAGCAGAATGAGTGCGGAGATCAGATTCCATTGCCACATGCTAGTGCTGTTTACATTACAATTAACAAAATGTTTTAAGCTTAAACAAACATATCCATAATTTCTAAACAGTTAAATGTACTTGTGTAAGGTTATACATGAAGATTTATATAAGAGCAATATGAATATTCATACCTTCCAAAGTAAAGTGTTTTAATAGTAAAAGCACTCAAAAGGCCAACCTGAAAAAGTGTTTTAATCAGCACGCTTGAGTTTTCTAAATATGGTTTTCCAATAGTAAGAATCCTCCCTTACAAACAACACATTAAGTTATACTTACTGATATACCAATGACAGTGCTAGTGAGGAAGAGGTAAAGGAATGTCCCCCAACAAGTTCAGGGCTGTAGTAGCACTGATGCTGCTGAAGTCAATGGACTGGACTGAAATATAAAGTACAATGCTGTACAGGAGGGGTGTTTCATCTTGACTGAAATATAAAGTACAATGCTCTACAATAAAGGTTGCATCATTCACAACTCCCTCCCCAAATACAATGCTGTACAGGAGGGGTGTTTCATGTTGACTGAGAACCTTAACCAAAGAAAGAAAAGAAAGCATGAAATTCATGTAGAAATTTATTTCAAAAACAACATTTGGGTTTAAGCTGAAAGGATATACCTGCAATGTACAAACTGAATCAGTTGCTGAGAATATGGCACCAATGGCTTCACATGTATGGGTTCAAGAACAATCAGAATAGAAGGATAAATGGAGACCAATTTAAAAAAAGAGGGAGAATTATAAACAAGCATGGCAATCAACTTCCTTGCACTTAACAACCAACTACAAAAATTAAACACAATGAAATAAACATCAACAACTAAGATAAAAGCTAAATTTGATATGAAAAATCATGAACTACTTCCAGCGGGCAGCGATATTTAGATGAAAAATTAGTCTTGAACTTGTATGTATAATCTATCTTTCCAAAGAAATATCAGAACAGTTTGTTCCCGCATTCTTTGGCCAATCATCAGATCAACGCGGATAGAGAACATAATAAAATAAATAAATACTCAAAAAAAGATTGAGGGAATTGCTGAATCAGAAGCAGGATCCACGTTCGTTTTAATTCTTACCTTAAAGAGAAGCGTTCCTGTAGGATTTAGTGAAATAAATCACAGAGAGGAGAGGGGGACGATTGAACAGGAAGCCTAGGACGACAGCCTCTTCTCTCTTCGATCGCAAGGGCTTTACCATAGATTGTACTTAATATGAATAAATTAAAAGGAAAACAGCCATGTAGTGCATTCAGATAATCAGATATTACAGTGAACCATGCCCTTGACTAGAAACTATATACCAGTAAATGTTTCATAAGGCACCTGTTGCTTCGTCAGAGATCGGAGAAGGAGGGGGAGGCACCAGAAACAAAGCACGCAAGCCGACGAACACTGCGAAGAGAGAAGACGACGGAGGAGACGGAGCTGTCGCGTACAATGTGAGGGACAAGTGAAAAGGCTTTCGGTAGGGAATAGGCGAGTGAGAGAGCAGGGAAGAGTGAGGGTGAGCTCGATTAGGGCTTTCAGTGGTAAGGAAGGAGCCGTGAATGAGAGACCAGGGGAGTGTGAGTCGATTAGGGCTTTCGGTGGTAGGGAAGCAGGCGTGAATGAGAAAGCAGGGGAGTGTGAGTATAAGAGAATAGATGGGGACTGAGAGTCCGTTTGGCCTAGCTTATTTTTAGTTTTTAAGCTACTTTTAAGCAAAAGCTAAAAAAAAGAGCTTATTTTAAAAAACTAAAAGCTGTTTGGTGCTTATATAAATTTTTCAGCTTAAAAGTTTAAATTTAAAATAAGCTGTTTGACAAAAACTCTGTCATAAGTACTTTTTCTAATAAAAATTAATTTAAAAGGTATATTATAAAATATACCGTGGCGGCCGAGGTGGTGGTGGCGGGCCGGCGGCGGCAATGGTGGTGGTCGGCCGGCAAGCGGCGGTGGTGGTTGCCGGCCGACGGAGGTGGTGGGCGGCCGGGCGACCGGCGGAGGAGGTGGCCGGTCGGCGGCGGTGGTGGTTGCCGGCCGACGGAGGTGGTGGGCGGCCGGCCGACCGGCGGAGGAGGTGGCCGGCCGACCGGCGGAGGTGGTGGCCGGCCGACGAAGGTGGTGGCCGGCCGGCGGTGGTGGTGGCTGACCGGCGGAGGTGGTGGTGGCCGGTCGGCCGGCGGAGGTGGTGGCCGACCGGCGGAGGTGGTGGTGGCCGGCCGGCGGTGGTGGTGGCCGGCCGGCGGAGGTGGTGGTGGCCGGCCGGCGGTGGTGGTGGCCGGCCGGCGGAGGTGGTGGTGGCCGGCCGGCGGAGGTGGTGGTGGCCGGCCGGCGGTGGTGGTGGCCGGCCGGCGGAGGTGGTGGTGGCCGGCCGGCGGTGGTGGTGGCCGGCCGGCGGAGGTGGTGGTGGCCGGCCGGCGGAGGTGGTGGTGGCCGGCCGGCGGTGGTGGTGGCCGGCCGGCGGAGGTGGTGGTGGCCGGCCGGCGGTGGTGGTGGCCGGCCGGCGGAGGTGGTGGTGGCCGGCCGGCGGAGGTGGTGGTGGCCGGCCGGCGGTGGTGGTCGGCCGGCGATGGTGGTGGCCGGCCGCGGAGGTGGTGGCCGGCCGGCGGCGGTGGTGGCCGGCCGGCAGAGGTGGTGGCCGGCCGGCGGTGGTGGTGGCCGACCGGCGGAGGTGGTGGTGGCCGGCCGGCCGACGGTGGAGGTGGTGGCCAGCCGGCGGAGGTGGTGGCCGGCCGGTGGAGGTGGAGCAAGGCCGACAACAGCCCTTAGAGAACGTCAGAAACCACGGTGACGGTCCTAACCGCACCGATCGGGCGGCCAGTGAGGGCTGAGACCGAGAAGAATGCCGCGTGGAGGACAGAACTCCCCTAGCTCGCAGATCACCTTACCACGGATCCCCCCGGGAATACCGAGTGACATATCTATCTGACTCCGGCAAATCCCCTTTCTCGAGGGAGGCGATGACGGCTCGATACCCAAAGCATTTCGATCTGGCCGACCTTCCGAAGTACTACGGAACCCAATATCCACGCAACCACCTTGACGTGTTCGAAAACTCATGTGGGTTCGACAAATTAGAGGCCCGGTTATCCAGCGTCTCTTCGCGGCTACCCTGTCCAGGCCGGCGCATAGATGGCTGAGCTCTCTCCTAGACAACTCCATCCGGAGCTTCGAAGACCTCGGACGCAAGTTCGAGTTACATTTCGCCACCAGCAAAAAGCAGCCAAAGATCGAATTCACGTTGAGCAAAGTGCGACAAAAGAAAGGTGAGGCCCTGCAGAAGTACCTGGATCGGTTCTGGGACGTGGCAATGCAGGTTCGGTCGCTACCTGAGGAAGTTCACGTCCACTGCCTCGTCAATGGGCTAGATCCGTCCTCACGACTAGCCCGGAACCTATGCAAGAACCCAGTGTACACATTGACCGAGTTCTACACCCAGGCAAAGAAGTATCTGGAGGTGGAGCAGATGGAGGCGGCCAACGCCGATGAGCCAGAACGGACGAGGAACACCACACTCAGCGACGATGAACGACCGAGAAGGTCAAGGGCCGAACCACGAAGGCGGAACCATGAGAGTCGAGCCAAACCTGACCGGGCCGAGCAGAAGGCCAAGTACGATAGCTACACCCCCTGAATGTCCCTCGATATCAGGTATGGAAAGAAGTAGCCCAGGCCGAGATGAAAAGGGTTGACAAGCCGAGGTCGATCAGAGGCCGCTCCAACACGGACCGTACCAAATTCTGCACGTTCCATGACTGCCATGGCCACACTACGGACGAATGCTACGACCTCCGCGATGCCATTGAGAAGTTTGTGAGAGAAGGAAAGCTACGTCAGTATGTTATCAAGACCCAGGGAAGGACAAGCGGCAAGCGCAACAACCGTGGCCGCACCAGGAGTCCGCCCAAGGAGTCCAGAAAGCCGGGGAAGAAGCAGAGGACCGCCTCGGACGATGAGTTTCCCAACGTGGATTTCCAATGCAACGTCGTCAGCGGAGGATTCGGAGGCGGTGGAGACACTGTGAGCCAGCGGAAGAAGTATCTCCGCGAGGTACTGACCGTCCGAGACCTCCCCAAGTTCAAAGAAGACCCCAAGAAGCCGAGGCCGCCTACCCTAACCTTCACCGACGAAGAACTAAAAGACGTCATACCCGGCCATCTGGATGGACTGGTAATCACTGGAACCTTAGTTAATTGCCGAGTTAAAAGGATCTTTGTTGATGCAGGGAGCTCGGCCGATATCATAAGCTGGGACTCCTATAAAAGGATGCACCTCGACAAAGAGGATCTCAAGCCGTGCAAGAACACCCTGATTGGTTTCAACGGTAAACAGTCCTTCCCGAAAGGTTACATCGACCTCAGGCTGACCCTCGGGACCAAAGAAGCCTTCAAATCCGAACGAGTAAGGTTCATTGTCGCTGACTTCCGATCCCCGTACAACATCATCCTAGGTCGACCCACTATCCACAACTAGGACATACTGGTGTCCACGAAGCACCAAAAGCTAAAGATGATTAACGACAAGAACCAGGTAGTGGTGGTATCCGGAGACCAAAAAGAGTCTAGGCAATGCTACTTTGAAGCTCTCCGGATCGAGGAAGGAGGACCTTCATCTCCACCTCGGCTCGGATCCAACGAGCAAGTAGCCAAAGCCGACTCAGAGAGGCGCTCGTGGCAGCCGGTCAACATGGTAGAGCTCGACCTTCGAGAGCAGGATAATCCGAGGCCCGAGCCGGAAGGAGAACTGGAGGAAATAATGTTAGGGGAGGATCCCTCCAAGACCGCCAAAATCGGCCGAGATATGGAAGACAACCTAAAGGCTCTCATGACCTGTTTTCTAAGGCAGAACCAAGACGTCTTCGCCTGGACCCCCACTTCTGCTGCCACAAGCTCGGCATTTGGCCGGGGTCCAGACCCGTAGCGCAGAAGAAGAGGAACATCACAGACAATAGACAGAAGGCCCTCAAGGACCATATCGAGGAGCTCCTAGCGGCCGGCTTCATCCGAGAGGTACAGTACACCACCTGGCTCTCCAACGTAGTGATGGTCCTCAAACCCAGCGGCAAATGGAGAGTGTGCGTCGACTACACCAACCTCAACAAGGCCTGCCCAAAGGACTCCTACCCGATGTCCAATATCGACAAGCTTGTGGACAACTCGGCCGGGTACCAACTCCTCTCCTTCATGGATGCCTACTCCGGCTACAACCAGATTGCCATGCATCCGGACGACCAAGAGAAGACCGCCTTCATGACGGATAAGGCAAATGACTGCTACAACGTCATGCCATTCGGACTGAAAAATGCCAGGGCCACATATCAGAGGATGATGAACCGAGTATTCGAAGACCAGATCGGATGCAACATAGAGGTCTACATTGACGACATGATCGTCAAGTCGAAGCTTCCAGAAGACCACATCCGGGACCTAGAACAGATGTTTGAAAAATTAAGAAGACATTGAATCAGGTTGAACCCGGCCAAATGTGCCTTCGGAGTTCCGGCTGGGAAATTCTTGGGCTTCATGCTGACCAACCGTGGGATCGAGGCCAACCCGGACAAGTGCAAAGCCGTCCTCGACATGCAACCCCCGAGGACCAAGAAGGAAGTACAGCAGCTGACCGGCCGACTGGCCGCACTGACAAGGTTTCTCCCAAAGTCAGTCAAGAAGGCCCTACCTCTATTCAGACTACTGAAGAAGGAGAACCAGGGCGGTTGGAACCCCGAGTGCGATGCTGCCTTCACGGAAATTAAACGGTGTCTGGCAACCCCACCGGTACTAACCAAGCCGGATATAGGAGTGATCCTATTCCTCTACTTGTCGATTGGCGATGAAGCCGTCAGCGCCGCCCTGGTAAGAGAAACAGAGACCGGACAGAGACTGATCTACTTCATCAGTAAGGCCCTGCAAAGCTCGGAACTCCAGTACCAGAAACTGGAGAAAGTCGCCTTCGCCCTACTTACCGCGGCCAAAAAGCTCCGGCCTTACTTTCAAGGACATCGGATAGTGGTACGAACTAGCCAGCCGATCCGCCAGATCCTCCACAAGCCCAACCTGGCAGGAAGAATGACCAATTGGGCCATAGAACTGTCCGAGTTTGACATCGCTTTTGAAGCCCGGCAGACAATCAAGTCCCAGGCATTGACCGATTTCATCAGAGAACTCACCCCGGCAGTAACAAATGACGGGACCTGGAAAGTTTATGTGGACGGATCCTCCAATGCTAAGGGCAGCGGCGCAAGAGTTATCGTGGAAAGCCCACAGGGGGTCGCTACGGAACACTCTCTCCAGCTGAAGTTCCCGACCTCCAACAACCAAGCTGAGTACGAGACTCTCCTGGCCGAACTGCTTCAGGCAAAAGACAATGGCGCACAGCGAGTACAGGTTTTAATCGACTCGCAGCTCGTCGCGGCCCAGATTGACGGCACCTATCAAGCAAAAGGCCCTCTTATGGCCAAATACTTAAATCACACCAAAGAGCTCATGGCCGAATTCAAAGAGATAACGGTCTCCCACATCCCAAGAGAGGAGAACACCAGAGCCGACATCCTCTCTAGGCTCGCAAGTACTAAAGGGCCGGACAATCACAGGACCGTGATCCAGCAAAACCTGACCGAGCCGAGCTATGTCATGGCCATCTCAGCAGGCCTCGACTGGAGGAAGCCAATTGAAGACTACCTTAAAAGAGGAATCATCCCTACTAACTCCACCGAGGCCAAAAAACTAATTAGAGAAGCCGCGCTCTACGCGACGGTCGACGATCAGCTGTACCGAAAGGGTTTACACTGCCCGATGATGAGATGTCTCGGTGAATCCGAAGCAAAATATGTGCTAGCCGAACTCCACGAAGGCAGCAACGGCCACCACATGGGGGGCAAGGCCCTCGCCAGAAAGGCACTACACGCCGGCTATTATTGGCCTACTATGAAGCATGATGCGATCGAAAAAGCCAAAACATGCGACAGTTGCCAGAAACATGCCAGGATCATATGGCCGCCGCCCACAGAATTGCAAGGAATGCCAGCCCCCTGGCCCTTTTACAAATGGGGCGAGCAAGGGCAATGCAGATGGCTCATAGTCGCGGTAGACTACTTCACTAAGTGGATCGAGGCGGAGCCACTCGCCACAATTACCTCGGCCAGAGTGATGAAGTTTTCCGGCACAACATCATCTCCCGATTCGGGATACCAGCCGAGGTCGTAACGGATAATGGGACCCAATTCATGGACCACAGATTCCAGGCTCTGATGTCCAACCTGGACATTAAACAGCATTTCTCGTCCGTGGAACACCCCCAGTCGAATGGCCAGGCCGAAGCTGCCAACAAGATCATCCTGGACTGGCTGAAGAGGCGAATGCTGCAAGCCGACACCAACTGAACCGAGCAGCTCCACAGCGTTCTCTGGGGATATCGGACAAGCGTACAGTCTTCGACCTAGGAAACCCCCTACAGGCTAACCTATGGATGCAAAGCAATGATCCCGGTCGAAATCGGACAGCCATCCTGGAGAAAGTCAGAGCCAGACAAGAAAGGCAGGAGTCGAACGACGACGCCTTGAAGACCAATCTGGACCTCATAGATGAAATCCGAGTCTCGGCGCACTGCCGGGAATTAGCCGCCAAGCAGTTACTCGCGGCTAAGTACAACAGAAAGGTCAGACCCCGGTCATTCAACCGAGGGAACCTGGTACTCCGACGGGCCGACATAGGCAAAAAGAATGCCAAGGACGGGAAGGTGGCGGCAAACTGGGAAGGCCCCTACCGGATCAAAGAGAAGCTCGACGGAGGAGCATACATCCTCGAAATCTTGGCACGGAAGCCGGTCAAAAGAACATGGAATGCCGACAAGCTGAAAATCTACTATAGCTAGATCCCCTTTCGGCAACGTTTGTTTTCATTGCTTTCATTTGTGTTCATGTTATTTCTTCTATTCTCGAGTTATGACATTTTCTAATCAAGTTGCTTTGTAAAGCCCCTTAGGGCCATTTCTTATCAATAAAGGATCTCATTGAGGAAATTTATGAATATGCACAAAATTCGCTTAAGCATGAAGCCGAAGCCATGAAGCTTGGCTAAAAACAATAAGACCGAGGCCTAGAAGCCTGGCCAAGAAACCGAATGCCGAGGCCATTAAGCCTGGCACCGGTAAAAGGCCCCGAGGTCATTGACCCGGCCGCAAAAACTTAAAACATCTAGATGTATGAAAACTGGCCGTTGTACTCCGACAGGAATTGGTTAGAGCTCGGCGAAGTCACCTTACGCGGCCCTTTGCGAAATTGACGCGTCAACGCTCACCCGGCTAAGTACACAGATTACCATGCCGACCCTGATCAGGTCAAAATGCCCGACCTTGGGCGGACGAAGCCTCGGTTAGGCACGTGATAGTTCTGCCCTTACGCCGGTAAATTTTAATCTGACTAAGTGAAAGTTGGAGTCCGACTATCAGAAAGGCGGACTGAGGCAGTGCGGTTAGTTATGCCTGACGAGGCTGAGACAAGACAACCCTGCCCCAACCTCCCACACACTAAATGTGGTAGAGTACCAACGGCCTGTACGCATGCAGCTGACAAACACTTAAACTTAGACGAAAGAATGATGAAATCATCCATTGTTTAAGTTACCCAAACGGCCTGTACATACACAGCCGACACACATCTAAGCCGAGACAAAAGGATGGTGGAAATCATTCGTTGTCTAAAGGTATGCGGACTAAAACAGAGGATTGATAAAAACTTAAATAGTTCATTGTCAAATATAGGCAAAAGGATGGTAAAGGCCAAAATCATTCATCAAAAAAGTCTGTACATAGGGGCCCAAGGCCAGAATCATTCAAAAGTTACAAGGGCACCAACGCCCCAAAATAGAAACAAACAAACAAAAGCTAAAACTACTCGGAAGGCTCGGCCACGAGGTCTTCAGTCTCGGTAGGCTCGGTCTCAGTGCCAGCAGGACCCTCGGCGGTAGGAGAAGCATCGGCGGAACCCTCGGCAGTAGGAGGCGGATAAGGGATCAGAGTCCCGTCCTCCTGTACGAAGGCACGGTGATCGTATCCGGCCACGTTCAGCTCAACGCCGGGGTTAAAGTACTGGATCTGCGTCAGAGCCTGCTTAAAGCACTCTTCGGCAGTTTGCACCAGTGCGTCCATTGCCTCCTGGCGAGCCGCCTTCTCCGCAGCAAGGGCATTCTGAAGCTCGTCCTTCTCCTCAGCCAAGGAGTTGCGCTGCTGTTGGAGGACCTTCATTGCAGCAAGGCCCTCCGACATCCCCTTCTGGGCCCGGGCATACTCCTCAGCCACCTTCTCAGCACCCGCCCGGGAGAGTTAGAGCTCCTGATCAGCCTTCACCGCCGCGACCTTCGCAGCATCTCGCTCCGCCCGAGCAGCGTCCAGTTCCGCTCAGACCACATCTCGCTTAGCCCAGGCCTTGACGAGCTCCTCCTCCGCGGACCTGGCCTTGGCCTTAGCCACTTCCAACTCCTCCCTGAGGTCGCCTACAGACGCGGCCTTAGCCTCCGCCGCAGCCACGCTTTTCGTCAGCTCCTCCCTCTCGGCCCTCAATCGCTGGCACTCGGCACTAACCTGGGAGTAATGCTCCCGCACCAGTATCAGCGCCTGGACGTACCCCACCGAGCGACATAACTCCCTCTGGTTCAAGTGCAACTCATCTAGGGCCGGTTAAGTCAGCGAAGCACTACTCGTGAAGTGCCGGGGAGGAAGGAAAGCAACGTCTATCTCAGGAACTACCCTCTCATTCCATAAACGGCCTCGGGGAAGAATAGACCTTGGCCTCATTGAAGGAGGAGGAGGAGGAGGAAGTGATGAAGGCAAGGCCGGACCCGGCAGGGAACCAGTCGGTTCGTCAAGGAAGAATTCGGCCTCGATCTCCTCGTCAGAAATCAAGACTTCCTTCCCCCTGGAAGTTGGAGATACGACAGCGGTCTCTTGCCTTTCAGAAGCTGGGGGCCTGGTTGCAGGGAAAGACTGGGCAATTACCGGAGAAGATGGGGCGACCTCAGCAGTAGAAGGACCCTGACCAGCCGAGCCCTTTTTTACCTTCTTCGGAGCCTCGGCAGCACCGGCGCCTTCAGAAGCACCCTGCTTCTTCGGGCGACTAGGTGAGGCGGCAGCTGGATTCACCGCGCGGATATACAACGGAAGCGAACTCATATCTCGGCCTGAAAAAAGGAAAAAGAAACCAGGTCAGATTCATGAATGCAAAAAACCAATACGAGAACGTAAATAATACGCTACTAGAAACCCTACTGGTAGGGGGCAGCGGCTCGACGCCATCCCCAGTTATGAAGAAGCCAGCCGACCGCACGCCGTACTCTGCCACAAGAGCCTCCAAACGCGGCAAAGCAAAGGCCGACTCCGGCAAAAGGCCTTTGAGCGAGACCTGGAAGGAGGCGGCCTTGACCTTGAAATGGTCCTCCACCCAGTATAAAGGGAAGCGACCACCCCCTTCCAAGAACTAGGGCCGCCCCCCAGGCACGGCCTCGACTTTGAAAAACGCCCCCTTAAAGCGTTTGAAGGAGTCAGAGAAGGGCGTCATCAGCTTGCGCTCCAGATTGATCCGGAGGGATACCAACCCCCGCAGCTTGTCACTCCCCTTTGGCGGGCTAGGGGTAAAGGGTCCAAAGAAATAGAAGAAAAGGTTGGCCGTGCACGGTATGGGAACCGGAAAATGGCTGCACAACCTCTCAAAAGCTACCAGGTAAGCCCAACCATTCGGATGGAGCTGGGACGGGGCAAGGCGAAGATGCCGCAGAGACTCCATTTGAAAAGGGGTAAGAGGAAGGGAAGCCTGCACCCGTGCCAGACAGTCACGGTAGAAGAAGAAAAAGTCCGGGTCACCCTTTGACCGAGCCGCACAGACAGGCTCGTCGGCCGCCGGACACCGGAGGACGCACCCGGGCATGGCCGGGACCTTTAACCGCGCGATGTCCGCGTCAGACATCAATGACTGGGTCTTTAGCATCTCGTGCGATACCCAGCTATACTGTCGGCACAAGGCCGCAGGAGGACTAGAAGAGTCCGAACCCTCAAGCTTCGAACGCCACTTGGAAGACCTAGACTTGGGAGCCATTAAACCTATAGGCAAATAAACGAAACTAGCATCAGTGAAGTGCGAAAATACCTGACACAGATATACTAGCGGGCGATAAAGACTGCGGACGCGGACGAACAGGGGCGCTAGAATGGGAAGCCGGCGCGGACCAGTGCAGGCAAGAACCAAGTACGGATGAAGCCTCGGCATCTCCAGCGCAAGCCATCAACGCAGAAGCCTCCGCCAGGCAATCCCAGCAGGGGCCGAGATGCCCCTCTGGGGCGGACGTCTGACGAACGGCAGTGGGGCCCTCATAGAAGTTGAGGGGTTGAGCCATCAGCATAGAGGGTCCGGAACCGGATGAGGTGCCTACGCCGGCCCCACCGGATGACTCGAAAGGAAGAGCGCGTGCCAGTGGGCGGAAAGGACGGCGAGGGAGCGAAACTGGAATCCTAGCCGAAGCCGGGCGAGCCCCGGCCCGTCCCAAACGGACGGCGCCACCTCGACGCAGAGGAACCAGAGTGGACGAGGCAGGTGGTGCGCCCCCAAGAACCCAGTAAGTGGCCCGAGGGAGGCGCGTACGGAGGAACATTTCTTCCTCCGGCGTCAATAACGCCCTTGGTCTAGGAGCACTCCTACCTCTCACCATGTTTAGAAGCCTAAGGCACTAAAGAACTGCCTAAGGGCAAGAAACAGGACGAACTTCAGGGTAATGACGCTAGAAACACCCAGAAAAACCACTTTCACACAAAGGAATGATAGTACAGACAGCGATTCCCAGAGTAAACGGTAAAATGCAGAAAACTACCGAACAAATACACAAGGGAATAGGCAGAATACCTGTGTGAAGAAAATAGAGGGAACTGGAACTCTGGAAATGACGAACGATGAAGTCTCTATTGGAAGAGGTTTGGGAAGAAACCAGAGAATAATGTGGGAAAAAGACTGAAGTAGCGGGAAAAAATGAAAGAGAAGCAAAAGGAAAGCTATTTAAACCAAAATCCCAAAACGGCAGGGGTACAACGGTCCATTCCCGTACAGACACGACGAGATTGGCCCAACACAACGCAAGCGTGATAAATGCGCACAGGCCTCGAGAAGCGGAAAGGCGCGGCGATTGCAGACCACACCCACTCAGGGCCTGACAGCTGTAAAGTTGCAATAATGACACGTGCGGGGGAAGACCCGAAGCGTTCAGAGAATCCCAAAAGGCAGAAGGTTCGGGTCCGGAATCACTGCAGGGCGAGTACCCATCCAGACAAGATGGACCCGGCGTTCAAGGCGGGACATCGTGGGGGAGGCATAATAAGCCGACCATTGATCTGGGCCGGACCGATGGCCACGGCAGCCGAAAGCCGACGCAGTCAAAAATTGAGGCCTCGGCCATATCCGGCACTGGGGGCAATATGCATCTCGGCCGTCCAGAAGCCTGAACAACCGAGCTGGGGGGCAACTGTTACGGACCGGCCCAATAGGCCCATAACCAGACCATGGCCCAACCATGCCTAGAACAGAATCTGCGCTATAACGGGTAAGGATCTGAGATCCCACTGATTTAGGATCTCATTAAAGGGGATCCTCCCCGATCACAACCCCGAGATATCAGCCCCTGATATCTTGACCCCAGATACCGGTCATTAATGCCGAGATTCTCGCACCTACCTCCTCTATAAATAGAAGGAAACCCTAAACAGGTGCACACGTTCTAATCTCATGCTCTATTTACCTTCTGTTACACAGAGCACACACCCCACTCCCCTGGCTTCAGGCCTCCAAGTTTATTGCGAACTACGTGGACTTTGATCCCTTCAAAGGGTACGTAGGTTCTAGGCTTGTCAACCTAGTCAAGTCCAATCTCTGTGTTCTTAGGACAGAACAAGATGTATCAGAAATAATCTAAATCAAGAGTTTGCATACTAAACTATAACTAGCTACTTTCTGCAACGATTGTGTGTATGTGCGCGCGAATTATCCCAGAGGTATTCAAGACAAAGGGAACTACACATGCAAATGAGCATGATTTAAAAATAGTGGAAGTGGCAATAAAGGAAGTAAGAGACAAGGGGGGAAAATAGAAGGGGGGGGGGGGGGAATAGTGACAGATTGCAAAAAAAAAAAAAAAAAAGTTGGGGGGCACGTGGTATGTGCATCCGCCTCTGCGTGCGTGCGTATCTGAGACATTGAAATTATATTTTAATTTTCTCAAGATCTTTATCATTTGCAAGTTTTTGTCATATGTACTCAAATACTTATTAAAGCAATTCTATATTTGAGATGCCATTATGACATTTATAATTAGTTTGATGGTTGGACAGCTCACACCCTTGACATCCTATATTTATGTTTCCGATTGCAGAAACAACAACGATTGTTTAGATGCACTTCCACGATTGAATCACCTTTAGACGACCACCTTGCCAACACTTGGGTTTGTATTAAAGACTTACTTTTCTATTGCTTTGCATGAAAGATGTCAAAATTACACACCAACTAATACTACTTTCTTAAACCATTATTGTGTTAATGTAGCTTTTATCTCAGGAATTGAAGTTTGGCTTTTATTGCACTAATATCATTTTTGCTTTCTCATTCTCTCCAATCACTTGTCTTCATTGTCTGCTTAATGTTAGTATTTTTATACTTCATATTTGAGTGACCCGTGGAGAAGAACACAAAGGAGAGCTTCAAGTTTCTATTCTGCAATGGGTGCATATCTACTCGCTTTCTCTCATAGTTGTTTTTTCAACTTCTCTGTTTCTTCCTACAGTTACCATCTCCTCTTTTTCCCAAGGGACCGCCTCTTCTGTGTGTTTTCCAAAGACTAATTTTGTTCTAGTGAATAGCGAGAAGCCGAGAATAGGGCCAAATTTTTCATTTTGTTTTACTAGTAACATAACATGTTAATGCCGTTTGGTTGCAACAGGTTCCCAGATATTTTGTTTTATTTTTGTTTGACCTTGCACAATATTTATAGTAGACTTTAAGACACTACGAGTCCTATCATAAATAAAAACTATCATACATGTTGAATAATATATAGTGAATTGTGATGCATACAAATATGAATAATCAATGTAGTAATTTATTCACGGGATGGCATTAACCCATTTAAATTGTTCACGTAACTCAACAGATCTGGAGAAAGATAAAAATAGATCAGCCTGTAGAAATGAACTTAAATTATTAATTAATTATTTATAAAATCTGAAGGGAGAATGGGAACGCAAACGAAGAATAGATGTCAATGGGAACAGCAAAGAGACAAGATTGATATAGAGGCAATTTTGGGATAATGATCTGATGACTGGTTTTTGGATGGAATAAGTATGGTGTTTCTGATTAGTCATTGCTGAATTTTTTTAGGAAAAAGAGAAAGAAAACGAGAGTGTAGAGAAGGTTTCTTTGTTTGTTTTTTTTTTTTTTAAATATGAAAATTTTAGGAAAAGGGTTGGACCCACCCACAATTCAAGGGCAGGGCATTTAGAGCCCAATCCACAAGGCGTACTAGGCCGAAGAGTACACATGCCTCCACCTTTACTCAACGTTTCTACTGCTTCATAGATCCTTAAGATGTCTCCTCCAGTGCCTTGACCAACTTCAGAATCAAATCTCCTTCTTTTAGGTGAGAATGTTTAACCCTTTACCAGTTAAACCTAAAAACGGGAATGAGTGTAGAGAAGATGAGTAGAAGAACTAAAGACGGAAAAAAGTGGGAGCGGTAGGGTCAGAGGACACGGTTTTGACTTAAAGGTAACAGAGCATGGAGATGGTTGGGATACGTTTCATTTTATGGGTTGACCAAGGATTTACAAAATTTATTTAAAAAAAATAGGGAACTCAAAAAACCTCTGAGTATTATTTATTTCTAGAAAGGTGGCTCAAATAGTCTAACCACAGTTTTTTCTTTTTACAGGAATCTTAAACATAGTCTGTATGGAGATGGTAAGCGAATAAAAAAAACGTTACACCAGGAGGCAGTGCGTTGTGTTTCCTGGGCTGCTTTGATTGATGAACAAGAACATAAAAGCAAATCCCCACCTTCCCCTCATCTAAATTAGTAAGAAATTTGGAAAAAAAAAAAGAAACATAAATAAAAGAATTGAATTTCAAATCAATCAACAAAAAAAATTGTGTTACTATCCAAAAACACAACATGAACCACAACTACATTAATAGTTGTACTCTTATATGTCTAGTAACTTACTCTTATATGTTTAATAACTTCTACTACAGCTCAAAAGCAAAAAAAAAAAAAAACATAAAAATGCTAGCTATTATCATAATACATAAACATTTTGGCTTTTTTTTCCTATTTGCTACTTTTTAAATAAATAATTACCATTTGCCACTCTTTTCAAAATATTTCCCAATATGCCACATTTAGTCGACTAAACCGTGGTTTAGTCGACTAAAAATCGGGAAACGTTTTTTTTTGAATGTCCTAGACATTTAGTCGACTAACCCACTTGGGTTAGTCGACTAAATGTCGGCAAAGGGGTTTTTTAAAAAATCCAACGACGGCTTAATGGAACCCTAATCGACTAAATTGTTCCCCAAACCTCTCTCCCTCTGTTTTTCTGACTATATTGCTGCTGAATCCGTTAACGGGTTGCGGAGGAAACTTCAATCTAGTGGTATTTGCGTCGTAATCGGTATGTTTTCATCTCCATTTTGTGATTTCCACCATAGTTTTTATGTCTCTCTAAATTTCACTCTAGGGTTTTCTCGCGGCTTTTTCAGAATACGCTCAACTAAAAAAAACCCGGTAGGTTTTCTAAACCTGATCGGCGTATTTAATGCAAAATTAATCGTCATTAATTTTCGAAATTCAAATTTTAGATATGGATTAAAATATATTAATTATATCTATATGATAGATCTAAACTAATAATATTTATTTAATCCGTATTAAAAACCGATCTGAAATTCGAATTTTGAATCTAGATTAAAAATTATATTAATTATATATATCTGATAGATTTTATCTAATCTATTTATTTAATCCAAATTTAAAAGCCTTCTGATTTAATTTATCTTTATAAATTAAATCCGAGAAACGATATCTATCTATTTAATTAAATCTGATATCTATCTCAGATTTAATATTAAATCTCAGATAGATATCAGACTTAATCTAAAATTTGAATTTCAAAAATTAATGACGATTAATTTTGAATTAAATACGCCATCGGGTTTAGAAAACCTACGGCTTTTTTTTAGTTGAATGTATTCTGAAAAAGCCGCGAGAAAACCCTAGAGTGAAATTTAGAGAGATGCAAAAACTATGGTGGAAATCATAAAATGGAGATGAAAACATACCGATTACGATGCAAATGCCACTAGATTGAAGTTTCCTCCGCAACCCACTAACGGATTCAGCAGCAATTTAGTCAGAAAAACAGAGGGAGAGAGGTTTGGGGAGCAATTTAGTCTATTAGGGTTCCATTAAGCCGCCGTTGGGGGTTTCTAAAAAATCCCTCTGCCGACACTTAGTCGACTAACCCAAGTGGGTTAGTCGACTAAATATGTTTGGTCGACTAATCCAAGTGGGTTAATCGACTAAATGACTGGGATATTAAAAAAAAAATTCGCGATTTTTAGTTGACTAACATTGGGAAATATTTTAAAAAGAGTGGCAAAATGGTAATTATTTATTTAAAAAGTGGCAAATAGGGAAAAAAGCCTAAACATTCCTATATATAGTTGTCATTAAGTACATCTGTCACCCATAAATATACAACTCTCTATCTAGCACATCTGTCTTTTAATTTTAATCTTTAGAAAATATTTCCATTAAGTACTGTAATACTCATCATTCACCTTTCTCTGTACTGTAATACTCATCATTCACCTTTCTCTGTTATAGCTTTTCTTGTAGTATTTAGATAAAATTTCAATTTAAGTACCACACATTCTATTATCTAGCCCTCTTTGTCATTTTCTTCCATCGTCTAGTTCTTCCTTATTAAACAAATCATTTTCAATGGTGATGTAAATATAAAAAAGAGTTGAATAGGATGCTATTCCAACATATTATCATTTTTGTTAAATTTGTAATTTTTTCCATGTATGAAATAATTGTATATATAGATTTTATAGAAAGTTTAATGTTGAATATGATAAACTATAAATTTTGATATATTTTTAAGGGATAAAATATTATCATTACTATTTTTTGTCACTATATCAAGCACGAACTCCCCCCCCCCCCCCCCCCGACGGGTGGCGCGTTGCGCAGATGCATGAATTACATAATATAAAAGTAAATCTCACCTTCCCCTCATCTAAATTATTAAAAAATTGAAAAGAAAAACAACGAAACATAAAGAAAAGATTTGGATTTTAAATAAACCAAACAAAAATAGTTGTATCACTAGCCAACGACATAACATGAATCACAACTACATAAGTAGTTATACTCCTATATGTCTAACAACTTCTACTACTCTTACATGTTTAGCAACTTCTTCTAAAGCTCAAAAGCAAAAAAAAAAAAAAATAGCAAAATGCTAGCCATAATAGTAAGTTGTCATTAAGTACATCTGTCACTCATAGATATGCAGCTCTCCATCTGACACGTCTGCCTTTTAATTTTAGTCTTTAGAAAAAATTGTCATTAAGTACTATAATACTCATTATTCACTTTTTTTTTTTTTGGTCATGGCCTTTCTTGTAATATTTGGAGAAAATTTCAATTAAGTACCACATTCTATTATCTACCACAGTTTTTTCTTTTTACAGGAATCTTAAACATAGTCTGTATGGAGATGGTAAGCGAATAAAAAAAACGTTACACCAGGAGGCAGTGCGTTGTGTTTCCTGGGCTGCTTTATTTGATGAATACCACAAACTTAAAAACGAGACCTGGTTATTGCTGTCTGGCGTCGAAATTCGTCGGAGAAAAGAGAGGATGGATGATCTATCTGTCTGTCATCCACACTTGCGTGACAATCGAGCTAACTACTTTGTATTAACGTTGTTCTCTTCTCCCATGACTGTGTCAATGGAAATTTTTTCTGCTTTAAGGAACCCATCATCGTTGATACCCCCCACTTCTAGAACATGGACCACACCGCTGACCAGTGGCGGACCCAGGAATTTATATTTGTGGGTGCACAATTTGTAAGGAAATTTGGGGGCTCGGTGGCAGCACCCCCGATTTTTTTTTTTTTTAAGAAAGTTTTAAATGCATTAAAAATCAAATGAATATAGATAAGAAAAAAAAAAGGGAAACTTCTTTCAATGGGTTCTAATCAAATCAAATGTGTATAAAATAGGATTAGCATCTACCATCAAATCAGCAATAAACTATGAATTTTCTAAATCCTAACACGTTTCATTCGATGTCAAGAGGCACAAACTATCCATCACACTTCTGTAAAATTGGAGAATTTTACATAAAACCACAGTTTCAATCACCAAACTCATTACAATTTTTAAAAAAGCTAATCAATGAAATTGAACTACTTAATGATTTCTGAATTAAAGAAACTATCCTTGCCAGTTTAACCAAATCACAAAAATCTTTCTGTTGTTTATAGTGACTGGTTATAAAAAAAATATTTTCTTGCTATTTTGAAATCACAGATAAAACTATTGTTACATGTGTTTTTCATAAGGAGTAAAAACTTGAGAAAATAATAAGAAATAAAAAAGGCTGTTTTTCTTTTTTTTTGGTTTAGAGATGAGAGAGTATAAATATCAGGCTCGCCCCAAGAATCAATGAAGTGACCCAGAAGGCTGCGACCTGCGAGGGAAAATGGTAGAAAAAAAATAAGAACTTAAAAGGACCTTCTAGGGTTTGAACCAAGGACTTGGTGATCAATAACAAAATGCTGCACCACTTGAGCTATTGGTCCAATAGATATAAGTTGTAACTAAATAATATATATATTTTAAACTTTTATGGGTGCACTTGCACCCATAAAGACAAACATGGGTCCGCCAATGCCGCTGACCCTCCGTCTAAGACATTGTGACTTCTCTAGTCTTTGTTCCAACAAAGTTCAGTTGCTATCTATTCCAAACCGCGAGGAAATTATCCCTTCCTCTTCCTATAATACAAATCCAAGTGTTGGCAAGGTGTTCATCTAAAGGTGATGAATCGTGGAAGTGTATCCGAACAATCGTCGTATGTGAGCTTAGTATGAAACTAGCAGCAGTAAAAACTAGCAGCTGTTAAAACGATTGCTTTCTGGAACATGGTCTCTAATGTATCCTTGTCATCAACATCCAGGTCTGTTCTGCATTTGATATGTGAGCCAAGCTCCAATTATGGCAAATACAGGTCCTGCATTTATGTTCCAAATATGCAAATGAAAAATAAATAAATAAAGATTAAAAAGAATGATTTACAGGAGGCTAAGGCTAGTTCAATCTCAGTTTGATTGTAGAAGGAAAAGGAGGAAAAAGATCCCAACAACTCTTAAGGTAGATTTATCATGTCCCAGAACTCATGAACTCTAAGAACCAAACAAAGTGAATGCATATGGAACTGAGGCTAGTCCCATGTGAGATATCAGTAATTAGCTCATTGTGATAGCAAATTCAGCTCATTGGTGTTGCATATAAGCTGGAGGTGTGTTGATTAAGCTTAACTGAACCAAAAGTAGAGAAGTCAAGAACTTACTGTGCCACCAATATTAGGATCCGGTGTGGAGTACTAATAAAAAGTATACAATAATAATAATTATAGAAAAGGGAATTTTGCAATAAAGAAATCTTCATTATTGTAAATTGATTGCTTTCCAAAATACCCTTTAAAGCTGTTTTACAAAGTCAGAATCCAGGCATGACACATATTATTTTAGGAAAACACTTGTGGTACAGTATCAAGTCTCTAGAGTCGGAGAGCCACATAGCAGTAAAAAAAACAATTTTGTTTCTAATGATTCTGCCTGTACTTTCAATATCCATAAATATAATATCCGTTCACGTATACCTTTTAAGTTTAAAGAACGTCGTGCCCAAGCGCAATGAAAGGAACACAAGTAGTAGGCTGATGAGAAGTCATAAAGGAACAAACATAGTTTGAAAATCCAGAGGTTTGCAGACTGTTTGTATGAAGAAGATGAGTTAGGAAAGTGCATTTAAACCACCTTGGCTAATGCTGTAATCAAGAATACAAATACAACATGCAAGAGTTTTTGAACTGCGAAAGAAAATCCAGCAGACTCATAAATCAGAAACCATGTGTGGTTGCTTGAAGATGCAGGTATATATGGATATAGATATTTGCATGGAGTGAGTAGGGGGTTTGAAAAATTAGAAAGCAAAGCACGTAATTCAGAGAGAAAAAGCATACTAACCTCACTGAACCTGACATGGTTAGAGAGAGAGAGTGTCAAGATTGATTGTGAAGAGAATGGTGAGGAATGAGTATCTAAATATAATGTTGGGATTTCAAAAGCCTTAAACTAGAGAGCTGACGAGAGAAACCTAGGGAACAAGAAATGTGGTGAATTCCTGAATGGAATAAAATGTCCCTATTTCACTATTTTTTGGAGGGAAAAAAGTGAAGGGGAAACCTATTTCTACATTGAAGAAACGTATTTCTAAATAATGATCTAATAGGGGGAGATTATGTACTGTACAATAACTTCTTCTTTTTTTAATTAAATGGGCATGTACGAATTATAATTGTCCAAGATTATATTACAAGTGGATAGAATTCACAACTTTCTACTTAGAGGAGAGCTTATGTTTCATTAGAATATAAGGTTATTCTATAATGTCATTGGCATAGCGCATTATAGGTTTTGCAGTATGCCCAACCCTTGCTTTTTTCCTTTTGCTTCCATAATTAATAATCACTCTGCACAACTTGATAATGTCTAAACTTGTATGTTGTCACTTTTGTCATGGTTATGCTGAAATCAATCTGCCCCTCGTTCACGGCACACACTAGGTCTGAGAGTATTGCATGTCCCCATGAAGTATAGCGGTGCTTCGGTGTCTTGCAAGGTCTGAGCAAATCTTGGCAAGGTCGGGGCTTGTGTTGCTCTAATATCTAAGTTGGTGTCTTCTAAAGCTGGTTTAGCACTCATCTTCATTATCTACTTCATCTGCCTCCTCATAAATTTTGCCTCCAATCCAATCACTGAAATATATAAGAAGATAACTTTTTTTTTTTTTTAAAAAAAAAGGAATAAGGAGATAACTTTATATGTGTGCCACATGTATAATATGCTGACTGTGCAAAATAAGCCCACATCGACCAACACGATGAGGAGGGGCGGGGAATTGTCCTATAAAAGAGGACCGCTCCTTCCTTTCTCTTCACACCAGGTATTTCTGCATATATTCATCTTTTATACTCGCAATTATGTTGAGTGAATTCAGATTTTTTAACTTCTATTATTACTAATATAAAATTAGATATAATAATTGTGATTTCTTATATTATTAAATTATATTAAGAAATCATAAGTTAAAGTTAGAATTGTGATTTTTTAATATAATTACTCACGCACCATGTACACTTCGCTTGCTCCAATTCTTGGCTCGCCCGCTGAGTCGATTGCTCAGGCCACATTATGGTTCTGTTTAATAACAGCAGGAAAGCAAGCAAGAAGGCCAGATCGTGGCTGTCTCATAACAGAAGGAAAGCAAGCAAGAACGGAATGGACATATGAGCGATCGATTCCGATCCTCGATTCGACGAGTTTGATCTTTTCTTTCGAGGGCTGAGGACCCAAATTCGTTCTATGTCGGGGTCGCTTGATCTGATTCTGGCAGAAGAGTTCGCTTGATCTGATTCTGGCGGAAGAGTTCGCTTGATCTAATTCTGGCAGGGTATGTTATGTGGTTGCAGCATTCCTTTTAGTACTCTCTTCGGTCCGGACCTAAATTTGTCAGGGTAAGTGAACTGAGTTATTAACTTTTTTCTGTCTTTTTTTCTGTCTTCGTCCCTTCAGACTTGTAGTGTTTGATTTTCCGTTTAGTTTTGGAATTATTCTTATGTACAGGCGTACAGCTGATCTTATACCCTGGCCTGTTTTTTTTATCACCATTGCTGTTTTCTTGATGTTACCTTTTCGGCTTAATCAACATGTGGATTCTGATTTTTTCTCGATTTTGCTCTTGATGATGCTATCTGGTTTCTTTCACATTGATTTTTTCCGCCCCAGAATCGCTTTGCTGCAAGTATGGGTGAGTTCAAATTGGGGATGAATCTTTGAGCTTTAGATTGGGTTTCCCTGCTCCGAGCCAACCTAACCTTTCCGCCCTGTTTGGGTTGGGCCTGTCTGGTTCCGCCGCGGGAGTTTTCTCTGTTTTTTTGGACAAGTCCGGTAAGAAAGAAATCAGTTTGTGTTTGTGTTTTAGTTGAGGATGGCAGAAGTGAAATTTTAGAGAGTATTTAGATAATTATTTGAAAAGTGAGTTGAGATAGAAAATGACTAAAAAAAATGATAAATCTTATTGAATACTATATATATAAAAAAAAAGTAAAATTATTACTCCTTTTGTTGTTGTAAAATGTTGCCAAACAGGCTCATGGTCTGGCGGAACTACTTGTTGTTCGAAGAAAACCTTTCCGCCGTTGTCAGGCGGAACTTCTTTTTGTTGTTCAAAGAAAGGGAGTTGTGTGAAGTTTTACATTGGTCGGGGAGGGGAATGAAACATCTTATAAGCGTCTCCCATCTCGAGTTATTTTATGGGTCACAAGCACAAGATTTGAGTTGAAAGATGCATCACCGTGTTCTTCAAGAAAAGGTGGCGAAGAAGAAGGGCTGAAACTTGTGAGCTGTTTCATACAGATCAGCTTTTGCATCAGTTGATGAACTCGCTTGTGTTTCAATTAGCTTAAGATTAAATAAGTACTTTTGCACTTTTTCAACCAGCTGGCTTGTGCCTTTGTGGGTTTTTCCTTTTAAGTGGAAGAAAATTTCATTACTAAAAATTCTTTTAAAAAATGGCTGATCACCCAAAAAATGTCATTAGATTGACAGTGATATACTTGGGCTCCGGTTATTTCCCTTGAAGATCTAACTTGGAATAATAAACAGGAAAACATAATTATAATCAATTTCATTCCATTAGTTTTTTTAATAATTATCGCATATTTATAATCAAAGGAATCTTTAGTGTTGCTCTTCAAAAGAATTCTAACCTCAGACCAAAAAGAACTTCAGACCTTATGGTTGTACTGTTAAAGCCTCTTCCATTATCACCATTATGACCAGCATATGTTGATAGTCTGACATTTCATGTTATTCCATCATAAGAAGCCCCAAACGGTAGTGATGACGGTCAATAATTAGGATGTGTTTTGTGTTAGCACATTTGAGAAGATGAAACCCCTACCCCTCTCTATCAAATATATATCTCTAAAAAATTAAGAAAAAAAGTCATTTGTAATCTTTAATAGGATTGAAAAAGGGTAAATTGCCTAGAAATCTCCATTTAAAAGTTTATTTATGAAAAGGGACATGAGGTCCGATCATGAGTGGGATTCTAGAGTGTAAATAATTGTAATAAGAAAAAAAATATCCTTATTGAAAACATTTTCTTTATGCTTTTTCTCCCCAGTAACCAAACTTTTCTCAGAAAACAATTCTCCTTCCCACCATTTTCATCGGAGAATCTATGACAAGGTTTAATTGAAGTAATGAAATTAAAAACAATCATAACGAAAATGAATTTTACCAAAAAAAAAAAAAGATCGTCTGCAATAAGAAAGAATGATTGAATAAAGGGAAGATGGTGGGAACAAAGTGTAATTTGAACATAAGGGACTAATTTTAAAACATAAAGGAAGATGGATTACAAATTTAAAGAAGCATAAAAGAAGATAGATTGCACAAAGAAAATCAGTAATATTGGCTTTCACCTATAATTTTATCTTTCTCCCATTACAATTATTTACGCTCAAAGACCTTATACATTAACATGATTTCAAATCTCATTTTACAAATTTATTATTAAATGGGCAGTTTCAAAAAAACAAACAATTTTACTAATATAAAGACTCCCTCTATTTTGTTTTTTCCACACTAATGCTGAGCCTAGGACCTTAAAATAGTGGGGTGGAATTTTTTATGGTTTTTTAATAGCTTATTAAAAACCTTTTTGACAATTTATTATTTAAAATTAAATGTGTTTAATTTTAGTTAAATCAAAACTTTGGAGATGAACCTTCTTTATGTAATTCCTGGACATGCCTCCACATGTAGTCCAAGAACTTGAATGGCTTAAATCAACAAGGGGTGAAGGTTTATTGTGGCTCAAATGCCTTCGTGCAACTCTGCTATGGATTTTATCTTCCCCATTGCATTCATCCAAATCTTCTCTGCAAATTTGGACTGACAGGAAAATCCCATCTTATGTGAAAAGTTTGTTGAGGACTTCCCCAAATATCTCCCTTCATGATGATGTAGCTGCTTTGCTTGACTCCCTTAGCTTAGTTAATTAGTCAAGAGTTGAGACGTTGAAAGATATAAGATAGAGATTTAGATGATTCAGATTTAATTTTTTTTATCTGATGATTTTTAAATAAAAAAATTATTTGTTTAAAAAATAATAGTTAAAAGATTATTTTTATTTTAGATTTTTTATTTATTAAAATAATTTTTAAAAAATAAAAATAAGGGCCGAGGGTACCTGACTATCCAAGGATTGAAGGGAAACTGATTCCCTTTAGAACACTTTGTCTTGTCACCTTCTGCACCGCCCTTGTTGTTTCCGTTTGTCACTCCCTGTCCTGATCTCTCTGCTTCAGGTTTTTTTAAATCCAGATCACTTGGTGTCACGCATTAACCTCATCTACATATATATGGCTGATCCTGTGAGGTTAGTACTCTCTCTCTTACTCATTTTAATTTCCAGCATTGTAACTCAAGTTGTGCAAGTGATTATTATAATGTTGTTATCAGAGAGGTTAGAGCACTTTGAAATAGCACAAATTATAATACAAGATTTTTACTGTTTTTGTGCCCCTATTAGATCCTCATTTAGAAATAGGCTTCTTCAATGTATGAAAGAAAAGTTATAATATATGGAAGGCTTTCGTAGTTATATTTGGAGACGCTTTTATTAACCACTACCCTTCTTCTGCTGTTTACTTGTTTGACATGCGCTTGCATGCACGCATAAAGCATATGGCACAAAAAAATAATTTTACTACAATATATGACAAAAGCGTTCATCCAAAATTGTTTGGATTGGATTCGCATGGAGACCGGTTTACAATGACGTAAAGTGCTAAAATGCCAAAGCCCTTTACAATGACATTCAATATATATATATATATATATAATAGATATATCTATATATCAGCGTGGTTCAGAGTGATAACTATCTCCTACTGAAGACGTGGTTGTTTAGTTATGCGCTAATCACTCTTCACTGAGAAATGTGTAGCTATGGGTGAAGTTCCGAGTGACATTCGCCATTGACAGTGGCCCTGTTTTAATGTTTTTATGTTGACAGTGCCACAGTGGCTCTGTTTTTCTAATTGTGGTTGGTTTTTGTAACACGTAAAGTTGTTTGTTAGTTGAGATTCATTATTCTTTATTCGGCTCACCCAAAGTCCTAAACTGCCAAAGCCCTTTAGTGGCAGATGAGGAACAAAGTTTGGGTCCACTCAGTTTGCTTTCTCATTCTTCATTCATGATCTACTCTCTGCATATGTGTGTGTGTACTCGCGTCTTTATGCTTCTATCCTACGCATGGCTCTACATCATTCTATATCTGTTCCAGCCACGTTTTCTTGAATCACTCGCTTTCTTCCACTCTTCCTATCCCTATATTATGGGAAATACTCGTACCTCAAACCAACAACGTAATGCTGTTTTTGAATGGGCATGTGAGAGCTCCATCTAACACAAGACAAGTAAACAAAGAGATTGAGATAACGACCATCATCATTATCATCATCCATAGTTGATGACATTTTATTTGCATCTACTTCACATTCTTACTCTCATCCGTATTCACCACCAACACTCTGACTTGTGAGTTTGCTGGTTTTTCGCAGTTCAAAGCCTTGGCTTGCTACCTTTGTATTCTTGATTCCAGTGCTAGGCATGGTGGTTCAAATGCACTTCCCCAACTCCTCTCCTGCTGATAAACACTCAACAAACGTCTGGATCTCCATAGTATGCTTGTTCATTTATGGCTTCTCATTCGCCTACTACAAGTCTCACGCCTCAGCCTCAAATAATGATACCTCTCAGCTCAAACTCTCATCTCAAATAGCTGCAATCTCAGGAAGCATGGCTTGTATTGCTCTAATATCTATGTTGGTGGCTTCTAAAGCTGGTTTAGCAATCATCATCATTATCTACTTCATCTGTCTCCTTATATATTTCGCCCCCAATCCAGTCATCGAAATATGCAAGACGATAACTTCATATCTGTCCAACATGTGCAATGGAACTGAGCATAACCATGACAACCCAAGAGATAACATAGAAGTTTAGACCATTCTCAAGTTGTGCAAGTAATTATTATAATGTTATACCTTGGAATGAAGTAAGAAAAACCAATGTTGGGCTTTTATCAGCCAGGTTTAGAGCACTCGGTACTAGCACAAATTATACTACGGGATTTTTACTGTTTTTCTGCGGCCAATTAGATCTCATTTAGAAATAGGCTTCTTCAATGTATGAAAGGAAAGTTATAATATATGGAAGGCTTTCGTAGTTATATTTGGAGACGCTTTTATTAACAACAACTCTTCTTCTGTTGTTTACTAGTTTGACATGCTCTTGCATGCACACGGTGGCGAAACCAGAAATTTTTTTTAGCCCGGGCCAAAAAATAAATATATTGAACTACTCTCTTTAATTCTTATTATAAGGTACTAACTAATAAGTATATTTGGTTCATTTTATAAAACACTTGCTTATTTCAAAATACCATTAATTTTTTGTTTTCATGTATACCCATAATTAAAAAGGTAGTGAGTGAGAGTAATAATTAATAAAAATTAATTATTACTCTTTTTTTGAGGAAAAAAAGGAGTAATAATTAATATGATATCAGAGTTTAGTGTAATTAATAATTAATAGGGATAATATTGAAAATTATTTAAATTTTAGGACAAATTTAATTACTTTAACTGTTCTTATTGACTTGTGAGAATTGTTAGTTGGTTCCTTAAATAAAGACCAGATGGAGTATTTACTAAATAGTATCAAATAACCTAGAAAATACAAACAAATAATAACAAATAATATAAATTAAAACAATATATAAAATGATACTAATCTTTTCGGTATCTCAAACAAGAATTTTACTTTCTTTTCACAGCCTAATGAGTAATGAAACAAACATTATCCTTACAGAGAAAATAAAAAAATAGTTGGGGCCAAATTTGTGACTAAATAAAATATCAAATAAAAAATAGATATATATTTCAACAAATTTTATAAGATCAGTCGGGGCCAGTTGGGGTCTCATAAGGGCATTCCGCCAATGATGCAACACATAAAGCAAAAGGCACCAAAAAATAATTTTACTATAATACCACTCTTGTCCTATTTATAAGTCTCTTTTGACCAAAAAAATTTGATCCTATTTATAAGTCCACTTTGACCAAATAAATGAGATTGTGACAATTTTGCCTACATTAGTTGTACCAGGGAAAATAGAAATAGAAGAAAAAGTTGAAAGTACCCAATCATAAATAAGGTTAAAGTTGAAAATTTACCTCATAATCATTGAGCTAACTATCTTTCATTGGTATGTGTGAGTTGGTCAAAATGAGACTTATAAATAGGACGAGAGTGGTATATAACAAGCCCGTTCTTCCAAAATTGTTTGGATTGGATTAGTATGGAGACCGGCTTTCAGTAAATTGCTAAACTGCCAAAGCCCTTTTCAATAACGTTGACTATATTTATATATATATCAGCCCTTTGCAATGGGAGCTGGTTTCTATCGTATGTTTATTTATTTGTCTCCTCATAGACTCTTCCAAGTAATATAATAGGAAGATTTAACATCAGTTGCACCCTTACTAACGGGGCAATCATCAGACAGGTTTAGAGTATTCTCAAACTTGCGCGCAGCCTACTAGATCCTCTTGTAGCAATTGGTTCTTCGGTATATGTAAAGAAAATTACAGAGCAGTCTATATACGGAAGGCTTTCCTAATTATATTTGAAGAAACTTAAATTAACAACTCTTTTTCTTCCACGAAAAAAATAACATAATCGTTTCTAATTGTGGGTGGTTTTTGTCACACGGAAAGCTGTTTGTTAGTTGAGATTCATTATTCTTTATTCACTTCACTCAAAGTACTAAAATTCCAAAGCCCTTTAGTGTCATGCTAGTTACGAACTTATCACTCTAAAGTGAGAACTGTTGGGTTGCCGTTGAAGTTCTGAGTGAGAGCCACCATTGACTGTGGCTTTGTTTTCTGTGTTGGAAACAGAGCAAAACACAGTAGTGTCTTTTAATTTACAAAAGTGATTACCCCTAGCTTCCCACTCAATTACACACCAACCGCAAAATAGAAGCCTCAAGCCAAGGCGGATGATGATCGAAGGTCATCATATCCTTCAGAACAGCTGTGCGATGAACAAAGGTAGCGGCCACCGGAGCTGGAAGAAACTAGGCTTTGGCCTTTGGGCTGCGGAGGAACGGGAAGCAATGTGGTAGGCCACCGTCGTCCTTCGAACGTTCGTAATTCTTGACGGACCCCACGGCCGCTTTATCAGCCCTCTGTAGTGACCTTGCGCCACATGGAAGAGGAAGGCGAAGACGAAGAAGCCATGAAATGAAGCCAAGCTTTGTTAGTATATCTCTCTCACAATCACAACAAAAGCCTTCGTTATACACACACAAAGGAACACCAAAACGACAATATATGAAGCGAAAGTACATATCTGAAACTGAAATGCAAATGAAGATCGTCACTATGCAGTACAAGGAATCATCAGCATTTGTCTGCACTATTGCATAAGCACTTTGAAGCATATGTTCAATATGTCCATTGACCAAATTGTCATTTATAAAAAGATTTTTATTTTTTATTTTTTTTTTGTTTTTATTGCGGGTGTATTTTTGTTTTTTTAAAAATTTCATAACCTATTTAGTAAAGATAAGATAAGAGAAAAAGTTTCTCTTTTACCCCTCTGTCCCCTTAAACCAAATAAGGTTAAGATTTGGCGACATGTTTGATTGACATTGACAATTTCCCCTCAAACCTCAATTCTCTCTCTCTTTTTTTTTTTTTTGCCTCAAGGGAGGGGATCTTCGTGATGGACGAATTCTCTTTATAGAGCATTTTCAATTTAATTGTAAAGTAACAAAAATACCGAAATGCCTTTCTAACTGTATTTAATTTAATTTTATGATGTATAGAGACAAAGAAAACATAGTCAAGAGCATTTAATTTTTATTCAAAACATAGATTTTAATTTGAATGTTCAAGATCAGATGCAGACACGGTTAATCTATCCTTAACTGACAGTTTCAGAACTGAAGTCTGCCCCTAAAGAGCTTTATTTTAATTTTTTTAAATAACAACGTAACTTTCATGTCTCCATTTTTTGTTGACTGTTTTGGGAGAAAAGGAGGGCAGTGGTGAGTAAAGGAATTGGAGGAAAGCCAGGTGCGCTTTAGATGGCTATCGTGTGGTGAAGATCCCAGAGCTTCTTCAAAGATCCCAGTTGAAGCTGAGCCAGGTGGATGAAGACTGACAAATATATCTGGGTTCCCAGATGCTCGTTGGGGTGTATGAATGAAGACTAGCAAATATATCTAAAATATGACGCAGGCAAAAATGAGCCTCGACGTCATGGTTAAATCTTGTTCCTTTCATCTTTACTCCGCATCCACACATTTTCGGAATGCTTGAAGCCTGGGATGAATAGCTAGAACCTGATTCCCTTAACATATACGATTCAACTTGTGAGAAACAACAGTTCATGTATAAGATTGAAGAAATGACGAAGGGAGGAGAAGTCTGAAAATTCTGGATGAATGAAATAGGAAGAAGAAGCTGGAATATATAGGCATTTTGAAATTGAAACGCCAAGGATAATAAATGCTTCTTCAAATCGAAAAATGGAAAAGCCAAGGATAACCACTGCTTCTCCAATTGAAATATGAATCTTTTTTGAGAAAGTGCAATGATGGCTGGATCGATAAGACGCAGGCATTGAATGCTTGCAAATGTCGAAGTCCAAGGGCGGTTACATATTCCAAGGTGGGTAGGTGAACAGCTACCACTATCCTAGGAAAGTCACACCTATTCATATGTTAGTAGGCTCTCATGATAACCTCGATTGGAGGCAACACGTGACAGGAGCTCATAGCCGATTATGACCGAGTTCATAACGACGGTTATAGCCGAGACACAGTTGTCTACACAAATCTCGGTCATCATGAAAGGTGAGTAGGTGATGGAAGGAAATGAGCCCATCATTCATGAAGGGAGGAAAGAAGTCAAAGTCAAAGGAATCGTCCCGAAGAACTTGGTCACGAAGTCCGAGTTAGGCAATCGATTAATCTCGGCACGTCAGAGACCTGAAGTACCAGGCTTGGGGGCAACTATTATGAATCCATATATTGGGACCATTAAATATGTGGCCCAATGAGAGTATTCACGATGGAATCCCTTTGTAGTCAGGTAAAGTGTTAATTACCTTCTTACCGTGCCTATAATCCAGGAACGTACAAGTAGTGGAGCAGACATTTGCAAGACGTGGGAAGCGCACACTGCCTGAGTAACGGATTCACAGTCATGGGAGCGAAACCCTAGGTAATTCCTATAAATAGGAGATTACCCACTAGGTGCACTATGTACATTCTCTATTTCTATTATTTATTATTCAGCCTCACTGTGCACACACCCCACCCCTCTAGTGGAACGCCACTTCTGTGTAGCACAGTCATCTAAGAACGCTCTTTGATATCTTCTTCAAAGGTATCACTGGGCAATCATCTTCTCTTAGGTGTTTACCCCATCTGTGAGGAACCATTTGATCCTATATTAATATTTCCTAACCCACTAAGACTAGACACTTGTGTTCTATTGAAGAACATTCTCTTTATAATATAACATATCGCTAAACATTTGATTGGTTTAAGAAAGCCTCGCATCCTTAGTGATCTAGTGGGGTGTGGGTGAGTTTCATCAAATTTTGGGTTCTGATTCCCTACCACCAAACCGGGCATAAGAGTACTCTCCCACTAAACTTAGACCTCACCATGCCATGCCGACATGCCCTCAACAGTCAACCAAGCCAACTACTCCAGCACGCGCCTTTTCCTTCGTTTCTCCCATCCCAGATAAAAAAAGACATCGAACTTTTTAACTATTTGAACATCACTCTCTTTCTACTGATTAGACTGTTTTTCTGTATAAATCTACACAAACGAGAATAATTTATCAGTAAAAACTGACTTTCCAATTATAATCTGTAGTGTATAAGGTAATAAATTTAATTTTAATTTATGTAAACGTGTTTTTTTTAATTGTTTACTCAAATAAACCGTAGTTTTTATTTGGGATGAACAAAATGATATTTGTTTAAGTATTTTTTCCTAAATCAAGATAAAACTATCTCAAAAAGCTATAAAATTACAACTGAAAATTATTATTATTATTATTTAAAAAGGAGATTTAGTTGAGAAGTGATAAAAGAGGAAGATTTTGGATTGAATTATTTGGAGGGAGCGGTAGTAAGTCGGAAACGAGGGAAGATTTTTTTTGGCGTCAAAAAAAGTGACGGAAAGATTTTGAAGGCATATGATCGATGGAATGGAGCGGGGGATCCAGAGAGTGAGAGTAGGAAAAGGGCATCCCTCATTGGCCAAAAGTAAGGTAGTTAAAAACTCGTTTTATCACTGCAATTTTACATTTTTACGATTTTTTTCATTAAAACGATTTTACTAATTTTCTAAACGCTTTTAAGTTTTTACGATTTTACTACGTTACGATTTTACGTTTTACGATTTTTCATTCTCTTCCCGTTTTTAGGTAAAATCTACGTTTTCACTACCTTGGTCAAAACAAGAACGTCGACTTGTCCTCGTCATTTTCTGTTTTCTGTTTTCACTACTTCACCTCTCTCTCTCTAATCCGCACATCCAACTGTTTTTATTTATTTAATAGATTTTTTTTTTTTTGTCACCGAGGTCTGATTCTAACGTATGTACCTAGCACACCCCCGTGGGCCCCACCCCTCCTCCAAAGTCTTCCCTTTACTTTGTGCCCAAAGCCCCAAACCCTCCTTCGGTATTAGGATAGGTAGGGAGAGCTTTTCTTGATCTGGAGCATCTAGATTAAATTTGTACCGTCCAAATTTATTTTTTTTAAACTGTCAATTTTTAAATGAAAAAATTATTTTTTAAAATATGTTAATTGAAAAATTATTTTTATTTTAAATTCTCTACATATAAAAATAATTATTTTCTAAAAAAAAAAAGTAAAAAAAAAAAGATCTGGATAGTCCAAATCCTATCTAGATGGTCTAAATAAGAAAAGCTCTCCCTACCCATCCTTGGCATGGGTAGGGAAACTGATTTCTCCCCTCACTTCCTTCCTCCTTCCTTTCTCCTCTCATTGCATTAAACAAATGCTGTAACGTGAGGGGTGAAACTTGTGAGACAGTATGGTGATTCTTGCAGATCAGCTTTTTTTATTCTCAAATCATACTTATTCTCTTCTTTAAAATTTTATAACCTAACCTCTCCATGTCTTTTAAATTGAACACATTAATTTTTTTTCCTTCTCTTCCATCTATTTTCCTTATACCAAATTTGCAGTGCAAAATTAGATAAAATAAGCAAAACCAAATAAGTAGAAGACTGACTGGCATTTTATATGAGTGAGAGCTTTCTGTATTAGATAACTTATTGCATGTAGTGTCAAAGAAAGAAATAGAGAAGGGATAGATCAGCGAATAGAAGTGCAGAAGAAAAGTGAACTCTATACGCCGTAGCTCTTTTATATGAGTGTGAATTCTTATGGTAAATAATTATTTCAATTCCTTGTAGTATTAAATGAATTGAAGTAAATAAAAAGAATCAATAATGGACAAAAATGATAAAGAAAAAATAGATTTTACACGAACTTCTACTTGTTTACATGTACCATTCATTTTATTGCATCGTTACATAGGATCCAAGATATTGGATGTTAATTCAACTTGTTTTCAACCAGCTGACTTGTGCTTCTGTGGTTTTTTGTTTTTTGAGTGGAAGAAAATTTCATTACTAGAAAATTCTGTTAAAATTAAAAATGCCATTAGTTTGACAGTGATAAAAAACTAATGGCTTAAAATGCTGGTGATAAAAAACTGTATTCCGGTTAATTTCCCTTGCAGATCTAACTTGGAATAACAAACAAGGAAAACAAATTATAATCAACGTCATTCCATTAGTTTTATAATAACTACGGCATATTTATAATGCCTTCCCATAATAAAACGCTTAAATAATAGAATATTCCATTTAATTCCACCTCAGATCACATTCAGCCCAATTAGATGTAGCTCTTCAAGAGACTTCTAACTTATAAGACCCCATGCGGTTATACTGTTAACAAAGGAATGGTGAATCTTGCCTTTTTTAAAAAAGAAAATGGAAAATCAATTGCACAAAGGAAAGAAATGTTGCACATAAAGGAAGATAAATTGCACAAAGGTAAGATTGTTTACTCGTTAGGGAAGATTAATGTAATTTACTTATTATAGACCAATTTATCTGCACATAAAGAAGATAGACTTAAAGCATCAATTAGGGGTGAAGGTTTATTGTGGCTCAAATGCCTTCGTGCAACTCTGCTATGGATTTTATCTTCCCCATTGCATTCATCCATCCAAATCTTCTCTGCAAATTTGGACTGCCAGGAAAATCCCATCTTTTTGTGAAAAGTATGTTGAGGACTTCCCCAAATATCTCCCTTCATGATGATTTAGCTGCTTTGCTTGACTCCCTTAGCTCACTTAATTGGTCTTATTTTAATTTTTCGCATCTCAGACAGGACAAATCCTTCATTTACTGCTTCTAGTTTCTGTTTCTCTTCTTTGATTGTATGTTTAAACTTAATATCTACGGAAATTGATCATTTTACCCCCCCCCCCCAAAAAAAAAAAAAAAATCAAAGCTTTTAAAGGTGATGGCTTTCCCTCCCTTCACTATAAGGAACAGTGGACACTGGAAATTTTGTAATTGTTACATATATGATGTATAGGAACCAGATAGTCGATCCGTTTCTCCGTGTTTTAGATTATCTATCATTAAAATATTTTTTTACAACACTTTGACTTGTCACCTTCTGCACCTCCCTTGTTCTTTCCGTTTCTCACTTCCTCTAGCTAGTGGGAAGACAAACAACTTCATGATGCACTTTTCGTGAGCTCTTGTTTTTTGTTTATATTATTTCAATTTGGTTTTGAAATGTTTAATTAAATATTCATACATAATTACTTTTGATTAAACTCCAGCCTTATATTTATTTCCAAGTGGGAAGCACATAAGGTGTTTGTCCATTATGTGCTTCTTATGTGCTTGTCTCTTTAATTAGAGGGATAAGCACATTTTATTTAATTTTTTAAAATTTTTTTATAAATTTTATTTATTGAAATTAAATTATATGTTAGTTTTTGAAATTTTTTTTATACTCAATATCTCAAATTAATTAGTTTCCAGTTCTGCATACAGAAATCTCTGTCCTGTAACTTCAGTATCTACAAAATTAATTTGAGATACTGGGTGTTAAAAAAATTTCATAAACTAACATATAATTTAATCTAAATAAAAAAATTTATAAAAAATAAAATAAAATATATTTATCCCTCCAATTACACATAAGAAGCACATTAGAACAAGCAGCTAAGGTCTATTTGCCCTCCTGAACGTGGCGAAAAAGGTTTTGCGGAAACACGCTGACAGGTGGCAGTGGATATTGGCAAGTTGAACAAGATTAAAACGATCAAAAAAACCAAGAAAAACGATCAGGTGGGACCAAGAAAAACTAAAAGTAGGATGTGTCAGTCATGACGTAATATCGAGCAAAAAAGGTCATGACGTAACAATTACCTCAACAATAAAAAGCTGCACCTCCCTTGTTCTTTCCATTTCTCAATCCCTCTCCTTAGCTCTCTGCTTCAGGTCTCTTTAAATCCAAAGCACTTGTTGACTCACATTAACCTCATTTCCACATGGCTGATCCTGTGAGGTTAGTACTCTCTCTCTCACTCACTTTGATTTCCAGCATTGAAGTCTGTTTCTTTTTCCACTTGTTCTATGTTAATTTCTGCTATGAACATATAAACTATTTATCCTTAAATATAACTTCATCATTTTACCCAAAAGAAAAATACATACTTAGCGTTTAATTTCCATTGCTCTATATATGATTCTATATTTGCTCCCCCCCACAATCTCTGTTTTGTGATTCCTTTCAAGAGACCAAGTATGGGCAATAGCTAGTTAGGTTGAACAACACAAGAGTAAACAAAGATATAAAACAACAAACATCATCACTGATTGTTGATGACATATTATTCCTAGCTATTGCTCATTCTTACTCTAATCCATGTTCACCAACTACACTTTCTTTTGACTCAACTCAGACCAAAGGTGTGGGTTGTTAGGTTTAATTATTTGATTTCAATATACAATCATCATCATCCTATGAGTTTGCTGGTTTTTCATTCGCAGTTCAAAACCCCGTCATGCTGTTTTTGTATTTTTGACTATGACGATAGCAAAGGTAGTTCAGATCTACTTTCTCAACTCATCTCCTTCATAAAAATACTCTATTAACCTTTGGCTGTTGATACTATGCTTGTTCCTTTATGGCTTTCATCAACCTAAACTACAAGTGTCAAGCCTCCACATCAAATAATGATTGACCCTGACTTCAAACTTTCATCTCACATAGCTGCAATCTTAGGAAGCATGGCTTTTGTTGCTCTAATATCTATGATGGTGGCTTCTAAAGCTGGTTTAGCACTCATCATCATTATCTACTTCATCTGCCTCCTCATATATTTTGCCCCCAATCCAATCACCAAAAAAAAATATATATATGTAAGAAGATAACTTCATATGTGTCCCACATGTGCAATGGAACTGAGCATAACCATGAAAACCTTTCGACCAAAAAAAAACCATGAAAACCTAAGAGACAACATAGAAGTTTAGACCATTCTCAAGTTGTGCAAGTGATTCTTATAATGTTAAAAAACCAATGTTGGGCTATTATCTGAGAGGTTTGGAGCACTCTTAAAAAACATAAATTATAATACGGGATTTTTACTAATTTTCTTCCTCCTATTAGATCCTCATTTAGAAATAGGCCTTCGTTTCAGAGTGAGAACTATCTGCTACTGAAGACGTGGCTGTTTAGTCATGCGCTAATCACTCTTCACTGAGAAATGTGTAGCTATGGGTGAAGTTCCGAGTGATATTCGCCATTGACAGTGGCTCTGTTTTTCTAATTGTGGTTGGTTTTTGTAACACGTAAAGTTGTTTGTTAGTTGAGATTCACTATTCCTTATTCGGTTCACCCAAAGTCCTATACTGCTAAAGCCCTCTAGTGGCAGATGAGGGGCAAAAGTTTGGGTCCATTCAGTTGCATACTCTGCTTTCTCATTCTTCATTCATGATCTACTCTCTGCATATGTGTGTGTACTTGGGTCTTTTTGCTACTGTCACTTCGCATGGCTCTACATCTGTTCTAGCCACATTTTCTTCAATCACTCGCTCTCTTCCACTCTTCCTATCCCTATATCATGTGAAATACTCGTACCTCAAACCAACAACGTAACGCTGTTTTTAAATGGGCATGTCGTAGCTACATCTAACACAAGACAAGTAAACAAAGAGATTGAGATAACAACCATCATCATTATCATCAGGGACGGAGCCAGGATTTGGAGTTAATGGGTGCACAATTAGTATAGGGGTTCGTTGTAACATCCTGAATTTTGGACCTAAAGACTAGAAAATTAGCCTATTTTTGGAGGACTATTAGACCCTATTTTTGAAAATGAATTTAGAATCAGTATTTTATTGGACATGAATAGTGTTTACTATTCACAAATACGTACATGAATAGTATTCACTATTCACAAATACGTATTCACTTTTTATAAATACGGTATTTAATCGATATTTTGAGAAATATGAAAAGTATTTACTATTCACAAATACGGTATTTACTATTCAAAAATACGGTATTTACTATTCCTAAATACGTATTCACTTTTTGAAAATACGTATTTACTATTCATGCGGGACCCACGTCAAAATAATTCTCCTCCTGCCGACACATTCACGGGAGAAATTTTGAAATTATTGTTTGCGGGACCCACTCAATAATAATATTATTATAATATAATATCTTATACTTTGGAAAATAATAGAAATAAAATTATTTCCAATAAACCGTGAATTAGGTTTTTAAAGTAAGGGTATATTATAAACAAGTGAATTTCTATCTCAGAGTGGGTTATCTCCAAAGTCATTTCCGTAATCGGCGGAATGATTATTGAGATAGGTTGAAACCGATATTTTGAAGCAGGACAGATAGTGGAATCTGTAGGAAATAAATCATAACTCAAACTCCTTGAATTAAGTAGTAAACAACTGGACATATTATGAATCAGTGAATTTTCGTCTAGAAGTTGGTGTCACCCGAAGTAATTTCTGTAACCGTCAGTGTCCGACTTAAAATCTTCGGCAGGTTACGGAATACCCTAAATAGGATCAAAAATTTAGTTGACCCAGATATTTCTGAAGAGGAAAAATAGAACTTCAAGGCTGTGCTTCCGGATTCTTGAGAATTTCTAATATAACGCGATTAGAACACCGATCAGGGAATCTTTATAGGATAAATGCAAAAGAGTAAGAAAGTGTCATCGTCATGATGACGTCATCGATGACGTAAGCATCTTGATGACGTCATCGATGACGTAAGCAAATGGATTGGACGGTTGAGATGAAGCCATATTTAAAGTCAAGATCCAACGGCCAAAATCTGACCTGATAAAGTATGAATAGTGTCATGCTTTTTCACTATAAATAGAAGCTTCATTTCTTCATTTTCTTCACACCAAACTCAGAGAACAACAGTTGAGTTTAAGAGAAGAGTGAGAATTCTTAGAGTTAGAGAGAGAGTTTAGAGTAAAGTTCTTGAAGCTGGAGAGAATGAGCAGGAACTTCAAGGGTAAGTTCTTTGGTCTCTAGTCTTAATATTTGGTAGTTTCTTTTGGTAATTATAGTAGAAATGCCAGATAGAGTTTTTCTGAGTATGCTCTGTGGCTGCAGCTTAGTCTGATCTGTCACATCAGAAAAGAATTATCCTTGGACAGTAAATATTATTTACTGGCACAGTAAAAAATATTTACCGGCACGGTAAAAATATTTTTACTGGTACTATTCACATGAATAGTGAATATCCAACATAGTTTCCGCAAATGCTGAAAATTAATGGTCACTGATAAAAATGATATTATAGGATATCCGAGGATTCCGGAGTCAGATTCAAAGGAAGTTTGGGGATACGTGAATAGTGCCGTATACGTGAATAGTGCCGTATACATGAATAGTGCCGTATACATGAATAGTAATTTACTATTCACGTGGAAGGAAGGTACGGACGCGTATTGTAACCTTAACTCTGATGCTTATGGTATGCTTATATGTGATAGATAGTCTGAAATTCTGTTTTTGAAAATTGATCATACACATACAACTTGATACGGGTTATAGTCTTGATAACGCCGTTATGTTTTCCTAGCGCTGAGGACACGGATGTACACCGTGGCACTGGTGAATAGTGCAGACTATAATAACATGCATATTGCAGTGGCTGTGTTATGTTATTATGTGAATATGAGAATAATGTATGTGATTATTGTTGTTTTGACATGAATATCTGTCATACATATTTGATACATAAGCATGAGGTTAACCGTTACCTGAGGTTCAATGGGTATTGAACCTCAGCTCTTACTGTAGCTTCAGGATTTTCGGAGTGAACAGAAACAGAAACAAGGGTAAGCAGCAGGCAGAAGGACTAGCTGGAGAAAGTCCTGTAGATATGTATAGTCTTTCGAACTCTTTGTATCAACAAACCAGTACACTACAGTGGTTGAATATCAGTTACTTTGTATTTAAAATCATTTCGTTGCTCAACTCTGGTTAAATTATTTTGAACTCTGATCAAATAATTTCGAAAATGCTTTAGAAAAGTTGGGGTGTTATATTTTGGTATCAGAGCAGACATCCTGGCAAAGAGTTAACTAAGTTACTCCAAACAGTTTGATATCTAGAAAGGGGTTTTGTGGTTGGCAATCAGTTTCCTTGAATTCGTCGAGCCTTCCACAAATACACCTGCCTAGTCGGATTGTCTGAGTAGCGGAGTTAGGTTCTAAGCTTTCAAAAGTGTTTTATCTGGTATGAACCCGACTCAGTTACAGTAAACCATTGGTGCCGAAGGTAGGGCCGAGTCTATGTGGATCAGCCAATCAGTCACCCTAGCACGGTGAGGCTCCCATGATAGACGCCTACCTGGCCAATCGGTTTGACTAACTAAGTTAGGCTCTAAGCCATGGTTTTAAAAGTATTTCGAAAAAAAAAAACAAGTACAAGTACTGATACAATACTGGTGTTGTGATACAAAAAGGACGTAAATCCTAAGGAAAAGGGTTAGGCTCGGGAGGCCTTGATATAGAGTAGATGGCACAGAATATGGTTTCTGTTGTTAAACTTTAAGACTTTTGATATGGGAATCGGAATCTAAGTTAAATCCCCACTCAGAGTTTCAAGGGAAGTGGTACAGAGAAGTCGGTACGACTTAAGTTTTCCGGTAGACAGTAACCTACTGTTTAGGTTTCCCTTGGATAGTAACCTATCGATTTAATGTCCTTGTAAAAATAGTAACTTGTTAAGTTACCTTGAGAAGGAAATTCCTACCTTGTAGAGGCCAGACACCATGCGTGCAACGGGGCATGGCTCCGGGGACGAAGATCTTTTGATTAAGTCCTTGACGGTGGTGATCAATTGACAGAAGAGGGAAAGTACCCAGTAATTCTGGGGAGACAGTTATGTCATACTAGTGCCTATGAGAGTTGTAGGTACCCAGTAGTAAGTATACCAATATTAGTACCAAGAATCAATAGACATTATGAAGTTAATATTGCTTAGGCGAGAGAAATCTCAGAACTATGACCCCTGTGAGAGTGGGAACCCTGAGAAAATATGAGTGAGTTTTGCCTAGGTTCCAAATACCTAAGAGATAGTTCCTTAACAGAACCATACGAAAGCTGGAAACCTCAGTAGCCACCAGGTTATGGTCTCAAGGTGGGACCAAGAATCATAGAAATGTTAGTGGCTAATAGATTTCCTAATAAGTATGTGGTTACCCAATAGGGAAAGTTGAATTAAGGATTATGCCTGGAGCTAAACAGAAAGTGAAAGTCTAAAAATAGAATGACCCTAGATAAGATGACAGTCATAGAGACAACGGTTTATGAAACCACTAAAGGATAGGAACCTGATAAGATCTGAGTTCTCGTTATAATGATTCAGAGACGATCACTGACGCTACTTATGGAAAGTTTAATCGGAGAAGGATACCTACGGGGAGTTCTGATCAAGGAGGTTTACCTACAGAGGATGCTAACTGGAAAAGTTGACTAGTCTGAGAAGACTAAGTGAAGCGCCGAGTAATGTGCCGTAGAGCAGAGCCACCGTGACGACGAACCGTAGAGTGGAGCCGCCGTGACAACGAACCATAAAGTAGAGTTACCAGTGCATCGGTTCTCAAGGTAAGTACATTATAATGAATCTCACATTGAATAGGTTCCCTAGAGAAAAGACTGTTGTAACTTAGTATATCGTCATGGTTTGCTCCAGTGCTATACAGCATATATTGTGTTTATAGGCTAGCAGAAGCCCATAGTTGTCAGACAACGAATATGAGAAGTGTCCAGAAAATTTTGTGAGATCCGAGGATAGCGAACGATGTTTGAAATAGCTGGAAGATTAAAGTAGAACAAACTAAGTATTTTATGGATAGTTTGAGTAGCCAAGGACAGAGGTTCCAATGCGTGTAATTAGTGATGACCTTCTAATGTTAGTTGTCTGATTCCTAAGTAAGGTTTAAAAAAAATTGAATTTTTGAACTTGCCAAGACACTTGCTGTATTTGAAATTTTTTTTAAAATTGATTTGTTCGCACATGTGGATTTTTGAAACAGAGTTTTCAAATGAAATGTTTTCAACAGAATTTGAGACCACAATGATGGTTATTTTGAACAGATGTTGTCTTATATAAAGGGGTTTTTGTTAGAACCCAAAGTTTGAAATTGAGTTTTTAACTATGTTGTGGAAAAGTCAGTACAAAACTGGAAGGACAGAAGCTGTTGTAGATGTACACAGTTTGCTGGGTCTTGCTAGATGTTTTAAAATGTTTGAAATCGCTGGCCTTTGATAAATGTTCTTTTTTGAACAAAACGTTTTGGAGGGATTTTGGTTTGAGAAAACGGAAATCGCACCAGCAGTGAACGCACCCAATCCATAACATTTCGCCTAGGGCGTATGTTTTGATTAGTAAAACCTGACTGTCTATGACTGGACTGAGTTCCGCTAGATAGGGTTGCTACTTTATGTGCCAGTGTGAACACTGGGTCTCCTGAGAAAGGGGCGGAGGCTCTCCCACATTGTTGATAGTACTGTTGAGACTGGATTCGAGGATTGGGGTAAGGCGCTCACTGTACCAAATGGTTAAGATGATGGTGTGTACTCTCAATTGTAAAATTTTGTGAAATAAATTAGCTCCCTCAAAGATATGTGCCGGTAATAAAAGTTTTTGAAAATGATCCGGCAGTGAAAAATGTTTTCATGAATTTGTGATGGCAGCGATTAAGTTTAAAAATGTTATAGCACTATTACTTTGTGGTATAGTGCAGATTGTGAAATGTACTGAAACCACGGAAAATTTTTCATGTTTGAAAATTTGAAAATGAGACAAGAAAATAATTTTGGGTAGCAATGACATGATTGTCGACGCTATCGTGTTAAAAAGAAAAGCAGTGTAATTGGGAATTATGGTACAGGAACAGCAACTATTAGAAAGGTTTGGAATACTGAATTAGTTAAGTCAGATAATAGCTGCCGGTTATGATGTTGAGTAAGTGAAAGTAGTTTGAGGACTTGAATGGGAAAGTCTCGGATGAATTTGATGAGCAGATGCTCAAGGCAATAAGACGTAGTGTGCAAAGTATACACGGGATGATGCTCCTAGGACATAAGACCGGTGATACTTAGCACTGTGTGAAATGCTAAGTAACTATGTTTAGAATACATCGTAAGACTAGCAAAACATTCACTGTATCAGGTAGTAATAAAGATGCCTAAGGGTTGAGGATGAATTCCTAAGTAGAAAGGTTAGAATCTCCAGTGCGATGGTAATAGATTGAGCCGGAAGGCCAATATGTGTTAAGCCGATAGGCTAAATAAATCAGGCAGTGAGGCCTGTGTAACCGAGTACTGTGAGAATAGATCAGCAAGTCCTGTAATTTAGTACTATACCTGGGTATAAGATTGAGACATTGAATAGTAGGATGCGTGCTATTTAAGTTTGCATAAGGAAGGAATAGACTAAAGGTCTAGATAACCTTTTGATTTTATATTGTCAAATTTCGAGGACGAAATTTATTGAACGGGGGGAGAATTGTAACATCCTGAATTTTGGACCTAAAGACTAGAAAATTAGCCTATTTTTGGAGGACTATTAGACCCTATTTTTGAAAATGAATTTAGAATCAGTATTTTATTGGACATGAATAGTGTTTACTATTCACAAATACGTACATGAATAGTATTCACTATTCACAAATACGTATTCACTTTTTATAAATACGGTATTTAATCGATATTTTGAGAAATATGAAAAGTATTTACTATTCACAAATACGGTATTTACTATTCAAAAATACGGTATTTACTATTCCTAAATACGTATTCACTTTTTGAAAATACGTATTTACTATTCATGCGGGACCCACGTCAAAATAATTCTCCTCCTGCCGACACATTCACGGGAGAAATTTTGAAATTATTGTTTGCGGGACCCACTCAATAATAATATTATTATAATATAATATCTTATACTTTGGAAAATAATAGAAATAAAATTATTTCCAATAAACCGTGAATTAGGTTTTTAAAGTAAGGGTATATTATAAACAAGTGAATTTCTATCTCAGAGTGGGTTATCTCCAAAGTCATTTCCGTAATCGGCGGAATGATTATTGAGATAGGTTGAAACCGATATTTTGAAGCAGGACAGATAGTGGAATCTGTAGGAAATAAATCATAACTCAAACTCCTTGAATTAAGTAGTAAACAACTGGACATATTATGAATCAGTGAATTTTCGTCTAGAAGTTGGTGTCACCCGAAGTAATTTCTGTAACCGTCAGTGTCCGACTTAAAATCTTCGGCAGGTTACGGAATACCCTAAATAGGATCAAAAATTTAGTTGACCCAGATATTTCTGAAGAGGAAAAATAGAACTTCAAGGCTGTGCTTCCGGATTCTTGAGAATTTCTAATATAACGCGATTAGAACACCGATCAGGGAATCTTTATAGGATAAATGCAAAAGAGTAAGAAAGTGTCATCGTCATGATGACGTCATCGATGACGTAAGCATCTTGATGACGTCATCGATGACGTAAGCAAATGGATTGGACGGTTGAGATGAAGCCATATTTAAAGTCAAGATCCAACGGCCAAAATCTGACCTGATAAAGTATGAATAGTGTCATGCTTTTTCACTATAAATAGAAGCTTCATTTCTTCATTTTCTTCACACCAAACTCAGAGAACAACAGTTGAGTTTAAGAGAAGAGTGAGAATTCTTAGAGTTAGAGAGAGAGTTTAGAGTAAAGTTCTTGAAGCTGGAGAGAATGAGCAGGAACTTCAAGGGTAAGTTCTTTGGTCTCTAGTCTTAATATTTGGTAGTTTCTTTTGGTAATTATAGTAGAAATGCCAGATAGAGTTTTTCTGAGTATGCTCTGTGGCTGCAGCTTAGTCTGATCTGTCACATCAGAAAAGAATTATCCTTGGACAGTAAATATTATTTACTGGCACAGTAAAAAATATTTACCGGCACGGTAAAAATATTTTTACTGGTACTATTCACATGAATAGTGAATATCCAACATAGTTTCCGCAAATGCTGAAAATTAATGGTCACTGATAAAAATGATATTATAGGATATCCGAGGATTCCGGAGTCAGATTCAAAGGAAGTTTGGGGATACGTGAATAGTGCCGTATACGTGAATAGTGCCGTATACATGAATAGTGCCGTATACATGAATAGTAATTTACTATTCACGTGGAAGGAAGGTACGGACGCGTATTGTAACCTTAACTCTGATGCTTATGGTATGCTTATATGTGATAGATAGTCTGAAATTCTGTTTTTGAAAATTGATCATACACATACAACTTGATACGGGTTATAGTCTTGATAACGCCGTTATGTTTTCCTAGCACTGAGGACACGGATGTACACCGTGGCACTGGTGAATAGTGCAGACTATAATAACATGCATATTGCAGTGGCTGTGTTATGTTATTATGTGAATATGAGAATAATGTATGTGATTATTGTTGTTTTGACATGAATATCTGTCATACATATTTGATACATAAGCATGAGGTTAACCGTTACCTGAGGTTCAATGGGTATTGAACCTCAGCTCTTACTGTAGCTTCAGGATTTTCGGAGTGAACAGAAACAGAAACAAGGGTAAGCAGCAGGCAGAAGGACTAGCTGGAGAAAGTCCTGTAGATATGTATAGTCTTTCGAACTCTTTGTATCAACAAACCAGTACACTACAGTGGTTGAATATCAGTTACTTTGTATTTAAAATCATTTCGTTGCTCAACTCTGGTTAAATTATTTTGAACTCTGATCAAATAATTTCGAAAATGCTTTAGAAAAGTTGGGGTGTTATATTCGTGGGTTCAGGGGCAGCGCCCTCAATTTTTTTTTAAAAAAGTAAAATTTTAAATGCATTAAAATTATATCGTTGACAATGAGAACACAAATGCATTAACATAGAAAAACCACAATGTCAAATAAAAAGCTTCATTTTCATCTGGGCCTTCAAGACAACTTACCTTCTCCTTTCTAATAAGTTTACAACCTTCAACTGGGCCATTACTTGCAAAATGTTCCTGAAGCAGGGACTCGGTTACCTGTGGATGAATATTCCCCACATACCTGCATTTTCTCAAAGATGAAGAAGCTAGAATTGTAAAAAGAAAAGAAACAAAAGAAATTAGGGCACAAGTAGTCAAGTTTAGTGAAAGAAACAGCAGTAATTAAAGGAAACGTTTTGTTACAGTCAAATAGGCTTGAAGTAAAAGAATATACTCAAGAAATAAACAACAGAAATCAAATGCCCTCATCAACATTCATCATCTAAATGGATTAAAAGAATATACAAATCAAGCAGCAAATACCTAAGATTATTTGCACCACAATCATAAGGAGATAGAACATGATATAAAATAAAAAGGGAAAATTAAAAAAGTCAAGACAAACACTCACACACTGCGGCAAGAACTTGGATCAAAACCAGGAGGTAGATTTCCACTTGGAATTGGTTCAATCTGCAAAAATAAATAATTGAAAAGGAAAAGAAAAGAGGAAAAAATCAAGATAAAAAGTTTTGTACTGCATCTACCAACATAGTAGCACAAAAAACATCTATTTGGGCGTATACAAAAAGAGAAAGCAATAGAAGCATAGAATTTCTTTGCTAAGCCTGAAGCAAGTAGATGAGACCAGCAAGCAAATTATCCAAGAATACAGGAATAATGCAAACCAGTAGAGGCAGCGCTTAATCATGCACAATCATGACAACGTGGGGCAGACAAGTTTCAATGCATCTCCCACAACAAAAGAAGCCAAAGTAAAGAGGTCCCCACTCGCCACTCCCCAGTAATGAAAGCAAGAACACACGCAAATAGCGGGAGAAAAACGGATACTTTAAAACCCAAATTCAAATAAGCAACAATTAATAATGCACCCAGCTCTAAAAACATTCCCGCTGTTGGAACAAACGCAGGCAACCCAAGCTAAACCCTAAGTGCTACAAGCATCGACCCAGAAAAAATTACTCATCAAAAGATGAGAGAATAAAGTACGCGAGGTACGGAATAATCAAAAGGGAGAAGAAATGAGAGGTATTACACCAAGACCAAGGGACAGCGACGCCGACGACGGAGGGGGGAGCCAAGAGCGCCGTGGGTGAGAGACGGATCGATTTGGGGATCGATTAGGAGTGGGTGAGAGATTTGAAGACAGAAATCGATTGGAGACGGTGGGATTTGGAGGAAGGAAATTTGAAGTGGGTGATCGATTTGGGACGGGAGGGCTAGGGACGGTGGGATTTGGAGGAAGGAAATTTGAAGTGGGGGGACGGGAGGGCTGGGGACGGTGGGATTTGGAGGAAGGAAATTTGAAGTGGGTGATCGATTTGGGACGGGAGGGAACGGACTGTGCGACTTGGAGTGGGTGAGATTTGGAGATTTAAAAAAAAGCAAAAGAAGGAATCAGACGATTCGAACTTAGGACCTTTAGATGCATATCAAAACACATAACCAACTGCTCTAATCAGATAAATTGCAATGGAATTCCTATACTTTATATATATATTTTAAATTTTTTATGGGTTCACTTGCCCCCATAAAAACTAGTGTGCCTCCGTCCCTGATTATCATCATCCATAGCTGATGACATTTTATTTGTATCTACTCCACATTCTTACTCTCATCTGTATTCACCACCGCCACTCTAACTTATGAGTTTGCTGGTTTTTCGCAGTTCAAAGCCCTGGCTTGCTATGTTTGCATTCTTGATTCCAGTGCTAGGCATGGTGGTTCAAATGCACTTCCCCAACTCATCTCCTGCTGATAAACACTCACCAAACGTCTGGATCTCCATAATATGCTTGTTCATTTATGCCTTCTCATTCGCCTACTACAAGTCTCACGCTTCAGCCTCAAATAATGATACCCCTCGTCTCAAACTCTCATCTCACGTAGCTGCAATCTCAGGAAGCATGGCTTGTATTGCTCTAATATCTATGTTGGTGCCTTCTAAAGCTGGTTTAGCAGTCATCATCATTATCTACTTCATCTGCCTCCTCGTATATTTTGCCCCCAATCCAGTCACTGAAATATGCAAGAAGATAACTTTATATGTGTCCAACATGTGCAATGGAACTGAGCATAACCATGACAACCCAAGAGACAACGAAGTTTAGACCATTCTCAAGTTGTGCAAGTGATTATTATAATGTTATACCTTGGAATGAAGTAAGAAAAACCAATGTTGGGCTTTTATCAGTCAGGTTTAGAGTACTCTAAACTAGCACAAATTATACTACGGGATTTTTACTGTTTTTCTGCCCCCTGTTAGATCCTCATTTAGAAATAAGCACCTTCAATGTACGAAAAGAAAGTTATAATATATAGAAGGCTTTCGTAATTATATCTGGAGACGCTTTTATTAAAACAACTCTTCTTCTGCTGTTTACTTGTTTGACATGCGCACATAAAGCAAAAGGCACCAAAAAAGAATTTTACTACAATATATGACAAAAGCGTTCTTCCAAAATTGTTTGGATTGGGTTAGTATGGAGACCGGCTTTCAGTAAAGTGCTAAACTGCCAAAGCCCTTCAATAACGTTCACTAAATATATATATATATATATATATATATATATATATATATATATATCAGCTCTTTGCAATGGGAACTGGTTTCTCAACCCTCTGTAGTGACCTTGCGCCACATGGAAGAGGAAGGCGAAGACGAAGAAGCCATGAAATGAAATCAAGCTTTGTTAGTATATCTCTCTCTCACTCACAAGAAAAGCCTTCCTCATAAATACACACACAAAAGAAACACCCAAAACGACGATATATGAAGCGAAACAACATATCTGAAACTGAAATGAAGATCGTCACTAAGCAGTATAAGGAATCATCAGCATTTGTCTGCACTGTTGCATAAGCAATTTGAAGCATATGTCTGCACTGTTGTGATCTGCGTCACGAAGGCGAACATTATATGGAATATATGGAGGGTAAGACTTGGCGACATGATTGATTGACATTGACAATTTCCACTTGGAGGATGAACTGAAGACCTCAATTCTCTTAATCTCTTTATTTACAGGAGGGGATCTACGTTTTTTCCCCCTTTTTTCTCGAAGGAGGGGATCTCCATGATGGACTAATTCTCTTTATAAAACATTTTTAGTTTCATAGTAAAGTAACTGAAATACCGAAATGCCTTTCTAACTGTATTTACGGGAGATGCACTAAAATAAGAATTAAAAAAAAAAAAATTTACTAGACTAGAGCTATTTGAAAACTATTTTCCTATCTAATACAGTCAACGTCCAGTGGCGTAAGTTTGACTGACACCACTGACAGCATGAGATAAACCTATGCCACTATGGAATTTTTTTTTTTAAAAAAAAGATATATATTGATTGAGCTCACGCCAATCAATATCCATTGAGAAAAAAATAAAATAAAAAGGGTGACACGCTGACATTAAAAAATATATATATATAATTATAATAACATATAATATAATAATAATAAAACTTGAATAATTTAAATCTCTACTTCATTTAATTTAGAATTAAAAAAAAAAAAGAAAGTATGAGGCTTAAATAACTTACTAAGAACGCACTTTAAAAGATTACGCGGTACAATTTGGTTATAACAACAGATCCCAAAATTTTGGTATATATATCCCTTATTTTGGGATCTGTTGTTATAACCAAACTATACTACGTAATCTTTTAAAATGCGTTCTTAGTAAGTTATTTAAGCCCCATACTTTTTTTCTTATGATTTCAGATTAAATGAAGTAGAGTTTTAAATTATTCAAGTTTTTTATCATTTATTATTATTATTATTATTATTATAATATATATATATATATATATATTTATAGTGTCGCCCCTTTTTTTTTTCTCAATGGATATTGATTGGTGTGAGCTTGTATATCTTTTTTTAAAAAAAAAAAAAAATCTACAGTGGCGTGGGTTTGTCTCACGCCACTGTCAGTAGTGTCCGTCAAACTCACGTCACTAGGCGTTGACTGCATTAGAAAGGAAAATAGTTTTCAAACTGCTCCAGTCTAGTAAATTTTTTTTTTTTGTTCTTATTTTGGTGCATCTCCTCAGTATTTACTTTAATTTTATGATGCATAGAGACAGAGAGAAAAAATAGTGAAGAGCATTTGATTTTTATTCATAACATAGACTTTAATTTGAATTTTCAGGATCAGATGCAGACACGGTTAATCTATCCTTGATGGACAGTTTCAAAGCTAAAGTATGCCCTTCATGAGCTTTATTTTAATTTTCTTAAATAACAGCTATCATGTCTTCACTTTTTCAATTTTATATGAAAATAATTTTTAAAAATGACATTACAATTTACTAGTGCCATGTTCCAATTTAAAAGAAACAATGATTTTAATATAATGATGTTTTGGTAATTTTGGCTTTTTGTTCATTTTCTTAATCTGCGAATAAAAGTAAGGTTATGCAATTCAGTCCAAAAAATAAAAAAAGTTGTGCAAAGGAATTTGACTTGTTCCCCTCATCCCCATTGAAGCTTCATGAAAGGTGAAAACTTCCCATCAATAATACGAATTTATTTTACGATTATTTAGTCTCTTTTACGCTGTCATAACTGTTGAAGAGAATCCGTATGACATGCTCTTTTGTACTTGGGAAAGAGGGATTCGAAAAAAATTAATGAGTACAATTTAAAAAGAAATATAAAAATGAAATTATAAGATTTTACTACAGAGAAGAGGTTAGATATAAGAGTACAGAAAATTGTTGGCAAAAGAAGAGTATGAAAATTTTTGACATAAGATTTTCATATAAATTGAAACTCTTAACAATTTATAAAATAATAAGGAAAATTGATTAAAAAAAAAAAGTCTCCTATTGTAAATTTAATTGATGAAAATGATTTGTATACACAAACTAACTTGCGAAATTTATAAACACATAATATTAGTACTCTAACTGAAGTTGTTTTTATCATGGTTTGTGAAACCGGATCGGACCGGCCGGTTTAGACCGAAAACCGGTCCAGTTTAGGGTAAAAATGGATTGACCCGGTGAACCCGGTCTGACTCGGTAAACTCAAGGTAACCTGGACGGGTCACTAGGTCAGACCGTTTTTTTTTTAAAAAATAAAAATTATTTCTCCCTCAATTTTTTTTTTTTTAAGAATGCAATCTGATTCTTATTAGATTTGAAACAACGTATGTGTGATTTTCGACTCTTCCCACTGTCAAACTCAACTTCCTCAAACTTCTCGGTGCTCTCTGCTCCTCGACCGCATTTTGTGGTTTCTCTGTTTTTGGTTGGCTCTGCTTAGTGGATGTCAAATGTAGACTATAAAGAAAATTGTTAAGAATGTCTGAATATGTCACAAGTATTGGAGTATATGATTATTTTGTCACTGATCCAAAGTAGTGAAATGATACATAGTATGTCAAATTTAGGTTGATGTGATGAGAAATTAATTATTTTCCAATTTTTTATACCTCACCGGTCTAGGCCCGGGTTGACTCCGGGCTGACTCCGATCTGACCCACTAACCCTTAACCTAGTACCCCGACTGGTTCAGTGACCGGTCCGGGTTTTAGAACCTTGGTTTTTACCAATTAATATTCTAATGGGGGACTTTTCCCTAATTTTTCTTTATAATATAACATTTCGGTAAACATGTGATTGATTTACATTGTAGCATTTGATTGGGCTTAAGAAAGCCTCATCCACAACTAAACGAGGCATAAGATTATGCCTAGCGCCTCGTAGCGTAATGGCACCCGTGCCAGCCTTACGAGTTGGACTCCCCCTTCTCTGTCATGGGTTCGATCCCCCATGTATCAAAAAAAAAAAACAGAGGCATAAGATTAAGGGAAAATTACTTTCAAGTCCCAAGGGACAAAAAAATGTGAAAAAAATCTCAAGGAAAATTCAGATGGTCAAAAAAGCCTCATTAACAATTCCTTATGTAGGATTAACAACTCTCATCTGTAGGATTAACAATTTCATCTGTGGAATTAACAATTCTTTAAGACTTTTCTGACATCTATAGACTTTTTTGATATTGTTTTTAGTCATTTGGGATCTGAAAGGAAATTTTCCTGAGGTTAATAAGAGTACTCTTCCCCTAAACATGGACCTCGTGATGCTAGGGATGTCCAAAAAACCTGGTGGTTCAGGTAGCCCGACTTGACCCGACCCGGTCCGCCTGAGAAAAAAATGGTATGGGACAATATCTTCAGACCAGACCGAACCATTTGACTCGGGCTGGACCAGACCTTGGGCCAGGGTCTGAGACCATTTTTGTAGCCCGATCTGGCCTGAGATTTATATATATATATATATATATATATATATATATATATATATATATATATTTTTTTTTAAAAAAAAAAAACTTAACCTAAGTTAACCTGTCTGATCTCAGTGTCTCAACTCTCACGACTCTCAGTCTCTCACTGTCCTCTTCACACTTTCACAACTCTATCAGTCTATCTCGTGTCCTCTTTACTTCAGCTTCAGCGACTCACCGACTCAGCCTCACTCAGTTCGTCTCGCCGGCGCATCCCCATCCTCGTCTTCCGTCTCCGTCTCTCGTCCCTCGACCTGCAGAGTACATTTTCTTCGTTTGATTTAAATCTTAGAAACCCTAAGTCATTTTGCCTTGTGCCTTGCTTCGATTTTTTGGATTTAGTGGATTCAAACCATCTGTAAGTTTGGATTTCATACCGATTCCTCATAATCTCAACTGCATTATCGGACTGTGGCACATGATTCTTGATTTCCCCTCTGACTATTTTCTCTGAACCTGAGTTAGTTGTCCCCTGTCTTACCGTAAATGGAGATGCTGAAGGTTTGAGGCTTCAGGCGTCATAGTTCTCTTTTAAACAACTTTGATTTTGTTTTGTGATTTCCCAATTCAATCGTGGGAAGAATACTAGTTATGGACAAATTGAACAACACTGTCACCAATTTATTCTATTATACTTTTGTGATTTACATGCAATTATAGTTTGATTCATAGTTTTGGATAAATTTCTCATTCTATTTTGTAAATAGTATTAGGTTATCCTACAATTGTGATTTTAATTTATCGTCCCAGTGGAAGAAGTGGGGGAATATGTCTCTGAATTTTGCAGAAGTATCTAGAAGTGGCCTTAATAAAATTAACAGTTTGACTTGGTGACCTGATTAGAGCTTATTTGCATTGTGGTCTTTTGAAGATTGTTGCATTTTATTGCAAAGAAATAAATGTATGCGTCCATTGCTCATCTAATATAGATTTTGGTCATTATCATGTTGGTTATTTCTGTTTAAATATATTATTAATTTTCTATTTGAAATTTAATTAGATTCATATTTTCTACTATTAATAATATATCTGTTTAATTTTCTATTTCCAGTTATATTATCTCTGATAAAATTTTCTATTGAGTATTGATGAATACTTTCTTTTCATTTTGTTATAGAAGTAGCTTTTTTCTTGATGGGCACTTGTTTGGCATAGCTTTTGAAAAAATAGATGAGATGGAAAATGACTGAAAAGGGCATGAATCAAATTCACACAAACACACATATGTTGTATAAAAATGTGATAATTTGGGATAAAAATTAAAAATAAATATAAATTTACTAAATAGAATAGTAAAATTACCATTAAAAAAAATTACAACACAATGAATTCCTTAAATAAACCTAGTCCCTACAAGTTGGTTTCTGATTTGATCACGAAGACGATTCATTTGTGTTGAAGATAATAATGAGGATGCTTCATCAACTGGATCATCATTATCTTCATCACCCATATTTCCTTCTTCAACTTGATTAAATTCCACATCATTGTGAGAATATCTCCGGATAAAATTATGTATCGACATTGTTGCGCAAACTATGCGGACTTGTGTTCGAAAGCTATATGAGGGCATATTTTGCAAGATGTGAAATCTATTCTTCCAGACTCCAAATGTCCTTTCTATTGTGCACCTCAAACTTGAATGATAAAAATTGAAGTACTCATTGGGATTTCGAAATCCTGACTGTCGCCTGAATTCTGGAAGGTGATAACGCTCACGTTTATACGGACCAATATATCCAACTGGTGTTGGATAGCCAGCGTCAACCAAGTAATATTTCCCTGATAAATGTTGACATTTATTTGACATTGTGAAATAAAGACGAAAACTAATGCAATTGAAGTGAGGATGTTAGACATATACCTTCAGGTGGATGGGGGAAGTTCATAGTTGGGGTCTCGATCGTAGTCCGGAAGAGACGAGCATCATGTGCAGTACCCTCCCATCCTGCCAACACAAAAGTAAAGCACATATCCCAATCACAAACGACCATGATATTTTGTGTTGGATATCCCTTTCTTCCAATATATTTGTCTTCCTTCGATGGGCTGACCACAAACTTGATGTGAGTTCCATCAATTGCTCCTATGCAATCCTTGAAATATGGGTGATATCGTGCATCGTTAGCTATTTTTTTTTGTGACATTGACGAAACTCCGGATCAAGTGGTTTGATATTTTTTGTTGAAAGACGGAAAGAAGCTTTTAGAACCTTGTGAAAAATTCTACTAACAGTTTCACCGGAATGTTGAAATCGTTCCTGGATTATTCTATTTCCTTGTCCATGCCCAACTATATATAAAAACATGGCAACCATTTCTTCAACGCCGATGTTCTGAGTGTGTTGTAATCCATGATCCCTTAATTTAGAACATAATAGCCTGAATACATGTTTTTCCACTCGGAAATTTTCTTGACATACTACATCATGGCCTTGCAAAATCTCCTGCACCCACATTGCCCCTGTTTGCTTACTAGTTCTACGTGGTTGTTTGCAAAAAGAAGGCGCAATATATTGAGCCTAAAAAAATGATTAACTCAAGTTAGATAAGTATAAATATTATGTAGGTATAATACTGAGAATGTGTAGATAATAAGGATTTATTGTGTTGTCCACCTCTGAGTAAAAAAATTATATTGTCTATTAGATGATATTTGATTATGGAAAGAATGTTGATGATGATAGAAGGAATATTGAGGAAATATTCTTAAAGTTCTGGATAAGGAAAAAAAATAGTATTAATATTATAACAAGGAAAAAATAAAACATTAAAAATAAAGAATTTGTAAGGAGTGGGAAGAAATGAGAGAAAACGAGAGAGGAGTGGGAAGAAATGATTGAGAGTGTGTGAAATAAGATGTGGTGAGGGTATTTATAGGGATATGCGTAACAACGTTTGTAGAGGTTGATGCGACGGTTTTTGTAGCGGTTTTTTCCCGTTTTGTAGAGGTTACAAAACCTCTACAAAAATTTATTAGTATTTTTTTTAAAAAAAATAAATTTTAAAATATCACATTTTGTAGCAGTTATTCTAAAAACCGCTACAAATTAATGAACGTTGGCGGTATTCGAAATATTCAAATTTCAATATTACACACTTTGTAGCGGTTGATGCGACGGTTTTTATAGCAGTTTACGTTTGTAGCAGTTTTTTTACGTTTTGTAGCGGTTACAAAACTGCTACAAAATTCATTGGTATTTTTAAAAAATTAAAAAAATTAAAAATATCACATTTTGTAGCAGTTATACTAAAAACCTTACAAATTAATGAACGTTGGCGGGATTCGAAATATTCAAATTTCAATATTATACATTTTGTACCAGTTGATGCAACGGTTTTTGTAGTGGTTTACGTTTGTAGCGGTTTTTTTACATTTTATAGCGGTTACAAAACCGCTACAAAATTCATTGGTATTTTTAAAAAAAATAAAAAAAATTTAAAAATATCACATTTTGTAGCAGTTATAGTAAAAACCGATACAAATTAATGAGCGTTGGCGGGATTCGAAATATTTAAATTTCAATATTATACACTTTGTAGCGGTTGATGCGACGGTTTTTGTAGCGGTTTACGTTTGTAACGGTTTTTTTACGTTTTGTAGCAGTTACAAAACCACTACAAAATTCATTGATATTTTTAAAAAATTAAAAAATATCACATTTTCTAGCGGTTATACTAAAAACATCTACAAATTCAAACTCTTGGCATTCTGTAGCGGATTTTTGATATAAACCGTGACAAATAAACCGCTACTAAATGGCGCGCCACAAGGCGCCAAACTGGCGCTATATTTGTGGTGGTTTGTATAACTAAACCGCTACAAAATAACCGCCACAAATTTGGCGCCAACTTAGCGCCATATTTTGTAGCGGTTAGTTTATAATAACTGCTACAAATGTCGTTCATGAATTAGTGCGCGAGTCATACCGCCACAAATTTGTAGCGGTTTCGGTATAAACCGCTACAAATGTGCATATTTGTAGCGGTTTATTTTAACCGCTACTAATAAACTGCTATAAATTGACCTTTTTTTTGTAGTGTAAAAAATACCCTTAAAGAATGGTAACCATAATTGTTTCCAATGAATTAACCCCCCCCCCCCCAAAATTTATATACTTTCTGAGAAAACTTATTAAGAAATCTGATAAGCTGAACCATGCAAGTAATTTTTATTTCATGAGAAACTTCATAAATAACCTCAAAACACCAAGCCAACTGTTAGTCTGTTACATATAGTCAAGTATACAAATATAATGTGAATAGAGGAAAACATATTAACAATAATCATTTAATAATTTATCCGATGTATATAATTCATTTTTTAAATAAGCATTTACAATCTTTAATTTTTATCTAAGTATATCAATATGCTTGCACAATATCCATACATTAGTCGTTATTATAAGACACTAACTAATAATTCTTACAAACCAATAAAAGTAGTTAAAGCCAATGAAATTAACCTACAATTTAAGTAACTTCTAATATTATACCCTACTAATTGTACAAAAATCTAATATCATATTTATTATTACTCTCACCCTCTACTCTTATTTATTAGAGACATACATGGAAAAGAATAATTAATACTCTTTGGGAACACACAAGCAAGGTTGTCAAACTCACGAGTTTAAACAAACTCGTGACAGTGATGTAAACTTATATCGTGAATTCGAACCGTAAACTCGTAAGAGTTTATTTTTATTATTAAATATGTATTACTAATGTATAATTAAATAATTAAAATATAAAAACGACAACAATTTGATTTAAATATCTTTTAAATCCAAATAATTGAAATTAAATCCATTAACAATCATCATTTATCATATTTAATAAAAAAAAATTATATAAAAAGCCGTTGAGCATGATCGAATAAAAAAAAATTAACACGAGTTTAAGAGTAAGTTAACACGGTTTTGTAAGATATAAACGTAAAAATGGTAAACTTGGTGTATAAACTAGTGAGTTTAACCGAGTTTACTACTGATTCGACTCGTTTTTGTGAGCTAGAACGTAAAAACGGTAAACTCAGAGAGTCAACTCATGAGTTTGACAATAATACATACAAGTTCCTTATAAAAAAGATTAAATAAATTTATTAATTAATACCTTATAATTAAATATTAAAAGAAAAAACAACAACCAGAAGGAGTACAACTTTTAGAAATTATTAATGCGTTCTTTCGTTGATAACAATCATGCCCCACCTTTTGACAACCGAAAAAAGATGTGGTGGCGATTTGATATAAATAAACAAATACATAAATTGGCCCTGAAATAAGTACTATCTAATTACACAATCACTTTCTGTAATGAGGTACGTTTAAAGATTGTACGTTCACACCCATATCTGTAATCAAAGTCATTGGATTTTCTTTTTCGTTTGCCCTGAAATTAAAACAAACATCTCATAATTATCCCTTATAAAGTTGCTAACTCATAAGACATTGATGATTCAAACATTTGTTGTAGAACGGCCAACCCGCACGCCATGTTAGACTTGCTTTGGATTCAGCTGAGGTTATGAAAGATCATATATATATATATATATATATATATATATATATATATATATATATATATATATATATATATAAATATCGAGAGAGAGAAAGAGAAGAATGGTTAAAAAGACTAAATGGCACAAATGTTTGTGGAAAAATATTAAATTCAGAATCTGGAAAAATTTTGTCAGGATTCAGTAACTTTTCTTTCATGTTCTGCGAGTTTAGTCCTTGTAACTAATTTTTCCAATTAAAAAAAGATGGGGCAAGTAACAAATTTTCTGGTAAGTTTTCACTGTGAAGCAATGTTGTTGTTTTTATTTTTATTTTTTTTATCTCAATATTATCCCAGAAGTTTCAAAAGGTAGTAATATTATTGTTCATTTCTGTTAAAAAGTTAACAATCAATATCAATTTTTTGATAGTCAATATTTGTTTTTTAATGGAATAGGACAACATTGTTATGTTTTGAAACTTTTGGGGCAATATTGAGATAATAAAAAATTAGGAGAACATTGCTACTAATTTATACTTCTCAAAGGGATTTGCTATTTTTTTTTTTTTTTTAAAGTCAGAGATGTCTTGGCGTTGGTAATTAAGATATTTGATTTTCTTCTCCTTTGGAAGCCATTATTTCGCCATCATCCCTACACCACAAAGTCAGTGATTAAAATTGCACACGTGTACAATATTTAATTATTTGGTTTGGAATTTGTCTTATACAAGTTTCATTAAATTATTTTTGATGGTATTATTTTATCCAAAACTGTTGGAAAAACAATTAATTATATGCACTTTAACTTTCTAAGAGTATAGTATTAAAATGGGAAAATTATGATAAAGGATCTAAAGAAAATAATATTTATTATAAAAGACTATAAAAATAGCAATTACTTAGAAAGATCAAAATTATAATATAAATTTAAAATCTCTAAATTGTCCATAATAAAACTCCAATTTTATCTCTTGTATGTATAATTTAAAAATAATTAACATTATAACTAAAACCACACAGTATAATATATTCGTTTCTTTTTTTTTTAATATTTTCAATATATTTTTAATTAACAACAGTTAAATTCTTTTTTTTTTTTGAATTTTTAGGTTAAAGAATATGTTTGATCTTTTTATGTTTGTCTCTGATATCATTTTAGTCCCTTAAATTTGTAAAATATATGTTTGATCCTTAATGTTAACACCGTTAGTCCGATTTAACGGAAAATATTAACTCAATAATTTTAAGCGATGACTGTGTAATTAAATACTGATAAAGCATGTTTATATGTTAGTATTTTAAAAAATTAATATTTTAAATCCTATTAATTAAAAAATACTTAATTTCACATATTGTTTTATGATTTTTCACAGTTTGTGAAGATTAAATATATTTTTTTTGTCAAAGAAGATTAAATATTTTTCATTTAATAGGATTAAAATATTAATTTATTAAAATACTAATATATAAGTATGTTTGGTCAACATTTAATTGCACAGTCATTGATTAAAATTTTTTAGTTAATATTTTCCGTTAAGTCAGACTAACAACATATTAATATTAAGGGACCAAACGTGTACTTTATAAACTTGAGGGACTAAAATGATATCAGAGACAAACATGAAGGACCAAACATATACTTTAGCCGAATTTTTATTTTTAATCAATCTATATTATTAAGTTGCCTGATTTGTATTATCAATGTTGGAGTCAATTAAGCTCTTTTTATAAAAAATAAAATAAAATAAAATAAAACTAAACTCATTTCATATTTTTCAGGATATTAGATTTTTGAGTAAAATACTTTGACCACCCTTCTGTTTTACCTTAATTACACAGACTTCCCCTCTATTTTGAAAACCTATAGAAACCTCCCTTAAAATTTAAGTAAAATACTCTGACCACTCTTATGTTTTGTCTTATTTACACAAACCTCCTCTCTATTTTGAAAACCAATAGAAACCTCTCTTAAAATTAAAATGTATGTTATAAAAACCTCCCTTATATTTTAAAGTTCTATTTCCATCCACCCAAATCGTTAGTTAACGGTTAAATTTGACTTTTGAATTTTTTTTTAACCAAAATGTCTCTCTTCAATATTAGAATTATTTAAGTATATAAAACCAAATTTATACAACCAAAAATGAATTCTAATAGATTTTCTAACTTTTTAATCTGTTAACAATTTATTATTTTTGATATTATAAATTAATTTTGTCTTAAAAATATAAATCTAAACACATATATTTTTATCAAATATAATAAAATATATAAGTTTGAGATTTCATGTGTCATTTAAATTTCTAATTTAATAATTTTTTCACAAATATTTATAAACACGTTCGATCAAGTACATGTTTATTTAAAAAAAATTTTGAATATTCAACATTCTGTGATATTTATATTAACTAGTACTAAAATAATTAAAGAGATAACTATTTGTAAAGATAAAAACTCTTAAATTATTTAAAACAATATTAGTAAAAATATAAAAGTAAAACTAGGGATTAAGTATTAAGGATAAAATAATGTATAAATTTTATTTTTATATAAAATTTAATTTAAAAATATATTTTTGGAATATTTTTAGAATATTCTTAACATAGTTAATCATTTAATTTGGACTTAAGTGTGTGCTTTCAAAATAGAGGGGAAGTCTGTGTAATTAAGCCAAAACAGAAGGGTGGTCAGAGTATTTTACTCATATAAGGGAGATTTGTGTAACATACTTTTAATTTTAAGGGAGGTTTCTATGGGTTTTCAAAATAGATGGGAGATTTGTGTAATTAAAGCAAAACAAGAGGGTGGTCAGATATTTTACTCTAGATTTTTTTTATATTTTTTAATTTTATTAGCATTAAACGAATTTTTTAAATCTACATAAATTTCTGAAAGAACCGACTGTCACCCAAGAGGGGGGTGAATTGGGTGTTAGATTAAAACTTTAGTTACTTTGAAAATCTTTTCGTAACTTACTGAAATCAGTTTGAATGACAAAAGTAATTTATAAGGCAATAATCAGTTATTCAAACATATATACTGGAAATGTAAGAGATAAGGGAAGAGAATGTGCAAATTGATTTATACTGGTTCGGCCTAATCCTTGACCTACGTCCAGTCCCCAAGCACCGCTTGAGATTTTCAATCCACTATCTTCTTTCAACTCGATTACACGTTCTGTACTTGAAGTAATCCTCTCACTAGGATTCACTCCCCCTTACAAACTGTAATCAATACACTGCTTGATTACACACTCTGTACTTGAAGTAATTCTCTCACTATGATTCACTCCCCCTTACAAGTTATAATTAACACAATGTGTTTCCCACTCAAGATCACCTAATCTTGAGTAACTCTCAGATAGAAGGATAAAATGATTGCAATAACTCTTCTATCTCAGAAGTGAATGAATGAACACTGAAGAACAATACAAATCATCTCACTCTCTAAACTATCTAGACATGTAAAACAGAGAGTAAATGATGTGAAAAACAGAGTATCAACATTTTGAAAATGTAGGCTTGTGTCTCCACCTTTTTCTGCTTGAATCCGTCCTCTTTTATATGTAGAGATCAGTATATGACCGTTGTAGACTTCGATATAACCGTTGCCTTCATTAGACAAGGTTTGATTAAGCTTTGGTCTTCTTCTCTCTCTAATCTCTGCTTAATCCAGCTATGTAGAATGTTCAAAGTTGACTTCTGGCAAATTAATCCGTTGGAATAGTAGTTGTTGGATGTGCAAAGCAATCTTTAATTCTTTGTAGACCTGTACAAAAGGATTACCCAAAAGTATGCAACTTTTTTGGGTCTTGCTTTTAAAGTGCTGACGTCACGTTTTGCTTTTGCTTTAAACCTTCACTAAACATCTTCTAAATCATCTGAAACTCACTAACAAAGTGATTAAACATATCTAGGAACATAGAAGATAGATAATGGGAAGTGTTAAGATCAAACAAGAAGGTTTTGTAAAATCGTCGAATTTGAATTTCAGATTCAGCGACGCAAAGACCTTTCCCTTGTGGACGCGTTTCGATGGGCTAGGCCCAGTCAGAAACAAAACTGTGAGGCCTTGTGTGTGCCAAAGCGGGCACCTGGGATGTTACAATTGGTATCAGAGCTAGGGCTCGGGTCGATGTGTCAGTGAGGACGCTGGGCCCCAAGGGGGGTGGAGTGTGAAGTCCCACATCGACTGGGAAGGCGAACGAAGCATGCCTTATAAGGATGCGGAGACCTTTCCCTTGTGGACGCGTTTTGATGGGCTAGGCCCTGTCAGAAACAAAACCGTGAGGCCTTGTGTGTTCCAAAGCGGACCATATCCACAAGCGGGCGCCTGGGATGTTACAATTTCTACAAATTCGAGTTTGGACTTTAACCTGAAAAATTGATCTTAGTTCAAAACATCAAAACCAGAGGTTTTCAGGCAAAACTGGCGATTTTCAAAATGTTGAAAAACGTCAAAGCTCTTGGCTTGGCCAAAACTCGAGTTTCCATATCAAAACTCGAGTTTCCTCCATCCAGAGAGGAAAGTCGCGATTTGAGCTTTGGAACACATTTTGAGCAAAATGTAAAATCGAGTCTATTAGTGAGTAGCCTCGAGTTTGTCATTGTTCATGTCAAAATCAGTTTTAGTTCAAAGTGTAAACCGGAAGTTCCAGTACAAATTCTAGAGTTTTCTTAAGTTAAAATCACATTGCTCTCTGTAAGGCGCAAACTCGAGTTTAATATCTTAAACTCGAGTTTTCTTAACTAAAAAAACATTTAGAAAACTCTCGGCCTGACGCAAATTGGAGCCTAAACATATAGTCCCGAGTTTGCTTAAGTTATAAAATATTGAAAGCTCTCGGCCAAGCGTAAACTTGAGTTTGCAACATAAACCTCGAGTTTATATGTTTTGTAAACTATTGTGAATTTTCAAATCAGCGGAAAACTTTACTCATAAAGGAGTAGTGTTGAGTTTATGAAATTGTCTCAAATTGAAAATTCTTCCCGCCAGAGCAAACTCGAGTTTGTCTTCACAAACTCGAGTTTACAAGTTTTGTAAACTCTTTGAAAATTTTCTCTAGAGGTTGTAAACTTGAGGTTTAGAAACAACAGTCTTGAGTTTAAAGGTGTTTTTCAATCAAAATGCTCTCAGTCTCTAGCAACCTCGAGTTTCCAAGTGTAACCTTGAGTTTACTCAAAATATAAGAAAACTTTGTAAAAACCCTCAAGTTCAAGTTCAAATGTCCATTCTCAAGTTTATGGTGCAAACTGGTGAGTTTTGCCTTCTATCAATATCAAACTCGAGTTTGCCAATTTAGGCTTGAGTTTGGTGCTGACAAAATATTTTTGGTTGAAATCAATAAGTTTTATAATTCATTTAGCTTATCCAAAAACATCCATACATTGTTTACAATTGTCAGTTATCATCAAAACACATATAGAACTAACAATTTCTTCTAAAGCAAAAATAAATTATATAAACTTTCTAGGTTTGGCATATATGACAAATTATAAAATATCTTGATTTTTATTAAAATTATATAATTCTATCTTTACTAGAATTTTTGTTGATTTAAAAAAATATATAACTTTTATAAAATTGAAAAATGTGTAATTTTTTTTTTCCATAGATATCTCATACCTATCCAAGTTTTGAAAAATGAGAAAACTCTTCTTTAATTTAGTGAAACTTATAATTCTACACTAGTTTTAAAAATAGAATGTGGAAGAAAATTTAGAAGGGAATGCAGACAATTTCATTAGGGTCATTTTAGTATTTTTAATTTTATATTTTCATATTTGGTCCTTCTAAATAATTACAATTTTTATGGTCATTCTCCATAAATATTTCTTCTTGCAGGCCCTTCATTTTAATGTTCCCTACTAAAATTTAGTTTGCAGCCCTTAATGGGCCTTTTATTAAGAAACTTGTACCAAAATTAATTTTGGTGTCGTTATTATGGCTAAATTTAATACTCCATCCGGTCCTAATTATATGAGCTATTTATCAGAATTTGGAGATACTATAGAGAGAAGTTAAATTAGTTAATTATGATTATTTTCCAAAAATACCCCTTTGAAAATTGAAAATTACATGAGGCAGAATTAATTAAATCGTAGCCCACGCACAGTACTTTTTTGTAACTACACCGCGGAGTATTAAACTACAATTTATTTGAGGAACCAGCAATTTGTTTATTGTTTGAAAGGATTTTCACTCGCACAACACACGCAGGAGCGTGGGAATTAAGAAAAAATTAATCACGTTAGATTGATAGTTACAAAAAAAATGTTTTTAAAGGAATATTAAAATTATTTTATTTAAAAATAAAAAATAAAGTAGAATCTCTTATTTGATAGAATATAAGCGTGTTGTTAAATTAATTATTGTGGAAGAAGTATTAGTAAGAGTGATATCGGAAAAATATGACAAAAATTGCTCAAAATTATCTTATAAGAAAAAAGTATAATTTAGATGTATATGGCATTAATGAGTTGCAAACATTATTTACTTTATAAAATATATAGGTGTATTATTAAATTATTATTGAGAAAGTATAAATAAGGGTATTACAAGAAAAAATTGACAAAAGTTAAAACTTGCTTTTATAATTAGGACTAAAGCCAACTCTAAAAAGTACTCATATAATTAGGACCGGAGGGAGTAATAAATTTTAGACATTGTTCCACGCCAAGTAAACGTATAAATTAAAGGGACAATCAATCAATTATATAACTCCGTTTGTCACAATATACATACTCTTTCTAGTTTTTATTATAAGGCACCAACTAACATATGTATTTAATCATTTTTATAAGGCACTTACTTACTTTCAAAGCACATTAATTATTTTTTTCCAAGGATGCCCATAATTAATACGAATAGTAGGTGTGAGTAAGAATTAATATAATAATAGAATTGAGTGCAATTAGTAGGAATAATATTAGAAGTTACTTAAATTGTAGAACAACATTTTTTAATGTTAATTAAAAATATTGACATCATAAGACGTTAATTAAGCCACTTGTTTTATAATGTTAATTAAAAATATTGACATCATAAGATGTTGTACAGTAAATATTGATCTTATCCCTCGAAGTTTAAATTCAGAATTGACCAAAATATTAAAAATTTGTTTTATCATAATCTTGAACTTATCATTTGATGCCATATAATAGGGAATGGACCGGACATTTGTCCCCCCGAAAGATATATTAGAGTTTAATTATAATTCAGGCTTAATTATAATTTTTTTTATTATAATTAATGTTTAAATGTAACTCTTTAAATTTTTTTCCTCATTCAAAGCCTCATATAAAAATGATAAAGTTGAAATATATATATATATATATATATATAATTTAAGAAAAATTTAATGAATTAGTCACTTTTATTTAATTCAAATGAGGTGGTTAAATGCGATTTATATATCAGAGTGGGGGGAGTATATGTATGAAATAACTACACAATTAGTTTTTTGGGCCAGCTACAATTATTAGTTTAATTAAAGTCATAAGACTTATTGATTATAAAAAAAATTAAAACTTGCTTTTATAATTAGGACCAAAGCCAACTCTAAAAAGTACTCTTATAATTAGGATCGGAGAGAGTAATAAATTTTAGACATTGTTCCACGCCAAGTAAACGTATAAATTAAAGGGACAATCAATCAATTATATAACTCCGTTTGTCACAATATACATACTCTTTCTAGTTTTTATTGTAAGGCACCAACTAACATATGTATTTGATCATTTTTATAAGGCACTTACTTACTTTCAAAGCACATTAATTATTTTTTTCTAAGGATGCCCATAATTAATACGAATAGTAGGTGTGAGTAAGAATTAATATAATAATAGAGTTGAGTGCAATTAGTAGGAATAATATTAGAAGTTACTTAAATTGTAGAACAACATTTTTAACTTTAAATATTTTTATTGATTTATAAGAATTATAGTTGATACCTTATAATAAAGACTAGAGGAAGTATGTGCATGTATGCACTCATTCCCCATTGCGTGGGAACCTGTAAGGAAAGAAGAAAAGCCAATACAAGGGATGATGGGTTTTGGGCTCCCTTAAACAAATGACCAAATATGTATTCCCTATTTCACGGGTTTCTATTTTATGAAAAGGAAAAAAAAAGAAAAAAATTATAATGAAGGGTTTGGAAGAGAATATATTTATTGAGAATGATTGTAAAAATTGTAATTACTTAGAAAAAAAATGAAAAAATTATAATGAAGGGTCTGGAAGAAAATATATTTATTGAGAAAGATTGTAAAAATTGTAATTATTTAGAATAATCAAACATCATAATATAAATTTAAAATTATTAAATGGTCATTTGTCAAACCTCTTACATTATCTCTTGTATTCATATTTTTTTTTAAAAAAAAAATCACTAAAATTAAAACTAAAACTACTCATCATTCACATGCAATATGATAATATCTTCTTCTTTTTTGTCAACATGTTTCATACTTTTGCAAAATCAATACATTATTTAATTAACTATATGGTTCAAACTTATATTTTTTTAAAAAAATTTTAATTTTCAATAAGTTCCATATTCATATAATCAATAGATAATTCAATAAACAAATATATCATCAAGTTGGCATATTTATATTATGAAGTATCAAAGTTAATATCAATTGAGCTCTTTTTATAAAAATAAAAACCAAACTCATTTAATGTGTTTTCAAGATATAATAGATTTTTTTAAAAAAAAATTATTAACATTAAATAAATTTTTAGCCCGATTAAATTTCATCTAAAATAAAAATAAACCATATAAAATTTTTTGGTTTAACATATGTAATAAATTATAAAATGCCTTAATTTTTATTAAGATTATACAAATATATTTTTTATTAATTTTTTTTAATTTTTACAAACTATAATTTTGACAAAATTGAAGAGTGTGTAGTTTTTTTCATAGATCCATGCGACTTATGAAAAATGAAAATTTGAGAAAGCTTTTATTTAATTTAGTGAAATTTAGAATTTTGTATTATTTTAAAAATAAAATTTTCATAGGATATTTTAGTATTTTTAATTTTATACTTTTGCATTTGGTCATGATGACAGGGGAGCCGGTGACTGAAGCCCCGGTGAACGGCGGCCGTAACTATAATGGTCCTAAGGTAGAGAAATTCCTTGTCGGGTAAGTTCCGACCCACACGAAAGGCGTAACGATCTGGACACTGTCTCGGAGAGAGACTCGGTGAAATAGACATGTCTGTGAAGATGCGGACTACCTGCATCTGGACAAAAAGACCTTATGAAGCTTCACTGTTCCCTTAGATTAGCTTTGGGCCTTTCCTGTGTGGCTTAGGTGGAGGGCGAAGAAGGCCTCCTTCCGGGGGGCCCGAGCCATCAGTGAGATACCACTCTGGAAGAGCTAAAATTCTAACCTTGTGCCAGGACCTACGAGCCAAGGCATAGTCTCAGGTAGACAGTTTCTATGGGGCGTAGCCCCCCAAAAGGTAACGGAGGCGTGCAAAGGTTTCCTCGGGCCAGACGGAGATTGATCCTCAAGTGCAAAGGCAGAAGGGAGCTTGACTACAAGACTCGTCGATAAGCTAAGGCTACGACATTCAGGAAGGCCAGAAGAACTACAGAACCACGCCCACCAGAGCTAAAGGAGACCGAAGGGACTTGCGGGAGGAAATCGAAAGATAGGTAATCCATATGGTGAAACATGAGAAAGATGGATTGCTTAAAACTGGAGGAAATCGAGTCCACCCACACAACGACCGACGGACTCGTGGTACTGAAAACCTCATTAGATGAGAAGGTGGTTGACTGGCAGACCCCTGAATAATTACAAAATTTATGATTCTTCTCAATAAATAAAAGGATTAAGTAATAATTTTGCCCCGGAAGTACAATCCACGAGCAATTTTGCCTTGAAAAGTTTTTTTTTTCTCAATGTTGCCCCGGGAATCTAAAAACATAGCAATATTGTCCCTCTATCAACAGTATTAACGGTCAAACGTTAGTTGACCCATAATGTTGACGTGTCATCTTTGTCATTTTTTTCGGTTAAGTAGCAATTTTGCTTTGGAAGTATACGCCCATAAGCAATTTTACCTTGAAAGCTTTTTTGTCTCAATGTTGCCTTGGAAGTCTAAAAAAAGTAGCTAAGATGCCCCTTCGTTAACAGCACTAATTAATTGTATTTGACACTTCTTGTAAGCTTTCTTCTCTAGTCATTTCTGCTTACAATGCACTAAAAGTTCGTTAATCATTTGCATAGATAATTCCGTAGGCAAGTAATTATTGTTTGGAAAAGTTCGTTTGAACTTCGTGCTACATACTTGTTTGATCTTCTGTTTGGACAAATTTGTTCTTATTTTTTTGTTTGATTTGTTTGAAACATTTTTTCTAGACAAATTCTGCAGGCAAGTTTACTTTTTTTTAATTAAAAAAATTAATTGTGACCCTACTCCCCCTATTATGATTATAATTATAAGATCGGATTGATGTTTTTTTGGAGAGATTAAGGAAGCTAAATAAGTTATTTAATCATATAATATATTATGTATCATTATATTATATATTAATTTATGGGATTAATATATCTGCTTTTAAGGCAGATAATTTACTTTACATTAAGTTAAAACTAAGTGGTTTCATCATCTTCTTTTTTATAAATTAATTCTCCGGCACAGTAGGCGCCATATTCTCACCTCGTCTTCGCTCTCTCTGTGACCCTGTACCCTCTCTTCCCCTTGAACTGTGCTTGGAGCGATTCAAGAGAAAGTCTTCAATCATGTTGGTTTACCAGGATCTCCTCACCGGTAATCTTCTGATTCAACTTTCTTTTTGCACATTCGTGATGAATTTTTGTTCGTTGTCTCATCTGTGATTTCCATTTACTGTCTGGTTTCTTTATGTTTTTATACTTTTCCTCTCTTATAAGTAGTGAAATATTCGTTCGATTTTGTATTAGATTGTTGCTTTTGTCTATTCGAGCTTGCCTAGATCTGTTTAGTTGCGATGATTATCTTAGCATGCTACTTTTAGAATTACTTGATAACCTACTGTGCCAGAGAATTTATTTATTAAAAAAAAAAAGATGAAACTACGTAGTTTTAACTTAATGCAGAGTAAATTATTTGCCTTAAAAGCAAAAATGTTAATCCCTTAATTTATTAGCTAAACTAATTAGTTTGGGAAAAAAAAATAAAAATATTTTAGAGTAATTTAATTAGCTTCCTCAATCATTTCAAAAAAGTCAACTTAGTCATATAATTAGGATTAGAGGTAGTATTTTATAAATCTGACTTGTAAATAAGATTTTTAAGAAAAGTGACAAAGATGCCACGTAGACAATCCACATCAACATAATGAGGTCAACTTACGTTTGACCTTTAGGGCTATTAACTATGGGACAATATTGCTACATTTTTAGACTTTTTGGGTAACATTGAGACAAGAAAAACTTTCAAAGCATAATTGCTTCTGAGCATGTACTTCTAAGACAAAATTGCTACTTAACCCTTAAAAAAAAAGTGACAAAAATGTTAAGGCTATTATTGTGCTACCCAAAATGTTAAAGCTTCTATTGGATAAGATTAGACACTGAGTTACATTTTAATGTCTAAAGATCCTTTGAACAGGGCATCAGACAAGGGTCTCACCCTGCCCATAAACACCCTTAATCATAAGGATTCTCTTCAATAGTTATGAACCGTCAAAAGACTAAATAATCGTAAAATAAATTCGTATTAGTGATAGGAAGTTTTATGAAGCTTCTATGGGGATGAGAGGAAGTAGCCAAATTCTTTTGCACGACTTTTTTTTTAGGACTGAATTGCATAACCTTACTTTTACTCGCGGATTAAGAAAATGAACAAAAAGCCAAAATTACCACAACTTCATTATATTAAAATCATTATTTCTTCTAAATTGGAACATGGCACTTGTCATGTCATTTTTAAAAAAATTATTTTCAAATTTTAAGAATTAAGATGAAACAATTGAAAAAGTGAAGACATGAAAGCTGTTATTAAAATAATAATAATAATAATAAAACTTATGAAGGTCATACTTCAGTTTTGAAACTGTCCATCAAGGATAGATTAACCGCGACTGCATCTGATCTTAAAAATTCAAATTAAAGTCTATGTTTTGAATAAAAATCAAATGCTCTTGAGTATTTTTTTTCTCTCTCTCTCTCTATGCATCATAAAATTAAGGAAAAATCGCAAGAAAATATTACTTGAACTTCAAAATTTTAAATATATGATTTTTCAATAAAACGAGTTGTCAATTATTTTATTGTTTTTGTGAATCCTATTACTATTATTGTCAACAGAGTTTTAAAGTTTAAGTGGTTTTTTTTTCTGTCATTTTTTTCTAAAATTAAAGTAAATACAGTTAGAAAGGCATTTCGGTATTTCAGTTACTTTACAAATAAACTGAAAATGTTTTATAAAGAGAATTAGTCCATCATGGAGATCCGCTCCTTTAAGCCAAAAAAAAAAAAAAAAAAACGTAGATCGCCTTCGTGACTCAGATCGCAAAAGTGCAGACATATGCTTCAAAGTGCTTATGCAACAGCGCAGAGACATGCTGATTCCTTATACTGTTTAGTGACAATCTTCATTTCAGTTTCAGATATGTAGTTTTGCTTCATATGTCGTCGTTTTGGGTGTTTCTTTTGTGTGTGTATTTATAAGGACGGCTTTTTTGGGTGAAATTAAAGTGTAATTTCACAAAGACTATCAGTCTTTGTCAAATTAAAGTAGCAACACTTTCCCCCCGGCCCCCACTTGGCCTTTAATTTCACAAAGACTGAGTCTTAGGGAGATTAAAGTAGCTACAGTTTAATTTCATAAAGTGTAGCTAAGCAAAGTCATTCATTCACTATGTGATTGGCCTTTTCCTTCGTTCCTCCTGTCCTGAATTACTCCTTTTGCTCTCTGCTTCATATCTCTTTAAATCTAGAGCACTTGGTGGCACACATTAGCCTGATCTACACATGGCTGATCCTGTGAGGTTAGTACTCTCTCTCATTTGTAAGTCTGCTTTTTTCACTTTTTCTATGTTAATTTCTGCTATCTTCATATAAACTATTTATGCTCGAATATAACTTGATCATCTTACCCAAAAAAATAAAATTACATACTTAGCTTTCAATTTCCATTGCTCTATATGATTCTATATTTGCTCCCCCCACATTCTCTGTTTTGTGATCCATTTCAAGAGACAAAGTATGGGCAACTGGTAGCTATGTTGAACAACACAAGAGTAAACAAAGATATAAAATAACAATCATCCTCAGTCCTCACTGATAGTTGATGACATATTATTCCTATCTATTGCTTATTCTTACTCTAATCCATATTCACCAACAACACTTTTACGACTCAAATCAAACCAAAGGTGTGGGCTCTTAGGTTTTCATTATTTGAATTCAGTATACAATCATCATCATCCTCTGATTTGCTTGTTTTTCATTCGCAGTTCAAAACCCTGGCATGCTGTTTTTGCGTTCTTGATTATGACCATAGCCACGGTAGTTCAGATGCACTTTCCCAACTCATCTCCTTCAGAAAAATACTCTGTTAACCTCTGGCTTTTCATACTATGCTTGTTCCTTTATGGCTTTTCATCAGCTTACTACAAGTGTCAAGCCTCCACCTCAAATAATGATAATCCTGACTTCAAACTCTCATCTGACATAGCTGCAATCTCAGGAAGCATGGCTTGTGTTGCTCTAATATCTATGTTGGTGGCTTCTAAAGTTGGTTTAGCACTCATCATCATTATCTACTTCATCTGCCTCCTCATATATTTTGCCCCCAATCCAATCACCGAAATATGTAAGAAGATAACTTCATATGTGTACCACATGTGCAATGGAACTAAGCATAACCATGACAACCCAAGAGACAACATAGAAGTTTAGATCATTCTCAAGTTGTGCAAGTGATTATTATAATGTTGTACCTTGCAACGAAATAAGAAAAACCAATGTGGAGCTATTATCAGATAGGTTTAGAGCACTCTGAAATAGCACAAAGTATAATACGGGATTTTTATTGTTTTTCTGCCCCTATTAGATCCTCATTTAGAAATAGGTTTCTTCAATGTATGAATGAAAGGAAAGTTATAATATATGGAACGCTCTGGTAGTTATATTTGGAGATTCTTTATTAACAACAACTCTTCTTCTGCTGTTTACCTGTTTGACATGCTCTTGCATGCACACATAAAGCAAAGGCACCAAACAACATATGACAGAAGCGTCCATCCAAGATTGTTTGGATTGAATTGGCATGGAGGCCGGCTTTTACTAAAGTGCTAAACTACCAAAGCCCTTTACGATGACGTTCAGAGTGAGAACTATCTCCTACTGAAGACGTGGGTGGCTGGTTTAGTTATGAGCTCATCACTCTTCACTGAGAAATGTGTAGGTATGGGTGAAGTTCCAAGTGAGATCCGCACGGTGGCTCTGTTTTTATGTTGGAAACAGAACCAAACATAGCGTAAAGTCTTTTAATTAACAAAAGTGTTTATCCTTCCATACTCAATCACACCAATTGCAATGGGAGCTGGTTTCTATCATATGTTTATCTATTTGTTTCCTCATACACTCATCCAAGTGATAGGAAAGTTAAACATCAGTTTCCCCTTACTAACGGGGCAATCATCAGACAGAGTATTCTCAAACTCGCCCGCTGCCTATCAGATGCTCACGTAGCAATAGGATTCTTCGGTATATGAATAGAAAATTATATACCAGTCTATATATGGAAAGATTTCCTAATTATATTTGAAGACACTTAAATTAACAACTCTTCTTCTATCACGGGGGAAAGAAAAACATAATCGTTTCTAATTGTGGTTGGTTTTTGTAACAAGTAAAGTTGTTTGTTAGTTGAGACTTGAGATTCATTGTTCTTTATTCGGTTCACCCAAAACTGCCAAAGCCCTTTAGTGGATTTCTAGTTACGCAGTCATCGATCTAAAGTGAGAACTGCTAGGTTGCCTTTGAAGTTCCGAGTGAGAGCCACGATTCACTGTGTCTCTGTTTTCTGTGTTGGAAACAGAGCCAAACAGAGTAGTGTCTTTTAATTAACAAAAGTGATTATCCCTAGCTCCCCACTCAATTACACATCAACCGCAAAATACGAGCAGCAGGTCAAGGCGGAGGATGATCGAAGGTCATCATGTCCTTGAGAACACCGGAGGGATGATCAGAGGTTGCGGCCATCGAAGCTGGAAGAAACTTGGCTTCGGCCTTTGGGCTGCGGAGGAACGAGAAGCAATATAGTAGGCCAGCGCCATCCTTTCTCGACGAACCCCACGGCCGCTTTCTCAACCCTCTGTAGTGACCTTGCGCCACATGGAAGAGGAAGGCGAAGACGAAGAAGCCATGAAATGAAGCCAAGCTTTGTTAGTATATCTCTTTCACACTCACAACAAAAGCCTTCCTTACAAATACACACACAGGAGAAACGCCAAAACGACGATATATGAAGCGAAACTACATATCTGAAACTGAAATAAAGATCGTCACTAAACAGTATAAAGAATCAGAATTTGTCTGCACTGTTGCGATCTGCGTCGCGAAGGCCAACATTATAAGGAATATATGGAGGCTAAGATTTGGCCACATGATTGATTGACATCGACAATTTCTACTCGGAGGACGAACTGAAAACCTCAATTCTCTTTATATATAGGAGGGGAACTACGTTTGTTTGTTTGTTTTTTTTTTTTTTTTTTTGGCGCAAAGGAGGGGTCTCCGTGATGGACTAATTCTCTTTATTAAACATTTTCAGTTTAATTGTAAAGTAACTGAAATACCGAAATGCCTTTTAACTGCATTTAATTTAATTTTATGATGCATAGAGACAGAGGGGGGGAAAAAAAGAACAGATAAAACATAGTCAATTTTTCAATTTTTTCCACTTAATGCTTAAATTATGAAAATATTTTTTTTAGAAAAAAGACATTACAAGTGCCATGTTCCAATTTAAAAGAAATAATGATTTTAATATAATGATATTTTGGTAATTTTGACTTTTTGTTCATTTTCTTAATCCGCCAATAAAAGTAAGGGTATGCAATTCCAGGATAAGTTGCGCAGAGGAATTTGGCTTGTTCCTCTCATTCCCGTTGAAGCTTCATGAAAACTTCCTATCACTAATAAGTATCACTCTGTCCAATTTATAAGTCCACTTTGATCAAATCTCACATACCAAGAAAAGTTAGTTGACACAATGATTATAGGGTAAATTTTTAACTTTGCCCTCATTTATGATCGGGTACCTTTTTTACTGTTTCTTCTCTCTCTATCTTTATGGGTACAATTAATATAGGTAAAATTGTCACAATCTCATTTATTTTCGAAACTGGACTTATAAATAGGACCAATTTTTTTTGGTCAAACTAGACTTATAAATAGGATCAGAGTGGTATTTATTTAGGGAAAAACACTTCTCATGTTGTAGGAAAAGTATATTTTCATGTCAAACACATATAAAATGGTGGGACTCACATATATATATATATATATATATATATATATATATATATATGTGTGTGTGTGTGTGGGTTTCACCATTTGAAGTATGTATAGGAATCTTCTTCTTCTCATGTAACATGTAACATGAGAAGTTTAAACCCATTTATTTAATGATTATTTAGTCTTTTTCACGCTTCATACCTGTTAAAGAGAACCCTTATGACATGCTCTTTGGTACTTGGGAAAGGAAGATTGGAAAAAAGAATTAATAAGTTCAATTTAGAAGAAATATCCAAATGAAATTATATAATTTTATTATAAGGAAGAGGCAATATATAAAAGTACAGAAAATTGTTGGCAAAAAAGAGTACGAAAACTTTTGACCTAAGATTTTCATCTAAATTGAAACTTTTAACAATTGATAAAAATAATAGAGAAAACTGGAGAAAAGTCTCCTACTATAAATTTAATTGATGAAAATGATTTGGATAGACAGAGTACCTTATGAAACTTATAAACACATAATACTAGTACTCTACTAAATTATAACTTATATTAATGACATGTTTATTTCAACTCCAATAAATAAAATTTAATATAGATGATAGTAAGAGTGAGAGTGTCCTAAAATTAGTTTTTTTTTTTTAAAGATCATAAGCTATTTTTTTAGTATTCGTGAGTATTATAAAGTATCTTTTTAATATCAGTCAGTACCTAAAATGTTTTTTTTAAGATCCTTAAATAATGTTTTCAAGATCATAAAGCATTTTTTCACCGCGGGTTAGTATCCTAAGTATCTTTTTAGCACAAATCATAATACGAGATTTTTATTGTTCTTGTACCCCCCCCCCCAAAAAAAATAGATCCTCATTTAGAAATAGGCTTCTTTTTTTTTTTTTTTTGAACAATTCTATATTATTCATTACAAAATCAACATTACAGGGAAACCAGGAAAACACGAAAAACAGCAGTGATGAAGTAAAACAGGGCAACCAAAATCCTTAGAAGAAAACAAAAGAATAGATAAACTAGCAGTGCCATAACTAAGCGAAGGGGCATTTCCTTATCCATATCAGACAACACCTGTCAACTAGGGTCAAATGGACAGGGATGCACTGCTGATAGGGCAAAATCTTGTAGCCTAAAAAAAAACTCCGTAAGTGTACGGGCCGTATCAAGTAATAAAGAGTAAGTAAGATATCATTCTCACGAGGACTTAGTACCCACAACTTTAGTTAAGCATTAATCTCACAATTTCGTTTAAGTCGAGCAAATCAGATTGAATTTAATTAATGAAAGAAATCTAAATTGAAATTAAGATAATAAAAACTACCACATTAATTAAACGAGCAACCTAGAGTCACCAATCCCTTATTAACTTCATAAACATTAATTTCACTAATTTACTTAATCTTAATATCAATTTTGTTAATCTCGAGTATAAATAGCTATAAGTACCTGTTGGTTAACTTACAACCCTCTCTTTAAGTATAATTTGTTATGTCTAACACAATTATCAGAAGAGGCAACATAACTCGGACACACTCTTCAACAATTATATGGGGTCATTAGGTATATATCTATCCTAACCGCAAATTAAACCGTAATTTAATCCCATATCACTTAATAATGTGAGAGCCTAATTAAAATTCCATTCGTCAAGGTAAATACTAATTCTCTAATTCATATTCAATCACTAAATCGATAAATTTAAACAAGATTAAGCGACCAAGATTAATATTAATTTTAACTAAACAATGAAAATAAAATCTAATCCACAAATAAGTTCATAGCGTCAGCCACACATGGCTAAAATCAAATTCATAACAAAAAGATAAGACTTCAGGTTTAAAGAATAGAAAGAGTTAAGAAATAAAGCTTCTCCGTCGCCTCCACAGTCCTCTCGTCCTTCCGTGAAGATGGTGAAAATAACCAAAAGCTCCTCTCACTACTCAGTGTTGTGCGCGCTCTTCTCACTACTCGGTGCTGTGCGCGCTCTGTCACTTGATCTCTGCTGACGTGCGTCCTTCTTTTTCTATTCCGTGGGTGTATCTCCCTTTTTTAATAGATATTAGGTTGTATGCGTGTTGTTTGGCAATATCTTTTTAAATCTCTATCTCTTTCAATTTAATATAATATAATAAGATATTATATTATATTCTTTTAATTCCATACTTTGCCAAGAATATTTGCGGAGATGTTCAATTTTCATGGGTCTTGTAACATCCCAAATCTTAGAATTTGAAATTGGAATACTTTACAGAAATTAAATTAGGAAATATGGCTTAAAATAATTATAAGAATAGTTATTGGAAATGTAGGCTTATTTTTCTCGTAATTTATCTTGAGAAAAAGAATAAATTGAAGTAAGGAATAATTTAAGCCTTAAAAAAAATTATAGAAACTATATTTTGTGGCTTAGGAACAATTAGTTGATTTAAAAAAATAAAAAATTCCTTACAATACATATAATTTTTAATAAATATTCTTAATTAATTAATAAGCAAAGGATTTAATTGCAATAAAAGCCTTGTGAAAAATTTAGGTGGATAATTGTTTGTTTCACAACACATACGAGTCATTCTTGCAATTGTTATTTCTTGCTCCATTGGCCCAACACATAAACACAAAGTAAAGAGAAAACTAACCCATTTATTCATGTCCCACACATTAGAATAAGGGATAGGATATTGTCACTACCATTTTTTGTCACTACCAAAGTCACTATCACTTTTTCATCGTTAGATCAGAATCTAAATTGGAGAGCACTACCAAAGTCACTACCACTTTTTCATCGTTATATCAGAATCTAAATAGGAGAGAGAAATAATAAAAGTAGATGAGATTCTAATCTAACGGTGAAAAAGTGATAGTGACTTTGGTAGTGACAAAAAATGGTAGTGACAATATCCTATCCCTTAGAATAATACATCAAAACCAGTCCAACTAAACCTCACAGCCATACCTAATGAATTACCCAACACATTACTTTAATTTGGATAAATCAATTATCCTATTCCATCACGCAATCAGAGAACGCTGAAGCAGGAGGTCTCAGCGTTTCACATAAAACGTAGGGAGGAAGATTACACCAGCGTTTTCCACGGGATTGACCGTGATAGTAAAACCATACTCCTCCTTGCGTCAGAAGCAACTCCCATACCTCTCTCGAGCCAAGCGCCAAATACCTTTCGGTTCATTCTTCCTCTTCTTTCGGACCGGATCCTTAACTTCTGATTTAAACCTTGCTCCATGACGCCCCTTCATTCCATCAGCCTTAACAGAAACCAAAACTAAGTCTAAAAGCTGAGAACACTGGAGAACCGAGGAAGGAGAGAGAGTGTGTGTGTGACTGAGAGCTTCAACTGTGTTAGCTCTGTTTTGCAACCTGAAAACAGAGGGAGCCGTGACTGTGAATGTGAGAAAATCAGTGAGTCCAAATCATACAATTCAGAAGGCTAATCTAGGTAAGTCCTTAGGTTTGCTCCTTCTAGTTTCATGATGGATAAAACTCAAGTCTTGAATATTAAGCCATTGAACGAGTATATATATATGCTGTATATCTAAGGGGAGAAGAAACTCGTTGATATAGTTTGTTTTTACTGTCATAAATAAGCACTGCATACATAACAGAGAGAAGCTAAGGAAACCTGAATTTTTGTATAAGAATACACACACACACTAACGCTCTTTATATTAAAAAAAAAAAAGGAAACATGATTTATTTATTTTATTATTGTTGGGATTATTTTTTTGCTCGGATTATTGTTGGAATTATATATATACATATGTATGCTCGCTTACTGCACATAAAAGAGAAAGGAATGGAAAAGAACTTAATGAAAACATAGGGTGTGCATGGTAACACTCCCAGAATGACTTTTTTCCTAATTTCTGTGCCCCGGAACAAAAATGGATGAGAATTGTGTTTGGTAAATCCGGTTTTTTTTCTTGCTCCCGGGATGAACCGGTTTATTTTTTGTGCTGGGGAGTAAAAAAAAGAAGCTAAAAATTTTAGCTTCTCTATTCCAGGGCAAAAAATCAGAATTTATTTTTCCCTCAATCGAAATAGAAATTTACTCTCGTTCACCACCACCATCACCGCCGTTGCCACCCCCAACACTACCGCTGCCCCACCGCCACCGCCCCTGCCGTCGTTGCCACCACCACCGCCGCCGCCGCCCTACCACCACCGCCGCCGCCGCCCTACCACCACCGCCGCCGCCACCACCACCACCACCACCACCATCGCCGCCACCACCACCGCCACCGCACCTACCACCGTCGCCACCATCGCCACCACCACCACCGCCACCGCCACCGCCACCGCCACCGCCACCACCGCCACCGTCACCGCCCCACCACCACCGTCACCGCCACTGCCACCACCACTGCCCCTGCCACCACCACCACCACCGCCCCTTACCACTGCCACCACCATCGCCTCAACGCTGCCATCGCCACCGCCACCACCACCACCACCACCACCATCGCCCCTACTGCCACCACCCCACCACAGCCACCACCGCCACCATCCTACCACCACCGCTGCCCACCAACACCGCCCCCCACCAACACCGCTCCCCCGTCGTCGCCACCACCACAACCTCACCGCCGCCCCCACCACCACCGCCCCCACCTCCACCATCACCACCATTGCCATCGCCACATAAATAATTTTTTAAATATAAAAATTACATAAATAATTTTTTTAGGAAATTTAAATTTAAGTTTATTTGTAAAGTATAATAATTATATTAATTATTAAAGAAAAGGACAAAATGGTAAAAATAACTCATTAATCCTTCTTCTTCTTCCCTCACTATTTTTTTAACTCCCAAACAAGAGGAGGAAAAATGTGTTACTAAACGTAATTCTGATTCTTGGAGTAAAAATAAAATGGGTTAACAAACGTAATTCTAATTCTCAGAACTCTTCCAAAGCACAGAATCAGAAAAAACTGTTTCATCTCAGAAACAGTGCTGGGCAACAGAATGGTTGCCATGCACACCCATAATCTATATAAATATATATATACATGGCTGCATAAGAATGAAAAAGGGAAACTTAACGTTTTTTTTTTCCTTTTTATATATATAATCGTTGCAAACATTTGTTAATATATATATATATATATATATATATATATATATATATATATATATATATATCTATGTTATTGTACTTAAACATTGAAAATATATTTAACGCTATTGTTAGAGGAAAATATGAGATCTTTGCTGATATATGGGAATTGAGGTATAAAGTGTGTGTGTGTAATAGAAGTTAGTATATTAACATAATATCATGAAATAAAAATTAAAATAAAATAAAATAAAATCTGATCGAACTTATTCCTATATAATAGGATCTAATCTAACTCATTCTTATAATATTTCATTTATAATATTATTTACAATATACATATATAGTATAATAAAATGTATTTTTATGTTGTTAGTATTTATTTAAAGGGAAAAACATTTCTCATATTGTAGGAGAAATGTTTTCTCATGCCACACTGTTAGAATATAAGGGATTAAATGATTAGTTAATGAATTAGTTAGAGTTGGTTAAGGGATTAAATGATTAGTTAATGAATTAATTAGAGTTAGTTAGGATTCTAGTCTATATAAAGGGGGTCCTAGCCTAGCCAAATCAGTCGATCAAGTGAGTATCACAATTACTCCTTTGTAAAAGCATTATGCTCTATTCTTAATAATACAATGAGATTCTTCATCTTCCTTTTCCTAATTATTCTCTAGTCACAATAGTCAACATGGTATCAGAGCCTAGGTTTTGAGGGGAAAGAACCTCATCCAATCTTTTGAAGGCCCAAGATAAAGACTGGCTCAAGCGTTGGAGAATAATCAAGATCCAGCCGAATGAGAAGCTGCCTACGCACAGGTTGATTTTCAAGATCCACGAGGTTGATTTTTCAAGAAGGCAACCGTGGGAGAGAGAAAGCCGAAGGTTGGATTTCTTTTCTATGTGTACCAGCGGCCCAAAGAAGCACGGTGCAAATCCAAGAGAAGCAATCAAGAAAATGCCCACACTCTGAATGTCCAAGGCACTAAATCAAGAAGACTAGGCCTACGTCTGATTGTTGATTCAAGAAAGCATGCCCATCATGTGATGCTCCGTGGCACGTGAAGAGGAATTTTGAATAATTCTCACTTGCCAACTCACACATAGGGACGAGTCACATCAAGGACAGAACCCACGTGAAGGCAAGACTTTGAATCACGTCTTCTTTCTTCCTCAGATCCACGGGTTTGCACGAAGCCATTTCTTTTTCCTTTCTCAAATTCGCGATTTCGTGTCACCAAGATTCCAGCACAACGACTTTGTTTTTCAAAAGGGGCCCAAGACAAGGCAGAAAGTCAAGAAATCGAGTTAAAATCCAAGATTTACGCCATTATCGCAAGACCGAAATCCAAGATCGCACAGCTCGCTCGATCTCCAGGGCCGAAGGTTGCATAAGAAGAAAGATTGTTGTTGTAGATAACCTGAAGAGGATTCTTGAAGAATTCCCACCTGCCAGCTATGGGGGTCCAGTTCGTGAAGAGAATCCCAAAGAGCATCCCCACGTTCGGTGCGACACCTCCATAGAGGGGAGAGATCGACGCCGGAGAAGACGGTGCGACACCTCTAAAGAGGGGAGAGATCGACGTCGACGAAGAGGGAAATAATGCTCACGTCAGAAAGATCGACACCGGCGAAGAGGAAAAAAGTGACCCACGTCGGAAAGATCGACGCCGGCGAAGAGGGAAAAAATACTCACATCAGTCTCCGATGAAAGGGGAAAAAGACCCACGTCTACCACGGTCACGAGACAAGGATGCGAGATGCGAGATGAATCTCCTGTCAAGATCCGCTGTGATCTTCGCCAATCGTCCACCGTCACTCTGAAGCACCACTCAAGATTCAACACTGAACTAGAACGAAGTCAAGCGTTTGCCATTCAGAATCAGTCGACAACTCTCTTATCTCCAGAATTGATTTCTGACTCTACGTCACTTCTGCTGCTCCTACTCCTACGAGACAAAGAAAATTTGGGTATTCTTGGGTATTCTCGATTTTGCCTCTGTTCTGCAATTAATCTGGACATCTGCTTTGCCACTTGATTTGAGATTTGTTCGTGGTCTTCAAGCTTTCTTCTTAATTCTCTATTCAAGATTTTGGTTTTCTTGTCTTTGGATCCTGAAATTTTCACTGTCACCAACTTCATCTCTTGAACTTCGAAGCAATTTGGTGGTGATCCGTTCACATTGCCATGTGGTGGCAAAGGACTTTGCTAAGTCATCATGGTTTTGCTAGTTGTTTGTGAGAATGCTGGCATTGAAAATATTAACTCTGGTTTGAATCTGAATCCAATAAGGCTAAAGTTTTGGAGGAAAGTACTGAGGATATTACAAATGGGGATGTAATGGCAAAGGCTAAGAGCAGAGAGGATGAAGGTCAAGGATGTTATTTCTTGGACTGTGAACAAAACAATTCCAAGGTTGTTGTGCATTCCCAGCTTCATAATCTAGAATTGCAAGCGGTGGATGAGCAGGAAGCGATGCTCAATGTTGTAGATCCTCAGCTCCCTGCTATCAAAGGGCAAATGAGTTGCTTTCTCAAGTGAAAAGGATTGCTGAGGTCAATGCTATCAGTAGTGCCGCTTACAATTGCTCAAGACTTTGAAATGTTGAGAAGTGATCCAAGAGGGTATGCTGAGAGCTGGTTTTGAAGTAAAATTGAGAGTGGATTGCTTGTGCAGTCATGGTTTAATTCGTAGAGATGTTTTCAAGGTTTTGCGGAAAGAACTGAGAATATTTCGGTGTAAATTTTGAAAAGTAGATTGTTCCTAGACACTGTGTGATGGAATATTTGAAAGCAAAAGGTGTAATTGACTTTGAGGAAATATTGAAGTTAAGGGCAAGCATTCAACTAAACTAACTGGACTCTGGAAAATCTTTGTGGAGACTCAAGTGAAACAAAGCTGTGTTCAACCAATGATTGCAAATGCTTATAATTGCTGAAGCTTATGGATTGAAGCCTTTCAGAAGTTAATCAGCAGGTGAATGGAAGAAATTGTGAATGGAAGAAATCTTTGTATTGTATTATTTTGTGTTTTGTAAACTAGTCAATTTGATTCACCTTATCCCCTTATTCTTATATTGTTCAAGTTGAGCACATTTAAGAAAATAAATAGTGTTCAACTTGAGGGGGCATGTTAGAATATAAGGGATTAAATGATTAGTTAATGAATTAGTTAGAGTTAGTTAGGATTCTAGTCTATATAAAGGGGGTCCTAGCCTAGCCAAATCAGTCAATCAAGTGAGTATCACAATTACTCCTTTGTAAGAGCATTATGCTCTCTTCTTAATAATACAATGAGATTCTTCATCTTCCTTCTCCTAATTATTCTCTAGTCACAATAGTCAACACACACACATAAAATGGTGGGACCCGCATATATATATAATTAGCACTATATATATATGTGGGTCCTACCATTTTATGTGTGTGTAGGAATCTTATTTCTCTCATGCAACATGAGAAAAGTAAACCCCTTATTTAAACTCCTAATTTGAAATGTGAATGACGTATTTAATCTTGGAATAGCCTCTAGGGGTTTAAACTAATTGTAGAATAATAATGAAATAAACAATAGAAATACCAATAAATAGTGAAATAATAATAATAGTAAATAAATAATAATAAAAATAAAAATAAATATTATTATTATTATTATTATTATTATGGAATAACTACCTCTCCTTGCAAATAGTGAAATAAATAGTGAAATAATAATAAATGGTAATAATAATAATAGTAATAGTAAATAAATAATAATAAAAATAACTACCTATGAATAGTAAGAGGTTAGTTCAATCCACTAATTTGGACCCTTTTTTTCCGCATTATAGAGAAAAAGAAAGATGTATCACCATGGGATTTGTGAATCGAGCTACTAGTTCTCTTTGACAATTTTGTTATTCCAATGCTTCCTGTCTTTTGAACGCAATTTTTAGAATTCTTCATGGTTTTTGGGTCTAGAGATCTGCCTGCTTTCACGATGGTTCAACTTTCTTGAAACGGACAACAGTAGATGAATAATCAAAGCGATAGCAGTAGATGAAGAATAAAACCTTGTTCGATAAAATGCAGAAGTCATGCACGCAATGTGATATGATGCCATGTGAAATTAACTTTTTATTTTAATTATCTTTTCATTCTATTCCATCCAGCATGACAAATGAGCCATAATCAGTTTTCTTAAAAGTTAAAACAAACAAACAGACAAGGATTCTTATCTAGGAATAATAATGATCTTACATTCTGAAAGAGTGGATCATCTTCTCCAAGCTCACTGCTGCTCACGACAAAACTTGCTCTGTAGGTCTTTGCCACATTCTCCATCTTCATGAATGACAAGATTATTATTATTATTTTGGTCTAGATCAGAATTAGTTCAACCAACAAAAAGACTGCGGATTCCAATTATTAATGTGTAAATAGAGGAAAAGATAAGGAGATAAAATCTCAATATCTGGCTCATGCATTTCAACATATAGGTGGGACGCAATTATTGCATATCCATATATAACAACAGTCTTCAGCATTCAGATCAGTTAAATTTACAGGGTATGGCAGGAAAATGTGGGAATAAAGGCAAATGTACTTCGAAAAGCCTATATTATATACAATTCAAAAACTTGTTGCAAATGAAAATCAGCTTCAAAATGTTATATCTGGATTAGCAGAGAACTGGTATCAAGTACAAAACAGTAAACTAAGTTCAGCTGAAGAAAGAGAAACTGACCCAATTCCAAGATCAAAAGAAAAATGAGAAGGGGGTAAAATCAAGAGAGGTAGGTCGGCCATATATGAAGTTCTGAGGATGACCCAAGTTGAGAGCTATGTAGAGAGCAAAGTAGAGAGAAACCTGTGTAATAACAGTACAAACTCAAGATGTCTTCTCCATTTTGGCATAGAAATTCTCAGAGATTCCTTCTCCTCTTGATGTAATGATGACTCTACTCGATCTGAATCGTCAAAAATCCAATTGGGGTATAGAAGCTGAGATCCTTCACCGTAGATAGGCTCCAGTATGTCGTAAACCGGGACTGGAAATTTTCGTGAAAACCATCCTCACTTCCAGGACAAAGCTATCGAATGACAAAGAAGAATGGGAAGGGTAGAGAGTTTGTGAGGGCTGACTATTGGAGAGGGAATAAACAGGAGAGGCATTTTGAAATTCAAAATTGCACCGGAGGACACGGGCAGATTGCATAGCTGACAGATCAATATCAACTCTTCAGGCACGGAGCCCCAAAAATTAAACGGCTTGCATTTGTAGCTGTTACTGTTCTTTTGAACAGTGATTTTTGAGAGTAGGCAACAGTACACGGCTCAGAATTACTATTGCTATTAAGTTTATATTGATTTGTACAAACCCACCTAAACCCCTTGTAATGTGTATATATACATATAATGTTTCCTTTAGATTTTTCCCTTCTCGGCACAACAAACGTGTAATCACCTAAACCCACGCCACACATAAACAACTTTTGAATCCTTTACTTTACACACACACAAGCAACAGTGTAACTTAAGAAAAATACGGTGGAATACTGAGAGCTTATGTGAATTTATATAATAGGGGTGTGGAGGATAGTTTTAAGTATTTAGACTTTCTTGAGAGTAGTCTGAAAAATATATTAATAGATATTTATACTGTGACTTTGTAGACTCTCAGTAAAAGCTTTGGAGTAGCTCTATTATGATTACCTGTCAGTTAGGGAATAACAGGTAACTCTTAATATTTTTTAATATACTTGTAAATTGAGTGTGATTGTGAGTAACTATCTTTTATTTAAAATTAAAGAACTGAATCATATGTATATGTGTATGTATTGTAAATTGATATTTTATTTGAATTGAAGCATAATTTATTGTTACTGAACATATTTGTCATGGCGATTGTATTTGTAACAGGTTGGATTAAGGAGGGATTTGTATGTTGAGATCTTTTACCACGTGGTATATCATCATTCAGTGCACAATAAATGACACTTGTCAGGGGCCCTTCTTCCATGTTTTCCTTTGACTGAGATTACATTGGAGCAGTAGCACATGTGATACCTCCTTAGTTGTGTTGTTTTAAAGAGCGAATTCATAGTCCATACTTAAACTCTATACCTTTGGCCGGGTGTATCTTAAGTTTTGGTAAGCTTTGCAAAATCTAGTTAAATGGATGAGTTGTTATTAGACTATGTGTTAGCCTATGACTCCAGTCAGCGGTATGAGGATAGACGGTGATATAAGGGAGGCTGCATATTGCATATTGTGTAATTGTACGGTTCACATTAACATAATGATAATTAGCTTTGTATAAAATTATGGTATATACAAATATATATATGTAATCAACTCCTACTTTTTGTTATATGTGACTTGCTTGTGTACGGTGAAAATTTTCAGTAGTTATCGAGATGTCAAATCTCACTCTATATTAACAATTTTCAAGTGATTGTTTTGATAGGGAGCAAGGGAAAGAATCTATGGAGTGAGTCTTGAAGGTTAGGTTGTGTTCCTAGAACTTATGTTATGTCGTTTTATTTGTCATGACTCTAAGACTTCCTTTTTGTATTTTATTATGAAATATTTTGGGAATTCATGTTGACTCTAAAATGAATTTTGACTTGAATTAATTATGTATTTTAATGATTTGAATGTTGATCATCCTTGTTGGAGATATTTCAAGTGTTTTGGGCAAGATTTTTTATGTTAGATTTGGGGTGTTACATAGATATTTGGGCGGGGGTCTCATTTTTTGTGCAACGTATGAAAAGGGAGTTGTATTGGTATAACTTAGAAAAACAATAAAGGAAGAAAGAAAATAGCTTAGAAAATAGTTCATATAAAATTGTAAAAATTGGATGAGACCGTGGGAATGGAGACCAGATTTTAATAAAAGGACCAAACAAAAAATTCAATTTGTAATTCATAATAAACTGTTCATAGCTTGTAGTTTATTATTGTCTTTTAGGTACTGGATTGGTTAGTGGATAGGTAGGAGGAAGAAATAAATTGGAGAAAATTACAAGAAGATTCAGACCGGATGATAAAATAATGGGTCTAACAAAAATTTGGTTTGACTTTTAAAACTGGATGTATTACATAGAAGGTCTAAAAAGTCCTACTATTAAGATCGGATGTATCATGAAGTCGGTCTTAAAAGTCCTGAATTTTAAGACCGGATATATTACACAACTGGTCTAAAACATCAGACCTTTAAGACAGGTTGTTGTAGTTTAATATTCGGTCTTAAAAATTAGACTTTTTAGACCGACGTTTTTAACATCCAGTCTTAAAAATCAGTCTTTTTTATATCGAACATAAACGATGTCAAATCTATATAGTACGACTTGTAAGACCACATATTTTAAAAGTCTGGTTTAAAAAAATTGTTTAAGACTGGTCGCACATCTGGTTTTAAAGTAATGAACTTTTAAGACCACCTATATAGAGACCGGTCTCAAATCTGGTCTTACAAGCTGTTTTTCATCCAATCTTAAAAGCCTTTTTTGTATTAGTGTATGCAAAGGTAAAGGTGTAGTTGTTGACAGTGAGCCCAATCTCAAGGGTAGAGGCGGACAAGATGGGAAGGGCGAAGATCGCTAGATGGACGTGCTCGTCAATGGTAGCGGCATTGTTGATGAGTGGGGAGGTCAATGATGGTGATGGTGTGGTGAGTAGGGTGGTTGATGGTGGCACCATCTATCATGGGTCTTTGGAGTAGAAGAACTAAAAGCTTGAAGAAGATGAAGGCAAAATTAAAATGAGTGATGGGTTCTGGAATGTGAATATTGACTCTCTTTTTTTAATGGAAGATCAATTGCGCAAAGGAAAGATATATTACACATACACTACTACAAAATCGCTTTTTAGAGAAGTTCTAGACCGGTCTTGATACAGCCAATCTTAGAAGTCTATTGTTTTTATGACCAGCTGAGCAACCATTCTTAAAAATGACTTTTTAAACCATTTTTTATAAGACATAAGGTTTAAAAGATAAGACTTTTAAGATTGGTTGTGTACACAACACAACTGGTCTTAAAAGTTTCTCCATCATACTTCTTCGGCAAGACGCGATTTATGATTAGATGGTGAGATTATAGATGTGGTTGAACATGTACGAAGAAGAAGCACGAAATTGACTAGTCGATGACGAGAGGGAAAGGTCATGGGCAATGAGAGCTGAGCTTGGCGAGCATCTGAGAGTGGCAAGGTTTGTGATAAGGATTAGTTGAGAGGACGAGAGTGGTGAGTCCAGATCACGGCGACAAGAGGTTGTAAGGTTGAGGGCAAGACGATGATGGGTGAGTCCAGAGCACGGCAACGTGAGTTTCTGAAGGCTATGGAAAATCCAAGAAGGACGCAACCGTCATAGCCAATGAACCTGCAACTTCAGGGGAACCGGATATGATGCCTATCCAAGGGATAGGCACCATCTCCCTAGCTGATCTGGACTGTCCAGATCAGATCTGGACGGTCCAGATCTCATATTTTTTACTTTTTATTTTTTCAAAATAAAAAATTTTTTTGGGTAGAAGATTTAAAACAAAGATAATCTCTTAACTAACACTTCTTTAAAAAATCATTTTTTCATTTAGAAAATATTTTTTAAAAAAATATGAGATCTAGACCGTCCAGATCTTATCTAGACGGTCCAGATCAGCTAGAGAGATGGTGCCTATCCTTTCCGGTTCCCAACTTCAGGTGCCTTTTTCTTGTGACTTTTTTTGTAGTAAAATTTCTGACAAATTTAATAGAAACATACACAAAAATTAATAACAAGAAATTTTCCAATGATCATTCATGTAAATATGCCCAAAACTAAAACAAATTCTTTTCAGTTTGAAATCTAAAAACAAACATGATAAGGTCCCTTTTCCATGAAGTTCTAAACGGCATGAACAGAATGACGGGCAAAAGAACAACAATTTCATAAGGGCAAAAATTATATCAGAAACAACGCTCTTGCGACATGAAGAGAAGAGAAATCGATCTCCAATTTCGACCATAGGTTCTGATGGCAAAGCAACAACAGCTTTTCAAAGAAGACCATTCCTTTCATATCTAAAGGCTCAAAATCATCCCAAAAGAAAATGCATGAATAAGAAGATGGAGCTACAAGAAGAGACGATACAACAAAATCAACAAAAAAATGAAAAATCTAAGTTAGAGGAAAAAAAAATGTAACAGTCGACTTACCCGCGGTTGACAGGGACAAATCCAAAAATTGTAATGTTGAAGAAGAGAATTGCAAGATCCAGCGTGTTCAAGGGGGTGAGGAAAGGGGAGGATGTCTAGAAGGGATGAAGAAAGTGTCACGAAATTCAATTTAATTTTTGGCACGACAAAGAGGATTTAAATGAAAATCCTTTAGACCGATTATGATAAAAATAAAGTCTTAAAAGTTCACCTTTTAAATTAGTTATTTGTAATAATCGGTTTTAAAAGTAATAGCTATTTTTAAAAATCTTTTTAAACCAGTTATTTACTTATTTATAACAACTGGTTTTAAAAATAATAGACGTCTTATTATTATGTTTTAACCTTTTAGACCGCTTAGAATAGTGTACGATCATTAAAGTGAGACGATACTTTATCATAATATTCTCCCATCTGAAGCCCAAAACCAACTCTTTTAAACGTCCACTTTCATTCTTACCCCTTTTTTCTTGACCCAAACATGGAGTCCATATTGTATGTTTAGATTTACAAGTTTATTAGAGGTATAAGCATATTTTTTTTAAAAAAAATTATATATTATATTTATTTAAATTTAAGTTATATATTACTTTTTGAAATGTTTTTTTACACTCAGTATCTGAAATTAATTAATTTTCATAATACTGGTGTTACAAACAAATACCGAATTAGAAATTAATTAATTTGAGATAATGGATGTAAAAAAACACATATCAGAAAACGGCATATAACTTAAATCTAAATAAATATAATATATAAAAAAATTTTAAAAAAATATGTTTATACCTCTAATTAAAGATATAAACACCTAATAAGCATGTAAATCTAAGCATATAAAGTGGACTCCCCAAACATGTGAGTGTGTGTAAAGTAAGACGATACTTGATCATCCCTGGGCCATGCATGTGCCCCAAGAAATCCCAAAACATGCAAAGAAAAATAAGAACTCAGAATTATATTGTAAAAATGACTTATATAAAAAAATATTTTGTAAAAATGACCACCCCTAGTCTTTGGGCTCTACTAGTAAAAAGGTCGGACACTCTCACTAAAAAGGAGGGGTTCGATCCTAAAGTTAGTCAAGATGCTAAGGGAGGTATCTTAGCTCCTAGGTAGCTAGGTTAACACCTGAGTGTAATAGACGGATCGCCCCGCTTAACATCGGTATCATCTAGGAGCAATGGGGATTTCGTTCTACCCTTGGATCGTAAGTGAATTCAATATCTTTTCTATAATTCTCATATCAATATATATATATATATATATATATATATATATATATATATTGTAAACATGACCAAAGCATATTCCTGTTCAAGTCCTTGCCCTACGCCGCACGACCGATTATAATACTTTTATTACGAAAGTACAAAAAGTTGGTGATTCAACAGATTATTAAATGGTATCGTTGCAGGAGATTAATTAAAGATAAAATAAAAATATTAGAAAGGGAATTAGTCGTTGCGTAATGGGAAAGGAGGGACAAGAAGAACATTACAACTAGGCGGGAGAGCTTTAGTTTATCTCCAGAGGTTGGGCTTTTGAAGAGGGAATGCACGCAAGCCATCCACCATATATGTAGTTCCCTTTTCTTTTTGGTTTATAAGCGCAAAAGCCATCCACTACATATGTAGTTCCCTTTTCTTTTTGGTTTATATGTGCGAAAGCGATCTATTCTATATATGTAGTTCCTTATTTATGTATTTTGGTTTTTTTTTTTTTTTTTGATACATAGGCGATAGGGGATGGGGGGATCGAATCCAGTACAAAGGGATAGGGAGACTACTCCCAATATCACTGCACTACTAGTAGTGTCGGTATATATGCGTAGTTCCTTTTTTTCGTTTCTGGTATATATGCGGGGCATCAGCCCAAGAACTATATATAGTTACTTTTTTTTTTGATACAACCAGTGGGGGAGGGGGAGACAAGGCTCTAACCCTAGATAAGGGGGAAGGCCAGCTCCTAAGGCTGGCCCTAGTACCATCAGCCCAAGAACTATATGTAGTTACTTTAATTTGTGTGTGCTGCCGATTAAGGACACTATTATAAGGAATCATCCCAGGAACGAGGACTAGATAGAAACAAAAGGGGGATTCAACATTCGTCCTTTTCCCTTATTATCTGCTACCTTCCTTTTCTCTCAAAGTGCATTGTTTTAGTGCAAAATACACATGCTCTCACCTTTCTTTTTTTTTTTGAAAATAACATTTATCATCATAAAGTTTTTTTTTTAGTATTTTAAGATTCTAATTTTTTTTCAAGATCATGAGGTATTTTTTCAGTATTATTCAATATCCTTTAGGTATTAGTTAGTACCCTAAAATAATTTTTCAAGATCATGAAATATTTTTTCAATACCAGCTAATATCCTGAATTATCTTTTTAGTGCAAGTTAGCACCCTGAAATAATTTTTCAAGATCTTGTTGAACTAGCTTTGAAGTACTAGTCATTACCCTAAAATATTTTTTCAAGATTCTAAAACAATTTTTCAAGATTATGAAGTATTTTTTCAGTACCATTTAGTATCCTGAACTATCCTTTTAGTACTAGTTAGTACCTTGAAATATTTTTTCAAAATCCTAAAATAATTTTTCATGATTATGAAGTATTTTTTTCATTATCGGTCAGTATTCTTAACTATGTTTTTAGTACCATTAAGTACCTTGAAATATTTTTTCTATTTTTCAAAGGCATTGATTGGTACTTAAAAAATACTTTAGGATGATAAATATTATTTTCAAAAAAAAAAAAAGGTGAGAGCATGTGTATTTGCACCAAATCGGTGCACTTTGAGAGAAGAGAAGGGTAGCGAATGATTAAGGAAATGGAGACAAGCCGGGATCCAACATAGGCAGTGGGCACTCGCGTTCAAAAGAGAAGTCGAAGTCTCAAATTGTAGTTTTAGAAGTACTTTTTCATAAATTGAGATAAAACTTATTTTATATACTTATCTCACAAATAATAAAAGCTACTTTCTAAAAGCTAATTCAAACACGTAGGACACGACTTACATCCTTTGCGGACTTGTGTCCGCTACTTCAAACAACGTCACTTTGGCGCAAAACACTCACTTGGTGTTTTTTTTCCCAAAAAAAAATAATCACGGCACTACCAAGTATTAAAAAGATAATATAGGATATTAAATGGTATTGGAAAAAATTCTTCATGATCTTAAAATAAATATTTCAGAGTACTGATTGGCACTAAAATGATACTTCATGATACTAACTGGTAATGAAAAAATAATTCATGATCTTAAAAAATTATTTTAAGATCTTGAAAAAATATTTCGGATACTGAATGATACTAAAAATATACTTTAGGATTTTTTTCAAGATCCTAAAATAATTTTTTAGGATGATGAATTATTTTTTTAATATTAATCAGTATCATAAAGTATCCTTTTAACCAGTAAGTACCCTGATATATTTTTTTAAAATCTTAAAATAATTATTTAAGATTATAAATTATTTTCTTAGTACCAATCAATATCTTAAAGTATTATTTTAGTAATAGTTAATACTCTAAAATATTTTTTTTTTTTGAATGTCTTAAGTCTTGACTAATCACCCTAGAAGACGACCAAAGATTAAGGTCACCGCACCTAGGATCCAAATTTCCTCGGTACCCAAATTCTTAGCATCCCTCAATAGCGTTGATTTCCAGCCATCCAAATCAATCTAACATCTCATAGTGTGCCACACAGTCATGCTTTTTAAAATTGAAAACATGTTAAGAATCTGAATCATTTTTACATAATTTTGAAATAAATATTACTACCTTCATTTAAGGGTGGAAATGAACTAAACTTCATTCTTAACAGGCCAAGCCTCTTTTGTAACAAAGTGTCTTGAGCTTGGCTTGTAACCTATTATATACCGTATTTTCAGCCAAAGCGTGTACTAAGGCCTAACCTTGCTTGTTAAAGAGGCCTATTATAATTTTTTTTTTCCTTATACAATCACATTTTTTTCAAGATAGAATAATTACTTTTTTTTACATAGTAGAACTACCTTTTTTTTATGGAGTACTTAATTTTGTTTTGTTAACATAAAGTAATCAAGAGGCTCATGCCAGCCTAATAGGTATAATAGGCTTCTTAGTAAGCCTAGACTTGGCCTGCTAACCAAAACAATGGCCTTGACCTGACCATTTTTACTAACAAACCAGCCCTGACCAGGCCAAGACCCTTGACAGGTCATCCGGCTTGTTTCCACCCCTACCTCATAAATATATGATCTAGTTGATTTTTTTGAGAAATTAAAGAATCTAAATAAGTTATTTGATCATATTAAATTAATTTATTTAACTTCGTTAATCTCTTTTTTTTAAAAAAAACTAAATTATATATTTAGGAGTCAGCATACTAATATTTATTTCAAAATTATCTAGATGTCTGAAAATCTGGATGTCAACTTTTTATTGATCTGGATGTCTGAAAAGTATACCTGAGATTTTGGAATTTGGCCGCTGAGCTGGGAATCTGGTTCTAAATCGAGTCCACATTTAGTGCTTATACTTAAGTGTTTATTTATGTGCTTATACCTCTAATTAGAGGTATAAGTGATTTTTTTAAAAATTTTTATATATTGTATTTATTTAGATTTAAATCATATGCTACTTTCTAATACGTTTTTTGCATCTAGTATTTCAAATTAATTAATTTTCTGTTCTGTATTTTTCTGTAACACCAGTATTATGAAAATTAATTAATTTGAGATACTGGGTGCAAAAAACATTTCATAAAACAGCATATGATTTAAATCTAAATAAATACAATATATAAAAAAAATTTAAAAAAAATTGCTTATACCTCTAATTAAATAAACATCTAAGTATAAGCACTAAATGTGGACTCTTCTAAATCCGCCAATCTTCTTACTTACCCCTAGGTCTTAAGTCGTGACACGTCATTGGTTCCCTTTAGAACAATAAAAACCTGCACCTCCCTTGTTCTTTCCATTTCTCAATCCCTCTCCTTAGCTCTCTGCTTCGGGTCTCTTTAAATCCAGAGCAGTTGGTGTCGCACATTAACCTCATCTATACATGGCTGATCCTGTGAGGTTAGTACTCTCTCTCTCATTTTAATTTCCAGCATTGTTAGTCTGCTTCTTTTTTCACTTGTTCTATGTTCATTTCTGCTACGAACATTTAAACTATTTATCCTCAAATATAACTTGATCATTTTAACCAAAAAATTACTTACATACCTAGCTTTAAATTTCCATTGCTCTATATGATTCTATATTTGCTCCCCCCACAATCTCTGTTTTGTGATCCATTTCAAGAGACAAAGTATGGGCAACTGGTAGTTGATGACATATTATTCCTATCTATTGCTCATTCTTACTCTTACTGTAATCCATATTCACCAACAACACTCTCTTTTGACTCAACTCAAACCAAAGATGTGGGCTCTTAGCTTTAATTATTTGATTTCAGTATACAATCATCATCATCCTATGAGTTTGCTGGTTTTTCATTCGCAGTTTAAAACTCTGGCATGCTGTTTTTGCATTCTTGATTATGACGATAGCCACGGTGGTTCAGATGCACTTTCTCAACTCATCTCCTTCAGAAAAATACTCTGTTAGCCTCTGGCTTTTCATACTATGCTTGTTCCTTTATGGCTTTTCATCAGCCTACTATAAGTATCAAGCCTCCACCTCAAATAATGATAACCCTGCCTTCAAACTCTCATCTCACATAGCTACAATTTCAGGAAGTATGGCTTGTGTTGCTCTAATGTCTATGTCGGTGGCTTCTAAAGCTGGTTTAAAATATGTAAGAAGATAACTTCATATGTGTCCCGCATGTGCAATGGAACAGAGCATAACCATGACAACCCAAGAGACAACATACGTGGAAGTTTAGACCATTATCAAGTTGTGCAAGTGATTATTATAATGTTGTACCTTGGATCCAAGAAAAACCAATGTTGGGCTATTAGATCCTCATTTAGAAATAGGCTTCTTCAATGTATGAAAAGAAAGTTATGATATATGGAAGGCTTTGGTAATTATATTTGGAGACGCTTTTATTAACAATTACTCTTCTTCTGCTGTTTACTTGTTTGAGATGCGCTTGCATGCACACATAAAGCAAAAGGCACCAAAAAAATAATTTTACTACAATATATGACAAAAGCGTTCTTCCAAAATTGTTTGGATTGGATTAGTATGGAGAGCGGCTTTCTGTAAAGTGCTAAACTGCCAAAGCCCTTTTCATTAACTTTCACTCCACACACACACACACACACATATATATATATATATTTCAGCCCTTTGCAATGAGAGCTGGTTTCTATCATATGTTTATTTATTTGCTTCCTTATAGACTCTTCCAAGTGATAGGAAGATTTAACATCCGTTGCACCCTTACTAACAGGGAAATCATCAGACAAGTTTAGGGTAGTCTCAAACTTGCGCGCAGCCTATTGGATCCTCATGTAGCAATAGGTTTCTTCGGTATATGTATAGAACATTATAGAGCAGTCTATATATGGAAGGCTTTCCTAATTATATTTGAAGACACTTGAATTAACAACTCTTCTTCTTTCACGAAAAAAACAAAAACATATCTTTTCTAATTGTGGTTGGTTTTTGTCACGCGTAACGTTGTTTGTTAGTTGGATTTATTGTTCTTTATTCGGTTCACCCAAAGTTCTAAAATTCCAAAGTCCTTTAGTGGCTTGCTAGTTACGCAATCATCACTCTAAAGTGATAACTGTTGGGTTGCCTTTGAATTTCCGAGTGAGAGCCACCATTGACTTGTGCTCTGTTTTGTGTTGGAAACAGAGCCAAACAGAGTAGTGTTTTTTAATTAACAAAAGTGATTATCCCTAGCTCCCCACTCAATTACACACCAATCGAAAAATAGGAGCCGCAGGCCAAGGCAGGGGATGATCGAGGGTCATCATATCCTTGAGAACACCGGTGCGATGATCAGAGGTTGGGGCCACCGGAGCTGGAAGAAACTCGGCTTTGGCCTTTGGGCTGCGGAGGAACGGGAAGCAATGTGGTAGGCCAGCGCCGTCCTCCAAACGTACGTAATTCTCGACGGAGCCCACGGCGGTTTTCTCAACCCTCAGTAGTGACCTTGCGCCACATGGAAGAGGAAGGCGAGGACGAAGAAGCCGTGAAATGAAACCAAGTCTTGTTAGTATATCTCTCTCACACTCACAACAAAAGCCTTCCTTATAAATACACACACAAAAGAAACACCCAAATCGACGATATATGAAGCGAAACTACATATCTGAAACTGAAATGAAGATCCTCACTAAACAGTATAAGGAATCAGCATGTCTCTGCACTGTTGCGATCTGCGTCACGAAGGCGAACATTATAAGGAATATATGTAGACTAAGATTTGGCAACATGATTGACATTGATAATTTCTACTCGGAAGATGAACTGAAGACCTCAATTCTCTTCCTGCATTGGAGGGGATCTACGTTTTTATTTTTTCGCCTCAGAGGAGGGGACCTCCGTGAATCCGTGTTGGACTAGTTCTCTTTATGGTTTTTTTTTTTAATAAAAAATAAAAAAATGACAGAAAAATATTATTTAAATTTTCAAGATCAGATGCAGACACCGTTAGTTTATCCTTGATGGACAGTTTCAAAACTGAAGTATGCCCTTCATGAGCTTTATTTTATTTTTTATTTTTTTATAACAGCTTTCTTTAGGTCTTCACTTTTTCACTTTTTCCCTCTTAATGCTTAAAATATAAAAATAATTTTTAAAAAATGACATTACAAGTGACATGTCCCAATTTAAAAGAACTAATGATTTTAATATAATGATCTTTTGGTAATTTTGGCTTTTTGTTCATTTCTTAATCCGCGAAAACAAGTAAGGTTATGTAATTCAGTCCAAAAAAAAAAAAAAGTTGTGCAAAGGAATTTGGCTAGTTCCTCTCATCCAAAACTTCCAATTACTTGTACATATTTATTTTACGATCATTTAGGTTTTGTTTGGTTTGAGGGGACCGAAGGAGAGGGAGGAGGATGGAGGGATTTTGGCCCTTCCCCTTATTTGGCTAATCATATTTTTTAGGAGGGGAGAGTAAATTTTTTAAAATTCTCCCCTTCCTCCCCTCAAAAATGTCACCTCCCAAATCAGACAGATTCGGAGGGATTTATAAAATTTGGCGTGTCAATAGACAAAAAATGTCTCTAATCTTTTTCTCTTATACCAGAAATACCGTGGGGCCCCCTTCTCTCTTTAACTCGATGCTACTGATTCTAAAATTTCTGTCGTCATCTCCAGACTCCAGTGAATTGCCAACTATGTCAGTTTACAGGTAAGACCCCCCTATCGCAACAGAATGTCATCACCAGAAAAGGCCAATTTCATGAATGAAACAATGACAGGACTGACAAAGAGATTGAAAGCAAAGAATAGCGAGGGTACATACCTCTATGGCATTAGAAGCAGAAGTACGTAGCTCCAGACCAAGCAACGACCCAGAGATCACCAAGGCGAGAGCAAAGCTTGAGGGTGAGAATATTAGGGAGTTGGGTTGAGCACGTTGAATGCAGAAGTTGGATAAGAGGAAGAGGAAGGGATACAAAGCAGTTGTCTAAATGCTACCTACCAACTTGACTTCCAACTCCTTGGAAACACAGAAAGAACCTTCACACAACGTCCTACGAGGGGAACGAAGAACTATTAAAAGGCTCACAAGGGTGAACGCATCCAAACTCGATAGTATAATGGAACAATCCAATTGACCATTTGTGCCTTTCCCGTGGCGATTTTTATTCATTATTGGTGAAATTAATTTTTATTTTTTTTTGTTCTATTCCTTTTTTTTTTCATTGGAAATTATCAAACATAAGAGCTACACGCACCACCCTGATTATTTCAATCCAAATCTAACAGATAAGTATTAGGCATGAAACAAAAATCCCTTAAAAGAAATTAAAATCTCCTGAATCAAAATAACAAAATAACATCAAAATAACATTAAAATTAATAAAGGGTAAAGTTGTCAATATAAAAAAAAAAAAAAAATCCCTCCCCTCCTCTCCTAAACCAAATAAGGTAACATTATAATCTCTCACATCCGCTTCCTTTTGATCAATCCAAACAAGATAACATTAAAATCCCTCCCTTCTCTTCCCCTTCATTAGAACCCCCTTCCCCACCCCTCCGTTGAACCAAACAAATCCTTAGTCTTTTTCATGGTTCATAACTATTGAAGAGAATCCTTATGGTACGCTCTTTGGTACCTAGCAAGGGAGAATGCGGAAAAAGATAATTAATGATTTCAATTTTTTAAAAAAATATAAAAGGAAATCTGAAGAGAATTCTTCAATTATTAATATTCTTATTGTTATCTTGTAATTAAATAATATTTCTAAATATATGATAGATCACAATTTTATTATATTAAGAGGTCTTATGATGCAGAATTTTTTAGGAAAACTAAAAGGAAATCTAATGGTAGGATTCTATGGGGCTTCTTAAATTTTAATGGGTTCAAATTATTACCAAAAAAACCCTCTCTTCCTCCCCCATTAATTAACCTAGTCGCGAGATTGAGACCGACAAGCACACTCAAGGGCGACGCCTGAACAAAGGCTATGGAGAATACTTCCTTCTGAATATTTCTTGAAGACGCAGCCGCATATGAAATATAGTTTATGATTTTGAAAAAATAACTCAGGGTAGGGTACTGGTACTAAAAAGATACTTGAGGATATTGACTGGTACTAAAAAAATACTTCATGATCTTGAAAAATTATTTTAGAATCTTGAAAAAATATTTCAGGCACTGGTTGATACTAAGAATATATTTCCGGATATTTTTTCAATATCCTAAAATAACTTTTCAAAATCATGAAGTATTTTTTCATTAACAATTATTATCAAAAAGTACCTTTTTAGTACCACTCGGTATCTTGAAATATTTTTTCAAGATGCTAAAATAATTTTGTAAGATCATGAAATATATCGGCTAATATCTTGCAGTTGCCCATACTTGGTCTCTTGAAATGGATCACAAAACGGAGAATGTGGGGGGAGCAAATATAGAATCATATAGAGCAATGGAAATTGAAAGCCAATTAAGTATGTAATTTTATTTTTTGGGTATAATGATCAAGTTATATTTGAGGATAAATAGTTTGATTGTACGTTCATAGCAGAAATGAACATAGAACAAGTGAAAAAAAGAAGCAGACTTACAATACTGCAAATTAAAATGAGAGAGAGAGAGATTACTAACCATGTAGATGAGACTCGTGTGCAACACCAAGTTGGGATTGGGCGGGTGATGAAGAGATGGAAGAGAAGTTAAAATGAGTGACCTCACAGGATCAGCCATGTGTAGATGAGAATATCACTAATATATTAATATTCCAATGTTAACTTAATAATGTCCAGTTGATGTGCGTTGATAAAGAATATATTAATATTCTTAGTTAACTTGCTAATGTTTTCTTTGAACGCGCACATCACAACAGTCCCCTTCCCTCTATATATACCAACTTCTCTTCCTCACCCGCCCAATCCCAACTTGGTGTTGCACACGAATCTCATCTACCCATGGCTGATCCTGTGAGGTTAATAATCTCTCTCTCTCTCTCTCATTTTAATTTGCAGTATTGTAAGTCTGCTTCTTTTTTCACTTGTTCTATGTTCATTTCTGCTTTGAACAATCAAACTATTTATCCTCAAATATAACTTGATCATTTTACCCAAAAAATAAAATTACATGCTTAATTGGCTTTCAACTTCCATTGCTCTGTATGATTCTATATTTGCTCCCCCCACATTCTCCGTTTTGTGATACATTTCAAGAGACCAAGTATGGGCAACTGCTAGCTAGGTTGAACGGCACAAGAGTAAACAAAGATATAAAATAACAATCATTTTCATTGATAGTTGATGACATATCATTCCTATCTATTGCTCATTCTGACTCTAATCCATATTCACCAACAACACTCTTTTGACTCAACTCAAACCAAAGATGTGGGCTCTTAGCTTTAATTATTTGATTTCAGTATACAATCATCATCATTTTTATGAGTTCGCTGGTTTTTCATTCGCAGCTCAAAACCCTGGCATGTTGTTTTTGCATTCTTGATTATGACGATAGCCACGGTGGTTCAGATGCACTTTCCCAATTCATCTCCTTCAGAAAAATACTGTGTTAACCTCTGGCTTTTCATACTATGCTTATTTCTTTATGGCTTTTCATCAGCCTACAACAAGTGTCAAGCCTCCACCTCAAATAATGATAACCTTGACTTCAAACTCTCATCTCAAATAGCTGCAATCTCAGGAAGCATGGCTTGTCTGCTAATATCTATGTTGGTGGCTTCCAAAGCTGGTTTAGCACTCATTATCACTATCTACTTCATTTGCCTCCTCATATATTTTGCCCGCAATCCAATCACCGAAATATGCAAGACGATAACTTCATACGTGTCCCACATATGCAATGCAACAAAGCATAACCATCATTAGTGGAAAAAAGGCTTTTAAGACCGGACAAAAGAGGCTCGTAAGACCGGACCCACGAGCGGTCTTGTATCAGCCGGTATTAAAAGTCGACATTTAAGACCGGACTACGACCGGTCTTAAAGAATCTATTTTAGACCGGACATTTAAACATGCAGTCTTAAAATTCGTACTAAACAATCCATGGACTCGCTTTCTGTTCGGTCCTAAAACTCAACTTTTAAGACCGAACAAAAATAAATACAGTCTTAAACTTAGCGACTTCTAAGACCGACTAATTATACGCGGTCTTAAATGTAGTGACTTTTAAGACCGGACATATAAATACGTCCGGTCTTAAAATCTCAACTTTTAAGACCGGAAAATTTATTTGCGGTCTAAATTTTCCTGAATTTTTTCCTGTTCTGTTCTTCCTGATTATATTACACACAAATCACCTACCCAATCCAGCACACAAAAATCGATACTTTTAAGCTACAAGCTACAAACAATTATTTGAATAAATTGAATAAAAATGATACAAATATTTATTCACCATGAGTTATTTGGCCTTAATGATTATACTATGTCTACAACACCTAAATTAATTCATATAATAAGATAACTTACTTACAAATACAATAAGTTACAAATATATATGCGCCCAAAATAATATTCACCATGCCTTCATCTGATTCAGTTCAACAATGCAGCTCCCTCCAGTTCAACATGCCCCTTTGGATCGGATCCTGCCACAAAAATAAAACAAGGAACAAACTTCGTATTCAAAGACATGATGAACGTAACATAGAAGGAATAAATGTTATAATTAAAGACTTAAAGTAGTTTTCAAAGAAAGCTACATATATATGAATATTACCTTATGAATTGACTCTTTTATAAAGTGATATCTTCCCATATCCCTTCTTGATGATCACTTCTTATGCCGGGTTCATTATCCGCTTCATCTTCTTCGTTCATGTCCGGTAGACCCCTTGAAAAAGGAGTACTCTCAGGAATACCATAATAAAAATTCATTTCCTCATCAATATCAATGACCCTCTTTCCTTGGAGAGCTACAGACCACATTTTATTTTCTTGATCGGTGATATAGAACACTTGTTTCGCCTGGTCTGCCATAATAAAAGGTTCATCTCCAAAACTTCTACCATTGACATCGACTAATGTAAATCCTAGCCGATCGATCCGAACACCATTATTGACATTAACCCACTTGCATTTGAAAATGGGAAATCTAATTTTGACATAGTCCACCTCCCATATCTCTTCAATAACCTCATAATATGGCATGACTGCCAATAAAGGGCTCTTGTCTTTCGAACTGGAGAAGTGCATAGATTCAGCCTCTAACATAACACCACTGTTCTGGACTGTGCTCCTATCATCTAGGGACTTCGTGTAAAATGTATAACCATTGATCACATACGAATTCCAACTTATGACATCAACCTCAGGACCACGTGCTAACCATTTGAGGATATCAGAAACACATTCCTCTCCCTCGACCTTTCGTTTGAACCAGTGTGCAAAAGTTCTATTATGCTCACTAATCAACCTTTGTTCAGTCATTCAAGGATTTTCTTTCCTCACAGCTTCTTTATGTGCAGCTATGCTGACTTGAACTTCATCAACATTATTCAAGATATATAAGTGGACTTGTGAAAATTCATCAGGATCCACAGTCTTTACTGAATTCCCCCTCGCCTACCCCCCTCAGCATGCTGACGTTTTGGAAGCCCAATATGTCTTACTTTGGCCAAATAATTTTGACAAAATTCCATGGCTTCTTCAGAAACATATTTCTGAACAATCGAGGCTTCTGGACGGTATGCATTCTTCACGTACCCTTTAAGGAATTTCATAGATCTTTCAATTGGGTACATCCACCGTAAATGGATAGGGCTGCACAACTTTATCTCCCTTACTAGATGAACAATTAGATGAACCATGATGTCAAAAAATGTAGGAACAAAAAGCTTCTCAAGGTGGCACAAGATAAGATATCCTTCATTCTTCGATTCATCCAACTTTTCGATGTCAAAAACTTTACCACAAACCGCATTGAAGAAGACACAAAGTCTAGTCAAAACGACCCGAAGATCATATTCGGCGATGCCTCGAATAGCTATTGGGAGTAGCTGTTGCATCAAGACATGACAATCATGAGATTTTTGGCCTACTAATTTCAAGTCCTTCATCGATACAAGCCGTTTAAAATTTGAAGAATTCCCCGATGGAACTTTTGTGCCATGTAAACACTCACAAAAACTTCATTTCTCATCCTTAGACAAAGTATGAGAAGCCGGGGGACAATAAGTTCTCTTCCCATATGGCCTTGGATGTAACTCTTCACGTATTCCCATTGCTTGCAAATCCAATCTTGCCTTCACACCATCCTTGGAACTGCCTTGTATGTTGAGAAGCGTGCCAACAATACTATCACATACGTTTTTCTACACATGCATGACATCGATACAGTGTCTCAAATCAAGATTGCGCCAATAGGGAAGATTGAAGAATACAGATCTCTTTTTCCATATATTTGTATCTTTTCTACTCTTGGTTGTCTTGCCGAAGATGACATTGATATTTTTCACCTTCTCATAAACTTGCTCCCCAGTCAATGGCACCGGAGCATTTTCATATTCTTGGCCACCAAAGAAGGCTTTCTTTAATCGACGATATGGGTGGCCCCGTCTAAGAAATCTCCTATGTCCAAGATAAACCGTCTTTCTTCCATGTTGGAGTTGATGGTAGCATGTGCCTTCTTCACAAACCAGACATGCTTTATGGCCCTTTACACTATACCCTGACAAGTTACCATATGCTGGGAAGTTGTTTATAGTACAGAATATCATGGCTCGCAATTTGAAGACCTCCTTCTTGAAAGAGTCAAAAACATCAACACCTTCTTCCCATAACTCCTTCAAGTCTTCGATCAAGGGTTGAAGGTAAACATCAATGTCATTTCCGGGTTGTTTTGGCCCCGAAATCAACATAGACAGCATGATGTACTTTCATTTCATGCATAACATAGGAGATAAGTTGTAAATAATCAGAAGTACAGGCCATGAACTATGTACGCTGCTAAGGCTTTCATATGGATTCATGCCATCCATGGTAAGGGCAAGCCTAAGGTTCCTAGGTTCTTCGCCGAAGTTGGGAAATAATTGATCGATTTTCTTCCATTGAGAAGAATCGGCTAGATGACGAAGCTTTCCATCAGAAATCCTCTCATCTGCATGCCATCGCAAATTTTTTGCATCATTTTCATTCGCAAACAACCGCTTGAACCTTGGTATGATTGGAAGATACCACAACACTTTTACAGGCCCCTTATTTGACTTGTACCTTGGGGTTTCACATATCGGACAATTCTGCTTCTCTTCAAACTCTTTTCTATACAATACGCAGTCATTCGGGCATGCATGGATCTTTTTGTACTCCATCCCCAGTGGACAAAGTATTTTCTTAGCATCATAGTATCGATGCGGCAACACATTATCATCCGGAAGCATGTTCTTAAAAGCCTCAAGCATTTCAGAAAAACTCTTGTCGCTCCATCCATGACGTGCCTTCAAGCTTACCAATTTCAATACAGCGTTCAACAATTGGTATCTTTGACACCCAGGGTATAGCGGGGTCTCTGCATCACTGCACATATTACCATATGCATGTGATTGTTGAAAGGCCTTTTCTCCTACATCACGAATAATGTCCTCTATGCGATCATCCATATCCGTGTCATTATCATCAAAGGCCACTTCCCCATGTTGAGACCCACTTGGTATTTTTTCACCATGCCATACCCATACTGTATAAGTCTTACAAAATCCATGACAAATTAAATGTGTGCGTATAACTTCAGGACTTAGTCGCCTCTCATTCAAACATTTTACACAAGGGCAATAAAACTTCCCACTATCATCACTTCCATTTTGTTTAGCAAATTTAATAAAGTCCCTCACCCCATTCTGATATTCAATGCTCGTCTGTAAAGCATTTATCCAACAACGATCCATAGTAGAATTCCTTTGGACGGGAAAATTTAGCATACGTAAAATAAGGCACAAGTAAATGCATAACGAAGAATCACTTTTGGTTGTCTTGCATATCAAAATGAATCCAAAATAAAATATCACGAAGCAAAATAAATGCATGACGAGGAAATTAAATGCTTCGCATGAAGGTCTTGAGGACTCACCTGTAGCTCAAATGCGAAATAAGAGTCCCTAATCTCCTGCCAAGAACGTTGATGTTGGAGACAGCAAGAGTACCCTAAAAACATTTGTTGGTCAGTTGGGTAGGTCTCAAGTGCAAATATAATCTTCAAAATAGAATATTCATTAACAACAGAGAAACCCACAATAGCATTTCATCGTTTTCGTTCAACCCATGAAAAACCCAGAACGATAAATAGGAAAACCATGAAGTTATATAACCGAAACAGCTCTTACAGCTTGGTCTATATACGTTTAGCTGAGGAACCAGAAAGTGATTGTCGAGAGAGCAACGCGAAGCACCGACGGAGCAACACACAAACACTGGAGACAGAACCTCCTCAGTAATCACTTTCAGCGCGACAAGAGAAATTCAGAGAGGGAAATTTGATTTTCCGCGCGATAGAGACATGTTTTTGTATTTGGAATTTTTTAAGACCGATTAATTATAAAGCATCCGATCCTAAATATTTTTAATAAATTTTTAAGTATTACTTTTATGACTGAATTATTATCCAGTCCGGTCCTAAATATCTAAGACCGCAGTTTTATAATACTCCGGACCTAATAAGTTTTTATTATTCATTCGTAGATTTTATTAAGACTGGTTATTTATTAGTAGACGGTCCTAAATATATAACTTTATCTGAAAACTAAGAAAATAAATTCCCAATTATTTTTTTCAAGAAAAAAGTATTGGTTTTGGAGAGCGCAGAAAATTATCAATGCTATTAATAATTACTTGAACAAAAAATTAAAAAGAGACAAGCTTATAGTTCTTAATTAATGCTATTCTTAATTACTTGAAAAAAAAATTAAAAAGAGACAAGCTTATGCTTCTTAATTAATGCTATTATTAATTACTTGAATATTGCCGTACACATTGCAATAAAAAAAATAATTATCAAAGCTTATTATCCTTCAAAGCCCAGGCAATATCGGCTTGAGCAGCATTGATTTCCCGCCAGATATCAGCAAATTCTCGTCTTATTCGTATCAGGTCGTTAGAGGAAAGAGGACGAGGGTCAGCGGTTGGCGCACTGGGGCCAACTGGTTGGAGAGGTGGAGTAGGAACCTCTTCATGGTCGGAAGGCTAGAGCGGGGGTGCGGCAATGTCTTCATCATCGGAAATAACAATGGGTTCAACGACCCGAGACTCTTCTATTTCAATCGAACGCACTCTCAATAGAGGAGGCGCACCGTATAACGATCGACGGAAGGCACGAGCTGTAGGGATTCGTACACGCAGCGGATTAAAAATTTCTTACGAATCCTTCCGAAGGATCACTCAACGACGTTTAAATCAGAGTTAAGGAAACCGAATCATACCTTGTGTTGAACTATTCCGCGTTCTGTTCCTTTAATCAGGTGGGCTACCTTCTCGAACAACACGTCCGCGTCTCGTTCCTTTGATCAGGTGGGCGATCAACACGTCCGCGTCTCGTTCTTTCGATCAGCAGAAGTCGACTCTTAGATCGGCTTCCTCTACTGGTATCCACACGAACAATCCCCAAAACACGGTTGCGGCAGCGTGCTAGCGCTTCTTGTGCGTCTCTCTCTCTCAAGTTGCTCTAGGGTTTCTCGCGGCTTTTTTTGAATACGCTCGACTGAAAATCCCGTAGGTCTTTCTAAACCCGATAGGCGTATTATATAACCAAAATTAATCCTTTATTAATTTTGGAAATTCGGATTTTTGAATCTGGTCAACATATCAATCACATCTATCTCATGAATGTAATTGAATATATTAAAAGCCAGATTTGGAAATTCGAATTTTGAATTTAAATCAAATCTAAATTTAAAGCCTTTTGATTTAATTTATCATCATAAATTAAATCCGAGATATGATATCTATCTATTTAATTAAATCTGAGATACCATATCTCAATTTAATATTAAACAGATATACGATATCTTTATTCGAAATTAAATGAGATACAATATCTCTATTTGTTTCAGATATTTAATTTATCAAATAAATTAAATACTAAACAAATATCATATATAATATTATAATCTCAATTTATAATATATATATTAATTTCGAATTATATATATATATATATATATATAAATCCTAGATCAAATTTAGTATTCATTTAATCTCAGATTAATCTGAGATTCAATGAACCTGGACACTTTCACCCGTGTTGGATTATTCTTGTGTGCGACCCTGCAGGCCCATATGAGATTGGCAGTGGGCCAACACTGTATCAGCCCACAAGTCGCAAGCGGCCTCTAGCAAGACATTGCAACTACCCAATTCACATGGGGATCGATGACACGATACTACTTATCGTACAACCATGTCACGTCCCTTTTGTCACGCGATAATTTGGTCAAGGATGAGGCATGGATAATGTCAACTTCCTTTTCTTGACCATTGCTTTCTCGATTCTCGAGTAGTCTAATAAGTGAAATGGAAGCTCTTTTCCATCACAGTATGGCCATACATTTCTTAGACTCACTCATCGAGGGGCCCAGCATTATCTCTCTACATATGTGAGGGACAAATCCCATCTTGACCACTCACATTCCTCTGCATGAAAACCACTGATCCTGATCCTAGCCTTTATCATCACCCGGTCAAAGGTGACTTTTGACTAGGTCAAAGACCAGTGACTCATCATGTAGGAATCTATGATGGTCTCAGGTCATAGGGCGTCGTGACGCGGTTATACATGAGATAAGCTTATGACTTAATCCATGCAGCTTTCTCATAGTGGGTCGGTCCAGCACCTTGTACTCTTACAAGTGCCCATGACTTTGACTCGTATCTCCATACCTCATCAAAGTCATACTGGTCTTATTTCATCTTCACTCCCGTGTAGATGACCGACCAGGGACATTTAGGATAATCTATAAGATTACCCAGGGATGCAGTTATCAAGACGAACATGCAAACGAAAATGATAACAAAAGAGAATACTTTAAATAACTTAAATATCCAAAGTACAATGAATTGCCCCTAGGGCATAATTTCCAACACGAGCATCATGAGTAAGAGCACCCCTACGAGCGGTTATTTTGTATCTAACCATGGTTTGAGCAGTACGTTGGCGCAAAGAGGTATGAGGCATTTATTAATAAAGGCAGAGCTAGAGCTAGTTTAGAGTTACGAGGTAGTGCGGAGTTAATAAGGAGTGTTAAGGACAGAGAGGTAAAGAGCAGACGAATGGTCTACACTTTACGAGCGAGTTTTATAAATATTATTTATTTTTTAAAATGAATTAATATTAAAACTGACATTTTATCATTTCTCCAGTCCTAAAAGTATATTATTTATTTTTTTAAATGGATTAATATTAAGACCGACCTTTTATCATTTCTCCGGTCCTAAAAGTATATTATTTATTTTTTTAAATGAATTACTTTGAAGACCGACCTTTTATCACTTCTCCGGTTTTATAAGTATATTATTTATTTTTTTATTCAATTAAATTACTTTTAAAACCGATCTTTTATCAGTTTTCCGGTCCTAAAATTCATTTATTTTTTCATATTTTTTAAAGTAAGATTTAATTTCATAAAAAAAGTTTATTGTTTCAAATTCCGATAGCAGCGTCGTATCCTTACACTCTATCAAAGGATCTCTTCGGCTTCCAGATAAACTTCCCAACGTAACTAGGCGTCTCCTTGTATTTTGATGAACTATGCGTCTGCTCATTAATGGTTCCGACGGTTCACTCCGGATGGGTTCTCTATTTAAACCCGTTGTTACTTTACTTTCTTTACATTCTTCATCATCACTTCTACAATGGCTGCTCCACTGCCCCAAGGTCCTCCACCATCACCAGGTCCTCCTTTTCCTCCTCCCGCTGGGCTTAACAATCCTTACCCTCCTCCTCTGCCTCCGAACCCGACCACCAAACAGCTTCTGCGCCACCTCCTGGCCCGCGTCGATCATATAGATCGATGACAGGGCCAGCTTTTTCAGGTCTACCATGTCGTCAACAACAAGATCAACGCGATACTTGATGCCCAGGACGTTGAGTACAATCCGTTCAATGACAACATCACCGACCTCTCCGACGAATCCCTCCCCTCCGACAACGATGGGAAGGAGTAAATATTTTTATGTTTTTTTTTCTTTTTTTATCATGTACTGTGGGGGTCAGCATTAAAAAATCTATAATAATTAAATGTTACATGCTTTATTTCAATCGCCTTTGTCCTTCTCAATTCATTCTTTCTTTTTCCGACAAGGAGGAAAAAAAAACATTGTCCTTGTGTGTATGATCAACATTAAAAACTCGCACATTAAAAAATCCAACGATATACAGTTAAGATCCAACAAAAGATTCTTTCTGTTTCCGACAAGAAGGAAAAAAACAAAACATTGTCCTCGTGTGTATATGATCAACATTAAAAACTCGCACATTAAAAAATCCAACAATATACAGTTAAGATCAGACCAACAAAACAAAAAGATCGTTTACCTTATTCAAATAAAAACAAACACAGTGATAATTCTTCTCAAGGTTGGACCGTCGTTGTCCTCAGTGTTACCTCGCATGATTAGAAACAAATTGTCCTTTTCAATATCTCCCATCTTTTTCCGACAAAAAGAAAAGGGACAAACAAAAGGGAAACCGATAATCTAAATCAGGAAAGGTGACATCGACTACAATGAAGGACTTAGCTTGATTAGAACGCCAGAACCTCGGTTGCCTTGAACCCTAATTAATTTGTCTGCAAAGCGAGTCAATACTCTATTTAAAGGAAGACTATTAGGAGCGGATGATAAAAGGAGATATGGTCCTAAAAGTCTCGAATACTTTTAGGACCGTCATTTTACACTATACGGTCCTAAAAGTCTCACCAATATTTAGTGGAATACTTTTAGGACCGGAATTTTACAATATACGGAAGTTTAAAATATGCGGTCCTAAAAGTGTCATTTTATTTAGTGCATACTTTTAGGACCGGAAGTTTAAAATATGCGGTCCTAAAAGTCTCATATTATTTAGACGAATACTTTTAGGACCGGAAGTTTAAAATATACGGTACTAAAAGTCTCATATTATTTAGACGAATACTTTTAGGACCGGAAGTTTAAAATATGCGGTCCTAAAAGTCTCATATTATTTAGACCGAATAATTTTAGGACCTGAAGTTTAAAATATGCGGTCCTAAGAGTCTCATATTATTTAACCGAAAACTTTTAGAACCGGAAGTTTACCCATATACGGTCTTAAAGTCGCGAACTCTTGCTTATTTACAGCATACTGAACCTCAAATTTCAAGCACTAAATAGCTATATCCACCATCCAATTTCACATACCCAAAATGGACACAAGAAAATTGTTCGAAAACTTAAACAAATTTATCTATTGAATTTTACATTGCCTGTGTATTATTTACAAATTGTTCAAAAAAATAATCAAATTTACAGAAGATTATTGTTGCTACAGAATATTTATAAATGAATGACATCATTAATTATTTTCCCTGATCACTTAAGATCAGGTCATACAGATATTGACAAAACAAATTGCGTATGTGCTCGAGTTCAGCATCCGAAAAGGGGGCAGGGCTGTGAAACATCTGTAACATCAAAGACAGAAACTGAATTAACTTGCATCCATATTTCATATGTAACATTAAGCCAGAAACTGAATTAACTAGCGTGCATAATTATATGTAACATCAAATATTTACCTTTGCATATAATTTAGTATTTCCTTCAGTGACAATATCATACATGTGTTTCATAACGTATTGGCCACATAGGTTGGACTCCGTTGGTTGCCGACGAGTCTAAAAAGAACAAGAAATATATATAGGTAATATATATCTTACTGACCAAGTTCACAAGGCAGTGTGCCAAGTGTACAAATATTGTACCAACCTCTGGTCTGAGCCATTCAGGCACTTTGGCCTGAGGAGGACGCCTTTGGAGTGCGTCGATTCGGAAGGTCCTCATGGCACTATCATAAAAAATGCATATTTATCAATGTTCACTGAAAATTCACAGCAGAGATTTCTGACAAGAGAATCAAAATGACATGCTTACTCGTTAATGGTCTGCGTCAATGTAGGCACTGGCGGGCTGTGAGTGGAGCATAAGAAGATAACTTTATTTTCTTCCATGCACATGATGACCAACTGCCAGTGGCGGCTGAAAATTCACAGCAGTAAATCTCACTCAGTGATATATATATATATATATATATATATATATATATATATATGTATGTAGCAAAATTAAGTGAATTGTAGACAAGATTTGTGATATGTACCTGTGGAAGAATGGCAACAAGTAACCTTTCTTCTCACATTACACAACCTCCTTGATATGTACTCTTGTCTTTGCTCCATGGTTGTTTGACTCATATACTGTGGGCACAAGAATCCAAAATCGTCGCTCCTGCCCTCATTCTCCAATTCTTGATGCAAGAACCTATAATAATTAGATCGATCAGGGAATTAGTATATATATGTATGTGTGTCTAAACAATGCATTTAAATTATGTACTCATAGAAGAACATACTTACTTCATCCAAATTTGAATAATTGCATCAGTAAGCTCCTGTCTAGGAAGCAGCAGGGAGTCAATATCAATAGTGTCAACTTGGACTAGTAGGGGATTTACGACGCCTACTACTTCATTGACAGGCCACGATTTATCTTTAAAACCTCCACTTTTCACCATATCGGTTATTTTTTCGCGGCCAGTCAACTTAGCAGTAGGGGATTCGGCTTGAGGAGGGGATTGATTAGCTTGAGGAGGGGATGGAGCTCGACGAGGGGATGGAACTTGAGGACGAGGGGTTGAAGTTTCAGCAGGAGTACAGACATGTACAAGCTTCACTGGCCAAGAGATGAAGGTTCCCTTGACATCACTCACAATCTTCAGCTCATCAGTTGGGAGAGGGAGAGGTGCATCAATGATCATCTTTTCAACTGACACTTTGACTTCATCATCAGACATTTGTTGGTGGTGTACAGTTGATCCCAATAAGTTGTGAACAGTCCCTTTTGCAACCAATAGTAGTCTATCATGATGATCAGGATCATCCACATAAAGGTCACAAGGTTGCTCTGACTGTCCAACAATGCAGCTCCCTCGAGTGCTCTGCTACATGTAACATCCCAAATTTTGAGATTTGAAATTGGAATAGTGTATGGAGATTAATTATGAAATTTCGAATTAAAATAATTATGAGAACAATTATTGAAAATTAAGGCCTATTTTTTTTTCCTTAAAAGATTAAGTTGAAGGAATATTTGTAAGAGATCATTTAATGCCTAGAGAAGTTAATTGAGAAAGAAAAATTCTCATATGAGATTAAGGATTTATTTTGGGAATTTATTTGACAATCTAGTGTCGAAATTAAGAAAGAGTAAAATGGTAATTTTACGACCCCAAGCCTGCAAACGAATTTAGGCAAAACCAAAGCACAATTTGATAGACAAGAATATATTTAATCAGAATTTTAGAGAAGGGTAAAATAATTGGTATCTCTTTTAAACCATGCAACACCAATTTGAACAATAAAGCAAGCCCATGTTATTTTCAATCCACGTACTCCTATTCATTCATGCAGAACCATTTGGTTTAATATGACCCTTGATCATTAAATCTCCATCAGCTCATGCGTGGAGAACCATTTAATCTTAGCCCATTATTCGTTCAGCCCAATAACCAATCCACACCCCAGCCCATTAGTTTCCTCATCTCACGGCCCAAGATTTAAAACCCCAAACCATTGTTTCATTCATTTCCATCTGTTAATACCTCCAGCTGAACGCGTAACTGTAAAGCAAGGATTGTTGCTGTCTGAACACGTAAAAAAAAGGAGGAACGCAGAAAGCAGAGTGTCAGTAAAAGATCACAACGGCGATAGCCAGATATCGCCGCATACCATCTTGAGCCCAACGCTTGCATCCACACCTTACCCCCTTAACCGTTGAGCCACGCCATGCTCTCTTACTTATACCATCGCTCAGCTACCACAAATATCACGCAGAGCAGCGGAGAGGGAGCAAGCTCTGTTTTAAAAGAAGAAAGCAGGGGAGTTGTGGTTGAGAACGTGAGATAAAGAATCAACGTTAGTCGTTTTTCCTTTGCGTAGCATATTAGAACCAGGGAGCATTGTGTATTGGTGAAAGGCATAGTGTTCAAACCATCAACCAAGGTAAGCCATCGCATCTCTTGTCCCTTGGGTTTCCATCATCTTCGGTACAAACTTATGAGTAACACGCCATAGGGAATAACTTAGGAGTTAGCTGCTATATAAACAATGAAATATAGAGCTGCTTGACAATTTGCGTAAGTCATTCTTGAACATGGATACCCTTTGCACTCAAATCCTAAAGACTTATATATAGAATAGTCTATATATATATATATATATATATATATATATATATATGAAAACTAAAACGCTACAACTGTTGGAAGAGAGTGAGAAAAACCGAAACACATACGTCACTAGACTTTGGAAAACACTTCACTGGTTTAAAGTATATAAAGACATATATAGCATTTCATTTATGTATCGGTGCACTTGGGAAAAAAAAAAGGGGTCTGAATATATATTATTTAGATATATTTATACGGTCACTTTGCATGGAGAAAATAAAAAGAAAACTCTTGTTGTCATGGTTCTGGAAGATGAACTTTGCTGCTGAAACAGTGATTTTTGAGGAAGGTAAAACCATGGTAAAGGAACTCTTTTGAACCTGAAATTTTGTGGACATATAGTGCACATAATAATCTTTAAAACTAGCTTTGGATCACCTTAAACGGAGGTTTGTAACTCGAGATATGATTTTTGGAGGTTGAGTCACAATTTTGGAAAGTTTTCTGGACAATGTTTACATTTTAAAAATCTGGGAACAATATAATATTTTATGGCTATTGGTATTATTTTTCTGTGAAAGTGGATATACTAAGGAACACGTAGCTTTTGGAAACACCTCATTTAGATTTTTGTAGAATTAATTACGAATTTTCAAAGTTTAATCAGAAAAATTCTGGAAAAGTCCTATGTAAAGAGTCAAGTTACATATATACATTTTTGGAATTTTTAAAAACATTATAAGTAATGCAATAAAGCATAAATTATAGGATAATTGGTATGTATTAAAATTCTAATTTAAAGTATTGATGACGTATGAGAATAGCCTCTGGGTTAATAAAGATATTATTGAAATCTTAATTATTTTGGTTTTGAAAATTTGAATGATTGTTATTTTCAGTTTTTATTTTAATAATATTCATTATTAAATTTTGTATATTTTTATGAAATTATAAATTACAATTTTAATTATGTAGAGTTTGAAAAAGTTAATAATTGTTAGTAAATTGGTTGTGGTAGATTAATTTTTGGCGCGTGTTTGAGCTCTTGGACTAGGAGCAGTATAATAATAGTTAGCTTCGGCGAGAGGTAACCACTTTCCACTTGTTATGTGTATTGATATGTTGTTTGTGAGTATTTTGTGAAATCATTATGAATATTTTAATAAAAATTGCCTTACGGAACCTTATGATTTGAATTGTGAATTTATACATATTTATATATGTATAAGAATTGCGAGTTTTGATATTATGATATTTATTATGATAATTATGGGAAGGGTTGAATTGGGAGGAAATGAAATATTATATTTCACCACGTGGTGAGGCCTCCATTGGTGCACGATGGATTGGCTTTATATTGTCCCACCTGTTCAATGAGGGACTGGCCCACTAATTCAATAAGGGCGTACGACACCTCGATGGTTCAATGAGGGGGAAAGACCCATGGTTTGGGACATGTGCTCTGAGGATTTTGGCCGGTCCTCATCACATGACCAGTCAGCTTTTGAGTATCCAGTAATATGGATGTAACTTAACCCATGGGTCTGGTCGGAGGAAATAAGGCGGTTCGGTTGGATTGATTGGAGGTATCTTGGGAATTATGTTAATGAAAATTTTGATACATAATTTCTGATATGAAATTTTGTGACATGGATATTGGTAAATTATATATATATTTTATTTAAATTACTTTGTTATATAAATTGTTCCACATGGCACCTCACTAGCACATATTAGTATTCGTAATAAGATGGATTGATTGTTACCACATTTTTCCAGGTGATAGTTTCCGTCCAGGTCCATCAGGGAAAACTTCAGAGGCTTAGGCTACTTCTTTTGGCAGTAGTGCTTCCCTCTTTTGGTATACGTTGGATGATTGTATATTGTCACGTTAGGACTCATTCTGCATACTCTGATTTATTTTGTATATTTTGGTAAATGATGAAGGATTAATCAGTGGTTGGTCAACCCTTAATTAGTCATTTCGTTAAGTAAAATGGAGGACGTTACACTGCACAGTTGCAGATGAGTGTGTGAAGAGAACACTGGTCTCTTGACGTGAGCTCAAAAGCAGCTTCACCTGATTCAGTTCTTCCCTCAACTGGCTCATATCAGATTGATACTTTGCTTCTTTAGCCGCTACTTCCTCATTTAATCTGGCCACTGTCTGTTCCATCTCCTCCCGGGTAATCACCTCTTTCCTATCGCGTTTGGCGGATGAACCAAAGAATACCTTCAGGCCTACCTGTCCTCCAACCCCCCTTACACGCCCACCGTGGTCCGGTTTTCCGGTGGCAACAGTGAGAACATCACTCCTACCGGACGACACGAAAGATCCCTTTGCCTCTTTCTTCTTAAGATCTTCCTGTAAGGTACAGATAACGAGAAGCTTAGTAATAAAACATGTTTAGTAACTAAAAAATAACAATAATAACGATACTTACAATTTTTTCAGCAACTACACGAGTTTGTTCACTCGTGTAGGCGCCACTTGGCTTTTGCCGAACCACAGGTTCTCGCGACGTATTGGAGATGGCGGACCATGTACCGCAGAAGGATTGGATTCTGCTTCATCTTCCAATCTCTTCCGCTTGGCCGTCATCAATTCTTGTTCAGCCTTTTCATATCCGTCGCGAGAAGCCCTATGCGGGCAATCATTCTTTCTCCCTATCTCCTGTGCTTTTTCCCTTCTTTACTGTGAATACGAATTGAAAACAACTATTAATTATGAATTCCAGCCATCTCACTAACAGAAATTAGAGAACTTCTGTATGCTTGACATGAACCTCAAACACTAGTCAAATTCACTTGATCAAGTTTCAACATTATATTTTATTTATGGAAGATGTAGATAGGTTAAGAAACAAAAGAGAATTATGCTTACAAAGGAGCTATGTTTTGTACTACTATGTAGATAGAATAACAAGAAACAAAAGAGAATTATGCTGACAGGATAATACAAACTTGATCCTTTTTAAGGCATCCAGTGGGGTCATCAGTCCACATTAGATTGTAACAATTGGATATATAAAGTTTCCCCCTTTTAAGACTATTCATTTCCTCATCATTTGCAAAACAAACCATTACACAATTACCTCCTTAGTATTTTACCTTTTCAGGGTTTACATATCAGACTTGCATAGACAAAGGCAGGAAATGTATACCTCTATTCACACACCAAACAATTTAACTAACAGGATTAGATGAACAAATATAAGCTCACAGGTTATATAAGCAAACAAAACTAAATATAGACTCACCAGAGCTTCAGGAGTAGTCCGCAAAAGAACAAATTGTCGCAAATTCGTTCATTAATGAATGTGTACTATTCCCAAGGCTGTTTGGCAGGCGGAACCTCAGCAAAAATATACTTGTTAGCGAGAGAGGTCTTAAACTTCCTCCACCGATCAGCACAATAAGACAATGTCTTGTTTTTCATCTCCTCAGAGTCAGGGACAGTGTATGTGAGCCGGATAGTGTCCTAAATAGGTTTCTTTACTTTGTCAAGGTCAACACTTTTCCACTCATCTATTAAGATGCTAACCTTGCTGCGTGCAAGATAGCCGACAAAACTATTATATTTGCTTTTATTAGGACCGAAAGGTCGCAACTTTTCATCAAACTGAATGTCGAGCCTTGACCCAGAAGCCCGACTTAGAGATACATCCATCATTCGTGTGCCTCTTCTACCACGGCGTGCAGGGCGGTTAAGAGGCACATTGTCAGATGAAGAGGGTTCGTTCTGACTCACACCATTAACTGGAGTTCCCGGAACACGAATGGAATCATCTTCACCGTTCATTTTCGAGACAGTAAGAGAGGAATGCCTGAGCAAATGAGAGAGTAACAGAGGCTAATGGTACGTGGACAAGGAAGAGTTGTAATGCAAGAGCAAGAGTGGCTTCACAACAAGAAGAGGGGTTTTAGAGTTCGGACAACGTAAGTCTTAAGGTAACGTTTCGCGCGAAGATATATTTGGCGCTTTATTTTTAAGACCGGATGAAAAACAAAGGACGATCTTAAATGTTAAGTTTTAAGACCGTCCTTTGTTAAACTCCGGTCTTAAAAGTAATAAACTATTTAACACCGGGCACGATTTATGTTCGCTCTTAAAAGTATAATCTTTAAGACCTGTTATAAACATCCGGTCTTAAAAGTTTTTATTTAATTTTTTCCTTATTATTTTGAACAGCAGAAAATATAAGTCGGCGTGTTTGAGATTTCTCTATAAAGAAATTCGATATTTCAATTTATTTTAATTACATTTTTAAGACCGGTCGTTTTTTAAGCGGTCTGAATAATATATTTAAGACCCATTGGTAAACGATTCGGTCCAAGACGTTCTTTATATTTACAAAACTGTCACCAGTCATACCTTTAAAGTTCTTTATATTTACAAAACTGCCACCGGTCATACCTTTAAGACCGGGGCATCGATAGTCCGCTCTAAATGAGGCGGTCTTAAAAACCTTTTTTGCACTAGTGCATGACAACCCAAGAGACAACATACAAGTTTAAACCATTCTCAAGTTGTACAAGTGATTATTATAATGTTGTAGCTTAGAATGAAATAAGAAAAACTAATGTTGTTGGGCTATTAATGTTAGATTATAGTCATTAGCTCAATCACTAGCTGTATTATTTGTTATAACGGTAAATATTCTCTGTACTGTATTTTGTATACGTGTCAGCTAGTCGTACATTCTGTTATGATTTGCTCATTTGTAATCTTCCAGAATCATCCATGATATATAAACATACACATTTGCTAGAGTATTTGGCACTGTGAATTCATTCAAATCCTTTTCCATATACTTGCTGTTTTCTATCTCTCTGAAATAGCACAAATTAGAAAAACCAATGTTGGGCTATTAGATCCTCAATTAGAAATAGGCTTCTTCAAATTATGAAAATAAAGTTATAATATATGGATGGCTTTCGTAATTAAATTTGGAGACGCTTTTATTAACAACTCTTCTTCTGCTGTTTACTTGTTTGACATGCGCTTGCATGCACACATAAAGCAAAAGGCACAAAAAAAATAATTTTACTACAATATATGACATAAGCGTTCATCCAAATTTGTTTGGATTGGATTAGTGTGGAGACCGGCATTCAGTAAATTGCTAAACTGCCAAAGCCCTTTTCAATAACGTTCATTGTGTGCGGACGCGCGCATATTGTCAGCGAGGTTCAGTGTGAGAGCTATCCCCTACTGAAGACGTGGCTGTTTAGTTATGTGCTCATCACTCTTCACTGAGAAATGTGTAGCTATGGGTGAAGTTCCGAGTGAGATCCGCCATTGACAGTGGCTCTGTTTTTATGTTGGAAACAGAGCGAAACAGAGAATAAAGGCTTTTAATTAACAGAAGTTTTTACCCTTCCATACTCAATCACACCAATTGCAATATGAGCTGGTTTCTATCATATGTTTATTTGTTTCCTCGTAGACTCAACTCTTCCAAGTGACAGGAAGATTTAACGTCCTGCCCCCTTCTTTACTGGGCAATCATCAGACAGATTTAGGGTATTCTCAAACTTGCGCGCAGCCCAGTAGATCCTCATGTAGCAATAGGTTTCTTCGGGATATGAAAGGAAAATTATAGACCAGTCTATATATATGGACGGCTTTCCTAATATATTTGTAAGACACTTAAATTAATAACTCTCCTTCTATCACAAAAAAAGGGAGAGAGAGAAAAAACATAATCGTTGCTAATTGTAGTTGGTTTTTGTAGCACGTAAAGTTGTTTGTTTGTTGAGATTCATTATTCTTTATTCTATTCACCTAAAGTGATAAACAGAAAAATCCCTTTAGTATCATGCTAGTTACGAACTTATCACTCTAAAGTGAGAACAATTAGGTACTTGGGTTGCCGTAGAAGTTCTGAGTGAGAGCTACCATTGACTATGGCTCTGTTTTCTGTGTTGGAAACAGAGCAAAACAGAGTAGTGTCTTTTAATTTACAAAAGTGATTATCCCTAGCTCCTCACTCAATTACACACCAATCGCAAAATAGGAGTCAGGCCAAGGCGGATGATGATCGAAGGTCATCATATCCTTGAGAATAGCGGTGCGATGAACAGAGGTTGCGGCCACCGGAGCTGGAAGAAAGTTGGCCTTGGCCTTTGGGCTGCGGAGGAACGGGAAGCAATATGGTAGGCCACCGTCGTCCTTCAAACGTTCGTAATTATCGACAGACCCCATGGCCACTTTCTCAACCCTCTGTAGTGACCTTGCGCCACATGGAAGAGGAAGGCGAAGACGAAGAAGCCATGAAATGAAACCAAGCTTTGTTAGTATATATCTCTCACAATCACAACAAAAGCCTTCCTTATACATACACACACAAAACGACAATATATGAAGCGAAAGTACATATCTGAAACTGAAATGCAAATGAAGATCGTCACTAAGCAGTACAAGGAATCATCAGCATTTGTCTGCACTATTGCATAAGCACTTTGAAGCATATGTCCATTGACCAAATTGTCATTTATAAAAAGAAATTATTTTTTAATTGTGGGTGTATTTTTATAATTTTAAAAAAAATAACAGATGAGAGAAAAAGTTTCTCTTTCATTCCCTCTCTCCCCTTAAACCAAATGAAGTTAAGAATTGGCGATATCCGTGATGGACGAATTCTCTTTATGGAACATTTTCAATTTAATTGTAAAGTAACAAAAATACCGAAATTCCTTTCTAACCGTATTAATTTAATTTTATGATGTATAGAGACAGAGAAGACATAGTCCAAGAGCATTTAATTTTTATTCAAAACATAGATTTAAATTTGAATGTTCAAGATCAGATGCAGACACGGTTAATCTATCCTACTGACAGTTTCAAAACTGAAGTCATGCCTCCACTTTTTCAGTTTTTTCCTCTTCATGCTTAAAATATGAACATAATATTTCCTCTTACATGGAAGCCCACTTTATAGAAACTTTGTCACCTTCTACACCACCCACGACGATAGAGTAAGATTTGTAATGACTTTGTGACCAAATCAATTTACAATAAGACGAGTATGCAAGGAGGTGGTCTGGGCATTTTTCGTTCATTCTCTATTCAATCATTGTGCAAAGTACATACAATCTTTATGTAAGTGTTAAAAATTGATGTCATTTTTTTTAATTTTAAAATTGTATATATATATATATAAGCAAAAATATTATTATTTTGTGATTGAGTTCTTTTGATTTAACTTAATCTTAAAGTTAAACAAGTTTATTTTAAATAATCATTTGTCAAAAAATTTTAATAAGCTATTGAGCCCATAAAAATATTTCGCCCCACTAATTTAAGTTCCTACGTCTAGCATAGTATTATAATTTATTCTGAATCATACGAAAAATAAAAATAACATGTTTTTTTTTTTCATTTCTTCAGAACTGAGTATTTAATTGGAGGATTTCAATTTTTTGGGTAATCAGCCATTTTTTGTACATGATTTTACAGTAATGATATTTCCTTACACTAAATAAAAAACTCAGGCACAAGTCAACTGGTTAAATGTAATAGTGTAGTAAATTGTAAAAATAAGAAAAGATGTAAACAAGTAGAAGTGCATATAAGGTCCACCTTTTTTTCATTAGAAAAAAACAAAAAAAAGAACTTTGAAGTTGTAAAATCTCAAATCAAGTTTAGTATCAAGGGTTGATAAAAGAATGACAACTTGATAAGCATCGCACAACTCATTTTATAAAAAATACCTTATTTAGAATTTTGTAATTACAAGGTTCTTTTTTAAACATTATTCTTTTTTTTTCTTTATAAAATATCTAGTTTTTATTCTTTTTCCTTCAATTCATCTAATATTACAAGGCAATAATTATTTATCATCAAGAATCCACACTCGTGTAAAAGGGGTGTATAGAGTTCACCTTTCTTCTATACCTCTATTCTCTATTTCCTTCTTTGACACCAAAAGCACTATTACAGAGAACTCTCACTCACATAAAATACCAGGTAGTCATGCACTACTTCATCTGCTGAAGCTAATGCATTGAGGGGAGGCTCCATGAAGAGGAGGAAGGAGCTCAGAAAAATGATGAAGATAGCGAATACAAAAGCTGATCTGCAAGAATCACCATAATGCCTCACAAGTTTCAGCCCTTCTTCTTGACTACCTCTTCCTGAAGAAGATGATGACGATGATGCATCTTTCAACTCAAATCTTGGGCTTGTGAAATACCCATAAGCCATCCCTGTGATTGCTGCTCCAAAGTGTGACCTATTCAGTATATAAAGGTTATAATTTCCAAAGTGAGAGAATTTAAGGCTAACTAGTTTTTGTGACCAGTGTTGGAGACATACCAGTCATCAATTGGACAAAAGTGGCTGAGTATGAAACTAGCAGCTGTAAAAACGATTGCTTTCTGGAACATAGCCTCTGATGTATCCTTGTCATCAGCATCCCTGTTCTGCATTTGATATGCGAGCCAAGCTCCAATTATGGCAAATACAGGTCCCTGCATTTATGTTCCAAATATAGAAATGAAAAATAAATAAATAAAGATTAAAAAGAATGATTTACAGGAGGCTAAGGCTAGTTCAATCTCGGTTTGATTGTAGAAGGAAAAGGAGGAAAAAATTCCAACAACTCTAAGGTAGATTTTTCATGTCCCAGAACTCACAACTTAAGAACCAAAGGAAGTGAATGCATATGGAACTGAGGCTAGTTCCATGTGAGATATCAGTAATTAGCTCATTGATGTTGCATATAAGTTGGAGGTGTGTTGATTAAAATTAACAGATCCAAAATTAGAGAAGTCAAGAACTTACTGTGCCACCAACAGTAGGATCCGGTGTGTGCAGAAAACTCGTCAAATTGCCAGAAACTCCACCCAATATGTAAATCAAGAGAAAGGTGAATGAACCATAGCCTCTGCAGACATGAGGGCCAAATGATACAAGTCCCCAACAACTGAGAGCCATGTGAAATATGCCAGAGTGCTGCACACGTCAAAAGTACCATATATTGAGGAGGTATCATAATTCATAAATTCAATTTCAATGAGATTCATCCAGAAATCAGTATAGCATATCTCCTAACTTGATTATTGTTATATTAACTTTAGAAACCTTGATAGTATATGTTATTGAGTTTATGAGTTGCATGCCGCTGTGGACAAGAAATTTGAAATGACATTCAATCACCAAAACAAAATGCAGTGTAGAATGAAAACAAATAATGTATTGGATAAAAATACGAAAGCAGACCAATTAGTTGATTATTTTATAGGCCAGCTCAGTCCAAGCTTGTTGAACCTCAGAGGTTAATAATCCAAGTATTTGAGCTTAGGTCTAAGATTAGGTTACTTGTACAGTTCTCACAGATAGTAAAGAGCTTCATATGAATGGTGCTCTTTAACTGTAGAATAGAAACACGAACCCAATTCTCAATCTTGTACCAGAAACATTGGCGTCACCAGCCTCCACCATTCTCCAACGACGATCAAATGATTTATCTTAGCACCGTATAGCAGCGGAATAGAAAACAGCTCCAAGTCAGAGTTCCTTACGGGACTTGCTATTTCAAAGAGCAAGACAGCGATGTTTATTGAAGCCAATGTACCACTGCACCAAATATGACACCACCAAAGAAGCATCAGAGGCTATTTATTCAAAAAGTAGTATTTGAACAAGTGAAAACATAGATTAACACTGAAAACTTACATTAAGTAGAGATTGGAGGCTTCTTCTTGCTTTATTGTATCTCTAGATGACCTTCCCTCGCGTTGACCTTTTGTTCTTATATTCACATAAGTCTGCTGTTTTTTAGAGTAGTCTCTCTCAGTTTTTTTCCTCATAATTTCTTCATTATGAAGCTCAATGTAAGTAGATGAAACATAAGACTCTTGGCCTGCACCTGCACATCAGATAAATAGGAACTAACTAATAAGCACACGAAGAGAGTTTATCCTGCTTGGATGCTAAGTTTGCAGCTTATAACATGTTGACTCATTATATACTAGCCCTAAATTGAGGAGGGGGGGGGGGGGGGGGGGGGAACTTAAATAACATAATATATATTTCTTGTGTAGGCATCTGTTTGTTCAGGATAATGGACTATTCATTATTATTCAAATCCTTTTCAACAAATTCTTTTGGTGCTGCATCACAGAATACTAGTGTTTGATATTTACAACAGAAAGGTAACAAATGAGAAACTTAGACTTTACCATTATTTAGTTTGCCAAGATAAGCGTTGAGAGACTCCAGGCCGTTTGTTGATATGGATTGGCCCTTCTTGTTATACTCCTGAATCACCTGATCAGAAGAATCCGAAGGAGACAACGGTGTTGCATTATCTTGGAGTTTTCCAAAATAAGAATCTAATGATCTCAGCTGCTTTTTAATATTGCCTGACTCTGATGATGAACACCTAACTAAGGAAAATTGATTCCTCTTTGAATTACATCCCTTAATGAACTTTATTTGGCTATGTGGGCCACAAACTCTCTGTAGGCAAGTAACTTGTTTCTTCATATTATGCAGAGAACCTCCTCCGGCTTGACCCAGACACCAAGGCCCAATCCCTTTTTCAATCTTTGATTTGGGAAAGCTATCCCTATGCATATTGATAGGGTCAAATAAGAGCCTATTGTCATTCTTCCTTGAAACGCTTTGAGTAGGTAAGTTCAGGTCCTTGTAGACAGCTTTGTAGCTTAACAGAAATGCAGCCATATACCTGAGGAAAACAACAGGCAAAAGACCTTGAAACATTTTACTCAAAGCAATAATCATGTCTGTCCAAAGCATGAAAAGTTAGAGCTCCAAAGATCTTCATAGCATTAATAGAATGAACTTAGATTCACCACATCAAGCAATCTTTCCAGCATAAGTTCGGAGTTTGGTCCTTAGAAACTAGACAGAAACTGAGTGAAATTAAGTGTTAAGCATTAATAAAACAACCTTTAAGCGTGTACTCCTCTTATCCTATTTATCAGGCTGAGAGAGAGACTATGTTTATCCGTGATATAATCCACCTCATTAAATTTATTTTATGAATATACAATTTTATCCCTAATTAATTGTTTCGTAGACTGTTATTCTAGTGAACCTCTTATTAAAATATGTATATTAAATTGGGATGAAGTTGAAAAATAATTAAATTTTAAGACAGTCTTAGTATTTTTTGTTTTTGTTTCAGTTAAACATGTTGGAAGACACAGACAGGAGTACACTGGAGACACAACAGTCAGTTCAACCGCTACCTAGATGTACATGAAGAACAACAACAAAAAACTTTATCCCCCTGGACTGAGGATTTTTCTTTCTTTTCTTTAGTTTTTGGAATGAAAAGAACAATCAACGCGTCAACAGACAGATTACATAATCATACTAGAGGTTTTTTCCGAAGTTTTGGTTTGAGTCCAACCTCAACCTATTTGAACATGTTCTTGCATATATAGAAGAACCAAATCTTCTGTTCTTCACACATATTACTCAATATCCCATTTTTCTCAAGACCTTGTTTCCGCTGCCGGCAACAAGAGGAAAACACAAAGCAAATTGAGCCAAAATCAATACCATAACATATTTTTCTAAGCCACCAAACATGGAGTGAAATGAATTGGCACCCCTTACCTGACTGCGAGGTTCTGTGCAAATATGGAAGCCGGTTTTTGTGGAAGGAAATTTCTGGAACTCTAAAACAGATTGTTGTATGAAGAAAGATACTTGGCACAAACACATGTTGATTCTTGCCTTCCTAGGACTTGCCTTATTGAGCTGTGTCTGTGTTGATGGCAGACAAGACAGAGCAAGGAGACGACAAGTAATGTCTTGGTCCGTGAATTTGAACCTTATCTCTGTGGAACCACTTATGTTTTGCCACAGCTGGTATGCGAAATCTATCCCTTTTTAACAGCCAATCAATGAGCAGATTAGGATTCGGGTGGGCCCCATTTCACTTGCTTAATTTGTGGCTCCGCCTAACGCTTTCCGTGGCCTCAATTTTGCAAGTTCGTTCACTTGACGACGATATGTTTGTTTTCTCTTAATTGCCTATTATAATATAAAATATAAAATAAAAACGGTCATTGTTTTAAAGGAAAATTACGAAGGACCTAAGAAAAATAATATTTATTAAGAAGGATCATAAAAAGTGGTAATTATTTTAAAGGACCAAAAATTAAAATATTAAAATAAAAGGACTAAATTACCCTTAATCAGATTTCCTATCTTTTCATTAACTAAATTTGAAATGATTTTTTCTTTCTATCTTCTTATTAACTGAATATGCAATGATTTTTTCTTACATGAGAATCTAAAGTAATTAATATATAATAATAAATAGGTATTAATTCAAATAATTCTTTTCCCATCGTAGAATCACTTCAGATTATTATGTTAGAGAAAAGATATGAAAGATGGAGCTTTTTATGGTTGTGGCAGAAGAAGCCTTGTGCGTTGTGCAACCGTCTGCAGTGTTAGACCTGAGATTTTTTGTGTTGAAGCAACCAAAAGTACCTTATACATTCAATATTATTCGTTGTTCCATTCCCAGATAAACAGAAAATAAAGTAAAAGGCTCTTAACTCAGAAAAACCCCATCAAAAGAGAAGAACAACGTGATTAAAAAAACCAAATTCTTATTTCCTTTCACTATAACCATAAAAAGCTCCATCTTTCCTATATTTTCTCTAACATAATAATCTTGAGTGATTCTATAATAGAAAAAGAATTATTTGAATTGATATCTAGTTATTATTGTCCATCAATTACTCTAGATTCTCATGTAAGAAAAAATCATTCCAGATTTTGTTAATGAGAAGATAGGAAATCTGATTAAGGGTAATTTAATCCTTTTATTTTAATATTTTAATTTTTTGTCCTTTAAAATAATTACTACTTTTTATGGTCCTTCTTAATAAATATTATTTTTCTTAGGTCCTTCATTATAATTTTCCCTTGTTTTAAAATAAAACCCTCTTTTAATAAAAGTATTAAACTTGAGAGGAGGAAAAAAAAAGGAAAACTATGAAATTAATAAAGATTGCATACAAAAAATATTCAATGAGAAAGATAGAATGGATCGTTGTTTAAGAGTGAAACATAAGTTTTTTTTAAAGAAATTTCTTGTTTTATTTTAATACTAATATGCCTTTTTAAAAGGCCAAAGCAGCATTTTTTTAACATGTTCTCCATTATACATTTATTTACACAATAAGTTTAATTTATTCAACAAATTAATTAACAGCAAATTTGATAATATATTCAAGGGTTAAAGTGCAATTTTATTAACAAAGTTTTTCTCGAATGAGCATCTGACATAAAAAAGTTTTGGAAGAAATAAAATACGAGTAAACAATTTAAAATGACACGGATTTACCAAGGCCATTAAATTTTATCAAAAATCCGTTAGATTTTACTTCAAATTGGCCTTGGTGAATTTAATGAACGTTCGATGAAATTTAGCTACCTTATTGAATCTACACCATTTTAGATTGTTTATTAGTATTTTTACTCTTCCAAAACTTATTTTTGTCAAGTCACTCCTCTAAAAAGATTTTGTTAGTAAAATTACACATTAACCCTATATTCAATATTTCATTACATTAATAACATTTTTTAGCACTCTATAAACATTAAAAAGTTTAAAAATTGTCAATAACTTAGTAACATTAAAGTTGCCCTATAAGTGAAAAGTTACGAATTTTGATCTTGCTTATAACCTCATAACCTCATGTGGATAATATATTCCTCTCTAATTCAAAAACACAAAAAGTTTCCAGACTAACTTCATCTAAATTTATTTAATAAAAAATAAATAAACATGCAAGTTATTTCACACCTTAATTATTGTTTTTATGTTTTATTTATGTTCCTCTCTCTCTCACTCTCCCAAGGCCTCGGTACATAAAGATGAATCGAACGGCCCGTTTGGTTGAGGGAATTGGGCCATGTTCCCGGGAACTTAACACAGTTCCTTTGTTGAGAACGTGTTTGGTTAGCTCTGTTCCTAGGAAGCCAATTTGCTGGCATAGACGAAGCTCCCACAACCGAGGGAAATCTGGCTCCTTCAATATATGGTGGGATCTTGAAATTTGTCTTGGGAAAGTGAATTTGAGGACAAAAAAGCCCCTGTGATATTAAGCAAAATCGCGAGTCGAGCTGAAGGAAGCAGTAGACGAAGGTAGACGACAGCGTGCGAAGGAGTTATCAAGCAAGATTGAATCGAGGTAAGTGAATGCGTCTTTTTTGTACAATGTTTGTGCGCTGTGCTGGTTAACAATGGCGAGTGCGTGGGTGTGGACTGCGTTCGACGCAATGAGTGGGGAACCAATTTGTTGGATATTTTCCTGGCATTGATGAATAGTTATGTCGATTGGGTCTTGCGTATTGGTTAGCTAGGACATGACGAAGGCATTGCTGTACATGGGTGGAAAATTCTTTCTTCTTCTGCTGTGTAGGATGTGTACCTATTTCAATGCACACAACGTTTGTCTGACTTTTTTTTATTATTATTTTCTTTTTGTGTGGTTTGATGGCTATCGTGAAACATGTATGGTGAAATAATTTTTGTTTTTCTAGTATGTCCTGTATGTCTGTTTGCTGGGTAATTATGATGAAGATGTGACGCTATTTGATTCGTTTCCATACTGACTGTGGTTTGTTCATGTCAACAAATTTCTGTGATGATTATGTTGGGATTCGTACACGCAGCGGATTAAAATTTCTTACGAATCCTTCCGAAGGATCACTCAACGACGTTTAAATCAGAGTTAAGGAAACCGAATCATACCTTGTGTTGAACTAGTCTGTGTTCCGTTCCTTTGATCAGGTGGGCTACCTTCTCGAACAACACGTCCGCGTCTCGTTCCTTTGATTAGGTGGGCGATCAACACGTCCGCGTTTGGTTCTTTCGATCAGCAGAAGTCGACTCTTGGATCGGCTTCCTCTACTGGTATCCACACGAACAATCCCCAAACACGGTTGCGGCAGCGTGCTAGCGCTTCTTGTGCGTCTCTCTCTCAAGTTGCTCTAGGGTTTCTCGCGGCTTTTCTGAATACGCTCGACTGAAAATCCCGTAGGTTTTTCTAAACCCGATAGGCGTATTATATAACCAAAATTAATCCTTTATTAATTTTGGAAATTCGAATTTTTGAATCTGGTTAACATATCAATCACATCTATCTCATAAATGTAATTGAATATATTAAAAGCCAGATTTGGAAATTCGAATTTTGAATTTAAATCAAATCTAAATTTAAAGCCTTTTGATTTAATTTATCATCATAAATTAAATCCGAGATATGATATCTATCTATTTAATTAAATCTGAGATACCATATCTCAATTTAATATTAAACAGATATACGATATCTTTATTCGAAATTAAATGAGATACAATATCTCTATTTGTTTCAGATATTTAATTTATCACATAAATTAAATACTAAACAAATATCATATATAATATTATAATCTCAATTTATAATATATATATATTAATTTCGAATTATATATATATATATAAATCCTAGATCAAATTTAGTGTTCATTTAATCTTAGATTAATCTGAGATTCAATGAACCTGGACACTTTCACCCGTGTTGGATTATTCTTGTGTGCGACCCTGCAGGCCCATATGAGATTGGCAGTGGGCCAACACTGTATCAGCCCACAAGTCGCAAGTGGCCTCTAGCAAGACATTGCAACTACCCAATTCACATGGGGATCGATGACACGATACTACCTATCGTACAACCATGTCACGTCCCTTTTGTCACGCGATAATTTGGTCAAGGATGAGGCATGGATAATGTCAACTTCCTTTTCTTGACCATTGCTTTCTCGATTCTCGAGTAGTCTAATAAGTGAAATGGAAACTCCTTTTCATCACAGTATGGCCATACATTTCTTAGACTTACTCATCGAGGGGCCCAGCATTATCTCTCTACATATGTGAGGGACAAATCCCATCTTGACCACTCACATTCCTCCGCATGAAAACCACTGATCCTGATCCTAGCCTTTATCATCACCCGGTCAAAGGTGACTTTTGACTAGGTCAAAGACCAGTGACTCATCATGTAGAAATCTATTATGGTCTCAGGTCATAGGGCGTCGTGACGCGGTTATACATGAGATAAGCTTATGACTTAATCTATGCAGCTTTCTCATAGTGGGTCGGTCCAGCACCTTGTACTCTTACAAGTGCCCATGACTTTGATTCATATCTCCATATCTCATCAAAGTCATACTGGTCTTATTTCATCTTCACTCCCGTGTAGATGACCGACCAGGGACATTTAGGATAATCTATAAGATTATCCAGGGATGCAGTTATCAATACGAACATGCAAACGAAAATGATAACAAAAGAGAATACTTTAAATAACTTAAATATCCAAAGTACAATAAATTGCCCCTAGGGCATAATTTCCAACAGATTAGTTGTGTGTTTTACATGTTGGCTGGTCAAATGAATAATTAAACAAGTGACATGGGTTGTTTTGGTTATTGTTGCTATCAAATGATAGGATGATAATAAGATATCTTTCACCGTAACTAGATGTAGTTTGTGATGAGGAGGAGTAGTTGACATTGAAAAGCAAATGGGTGTGGAAAAAAATGTGTAGGTATGGAGCAAGAGGCAAAGGAAATGGTTGCAATCTTAGCTGGATGCTTAGCTTTGCTTATAGCAGTGAGGACGTTCGTTGTCAATATGATAGTTGTAGTGGGATCATGTACACCAAGGCACTTACTGGATAGGTCATATAGATTAGACTTTCATGCGAAGAGAGCGAATTTGAGAGCAATGATATACAGTAGTGATACAACGTGCTTCAACCAAATTAGGATGTATCGAGCAACGTTTGATAAATTGTGTCACATGTTAGACACAATTGGTGGATTGAAACCAACTAAACATATGCTAGTTGATGAGCAAGTGGCTATGTTCCTTCACATCCTAGGTCATCACGTCAAGAACAGAGTAATCCAATTTGAGTTTGGAAGGTCCGGTGAAATGATAAGTAGGTACTTTAAACTTGTGTTGAATGCTACGATCAGACTACAAACATTGCTCCTTAAGAAACCGGAGCCTATTCCGGAGGACTCACATGATAATCGATGGAAGTGGTTTAAGGTACGTTCCATGTGTTTTTGTGGAACACATTAAATTCTGCATTTATAAACAAATAATGGTTTGACCGCATGCTTTATTAATGGCGTATGTTTGCAGGGGTGCCTTGGTGCATTAGACGGAACGCACATACGCGTACAAGTCCCTGCAGAGAAAAAGGGGAGGTACAGAAATAGGAAAGGAGAGGTAACAACGAATGTTTTGGGGGTATGCTCACCGGATGGTCAATTCATATATGTCTTGCCTGGGTGGTAAGGGTCTGCTGCGGATGGGAGGGTGTTGCGCGATGCTATACGAAGATGACATGGTCTGCGAGTACCACAAGGTATACATGTTATAGTTGGTGCAATATAAGTATGTATAGTTCCTTGTTCAGCTTGATAACAATCAAAATAATGTGGGATGGTTTGTTTCCATAGGTAACTACTATTTGGTTGATGCTGGGTACACAAACTGCCAGGGTTTCTTGGCTCCTTACAAAGGTCAGAGGTACCACCTTAATGAGTGGAGACATGGAAGCCAACCCCGAACTCCCCAAGAGTGCTTCAATATGCGACATTCGGCTGCCCGTAATGTCATAGAAAGGTGCTTTGGCATACTCAAGTTACGTTGGGCAATCCTCTGAAGTGCATCTTATTACCCAGTGAAGATCCAAAACAGATACATTCTCGCTTGTTGTCTTCTCCATAATCTGATTCGTCGTGAATCAGTTCAAGATCCTCTTGATGAGCAGCTTGACTCATTCGACGCTGAACCTCCCACAATCGAAAACACCCCCACGGTTCCAATGGAAACTACTGACTCCTGGAATAATTTTAGGGAGAGTGTTGCAAATGAGATGTTTGCTGCCTTTGTGACACGTAGTGATAATTGACGATGTTGTACACATATTTTAATGAGGACAATATGTCGTATTATGTTATGTTGGCTTATTAGTATGAACTCCCAATTCACTTGTCACTGTAATGAAACAATTTGTGTTACACTTGGTGCAATCTGTGTGATATTACCTATATGTTTATGTTGAAGCTAGTGCAAATTAATATACTATATGTATTGATGTATTGACTGTGAGTTTTGTAGATGGACCAGGTTGATCAAGCTGCAAAGGGGAAACAAAAAATGTGGACGCCTGAGGAGGACAAGGTTTTGATCAACTGCCTTCTAACTCTGAAGGTTGACCAGAGGTTCATAGCTGATAATGGCTTCAAGTCGGGATTTGCCAACGCGCTGCAGGGTATGATGGAAGAAAAGCTTCCCGGATGTGGGATCAAAGCATCTCCCCATATAACAGCCAGAATTTAGACCCTGAAAAAATTGTGGCAAACTGCTTACGACATGGTCTATGGGACCAACACATCAGGCTTTAGTTGGGATCCTGACACAAAATGTGTCACAACTGACAAAGAGGTTTGGGATGAGTATATCAAGGTATGTTGCCCCATTTGTCACTCCTATGCATGGCACTTTACTTATGATGACATTTAAAGTTATCCCTGTCGTTTTGACATATATGGTGAATTCACAGGTTCATTCAAGGGCGGGACAATTTCGCTGCAGGGCTTTCCCAAACTTTGAGTCCCTCACTATGATATGAGGTAAGGATAGGGCTGATGGTGAGGAAGTGGACTCCCTTGTCGGGATGGAGGAACAAGTTAATCAAGAGGATGAGGAACTTCCAGAAACACCGAACCATGTTACTGCTGAAACAATGGACCCACAACCAGTCAATTTGACAGCACAAACTGCATTGAATGGAGCTGAACCATCTGCCAGTTGACAGAAGAAGAGGCGGTTGAATCACTCTGAAATCATGGCTGATGCATTGAGGGACACAGTCACCTCTTTGGAAGGGACAATAGTCGGTGTGGTTGACAGAGTTTGTAATCAGATTTCAGCTCAACAAAGGCAAAGACAAGCTGATATTGATGCTCAACAAAGGCAAAGACAAGCTGATATTGATGCAAAGGGTGATGACCTTTTTATGCAGCTGCTGGAGCTTGAAGAATTGTCATGGGATGAGAGGAACCAGGCTCATATCAAGATGCTTGGCAATGACAGAATGTTGAGTGCGTTTGGAAAAATGCCTGGAATATATAAAACCTCGTGGGTCCGTAGCCTCCTTCAACAATTGAGTCTACCATGTAAAGTTAGCAGTGTATTTTTGTTGGTGGCCAAGGTTAATTGAGTTGTGTCATTATATTGTGGGCGTAACTCTGCCTTTTGTGTTGGACATCAAACTTTGGACCATGTTCATATAGGGAAATGCTGTTAGATTGAACATGGGATAAATTTTGGTCTTCCATCTGTACATGTAGTAGGGACTGTTTTTTTTCACCCTGCCATCTGTATGTAGGCCAATGTGAAACACCTCATTTTCATCACCAAAAACTTGATCAAAATATTAAAAATTCCTTCAAAAGGTTTAACAATATCCAAATCTTCTTACAACATTACCATTTTGAACAAAAACCCGTAATACATAATCAGAATAAATTTCAGAAAATATTTCAGAGTTCAGTACAAAACGGAAGTCTTAGGTTCATGGCAAATATAATAACATAACATAATCTATTGGAGATCAAAAGAGCTTCCAGAGCTCACTCCATAGGTGCCTTCCCTTGCTCTCTACTAGAATAATCACCTGAAAAATGTTAATATGGGATGAGATTCCACGTCTCAGTAACTACTGAATATTTCTACCTTACACGAGCAAATTACATATGACAAGAATAAATAATGTGAATTTAATATACTCAGATATTTTTAGATATACCGTTGTTCACAACAAATGCCTTTACAAAATACTCATCATTCTTTATTGAATAATTCAGAAATGCACTATGCAGTATGCAGCCTCCCTTATATCCCCTTCCAACCGTATACCGCTGACTGGAACCATAGGCTAACATATAGTCCAATAGAAACTCATTCATTTGACTGGATGGTTTCAAGCTCACCAAAACTTAAGATACACCCGGCCAAAGGTATAGAGCTTAAATCTGGACTATGGCTCTCCTCCTTTAAAATAACAACTAAGGAGGTGTCACATGTCCCACAACTCCAATGAAATCCCGGCCAGAGGAAAACATGGAAGATGGGCCCTGAAATAAGTACCATCCACTGTGCACCGAGTGGTGGCATAAACAATTCTTATCATTCAAATCCCTCCTTACTCCACCCATCACAATACAACCGCCATGATGAATGTGTTTAATCAAAAGTAATGCATTATTATACCATTATATACATCGATATGCGTATTTATGAATAGTAAAATACTATACGTATATGTGAATAGTAAAATACTATGCGTATATGTGAATAGTAAAATACTATGCGTATATGTGAATAGTAAAATACGGTATATATACATGAATAGTAAAAATAAATAGTACATACGGTATGTATACGTGAATAGTAAAAATGAATAGAAAATACGGTATACGTGAATAGTAACGTACGCATAAATAGTACCTCTGCAGATTTGCAAATCAAAGTTCCCACACCAGATCTTAAAACCATAAATATTTTCTAAATATTCTTGCCAGAATAGTAAACAAACAAATTTATATTCATACATAATTCACAAGTATAAGGAGGAATATTCAGAGTTACCTGTTACTTGCTAATACCCGAATCACCAACCAGCTATTATAACTCTCAAGCAAATATCTCTCTACTCTCTCTCTCTCTCTCTACCTCTCTCTATGGCTCTTAGAAGTTGTGAAGAATGAAATGAAATGGAAGGTCTATTTATAGTTGGAAAATGGGTCATTAGGCGTAATTTTTATAAAATTATAAAAATATAAAAAAAAAAAGAGCACGAGGTGCTCCTCGTGGTTCCTTCCTTCCTTTTTTTTAAATAAATTATAAAAAAGTATGTGGGTCCCGCGGAATTTAAAATTCCCACGAGGCGCACCACGAGGGAAAGGCTGCTGGTGGGAAAATTATTTGGCGTGGGTCCTACGTATTTTCAAATAATGAGTACGTATTTATAAATAGTAAATACCGTATTTTTAAATAGTAAATACGTATTTGTAAATAGTAAAAATGTATACGTGAATAGTAAATACTATTCACGGGTCCCACAAAATACTAATTTCAAATTTATCACTTTCTGAAAATAGAGCCTACTAGTCTTCCCAAAATAGGTTTATGTTCAAGATATTAGATTCAAAATTCAGGATGTTACATTTCTCCCCTCCTAAAAGAAAATTTTGTCCTCAAAATTTCGCTATAATAAGAATTCTAACCTATTTAAATAAATGAGGATAGGTTTGTCGCATGCTCTCCTCCGTTTCCCAAGTAGCATCTCCGGGAGCCATTCCTTTCCACTCGACCTTTACAAGTCTAATGGTCTTGTTTCTTAATCTCTTGTCCCTTGCATCAACAATCCGCTCCGGCTCGGCTTTATACGTCATGTTATCCTTGAGTTCTACCTCTTCTACTTCTATAATGTGGGAAGGATCCGGTTGGTATTTCTTCAGTTGCGATACATGAAAGACATTGTGAAGATTCGCAAGCTGTGGAGGTAATGCAATTCTGTAAGCTACCGGTCCAACTTTCTCCAAAATCTCATAAGGACCCATAAAACGAGGTGAAAGCTTCTTTGCTCGTATTGCTCTACCAATGCCAGTCATTGGTGTGACTCTTAAGAATACATGTTCGCCCACCATGAACTCCAACGGTCGTCTTCTCTTGTCAGCATAACTCTTCTGTCGACTCTGAGCAGTGAGAAGTTTCTGTTGAATCACCTTAATCTTTTGAGTCGTCTCGTCCACAAGTTCTGGACCTATTAAAATTCGCTCATGTTATGATATTTAATTTGCCACGAACTTCTAAAAATTTTTTTTAAGAAATCACTTTAGAAAATAAACAAAATTGCCATGGAACCTTTAGCTCTGATACCAAAAATGAAACACCTCATTTTCATCACCAAAAACTTGATCAAAATATTAAAAATTCCTTCAAAAGGTTTAACAATATCCAAATCTTCTTACAACATTACCATTTTGAACAAAAACCCGTAATACATAATCAGAATAAATTTCAGAAAATATTTCAGAGTTCAGTACAAAACGGAAGTCTTAGGTTCATGGCAAATATAATAACATAACATAATCTATTGGAGATCAAAAGAGCTTCCAGAGCTCACTCCATAGGTGCCTTCCCTTGCTCTCTACTAGAATAATCACCTGAAAAATGTTAATATGGGATGAGATTCCACGTCTCAGTAACTACTGAATATTTCTACCTTACACGAGCAAATTACATATGACAAGAATAAATAATGTGAATTTAATATACTCAGATATTTTTAGATATACCGTTGTTCACAACAAATGCCTTTACAAAATACTCATCATTCTTTATTGAATAATTCAGAAATGCACTATGCAGTATGCAGCCTCCCTTATATCCCCTTCCAACCGTATACCGCTGACTGGAACCATAGGCTAACATATAGTCCAATAGAAACTCATTCATTTGACTGGATGGTTTCAAGCTCACCAAAACTTAAGATACACCCGGCCAAAGGTATAGAGCTTAAATCTGGACTATGGCTCTCCTCCTTTAAAATAACAACTAAGGAGGTGTCACATGTCCCACAACTCCAATGAAATCCCGGCCAGAGGAAAACATGGAAGATGGGCCCTGAAATAAGTACCATCCACTGTGCACCGAGTGGTGGCATAAACAATTCTTATCATTCAAATCCCTCCTTACTCCACCCATCACAATACAACCGCCATGATGAATGTGTTTAATCAAAAGTAATGCAGTATTATACCATTATATACATCGATATGCGTATTTATGAATAGTAAAATACTATACGTATATGTGAATAGTAAAATACTATGCGTATATGTGAATAGTAAAATACTATGCGTATATGTGAATAGTAAAATACGGTATATATACATGAATAGTAAAAATAAATAGTACATACGGTATGTATACGTGAATAGTAAAAATGAATAGAAAATACGGTATACGTGAATAGTAACGTACGCATAAATAGTACCTCTGCAGATTTGCAAATCAAAGTTCCCACACCAGATCTTAAAACCATAAATATTTTCTAAATATTCTTGCCAGAATAGTAAACAAACAAATTTATATTCATACATAATTCACAAGTATAAGGAGGAATATTCAGAGTTACCTGTTACTTGCTAATACCCGAATCACCAACCAGCTATTATAACTCTCAAGCAAATATCTCTCTACTCTCTCTCTCTCTCTCTCTACCTCTCTCTATGGCTCTTAGAAGTTGTGAAGAATGAAATGAAATGGAAGGTCTATTTATAGTTGGAAAATGGGTCATTAGGCGTAATTTTTATAAAATTATAAAAATATATAAAAAAAAAAGAGCACGAGGTGCTCCTCGTGGTTCCTTCCTTCCTTTTTTTTAAATAAATTATAAAAAAGTATGTGGGTCCCGCGGAATTTAAAATTCCCACGAGGCGCACCACGAGGGAAAGGCTGCTGGTGGGAAAATTATTTGGCGTGGGTCCTACGTATTTTCAAATAATGAGTACGTATTTATAAATAGTAAATACCGTATTTTTAAATAGTAAATACGTATTTGTAAATAGTAAAAATGTATACGTGAATAGTAAATACTATTCACGGGTCCCACAAAATACTAATTTCAAATTTATCACTTTCTGAAAATAGAGCCTACTAGTCTTCCCAAAATAGGTTTATGTTCAAGATATTAGATTCAAAATTCAGGATGTTACATTTCTCCCCTCCTAAAAGAAAATTTTGTCCTCAAAATTTCGCTATAATAAGAATTCTAACCTATTTAAATAAATGAGGATAGGTTTGTCGCATGCTCTCCTCCGTTTCCCAAGTAGCATCTCCGGGAGCCATTCCTTTCCACTCGACCTTTACAAGTCTAATGGTCTTGTTTCTTAATCTCTTGTCCCTTGCATCAACAATCCGCTCCGGCTCGGCTTTATACGTCATGTTATCCTTGAGTTCTACCTCTTCTACTTCTATAATGTGGGAAGGATCCGGTTGGTATTTCTTCAGTTGCGATACATGAAAGACATTGTGAAGATTCGCAAGCTGTGGAGGTAATGCAATTCTGTAAGCTACCGGTCCAACTTTCTCCAAAATCTCATAAGGACCCATAAAACGAGGTGAAAGCTTCTTTGCTCGTATTGCTCTACCAATGCCAGTCATTGGTGTGACTCTTAAGAATACATGTTCGCCCACCATGAACTCCAACGGTCGTCTTCTCTTGTCAGCATAACTCTTCTGTCGACTCTGAGCAGTGAGAAGTTTCTGTTGAATCACCTTAATCTTTTGAGTCGTCTCGTCCACAAGTTCTGGACCTATTAAAATTCGCTCATGTTATGATATTTAATTTGCCACGAACTTCTAAAAATTTTTTTTAAGAAATCACTTTAGAAAATAAACAAAATTGCCATGGAACCTTTAGCTCTGATACCAAAAATGAAACACCTCATTTTCATCACCAAAAACTTGATCAAAATATTAAAAATTCCTTCAAAAGGTTTAACAATATCCAAATCTTCTTACAACATTACCATTTTGAACAAAAACCCGTAATACATAATCAGAATAAATTTCAGAAAATATTTCAGAGTTCAGTACAAAACGGAAGTCTTAGGTTCATGGCAAATATAATAACATAACATAATCTATTGGAGATCAAAAGAGCTTCCAGAGCTCACTCCATAGGTGCCTTCCCTTGCTCTCTACTAGAATAATCACCTGAAAAATGTTAATATGGGATGAGATTCCACGTCTCAGTAACTACTGAATATTTCTACCTTACACGAGCAAATTACATATGACAAGAATAAATAATGTGAATTTAATATACTCAGATATTTTTAGATATACCGTTGTTCACAACAAATGCCTTTACAAAATACTCATCATTCTTTATTGAATAATTCAGAAATGCACTATGCAGTATGCAGCCTCCCTTATATCCCCTTCCAACCGTATACCGCTGACTGGAACCATAGGCTAACATATAGTCCAATAGAAACTCATTCATTTGACTGGATGGTTTCAAGCTCACCAAAACTTAAGATACACCCGGCCAAAGGTATAGAGCTTAAATCTGGACTATGGCTCTCCTCCTTTAAAATAACAACTAAGGAGGTGTCACATGTCCCACAACTCCAATGAAATCCCGGCCAGAGGAAAACATGGAAGATGGGCCCTGAAATAAGTACCATCCACTGTGCACCGAGTGGTGGCATAAACAATTCTTATCATTCAAATCCCTCCTTACTCCACCCATCACAATACAACCGCCATGATGAATGTGTTTAATCAAAAGTAATGCAGTATTATACCATTATATACATCGATATGCGTATTTATGAATAGTAAAATACTATACGTATATGTGAATAGTAAAATACTATGCGTATATGTGAATAGTAAAATACTATGCGTATATGTGAATAGTAAAATACGGTATATATACATGAATAGTAAAAATAAATAGTACATACGGTATGTATACGTGAATAGTAAAAATGAATAGAAAATACGGTATACGTGAATAGTAACGTACGCATAAATAGTACCTCTGCAGATTTGCAAATCAAAGTTCCCACACCAGATCTTAAAACCATAAATATTTTCTAAATATTCTTGCCAGAATAGTAAACAAACAAATTTATATTCATACATAATTCACAAGTATAAGGAGGAATATTCAGAGTTACCTGTTACTTGCTAATACCCGAATCACCAACCAGCTATTATAACTCTCAAGCAAATATCTCTCTACTCTCTCTCTCTCTCTCTCTACCTCTCTCTATGGCTCTTAGAAGTTGTGAAGAATGAAATGAAATGGAAGGTCTATTTATAGTTGGAAAATGGGTCATTAGGCGTAATTTTTATAAAATTATAAAAATATATAAAAAAAAAAGAGCACGAGGTGCTCCTCGTGGTTCCTTCCTTCCTTTTTTTTAAATAAATTATAAAAAAGTATGTGGGTCCCGCGGAATTTAAAATTCCCACGAGGCGCACCACGAGGGAAAGGCTGCTGGTGGGAAAATTATTTGGCGTGGGTCCTACGTATTTTCAAATAATGAGTACGTATTTATAAATAGTAAATACCGTATTTTTAAATAGTAAATACGTATTTGTAAATAGTAAAAATGTATACGTGAATAGTAAATACTATTCACGGGTCCCACAAAATACTAATTTCAAATTTATCACTTTCTGAAAATAGAGCCTACTAGTCTTCCCAAAATAGGTTTATGTTCAAGATATTAGATTCAAAATTCAGGATGTTACACAATGTAACAGGTTTTTTTGGGCTGTATGTAACTTTAGCTGATAGGCCACTGTTCTTGTCATTGGTTGGCAAGTGTAAAGACCAGCACAATGTAAAAACTTGTTGGTTTTGAATATAAATATTGTTATAATTTTTCTGCCTGTTTTCACCCAGTGTATCTGCATAAATTTGCTGCTTCCAGGGTTATTATCGATTTACTAGTTCAGCTGCTGATATGGCCGCCTGTCATCAAATGCGTTCGAACTTGAGTGTTTCATTCGAACTTCTTAGTCAACCTTCCCATTCTGACTAATATAAACTATTTACATGTCAACGTTTGAATGTAGGATGTTGGTTCAAACTTGAGTGTTGGAACCAGGAAGTCTAGCGGTTGGACCTGAAACACTTAATTTTTTAAATTTAAAATTATGTCACTGAAATAGGACATGTGTCAAGAGGTGATACGAAGTTCGAACGCACGTCCACTCGTAGGACGAGCGCCATAACTACGCTCTGTTTTTGCAGAGTAGACTTGTACCTATAACCATCACATTTGTAATCCAATCCACACCCATTGGAACTGCAAATTGTTTCCCCAATAATCGCTCCACCCACACTGCTTCAAACCCTAGCAAAATCTCCAGTCGCTTCCGGATAAGTGCACCAAAAATGGTGAGGGTGAAAATGACCACTGATCGATTGAAGGAACTGGGAATCACAATGGACGATGTGTTGAAGTACAGGAACCATATATCTTCAATCTGACGGGGTGTTCATGCTGGGGGATCAAAGTACAAGACGAAAGAAGACTATGATGAGTACGAAGGAGCAGCCAAGTGGAAACGTGATATTGAGGCAAAGGAGGCGAAGAAGAGGAAACGTGTTGAGAAGGGGAAGGCCGCGGCCACAGTGTCTAAGAAAAGAAAGGTCGAGACAGAGGTTCACGGTGATTCATCGTCGGAATCCTCTGGAAGAGAAAAAAGGAAAAAGGCAGAGGCCAAGAAACAGGGGAAACAGAAGGCTGTTGCGAGTGACAGTTCTGGTGGGGACGACAAGGGATGGAAGTCAACTGAATCAGATGATGGATCATCAGAGGGAAACCACGAAGAAGAGGACAATGTTGGACAAGTTAAGAAGAGGGCCAAGCTGTATAAGAAACTGAAGAAAGTGCACCGCCGGCCAAATATGGTGCCTGAAGCGAAATCAGACTTCAACCAGTCCAAACTTGAAGACTATGATATCAGGTTGGTTGGTCGTAGCCTATGTAAAATGAGTACTATTAATATGGCTACATTTGAAGAAGAATATGCTTTTGGGGTGTCAGAAATCCTCAAACCTTTCAGGGGGCTACTAGAGTTATCGTTGCCTTATTGTGAGTCTGTCGTTAAGGTTTTTTACACCAACCTGAAAATGTCAAGGGTAGGCGTAGCTTCTTCATGTGTGAGAGGGCAAAGGATAGAAGTAAACGAGAAGAAATTGTTGCAGTGGTTAAATGTGAAGTGCCCTCAGACAAAGGACACTACATTCAATGGAGATGAGACGGACAACATCCTTCTGGATGGTGGGAGGACTGAGGATGATTGTGGACTATGCAGACCGAAACAACTGCCTTATAAATATAGGGTCCTACACTACCTGTACAGTAGGAATTTTGTGAACAAAGGGAAGCATTACTCAACATTGAGCATTAAAGACAAACAAATTCTGTCTTGTTTAATTCAGAGGAAGCCTTTTAACATGGGCAAGAGGATAGTGGACACAATGCTCAGAGCAGCTGCAATGGGAAAAAAGAACACAGACCTCCCATATCCATCGCTTGTGTCCCTCATATTGGACAAGCACAAAATTTGGTATCTGCAAGATGGTGAGCCTCCACTATGGAGTTCTGAATTTGATGATGAGGCCTTGCACCGAATGCAAATTCCTTTTGAGGTCATAGGCCGGCAATGAAAGTATTACTCAGAGGGAGAAAAGGATGTTAAGGGCAAGGGAGAGGCAACTCCAGACCCTTTTGCACCATGTGGACCTTCACACGCGGGTGCAGATGCAGCAGCGGAGATTGGAGCTCTGTTTGGCCAAGTTTTGGATGATAAACTTGGTGTTCTGAAAGATGAGTTGCAGAAATTGATTGAATACCACGTAGGGAGCTTGGACTCAAGGATGTCACAGATGGCGCTTGAATTTAAGGGGCTTCAAGAGTTTATCCACCTATACGGAATAGAGTACAGAGAATTTGCATCATTCAAGGCAACTCAAGGTGCTCATGCTGGTCCGTCAACAAAGGCCCCGCATACAAGTGTGAGAGGGTCAGGAGAGTCATCCCACCATTCCCCAATGACCTATTCTGGACAACAGCAGCATGTTAGTACAGGCACATCCCCTAAGGAAGATTCAATCAATCATGAGGGTCACGATGAGTCCTCAGCTGAAGGGATTGGTTCATCTATTCCAGGTTTGTATTCTAATTTTGTTACAATCAGTACAAGTATTCAATGTTTCAGTTTAACTTCATCAATATTACTTAACTAGTTTAGCCGTTTATATTGATTGTAGTCTGATATATAGTGAAACAAGTAATCAGGATTATGAGTTAGTTTGTCCCTAAATAACTGATGACGATACATGGACTTTAATTACTACACTGCTTCCATTTGGTTGTTTTAGATTTCAATTTTCCAATACATATGCACTTCCATTGCTTGCATTTTGATTCTCACTGGAAACTTGCTTGCAACAGAAGAGGAGGAAGAGCAATCTGCTGGTGGTATAAATGGGGGTGAGGGGGACAGTGAAGGAGAAAAAGAGGATGAGGATGAGGGGTCTGATGGAGGTTCTGAGAGTGAAAACCACAAAGAAGGAGAAGAAGAGGATGAGGATGAGGGGTCTGATGGAGGTTCTGAGAGTGAAGACCACAAAGAAGGGGAAGAAGAGGATGAGGATGAGGGGTCTGATGGAGGTTCTGAGAGTGAAGAGGTCAAAGAAGGAAAAAAACAAGATGTGGAGGAGGAGGGGTCTGATGGAGGTTCTGGGAGTGAAGGCAACAACGAAGGAGAAGAAGATGAGGAGGAGGAGGGGTCTGGTGGTGGCCCTGGGAGTGAGGGGAACTCACATCGAAAAGAAGAGGATGAGAAGGTGTCTGGTGGTGGCACTCCAAGTGAAGGGACCACAGGTGGACAAGAAGAGGAGGAAGACGCTGCTGGTGGTGGCACTGGGACTGAAGGGCATCCACATGAAAAAGAAAGTGACTCACATACTAGTGGTGGTGACAAGGGGACTGAAGGTGAGACACATGAAGAGGGAATGGAGGAACAGGCTGATGTTGGTAACAAGGGGACCAAAAGTCCAACAACTGATGACAAAACCAGTGAGCAAGATGATGGGGGTGGTGACAATGTGCACGAAGGTCCCACCGCTGAAAAGGAAATTGAACAAGACCATGCTGATGGTGACAATGCGAACGAAGGTCCAACAGATGAGGAATTGGAACCAGTCACCCCACTCTCCCTTGTGACTCTGCCTGAACCTGTCAACCCTCCTCCTACCCCAGATAGGAATATAGTACATGGTGTTCCCTTGAGGTTCATACCTGCAGGCTCATTCAGCAGCAACCTGGCAGCTCAGAATTTGCCACACATTTTCTCAGCTGAATCACCCATTCGTGCTCCACCCCCTAGGCCTCCAACCCCCATGTACATCCCAGTTAACCTCCCTGGCTCATGCACTTCATCACCAAGACAGGGCACAATTTAGGAAGTCGCCAGCCAAGAGGAAGAAGAAGAATTAGATTTAAGGGCCTTTTCCTGTTTTAATCTTTTTTTACATAATTCAGTAGACTACTAGGAAGTCATTACTCCTGCATGCCTGTTTAAATGGTTTTTTTTAAAAGATTCAGGATAGTCGTTTTGCTTGTTAATGTACTAGTTCACATTATGTCATCTGCGTTCGAACCTGACTGTTTGGTTCGAACTTTGCTGTTAGGTTGGCACTTGAGTGTGTTCTGTAACATTGACCTTCATGGTTGACATATAACTTACCTCACTTGTTTTACATGCTCCCAGCATTACTTGGTTTGGTATTGTAATTGTTGGTCTACTGCTGCAACTGTCAATTTGCAATCTTGCATGGCTTCAGTTGGTTTTTTCAATATTTTTTTTTATTGTCTAGGTTTGGATTTATGCAGCAAACTTTTCAAATCTGCAGGTTGACTTCTGATGTTTTGTGGACTGCAGTGAGGTCCTTGAATGATTTTCTTCTTTTCCATCATTTTTATGCAGCATTTGACCACCACAAATTGGTTTAATTTTGCATCTTCCATTCCATCCACATTATGGTCATTTTTCATTCATCTACAATCCAGCCTTTTTCCTTTTTAAACATTGCTGCATTTGTGGGGTGCATTACGGTCCATCAATGTGATTTGTTTATTCATTTTAATGCAGCATTTGAGAAGGCCAAAATGGTTTAATTTTACTTCCTTTAACCCACGTTGCATTGAATGCAAGTTATGGTGGTATTGCTTCAACTATCACCAACCCATTTCTGTGCATGCGATTTGGTCATTTGTGGGGTGGATTCTGTTTGTCCAAGGTAAGATTTTGTCCATTTTTTTACAGCATTTGAAAAGGCCGATGTGGTTTTTCTAATTTTCTTGTATTTTTTTGTTTATTCCTTGCACCCACCTTTAGGTTGAATGCAATTTATGGTGATATTGCTTCGACTATAACCACGCCATTTTAGGTTTCACCTTCTACACTTGCAACCACCTGTTGTAAAACAGTACACTGTGATATGCATTTTGTATACCTCATCAGTGCTTATTAACTTCGTCAGTTATCAACTATGATCATGGACTTCTCATCAGCTTCTCCACATATATCCTTTTGTTTTTGCCTGCTACGATAGTTTCCTGCATTTCACCTCTACTTTATCAGATTGTGTACCCACTTTGAAAGAGGTCATTCTGGTTTATTGTCATCTTCAAGCTCCAATGTTCTGATTAATTGTTACATCACACATTCCAGTCCTTTTCGTTATTTACTTTACTGAACCATCTGTTTACAAATACCAACGTTTTCATTTTCTGCATCCACTTTACAATTTCAGGGGTTTAAATCTAACAGATTTAAATTTCAGTTTTTTTCCCTATCAAATCAGCACCTGGACATTGTTCACAGATTTCCTTCCCTATTCCTCTTGCAAAATTATCCGCAGAAGATTGGTTCATTTGTGGTGCTATCCCCCTCTTTTTCCTTCCATGTCAGTTCGACGATCTTCCTACCTCCGGTACCCGTTCTGATCGTTGCGTCCTCCCCGTTTGAAATCGAATTTAGCTCTCCATCAATTGCCTTGCTCCTCAAAGATGCGATTCGATTTGCCTCTGTTTTTCTGTTCACATCGCACGACGAACAAAGAAAATTTTAAATTCTTTCTGATTATTTCGTTTTTATTCTTGGGGGCATTAATGGAATTTTACCTAACTTTCCCACTTAAACAACACCCAATTCTTCAAACCAAACAAATTATCTTCCCTCAACTTAATTAAGTTCCCATGTCTACCAAACAGCCAAACTTTTTAAAGTTCCCTCTCAATCTTCCCTTCAATTCCTTTCCTTTCTTTAAGTTCCTTTCCCTCCTTAAAAGTTCCCTGAACCAAACGGGCCCTAAGGGGAATACAAATCCCATGCCCTTCTTATCCACCATAACGTGTCAACAATCTGGTTATTTTCCCTTGTTACCTGTTCCAACTTCACATCCCCAGCCTGCTTCAGAGGCTGTTGTATCAGAGTCAGATTCGAGCATCAATTTCCACCCTAGGCTTTAATCCCTTAAACAGCCCATTGTTCAGCTTCAATAACACTGTAGGCCCCAATAGCATGTGTGAAGCCTACAATCCAGCTCCGTGGCCAATCACAGAGGGTACTACAAGCTTACAAACACTTTTTGTAAGCTAACCATTCTTGTTCCTTACTCCTTTGGGTCCTAATTATAGGAGCAAATTACCAAATTTTAGAGGGATTAAGAAAGGAAGTTAAATTAGTTAATTATATATATTTTCCTAAAATACCCCCATCCTCCTCCAAATATCTCTCTCCTCCATTCATGCAAGATCTTGGCACCCATACCTTGTTACCTAACACCTCACGTACATGTTCCCTCACAATTCACTGCCACGCAGGATATTTATTTCGCCAACTCAGCCTTCATGTGAATTTGTGGTGATGATTATTTACCTATATTGGTCCTAATATAAAACATTATATTCAATCTCAACTTTTGATTATTGAATATAAACAGAGGTATTATAGAAAAAAAATGGCAAAAGTTAAAACTTGCTTTTATAATTAGGACTAAAACCAACTCTAAAATTTGCTCTTATAATTAGGACCGAAGGGAGTAATTTACAAGAGGTATTTAGAGTCTCTCAACTTTCTTTTTTATTGATTTCTTATCCTACCTTTGTCCTTTTCCAACATCTCATATTCTCTCTTATTCCCTCTCTCCTCTTATTTTAGGGTATTTTTGAGAGAAAAAAAATTAATATTTTTAGGGTTAAGGAGCAAATTAAACAACGAACTATTAGACTAGAAGTATTGGACACAAAAAACTTTTAATGGTACCAAAAATATCAACAAACTTTTTTTTTTTTGCTACTGCACCCAGTTCACCAGAGCTTTGCCCTGCCTAGTCCGGATCGAGGTTCTGTCGAGCACATATGCGAGGACCTCTACCAGGGGAATTTTCTGCATCTACAAAGACTCGAACTCGAGACCCCTGCTTAAGCGGCCTAAATCCCTTCCACTTAAGCCAACTCCCGCTGGTAACATTTAAATTTGTTAAAACATCACAACACCATCAAATACCTGCTAACATCCGTTGAAAATGAAAGCCACGTGGGATTTGACCTCCAGCTCATTGCCCTGGCTTTTTTTGACCAAATAAACCAAATAGCTTTCCACTTTCGACACAGAAAACCAGACGAACTCAACCAAACCCAACGGAGAAGGCCAAATCAAAGTAATGGAAGCAGAAATTGTGACCGATTCTCCTACATGGGTTGCAAGCAAGTGTGATTGGAGAATGTCCAACGAGAATCGCGACTGATCTTAGAACCCAAAATCCCCTTCCTTGGACTCTGTTTCTTCTCTAACACCAAATTTCAGATCATATAGCTATAACAGCAAGCCTCTCTCTGCGACAAGCTTATCCATTTTTCAGCTCAAGCGACGCAGAACTTCATTACTAATTTCTTCTTCTTGGACAGCTCCTTTGGATCCCCCGAAAAACTCAAATCATAGAAGTTTTAATGAAAGCCACCCAGTGGAGAACCCCACATGGGTTTCCTTCCCCCTTTTGAAAATCGTAAAAAAGTTGGCTTCTTCACAAACCCAAAAATGGGTTTCGAGTTTAAGAGTTTATAACTGTACCCAGAAGGTTATAGACAAGTATAATGGGTGTTATTTACAGAATGAGGGGTTAGGAGTTGCTCTATTGAGCATCACCACGAACGCGAAGCTTTGGTTTAGCCCATTTTTTGCTACCTTGGCAACAAACCCAACATTTCTTTTGTCCGCCTGTGTAAAGTGGGGATTCTTCACCCAAAAAAATATAAAAACACACACACACACACAAAACACAAAAAAAGCCACTAGACATTTAGCTGGAGGTCAAATCCCACGTGGCATTCAATTTTAAACAGATGTTAGAAGGTATTTGACAGTGCTGTGATGTTTTAACAAATTCAAATGTTTGTTAGTATTTTTGGTACCATTAAAAGTTTTTTGTGCCTAAGCTCCTAGCCTAATAGTTAGTTGGTAAATTTGCTCATTAACCCATATTTTTATACATTTATTGTTTCTAACCATATTTTAATCTACAATAAATAGTATTTGCTTCAACGAAACTTAGGCAAGGTAAACTTCCATAATCAACTCAAAGCTCAGTGTGCTATAATCCTACCAAAAAAACGTACAACTCAAATGGTCAAAGACCACATCTTGAATTTCTATAATGATGTCCAAATCAGCGGAAAATTGACAATATCAGACAATATTATAAGTTCTGTGAGGAAAAAATGGGCTTAATGCTATTCTACTGATCACCGGGCATTGTCTTAATGATGTCAGAATCACCTGAAAATAGAAGATACCAATCGATTAGGAAATGAAAACGGCAAAGTTAATTTCAAACACTCAAATTAAAAGTTAACTATAAATACCAGGATCAATGATGCTAAGGCAGCATACTCTGTAATACTTGCCGCATGCAGTGCCCAGATCAACATTGTCTATGTTAAGAAAGAAACCCCTTGTCAAATGATGATGGATAGTGGGAACATGGCAAAATAAGGGGTGACTCAAACACATCCACTAAATGTTAAATAAAACACCCACTGACGTCAAGGAAGTATATAAAATGGCATGTCAAAATACAAAATAAGAGAACAAGTATCTCATACTCAAAAGTCAACAACTCATTGCTTATAGCACTACCAATACAGCTGAACCCTCAAAAGAAAAGGAAATAAGCACAGAATAATTCATATGCACCAATGAGAAGTGAAACTTCAAAGTAATACCACTGTAACATCCCAATATAGTTTAGCAAGACTACAAAATAAATGAAACCAATTACAGAGCCTGCAATAAATTCAAACAGAACAATCAAATACCAGATGGTTTGCCTGGCTTAACAAAATCACAAAAGGAGTTGGACTTCCAAAATAAAGGGCAAAGCAAAATGAATAACTACTGAATCAAGGCAAAACAAAAATCGAGGGCCACAGGTTCTGGTTTCTGCAGAACCCAATGTAAGTTGTGCGTTAAATAAACAATATTACTTCAATAACATACAAAACAATTATGTGATTTTGATTCTTGTTGGAAAATGAAAATGCTTGACAAAATTTAATTTAAATTTCCATTCACATATAAATAATACATTACTTGGTTAAAAAATACAAACAATAATTTAACCAGAAGCTTTCAAAAATCGTTCACACATAAAATTTGTTAATTTCCTTAGAAAAACCCATCCAGAATCCAAAGAAACCTAATGTATGAGCTACTTTGACTCAAATCAGCTCTTTTATGCTAGTTCTTTGCAGGAGCAAGTGAGAAAGCTCAACCATGAATTCTTGAAGCATAATGCTTCTTTCTACTTCACGTCTAACACATGAATAAACAAACTTTGAAACAATTGAATTATGATTTAATAAAAGGGCCAACAATTACAAATTATTTTATGCAAGATGCAAATTTCAATGAAGAAAGACGCTCACCATAATAACCAATACCATATTTTTATTACCTATGAATGTAAGAATGTTCCTAATGAAATTTTCCAACTAAAATAGAAAATGAATCAGCAAGCTGAAAGGCATAACAGAACTATTCATCACCTAACGCTAACGGTCATAAAATATTCAGATAATGATTCGGCAGAACCAGAAAAGCTCTCAACAAAGTAAAACAAGATGAAATGTTAAATAACAAATGCAGTACATAAGAATTAAAATTCCTATTATTTCAAAAAGATGAGGTAGCAAAAGATACTCACTCCCATTGTAATGATGAACTCCCACCTTCGCCAACATAGCATAGTATTCTATTTCGGACTTCCTCAAAGGTGGGCAGTTGTTGGCAATAATAATCAGTTTCCCTGAAGAGAAGCAAACCGTAAATGAAACAATTTCTACATCATTTGTAAATTACTCAATAAAGTAATGCTCCTTCGCAAAGAACTGATGTAATTTATATGCCCAGCCTGCATTAAAAATATGAATCTATAATCTACAATTTGTTTTAGTGTAATCCGCAATTCATCCACTTAACCCGAATATCAAGTGAAAAGAATTTTCACAGCTAAACTTAGCAACTTAGTACAAAAGAACTCATAAAACTAGGGAAAATGCGATCAGAAAGAGCCACTCAGCATAAACCATTACCTTTAGAGTTCCGTAGGGACTTCAGAACTGTTTTATAACCCAGGGTATATTTCCCGCTCTTCATCACAAGAGCGAGCCTGTTATTGATACTCTCATGGGTCTTCTTCTGAAGAAGTCAAATCAAAGAAACCATTAGCTAGCCGTACGGATGATAAAGAAAGACGAAGACGAAATCTGATCAGTTGATAACAATAAAACAACCTAGGATTGAATCAACCACATTCATTATGATAGAAGGAAAAAGAAATGGAGAAACTACCGTCTTCTTAGCTGCCACCATTGTGATCGTTCGGAGGACGGAGATGATGTTATTCTCTCTGTTTCAATCCGCCAAAAGAAACCCTAACGTCCAGCCGCAAGGGTTCTATATATAGGAGGGGACAAAAGTTAGGGTTTTACGATGTCTTTTTTTTTTTTTTTTTTTCTCAATTAGGTTTTACGCTGTCTTGAATTCCAATAATTTTTTAACCTGAATTAAACAATTAGATAAATTAATCACACAAATATCACCTAACTTTATTAAATTTATATAGGCTTTCTTTTCATTTTTGAAATTTATATAAAGTCATGATAAAATGCAATAAAATTTGTGATATTTTATTCAAATTGAAAAAATATATATATCTCATTTAATTCCAAGAAAATACATAAACTTCTCTTATCTCTAAATATAAAATATGAATTTTCTTTTTTCAATAAAACTATAAAATAAGCTTTTATAATTTACTCATTAAAAGAAAAGATTTTTCTTTGGGGTTTACTTTTTTCATGTTGGAGGAGAGAAATAAGATTCCTACACACACATAAAATGGTGGGACCCACATATATATATATAGTACTAATTATATATATATATATATATGTGGATCCCATCATTTTATTATATATATATATGTGGGTCCCACCATTTTATGTGTGTGGTACATGTTTGGTTGTTTTCTTTGCTTTTCACCCGACGCTCTGGACCTCTCCAAACGTCTCGCCCTCGCCTTCATCCGTCACTCCTCAGTCTTCGCTAACCGGTTGTCGTTTCTATCTCTTGCCTTGGCTCTTCCAGCTTCTGGTACCTCTCTCGCTCCTATCTCTGTTTCATTTTATGTTTGAGATCCTCTTTTTTCTTTTGGTCAAAATGTTTGAGATGCTGTTGAACAATACAAGTTTCTCTTATTGGGAATCGGATCAGTTTGGGGTTGCTTCGGCTTTCTTGCAGTTGTTCTTAGTCATTTCTCAATTTGGTTTTTACTTTCTCTGCATTCCCAAGTTAATATAGAACCCAAGAGTAAACGGGATGTTCCGATTGATGCGTTGAACGTCTGTACTAAGTATTAGCGTTTTTTATCGTGCAATAACTGTAGTTTGAGCCATTCCGAAAAATTGCAGTTACATTTGCTTTTTTGAATTGTAAGTTGGTGATTTTCTTTATTTTGCTTCTAGGTTCCAATTAGCCTTCCATCAATGGCTACACCTCAACCCTTGCTCCGCAAATCTTCTCACTTCTCTGTAGCCCTACGTTCATTTGCCACTACTGCAAAGCCTTCCCACCATAATGATCACAAAAGGAACCACAAATTCCTTGAACCCAACTCCTTCATTGGAAGTTGGGAGGCTCCCAAGGACCCGAAGGAGGCTGAGGCTAGGCTTGCCCAGCTTAGAAGAGACTATGGCAAGCAGGTTAAAGAGGTTCGCAAGGCCTATATTCAGGAGATGGAGCTCATGAGGCTCGAGAAGCAGAGGAAGGATGATGCAAGGAGGGAGGCCATTAGGGTTGCCAATGAAGAGCGTAAGAAGCTCAAGGCTGAGGTTGCTAAGGTCAAAGCTGAAGAACGCAAGATTGCCCAAGAAGAATTTCGACAAACCCTTGTATGTTTCCTCCTCGTATCCATTTTTTTACCTGTATCTTTTGGGTTTTCTCTATTATGTTTCTTGGATTCTGTTTGGTCTAAGGAAGTGCTTTATAGGATAATGAAATAAATAACAGGAAAGATAATCCAAATAATGGGAGATGGGAATGGTTTAGTAGTCTTACAGATGTTGTTTCTGTTATTTTATACATATAATAAAACCTAGTTTATGATTAAGTAATAATTTGATATCTCCCAGAATTTTGAAATATGTAGTCTTGTATTATATAGCTAATTAATTACATTGTGCCCTAATACTGGATGGCCAAATCCTCACCCATTGAACTAGATATAAACCTGAAAGCTGCTCCATGAAAAATGAGTGAATTTAAGATGGAACAGAGAAACGAATTATTATGAAAGCTGGAAAAACACAATACAATTTCAGTAATTTTTCAAATCTGATTGTAGAAAATGCATCATAGTTCTAATATTGCCATAAGGAGCCCCGGTGATTCCAGCACAGGTTAGTGCCTGTTGCATAATGGTGCCTTCCTACCTGACCCAGCAAGACCATATACCTACTATGCTGACTCAACATCCCATTCTTGTTCTAACTAGCACCAAACATGCACAGAAAAGCTCAGAAATGACACACAAGTCAGCAACATAATGAAAACACACCTGACATATAAATACAAGACAATTCCCACACACCAACTATTCCCCCGATTTGAAACTGCTTGTTTTGAAGAGGTTGGACTGGTGCATGACCATCCAACTCAGCGTAATGGCTTTGAATGGGGTAGTCTCACTGACATAGTCCTGTAAATCTTCCTCCTCATCTTTCTTGACAACGAGAATCATAAAATTCTGGGAAGTGGTGTGGCACTAATGGCCTGGGACAGATATTTTTGGGGCACCAGAAAGACATCTTTTTCCCGCTTGTATTCTATCTCCTTGCTTAGCTTGTGGAGATTTGTCCAAGCACAGCTTATCTAGATGTCAGGTTAAGTGTGGGAGGTGGTTTGATTAGCTGACCTAACCTGAAGTGTTGCCCACTAAAGCCTGAACCTCTACTTGTGATCATCTTCAGACTGGATGGAATATAACTTGATAACACCCCCACATCCACTGAGAACTTCTTTGCTAGAGATCAACTCTTACTACTTGTACGATCTCTTGCATCTTTGCTAGGTACTTGACACTAATCATTGAAGTCATTTTGAACATTTGAAATAGAGCGTCTACCTTAAATTTCAACCCACCCAATGAACGACTAAGAGTGAAGAGAGTATCAAACTGTGCAGTCAGTTCTTCAAATTTCTCCCAAAATCCAGAAATTGAAGCCGACTATTTCAACTTTACGAGCTCTGCCATAGGCATTATGACGTTAACCATTAGCGCTAGCCAAGATAAACATATTTAAGTTGCATAACATCGTTGATTGATCTTTAGTCTAGGTCTATGGGCATTCTTTAACGAATTAATATATATTTAGCAAAACATGTGATATTGCAAACTCAATGCCACATGTTTCAATGGGGAAAAAACAGCAGGGGTACCAATTGCTCCACATTATTTAACTTTGGGGTGATAGTACTCTTCAATGAAATGATGTGTTTGGAGGAGAAGCTCGGATGAATGATTAAATATATTGGCCGCCCCCATGTTTAATATTACTTTTGGCCTTTAATATAAGATCCAATTAACTAATTTGGATAAATGAGGTAAATTAGTTTAGAGAAAAATGATAAATATAAATACTTTTAAAGTAATTTATTTAACTTCTTTAATCTCGTCAAATTAGTCAATTAAGTCTTATATTAAAGACCGGAGATAGTATTTTCCTTTTACATTTCTACTTTAAAACTTTTTCCAATTTTTTCTGTCACTGATTTCTCGTTTGTCTGTGTATAGTTAAAAGAAAGAGCAGATAAACTTGAAACTTGGAGCAGGATGATGAGAAAGCATGAAGAGAAGAAGAAAGAGAAGAAAGAGTTGTTGCACAAGCAAAGTTCAATTTGGATTGATGAATCTGAACTGGAAAAGAAAATACTGGAAGCTATAGTCGATAGTAAAGTACTTTGAGTCCCTTGCAGTTCCTCAGTTTGAAATGACTGGAACATTGGTTTTGCAGTTAGTGGAATCTTAGTCTTTTGTCAAAAGCAGCCTTTTGAAAGAGTAGCTTGTGCATCAGGTTACAGGTTTAGATTTGCATTAGAGGTTGGGCTATAAGGTGCATGATGTATGGAAATAAAGTTCATGTTGGTGCGTATTGGAAATCTCCAATGTTATGGTACCATGTTTCAAGTGTCTTTTATTCAAAGAGGTTCTAGCAAATGGCCATTCAATTAATTTCATATACATCCATTGAGTTTGTTTAAAAAGACATTTCATACACTTCAAAAGGCTTCTAAATGAGTTTTGACAGTGTAGCTTTCAGATTATAGTTGGATTGTGTATTTTAGGAAAATCAATTCATATTTGTTACAATTAATTAAACTAACTTCTTTAATCTTTTGAAATTAGTTAAGTACATTTAACAACGTTCAGCATGAAACTTTTGCCTAGAAATCCTTACACTTTGAGAAATTTCATTGCCAGCTTAGCCCTTGGTGGTTGTGGCCGTTTTGGATTTGGCATTTGTCAAAATGTAATGAGCCTACTTTTTTGTTTTTTTTGTAATATCATCGTTTAGTATCCGGTTTGGGGTCTATGGTTGTCCTAAAAAGTGTTTCTTTTGAGATTCAAACTCGAGACCCTAAAGAGATCTAATAAAGTATTACATGCTAGAACAATTCTATATTGGTTAATGAGCCTGCTACTATCAAGCGGATTTTCTTAGTAGCTTGTTGAGAAGTTTGTATTTGCATAAATGACTGTCCATTATAATGTATCTGGATATATCAATATTTGTTAATTAATATTTTCATATTTTAAATAAAATTTTTGAGTTAAAAGGCCAGACATTATAACTAATTAATTTATATGTAGCTTACTTAATACAGGACCTATATTTATGATTAAAGAAAAAACAAAACCTAATGATTTAAAAAAAACCTATAATCTTTAAAATATATGGACATCGTTTTTTTAATTTTGAAAGGTAGTTAAAAGATCCCTAATAAATTAACAATATTAAATATCAAATATATATTGATGTCTCTCTTAATTCTGGTTATAAAAAAGGTCATGTCAATAAGTTCGCTGAAATGTTTTTAAATTGAAACACTTGTGTTTATTTACTTATTGTATAGAGAAATGGCACATCAAGTGTTTCTTTCTTCTTTGGCAGTTGGCACAAGCATGATCCCTCTTCATTATTTGCAAGAAAAAAGCTGGGTTAAAGGATTAAAAATGCTGAAATTTTTCATTAGTAGGTATTGGACACCAAAAAAATTTTGAGTTTTCAAGGAAACAATATTATACCAGAAGTTTTCAAAAAATGGCAAGCTACCCTGTTATTACTGCCACATCCGCCATGGCTAATTTCTGCTACTTCAGCCACTAACAACGTAAGTACTGTTATGGCCATCTCTCTTTCTCGCTTTCTTCATTGCCCTCATGTTTAGATAGAGGGGAAACAAAAATGGAGCGAAATGATGAAACTAGAAGAAAATTTTTGTTTTCCTGGTTCGAATGTCAAGAGCTAGAAAAAATTAATTAAGAAAGAGCATAGAGCTCACTTTTTTTTTTTTTTTTGGTATGAATATTACTATTACTATTAATGTGATTTTTTTATACATCAAGACACATGATCATGTGTCCTATTTTTTTTATATGGATTTATAGTTAAATGATAATAATTCAAAAATAGGACACATGGTCACATGTGATTGAAGAATTTAACGAACTGGATATAAGAAACTTGATATAAGTATTTTCTATTTCTATTTACCTGAATTAACAGAAGAAAACTCAGCTAATACAATTAGCCTCAATGGCATATGTACAAAGAGGAGTGGAGCTGCTATAAGATTTTTGTGATGATATACTGTTCTTTTTAATATAAAAAAAAACAAGTATTATTATGATAATAAAAGGATTATAATACAGAGTTCACACATGGATAATAATGTAAACTCGAACAAAACAAAATTAAGTGTCATAATAGAAACCACACAAAAAAGATTCTAGCATGGCGAGGATATCATACCAAACCGCAGCGAAAAGGACTTGTTGCTGTATGTATATAATGGTGTAACATGTTTGATTGTGAGAGTAAGCCTGACCAATAGAATAGATCCAACTTAGTGTTAACCTTAAACAGTGAAAGTGGAAAGAGGTTGGATTAATCACCAAATGATGCCTTAAACTTGATGCTTTGTAAAGATATAATAGCATGACAAAATAGGTTCATATTGCATTGATGCTTGACAAGAGATATAGGCCATCCACAATGAAATGATTCATCATTTGGGATTTGCTTGAGAAGGAGCTGTAATCACAGTCTTCTGTTGTGTGAAGTTGATCATACCTAAAATTTACTTTATAGTTGCGCCCAGAGACAATAATCTTCCTACTTGTACAACTATGTTTCTCTTAAGCCAAATGATGTTAAGGAGATCGATGGATGACACAGAGAAGAGCATTCCTACTATCTTTGTGCAGTTGAGATAAAGTGATCTTAAGTCAAAAGGACATTAAAACGGTTGAATGTGAGGTCAGGGATTTTAACTTAGATGCAACCAAATCAAAGTGCTTCAAGATAAGGACAATGAATGGCAATCAAAAGATCCTTCAATCATGGTGAGCATGGTGCCCAGATGTCTAGTACGCCCACCCAAGCCCAGCAAAAAATTACCCAGCCCAGCCCTAAAAAAGTGGCCCAAAAAAAATTTGGGTTGTTTTGGGCTGGGCCAGTAACTGGGCAAGGCCGGGCATTGGGCAAGGGGTCTTACCCTACCCATTTGGCCCTGCCCAGAAAATTAAATATATTTACATAAATATTGTTCTACATATATTATTTTATTTAAAATATATTATATTATTATGTCTAAATATATTATAAATATATTATATTATACTTCATCTATCTTCAAAGCTTTAAAATTCTATGAACTGTGAATTAAAATCTTCAAGGAGTAGGGCAATGCATCACTACTTGGGCAAAAGAAGCCCGCTCTGCCCAACCCATCGGCCGGGCTGGGCATCGGGCTGTAAAACGCAGTCCGTTCATTCTTCAGGAAGGGGTCTCGCCCTGCCCATGCCCACCTCTAGGCAGAGGTTAGAGGCACTGATATGATGCTTCCTGAGGACAACATTTGTTGGCTGAGCTTGATTCGATAGTGTTCGCACCAAGAGGATATTCTTGAAAGGAAGAGAAATTGACCAAAGGAATGAATTTTCAGGATTGAGAGAAAGATGGCTTTGGGGGCAAAGATTGAACCCTTCTTTAACAGCATAAACACATGAAAAGTGTCCATTTCAACACATTTCATCACAAGTGTCCATTACTTGTGATGTGTGTATATCAGCAACAAGACTTGCATCAGCCATTATTAGGATGTTTCATAGATGTTTCATAGCTGAATTATTAAGGAACATTGCAATGCATTCACACATTTTACTCCAAAAAGCTTGAGTGCAGATTCGTCGTCCTCAGTTTTGCATTCACTTGAAAACAACACTTTCGGCCTTTCGAACAAAAATAAAAAAATAAAAAATAATGAATAATAATGAATAAAACCAGAACAATTTAGTAATTTAGAACATGATAACGTTAACTATCAAACGAGAATGATTATGTTAATTTTTAACTTGAAGTGCTAAAATAACATGGTCAATATAAAATCCTACAAAAAGCAAGACAACTCATGAAGTGTCAAATTCTTTTTTACTTTTTTTTTTTAAAAATTCAATGGAAAGTTAGGTAAAAAAATTCAATGCTTCAATGTTTCAATTTTCAAACAGTTTTTTCATATTTTCAGATATTTTTCCTAAATTATTTGGTTAAATCATTACATTATTATAAATCAAAAAAATCAATCTCAAGCATGGAAATTCAAGATCATATCATATTGTCTTGATACATATTTCGACCATCACCAAAACATCAAAACAAAAATTCTCTCTCCGTTCCATCTGTTATCAACAACCGTTACAAAAATATATCAGTTGAATCAGTACTCAGTCAAACTTCCGGAGGCTTGAAAAAAAACCAAAGAATCAGCCAAAGTGATTTTGACATGTAACAAACAGATTTTAACTTGCTTTATTTACAATTTTGTTCGATTATTGCCGCTCTCTCTCATGTGATAAACACATGTTCCATTTTCAGATGAAGTTGGGCTTGTTTTATCAGAATGAAACTTGAGTTTTTTGGAAAGTTAATCAATTACCATTCATTTCACCAGCATTCCATTAAAACTCCAAAAAAAGGGATGGTCTTGATCAAATCTTTCATTTCATTTCCTTCCAGAAACATACCAAGAAAAGAACAATATTCCAGTAAAGAAGCAATGCCTTGCAAGCGATTCAAGACCAACCCCGAGCTAAAAAGGATCTCACACGAACAACTAGTATGCACTCATTCAAAGTTCTAACTACAATCTGAAGATAGTAAATCACTCAATCACCAGGCCATAATCATCTCAGCAATAATAAATACAATCAAGGACGACTAAAACTTACATGTAAATATCCCAAATGCAGTCCGCATTTTTTGAAAATCTTTAAATCCATAAATAAAATACTACTATCACACGGCATCTATATATATAATAGGTTTCAAAGCACAGAATACATATCCTAAAGAGCCTCATGCTACTGTTGCCCATCGCCTGCTGGTTGCTTAGAAGCTTCCTTGATCTCATCTCCAGCATCATCCTGAAACAACAAATAAGCTGCTGTTTAAGGAACGATTCAAAATAAAAGCTTCAGAGTAAGGGGGGATTTTCCCCGCCCGGGGGGCTCCAGACAAGGTCATAGTTTAACACTTTAACCATCCATACTGTCCAAAATAAGCAGAGATTGCACTGAGCAATCCTTTAAACATATCTAATAAAGCCATCAGCAGGTATTAGATGACATATGACTTTTTGCAGCCACTAAACAATGTCTAAGAATCAAACATGTCATAGTTTCAGATTTCAGCAGAATTACAGGGAAACTTCGGTTATCCCATAGAAGAGAGCCCAAAGATCCATGACTACTATAGTCTATAAGGCAACAACCAAGCCTGTGAGTATTAGGATATTCAGATCACATGGGTCACAAGAACACTACATGATTGTCCCCAAAGCAAGTTTAGATTGTTTTAGTTCAGAGATTTTTTTTTTTTTTTTTTTTTTGGGGGGGGAATGAAAATGGATCATCTCTTTTCATCAAGACACTGTAAAAAGATATCAAGCTTTACAAAACATCAGGACCCACATCTTCCCTATTATAAGGTGGCTGTTAAAAGAGGTAAAAACAGAATAATGACCAAGAGAACAAGTTAAACTTGTGAATAAATTAAACCTTTCAAACTTATATTTAGTTTCAAAGAAATAGGACTATCTATGGCTTATTCCTCGAGAATTTTAATTTTGCTAGCAATCATGGGTTGCAGGATAATATATACTTGCTCAATAGACAACACCAGAAAAAAAGATAGAGGGAGAGACCGTGATGTCAGATGTCCACAAAGTCAAATTGTCTCGGAGAAGTTGCATGATCAATGTGCTGTCTTTGTATGACTCTTCACCCAATGTGTCAAGTTCGGAAATTGCCTCATCAAAGGCCTGCCAGATAATGAAAAAGATCATAGACACAGTAAAAATCAGGAGGAAGGAATAATAAGTTTCAAAAATTTAATCAACACTTCCACAACATGGTTTGAAAAATAAGATACATAAGAAATCAACCTTCTGATATTATGAAGAGAAGAATCTTGTGGTAAGAAATGAAAATCTTTGAAATCAGGAGTCAATTAACAAGAACTATGAAGAGAAGAATCTTGTGGTAAGAAATGAAAATCTTTGAAATCAGGAGTTAATTAACAAGAACTTCATTTCTTTCAACACAAATTACTACAACTATATGGTTACAAAATATATCTTATTTGTGGACTTGGTCAATGGTCATCACTTTTTTCGGTTCAAACACCAACTAATCAATGTAATATACAATAATTTATATACATAATGAAGGCAATATAAGCCCTGCCATTTGTTATTTGATACAAAATAAGTTATACCAACAACGAAGTGGAGGCTAACAAATAAATATAATTCCATTTGTCAATGACATACCGAGATAGGACAGGCATACAAAAACAATCCATTTATCAAAACAAATACTTTATAAAAGTCAACAACAACCACAATTGACTTAAATTAACCAAATTCGGTTCCATGCAAAACCCACTAAAATAATCCTGCAAGCACTTCAATTCAACCACATATTGTATGTTTTCAAGCCTAAATAACTAAAGGAACGATTGAAGTAAGCAATGGTATATTACCAAAGAAAATGCCAATTTCACTGTAGAAAACGCTGCTAAGAAATACAAGCAATATCTAGGACCCGTCAATATTTGCTGTAATAAAAAGTATAGCGAGTGATACCTGCTTAGCCAGATTACAGGCACGATCAGGGGAGTTGAGGATTTCATAATAGAATACAGAAAAGTTGAGAGCAAGTCCAAGCCTTATTGGGTGTGTGGGGGCCAAATCTGCTACAGCAATATCCTAGAACCAAAAAAAAAAAATCGTGGTTCAGTAACTACTGTAATATCAAGACTATCAAAACTAGAAATAATTCTATAGAAATGTGGAAACTGGAAAGCAGCCGCAGAGTATACTTATAAGTGAAAGTGAATGCCTACCTGGGCGGACTTGTAGGCCAGCAAAGTATTCTCAGCGGCCTCTTTTCTCTCTGCTGCGGTCTTGAACTCAGCCAGGTATCTATGATAATCACCCTTCATCTTAAGGTAAAACACTTTAGACTCAGCGGATGAGGCAGATGGAATAAGATGAGACTCAAGAAGGCTCAAAATCCCATCACAAATCTTGCTGAGTTCAGACTCAATCTTGCCTCTGTACTCCTTTATAATAGCAACATGGTCCTCATTACCCCTGCTTTCTTCCTTCTGCTCAATAGATGAAATTATTCTCCATGAAGCCCTCCTAGCTCCAATCACATTCTTGTAAGCCACAGAAAGGAGATTCCTCTCCTCCACGGTCAACTCCTCAACATCTACTGTCTTAGCAACTTTCTCCATAAACTCAACCATCTCCTCATACCTCTCTGCTTGCTCTGCCAACTTGGCCAGGTAAACATTTTCTTCACGTGACTCGGTGGATGACATTTTCACGGCACAAGTCTACCTTTGATTCTGCAAACTGATTTCAAAATAAGAAAACAACCCAATCAGATTTGTACACCGGCAAACGCAGCCCATCATTGCAGTTCAAGGAAAACAATGAAAACAATGAACCAAGTACGTCCAACAAAGTCAGTATCAGTGGCGACCAAACGAAAGGTACACGTCAAACATTCATCAGCCAAATTTCCTCTTCAACTTATTACAAATCAGTCTCGAATATCAGATTCATTACCCAAATGCTAAACATTCATCAATACAGAAACACCGAATCCTTTAATACAACTTCGAAACAACGAAACAAGTTTTAAGAAAAAAAAAAACGACAGCCAAATCAAGATGCACACTACCCATAAAATTAGGGCGGAGAACAACGAAAAATCGAAAATAAAATTAAGATCTACATCTACGAAAATAACATAAAGATAACTGAAGAATCTAAGAGAAAGCAGCCAAAAAAACACACAGAAGAGAAACAAAACCCTAGGGGAAAAAAAAAAACCTGAGACTTGGATCAAAAACGTTTACCTGCGTGCTAACTGGGAGAGACTGGGATGGGAGACAGCGAAGGAGTGGGGATTTGGGCATAAAAAATGGACGCCGCTAGGATAGAGAGAGGGTGGGGAGGAACAGGAACAAAGGGAGGTCCAATGGTGATGTGACACGTGGAAGTTAGCGGAGATTCCGTGGGAATTCGTCTTTTTTGGGCCACGCTGGCAAGCGTTGACCGTCATTAAGAGATCTCATGGGGTTAAATTGATGTGATATCATATAACCGCTGAAGTGTAATGTAATTGAGAGGTGTCATCAATCTTCACTTTTCCTTTGACCAAAAAAAAAATCTTCACTTTTCACTTTGACCAAAAAAAAAAAACCTCTTCAAAATGTCTTTGGCAAAAAAACAAAAAAGACGAGATTAGGAAATTAGGAAATGACGTAGGGGAAAATATCTCACCAAAAAAAGGGCAAGAAAAATGTTGAGCAAATTACGGGAGAGGATTTTCTCATCAGCAATTTTTTGTCCATCCCTTACAGTCTAATCTTGGCCGTCACGTGGTTTTTTTAAAAATTGTTCTGGACCCTTGGATCAAAATTTTAACAATCAGGTTTAACAGATGATGAGGGATGGAGAGAGAGAGAAAAAAGAAAGAAACCGGACTCACAGATGACTCCTTCAAAATGTAAGGTAACACTGTACCAAAAGGACATTGAATTATTGATCGGTGAAGTCCTAGAAAACGTTGAACTATCCGTATCAATACATTTCCAACCCCCCCCCCCCCCTTCTTTTTTCTTTAAAAAAATTGTACTATAATCAAAATATCAACAAGAAAATTATATTAACTTAAGCAAAGACTCAACCTTCATCAAGGTCCACATCTTGAATAAAAGGAGAAGATTGATCGAATAGATTAAAAAAAAAAGTCACATCTATGCTATGATGGTATATTGCTAATCAATCAGTAATAGTTATAGTCTCTTTATATTCGTGAATAACCACAACTTGCCAATCTCTATAAAGAAACATCCTAATATCATCTACAACATCCTTGAAAAGATGATGTTGATCACATCCTCTCAACTGATAATTCATGACCTCTATATAATCAAAAACTAACTTCATGTTATTATACCTTTTGGACCAACATGATTGTAGGCTCTGAAAGCAACCAATTATTTTTGCAAAAACCGGAGGAATATTAACAAATTTGAAGCTGAAACCTACAAGCCATCTATCATTCTGCATCCACTCTTTCCATCCTCCAAGATTAAACTATTGATTGTTACTTTGATGAAGTCCTTTTCATTTTGATTATGGTCTGCATGAGAACTATTAATCATCTTCTCCATAATATCTTTCCTGAGAATGTCCTTATTCGAACATGCTTTAAAGAAACCATACTCTGTATTTATTTCCACAACAGTCACCTCATAGCCAAACAACTTTTTACATTATTATACCCGTAATCCCAACAAAGATACCTAAACAAGGTTGGGCACACAACCTTCTTCGTATATTCTTTTCCAATCTCATGAGTCAAAAACTATTTCATCCAGCCCGCCTCTGTAAAGAAGAGAATGTATTCCATTTTTTATATTTGACCACTGGTTTCCAACACTCCCTAATTTCCAAATGATTTTAATCATAATTCTAATATTTAGTGTTGTAATATTTTCCATTGCAAATACGAAAGATCGAGTCTTTTTTATTGTCAAAGAAACATTTATCATTATTGTGACACTTTTATAAAAAAACTTCTTATGAAAGAATCAATCTACAGCAGAAGTTTTATTTTTATTTTTCACCAATGGTTTGCGAGTCTTACTCTTCATAACCCTAAGCTAATAGATGATGAAGGATCCAAGCCTTCACTTATCATCAATTGTGTCCACTAGTCCTTCATCCCCATACATGCTGATCATACTCATTATCTTCGTTTATTTACCATAACTTGATAAGAAATTCTATCTTTCCTTCATGTTTTTTTTTTTCTTGTATTTATGTTTGTCAGAGTTGTGTCTTTATATTCTTTTCTTAGGATTTTTAGCAATTATATTTTCACATTAACTTAGTGTAATTTGTAATATTCTTACTTTCTTTTTGTCATCTTGTCTTGTTTAAAGATAAAAAAAATTTAAAAATCAAAGCAAATTTACTAATTAGGGCTTTGGTTTTTTAAAATAAAAAATAAAACCCCCTTCAGTTTATGCCGGAGCGTTTAGTCATGAAATTGATATCTAACCTTTCAAAATTCCATAGTTATTTGTATTGAAAAAAAGAAGAAGCATTTTTGTTGACTCAATAAATTCACTAATAAAACTAGTATAGAGATGATATAGCGATGTAAGGCCCCATTAGATTTTTTGGGTCTCAAGTTCGAGTCTCAGATAAAACACTTGTGTTGGGAGGGGCAATCACACAAACCCTCAGATAGAAAAGCGAGACTATAACAGATTGTGAATAATGCAGAGACACTGAGCAAATGAGCTCAGGCAAATATATGCTCTATATATACTAAGAGGAAAAGAATATTACAGTTACAGGGATTGTAACAGAGCGAATGAGCAACGTACACATGTCTACTGAATATCTAGAATACAATCTGTGCAGTAGCTATATGATTAGACAATAATACCCTAATGCTAATTATATTCTAACATCCCCCCTCAAACGAGAGGGTGTTATTAACAAACCGAGTTTGTCTCGGAAAAATTGAAACTGCAAGGGTGATAGTGGCTTGGTAAGACAATCTGCAAGTTGAAGTGAGGAAGGAACATATCTAATGTCAATTACTCCAGACAGAACCAAGTCCCTGATAAAATGCACATCAACCTCAATATGTTTACTTCGAGCATGCTGAACTGGATTGGAAGCCAAAGCTCTTGCACTTAAATTATCACACCAAATCACAGAAGGGCGTTTAATGAACAACCCTATTTCAGATGGCAAGGAATTTAACCACTGAATTTCTGAAGACCCATCAGCAAGTGATCTATATTCTGACTCAGTACTGGACCTAAAAACAACCTTCTGTTTTCGAGATGAACAAGAAACAAGGTTTTTACCAAGAAACACACATAAACCTGCCACTGAGCGCCTATCATCAAGGTCGCAGGCCCAATCTGCATCTGTATAAGCAATAAGTTCAGGTCTGGAAAAAGGTTTTATATGTAAGCCTAGGTTATAGGTTCCCTTGAGGTACCTAAACACTCTCTTAACCACCTGTAAGTGTAGACTTCTTGGCTGAGATAAATACTGACTCAGTTTATTCACATCATAAGAGATATCGGGACGAGTAGTAGTAAGATACTGTAAACAACCTATTGCTTGTCTATATTCAATAGGGTTTGCTAAAATTTCACCATCAGTGGTTGAAATAGATTTACCAGTCACCATTGGAGTAGTAACCGGTGCACAGTCCCTCATGCCAAAACGACTCAACAGATCAGTTACGTACTTAGTCTGATTGAGGAAAATGCCAAAATCATTTCGACAAACTTCCAGGCCAAGAAAATAGTAGAGTGGTCCTAGATCCTTTAACGAGAAATTCATGTTCAGTTGTTTGATAAATTTCTCAACCAAAACAGAATTGTTACCGGTAACCAATATATCATCCACGTACACAAGAATGAATATTGTCAATCTAGGTGTTTAAAGCATAAAAACTGAGATATCACTCTTTAAATTTTGAAACCCCCAGCTGAGAAGAGTATAATGCAAACGATCGAACCAAGCTCTCGGAGCTTGTCTTAAACCATAAATAGCTTTCTCTAACTTACAAACATGGTGAGGCCGTTGGTGATCAACGAACCCAACTAGCTGCGACATATACACCTCTTCACTCAGAAATCCATTCAGGAAGGCGTTGTTGACATCCAACTATCGAATTGGCCACTTGTAGGTCACTGCTATGGACAAAATTACTCGGATTGTGGTGGGTTTCACCACTGGACTGAAAGTCTCACCGAAATCGACCCCAGGAGTCTGCTGGAAACCTTTGGCGACGAGACGTGCTTTGTGCTTCAAGATCGAACCGTCAGCTCGGAACTTTGTCTTGAAGACCCACTTATGATCAATGAGCTTTTGATTTGAAAATGGCACGAGGGTCCAGGTTCGATTGCGCAGCAAGGCGTTGAATTCATCCTGCATAGCATTACGCCACACGGGAGAGGAAAGTGCTTCACGGGTGGAAGAAGGTTCTGGTGATTTTGAATTCAATTTCACAGCAAGGCCAACATATGGATGATTGGGCTTTTTAATCCCAAGTTTGGCCCTAGTCATCATTGGATGGACATTATGAGGCCCATCATCAACAGGGCACACGACTTCTTGGGCTGGTGTATTTTCTGCACTCTTCTCAGCTAGAGCTTCATTCAAATCAGGGGCAGGCTACTAGAAGCCGACGACATAGCTTGCTCAGGACTGCTATCTTGAGTGTCAACACCGCCGTTCATGACACCAAGTTCATGGTTCATCTGAATGATGAGAGGCACTGAGTCCACTGTAGTATTGCTCGGTGCAGAACGCTGCAAAAATCCTGTTCGAAAGGGAAATAGAGAGGCATAAAAAACAACATGTCTGGATACAATTATTTTACCTGTTGGACTCAGACATCGGTGGCCTTTCTGTTGAGGTGCAGCACCAATGTACACACATTTGCGACTGTGAAACTGAAATTTCTGAGAGTTATATGGCTTGAGACACGGGTAACACGCACAACCGAAAGGTTGAAGAGTCTCATACATTGGTTCTATTTTCAACAGTCGAAACAGGGGAGTGTCATGTTGTAGTACAGGAGTTGGTAAGCGATTAATAAGAAACACAGCCTGTTGAAATGCTTCAACCCAAAAACTCAGTGGCATTCTTGCATGCGTGAGAAGCGTCAGACCCATTTCGACTATATGACGGTGTTTTCTCTCTGCCCATCCATTTTGAGCCGAGGTGTAGGGACAAGTGAAACGAATGTTGATTCCTGCTTCTTGCGCAATCGGAATCAGAGGTTTAAATTCACTACCGTTATCACATTGAATTGTCTTGATTTTGGAATCAAACTGATTCTCAACGAGTGCTTTAAAAATTTTGAAAGCGTGAATTGCCTCTCCTTTGTGCCTGAGAGGATATAACCAAGTATAACGGCTATAGTCATCGACAAAATGTATGTAGAATCTATGTCCACCAAGAGAGTGAACGGGGGCTCTAATACCAAGATAGAAAAGCGAGACTATAACAGATTGTGAATAATGCAGAGACGCTGAGCAAATGAGCTCAAGCAGATATATGCTCTATATATACTGAAGCACCAGATTGTCGGTCACCAAATCCTTCACATCGCAGCCATTGTCAGTGAAGTGAACATGAACAAGGTTATCACGTAAAAGCTTGTTAACATTATTAGACTCTTGGTGGCAGATGGAACATAGAGAATGTCTTTTAGAACAGGTTTAGATGCATTAATTCCAGATATAACAGTAGATATGATACCTAATATGGGACTTTGCTCACCTGTACAAGTGCTAAGATGAGACTTACCAACTGGAGTGAAGTTCTTAAGGTGCTCAGGGGTTGGAGTGACATGATAATTCGCCCCACTGTCCATGTACCATGAGGGGTCCGAGTAAGAGTCAGCAGAGTAGCCGTGTGATTCCACTGAGTAAGCTTGAGGAGAGGAATAGTTGAAGCTGGTATTGTAATTTGAATCATCACGATGATAGCACGTGGCCAGAGTGTGGCCTGGCCTCTGACAGTTGATACAGAAAGGTCTGCCACTACCTCCTCGGCGACCACCACGAGATCGACCCCCTCTGCCACGAGGTGTTCGAGAGCTTCCTCTCCAGCCACGATGATTATGAGAATCATGAGAAGAATGATTAGAGGAATCATTACATTGTGCAACATTTGCATATGGCTGGATGCTTAAGGTTGAGAAATGATTGAGTTGGTTGATCCTTGATTCAAAAGAGAGCAGATCCGCCTGAGCCTCGATCCACGACAGGTCAAGCTTATCAACAAGCTTAACAACTATTGCATTATATTCAGAGTCAAGACCATTTAGAGTATGAAGAATACGATTTTCCACTGGGATAGGTGAGCCTGCCAGTGCAAGCTCGTCAGAGAGTTGTTTCATTTTGGTGAGGTACTCGATCATGGTGAGAGCATTCTTTCGGGTGTTATAGAGTTCATTTTTAACAATCATAACTCGTGCCTTTGTAGACGCACAGGTCAAGTCCTTGGCACAGTTCCAAAGATCTTCGGCTGTTTGGCAATGAAGAAGCTGGGCTCCTACATCCTAGGTCATAGTACCTTGAGAAACTAGTTATGAGATGACATTATTATTTTTTAAAAAAAAACACTAATAATTATTGTTTTAGACTTTACAATTTTATTATAACAAATTTGCAACTATTTACTTATAACTTAGAAGTCATTTGGGGAAAAAAAAAATTGTCAACAAAACAACTCAATTGATATCTATCCAATTAGAATTCACGATTTTAATATATGACAAATTCATAACTAATCTCTTAAAATTAACAAGGATAATTGTATTTAAAATGTTTTAAAGACTAAAACAATACTGATATTATGAATTATCAAGGGGGTATGCAATATTGTCTCTCTCTCTCTCTCTCTCTCTCTCTCTCTTTTGACATAAAAATTTTAGGAAAGGGGTTGGGTTCACCCATGATCCAAGGATAGGGTGAAATCTCTCATCCTCCTAGGTAATACCAATGTTGGGCAGAGCGAGCCATTTATTATCCTCATTAACCTCAGCACCTAGGAACTGGGATGCCTCCCTTAATGCCTTGACTAACTCTAGGATCAAATCCCCTTCCTTTAATGAGAGTGCCCAACCCTTTTGCCAGTTAAACCCAAAAACGAGGGGTATGCAATATTGTCTTGAAATATTTTTTTTTTGAGAGATTTCCTTTTTAAAAAAAAAAATGGTGGCAAGTGTGCAACCACTCCGGGTTCTACAGTGGTAAGGACGACCTTTCCAATAGTGATAGCTCCATATAAGGCGGATTACAAGTGGTTTTACTGCAACTCGAACCTTAGACACCTTTCCAATAGTGGTAGCTCCATATAAGGCGGATTACAAGTGGTTTTACTGCAATTCGAACCTTAAACCTCTTAAAAGAATCCAGCACCACATTTCGCTAAATCAACCACATGGGGTTAGTTCTCGAAATATTAATAAAGGTGTAACGTTAACCTCGCAAAAATATAAAAACATGCCCACCAGGGATAAATAACCAGACTTTGAATTAGGATCTGGTCTGTTACTCAACCAAAGGCCCAATGACAGATGTTTTTGAATAGGCATTGCATCATTTAAGCAGGCAAAGAGTTTTTCTTTTAATTTAAAAAGACAAATATTATTAAGATAAAAGGATTATAAGACAGAGTTAGTACACGGACAATGATTTAAATTAGAAAAGAAAATAGAATAACTCAACATAATGGGGAAAAAAAAATAAAAGAGAGAGAGAGCACGTCATGCCAAACTACGTCCTTAGAAAAAAGAACCAAGTAGGGGGAGAATCAAAATTAACTTTTTTGCATGATTGGATTAGTAGTAAAAGCTGTTTTTCTAACGTAATTTACGATAAATAAGGTAAGTTTGTGAAATGAGTTTTGTTTCAACTTACGCTAACGTGTTTTTCCACCACCAATCCAAACCCCTCAAATACTGAATATATAAAGAGTTCAGATTGGTCAGTGGTCACTATACAACTTCAATGAATTTTTTTGCAATGGAACCCCTTGTAAAAATACAATACCATGACCAAAAGGAAAAACCATTTTTATTGAATCTCCGCTTGGCAAGAGATAAAGCCCATATAGAATGGAATGATTAATCGTTTGGAAATGCAGAGGGAGAAGTTTGTGGTCTTGTGAAAGAGAATGTGTTCCACGTGAAGTGAAGGTTTTCCTCACCTTAAGAGAGGAGGTTCAATCCCTATATTGGTTAAGGTGCTGGGGGAGGTAACTTAAGGGTCTAGGAAGCAGTGGTAATGCTGGTCGAGGTGGAGACATGTGTACTCTCTAGCCAGTATCTCCTATGAACTGAGCTCCAAGCGCCATGTCTTTGAACTGTGGGTGAACCCAACCCCTTTCCTAAAAATTTTATACCAAAAAAAAAAAAAAAGAGAGAGGAGACGATGGATAGTCTCTTCTCACGCTGATTTTGCTAGAGCTTCATGGTTTCACTTTAGCTTGTGATGTTTAAATTCGATGCAATTCAAAACCAAACTATAGCACATAAATATATTTTCTTTCTCAAAGGGAACAAAATGTGTAAAGGATAATCGTTAGTAATTGAGCTAAGAAAAAATACAAAAAACAAAAAAGACAATTAATATTATAATTAAACTTTGTAAAAGTAGATGTCTATAACTACATACTCAGTTTACTCACCCTGAAGATCCCTCACCTTCAATGTTATAAATTGCATAATCTGTCAGTAAATGACTTGAGACGAGTTTTTTTATGGTTAATGTCGTTATGGTCTTCTTTATTTCTTTATAACCTATAAGTAGACTTGAATAGTTGGGATGTATGAATAGTGGCTATGTATAAGACATTTGGACACTAACGAAACAAGGTGAATATTATAGGTCATTGTCTTTTCTGCCAATGTTTTATTTATTTTATTTTGCTATTTCTTCCCCTACCTACTTTTGTCTAATTCTATAACAACAATAAAATATTTTCAATATTATAACAAAAAAACTAAACTAAACTAAACTAAACCGTTAGTAGGAGTAGAAACAAGCCAGGCCAGACCAGGCGTCACTCTTAACAGGTCAGGCCTGTTATGTAAGGAAGTGGCCTGAGTCTGGCCTATGGCATGTTACAGGCTAAAATTTTGGCTTGAGCTTGGCCTGTTAAAGGTCTAGCCTGGCCTGTGGCCAGTTAAAAGGTCTATATTTTTTACAGGCCGAATGTAAACAAGCCTAAAACAGGCCGGAAACAGGCCTACAATATACAGGCCAACAACAGACCTAATATAAATAGACCGAAAACAGACCTAATGTAAACATGCCAAAAATAGGTCTGAGTGAGGGAAATTGATTTAGGGACTTAGGATTCTTGGTTTGAAAGGGCGAACGAGAGGTTTTGAGTGAGGTAGAGGGGGAATGATATTAATTAATCAATTTTGAAAAAAAATAATTATTCTTAACAGGTCGGCCTGTCAGGCCTAACAGGCCTATTTGGAGGTAGGCCTATTTGGAGGCCTAAGCCTAGCTTGATAAGACAAACATACCTTAAAATAGGCCTTGACCTGGCCTTTTAGCCTGACAAGCCAGGCCTAACCAGGCTTTTAACAGGCCTGGCCACAGGCCCCTGGCCTATTTCCATCCCTAACCGTCAGTTCCTTGAAATGTACAGCAAAATGAGATTTTAAGGATTTGGGCGAAGTGACCCTCAGCCCAAGAAAGAAACTCCCAACCCTGCCAGCGGTATTTGAGGGGAGCAGATACTCTCTTTAGCATTTTTCTACCCATCCTTCCTCATCTTTAGATTCTTTAGATCTGGCCGTCCAAATCTTGATCTAAGGGTTTATAAATCTTTTTCAAAAAACCGCATACGGTAAAAATTACTGCATACAGTTTTTTGAAAAAGAATTTTGAATCATTGGATCAAGATTTGGACGGTCAGATCTGAAGATGAGGAGGGATAGGCAGAGAAGTGCTGGGCAGAGAAACCGGACTCAGTATTTGAGGGTCCATGAATTTTAAAGCTATTTTATTGTCTTTCCCTTCTATCTTTTATTTGAGTTCTTTGAATTTTGAGAGGTTTGTGCACCTATGTGTCTGATTTTAGGTCTATCCAACATTCTAAAATTATTTTTGGATGCAATTTCACCCCTAAAATATTAAAAGTAGATCAATTTCTCCTTTCATTAACAGTGTCACTCTCTTATCCTCCTCTTCCTCTCTGCGACGTCTCTCCTCGCCTAAACCAGATGCTTCTTTCCTCCTCCTGTAAATATGGTCCTTTTCTATGGCTAAAAAAAATTACTCCTCTGGTTCTATAAGATAAGACAGAGTTTGTAGTGCAAATTATCTATATTTAGAGGTAGTACCTATTTTCTTTGGAATCGCCGACGCCCGTTATCCCCAAATCCAACAGATCATTTGGATTCAAATTGAGGCAAACCCCCAAATCCGAAAAACAAAACGCAAAAATAGATTTAAAAGAGAAAGACAAGTGAGGAACCTGGGAGGCAGTGAGGGGTGGGTGGCAAAGACGTGAGGTGAGAAATAATCATTGAATTAGATAATAGATAAAATGATTCTGCTATCAAAAAATAATTGAGAGAAGTTGTGTTTGCTATTGCTATCTATTAACAATGGCCTTTTTTTAATCATTGAGAAATACCTCTTTTTTTCAATTATGGAATTACATATCTAAGATTCTGCTATCTTTACTGTAAAATGATTAGAAAAATAATCATGCTAAATATTTTCCGAAAAAGATTCTTTGATTCTTTCCAGTTTCAATGTAGTAATTTTTTGCGGAAGGTGGAATTACGATTTTTTTTTTTTTTTTTATAGGAGCAACTCTCAATTTAGGTGCTTTAAGTTTTTGAACTTCTTTGATGTTCAACTTGTCTAGTTCTTGCATTATATCCTTTATTTTTCCCACTCATGCAATCAGTGATTGGCTTTAAGTTTGGAATGTAATTTTTTCAATAGCTAACTTATTGCACCCTGTTTCTCATGTTGAAAATCAAACTAGTGGCCCATTCTCTGTTTGGTGGGCTAGGCAATACTTTATCTGGTTTAGTTACCACATCACAAGAGATCATATGCAGCAAATTCTTGTCTCAATATTATCACAAGCATGATAGTTAAAAACTCGATTTATCACTGTGATTTTACGTTTTTATGATTTTTTTTCATTAAAACGATTTTATTAATTTTCCAAACGCTTTTAAGTTTTTACGATTTTTTTACGATTTTACTATGTTACGATTTTACGTTTCACGATTTTTCATTCTCCTTCCGTTTTCAGGTAAAATCTACGTTTTCACTACCATGGTCACAAGAGAACCCCTCGTGTCCTTAGGCTCAACTAGTAAAGGGTCAGACACTGTCACCAAAGGGAGGGAGTTCGATCCTAGAGTTGGTTAAGGCGCTGGGGGAGGCATCTTAGCTCCTAGATGCCTAGGTTAACAACTGAGGGTAATAGACAGTTCGCCCTGCCCAATATCGGTATCACCAAGGAGGAAGGGAGATTTCACCTTGCCCTTGGATCGTGGGTGAACCCAACCCCTTTCCTAAAATTTATGTAGCAAAAAAAAAAAAAATATATATATATATATATATATATATATATTGTCACAAGAGATCACATGCAGTAATTTTTTCTTATATATCAATATTGTCATGGCTACACCATAATGATGGCCTTCCATCAATGGCTACACCTCAACCCTTGCTCCGCAAATCTTCTCACTTTTCTGTAGCCCTACGTTCATTTGCCACTACTGCAAAGCCTTCCCACCATAATGATCACAAAAGGAACCACAAATTCCTTGAACCCAACTCCTTCATTGGAAGTTGGGAGGCTCCCAAGGACCCGAAGGAGGCAGAGGCTAGGCTTGCCCAGCTTAGAAGAGACTATGCCAAGCAGGTTAAAGAGGTTCGCAAGGCCTATATTCAGGAGATGGAGCTCATGAGGCTCGATAAGCAGAGGAAGGATGATGCAAGGAGGGAGGCCATTAGGGTTGCCAATGAAGAGCGTAAAAAGCTGAAGGCTGAGGTTGCTAAGGTCAAAGCTGAAGAACGCAAGATTGCCCAAGAAGAATTTCGACAAACCCTTGTATGTTTCCTCCTCGTATCCATTTTTTTACCTGTATCTTTTGGGTTTTCTCTATTATTTTCTTGGATTCTGTTTGGTCTAAGGAAGTGCTTTATAGGATAATGAAATAATTAACAGGAAAGATAATCCAAATAATGGGAGATGGTAATGGTTTAGCAGTCTTACCGATATTGTTTTTGTTATTATATATATATATATATAATTAAAACTAGTGTATGATTAAGTAATAATTTGATATCTCCCAGAATTTTGAAATATGTAGTCTTGTATTATATAGCTAATTAATTACATTGTGTCCTAATACTGGATGGCCTAATCCTCACCAATTGGACTAGATGTAACCCTGAAAGCTGCTCCATGAAAAATGAGTAAATTTAAGATGGAACAGAGAAACTAATTATTATGACAGCCGGAAAAACACAATACAGTTTCAGTAATTTTTCAAATCTGTTATAGAAAATGCATCATAGTTCTAATAGTACCATAAGGAGCCCCGGTGATTACAGGTAAGTGTCTCTTGCAAAATGGTGCCTTCCTACCTGACCCAGCAAGACCATATACCTACTATGCTGACTCAACATCATATTCTTGTTCTAACTAGCGCCAAACATGCACAGAAGGGCTCACACATAGTAAATGACACACAAGTCAGCAACATAAAGAAAACAAACCTGACATATAAAAACAAGACAATTCCCACACACCAACTATTCCCCCTATTTGAAACTACTTGTTTTGAAGAGGTTGGGCTGGTGCATGACCATCCAACTTATGGTTATGGCTTTGAATGGGGTAGTCTCACCGACATAGTCCTGTAGATCTTTCTCATCTTCATTGACAACAAGAATCATAAAACTCTGGGAAGTGGTGTGGCACTAATGGCCTGGGACAGATTTTTTTGGGCACCAGAAAGACATCTTTTTTCCCCTTGTATTCTATCTCCTTGCTTAGCTTATGGAAATTTGTCCAAGCCACAGCTTATGTAGATGTCAGGTTAAGTGTGGGAGCTGGTTTGATTAGCTGACCTATCCTGAAGTTTTGCCTACTAAAGCCTGTACCTTAACTTGTGATCATCTTCAGAGTGGATGGAATATTGATAACAGCTCTACATCCACTGAGAACTTCTTTGCTAGAGATGAACTCTTACTACTTGTTTGGAGGGCTGCCACCTCTTGCATCTTTGTTAGGTACATGACACTAATCATTGAAGTCATTTTGAACATTTGAAATAGAGCTTCTACCTTAAATTCAACCTACTCAATGAACGACTAAGAGTGTAGAGAGTATCAAACTGTGCAGTCAGTTCTTCAAATTTCTACCAAAACCCAGAAACCGAATCTGACTATTTCAGCTTTACGAGCTCTGCCATGGGCATTATGACATTAACCATTAGCGGTAGCCAAGATAAACCCATTTAAGTTGCGATAACATTGTTGATTGATCTTTAGTCTAGGTCTATGGGCATTCTTTAATTAATTAATACGTACTGTAGTTAGCAAAACATGTGATATTGTAAACACAACGCGATATGTTTCAATGGGGGAAAAAAAGCAGGGATACCAATTGCTCCACATTATTTAACTTTGGGGTGATAGTACTCTTCAATGAAGTGATGTGTTTTGAGGAGAAGCTTGGATTGATAATCAAATATATTGGCCGCCCCCATGTTTAATATTTGAGGAGATTAAGGAATTTAAATAAATAAATTAATTATAGCATATGTTACATAATCTCTGCGAAATACTTTTGTACATTGTTAGATTATATATCACATTATAAGTTGGGCAAATTAGTTAGGAAAATGATAAATATAAATACTTTAAAGTAATTTATTTAACTTAATCTCTCTAAATTTGCCAATTAGGTCTTATATTAAGGATTGGAAGCAATATTTTCCTTTTACATTTCCACTTAAAAACTTTTTCCAAATTTTTCTGTCTGTGATTTCTCATTTGTCTGTGTATAGTTAAAAGAAAGAGCAGATAAATTTGAAACTTGGAGTAGGATGATGAGAAAGCATGAAGAGAAGAAGAGAAAGAAGAAAGAGTTGTTGCACATGCAAAGTTCAGTGTGGATTGATGAATCTGAACTGGAAAAAAAGTACAGGAAGCTATGATCGATTCAAAACTACTTTGACTCCCTTGCCGTTCCTCAGTTTGAAATGACTGGAACATTGGTTTTGCAGTTAGTGGAATCTTTGTCAAAAGCAGCCTCTTGAAAGAGTAGCTTGTGCATCAGGTTACAGGTTTAGGTTAGAGGTTGGGCTGTAAGGTGCATGATGTATGGAAATAAAGTTCATGGTGGTGCGTATTGGAAATCTCCAATGTTATGGTACCATGTTTGATGTGTCTTTTATTTGAAGAGGTTCTAGCAAATGGCCATTCAATTTATTTCATATACATCCATTGAGGTTGTCTAAAAAGACATTTCGTATACTTCCAAAAGCTTCTAAATGAGTTTTGATTTTCTGATTATAGTTGGATTGTGTATTTTAGGAAATTGCATTCTTATTTGTTACAATTAATAAAACTAATTTCTTTAATCTATTGAAATAAGTTAACACTCATGGGTAACATTTGACAACCTTCAGCATGAAACTTTCATTCATAAATCCTTACACTCGAAATATTTCATTGCCAGCTTAGGTCTTGGATTATGGGCCCATTTGGGATTTGGTATCTGTCAAAATGTATGAGTCTACTTTTTTTGAGTTTTTGTGGCACTATCTTCTGGTATCCGATTTAAATATGACTTTTCTTCACAATATAAGTGTCTTTTTTGAGACCTCAAAGAGATTTAACGAGATCTTATACCAATCTAGACCAATTTTATATTGGTTATGAGCCTACTACTATCAAACTGATTTTCTCTTGTTAGCTTCTTGAGAAGTTTGTTTGTACATAAATGACTGTCCGCTATTAATGCGTCTGGTTATATCCATATTTTCCATCTGCTTCATATTTTCAGCGTGGCGGAGAAAAAGAATAGGCCTACTCCTCCCATGCGGCCCTTCAGACAGCGAGATTGTCGAATAATCGAAGAGGTGGTGTTAGAAAAGAGCTGAGAATAAATTAGAATGCATATAAATTTATTTTTATAAATTAATAATAAATAATAGTACAACGTTAATTGTATTACTTATCTATAACCATAAGATAAAATGAACACTGAAAAGTAATCTGAGTACTAATTAGTACTTCTCAATCTTAATTATAAGAGCTAGTTGATTTTTTTAGAGAGATTAAGGAAGTTAATTAAATTACTTTAGAGTATTTTTTTTTTATTTTTTTCTTTAAATTGATTAATTTAACTAATAAATTAATATATGATATAAGAATATATAACATATGAAATGATTAAATAACTTATTTAACTTCCTTAATTTTTCTAAAGAAAGTCAATTAGCTCTTATAGTAATTAGACACCGGGCCAAACAACCCAAAATCCCCCTTTCTTTTTTATTTGATTGAAAATTGAAAATTCAGAGTTGGATCCTAACCTGTTTATCATACACCGCCGCTACAGATCCCGGTGAGTGAAACCGGGAATCTATTGCAAAGACTCCTGCCGTCGAAGCCCAGCTCGGACTGTGTTATTCCGCGGCGCTGCAGATCTGAAGCTGAAGGTCTGAAAATCGGCTGTCAAGCTCAGGCTCTCCTCTTCCTCCGTCGAAGCCCAGCTCGGACTCTCCGCCGGTGTTGAAGTTTTCTCCGGTCCAAACTCGCGACGCTGTGAAAGTTTCCGCAGGTTTCTAGTTTTCTTTTGCCGGCGTGATTAGTCTCTGTTTGAATTAATTAGCAAGTTATTACGCCAGAAAGTTTCAAGTCTGAACAAGAAGCTATCGGGTTATCGTGAACATCGTGATTTCCAGGTTTCCATCAGATTGCCAGTTACTTTCTGTCAAAGAATGAGAGAACACAGCGATTAACCTGAGCGTTGCGAAGAAAGGATTACCGAAATATACTCGTTTTTGCCTCAATGCTTAGAAGCCAATGTTCAGAGGCCACTTTTTTTAAGAGAGTGAGTTGCTGCGCGTGTTATCTGATTGCCGGTAATTGTTGTCTTCATATCTCTAAATCATACTCCTCTTTCTTGATCGTAGGCGTGCTGAATGATGTCATATAGGCTCTTCATTTCACTAATTCAACGTTTTTGCTGTTACATTGCGAATAGCTACAGGGTATTGCGTTTACATTGATTCGACCAGGGGAAAAAAATAATTCAAAAGCAACCTTTTTCCTTGATCAAATTCTCTGATATAGCATATGTTCTGCTTTAGCCTTTTTCCTTCTTTTGGAACTATGAATTCGGGGATTGGAAACACAAAGAAGAACATTTGTTGAGGAGGGTTTACTGCTTGGATGGCGATAGTAAATTTCTGATTTGAGTCTGGGAATTGATGCTTGGACTTGGAACTTAGCTTTTGTGCTAGCTTTTGATTCTTTCTCTATATAAAAAATTGGTCACATTGGTGTGCTGCAATGAACAAATTCACATTCATATCATGTTGTTTACTGGGTGCCCGGCTTTTAAACATACCATAGCATAAACTATAGGAACAATGTTTAGGGGGAATCCCTTCACGCATTAAACGCATCACGCATCGCCAAGTCCCAGCTTTTGGGGTCACCAGATCTGCAATTGAGATATTTATTGATGCCATCACTTACCAATTAATTGTCATTAATCATAAGAATATCTGCAATTGACTGCTATTTAATAGATAATTGTTTTCTTTCTTCTTTCATTTTTGACTGTTTCCATTTTTAGGTTTAGATAGTATTCTATCACAAATCCTAGTGGAACTGAGTTGATAGTTAAGCATGACAAAGGGAAAGAAGATAACAGTCAATGTAGATGATTGTGTGGACAATTGTTGGCGATGGTTAGTTCAGAAAGGACCCGCAGCTATATTTGTTACTGTGGCAGTGTTTGCGCTTTTGGTTCGTGCAGCTGTGTCACTCCATCCTTACTCTGGTGCTGGACACCCTCCAAAGTTTGGGGACTATGAGGCACAGAGACATTGGATGGAGATTACCCTTAACCTTCCAGTCAGGGAGTGGTATCGCAATAGCACCACCAATGATTTGAGCTACTGGGGACTTGACTACCCACCGGTTACTGCCTACCAAAGTTTCATCCATGGCCTCTTTCTTAGATTCTTCCACCCTGATTCAGTTTCTCTTTTCAGTTCCAGAGGTCATGAGTCCTATCTTGGGTGAGTATTTGATTCATTTCATTAGTTAGAGCCCTTTTAATTGATACCATCTGAATAAGATTAAACTAACAATTCAGCCTCCAAATCATTGCTTCAATTAGCTTATTGTCTGAAATTATTGGATGTGTTAGCCAGTCAATGAAAGTAATAAACTTGTCACAAGTAGTCCTTTCAACGTCCTTGAATCACTTGATAAATGTGTTTGGCTTGTTGTTTTTAGGAACTAGCTTTTACACATCTTTATTTTGGGAGTTGGGACTAAAGCTAAGTCTAATAATTTCGTGATTGATTGTTAGTATACCCATTTTCATATATGAGCTTCTTTTCTTTTCTTCTAATCTTTTTCTCCATTTTGTTAATGCTTCTCTCTTATGCAGAAAACTACTCATGAGGTGGACAGTTTTATCTTCTGATGCCCTTATATTCTTCCCAGCTGTCATTTACTTCATCATTGTTTATTACAATCGACATTCAAAAAGCCATACAACTACAAGTGACACTGGATGGCACACAGCCATGCTTTTACTAAATCCTTGTTTGATCTTAATTGATCATGGCCATTTTCAGGTTTCCCAATTACTCCGATAGTGTTTCATTTAATTTTTATCCCCTTTTCCTTTTTCTAGTTTTGGGTTCAGTAGTGCCTTGGTTTAAAATGCAACAATTGTTGTGTTTCAGTACAATTGCATTAGCTTGGGCCTCAGTACTGGAGCTGTAGCTGCTATCCTCTCTGGACAAAATCTTTTTGCTTGTGTTCTGTATTGTCTAGCCATAAATCATAAACAGGTTGATTTCTTTCATCGTTGACTTGATCTAAGTCATTTTAATTTAGTATGTGCTGTGGTTTTTTGGTGCAATTGTTTCTCTTGATGGCATTTCATTACCTGTCTGCTTCATTCCATATTCACATACTCATTATTTGAGGTCATAACTCAGAATACTGACAATAGAATTGGAAAGTCAAACATCTGGGTTCTGCAACTGCTTTGTTTTCCCCCCCCTTTTTTTGAGATCAATTCTTGGATTTCATCAGCTAATTTGTATTCATTCCTTGAATTTGACTCTAATATGCTTCTTAGCTTAGCCCATAAATTTTCTTGAATCAATAAAGTTTGTAAAGTAAGCAAGATAAATCTTGAAGACTTTTCTGTGAATAGACTTTACTGTTTCTTAGTAGATTACATTGAAAAAGAGACAATAAATTATCCCGAGTGTTTATTTGAATATTGTCGTGAGGTGGAAAATCATAGGGTTGTCAGGTAAATAGCGAGCAGCTGTAATGCCATTGACAGTAATATTTGTCGGTAATAAGTATTTCATTTTCACTCTAATGAGACTTAAACTTTTTCGCTTGTTTCTGATATGGGACAACTGGTTCTGCTTGCCTCTACAGATGAGTATATACTTTGCACCTGCTTTTTTCAGCCATCTCCTGGGTAAAAGCCTGAAGCGTAAATATCCACTCTTAGAGGTGTCAAAACTGGGTCTAGTTGTTCTAGGAACCTTTGCAGCAGTGTGGTGGCCATACCTTTATTCAGTGGAATCCATTTTGGAGGTAAGTAAAATATCGTTGACTGGTAGAAAGTGTGTTTTTGTGCTCTACTTTCCTTAATCCCTGGTGCCTCTTATGACGTTGTATCTGCACTGCGTGTGGTGAAAGAGATATCTTCTTTGTTAGCCAACTCATAAGTTAATTTTCTTGTGGTACATGGAACAGGTTCTTTCTCGTCTTGCTCCTTTTGAGAGGGGGATATATGAGGATTACGTTGCCAATTTTTGGTGCGCCTCTTCAACTCTTATCAAGTGGAAGAAATTGTTTACAACACAATCACTGAAACTTCTCAGCTTGGGTGCAACAGTTTTAACTTGTGTTCCTTCAATGACTCAACAAATCAAATCTCCTAGCAACAAAGGCTTCCTTTATGGGCTACTAAATAGTTCAATCTCATTTTACCTATTCTCTTTCCAAGGTTAGCATAACATTTCTCTATTCTGAATAAAATTTAGATTATTCTTCCAGGAAAATTACATTTTACCTTCTTGAGCCCAGGATTTGTTACAAAATTAGTATGTAAACACCTCCCTAAACTTCAGATTGTAACATAAACATAGATTACCAATCGGAACCAACTGCAAGAGTACGCTTTCTTCAATTTTCACTGGTTGATATTGTGTTGTGATAAAAATGTGGATCTATCTGAACCCAAAAGGGAGAAAAATTGGATACAAGGGGTAGCATGATGATCATGAGGTGTTTGTTGCATTTTAGATTTATGTACTTATTTTGTTAGAACTTAATTTAGGGGAGAACATAATTTTCAGTTTTCTTATTGGGAAAATTATTTAATCCTTATAGTTTCACCGAGTTTGCAACTCAGTCCTTATAGTTTGACTCCTTGTGATTTAATTACTGAAGTTTCTAATTTTTATAAAACAAACCAAGTCTCAGCTAACTCATCCTATGTGGCATCAATGTCATGGCCACATCAGCAAAAAATCAGATTCACACTTCTCCCTTCTCTTCCTCTGCCTGCGATCTGAAGCCAGGGAGGGGAGAGAGAGAGAGAGAGATTTGAGCAACCTGAGGATGCCGACACTGCATTTTCTTCAATGGCCCCCTAGGATGCCTTTCCAACGTAATGGCTTTTTTGTTCTCCCTCCTTAAGGGTTCATTAAATGAAGCTTCAAAATAGAAACACCCATTTGTTTAGTTTAGGCATGAGAAGGCAGTCAAAACTCAAAAGATTAAGAAAGGTGCAAATAAATAAAATCACTCCATATATTCTTCCGTGTATGGCATTTGTACCAATTCCATTCACTTTGATTCCCGACAAAACCTAAGATTTTACAGTCCTCTCTCAATCTCACCCCACTTCTCTGATCAGCGGCCTCTTCACTTTTGAGTCTTTGATTGTTCTTAAAAGCCAGCTTGCGGGACACATATGATGTTGCCGTTGAAGAAGATGCAGCATCGCCCACGATGGTTAGAGAGGCATAATTGGGGGACACTGAAGAAGATGCAGCGTCCCCACGATGGTTGAAAAGGCATAATGGGGGCTGTTGAAGAAGACGCAAAGTGGCTGTCACCCAAATCTCTCTCTCTCTCCCCCTTCCCTGGTTTCAGATCATAGGCAAGGGCAGAGAAAGGAGAAGTGTGAAGCTGGTTTTTTGCTGATGTGGCCGTGACATAGATGCCCCATAGGACGAGTTGACTCAGTTTGTTTTATAAAATTTAGGAACTTTAGGGACTGAGTTGCGACGAGTCAAACTTAAAAGACTAAGTTGCAAACTTGGTAAAATTATAAGGATTAAATAATTAATTTTCCCTTTCTTATCTATAGTCATGCATTTTGAAGATCTACAAGTTCTTATGTTACTCCTACAGTGCATGAGAAGTCCATTTTGCTGCCGCTTCTGCCTGCCAGCCTGCTTGCTGTGGAAGAACCGTTTCTATTTAGGTGGTTAATGCAATTCGCCATGCTCTCCATGTTTCCTCTGATATGCCGAGACGGACTGATTCCGGCATATTTGGCTTCATTTGCATTATTAATCCTGATATTCTATGCACCAGGTCAACGCAGAAATGAAGAGATTAATTACTATTTCAGCACAAGGATCATGCGACTGATCCTATGTGTTCTTTCTTTTAGTCTTCACATTGTTTACTTGGTCATGCGTCCTCCAGAGAAGTACCCTTTCCTCTTTGAAGCACTAATTATGAATCTCTGCTTCTCTCAGTTTGTGCTTGTCGCACTCTGTACAAATTTTAAGCAGTGGATGTTCAAACATGTCATATTGGAACTAAAAGAAAAGAAAAAGAAGCTCAATTGATGTTTAACTTTATCCCTTTTTTTGTTAGTTAGTATCTTTCCCTGTTGGACGATGGACCCAGAGGCATGTGTTTTTTGCTTGTCAGTTTGGCTTATAACCGTGTTCTGTAATTTTTACTTAATTTTATTCACATTTGCTTCTGTATTCTTGTTTAATCCTGCTTCTGTCTGCTGCACAGCTTGCCTCACTTCTTCCAAAATACGTGGCTGATTTATTTTTTCTATTATGCACTGAATTTTTTCTGTTTTTTTCTTAAACTCAATTCTTCTGTCTTCTTCCTTGGTACCTCCATGACTTACCTGAGTCAAAAAGTCCTCTGGCAGACTCATCAATTTTAGTTTGGGTCACATATCCCTCTAATCTTGAGACCTCGATAACAATTAAAAATCTTCCCATAAAAAAATAAAATAAAATATCCTGGAAAGAATGAAATGAACATGTTTATGTTTCAGGTTATTTAACCTGCAGCGGAGCGGTTGGTTCCGCCCACAAACAATGAACCAGTAAATATTCTGGTTTGGTTTAGGCATCAACTCGGTTCACCTTTTTTTATAGAAACAAAATCATTTTTTTTTTCATTTTCTTTAGAATTTCATTTTTTTTCTACAGTTATAATTTCATTTGAATAATCTTGAAATCTCCACTTTCTCACTTGTTTGGCCTTGAGTTAGTTATGGTTTAACCCACTGACCTTTTGTCCCAGTACCCCAGCTGGTTCAATGACCGGTCCGGGTTTAATAACCTTGTTTGTATTCATATTTATTATAATATTTGGATTGTCCAAATTTGGACAATTTAAATTTTATATTTATGAAATTTTGCTCTTTTAGAATATTACTTTTTATCAAAGCGAAAATTAGAATGAAAGATGTGGAGTAAAATATATTTATTGATAAGGACCATAAAAATTATAATTATTTAGAAAGACCTAATACAAAAGTATACAATTGAAAAAACTAAAATGCCCCTAATGAAATCTTTTATATTCCCTCCTACTTTTTTTTCCCACACAATGTTAAAATCGAGTTTCTATGTAGAAACGAAAGGGGTGGTAGAAACATAAATTGTAGAGACGACATGAAATGTAAAGTCTCTACTACTTAAGGTTAGTTATATAGGAAAAATCTCCCTCAGGGCCCAAAGTAGCACAAAAAAAAAAGAGTCAAAAAAAGCCTAAGAAAAAGTCACATGTCAAAACCCCAGGTCTTTTCTGATATTATTTCATAAACGAGCTTGTACTTTTCCGTGCGTTGCACGGGGTGATAGCACTTTAAGAGTTACTTAAACATATTTTGCTTTTTAAGTGATGCAAAATTTTTTTTAAAAGGAACATTAAAACATTACTACTAATGAATGATTACATATTAGAAATGAAACTTCAATAATGATAATTAACAATATCCTCTAATTGATTCAAAGTATATATTATAAATAAAATCTCAACAATGTTAAACAACAATGTCTTCTAATGGATTTGTATACAACATTCCTTGTTGTGTTTTGGTTGCCAAATTCTGCAAAGTAAACATGCATTTGGCACCTAAAAAACCAAAATAAGTTGCACAACATCTTCATATATTATTCATGAATATCATCCTAAAGAATGTGACATCAATTTATAACATTGGATATTCCCACGAGAAGATCATTTACCGAGCAATTGTTAATGTGTGTTTGTTTAACAAAAAATGATTGACATTAAATATATGATTTTAAGATTATCCCACAAGTTTCTTAATTTCAAGATGCAATTAAACTTTCTTTTTTCTTTTTTTGGTTGAATTCTTTCTTGCACCAATCAGAGCCCTATGAAGATAATTCATAGAGCTCAATTCATCACAATAATCAACAGTAACAGAAGGAGGCAAAAAATAGAGCAAAAAAAAAAAAAGAAAAAAAAGAATGCTGAACAATATGCTTACATAGTTACATATGCATTTCCCCACCACCCTCACAATTTATATCTCCACCATCGCTAAATCTCCACATTGCCGTTAGATTAACAATATATAACCCTTCTTTTGTTGCCTAATGAGGAAGATTTTGAAATTTTAATCTAAGGCAAGGATGAAGGGGTAGACGAGGTATTACAATGAATTTTTTTTTCCTCCATCCACAAGTGAGTTGGCCGTTGCTTGTTCGCAGCCCCAAGAAGGAATCTTTTATTTGGAAAAAACTAAAGACGGCTCATCAACAATGATCTATATATCTTGAGCCGTATCAATAGTCCCTTGTAAAAAATCATTTGGAAAATATTGTACAACAGAAACATAAGGCAACTTAAATACATCACCAAAGAAAGGTAACTTTTAATACTCCTAATTTTCTCTACATATATTGAAGCTGGCGGATCAAGTAAAGCTTATACTCCAACACATACTGCTAAAGTGGTCCACCTTGTCTCTAAACTTTGCTTCGGCTTTAGTCTTTTTAAACATTACTGCCATATTGAAATTCTGTAACAACCCATGTAGCATAGACCTCAATATCACCATATTCAGACTATTAAGACTTGCTCCTGTAGTCCACAAACCTACAAAAGAGACCTGAAAAACATCAGAAAAAGTTCCTCATAACTCATAATACTTATTATGATAGGGATCACCAAAAGTTCAGAATACTATCGGCAAAGGAATTATTTTTCAACCTAAATGGGGATTCCAATCTTCTCTCCGAGTGCTCTCATTTTACCAAGACTCTCGTAGTAGTTGGGGCCTCCTCTCCTCACTTAAATGTGTATCCTTGTTGCTTTTAGCTTTGCTTCCAGGTTTGCAATAGTACAACAGTCAATTAACTCTCTACTATAAACATATTGCTAAAGATTGGAATAGAATTGTTTGTGGGAGGTTTCTTAAGACAACTCAGAGTTCCATTTTGACTCTCCATTTATAACAAAGTTTTCATATAGGACAATGAATTAGAGCAGTGATAAAACGCTATGAACCTCCTTTAATACTTTACTGCCATGTTTATTTAGATTTGTTATGTTTCACCATATGCAGCTATCCTTCTAATTTTGCATGTATAGTATTGTCCCTTCTAATTATTTACATTTCTAGTATTATATAGCATGGAACAACAGATTTCCTATATTTTAGGGCAATCCATAATCAAAAGAACGACATGGCAAAATTAAGAACATATAACAAAATTCTGACGTTAGTGGCAGATTCTGAGAATGATAAAGCATGCAAAAATTTGCCCATTAAAGTGAATAGTTTGAAGAAGGTTAGGCCATTAGACACGCATAAAATGAAACCGCCTTGCACTGAATAAAAACAAAACAACCACACGCAGAAAAGTAATGATTCACCGAAAGCAATAAAAGGTCTTACCAGAAACATTATAAGGCACAGTCAACGAAGTTTGAGACAAATGGTTAATTGCCATGTCCACTGTTAACATTTCCCTGTATGCAACTACTTGACCAAAGCAAAAGCAAGATATTGTGTTTGAAATACTTGTATACAGAACATACTTGCGTACAAAACTAAATGACAACCCTTTCACAAAAGAAGAAAAAAAGAAAAAAGAAACTATGCACCCACATGTAAAAAATGTTATTTAACATTATTGGGCCTAACATGATATTGGAACTCATCTGAGCAAAAAAATATTGGAACTTATACTTGGTTCAGATGAAAGGTCTTGAATAAAAAGCATGCATCCACTTTGTTAGTACAGCTTAAAAGCATTACAGTCATCCATAAAGTATAAGGTGCTAAGAAGTTAAGACCTCATTAAGTATTACAGTCATAATCTAGCACTGTTAGAGTTGAAAGTAAGCAAAAAGAGCTTAAAATCATATGAAGGTTCAACCAAGATTTAATTGTATAGATCAGTTGTTCCATCCATTGAACTTTAGTAGGGGTTTCAATCTCCAGGCTAGTGCTTAGGCCCATGAAGAAATTTTGGGAATGCAAGAGAATAGAGGTTGCTTTAGCCCGTGATTTTGGCAGAAATTGCTTTGGCCCTTGACTTTTGCCTGAGGTTAATGTTAGAAGACATGTTAGAGGTGAAAGCAGTAAAGCACCTTTTCCCTAGCTAGCCAAGTTCCATAAACCAAAGGCAATCTTAAGCGCTGGAGTGCTCTAAGGGCATCCAATGTTTCTTCTTTTTGTTATTTTTAAACATGGGGAAATTTCCAATACGACTCACTCCAAGCATATATGAAAATTTTAAAAGCAAATTGTCATATAGAATATAAGGCTCAAGCGGCTCAAACTGTCATATCTATTTAGATTTGTTATGTTCCAAGGAATTTAGGTTGCTTGTACATACACAGTTGTAAGACATAACACATAGCTGAGCCTTGCCATCATGAGTTGAGAAGTCCGAAGGTAATGAGAACGAGAACATCCTATTCAGAAAAAATCACAGCTGTCCAATCCTTGTGAACAATTGTGAACAGTGTTTATTGGAGCAAAAGGTAATGAGAATGAGAGCATTATATACTAAAAAAAGGTATAGAGGAAAAACTTTCTATGCTCACAATAATATGTTTCTTGCTCTAATAAAAAAGTGAACAAAATAGAATTTAAGCAACCCCAGAATTTATTGTCGCTTCAAAATTCAAAACCTCCCATCCAAGAAACTAAACCAATATCAACAAACAACTCAATATGTTAGTAAAGCATGACGCAAATTTAAAAACCTTCCACCCAAGACATGATAAATTCAGCTTTCACAAGAAACTGTTGCTAATAAATTCAATCAACCCTAACGGTGTCGAGGAGAATTGTTGCATATATGGAAAGTAAACTCATGATTGGAAAGAAAAGCAAGGGTTACCCAGTGTACCAAGTTTGAAACTGATGGAAGCCAATATTGGTAGAACATTATGTTCAACCTTCATATCACCCCATGCCGAGCATAGACTAGCTAACCACGGAGTTACTTATTGATAGAGATTTGCCATGTCTCTCAAAATAACCAGATTCAATAAAAGATTTGCAGTAATAGGGAACCTGGATCGTTTTCCCAAAGAATTCGCAACGGGTCTGATTGGAATAACAGCGAAATAAAAAAAAACAATAAAAATGGGGGGTTTTGGTTGAAACAAATTTAAAAGAAACAAAACAAAATATTCAGAAGCAGATTAAAATCGATCGACCCAACGTTCAGATTCCAGAGACTTCCATCATTGAACGAAATATAAATAACCCACGTTTAGCTCTGGACGAACCGAGATCTCTGCATTCGCCCAGAAATTCCTTCGACTAGACGATCGCCTAGAATATGTCCGAACAGCGGCGTCTCACTGTGCGATCGCACAGCAAAACTTAAAACCTAGTTCGAACTAAGTCCTTGGGATAAACCAAACCGAATATTAAATCTAATATTCGAACTATTTTCAGAAATCAGATCCGATAAGATGAAAATAGAAAGGAGTTAAATTACCGATAAAGCACAAGTTCTCTGGACGAATCATGGAATCCTCAACATTGGGTCAATCAAAGAAGCTTAGCCAAGCATGGCTAGAAAAAACGTAGAAGAAAAGATGAAGAAGAATATGAAGAACAACTAAGAGAAAATAAAAAGCTTCTAATTTAATCTGAAAATCTCCTACAACGTAATTGAGAATATGTTTGTAGCCACCATCTAATTTTTCTTATATAGGAAAGATGACTAAAAATAGGAAGCCTCTAATAAATAGAAAATCTCTAAAAAATAGGAAACCTCTAATAAATAGGAAACCCCTAATCAATAGGAAATCCATATAAAAAAGGAAACCTCTAAAAATTGGTCTTTTATTACAAAATTTGAGCAAAATAAAAATCCAGAAAAATGCGACTGTCTTTAGCTCCAATTTCGTCCATCTTCTTGTCTGAATCAGCCTTCCGAGCCTTCATAACAATTGTAGCTCTCTGAATCATCTAAGAAAGGAAAGAAGAATCAGGCTAATCGGATATCTAGATTAAAAGTTATGGCAAAAATACTAAATCACTGTAAATCTGGAATTTAATCATAAAAATGAATTAAATCTAATTAAAAACTCAAAGCTCGATTAAGTAATAAAATCCATTATTTATCAACTAAACAATCCTAAATTTATTCACCAAGAGATACAAATAAGTGTAATAATATTCAATTATCACTTATCCTATAGGTTTGTTCCCCACTGAACTTGCTGGCAAAGATCTCCCCTAAAAATGGTCAAGGAATTTTAGAACAACAAATCTCTGGAAGAATTCATTAGCTACAGAAGGAAGCTACATCAACTGCCTCACTTTTCTTTTGCAGATTCTTCAGCAATCTTGCTTATGTGTAAAATAGCAAAGGCAACACTCCAGGACACAAAACAATTATTACTTCCATGTAAAGTGACACATATGAAAGGGGAACACCAAGTGGAGCATAAATTATTGGAAGGAAAAAAAAAAATTGAACACTTGCAAATTTAAACTTCAAACATTAGGTCCAAATTGCATCACAAAGTAGAGACCTACCAGCATTTAAATATAAAAGTATCACTATAGAGATAAGCTTACCACCGCCTCTAATCCAATAGGCAATCACAGCATCTAAATTAAAACCTAGACAGAATGTTTTTCCCTTTTCTTAGAGGCCTTGAGAAAGCATATTGTATCACTAATAATAGCTTGTCCATTTTTTCAAAGCATTTATGTCCCGCCAATAGACATAAATGGATTTGTACTTAGCCTTTATGATACATATCACTATTTTTAATAAGCATATTTATAATTTATTTTAATATCTCTTCCCTTTTACCACTTAATCAAATAAGTTGATACTCCAGGAGGCAAGGCTTCTAAAAAATTTTCTTGGCTTTATCATCAAAAATATTCCAACTCATTCGAAGGGAAACTATAAATTCTATATTATCTGCCTCTTGAACTGAAGAACACCATCCGGTTATTTCATTTTCATTTCAAAAAGGATTTGCAATATCTAGACAAATCAACAATGATAGACCTAAATAAAACCTTCCATAAGGTTGCAAACGAAACCTCTCACTTTTAGACATATACTAAATAGTAAATACAGCTAGCAGAGGAATAAAAAGCTCTCACTTTATTAGGCTCTTCTTCTTTAGTCTCGTTAATCACCCCCGACGAATCATTATTCTTCCATTCTGACACTGCAAATGCAAATTTCATTATGAAAGATATTCTACCATTCTAACACTGCAAATGCAATTTCATTATGAAAGACAAGTATAACACCCCCAATTTCTAACAGTTATAATAAAAAAAATTTAATGATTTTCATAAATAAATTAATGAAATTCGAAATAAACAACCTTGGGGAGTGTTACCGCTGCACTTGTACTGGGACAAGTGCAAGGCTATTTATAACAAATAAGGTAAATTCAAACATAAACAAAATATGTTTTATTCCAAACAAAATAAAATAAAATAAAACTAGATGAAGGTGCTTCCTCACTTCTCACTGCTAGCCCCAACTCCCGGCACCTGTTTCACTGAAATTCTGCTCCCCCGAAGGTTCATCGCAACCCATAAACAAAAACATCAGTAATTGATGGTAATTCTAATAAAACACAATTTAAATGGCACAAATATAATAATCAAAGCGAATATATATATATATATATAAATCATGTGGTAATTACATCCAACATTATTCAACATCTTTTTAAATTTATTTAGACCCGGGAAACCCTGCCAGTCACAATCAATCAAATTTGGCCATTAAATATTTCTTCCTAGTGTGCACACCTCTTCCCAAAGTTGTTACTAGTGTCCCGGGAAACCCTGCTAGACACCACTTTGAGAAGAATGGATATCATCGGTTCACATCGGTGGCATAAAGCCCAAGAGTTGTGTTCATCACTTTGAGAGGTACCGTCCCAAAGCTATCCTCCCACGGTTAATTCATTTCAATCACACAAAATCCTGAAATTCAATCTTGTCACAATTATTAATTTCTTAATTGAATATATCGGTTACTCAAGAGCATCATGACTTTCCAAATTATTCAAGAGTATAATAATTCAAATATTCGATACAAGAGCCAACACATATTATAACTCAAATACTATCTGAGTAAAGTCTAATTATTTAAAATACACACATAATCAAATTCCCTATTTAAACTATAATTTAATTACTCACTACAGGTTCCTATAAGGTTGTTATGAGAAATTTCCATTACCATCATTTAAATCCCTGGCTTTACTCATTATCCCTTTTTCTCATGGGTTCCTATGAGGTTGTCATGAGAAGTTCTCATGACCATCATTTAAATTCCTGGCTCTACACATTATCCATTTTACTCATGGGTTCCTATAAGGTTGCCATGAGAAGTTCTCATGACCATCATTTAAATCCTTAATTTTTCATTATCCATTTTACTCATAGGTTTGTCATGAGAATATATAATCGGATATTGATTCATTTATTGACGAAACAAATATAATCACAATATGTTATAGGATAGGATTTTAAGCCAAAGGAAAACAAACATAGAACTCAGAGCCAAAATGTACAGGCATCTTATGACTTTGCAAAAAGCTAATACACAAGACGAGGAAAAGAATTATATATATATTCCATCACCTAAAACCTAAATCCAGAGAACGCACATTCATACAAGCATCATATATTCATTTACAAAAGACTTTCAAAAAACCTCATTGCACAATGTGAGAAGGGGAGATATGAAATCATATAATCTGGTGCAATATGTGAATTGGTCAAAGGTAAACAAAAGGTGTGGGGCCGCAGCAGCATGAAAAAAAAAAAGGAAACCCTAAGTTATATGTGATCTGTTAGAAGCAGCACGATGCACAAAAGAGCTATGCTCGGACCACACATACAGGAATGACAAAACAGGATGTAGAAAAAAGAATAAGCACGAGATGCAAGATTGTTCTAGGGATTAGGATTACCTATCGAAATTTATATAAAACTAACCGAAGACTCATGGGGATTAGAATTACCTATCAAAATTTACATAAAACTAGCTGTGGACAATTGAGAGAAAAAGTATTCTTATTTCAATGATTTATGTTGAAATACAAACCCTCCTTATATACAAAACAGAGAGATAAGACTAAACAAATTAAAAAGAAAAATAAGGAGTAACTAATGGAGTAGATGTAGGAGAGTAACCAATGGAGTAGATGTAGGAGAGAATAGGGGAGAGAATAAAGGAGAAAATAAAGGAGAAGAGAGTATAATATTCCCACACTAGCCTAAGACTCAGGGGATTAGAATTACCTATCAAAGTTTTCATAAATCTAACCTAAGACTCATGAGGATTAAAAGTACCTTCTAGGGATTGGGATTACCTATCAAGATTCATATAAAATTAACCTAAAACTCACGGGGATTAGAATTACCTGGTCTTCGTTTTTGCTAGCCTCCAAGAAAATAATTTGATGAAAGTTCTGAAGGAGGATTTGAGAAGAGAAGGTAGCGGAGAAGAAAACTGTCGAGCGTTGCTAGGTTTAGACGGCTAAACCTAAGTTTATAATTAAAATTTAGGGTTTAGCTATGGGCTGGGCTCTTTAACTATCGCTAATTAATAAATTCTTAAACAATACAATTAAATTCTAAAATTTTGTTATTACTATAATTATTGCCAATTAATAAATTATATAATAATTCAAACATTATTAAATTCTAAATCTTTATTTACTACATTATTGTTATTATTATAATTATTAAATTTTATTATTACTATATTATTATTGTTGTTATCATCATCATTATTATTAATAATAATCTGGGGTATTACATTCTACCCTCCTTAAAACAAGTTTCGTCCTCGAAACTGAAATAAAATTCAATAATAAAATCTCGGGTATTACAACAAGTCATAAAAGTACCAGCACAACTTCCTTGTTGTTGCTTCTTGGCGCCACCGTGGTTACCAGCGACACTTCCTCGCCTCTGCGATATGAAAAAAAGGGAGAAGTAGAGGCATGGGTTTTAGAGGAAGAAAAACTAAACACAAAAAAGAAAACAATGAACAATCATTAAGATCATGTTACCTAGAGGAAAATCCAAACAAAGTCCTCACCCATTAAATCAATGAAGAAAGGAAGTCCAGATCTGAAATAACCCATGGGCATCAACGAAGGGACGGATGGGGCATTATTTCTGCAGGCCACGCAAGGGAAATGAGTTCATAGATGAGTAAAGCTGCTTCACTGCCGTTGTCAACAAAGCTATATTTGCTTCTCGTCGCTGCAAATTGCCAATGATAGAGAAAGTAAGAGAGGGTGGGAGAATTCAAATTTTGAATTAGAGCTGGAGAGAGAGACCGAGGAACTAGAGAAAGAGAGGAGTAGGGCCTCGCTTGGGAAAGGAAAGGGAGAGAGCATAGAGAGGAGAGTCCCAGGGATTGCGTGAGAGAAAGGAAGATGATAGGTATGTCCAGCGAATGAGCCATGGGATACAGCGCAGCCCGATACAGGAACGGAAACAGCTTATGAACAGTAACTTGTGAGAGGAGCTGAAGATAAGCCGCGTTTTTTGATGGCTTCAGGGATGACATTTTATATATATATTGATGTTTACAACTAAATCAGTACCCTTAATAATTAAATCAGTAGCATTAACAACAATTTTCAAACAACTAAATCAGTACCATTAACAACTAAATCAGTCTTCGTTAACAACTATGTCAGTAAGCATTAACAGCTAACGTTTTATGAAATAATACTAGAAAAGGCATTGGGGCCTTTTTTGACATGTGACTTTTATTTGGGCATTTTTTGACTTTTTTTTTTGCTTGTTTGGGCCTTGAGATGGATTATCCCAATTGTATATATGTATGTGATAGATAGGTTGTAGAAATTTAGAGGAGTTGGGAAGAAAAGAGAGAAATCAGGGGGTTTGAGAAAAGAAAAGGGGAAGAGAGAACACAGAATCACATCACTGTGCACCTATCATTCAACAATATTCAACACACCACTTCTATTAGCTCAAGCCTCATATATATATATATATATATATATATATATGTTAGAGACTTGTGACTCATAAGGGAAATCCTAACTATCATAATGGATAATAGAATGCCAATCATTTCTAACAGAATGTAACAACCTAACTAATCCTAACTACCCTTTCCTAACTAGCTATGGCCTCATAGAAGTAGTTTATGCCATTATTATTTCCCTAACTACCTAATTAGTAATATTTTTACCCTTTTCACATTTATATATCAATACTTCCTTCCCAAAACATCCTTGCCCTCAAGGATCAAGAAAAACAGACAAACCGAAAGCAGCTAAAAAGCACAGGCTCCAAAAATCTGGTCCTTCTTTTGGCCCCATAAGCTAATAAGACTAGACTTTGGCTTTATTGCAGATTTCCTCTTCCTTTTTCTGATAAACTGGCGCACATGAACTCGTTGTGCAAAACCATTTCAACCTTTTACTTTTTCTACCTGCTACACAATCCAAGCTATTACCCACTGGATATTGTCCTTACTCAAGTATAGTACACAGTGTAGCAGACTGGACCCCACAAGCATCTTAATTAGATTCCCTCTGAACCAAGACAGATTCATGCTCACAGTAGGGAATTTATCATAGACCCAAGCCAAATTCATGGCATTCTTTTTATCACTTGCTGCCAACTGTAATGTTGACTTTTCCAACTAACGTTGTAGCAGCCACTTAGAGAAAATGCAACACAATTGTAATCCTCTATTTTCATTCGGAAGAATTGTACTAGAATAAAGGTGAATGCAAGCCAGCTGTTTTATTGACTTTTCACACAGAATGTCCTTCCTCCATTTATGTGTTTGCCACATGCTCAGGTTAGCCTTTTTTGAAATATGTGTATAATCTTCACTTTGCCAAGTCCTTTTCCCATATAACGGAAACAAAGAAGTGGTTGACTGTGTGGAATCTGAAGTTTTCTTCAGCGACTCACCCAAAAAAATTCCTTTGAAGTCGAGATCTGACGAACCACTCCTCAAAGATGCCTTCTTAGAGTTCAACCACGTGTCTCCGTACGTCTGCTTCGGTATATAGGCCATGTTCAACATCTTCTTGGTTTCTAACACTTCAATGCATTCCTGGATAGAGTTTGAGCGTTGTGATTGTTGGTGCGATGGGTTCAGTATTGTTATGCGTTGCGGGAATTTATCGCCAGTAGGCTTGGTCGATCCTCTTTCTAAGGTAAATTTTTGAACTCAAGCGTCTTCTTCTATGGGGTCGATGGGCATTCTTGGGTACTGGTCGAAAAAGACCCACCTTTTTCTAGAGTAGCCAGGCCTTCTTCTTGCCCTTCCAAGGCTTTCCTTGCCTTCGTTGTTTGCCCTTTGAACATGATTTTTAGCAGTAGGGCGTGACCCTTAGCTTAGTCCAGGGTTCTTGGGTTAAATAAATGAATAGAATCTACTATCTTCTTTTTAAGCCCAGCAATATATGTTATGAGATGATACTGTTCTGGAAGCTCCAATTTACCCATGGAATCATTAAAGAAAACATTGTATTCCTGGACACAGCCTTTTTGCCGTAGCCACCTCTAGTTTCCATCGGAATCTTGGAAAGAAGGGGAAGACATGGTTCTCTCTTCTTCTTTTTCTTGTTTTTCCTGGGTTGCCAAGCTTGAATTGCTAATGAGCGCCCTTGGTTGTTTCTTGGTGTCTTTTTTTTTTTTTTTTTTTTGGTTCTAGTTTCTTGATTGTTTCTTGAATACAGAACTGAGCCAAGAAGAAGAAGAATGACTCTGGACTGATTCAAGAGTTGTAGAGAATTCACAACAAGGGAGCCAAGGATGACTCGCTCTGATACCACTGATAGATAGGTCATAGAAATTTAGAGGAGTTGGAAAGAAAAGAGAGAAATTAGAAGGTTTGAGAAGATAAAAGGGGAAGAGAGAACACATTACTGTGCATTTTCATTCATCAGTCAACAATATTTAACACACCACTTCTATTAGCCCAAGCCTCATATATATAGGATAGAGACTTGTGACTCATAAGGGATATCCTAACTGTTATAACTAATAACAGGATGCCAATTGTAACTAACAGAAATTTTTACCCTTTTCACTCTCTGTGTGTGCACGTGCGTGAGCTCAAAATTCAATGAATAATTTTATATTTAAAAGATGTTAGTCACATAACTATATTAAACATAAATCCAAAAACACAAAAAATAAAAATAAATAACAACTACCTACAACCAAGTTCTGAAACATCAAAAGAATAAAGTTTAACAATTCCTAAATTATATCAATTGATTCAAATCATACACATCATCTTGCATAAGTTGCATGTCCTCAATGTCTTCTTTATTGCTCTTATAAAAAGTTCATTTGCAAAACTTAGAATGTCTAAATTATGACCATCCATAGGTTCCCTCACTTTAACTTTTATCAAGCTTTCCTCATCATGGGCATCAATATCTAAGTTTTCTACATCTTCTTAATCTTCTTTATTAAAAATGTTAAAAACTTACGTTTTTACCCTTTTAAGCAACATTTTTACCTGTTTTTACTGAGAATAGTTTTTACTTGCGCTTTAATATGTATCACTCCACCAAAAAAATAAAGACGTAAGTGTTTACATTTTTACACTAGTTTCTGATAACAATGCTCCCACATTCTATTTTTAAAACTAATACAAATCTATAAATTTCACTCAACTAAACAACGGTTTTCTCAATTTTCATTTTTATTACTTGTAACTATGGGGAAAAAAATATACATTCTTTATTTTTTTTCCAAAATTATAATTTTAAAAAAGAAGCAAATATTTTAATTGAAAAAATTTATATGATTTTAATAAAACTCAAGGTCTTTTTATAATTTATTATATATGTTAAACCAAGAAATTTATATGATTTATTTTTTTTAGAAAAAAATCTAGTGTGTTAATAAAATTATTTTAATATTAATAAAATTAAAAAATATAAATAATTTATTATATCTAAATAATTAAATGATCTATTGATTAAAAGAATATAGAACTTGTTAATTAAATAATGTATTGATTACATGATTATGAAACTTGATGAGAGAAAAAACGGATTTGATGATGTGACATGTGAATGATAAATGGTTTTAGTTTTGATTTTAGTTATGTTTCTAATTATAAATATAAGAGATAATAGAGGAAGTTTAGTTGAGGCAATTTAATTATTTGAAATTTATATTATAATGTTTGGTCCTTTTAAGGAATTACAATTTTATGGTCCTTTTTAATCAATATGATTTTTTTTTTCTAGGTCCTTTATTTTAATTTTTCCTTTATTAAATTGAATCTAACAAATTATTGTTATTTTACATTATAATTTTTTAAAAATATATATAATTAAAATAAGGAAAATTAATTATTTACCCAATAGTTTCACTTCATTGTAGGTAATTTAATCTCTAAACTTTGATTTGGTACAATTCAATTTTTATAGTTTTTTATCTTGTCAAAAACTTATAAATTTAGCTCTACCACTCAATAGCCAATCTTTACAACTTTAATCATTTAAAGTATTAGTCCCAAATTTTGAAGAAATAACTCAAGGTTTTATAATTTTATATTCTAATATATAGGGATCTAAAATTTTAAATGGTTAAAATTGAGTTTCAACCTAGACATAAACTATAAGGATTGAATTACATCAAGTTAAAATTTATGGAGCGAATTTCAATCAAGTTAAAATTATAAGGCTAAATAACTATTTTTTTCTAAAATAAAAGTACAATTTATAAGCTTTTTTTCCCCAAGCATAGCTATCCAGTACTAAAAGTAATCATGTTTGAGGTATTACTGAGAACTAAACGTAGGCATCTCTTCCAGTAAAAATTAGAAGTTTAATTTTCCACGTTGAGAGCACCCTCCCACTATATTCAACCCCGTTAGTCAATTTATTAGTATTAATCTTGAGGGGTTAGTGTAAATAAAATGTGGAAACAAGAATCTAAGCCCACGGGTTTTATTTTTGGAATTTTTGGAAAATGGAGGGTCCAAGTTAAGTTACCTCGGCCTTGTTGATGACTATCACAATATTAATAATACTATTTCTAATTATAATTATAAGAATATTTTTATAATACAATTTATACTATAAAAATATTCTTATAATTAGAATTGGAGAGAGTGGTAAGGATCAGTATTCCAACTGAGCACTCTTGTCGGATTTTACTTGTTGCTTCAATCAAAATCTGCTCTACAGTACATTTATGGAATTTCTATTTGACATGTCTAGATTCTGAATCCATTACCTTTGACCAAAAAAAAAAAAATCCATTACCGAACTACCATAATATATCCACTATTCTGATTATCGTACGTGATTCTGTGATTCTCTGTCCCAAACATTGTCCTAAAATGATTCTTATTCGAATTCAAAGATTCTCCTTCTCTCTTTTCTTTCACTTTAACTTTACCCCTGCTATCGGTTAGTAGTTAGTACAGTCCGCTCAGTCCTTTCCTTCTTTTTTTCCTTTTTCTTTTTCCAACCTCGCTCGTCCTTTCTTAAACATCCTCGTGATCTGTTACGTCGCTATTTTCAGTTAAAAAAATTTAAACAAACCACATCCAATAAGTATTTTTGCCCCTTTTTCTCATGTTAATAGTTGCTTTTCTCTCCAAAAAAAAAAAAAAATGCTTCCGCTACATTTTTGAAAAAATCTTGTATGTATTTTTATATTTTAATCCTTAAAAAAATAAAATAAAATTTCAATGTGTATTTTTACATATATTTTAAAATTTTAAGTTAATTTTTCTTTATAAAATATATAGCATTAGACACACCTTTTAAAAAAAAAAAAAAAACCTCATATACATTTTTGCCACATTAATTTTATCCGCCAACTTTCGCTCAGCCCTTTCAATTCAATCAAATTATTTAAAAAATGGTTACTGCGCAAAATCACATATATGATTATTCACAAAATTTTTCCAACATCAAATATTTTATTTGATTAAAGTGCAAAATTAACTCAGCTTCTAAAATTAAGGTCAAAGTCAGAAAACGTCCGTATGGAGTCCACAAAATGAGGTTCTGTGACCATGGAAGTGCCTCCTCACCCCTGCTTTTAGCTTTACCAGGTTGGAAGCAGATACTCTCTCCAGTATTTCTCTGCCCATCTTTCCTCATCTTTAAATCTGATCGTTGAAATTTTAATCCAAACGTCCAGAAATCTTTTTCAAACTACCGTATGCAGTAATTTGTAAACGATGATGTGTCCTCTTTTGGACGCTTGGATAAAAAATTCGATGGTTAGATCTAAAAATGAGGAGTGATGGGCAAAAAAATGATGTGCAGAGAAACTGGACTCTTACCAGGTCTGCAAGTCTCATTTCCCTCTTCCTTGGTGCTTCTCTCATGGCTGCTCTCACCAGCCTCCCCGCTATTCCCTGTTCCATACCAACACACACACACACCTCTCGTAACTCTTACCTGACACAACAACTAATGACACAAACACATGACCCTGTCAGTTTACATATGGAAGGTTGGTTACATTACGTGGGTTGTTTCTGACTTGTAAACAACTTGTTGGTTGCTTAGGTGTTCCCATAAACCGTCTGAAGTAAAATATGAGAAACTGATCGTCTGGATGGAATTTTTGGGACGATATTGACGGCGCACAGCTGAGAATGGAAGAGACTCTCTATTAATTTCCTCCCTTTTCACACACGCATCACCTATGGATCCCCAAACCTGCAAAAAATAACATGTAAGGATTTTGACTACAGTTGGTTCTTTTGAAACCACCAAAATTAAAGCTGATATTTTTTTCCTTGATGTATGTTGCCTAAACGAGGCCTTAGACGCGCCAAACTTAGCTTGTTTCAGGACCATAATTTCAGAAGCAAAATGGTGCTTCGATCGAACTTCGTCACTTACTGTTTCTATGTTAACATCGTCCGTGTTCTGCTTAGAGTTGAATAGCTGTTACTTCTCTCATTCTTCCCAGCACCACTCGTGAGTCTCTAGAATTTGCAATATATATATATAACATACTATTACAGATTTCTCCCTTCTCTTTGGTCAGGAGTTGATTCGATCTCTATATTCTCTCTTTTCTTTTCAGTTGCTTTTGCCCCATGGTGCCTAACTTTTGCAGTTATTTTGTATCTCAAAAAAGTATTTAGAACCTTAGATTGACTTCTCTCATCATCATTTTTTATTATTTTTCATAATCTTTAAATTATATCCTTCGAAGCATTACAATATTAATATTATTATTATTATTATTATTATTATTATTATTTTCCCATTTTCGCAATCAATAGTACAAATAAGAAGCATTACAATATTATTATTATTATTATTTTCATTTTCATTTTCGCAATCAATGGTACAAATAAGCCAGGGAGAGATTACGAGAAAAAAAATAATAAAAAAAAAATCCCCTCACCTTAACCTGGTTCAAATTGTACTATTTCCTCTGCATTCCAAAACCACCTTTTGTACATCTTTCTCATTACAGAGCTAACCCCAAAATTATTACTATCATCATAAGTAATTAATTAATTAACAAAGCTAGGCAACAGCAAAACCTCTGTATAAAAAAGCTAAAAAAAGGAGGTCGAGCCGATTAAGCCAAAATTGAAGATACCCAAATTAAGCCGAGCATTCGAGCCCCAGATTCACGCTTGCTACTCTTGCTACTTTCTTATTAGCCGTCGAGTCGCTAGCTGAGTCTTGAAATTGAAATTCTATCTTTCTCTTCTTGACCGGTATCACGTGAGCCTCACGTGCCACCGGTTTGATCCCCAGCGTTAGCTCCAGCCCCAGGTCGGCCCCATCGGCTCCGTCGCTCTGTTTGGGTGTTGATTCCGGCTCATCCCGGAAGAGCATAGAAGTCTCGGCGGTCTCTTCTGACACCATGCTCTCACTCTCTTTACTATCCCCTTCCGCCGACGCCACTTTCGGCTGCGCTTCCTCGGACTGGTGGCTCAGCGATGACTCGTGGCTTACGGACCGGTTCTCCGGCTCATCAACGGTCGCACAGCACACTGTGCATCCCCTGCGCGGTTCTTCCGGTTCAGCGGACTTTAACTCGGTCCCCTTGTTCGTCTTCTTGGTCTTCCCGGCGGATCGCTTGACCCGTGAGTTGGACTTGACTCGTTGGGAATCGTTCGACTCGGTCGAGTTCTTGTCCTTGTTCACATGACGTATGTCGTAAGGCTTCAGCGGTGGACCCTGCCCACTCTCGGCAGCATCGGAGTTGATCGGAGTAATCGGATCACCCTTCAGAATCGCTTCCACGGCGGCCTGACACCGCGGCCAGTTCCCCGACCATAAAAGACCCACAGACCCATAAATCGGGTTAAGTATCCGCCCGCATGCTTCGTAAAGCAGAGACCGAAAAATAGCTGCAACAAAAATAACACAAACAACAATCAATATTCGATTGATTTCCGGAAAAAGTAAAAGAAAATGCAAGAGAAAGAGAAAGCAGAGGCAACGAACCAGGACGAAGGTGTTGAGGGCCAGCGTTGATGAGATTCAAGAGGCCAGCTCGGCCGTAGAACTTAGCGAGGAACACGGTAGCGTTAGCTTGAGATTCCGGCGATTTGATCCACTGCAAGCAAGGTCTGATGCTACAATCTTCACTGCAACCTTTTCTGAGAACACGACATCCATTACAGCTCATCCTCATTTTTGCAGAGAAACTTGTGATGAGGTACAGATGATGAAGACTGTGAGAAAGTGATAATGATGAAATCGGAATTTGAGATTTGAGAATGTGATTATGTAGGAGAGGGTTGAGTTAGAAGCGGAAGGAGGGTATATATGCGTGTGAAGAAGGGGGGTGAAATCAAAGGAAGGAAGGAGAGAAGCCGCTGGATTTTTGGGGGTTTCAGGGTACGCACCTGTTGTTTCCCCTTTCAATGAGACTGTTCCTTTTTAACAATGGTTTCCACATTCCAGGAGTTTCCTCAATCATATGCCCACTCGCACCTTCAGCGCGTGCTTATCTCCCTTTAATGCTGGCGTTCTTACGTAAGATGTAGTACTACTAGTACATGGCTACATGCGACATATACAGCATTCCAATAATCACCTTCTATTTTGTTACAATTTTGACTATAGTAAGTGATATCATCAAATTAATTAGTAAGTATTCTCCTGGGTATCAATATAAAATCTATTTTATAGTTTAAATTTTTTATTAAAATAAGTCTCATATTAAAAATTTGAGGTAGTATAAAATATCTTATTTTATGTTAAAAAAATAACATTTTATTTTGTTTAGTTTCTTAAAAATATTTTTCCCAACAATATGCATGCCCTTTGTTGTAAGGGAGGTGCCATGAGAGAGTATGACAAAAAATAAGAAATAATGGCTTAAAGAAAACGTGTTTAAAAATTTCATTAGTTTGAACTTTGAAGGAACTAATCTGTTTTTTATACACAAAAAGTATTACGGAATTTCAAAATTAGCTCCTTCCACCTTATAAAATATTCAAACAAGTACTTTCTTTCTTGAGTTTCCTAAAAAAAAAAAACTTAAACAAGGTACTAATTTTTTTTAAAAAAATTATTATTAATAATTAGATATTTTTATCATGCAATTTGGGAATTTAATAAATATATAAATAATATTTTTTATTATAAATTATGATTGAGTATTATTACCTATTTAAATTTAGATTTAAATCTCATATCCCCACAATATTATCATACGTTATACGTCACATATAAAAAAATTTTGTTGGCCCAGTTATTTTCTTAAAATTGTTTGAATTGTTAAATAATTTTTTCATAAATATATTGAGCTTTTCAATATAAAATGAAGCAACTTTTAATGTAGGTAAATAAATTAAAGGTAAAAATTAAATTATTTTTAAACAAATTTAATTAGTTAGGTCTTTTTTATTCAATTTTAAAAAATATATAAGATAAATATTGGTATTGCTAGCTGATAAAAATGGTAATATTTTGTCCAAAAAAAAAAATAGTAGCACTCCCTCCGTCTTTATATATAAGACTTCTTTTAATATAATGGCATTATCTTTAAATGTAAGATTATTTTTGAATTTGTCTTCATAATACATCTTTTTTCATTTTACCTTGAACTAAGTGTATATTTGAATAGTGTTGTAATAGAATGTTTACATAAATCGAGTGAACACTTATATCACATACTTATCTTGTACACCGTAAATTAAGTTAAAAAAGTAATTTCTACTGTTAATCCTAATATGTACTAATTAGTATATAAAATATATTTTATTTTATTATTTTCTCATTATTATTTCTCTCATTTATGCATAAATAGAGGTATTTTTGTAAATAAAAAAATGAAATTCATATTTAAATTATGATATTTAACTATTTTTATCTATTTTTGCAGCACCCCGTGATTCGGTTAAGTATCTCTTACGTATATATACGGACGAAATAGTTTCTGAAGTGGTACAAGCCTCCAAGGATGGGTAGGATACGTTGGAACGGAAAGAGACACAAATTGAGAAAGGCGCGTGTGAAGCACGTACAAGTGTCAGAGTCTGGTCGAATCGCCACGTATTCGGATAGTAACGAGCAAATAAGAAATAGGGAAAAGGAAAACAAGGAGGGAAAGCTCCTGGTTTTCGGGAAATAGTCCAAAACCGCTCTCCCTCAAAACAGGAGACTGGTTTCTGGTTTTCCATTCCCATGTTCGGTCTTTGGACTGTGGGCGGACTTTAAAATTACAACAAACTGTGGGCCAACTGCTTTCTTCTTTATCTTTTTTTTATTTTTTTTTAAATCCATATCTTTCATGCACCTCATCATGATTTTTTTTTTTTTGCTATTGCATTCGGTTCACCAGAGCTTTACCCTGCCTAGTCCGGATCGAGGTTCTGTTGGGTGCATACGCAGGGACCTCATCATGATTAATTATTAGGGAAAACCAAAAATTGTACCAATTAGACAACTTTCAAAAAGATTTATCGATCTAAGATTGTTTTTGGACAATGGCGTCAGGGGTACAACGCCACTACCAGTAGTGTTAGGGTTACTGACGCCACTACTCAGTGACGTCAGAAGGTATAACGCCACTAGTGACGTTAAAGAAATAAATTGACGCCCCAAGGGCGTCAATTTTATTTTTTAAAAAAATATAATTATTATATTTAAAATTATAAATTATAATTCTACTTAATTATAAATAATAAATAAAATTGATATACAACATATCAGGGTACTCTATAAATTTTATTTTCTATTTAAGCTTATCCTATCTATCTCAGGGTACTCTATAAATAATAATATACAACATATTTCACAAAATATTTTTATTAATTCACTAATTATTATTTTCACAAATTTCTTTAATTAAATTTAGCTAATAATATTTTATAATTTATATATCAAATTATTAATGTACAAAATATTAAATAATTAATCATTTGTCTTATGGTTTATAATAAATTCACTAATTAATTAATTTACTAATTAGGTTTGTATCCTAAGATTTACAATAAATTTTAAATATTTTAATTTCGTAATTATTAATTAAAATTATTATTTATTATTAATTTTTTTTTGATAAAAAACAAGGGAGAATGCCAGCTCCTAAGGCTGGCCCTAGTACCATCGCGCTACGAGGCGCTTGGCTATTCTTGGCTATTATTATTTATTATTTATAATTAAGTAGAATTATTATTTATAATTTTAAATATAATAATTATATTTTTTTAAGAAAAATAAAATTGATGCCACAAGCGTCAATAATTGACACCCCAAGGCGTCAATTTATTTCTTTGACGCCAGTGGCGTCATACCTTCTGACGCCATTGAATAGTGGAGTCAATAACCCTAATGTTGGTAGTGGTGTTGTACCTCCTGACGTCACTACCCAAAAACAACCTTAGATCAGTAAATTTTTTTGAAAGTGCTCTAATTGAGGGTATTTGTTACATTTTCTAATGAACATAAAAGGGGTTATTTGTTTTTTTAAAAAAAAATTGATAGATTTAATTTAGAGTAATTTATTTATTTTTTTTAATCTCCCCAAATAACTCAAGTAAGCCTCACATCAAGTACTTAACACATTGTAGGGTGGATTTGAGTTTTTTTTTTAAAAAAAAATCCTATAAAAAAATCTAACAACCGATATAAACACATAAAAAAAAAAAGGATGAGATGGATGTCACATATGAGTACTATTTTTACATATTTAGTTAACAAACGTTGATTGTTAAGGTTAGTTAACGGAAGAGCAAAATTGTCTTATTCTTAAACATTTCAAGAGAAATTTTGCCCCCTCAAGAATTTTTAGGTGCCTAATATCCATATCAAAAACCCCTTGTTTTTGGGTTCGACTGACAAAGGGGTGAGACACTCTCACCAAAAGAAAGGGTTTGATCCTAAAGTTGGTCAAGGTGTCGATGGAGACATCCTAACTCCTGGGTGATTAAGTAAACGCTTGAGGATAATAGACGACTCCTTTGTCCAACGTTGGTATCAGTTAGGAGAAAATGAGACTTTACCCTGCCCTTAGATCATAGGTCAGTCCAACTCCTTTGTTAAAATTTTTGTATTTTTTATATTAAGGGGGGGAAAAAAACGTCTCAGGGCATTTAAACATTTAACCGTTGGATATTTTATGGCAGGCGTATGAATGAACTATGAGTATGATGCACTACCTTCCATCTTTCCTTATTTAGTTGGAAAACCCAAATAAAGTAAAAGCAGCTTATACTTAAGTGGTACACTTGTGTCTTTTCAGAATGATGATTCATTGATATACTCAATTACTTATTTCTGCACATACACTTATTAATTACTCCCTCCCGGCCTTAACTGGCAACTTTATCCCTCTGGATTTCGATAATATTTGTGACCTTGTTCTCATCATCTTTCATTTATTAAATATATATTTTTTGTGCTTGTTAGTGGATCTTGACTCTTATAAATGATTTGGTTTGGATTCTCAATTTCTTATTCTTTTCTTTTCGTACAGCAAGTGTAAATAGTTAGGTATATGTTGTCGAATCCTATTTATAAATCATTTTTAATATATTTTATGAGAACTAAAAAAATCTTTAGGCATAATCAAGTTATGGGAGATCAAGTTATATCTAGTGACCCTAAAACTACGTCGTTTTAGATTAATGAGGAGTGTGTTTGTAATTTTAGGTGAATTAATAAAGGGTGTTTCAGTAAAATTCATATGATAAAAAAAATAAACAAAATTACGGAAACACTCTTCATTAATCCAAAACGATGTAGTTTCGGGTTCACTGGATATAACTTTATTTCCAATAACTGAAAATCTTTTACCTATTTATTATTTAATATAAACTATATCGAATGAGAATAAAGTCTATATAATAACAATTAAATATTTATATAAAAAAATAATGATGTGATTTATAAATAAGGAGAAAAAAAACCTTCTACCCTTTATAAATAGCACGAGAAGAGTACTTTTAGAATATTATGTGAAATTCATGAATAATTGACAAATATATTGGATTTTGTGGGGTGGATCAAATAACGCATGAACTCGAATTCAAAGTAAATGTCTTTTCATTGCATTATATTAGTTGTGTATCTTTGCCTTATTCACATGAGAGGCATCTTAATTTTAAATAATTCAAATTTATTAAATTTAGGATATAAATAAATTTCCAATGGGTTTCATCATGAATTTAATAAAGTTAAGTGATGTTTGTTTGGTTAATGTTGAAGGGGAAAAAAGGAGGTGCATGAACCATCATAATATTGAATTGTTTAATTAATGGTCAAACAGGTCGGAAAGAAAAATGGATTAATTATTGAAATCCAGGAGAGCTCCTGGTTTTTGGGAAATGATCAAAACTCTCTCTGATTCTGGTTTTCATTCCCTTGGGCGCTTTCTGTGCGTTCCACTCTTCTTCTGCTTTCACATTACATTTCCACATTTTAATTTAATTAATAATTAGCTTTTTTTTTTATTATATGATTACTGTATTAATTAATCCCAGTGGTTCCTTATTAACGTATTATTTGCTTTCAATTCAAACTGTTTATGGTATCCTAAATATTCTTCTGTTATTTATAAGATATTTTTAGCATGTTTCATATAAATCAAGAAAAACATTAAATTTTATTAACTATGTCATAAAATTCAACAACTTTTTAACTTTATCCTTATTTAATATACACTCTCCATCAAAATATAATATTCAAGTAATTTACTAAATTACATAATTTGAAAAAGTTGATTAAAATTGATTAAACACACCGAGCAAAATGTAACTAACTTTCCTAAACCACCTTTATTTATGGAGAGGATAAGTGGGGGAAGAATGAATGAAAAATACAATAAAAAAGAATGAGCGGAGAAAAAAAATATATGAAAAAGACATATGATTAATTAGGGATAAAATTTTTTAAAAAATGCATTAAATGATAAGACAAAATAAAAATGTGGTTTATATTTTTTTTAAAAAGGCCCTCTTACAAATTTTCTTCTTGTATGTCCAACGAGAAGCTAGAGGAAGTACATTTATAACGAAGTCAAAAAAAAAAAATGAAGGACCAAAAATGTATATTCGTATGGAAAATTTAATGAAGTGCCATTGTAAATAAGAAAAAAGGTTCTCTTTATCCTATAAATAAAATTAGAGGAGTATAAATTACTATTTTTGGTCATTAATATGAGATCAACTTAACTAATCCGGGTAGACTAAGTAAATTATTAGTGTAATAAGTTATTTGTTAAAAATATGTATTGGCCTTTTATAGACACCCTCTCAAGTGACTTGTATTGAAACTACCTCTTTATACAAACTCTTTTGACACAGGTACTCAATACATATATTTTAGAGAAAAATTCATAAATATAAAAGATAAAGTGAATTGATATCTTATATTTAGTATCATTCCAACTAATGACCCATTTGGTGCACGGAGTTGATTTTGATGGGGTTTAGAGGTAAAGCTGGGAATCTGGAACAACTCTTGAAGGGTCAAGGCCTAAAAAGGCTAGCTGTTTTAGGCCTGAGGTAAGAAAAACATATATTTTTTAAAGTTCGGCTTGAGAGCATGCGAGCCAAGGCCAGAAGCTATTTTTATAAATTTTAACTATTTTTCTTGCATTTTTTTTTCAAATGAATATAATTAGTAAATTACAATTAAAGTTATAATTTATCAAATAAATGTTGTCAATATTAAGGTCCAAACAACACGCATTATGCAACAAACAAACATAATCATTAATTGATAATGAAAAATAAACTATTGTCCACTAATAATTCATACAAAGATTTTTTTTTTTTTTTAAAAAAAAGCTTACCACTAAACAACATGAGTATGGCAAACTTCGCGACCTGAAGCCGTGAAGCACTGATGGCATGATGCCGTGAATCCGTGATACATTGATGCGTGACTATGTGTGCGTGAGGCCGAGACAACAAGACTGAGGTGAGAGGTGTGAAGTGAATGACAGAAATGAGTAAGACTATGAGAGTGACTGATTGAGTGAGTATTGGGCAATAGACCAGACAAATTGCTTCCTTCACGGTTAGCAGGGCAAGTGGCCAACTGCCAACTGAGCAAGTTAAAAAGAAAAAATTAACTGGCCTAACAAGCATTAGGTTGCCGTCATTATCACAGGTTTACCCCTTCCATTGTGGTTGCATGGTTGAAGATACCGCCGCCATTGTCGAGTGAAGGTCGTCGTCATCCCAAGGACTGCCCTTCTATTGCAAGATCTGGAAGTAGTACAAGCATCAGATCTCTGCTCTTGCATGGAAAGCTTTCACAAGATGTGGGTTGTTGTCGTTGTCGTTGAAGGAAGCCGTCATCACCATTTTCGAAAGAGGCCGTCATCACAGTAGTTGGAGGTGCTTGTCGCCACCACCGTTCACTTACATCATCAAAGGAGAGGATGCTGAGGAAGCTTTGTCAAAGGATGAGGAAAAAGGGGAAGAGGGTGAAAATTGTAAAAAATCTCATTTCCACTGAGTTTTCCAAATTTCCATGGTTTGGCACATGGAAGCAAATGGAAATGAAATTTTTTCCAATTCCACGGTAGCAAGCAAATATCTCATGAAAATGAATATCGATTCGACTTTCATACCCTCTAATTTTGATGGCTTAATGGCCACTCGAGCTCCTTTAACAAATGGTGGAGTGGGATCGAAATGGGCCCTTATTTCCCACCACTACCTTCTTCTCTTTGGCCATATAATGACAATCTTATACAAGTCTAACACAACAATGATGGCGCTCTCTTTGACTTCCCCTACTCAAGCTCCCCTGTCCACAGAGGAGAATGACCTACTTCATCGTAGCTCTAAGAAGATTAAAAATGGAGATGGTGGTTCAGCTAATGAAGAATGGCCCAAGTTAGGTGCTAAGGCGTCGAAGCAATGGGGTCCTGGGGCAACTTTTGCTGAGAAGCTAATAGGGATTAGTAATGATAAAAGGATGGAGGAGTTGGCTGTTGAAGAGAATGATCAGTCTGATGATTCGCTTTTAGATAAAGAGGATAACAAACCTTTATGTCAAATTAAGGAGGACCCTACTAGGAACTTCCCCACCTTTTCCTTCTCTGAAAAAACGTTTGTATAGGCCATGGCATAAGGCTGTGATTGTGAAACTTTTAGGGAGGAATATTGGATATAAATTGCTGTTGTCCATCCTTCAAAAACTCTGGGTTAAGAAAGGAGTTATTTCTCTAATCAATATTGGCAAGGGGTTCTTTGTAGTCAAACTCTATAACAAGGAAGATTATATGAATGCTCTAACTGGGGGCCCATGGATGATTTTTGATCACTATCTTAACGTGAGGCCATGGGAACCCCAGTTGTAACACCTCATTTTCATCACCAAAAACTCGGTCAAAATATTGAAAATACCTTCAAAAGAGTTCAACAATATCCAAATCCTTTTACAATGTTACCATTTCGAATAAAACCCGTAATACATAATCAGAATAAATTTCAGAAAATATTTCAGAGTTCAATACAAACGGAAGTCTTAGGTTCATGGCAAATAAAATAACATAACATAATCTATTGGAGATCAAAAGAGCTTCCAGAGCTCACTCCATAGGTGCCTTCCCTTGCTCTCTACTAGAATAATCACCTGAAAAATGTTAATATGGGATGAGATTTCACGTCTCAGTAACTACTGAATATTTCTACCTTACCCAAGCAAATTACATATGACATAAATAGTAGATAGTAAAAAAAATGGATTTAATATACACAGATATTTTTTTTAGATATACAGTAGTTCACATCAAATATCTTTATAAAATACTCATCATTCTTTATTGAATAATTCAGAATGCACTATGCAGTATGCAGCCTCCCTTATATCCCCTTCCAACCGTATACCGCTGACTGGAATCATAGGCTAACATATAGTCCAATAGAAACTCATTCATTTGACTGGATGGTTTCAAGCTCACCAAAACTTAAGATACACCCGGCCAAAGGTATAGAGCTTAAATCTGGACTATGGCTCCCCTCCTTTAAAATAACAACTAAGGAGGTGTCACATGTCCCACATCTCCAATGAAATCCCGGCCAGAGGAAAACATGGAAGATGGGGCCCTGAAAAGTACCATCCACTGTGCACCGAGTGGTGGCATAAACAATTCTTATCATTCAATTCCCTCCTTACTCCACCCATCACAATACAACCGCCATGATGAATGTATTTACTCAAAAATAATGCATTATTATACCATTATATACGTTGATATGCGTATCTGTGAATAGTAAAATACTATGCGTATCTGTGAATAGTAAAATACTATACGTATCTGTGAATAGTAAAATACGGTATATACATGAATAGTAAAATGAGTAGTAAATACGGTATACGTGAATAGTAACATGAATAGTAAATACGGTATACGTGAATAGTAACATGAATAGTAAATACGGTATACGTGAATAGTAACATTAATAGTAAATACGGTATACGTGAATAGTAAAAATGAATAGTAAATACGGTATACGTGAATAGTAAAATGAATAGTAAATACGGTATATGTGAATAGTAACATACGTATAAATAGTACCTCTACAGATTTGCAAGTCAAAATTCCCACACCAGATCTTAAAACCATAAATATTTTCTAAATATTCTTGCCAAAATAGTAAACAAACAAATTTATAATCATACATAATTCACAAGTATAAGGAAGAATATTCAGAGTTACCTGTTACTTGCTAATACCCGAATCACCAACCAGCTATTATAACTCTTAAGCAAATATCTCTACTCTCTCTCTCTCTCTACCTCTCTCTATGGCTCTTAGAAGTTGTGAAGAATGAAATGAAATGGAAGGTCTATTTATAGTTGGAAAATGGGTCTTTAAGTGTAATTTTCGTCTCTGGGTCGTTTTACGTAATTTTCCTAAAATTATAAAAAGAAACTTTCTCGTGACATTCCAGCCGCCCCCGTGAACGTTCTTTTTTAAAAAAATTTAATAATATTTTAATATATATTATTTTATTATTATAATATAATATTATTTAAATAATAAATTATTATTGAGTGGGTCCCGCGGCCATTTTTTTCAAACTTCACGAGAAAGTTTGCAGAATTATTTTTGGCCGTGGGTCCCGCAAAATACTGATTTCAAATTTATCACTTTCTGAAAATAGAGCCTACTAGTCTTTCCAAAATAGGTTTATGTTCAAGATATTAGATTCAAAATTCAGGATGTTACATTTCTCCCCTCCTAAAAGAAAATTTTGTCCTCAAAATTTCGCTATAATAAGAATTCTAACCTATTTAAATAAATGAGGATAGGTTTGTCGCATGCTCTCCTCCGTTTCCCAAGTAGCATCTCCGGGAGTCATTCCTTTCCACTCGACCTTTACAAGTCTAATGGTCTTGTTTCTTAATTTCTTGTCCCTTGCATCAACAATCCGCTCCGGCTCAGCTTTATACGTCATGTTATCCTTGAGTTCTACCTCTTCTACTTCTATAATGTGGGAAGGATCCGGTTGGTATTTCTTCAGTTGCGATACATGAAAGACATCATGAAGGTTCGCAAGCTGTGGAGGTAATGCAATTCTGTAAGCTACCGGTCCAACTTTCTCCAAAATCTCATAAGGACCCATAAAACGAGGTGAAAGCTTCTTTGCTCGTATTGCTCTACCAATGCCAGTCATTGGTGTGACTCTTAAGAATACATGTTCGCCCACCATGAACTCCAACGGTCGTCTTCTCTTGTCAGCATAACTCTTCTGTCGACTCTGAGCAGTGAGAAGTTTCTGTTGAATCACCTTAATCTTTTGAGTCGTCTCGTCCACAAGTTCTGGACCTATTAAAATTCGCTCATTCAATTCCGTCCAGCAAATAGGAGATCTACATTTTCTTCCATACAAAGCCTCATAAGGTGCCATCTCAATGCTGGAGTGATAACTATTGTTATATGCAAACTCCGCAAGATGAAGATGATCGTCCCAACTTCCTTTTAGTTCGATTGCACAAGCCCGCAACATGTCTTCCAGAGTTTGAATAGTCCTTTCAGTCTGCCCGTCAGTTTGAGGATGATAAGCGGTACTATAACTCATCCGAGTTCCCATAGCATTCTGCAATGCTTTCCAAAATCGTGAAGTGAATCGTGGATCACGATCAGATACGATGCTATTCGGTATCCCATGCAATCTGACAATCTCCTTCATGTAGATCTTTGCTAGTCTCTCCAATGAGTATTCTGCTGCAATTGCTAGAAAATGAGCTGACTTAGTTAACCTATCGACAATTACCCAAATGGCATTATGTCCGGATGTCGTTAGAGGAAGCCCCATGATGAAATCCATAGAGATGCTATCCCATTTCCACTCTGGGATATCCAAATTCTTTAATAATCCAGGAGGTTTCCGATGTTCGATCTTGACTTTCTGACAAGTCAAACAACAAGTGACAAAGTCAGTCACATCTTTCTTCATGCCTCGCCACCACCAATTCTGCTTAAGATCATGATACATCTTGGTTGCTCCGGGATGGATAGTGTATTTACTCCGATGAGCCTCCTCTAGTATGAGCCTTTTTATTTCTCCATCATTAGGTATGCACACTTTTCCTTTATACCTTAATATCCCATCTCTATCGATCCCAAATTTCGATTCTTTTCCTTCTTCAATATCTTCCCTCACGTTTAATAGATACTCATCTTCGAGCTGAGCGAATTTAATCTCTTTCCAAATTGTGCTTTCAATAGTTAATGCTTCCATGGTAGCGACCAAACCTGACATTACATCAATAGATGTACTTGGTATCTCCTCGAGCAATTTATGTTCTCTGATCATCATCTGGGCTACATGGATTGTCTTTCTACTTAAGGCATCTGCTACAACGTTCGCCTTTCCTGGATGATACTTCAATTCGAAGTCGTAGTCCTTGATAAACTCCATCCATCTCCTCTGTCGCATGTTGAGCTCCTTTTGGTCGAACAGGTACTTCAGACTTTTGTGGTCACTATAAACCTCGAACTTTGAACCGTAGAGGTGATGCCTCCAAATCTTCAGAGCAAACACTACTGCTGCCAGTTCTAAGTCGTGAGTAGGATAATTCCCTTCATGTGGCCTTAACTGTCGAGAAGCATAAGCTACTACCCTACCATTTTGCATTAATACACACCCAAGACCTTTCTTGGAAGCATCTGTGTACAAAGTAAAGGTCTGAGCAGGATCTGGAATTATAAGTACTGGTGCCGTAGTCAACTTAGTCTTCAAATTTTGAAAAGCTGCTTCACACTTTTCGTCCCATACATATGGTTGACCCTTCCTAGTTAACTTTGTCAAAGGCATAGCTATTTGCGAAAAGCCCTTGATAAATCTCCTATAATAGCCAGCTAGACCTAGAAAACTCCTGATCTCAGTCACGGACTTTGGTCGTTCCCATTGGAGAACTGCTTCAACTTTAGTATGGTCCACTGCAACACCTTCAGCCGATATGACATGGCCTAGGAATTTTACTTCCTTCAACCAAAATTCGCACTTAGATAGTTTCGCATAGAGCTTGTGCTCCTTCAACACTTGTAGCACGATTCTAAGGTGCTCTTTATGCTCTTCTTCATCCTTAGAGTAGATAAGGATGTCGTCAATGAAAACCACTACAAATTTATCTAGATATGGTCGGAAAATTCTATTCATGTAATCCATGAATACTGCTGGAGCATTTGTTAGCCCAAATGGCATAACAAGAAATTCATAATGGCCATATCTAGTTCTGAATGCAGTTTTTGAGACATCTTCAGCTTTGACTCTCAGTTGGTGATAACCTGATCTGAGGTCGATCTTGGAGAATATGGATGCTCCCTTCAACTGATCAAGTAGATCGTCAATCCTGGGTAAAGGATATTTATTCTTTATAGTCACTTTATTCAACTGGCGATAGTCAATGCATAGTCTCAGGCTCCCATCTTTCTTCTTCACAAAGAGTACGGGCGATCCCCAAGGAGATACACTGGGTCTGATAAAACCCTTTTCTAACAATTCCTCGATCTGCCTCTTCAATTCTGCTAGTTCCGATGGAGACATTCGGTAAGGAGCTTTAGATATAGGTTCCGTTCCAGGTACGAGATCAATAGAAAATTCTACTTCTCTCTCTGGGGGTAAACCTGTCATTTCTTTCGGGAATACCTCCGGAAACTCGTTTACCACTTCGATATCTTCTATCCCTTCCTCTACTTCTGCTTGAATGGAGAAAAACACCATGTACGCAAGACAACCATGATGAACAGGCTTTTCATCTTGTACTATAGACAATAATTGTGGTCTACTATGACTCATAGAGTCATCCGCAAGAGAGATAGTCTTCCTCTTGCAGTCAAGGATGATGTCATTAGCTGACAACCAATCCATTCCTATTATTACATCGATACCCTTCGTGGGTAAACAAACAAGGTCTATATTTGAGATCCTATTATCAATCTCAATCGTACAATTTAAGCAAGCCCTAGAAGTTTTTACTGAAGCTCCCGCCGGTGTAGAAATAATCATATAATAAGGCAATTCACTCACTCTTAAATTCAATCGAGGCACACAGTCGTATGATATAAAAGAGTGTGTGGCACCAGAATCAAATAAGGCTTCTACTTCAAGACCTTGGAGTTTGAGGATACCTTTAATCAGATTTGGTGAAGCACTTGCCTCCTGATGTGATAGTGCAAACACTTTCCCTGGCACTGCAGTTCTAGCATCCTTGGCCCCTCGAGGCTCCTCCTCACAAAATCTGGAAATGTGTCCTGGCTTTCCACAGTTGAAACACGTCACACATGGTCCTTGGTGTATTCTTCCACACTTGGCACACATCTGATTGTTGGCAGTGCTTGCAGCAGGAGCTGTGGATCCCCTATATGAACTCTGACCTCCACTGAAGTGACTCCTTTGAGGTCCTTTGAATTGACTCCTCGGTGGTCTGCTGAAATGACTTCTTTGGGGTCCAGTAAAATAACTCCTCGATGGTCCACCAAAGTGATTTCTGGATGGTTGGCTAAACCGCGTATTCACATTACTGAAGTTGTGACTCTGCTTCTTAGTAACTCCTCCCGTTGGTCTCATGACGTGTGTAGATCTGGCCTGAAAACCCTTCATCTTCTCAACTTCCTCTTCTCGTTTGTTCCTTGCTATCGTGCGCAGTTTGTCGCATATTTCTTCAAAATCCCTTGTTTCATCAAGGAACGGTGATAGAGCTGTTTTTAGGTCTGGTCTAGCTTTTTCAACCAATCGAGCACTCAACCATTTAGAGTTGTTCTGTGAATATCCGCAGAATTTAGACAACTCTAAAAAGCGAGTAATAAATTCGTCTTCATGTAATTCCCCTTGCCTGAATGTGAGGAATTCAGTTTCTTTCTCTATTCTGATTGAAGGGGAAAAGTAATAATTTTCGAACTTTTCCTTAAACTCTTCCCACGTCATCTCAGCATTTCTTTTTGTTTTGGTGCTTTCCCACCATTCTTCAGCTGCTTTCTGCAACAATTGTTCAGCAACCATCACCTTTTGTTGTGAGCTAATCTCGATAACTCTGAAAATCTTTTCTACACGCTTCAGCCACTCCAGTGCTGCAATCGGATCTAGCTTCCCCTCGAACATCGGTGGAGTAAACTTCCGAAATTTTTCCCAAACCTCAGTAATAGGTAAGGGATGATACTGAGAATGAGAACCGCTACTACCTCCATCTTCAGTGCGAGAATGACTTCCTCCCCTAGATTGATGGTCAGAAGGTGTGACTTCCAGAGCCTTCTCCTTTCCTTCCTTACCACCTTGGCCTCTTCCTTTTGCTAGTTCATCCTCGTGTCTATTCACTTTCTCTCTCATCTCCAAGATGACGTCTCGTAACTCTGCCAAAAGGGCATTGTTATCCTGAGGATAGGGACCATCTTGATGCGGAGGGAGACCTCTTTGGGATGGAGCAGGGGTTGAATTAGTTCTTCGAGTTCTTGCCATTATCTCCTCCTATGATTAATACTATAAGGACACTAAACAAATAAAAATAGCTAAATAAATTCTAAATCTAACAAAGGGAAGTGCTCATGCTATGATATTTAATTTGCCACGAACTTTTAAAAAAAATTTTTTTTTTAAGAAATCACTTTAGAAAATAAACAAAATTGCCATGGAACCTTTAGCTCTGATACCAAAAATGTAACACCTCATTTTCATCACCAAAAACTCGGTCAAAATATTGAAAATACCTTCAAAAGAGTTCAACAATATCCAAATCCTTTTACAATGTTACCATTTCGAATAAAACCCGTAATACATAATCAGAATAAATTTCAGAAAATATTTCAGAGTTCAATACAAACGGAAGTCTTAGGTTCATGGCAAATAAAATAACATAACATAATCTATTGGAGATCAAAAGAGCTTCCAGAGCTCACTCCATAGGTGCCTTCCCTTGCTCTCTACTAGAATAATCACCTGAAAAATGTTAATATGGGATGAGATTTCACGTCTCAGTAACTACTGAATATTTCTACCTTACCCAAGCAAATTACATATGACATAAATAGTAGATAGTAAAAAAAATGGATTTAATATACACAGATATTTTTTTTAGATATACAGTAGTTCACATCAAATATCTTTATAAAATACTCATCATTCTTTATTGAATAATTCAGAATGCACTATGCAGTATGCAGCCTCCCTTATATCCCCTTCCAACCGTATACCGCTGACTGGAATCATAGGCTAACATATAGTCCAATAGAAACTCATTCATTTGACTGGATGGTTTCAAGCTCACCAAAACTTAAGATACACCCGGCCAAAGGTATAGAGCTTAAATCTGGACTATGGCTCCCCTCCTTTAAAATAACAACTAAGGAGGTGTCACATGTCCCACATCTCCAATGAAATCCCGGCCAGAGGAAAACATGGAAGATGGGGCCCTGAAAAGTACCATCCACTGTGCACCGAGTGGTGGCATAAACAATTCTTATCATTCAATTCCCTCCTTACTCCACCCATCACAATACAACCGCCATGATGAATGTATTTACTCAAAAATAATGCATTATTATACCATTATATACGTTGATATGCGTATCTGTGAATAGTAAAATACTATGCGTATCTGTGAATAGTAAAATACTATACGTATCTGTGAATAGTAAAATACGGTATATACATGAATAGTAAAATGAGTAGTAAATACGGTATACGTGAATAGTAACATGAATAGTAAATACGGTATACGTGAATAGTAACATGAATAGTAAATACGGTATACGTGAATAGTAACATTAATAGTAAATACGGTATACGTGAATAGTAAAAATGAATAGTAAATACGGTATACGTGAATAGTAAAATGAATAGTAAATACGGTATATGTGAATAGTAACATACGTATAAATAGTACCTCTACAGATTTGCAAGTCAAAATTCCCACACCAGATCTTAAAACCATAAATATTTTCTAAATATTCTTGCCAAAATAGTAAACAAACAAATTTATAATCATACATAATTCACAAGTATAAGGAAGAATATTCAGAGTTACCTGTTACTTGCTAATACCCGAATCACCAACCAGCTATTATAACTCTTAAGCAAATATCTCTACTCTCTCTCTCTCTCTACCTCTCTCTATGGCTCTTAGAAGTTGTGAAGAATGAAATGAAATGGAAGGTCTATTTATAGTTGGAAAATGGGTCTTTAAGTGTAATTTTCGTCTCTGGGTCGTTTTACGTAATTTTCCTAAAATTATAAAAAGAAACTTTCTCGTGACATTCCAGCCGCCCCCGTGAACGTTCTTTTTTAAAAAAATTTAATAATATTTTAATATATATTATTTTATTATTATAATATAATATTATTTAAATAATAAATTATTATTGAGTGGGTCCCGCGGCCATTTTTTTCAAACTTCACGAGAAAGTTTGCAGAATTATTTTTGGCCGTGGGTCCCGCAAAATACTGATTTCAAATTTATCACTTTCTGAAAATAGAGCCTACTAGTCTTTCCAAAATAGGTTTATGTTCAAGATATTAGATTCAAAATTCAGGATGTTACACCAGTTCTAGCCACAATCTGCTACTATCAACAAAGTGGCTGTTTGGGTGAGATTGCCAAATATCCCATTAGAGTATTATAATAGAGAGGCCCTAAAATGGATAGGGGACAGAATTGGGGATACAATAAAAATTGATTTAAACACAGCTAGCCATCTCAGAGGACATTTTGCGAGAATTTGCGTTACTATGGATTTGGAAAAACAGTTGATGTCTGGGTTCTCCTTAGACGGTAAAGACTATTACCTGGAATATGAAGGTTTGCATGGGTTGTGTTTGGACTGTGGGATGTACGTCCATAAATTTGAGGATTGCAAATCGAAGAAGAATAACGCTGGTGGAGAGACTGGTCAAGAGGGTGGTGCGGCCACCGAGGTGGGGTGTAATAGTGTACAAGATGACACGAGCAGAGAGGCTGGCGTGGTGAAATCCATCGACGGTGAGTCATGGAAAGTGGTCCAAAAACCACGCCGACAGAAAAAGAGCGGCAAGGAGAAGCAGCAAGGAGAACTCCAGCGTGAGGACGGTGGATCGCGCTTTGGCGTTCTTGTCGAGGAAAAATGGTGCTGATGACAGTCTGATGGTGACAGGTCAAACGTCTGAACCAGTCATAGTAGTCGAGAGGAACAACCAGGGGATTTCGTCTGAGTCGGCTGATAGGGTTAAGATTGGAGAGACAAAAAAGAAAGCTAAAAAGGCGCTCAGTCTAGGTGCGACAAAAGGGACTCTGACCCAAGATCGTCCGGCTACGAGGAAGGATAAAAGGTCGAGGGATTTGGGGAGAGGTGATGCAAAACCGGTTTATGAGCCTTTGAGGTTGACGAATGGAGAAAATGTAGAAAGTACTATTAGAGGAGATGGAGCATCGACTTTGGAAGGGAAAGTAACGTTGGAAGTGGACCTTAATCAAAGGGTGAAATGTCCGTCTCTTGGGCTTTGAATAGCATGGAGGCTGAACGTGTGAATGGGCTACAGGGAAAGTTCTGGGCCGGCCCATCGTGCCTTGAACTGGACCTTGGGATGGAGATGGATGAGGGGGACATTCTGGATTTTGTGTCTGTGGTTTCTGAAACGTAGGACGTCCAAGAGTGTTAACTGGCCTTTTGGTCCAGTGTTTAGCCCACAGTTGTTTGTGTGTTTTGATAATATATATATATATATATATATATATATATATATATATATATATATATATATTAATGGTTAAAATTATCTAATGGAATGTTCGGGGGGCTTGCGGAAAAAAGCTCTTACAGAATTTGCGTGTTGTATGCAAGAAACATCACCCAAAATTAATTGTGCTTTCGGAAACTAAGTCTGAATCGCTGGAGAACTTCAAGTGCCTTTCGAAGTTGGGGTTCGATGGCCTCTCTGTGGTTCCAAGTATTAGCCGTTTAGGGGGGATCACGGCTGCGTGGAAGAAATCTTTGATTGATGTTGTAGTGGGTAGAACAAGACACCAATTTATGCATTTCACATGTACTTATCCCAACGGTGTGAATTTTAATCTGTCGGCGGTTTATGTGCTACCGAATGTTGTTTAGAAGTAGCTATTTTGGGATGAGCTTGAAAGGCACGCCTCAATCATGAGGGAACCATGGGTCATGATGTGGGACTTTAATGATATTCTTTTCTCGTCGGAGAGGATGGGGGTCTGTCCTCCTAATGATGGGAGAATTTGACTTTTTCATGAGCGTATTAGAAAATGTAACTTGGAGGATTTGGGTTCGACTGGACCAAGATTCACCTGGAAAGGGCTAAAGCTGGTGGGTTACAGATGTCTCTACGAGAGGTTGGATCGGGTGCTTGCAAATGATCTTTTTATCATGGGTTCTCCTAACTGCTCTGTCCAGGTATTGGCTTGCACCTTGTTCTCTGACCACAACCCGATAAGCTTGTCGTTTGGAGCAATCATTAGCTCACCTCCAAAATTCGCTTGGCACATGGAATCAGGATGTGTTTGGGATAGTTGAAAGGAAAAAAAACAGGGAATTCTTAATAGCTTTATACCCTCATTCTGAGTTTCTCTGTAACCTTGAGTTTGAATTACAAGATCAGTTGGATAGGTTGTTGAATCTTGAGGAAATTAAATGGTTCCAAAGATCACGTGCTGACTAGATAATTAAGGGGGATTGTAATACTAGGTACTATCACCTTAAGACAAAGATAAGGAAAAGAAGGAATCGAGTTACTATGTTGAAGAATGGTGTTGATGATTGGATTGATAATGAAGAGGAGTTACAAGCTATTGTCTCACTTCAAAAACATTTTCTGCTCTGTTCCTATAGGTGATGGAGGTTTGAATTCTCGGGTGAGGTTCCCCTCTCTCGATCCGTTAGTTGTTGAGAGGCTTGCTAGATTCCTTGACGATGAAGAAATTAAAAGGGCTCTATTCTCTATGGGGTGCTATAAAGCCCCAGGAATAGATGGGTTTCCATCCATATTCTACAAAGCCAATTGGAGCACGGTAGGTTCTTCTTTGTGTCAGTTTGTGAGACAAGTTTTTGAGGGGACAAGATCTCTGTCAGAAGCTAACAGGACTCTCATTTCTCTGATCCCTAAGACAGACCATGTTGAACTGGTTTCGCACATAAGACCGATTTCTCTATGCACGGTTCATTATAAGTGTGTTTCTAAGTTGATTGCCCTTAGATTAAGGGAAATGATGAATGGTTTAATCTCCCCTTTCCAAGCAAGTTTTATAAAAGGAAGGTGTATCCAAGATAATTTAATTGTAGGGCAAGAGATTCTCCATATCATGAGCAAGAACCGTAGTAAGAAAGGGCTTATGGCGATGAAAGTGGATTTAGAAAAAGCCTATGATCGTATCAGTTGGGTCTTCCTCAAGCAGGTATTATTGGAGACTGGGTTAGAGCCTCACTTTATTGATTTAATTATTTCGTGTGTGTCATCTGTTTCTTATAATGTTTTATGGAACAGATCTCAAACGGAGTTTTTCACACCGAAGCGGGGATTACGGCAAGGTGATCCTATCTCACCGCTATTATTTGTGTTATGCATGGATAAATTATCTCATTTAATTTGTGATGCGGTTAACGAGGGTAGGTGGAAACCCATCTATAGTTTGTCTATGGCGGGGCGAATCACTTTAGCGAAATCTGTGGTTAGTGCTATACCCCTTTATCCCATACAGGTTGCTAGGCTCCCTTCTAGTATTTGCTTGGAGGTGGAACGTCTCCAACGAAATTTCATTTGGGGCCACACTGATAATGTCAGAGGTTGTCATTTAATTAGTTTGGATCAAATAGCTAGGCCTAAGGATTATGGAGGACTTGGTTTCAGGAAGCTCAACTCTGTTAATCAAGCTTGTAAGGCTAAACTTGCTTGGAAATTAATAATGGGAAGTGAAGGATTACGGGTGAAAATCCTTACACAACGCTACATGCTTCAGGATAGTAGTTGTCTTTTGTCCGCTCAGCCTAGCGATTCCAATTTGTGGAAGTTTATTTGCTCTCAATCATAGGTGGTGGAAGATGGTATCAAGTGGCAAGTTCGTAATGGCCTTTTGGTGAGCTTTTTCAATGACTGCTGGATTGGAGAGGGGGTGAAACTCAAGGACTTTTGCTTAAGACAGTTATCGGAGGTGGAGACTGAGTCTGTGGTTGCGGATTGGACTGTTGATGGCAGATGGGATTTTGATAAAATCTCTAGGGTGGTTAATCTTGATGGGATCAATCTTATTGCTCCAGTTTTGCCTCCTAGGGATAATGCTCCAAGGGATGTGTTAGCTTGGGGAGCCACAAGTGATGGAGTTTTTTCTCTAAGGAGTGCCTATTTTATTATAGAGCCTAATCCTATATCGTCTCATGACTGTTTATTTCGAATGATTTGGAAGTGGCAAGGAGTTGAAAGAATAAGAGTTTTTATGTGGAAAGTCGCATTAAACAAACTTCCTACTAAGCTATGGAGGAGTTATTGGAGTTACACGTCGGCATTATGTGACTTTTGTAAGACTGAGAACGAGAACATACTCCATATTTTATGGCATTGTATTTATGCCAAGAATGTGTGGCGCATATTGATTGAGCCAAGGTGTGCGAGTTTTTTCTTCTCTGCTGGTCTGCGAGAGTGGTTGGATTTTAATTTGAGTAATCGTGTGAGAAGTAGATGGGGGAAGCAATGGAATTTAATTTTTGGAGTGGCGGTGTGGAAGCTTTGGGAGTGGAGAAACTGTGGAGCTTTTGACTACAATTTCAAAAAACCAGCAAACCCAGCATTGGTCATTGCTCTGAGTTGGACGGGTTATGTATCGGATAGTGGTCCTGGTAGGGCTATGCCGGTTAGTAGTGTTCAGGAGCATGTGTGGATCAAACCTCCTTGGGGATGGATGAAATTGAACATTGATGGGGCCAGGGCTCTCGCGTCGTTGCAAGTAGGTTGTGGAGGGCTAGTGAGGGATTGGAATGGCAATTGGGTGGTGGGGTTCACGAAGGAAATTGGAGTTTGTCAAACTCATGTGGCAGAAGAATGGGCTATTTTGGAGGGGCTCCTGATGGCTTGGGATCTGGGATTGAAAAAGGTTGAAGTAAAATCTGATGCTGCTGAGGTAATAAATCTGATATTAGATGCTACCTCCAATGCTGTTAGCTCGACTATGATGAGAGTTAGAGAAATGTTAGAGTGGGATTGGCAAGTCATTTTGAAAGTCATTCCTAGAGAAGTTAATAGAGTGGCTAATGCTTTAGCCAAAATAGGTATTGCTAGCTCTAGTATTCTTAGTGTTTGTCCTACTCATTTGAGAATTTGGGTAGAACAAGAGAGTTTGGGATTAATTTCCCCCTTTGTGTAATTCCTTTGTAATTTTAAGCTGTTAGCGTTCCTTTTAATCAAAATAATAATAATAATAATGACATTATTATTATTATTATTATCATCATCATCATCTATCTCTAACAATTTCATCCCTCTTTTGAAGATTTCACAGAGATATCCCCCAATCTTCTCCAAAAGCTCTTAAGGCACCATCTTCCCCAACTTCCCTATCACCCATTTCCACTTCAGATATGATTTCAACTACACACCAACATTTGGTAAAAGAGATTTGGTTTTTTTTTTTTTTTTTTTTGGCCGGGGGGGGGGGGTTTTTGAAATTTTTATGAGTTAGATTTTTTTTCAAACTCATTAAAAATTTTCTTCCCTTTCTCTCATTTCAAAATCCTTCATACCAAATAGTAAAGACATATACATAGAAAGACAGCCATTCCTCTGTTTTAGGTATTCACCTATCCTTCCACAACTTCACAAAGTTCCATCTCCAATTTTTCAGAGCAGGTCATTCCTTAGGAGGTCTCTACCTTCTAGTATACTACTTTTCTTATACTTAATAATAATATAAGACATATTTAATTAATTTAATTAAGTTAGATTAGTTAATTAATTATAATAGATAAGTCTCATTTTTTCTAAAACACTTAAATTATTTTCGTTCATTCTCCACATTTCCTCTTTTTGAGGGAGTGCTCATAGGAGTAATTTGGAAAAAATTTAATAAATATGAGAAATACTTCTTACATTTTTTATAAAAAAAAATAAGTGTTATATTTTTTACCAAGATCAATTGTGCGGTGCTGAGGAATATATCCAACCGAATAATCAAAGAATCATGAGGTTAGCCACTTGGACTGATTAATTGCCCCGCATAATTCATAAGAAAATGGGGGTTATGTATATTTATTAAATCCTGTTCCACAAAAATCAAAAACGGGGAAAAAATGGTCCACCATGAGACATACTCCCTTTTTCCCCCAAAAAAACCTACTTTGCTCCTATACTTGTGGACCAAACTACGTGGACTAGAGAGGCCCACATTCCTAGACTTTACCCATTGAGCTTCTCGAGTAAGGACTTGTCATGCACACACAGGTTGAGGATATAAGATTATGATCCTATACAGCCCATGAGGCTATTATCCTATAATCCCTCTGTTTTTACCAAAAAAGTATAAGTAAAGGGGGAGGATTCAATCCTAAAATTGTTCAAGAAGTAGAGGAAGGTATCCTAACTTCTAGGTGTCTAGGTTAACTCTGGAAAATAATAGATGGCTCGCCCTGCCCAATATAAGTATCACCTAGGAAGAAGAGAGATTTCGCCTTGCCTTTGGATTGTGGGTGGACCCAATCCATTTACTAAAATTGAAAAAAAAAAAGTATAAGTGCCATAATCATAAAATGACTTTTAATGTTATTATTACTTACTATATTAAATGTGACATCATCTTATTAGTTTTTTTTTTTTTTTACTTTCTCACTACTCTTATTAAATATTAAATATGGGTGTGTATTATATATATATTTAGTATTATTTAGAATTCACAAATCCATTGTAAAAAGGACCAATCAAATCTTATGAAAGATGACGTATATAATAGGGATGGGGAGTAAATTTTTATCAACTCTACACATTTTAAAAAAGTTAGTTTATCGTAATTAATAATTACTTCCCTGGTCCTTAATGTAAGTCTTAGTTACCTAGTTTGGAGAGATTAAATAAACTATAAAAATTATTTAGTTATAAAACATGTGACATGATTTCTCCAAAATATTTTTGTATAATATTAGATTGCATTTATAAGTTATATAGATTAGTTTCACCTTTCAAGAAAAATGATAAACCTAAGAGATAAAATAGAAAACAAGTTGTACATTTTGGACAAAAATTTAGTACAAAACTGGATCTTACATTTAGGATCTGAAATATATATCTCTTCAATTATTTTTTTTTAAAAAAAAATGCCTTGTAATTAATGCTTAAACTTTTCTTTATCAATCGTGCTCATTTGATAAAGAATGGTTAATTAGGCATAAATGTGGGGTTAGGTTATATTTTAATTTATAGATTCAAGATATATCGTTTTTATATCTTTTTAAAAAATATCAACATAATGTTTTTGAAAAATATCATTGTTTGAATGTGAGTGTTGATATTTGGGTTGGTCAGAACTCAGAAGTGGGAGACAATATAATTTTGAATGTCTGGTAGGCAATGAGGGTCCAGTCAGTGGGTGAGAAAATTTGGCATGATCTTTCTCTTTGTTATTCAAATTTGCAGCCATGTAGACATAACTTCAGAGAAAAATCAACGCAAGAGGATCTCATTACGTATGGAGTCCATATCTTATAATTACACTTTTACCCCCTCCTTCAGAAAAAGCTTTAAGATATAGTTATTTGTGTAAAGTTAGAGGATCCAAACTCTGGTAATTGATGTCATAATTTTGAAAAATGTGAAGAAATTAAACATGGGGTGTGCCATTTGAATGAAGAAATTAAGGTCTTGTATTTCATCCTTGTTAAACAAGATCAGTAATTACTTACATTTTCACCAATAAAGGTTAGTCTAATTGGTAAAGAGTTGGCTGATGATAGTTCACAAAGTCACGATTTTAAATTTTGTTGACAATGTGAGGGCTTTGTTGTAGGCTATTGATGACTCTTTAAATTTTGAGGCATGTCTTAACTCTAATGATTCTGTGGAACCCAACTCACCTAAATTTTCCATATTTAAAAAAGGTAATTGCTTGCATCTTTCTTTAGGCCACTCCAAATATATCCTTCAAACCCAGATCTTGCTAGTGTGGAATCTGCATCTTCAATGGAAGTTCCTACCTGAGTTTTTGGATCTGAGTAATAACAAGGAATAAAGCTCATAGAAGACAATGAAAACTCATGCAGATATTCCTTCTCTAACCTCTTAGTTTTATATTAATTCAGATCTCTTGAAACCCTATCCTGTCACAATGCAATTATTATAAAATATCTCAGTAACCTCAAACATATCAAAGTAAGATATCTAAAATAAGAGTGGTTTTGGATGAATGATGAGGAGATATGATTGAGAAAATGAAGAATGAAGGAGACAGAGGATAGAGAGGCACATGACCGTGGAAGCAACATAAATGCTTTAGAGATATTTTCTTCGAATCTTACGCATATTCTGTCTTTCTTTCCTTCTTCTTCCACTCTTATTACAGATATTATAATAGTGTTTAACCATCTTCATTTACACACACACACACTAGCAAATTAAAATTTATCTACAGTGTGTGTGTGTGTATATATATATATATATATAATTCTATTTTTTCTTTCTTCATTTTGGTATATAACTCTCATGACAGATGATTTTCCAGTGTAAATAGATAAGGGAGACGCACATGGATGCATATGTTCAACAAACTAACAAAAGAGATAAGAGACTGTCAGGTGAAAACAACATTTCTGTTCATATTCATATATGTATTTGTATGTTTCTTTCTTTCTTTCTTTCTTTTGTGCCCTTTCTACATCTTACTATTTACAGAAACATCAAGTTAACTTTCAACTGTCATATAACAGTCTTCCAATTTTTTCGCTTCAATTAAAAAATATTAAATCAAGTCCAACATAAATCACATATATTAGATCGCGGTCAAGCTTCTTTTAAGTTTTTGAAAAGAAAACCTTAAAACCTTATGAGATAATATGAGGATTTGAGTTAGACGTAGAAGCAAGCTCAACTAAAATTCCAAAAATGCATCTTCCATACTTTGAAGTTATACTCGTATTACTCTCTCCTCTCCTAAATGTACAAGTTAATTAGAGGATTTATTTTGGCCTCAAATGAAAGACTTCAATCCATTTTATTCTCTAAATTCATAATTTTTTCCCCTAAAACTATCTGATTGATCGTTCATATATAAAGAGATTTCTATCAATGAGTAATTCCAATATAAATGATTTTTTTTTTAAAAAAAACATTTTAGGCAAATCAACACACATTTTCTTATAAATAACTAACATAATTAATTTTCTTTATTTGAAAATTACTCCCTCATGTCCTATTTAATCATAACCTCCAAATTACTGAATTACACAATTTAAAAAGTTGGTTAAAGACAATAAATATGTAAAAAAAAATGCAATTTACTTGCTAAAAACACCCTTAATTATTTATAGAGATGGTGAGTGTGAAAGATAATAAGTAGAAAAGAAATGAGAGAGACATATATATAATTAATTACGGGTAAAAATTAAAAAAAAAACGTAATAAATGATTAGATATTTTTCAAATTAAGCTTATAAAAAAAGATAAAACACATTCAAAAAATTGAAGTTTATAAATAGAACTTGAGAAAGAAAGTAATGATATAGTACATTCAGGACGGGAGTGAGTAATTTCACAAATAATAGCCCCAGCTGGCTCCGGTTGATTTTATAAAATTTGTGAGAATATATATGTATTTATTATATGATATTTTATTTGGCCACAAATTTGGCCCCAACTAATTTTTTGTTTTCTCTGTAAAGATAATGTTTGTTTCATTACTCATTGGGTTGTGAGAAGAAAGTAAAATTCTTGTTTGAGATACCAAAAAAGTTAGTATCATCTTACATATTGTTTTGATTTATAATTATCAGTTATTATTTATTTGTATTTTCAATGTTATTTGATACTATTTAGTAAATACTCCCTCTAGCCCTTATTTAAGGAACCAATTAACAATTCTCGAAAAAAGAATAATAATTATTTTTATTAATTATTACTCTCACTACTACCTTTTTAATTATAGGTATACATAAAAATATTTAATGCTATTTAGAAACGAACAAGTGCCTTATAAAAAAGACTAAATATACTTGTTAGTTGATATCTTATAATAAGAACTAAAGAGAGTATTTTAATATGTTTATTTTTTGATACGGGCTAAAATTTTTTCCTAGTTCCGCCACTGCAAATAATCCCAATTAATTAGCATGAAATGTAGGTTTCATTAACTTAAAACCTGTGAGCCTCACCTAAACCTTGTTGAAAGAGCCAAATCAAGGACAACTACTAGTCCTAACAATGACAAAGAGTATTCACTAAAGCAATAATGAATTTTGGATTAGGAAAAAAAAAAACGATAATGAATGATACATATGAAAAGAAGGCGTGGTCACAAATTCCATGAGAGGCCAATATACGGTAAACTCTGCCGCACCAAGAGAAAAATATCAACTTCACCTCCATCACACATTTTCACTTTCTTCCATATCAAAAAAGATAAGATTATGGACTTTCCTCCACGTGGCACTCCCTTACTGGTCCATTACGATAAGGCTTCTCTTCACAAACTTTCATTCTCGTGTGGCCATGGTTTAGATCAGAGTGATATGCCATCACCTTCGTTATCCAACGGTCAAGTTTTTTGCAGATTCATAGCCCTTCATTTTCAAACCCTTGGATTGGGAATCTCCGAAGTTAAGCATTATAAATAGCTAGTTCAAGCCCAAGCTTTTGCATCTCAGTAGTGAAGTACTAGCACAGTAAAAGAAAAAGAAGAAGAAGGAAATGGCTTCTTCTGTTCTCTCTTCTGCCGCCGCTACCGTCGCCGCCCCCGCCCAGATCAACAAGATCCCCGCCTACACCGGTCTCAAGGTTGGCGCCGGCTTGCCAGTGAGCAAGAAGGCCATTAACACAGACATCACCTCCCTTGCTAGCAACGGCGCGAGAGTAACCTGCATGCTGGTAAGATCATATCCCCATACACAAGAGAAATTGTTGAATTGATTTAGCTTCATGATCTGTTATTATAATGGATAAAAGAAAACTTACACAAAAATGTGTGTGAAAATTTTCAAAAAACAAAAAAACCAGGTGTGGCCCCCACTGGGGAAGAAGAAGTTTGAGACCCTCTCATACCTGCCACCTCTTACCCCTGAGTCTCTGCTGAAGGAAGTAGACTACCTTCTTAGAAAGGGATGGGTTCCTTGCTTGGAGTTCGAAGTTGGAGTAAGTTGTGTGGAGAATTATTTATGTAGTTTCAATGACATTTGAGATATGATTATTATATATATTTGGATGTGGCAGAACGCATTTGTGTACCGTGAGAACCACAGGTCACCAGGGTACTATGATGGAAGATACTGGACAATGTGGAAGCTGCCCATGTTCGGATGCACAGACGCAACTCAGGTGTTGAAGGAGCTGGAGGAGGTCAAGAAGGAGTACCCTCAGGCTCACGCCAGAATCATCGGCTTCGACAACGTTCGCCAAGTCCAGTGCATCAGCTTCATCGCCTACAGGCCTCCCCCGCCTCCCCCCAAGCCTTGAATTCCCTCTCAACAAATACCACCTTGATTTCCGTTTGCTGAATTCCCATTTGTTTTCTTTTCTTTTCTTTTTTTGTATGGAACTATAAAATCATCCTTTATGCTTTTGCTTTCTGTTTACCGGATTTCCTCTGGAAACGAATATATTGGATGAGACACATGATCTTTTTATATATGAATAACTATTTGCCTTGCTTCATCACATCCCTTTATTATCCTTTTGAGAATCTGTCAAACCATGCTTTAGAACATTGCTTCAAACCATATAGAGATTTCTTTTAGTTTGCACAGGTAGACTCATATATACTTCTTCTTTTAACTCTCCATTTAGGAAGATATTCTTGATATCTAGTTGGTGAAGTGACCATTCCAGATTGGCTTAAAAAATACAGATTTCGAACAAAAGTAAAAAATAAATGCATAGAAATGTCCATTGTTGCCAGCAACATGAGCAATGTTCTAAATATTTCTGATGAGGGAAGACTCATTAAGATAAAACACTGTTCATAGACCAACAAACAAAAATCCATCTTGGTTGATGGATAATGGTTAATGGTTATATTGTTCACATGACATTTGACTTCAGCCTATTCAAGTGCATCGAAAAGTCGCATATATCTCGAAGGTTTAAATCAGGAAATGGAGACAATTTGATTGACAACTTGTTTAGATTCGCTTTTGGGGTGCTTTTGTAACCCCAAAAGCCATGCAAAAGCTAGTTTAAAAGCTGAGAAGCTAATTTAAGCTCAAAAATTATGTTTGGATTGGCACTGGAGTCAAATGAATTTTTTCCATGAACAGCTTTTATTTAGTAGAAGAGGCTAGTCCCTGATACGTCATAACATAGTGAATAAATGTTTGAATTCCATTGAGAGATGGCTCATCTTTAGTGCCTCAAATATGATTTTTTGTGAGACTTTCTCACTTGTTCATAGAACTATTTGACTTACACATGATGTATAAGGCACTTGCAAATTTGATCTTCTTGAGAAATTAATTTATCTTGTTAATAAAAATATTCCATTGGTTCATAAGGTTATACTACGTATTCATGATGTGCAAGACACTTGTTAATTATGATGTAAAGTAGATAGGTATATAAAACTATTACATATACTTTCTCTTGCTTATGTTAACTAAGGAGCTTTGCTAGCCTAGTGATCATGCCTCACTTGGGGTGCGGGGGGTGGTTACCCTTTGCTGGAAAAAAAACTATCACTGTTGCGCCTATACTCCATGGCAACAGCGGGTACCTCAATTGCTAGTTTTATGCACCACCTCTCGCCTCAAGGCATGTGGGAGAGTGTCCAACCCCCTTCAACTTATCCAACATTTGCGCTGGCACATCACCTGTGCAACCAGGTTGAGTGGCTAGCCCCTTGGTCATGTCGAGATAAGAGTCAATCCTTTGTCACGTCACATTTCAGATTGTGAATACTCCTTATCATGGTGTCAAATTTGCCATCTTGTAAAACTAGCTCTGATATCAAAATTGTCACTGTCGCATCCATACGCCGTGGCAACAGCGGGTATCTCAGCCACTAGTTTTACACATCACCTCTCGGCTCAAGCCATGTGGGAGATTGTTTTACCTTTTCGGCCACTGGAACCCCAGCCATTGGTCAGCCGTCATTCAGGGGCTGGAGTTCCGGCACCTGGCCTACCGCTGTGGCTGGAAAAAATGCTGACTATTTTTTTTTAAAAAAAAAAGTAGGTAGGGGAAATCATGTCATTTCAACATAAAATTAAATTTCATTTTGCCCCTAAGGCCATGCAATGATGTCTTAGAATTTATTAGGGGCCATTTGACATTAATTGGCTACAGAGGTCCTTTACGGAAATTTTCTGTAAATCATATTACACCAATTGATTTTACGCCATCTTTAGTTGACAAAATATAATTGGGATAAAAGTCATGTTTGCGAGAGTGAATCCAATTAAGCTCTCCAAAAGGCAAAAGGACCATCATTATTAACGTAAGCGGGCACACATATCAGTTCGATGCATTTTCAAATGGTCAAGCACAAAGTAACCGGAATGCTACTAATTAATTCACACAGACCTAGGTGGTCCTACAGCAGCCTTGCCACGAGGAGGATGCTAGTAATTTGTACTCTTCACTTATCATCTAACAAGGAAAAATATTGGGTTTATGTCTTAAAATACAAATATTTAAGGGTTAAATACCATTTTTGCTATGGAAGTATTGGCCAGTGAGTATTCAGAATTTGAAAGTTTTTTTTGTATCATTTTTACTATAGAAGTTAACAAAAAGGAGCAAATATGCCCCAAAAGTTTTTTTTTTTTTTTTTATGAGTAAATTTGTTCTGAAAGTTTTGGTGAGAAGCGAATTTTCTTTAGGAATTTATAAAGAAGAGCAACAATTCAACGTTTAAAATCAACCGATGGCAATACTTTCAGGTGCTGAATGCTCTCTAACCGATACTTTCGTGGCAAAATTGGTATTTAACCCAATCCAATCCTCAATGGTCCTTTTTCCCTTTAAAATACCAGTTCATAAGAGAAGATAAGAAAGAAAAGGATGTTGCATTGTCCTGTTGCAATGTTGAAGACCAAACAACTGATGTTCTAGCAGAAGGCCATACCTAAGATCAGATTTGACAGCTAAGAGAAAAGCCAAGAGTTTTCTTTAGTTTGTGCTTCCTACTATGGATGAAGATGTTCATCAAAGTATGGTTGCTGTCATAAACTTATCTAAAGTTGTGTTTTGTTCTGGTTGGGTTGTTCACATTGTGGGGAAAACTTTGTGTGAAGGAGTTTAGTGAAAGTTAGTGACTTAAAGAAGCTAATTAAAATTCAGTTTTTGTGATATTAATTTACTATACAGAAGCTAATGCTGTTGCATTTTCTATTCCAGTTTTCCTCACAGAAACAAAAATACTCTGCTCTCACATTGCAAAACATGGTCCAGGTTTTTGTCCTTCCAGGTTTTTATGTTGGATAAAGAAATAAAGAATAAGTACTGAACATGTATGATTTGAATCTTTTAAAAGTAACATGTCGACATCTTTTCAATAAATTTGGATGCTCTTCATTCAAGAGAGAAAAATGACTTATTTCAAATAACCTTCTATTATCTAATTTAACAGATTTGGATCGTTATATCAGTTGAGTGGTCAGAATTTGTCCAAAATGAACATAATCTTCCTGTTTCAAAGAGAAAATTTTGCAAGAAAGACCAAACTAGCAAACAGGGAATATGAGAGATTGAGAAACTGGTTTGGCTGTGAAGCTAGTTTGAGAGATATTTTCTGCAGAATCATGAAGCCATTTCACATGGTTGAACTTTCACTAACTTCCATACCTGGAAGCCACTCAAATCCTATTTTCTCTTTTCAATAAAAAGCATGGGTTTCATTCAATGACTTCAAAATTCAAATTCTGCCAAGAAAAATGAGAGAGAAGTCATTACAACTAGACGAAGCTACAGCTCAGCTCACAGCAGAAACAAAATGAATAAAAGCATTCTCTCTTGAAGAAAACAACATCTCGTTTTGTGAACTTCCACTGAAAAAGCTCCTTTCTTTTTCTATCTTCACATGTTACTGAGATTTCTTATACATTGCAGATTATTAAGATTTCTCGGTTAACTCCTGTTTTGAGCCTCATCATGTACTTTGATGTCTGCTTTACAATGAAATTAATAAGAACTTGTTACTGCATTTAGAAGAAAAATTCAGTGAAAGGGATAGTTGCTACTGCGAATTGTAAAGAAAGAATGAAAGATACACAAGACCAAATCTTCCTCAGGAACCCCCTTTTGGTGCCTATCTACCATGAGCTCAACTGATTTGGACTGTCCTGAGGGCAGTCTAGATTTATTTTTCTCAAATGATGATTTTTAAATAAAAAAATCAGTTTTTGAAAACATGTTAACGAGAATATTATCTTAATTCTAGATTCTTTACCCATTAAAATATTTTTTAAAAAAAAATTCTGAACCTTTAAACCAACTGAACTCATGGTGCCTATCTCATAGGCACCGAAAGTGGTTCCATCTTCCTCCACTACCTAACAAAAGATATGAGACGAGACTGTCAGACCAAAACCTGATTAATAAAAACTGTTACTATGAAAGTTCACAACAGTTAAAAAAATGACAGAGTTTTTAACTTCATTGAAACCTTACCATATTTCTCGAGAAGGGATGGTCAAAAATTGGCTGAGGGAAGCAAAAAGTATCAAACTTCACCACTATCACACATTTACACTGTCCTTCGGGAAGAGATAAGATCATGGAGCTTCCTCCACGTGGCACTGCCATAGTGGTGGCTAACGATAAGGCTAACATTCAACCGTTTATTTTGTTTTGCAAATCAAGAGCCTCTCGTTTTCAAGCCATAGGATTGGAAATAGATGAATTAAGGCTTTATATAACAAGCAGAAGCTGAAGCTTTTCCATCTCTCACTCTGTGTAATAGAGTACTAGTATAATAACTAGTAGCAAAAGGCAACAAAAGCGAAGGAGAAGAGATGGCTTCCTCTGTGCTCTCTTCCGCCGCGGTGGCCGCCACCCCCGTCCAGATCAACAAGATACCCGCCTACACCGGTCTCAAAGTTGGCGCCGGCTTGCCAGTGAGCAAGAAGACCATTAACACAGACATCACCTCCCTTGCTAGCAACGGCGCGAGAGCAACCTGCATGCTGGTAAGATCATATCCCCATACACAAGAGAAATTGTTGAATTGATTTAGCTTCATGATCTGTTATTATAATGGATAAAAGAAAACTTACACAAAAATGTGTGTGAAAATTTTCAAAAAACAAAAAACCAGGTGTGGCCCCCACTGGGGAAGAAGAAGTTTGAGACCCTCTCATACCTGCCACCTCTTACCCCTGAGTCTCTGCTGAAGGAAGTAGACTACCTTCTTAGAAAGGGATGGGTTCCTTGCTTGGAGTTCGAAGTTGGAGTAAGTTGTGTGGAGAATTATTTATGTAGTTTTAATGACATTTGAGATATGATTATTATATATATTTGGATGTGGCAGAACGCATTTGTGTACCGTGAGAACCACAGGTCACCAGGGTACTATGATGGAAGATACTGGACAATGTGGAAGCTGCCCATGTTCGGATGCACAGACGCAACTCAGGTGTTGAAGGAGCTGGAGGAGGTCAAGAAGGAGTACCCTCAGGCTCACGCCAGAATCATCGGCTTCGACAACGTTCGCCAAGTCCAGTGCATCAGCTTCATCGCCTACAGGCCTCCCCCGCCTCCCCCCAAGCCTTGAATTCCCTCTCAACAAATACCACCTTGATTTCTGTCTATTTAAATTGTACTTAGTCATTGTAATAACGCTTTCCCCTTTCATGTTTTAATGTTTGCTTCTGTTTCTTTTTTGCCAGTGGTGTCATCATGTCATCCTTTTGTCTTTGTATCATCATGTATTTCGGATTTCCAGTTTAAATCAAAGTATGAGACCTAATGAATAATTGTTTTTTTTTCTCTCCCCCCAATTTGCTTCATGGGTTCTATATTGTTCAAATTCTGTATAATATTTGTTCTTCAATGTCACAAGTTTAATTCTTTCTGTGTTTAACATCATCAGAGAAAAACAAGTTTTATAGCTGAAGGCTTTAGGCCTTGGGGGATATGCTTGTTAATTGAAACTCGTGAACAATCTTCTTGTCTTGGTCCTCCAAAACATGAAGGAAAAAAAATCAGAAGCAAAATGCTTGAGGAAGATTCTGAACAGAACACTTTGAGAATATGAATGTGTTGAACTTAACTTCTAGTTTTCATCTAGAAAGATTCTGAACAATCAGATAATATACTTGGAAAGCTTTTGCTTTACTTGTCTAATGCACTTTTGGATGTTCAATATATATTCAAGCATTGGTATCTAGAGAGCATGACAAATGAACATCATTTTGTCATAGAATCATGCCCTTTTGAAAGAATATTATAAACAGTTAGAAACAGACATTTTTTGATTGGATCTAATTCTGGTTACAAAAGATCACAAAATCAAGGTCAAAGTATATTCAAACAAGAACTTTTTTAGAATCCTGGGCCATATCTTCTTGCTTCCTCTGGTCAATTAGAATAGTTCATAAAATCATGAGCAACATCATTGTTTTTCTCAAAGTACCAGACACAGTAGAATTTAGTGTGATCTGTCATGAAATTATCAGAATCACCCATTAGTGATCAGAGTGTTATCCTATTTTCCCTGAACATGTTTCTAATTGGTAGTCACAGATTACTGGTTGATAAATCATTAATGATCCCGATATTAATGGATGTGACTTTATTTTGTAAATGGACAAATTTTCTGGGAAAAGTCAAGCTAGGAGCCAAACCAACATTGCATTTAATTTCAATGGCCTTTGAGTTTTAATCAAGGCCTGATAATTTGACACTATTGAAAGATACATTTGTGGACAAGGGTGTGAGAGGATAAAGAAACGGATAAGAAGTTTCTCTTTCCTTCACCACCAAATGCCCCCACAGTGCATTTAGCAATTTGAAAGTTATAGGGTCCATTTCAAAGATGGCCAATAGAGAAAGAGAAGGGGGGAAAAAGAGAGAGAGGAGTCTGATTCAAGAAAAGCTTTAAAAGATACACTCATTTGTTATTTACAACTTTTCTCTCGTATAGACTATTTTCTTTAATTTCGTTTTGAATTTTTTATTTTGAGAATTCTAAAAATATATCTTTCATGTTAGTCAGACACCTTTTAAATTATATGTGCACAGTTCAGATTCTTTGATATTTTAGTGTCTATATCAATGTTCCATACTTTCAAAGTTATAGGATATACTTATAGAGTAAATTATATGAATTATCAAAAAATTTTGCTAAAATCATACAATTTCTTTTTTAGTATTTTCTTGAAAAAATGATTTATCTATATTTATCCTATGTCTTATTTATTATCGGTAATATGCACATTTTGTACATATAAAGTATAAGTACTCTAATTTATGTCATTCTCACTAATAAAATTTCAATGGGTACATTTTTCCCTATCTTCCCATTATATACATGTCAACTTAAGCACAAAACTCAAACTTAAGAACATATACACAAACATGTCAACACTAGGCTCAAATTCAAGACCTCGGCCAAGCATGGTGGGTATGTAACACTAGCACTGAGTCAACTTGTTGTTGATTGAATATTACTACCAATTGTGTGGCAATGTGGGTGTAATTTACTCTGTAATATTGTAACATAATATAACTTCCTTCTTTTTTTTCTTTTTTCTTTTTTTGGAAAAAGTAGTGAGATATGGAGTTTAGAATATGAGGTATTGAGAGGATAAGCAACATATCGTGTATGTGGTGTAGATGGAGTCACGATGAAGTCATTTTTCATGAAGATCAACATGTATGTTTGTATGTATGCTACCACCAAAAGGGAAGAGAAGATCAATGGTCTTTGTCACCAACTTGCTACTTGAGGCTGAAGAATGGGTTAGGTGATCTTTATTTGTTTGGATGTTTCTGTTTTGTCCCATTTTGTGATTATTCTTTAGTGTGTAATCTTACCGTGATAAAGTTTTTTGTACTGTGTCAGATTTTGTCTGGACAAATCTATGTGCAATTCACCCAAAATCCCACTGTCTTGAATCTTTGCCCACACCCCTCAACTATGTGCATTGGGATTAGAAAAGAGTTAATGCAACAATAAAATCACAAATGTAACGAGTAGATTTCATTTTGGTATAGTCTCTCTCTTTCCTTCAGATGATTTTAAGAAAAATAATTCATTTTTAGACCATTTATAATTTATAATTATGCATTATAAATATATTTTAAAAATGTATGCTGGAAAAGATATGAAAAAAACATAGATGTAGAGAAAAGAGTACATTGTTTTCAAAATATAAATCCCATATATGCTAAAAAGATTCAATTTCAAATTACTTTTGTCTAAGGACTGTTTGGTACAAGAGAAGGGCGGGAAAAATTTTGTAAGTTGATCTTTAAACAATTGAGAGGTGGGGTTAAAAGTTTTTAATTCATTTTTCTTACACATTTATCTTACAAGTTATCTTTGTGAAAATTTAATAACCCCACTACTACAATTTTTTAAAAATCCAACTCACAAAAATTTTCCCTCATCCCCTCCCCTCCAAACCTCACATCCCAAACAGCCCATAAGTGTAGCTTGAATAAAAATGCCTTTTTTTTTTTGGCCTGAAAAAATAAAGCCTCAGTATGAAATTTTTAAATTTTAAAAGTTAGGACCAAGCTTGGTCAGGTCAAATTATTTTTTTCACAGCTGGAATGACAAAAGAAATGTCAAGACCATATTGGGTTGACTTCTTTTTCTTTTTTTAATTTGTGGTTGGACAACCAATTAAAGTCATCTCAAATTTGCCTCCAATGTTTTGGTTTGGACCCAAACGGCAATATTCTGATGAAGGCCCAACCAGAAATCTTAATGTGGCCCAAATCCCAGCAAAAGTCAATTCAATTATTGGATGCAAAGCTAGATTTTTTTTAAAAAAAATCTAGCCCATAACTTGTACATCGGATCGTGATGATGATGCTTGAGATGAGAAATTTAAAGTAGTTTCTATTTGTTGATGAGGTTGAGAAAGTGAGGCTTTAATTAAAGGTACAGTAAAAACTAGAAATGTTTAAATTAAATATTTTGATAACTTATAAACACAAAAAATAACGAAAACGTTTTCATAATTTATACTTTTATACACAACGAAAAGTTTGGACCATGCATGCTTCAGTTATTAGTGTTTTGAGAGGATAGGCTTATTCTTGTTACATAAATTCATATACATGGACGTCACTAATAAGAATGATAAAAGTAGAAGTGGTGTTTCATGTGACATCCACCAAGGATCCAAGTTCTACATGGCAGCCACGTCATACGTGGCATATAAATGTTATTTTATTAATAAAGTGGCATGTTTATGGATATGAATAAGAATTATTAAATTTGTAACATTTTGAGTGTTTATTGCAACAACTTGACACGCAAATGTTTTCTTATCTGTGTTGGTTTGGATTAGCAGTAGAAGCTGCTTTTTCAAAGTGATTTACAATTTTCAAAGTAAATGTGTAAGATGGGTTTTATCTTAACTTACGTGAACGATAACTCAAACATACACGCTTGACTTCTAGAATTATTTGGCCTTCAATGCCATGCAGAAGATCTTGGGATTGATTTGATCCTTTTTGGATGATGATATTTACACCACTTTGGTGACTAGATGCCACGTATAGTATGTGTGGTTGTCATATGCTATGCCACGTTAGTTGCCATATAGTACATACCAAACAATTCCTAATTTTAAAGGATATCAAGTATAAGAAAAGCTCGAAACAATTTTTTATTATATTTGATAGTGCTACCTGACTCCTTGAAAAGTGTTTGTTCATGAATCAGTCTCTACTACTAGGAATCAATTAGGTTAATTGTTGTTTGCAAGCTAAAACTCACCCAGGCTGACTAATCAGACCAATGAACAAATAAACTAGTTTTTGAGCTGGTTTAGTCAAGAGTTTTGAACAAATTGAACAATTTGGATTTTTTTTTTCTTCTTTCCTCATTAATATCGTTTTAAGTTTAAAAAAATAGCAGTTCATCAGATTTGTGCTTTAATAACTCTGCTTTGTTAGATTATATGTTGTTTATACATGATTTTTATTGAAATATTATTTTAATTATGAATTATCTAATCAAGAGTTGATTCCTGGTTTGAACCACTAACCCTGAACTACTGTCTTAATTGATTTATTTACCAATTGAGTTTCCGCACCTTGCTTGCAGCAAACAAAAGCTTCTCTCTTGAGCCTTTACAAAAGTATTGAAGAAATTCCAACAAATCTCATCTTCTTAACGGAGACACTATCTAGCAAAGATGTAGGAGATCTCTTGCTTAAAATAATTGAATACCAATATACAACTGTAAATTTTTTTGCCCGACGTTTTTATTACAGAATAAAAAATGGTAAATTTTATGGGAAAATCACAGAAAAATAATGTCAAAATATGTAAAAGACAAAAAAGGATGGTAAATTTCAATAATTCCAAATTGACTGATTTGGACTTTTAATTTGAAATGTTAACAAATGTGTGAAATCACATAAGTGCCCTTACTTTTTATTTTTCATTTTTTTTAGAAAAAAACCTAAAGCCCCTTGCCGGTCGCTAGATCTTTGAGGCCGGCGACTAGTGACCGAAGCTCTAACCTATTATATTTTTTTTGAATTTCTCAAGCAAAAGTTGTTAATATAGATACTTAAATTATTAATAGTGATACTAAAAAAGTAAATAGAGGCCTAATATATATATTGAATCTATGAGGTAAAAGTTGTCAATGTAAATATTTAAGTTATTAATAGCGATATTAAAGTTGTAAACAAGATAATTGTTTAATATCTCTATTAACAACTCAATTATCTATATTGTCAACTTTTACTTAAGATTTTTTTTTTTTTTTAAAAGGGACCCTCAGAGCTTCGAGTGAAATTTATTAGAAATACAACTTTGTTATTGCTGTTAACATCTCAAATATCAATATTGACAATTCTTACTTAAAAAGTGAAATATATATATATATATATATATATATATATATATATATATATATATATTAGACTACCAGAGCTTTGATGAAAGTTATTAAGAAATATTCAACAAATACACCATTTTCAACTTTAGTATCACTATTAACAACTCAAATATTCATATTAACAACTTTTTCCTGGAAATTCAAAAAAAAAAAAAAAAATTAGGCCGCCGCTCACAACTTTAATATCGCTATTAACAATTCAAGTGGCTATATTGACAACATTTGTTTGAAAAATTTGAAATATATATATACATGTGTGGTTGTGTACATACATACATACATACATACATATGTATGTATGTATACATATATGTATATGTGTGTGTATATCTATATATATGTATATATATCTATACATATGGCGTGCGTGCACGCGCACGCACACACAGAGACACTAAAACTCACACACACACACATAGACACTAAAACTCTGATGACGATTGGCCAGCAAGGGGTTTTAGGGCCTTCCGACAGCCGGTCGTTGACAAAGACACTAAAACTTTGACGATAGTTGGCCAGCAAGGGGTTTTAGGGCCTTTTAAAGAAATTAAAAGTAAGGGCATTTATATAATTTCACACATTTGTTAACATTTCAAAAATGAAATTCAGTCAATTTGGAATTATTAAACCTCATCACCCTTATTTGTCTTTGAAAATTTCTTGTGTGAATCTAGTTTGTCATGTTATTTATGGTTTAACCAATTAAAATACAACAACTAAACTAATATTAATTCTAGTTGACTGCTCATGTGATTTACATTTTTATTTCTCTCAACAAATAAATCCCTTACTTAAGATTTTACAAGTGATGAAAAAGTAAATCTTGAAATCTTTTAATTTTATTAAAATACCATATAATATTTAGGATGTATGCCGAATCAACTTATGAGTTGTTGTATTTTAATCGGTTAGACCATAAATAACATAGCAAACCAGATTCATGCAAGAATTTCTCTTTGTCTTTTACATATTTTGATAGTATGTTTTGTCATCCCCCAAAGTATATTCATACAGGAAAGAACCGATAAAAACAATATTACTCTGTTTTTATTTATAAGTTCAAATTAATCAAATCTCACATACTAATGAGAGTTAGCTAACTCATTAATTATAGACACAATGGTTTCAAAAGTCAACATTAATAAAAGAAATTGTTTATTCTAATCAATGGGGACAAAAACTTTATAAAAAAAAACGCAGATTTATTATTCTGAAATTCGACTTATAACAAGGATCAAAATTTTTTATTACAATGAACTTATAAATAAGATCAGAGTGTAATACGATCTCATTTATATTTATTATCCCAAGATTCCTTATTTTTCATGGAAATCTCGGAAGCATTTTTCCTAAAAGCAAATTATTCAATTATATGTATGATCCAATAGTCGAAGCAATTCTTTCCCACATCCACAACTAAATTTCTACAACAAGATGGTGTCACTCTTGCAAATTATTCAATTAATCTGTGAGATCTCCACATTTTCCTTTAAACTTGTTTAAACACTCTTGTATGAACTCATAATTTCTTGGACTTTATTCTGGTGTTTTTTCCCCCGCTATAAAACTTTGTTCTGGTGTTGAAGCTTCATCAACTTTCTAAATTCTTCTGGATACGAGAGTCCACATGTAAACTATAGAGTAGTGATGTCAAAAATTAACATCGTTATTGTTGCAAATGAGTGTTTTGGTAGTGCCATGATGTTGTTATTATTATTATTATTATTATTATTTTGGTGAATTGAAGATGAAAATGTTGTTTTAATAGGTAATTGAAGGCAACGGAAAAATAATTCTTTTAAAAATGGGGGTTAAGAACAAACGCATACAAGCTCACAATATGAAAAACGTTTTTATAATTTATTGATTTAAAGATAACCTACAAGTTAATTTATAAGTATATATTTATTAATTTAGTACAGCTTGTAACTTATATAAAGAACCAAGGGAAGGAGTATTTAAAAGCTTTAGGACAAATGACATGTCAAAATGTAGATGACGTACCAAAACAGTCTTGCAAGATATTTTTAACATAGTTGGACTAAGAATTACCACACTAAATCTGAATTATTGGAATGCACCCTCTCGACGTTAATTTAGTGTGGTTTGTAAATGAATGTTACACTTTCACATCTTTATTCACATAATAATAATTAAAGGAACTTTCTTCTAAAAAAACTGATCTTGAAATAACACACGCAAATGAAGTTTCATAACTAGAATTAGCAAATGAAAGATATCAGAAAAGGACCTTCAAAACATAATTATCCCTTCCTGTCCTTAACATAAAAAATATTTATTTAATCTGATTAAATTAAGAAAGTTAGTTAAATTAGTTAATATGATATTTATTTTCTAAAATATTTTAGTCGTCTTCTTATAATTATCTTGTCCATGTCCTCCTTAATTATTATTAAGAGAACATCAAAAAAGGTAAATTAGAAAAAGATTGAAAAATATATTAAAAAAAATATACTTCATATATAGGACAAAGACCAATTTTCAAATAAGTCTTATATTAAATACTGGAGGGAGTACTTTTTATTAGCAAATGATTCATTAAATGTGAAAAATATAAGAGAATGACCTTCGCTTGGTAGAAAATAAGGGAATAGTAGATTCATTCATAAGATGTGTGTTGCAGACAAACAAACCTAAAGTGAATGGTATTCCCTATAGTCCTTTGTAGAAGCTCCAATTTGACTATACAAATTAGTTGGAGTTAGTTAATTAGTAAACAGTATTAAACTTTAGTTAGAATTGCGGGTGGAAAAAAAATAATGCTTCAAACAACACATATTACTATCTTCTGTCTTTAATATAAAAACTATTTAGCTAATTTGAATAGATCAAAAAATTAGTAATATTAATTATTTATTACAAATATATGTTGGTTTTCTTAAAATATCATATTTCATTACAACTAACATTAAATAGAAATATTTTAATGTGTGCAATCAATGGAGATACTTTAGAAAAAAAATTATAAATTTGGAAGATGAAATGAATTGCCATCTTATAATTAAAACCAAATCTAACTCTGCAACCAATTCTTATATTAGAGACCCTTATATTAGAGACCGATGTAGCATCGTTTATTATAAAACGTGCAAAATGTTCTTACAAGCTACCAAACATTTAGATCAATTGACAAGACATTGTTTTAACTTAACCAAGAGTTTCGACTTTGATATTTGGGAACGCAGCAATATTAGGCTGAAAAAATGATCCTATCATGCCTCAAATCCGGATTAGGCTCAGCTCATAGAGTTCCTTGTGACAAGGGGCTGATCTAGGACACTAGGTGCAAAAAAATAAATAAATAAATAAATAAAAAGTCCTTGCAATAAGAAACAAAGCAAGTATAAGCATGCATGACAATCTTGTGAACGCATCTTCGTGAACCAACATGTTGAAAGTGAAAACCATCTTCCATCACCAACCAAGTGTTCAATAACAAAGCTTAAAAGGCCAGAAAGCAAGAAGAGTAGAGTTGTTTAAGATGTAAACAGACTCACAACACCTAATATATCAAAGAAATTGCCACCTAAATAATTCTTGAGGCCTAAGAAGAGTATAGGGCAATACAGTTAAACAAAACTAAGTAGCCTCTTGCGGTGTTTGCTTTCAAATTCTACATTAATACACAAATAGTCTTTGAAAAATTTTCTCTACATTCTATGTCTTTACTATGAATCCCAATACAAATACGCAAGAAAACTTTACAAGTCTTGATGCCAAGCAATGCAAGGCAACAATGAAGGAGTTACAGTTTCACATATAAAATGAAAACTAAACTTGGAATAAACCAAACCAAGAGCTTACAAGATGCATTAACGAGACAATACTGGATTCATCACTAAATATGAGACAATCTTTGAAATTGATCTAAATAGGATTTACAAGGATGATCAGAATCACAAATTCTATACAGGACATGTGGTGATCATCTTATGCTAACAAAAAAAAAAAAAAACACCCAGATTCGACCGCCTTATATTACAATAGAACATGCTCTTTACAGATCAAACCTTCTCCACAATACAGGGTTTGCTTTTCTGCTGTTCCATCATCAAACTATCCACAAAAATATCAGCATTAAGATGATCACCAGACCAAAACATTTGATATATACATAGCTAACAACTTGCTTCCGTCCAAAACATTCAAAATACTCCCTAGTTTTGTCAAGTTTTTGAAGGTGGTGGCACTTGGCTCCTTATATGTACACTTCCTCCGAATGAAATTTTAAGCAAAAGCAGGGATGCTCGAATTCTGACGATCCCTGTTGAGGCAATCAAATCCTTCTACCCTAACTGCAGCCGGGGTGGGTCCAAATTTCATCCTAGCACAACCTCCTTTACGTGATGCTGAGGAGGGAGATGGTAGTCCTGATGGGGATGAATTTCCCAGAATGGAAGCATTCTTTTCATCTCCAAACCTCGCATCTTGAACCAATGGATTTGCAGCTCGGACAGGAGGAGACCCACAAAAATATGGTGGTGATGCAGCAACCTGATTTGCATATTCTTCCCCATGATTCTCCTATTGAAATTAACATAACAATTAGCCAATGTACTTTCACATGCATGGAAGATCCATAAGGATAAAAACTAGAATTTCGGAAACTAACAGTGTCTGTAACAAAATTCAATCACGAGTTCTAGATATTTAAAAGAAAAATATCACGTTCTACTATGCAGTTTGCAGTACCAACCAACGACTTACCTTCCTAAGAATAATGTCCAGAAGCTCTGCCCCAGCTTTAGACTCAGACCCGCCAGTTTGTTGGCTGCAAGAAAAATTACAAACACAGAACAGATCAGCCACATAACACTTCTAAAAGACAATAATTTCATCAAATAACATAACATTTATTAAGAGTAGTACCTCAAATGCCATCTAAAGGGCCTTATAGGCATATCAGATAAAACCCCAACTCGGCGTGGCTTAGGGCAAATGACGGGGTCCTGATCAGTATTAGGGACAGAGCCTCTCATGACATCACAGGCTGCAAAGGCGTTCTGCTGAAGACTATAACAATTCATCTTGAAAAACAATTTCACTCCTCAGTAGAACGCCTAGGCACGGGAATAACAAAATATATTAAGGACACGCCCTACAATCAAGGCGGAAATTAGATCTAGAGATCAGATGAGGAAACCTGAACCATTTCTTTACTAATTTTCATGAAGGCGAGGATAAAAAATGTACATATCATTATGAACACCAGATCTAAATTCTAGGCTTAGAAAAACCTTCAAATTTATTTTCAAGTCACGCAAAATAAAAAATAATAACAAAACGCTTTGCCAATTTTTATGCTAACAAACTAGAAATCTGGTGCATAGAATAAATCCAGCTACAGAACTAAAAGGAGGTTACAATATAGATCTTCGATTGAGCAAACAGAAAAACAAAAACAAGGTACAGCGAGAATTTCAGCAGATCTGGCCGAGAAAACAATTTTTCAAACATATTTACCCAGCTAAGAGGATGAAATAGATCAGATCTAAAATGAAGAGCTTCATAACAAAAAGAAAAATAAGGGAAACAAGAAGAAGTACAGTAGTCCACACACCGATGGAGAAGTACCTTGTTGGGAATCTCCACAAAGAAAAAACTCAACGGAGCTTACCACGAGGAGAACAGATTTCGGGGAGCTGGGTTCGATTTATAGGACTGAGGAAAAGATGTTTTAGGGTTGGGGTTCCGGAGATCACTGTACGACGTCGTTCTCAAGTTGATATTCTTGACGTCACACGTGTCCAGTGATTTTAGAGGCCAGGGATGAGTAATTTAGATCCTACGTTTTTTCCTTTAATTACTAATCACAAATTACTAATGACCAGCAAGATCATATATTCTGTATTCATAGGGAAAAAAATTAAAAATTAAAAATAAAAGTATGGTAATCTATAGGAGTTCAGGTAGGATAATGGAATGATCTTTTACTCTTAAATATCGGAATTTGAAGATATTTACTTTATTTCTAAATATTTACATCAAATTGTATTCATACAGAGTATCATAAGAGTTTTTTTTTTTTTATACAATGTAGCAGCCATAAAAAAAAAACAAAACAAAACAAGATGAAGTGAACTCCTGTCATAGCTGAGAGTCTTGCTTTAGCCAAGTGACCTGCAGCAAGATTAATCCATCTATTGATAAGTCCTACTTCGATTTGCCAATTTCTCCCCATCAAACTATGTATTTCTGCGATCAGGCCACTATCCGCATGAAGGTCATTTAACTCCCTCTTTATCATGTCAACGGCATCTGCAAAATCTGATTCCAAAATAACTTATCGATATCCCAAATCCCATGCCAGCTTCGATCCGTGCAGACAGCCCCATAACTCAGCCGAAGGTAGTCCCCTTCCATTCCTTTGAACATGAAGCCCTTTAGGAAGTTCCCATGAGTGTCTCGAAGGACTCCACCTCTCGCAACACTTGCACCAAGCTATGAGAATGCCCCATCGATATTAATTTTCACCCAACCTACTGGCAGGGGCTTCCACTGAAGTTCCTACTTAGTAGCTTGACGTTTCCCTCCAATACCCGTGGCAAATCTGGAGTGAGCTTCCTGAAGACACTTCCTAATGGCCTCAACATTGGTCTGCAGTGTGTGGTTTGTGACACTTCCTAACACTACTAGAAAAAAAGGAAATAGCGACGGAATTTGTGACGGAAATTTTTTCCGTCGCAAATTCACGTAATTTTGTTACAGAAACAACATTCCGTCGCAAAACTACGAAATTTGCGACGGATATAACAAATCCGTCACAAACTAGCGATGGAAAAGTCTTCTGTCGCAAAAATTAGCGACGGAAAACCACTCCTTCTCAAACTGGCGGCCAAAAAGGCCGCTAGTGCCTCGCTTTTTGTAACAGATCTGGTGTCCGTCGCAAAGCTTCCATTAGTGCCTCTCTTTTTTGCGATGGATCTGGTGTCCGTCGCAAAAATTAGTGACAGACCCCAGATCCATCGCAAACTGGTGGACGGAGCCCAAATCTGTCGCAAACTAGCGGCTTTTTGACTCGCTTTTTGCGATGGATCTAGGGTCCGTCGCTAATTTTTGGGACGGACACCAGATCCATCGCAAAAAGCTATTTTTGCGATGGAAATAGATTCCGTCGCAAAAACCTTACCTCATTTATCCCTCAGGTCCCCCCCCCCCCGCGTCCCAAACCTTCAGCTCCCCCGCCCCCAATCCTCAGCTCCCCCGCCCCCTCCCTTAGCTTATCGCCCCCCCCCCCAACCACCCTCAACTCCTCCCCTTCCCTCAGCTCGTCTGGCCCTCCACCCTTAGCTCGTTCTAGCCCCCACCCTCAGCTCCTCCTCCGGTCGCCTCCCTCAGCTCGTTGCAGGTTTTCTTTTTTTTTTTTGGAACACTTCTAAGTACTTTCATTACTGAGATAAAAAAACCATACAGACGCGCAAGTGTAAGCACTGCCAGACAAACAAATCCTAGCACTAAGATCTTCACAAGGGAATTATCAAACAAATCTGTCCACTTCTAATTTTGCAGGTTAGCTTGAAGTTTTTTTATTTATTTATTTTATAACTATATGATATCTATGTTAGGTTTGCTTTGTTACATATTGGAAATATGTATGTTGGTAGAAGATTTTCAATTACATGAGTTTAAATCGTTTTTTTGTTTTAGTTTTTTCTTTGGCTGAATCTATTAATTACATAAAGATCTTGATATTTAATGTGTTGTATAATTTGGATTATACTTATAGTGTGTAGGAGATTCCATGATTTTTTTAATTATTGGGTTTTAATGATTTTTATTAATGATATTGATTTTTTAATCTTGCATTGTTTTTCGGGATGAAAATAAATTAAAAAGTAATTTTTACAAGTAAATACAGTTAATAAACGTATAGAATTATTTTACGTGAAGTTTTTTCATTTTCGTTTTTGTTTTTTTTGACGAAAAATTGTATTTTGTGTTGCTTCCATTCCAATTTAAAATATATTTGTGGGTATAAGTTGAGTTGACATCAATTTTTATTATATAATAATTCTTAAAATCACAGCACTCAGTAGTATTTTATTTTTCACTTTTTAATTTTATGATCCTCTATTTGGTTTGAAGATTGTAACTACCCCTGCCTCTTCTAACATAAGTGATTCTTCTGAAATTCAAACTCGAGACTCAAAGGAACTATCAAAGCCTTACACCGCTAAACTAACCCTATATTGGTAATAATATTTTATTTTAATTAGTTTACTTTGTTTAAATATTTTTTGTTTTTTTTTTGTTCCCTGTAAAATAAAATATTCCCAAATGTATAGGATATTAATTTATCTAGCACTTTTTATGTTAGGTGAAAGTATATATATATATATATATATATATATATTATAAAAGGTTTGTACTTTCAAGGCAGTTTTAGTATTTTCAATAATAAATATTTGTAAATTTGTAAATTTTTGTTTGGAAAGGTAAGTTTGCAACATAAACTCACGCTTAAATGAAAAAAGGAGCAAAAAATAGCAATAAACATTAGAAGGCATAAAAATGAAAATTGAAAAAAAATTGTTCGGCTAAATATTCTTTTTAAAAATATCTTATAAATATGACTAAAAAAGTTTACATGGAAAAAAAACAAATTGCACTTTAAAATTTCAAATCAATGGTTTTTTTATTAAAATAATTTGTAAATTTTTTAATCTTATACTAAATACTTATTCTATTGTAGGCCACAAAAATGATTTAAGATTTTGAATTTTAAATGATATTTTATTTCTTTTTTTAATAAAAAATATACATGAATAACATTAATGGCATGAATTTGTTAGGAATTTAGAAATTCCAATTTTGATTTTGGTGTGATAAAATTATGATTTTGTATTAGTTGGAAATGATACATAAATCTATAAATAGGATGATGTTGAAATTAGAAAAGTGAAAATGTTGAGAAATGATATTTAGGGATAAGGCAATAAATTTTTTTAAAAATATTCCATTTCAATTTTTTATTTGAGTCTATCTTTAACAAGTTATACAATAAAGATCGATAATTTAAAAAACAAAATTATAAATATTGTTTAGATAAATAGGTAATTATAAATATAATAGATAAAATTGATTTTGCACATTATATAAATTTGATTTAGTCTTAAATAATCTTTATATGTTAGAAACTCCAAAATACTTATAATGTTCTATTCTTTATTTGCCCCCTCCACAAACATGTCCCCATGTTCTGATGTGCTATCCTCATTCTTTGGTTGCTTGCTGGGATCTGTTCTTTGTTCAATGCATGTGTTTATTTTTCACTTTCTTGATTAAGTGGCAATTGGTTGGTATAAGTGTAACATCCTGAATTTTGAATCTAATATCTTGAACATAAACCTATTTTGGGAAGACTAGTAGGCTCTATTTTTGGAAAGTGATAAATTTGAAATCAGTATTTTGTGGGCCCCGTGAATAGTATTTACTATTCACGTATACGTTTTTACTATTTACAAATACGTATTTTAAAAAAAAATATATATATATATGTTATTCGCAAATACGTATTTAATACTTGAAATTTGTGAAATATGAATAGTGTTCACTATTCACAAATACGTATTTACTATTTAAAAATACGGTATTTACTATTCCTAAATACGTATTTACTATTCATGCGGGACCCACAACCAAAATAATTCTCTCCCGACACAAAACTCTCGTGAAGTTTGAAAATTTTGTCAGCGGGACCCACGTAATAGTAATTTACTATTTGAATAATAATATTATATTATTATAATATAATATTATTTACTATTCATGTGGGACCCACGAAAAATTATTTCCACAGAAGAGTCACGGGAGGTTTTCTTTTTAGTTTTTAGGAAAATTACGTAAAACGACCCAGAGACTAAAATTACACTTAAGGACCCATTTTCCAACTATAAATAGACCTTCCATTTCATTTCATTCTTCACAACTTCTAAGAGCCATAGAGAGAGGTAGAGAGAGAGAGAGAGAGAGTAGAGATATTTGCTTGAGTTATAATAGCTGGTTGGTGATTCGGGTATTAGCAAGTAACAGGTAACTCTGAATATTCTTCCTTATACTTGTGAATTATGTATGATTATAAATTTGTTTGTTTACTATTTTGGCAAGAATATTTAGAAAATATTTATGGTTTTAAGATCTGGTGTGGGAACTTTGACTTGCAAATCTGTAGAGGTACTATTTATACGTACGTTACTATTCACATATACCGTATTTACTATTCATTTTACTATTCACGTATACCGTATTACTATTCATTTTTACTATTCACATATACTGTATTTACTATTCATTTTACTATTCACGTATACCGTATTTACTATTCATTTTTACTATTCACATATACCGTATTTACTATTCATTTTACTATTCACGTATACCGTATTACTATTCATTGTTACTATTCACGTATACCGTATTTACTATTCATTTTACTATTCACGTATACCGTATTTACTATTCATTTTTACTATTCATGTATATACCGTATTTTACTATTCACAGATACGCATAGTATTTTACTATTCACAGATACGCATATCAACGTATATAATGGTATAATAATGCATTATTTTTGAGTAAATACATCATGGCGGTTGTATTGTGATGGGTGGAGTAAGGAGGGAATTGAATGATAAGAATTGTTTATGCCACCACTCGGTGCACAGTGGATGGTACTTTTCAGGGCCCCATCTTCCATGTTTTTCTCTGGCCGGGATTTCATTGGAGATGTGGGACATGTGACACCTCCTTAGTTGTTATTTTTAAGGAGGGGAGCCATAGTCCAGATTTAAGCTCTATACCTTTGGCCGGGTGTATCTTAAGTTTTGGTGAGCTTGAAACCATCCAGTCAAATGAATGAGTTTCTATTGGACTATATGTTAGCCTATGGTTCCAGTCAGCGGTATACGGTTGGAAGGGGATATAAGGGTGGCTGCATACTGCATAGTGCATTCTGAATTATTCAATAAAGAATGATGAGTATTTTATAAAGATATTTGATGTGAACTACTGTATATCTAAAAAAAATATCTGTGTATATTAAATCCATTTTTTTTTACTATCTACTATTTATGTCATATGTAATTTGCTTGGGTAAGGTAGAAATATTCAGTAGTTACTGAGACGTGAAATCTCATCCCATATTAACATTTTTCAGGTGATTATTCTAGTAGAGAGCAAGGGAAGGCACCTATGGAGTGAGCTCTGGAAGCTCTTTTGATCTCCAATAGATTATGTTATGTTATTATATTTGCCATGAACCTAAGACTTCCGTTTTGTATTAAACTCTGAAATATTTTCTGGAATTTATTCTGATTATGTATTACGGGTTTTATTCGAAATGGTAACATTGTAAAAGGATTTGGATATTGTTGAACTCATTTGAAGGTATTTTCAATATTTTGACCGAGTTTTTGGGTATTAAAATTGTGGCGTTACATTTTTGGTATCAGAGCTAAAGGTTCCATGGCAACTTTGTTTATTTTCTAAAGTGATTTCTTTAAAAAAATTTTTTTAAAAAGTTCGTGGCAAATTAAATATCATAACATGATCACTTCCCTTTGTTAGATTTAGAATTTATTTAGCTATTTTTATTTGTTTAGTGTCCTTATAGTATTAATCATAGGAGGAGATAATGGCAAGAACTCGAAGAACTAATTCAACCCCTGCTCCATCCCAAAGAGGTCTCCCTCCGCATCAAGATGGTCCCTATCCTCAGGATAACAATGCCCTTTTGGCAGAGTTACGAGACGTCATCTTGGAGATGAGAGAGAAAGTGAATAGACACGAGGATGAACTAGCAAAAGGAAGAGGCCAAGGTGGTAAGGAAGGAAAGGAGAAGGCTCTGGAAGTCACACCTTCTGACCATCAATCAAGGGGAGGAAGTCATTCTCGCACTGAAGATGGAGGTAGTAGCGGTTCTCATTCTCAGTATCATCCCTTACCTATTACTGAGGTTTGGGAAAAATTTCGGAAGTTTACTCCACCAATGTTCGAGGGGAAGCTAGATCCGATTGCAGCACTGGAGTGGCTGAAGCGTGTAGAAAAGATTTTCAGAGTTATCGAGATTAGCTCACAACAAAAGGTGATGGTTGCTGAACAATTGTTGCAGAAAGCAGCTGAAGAATGGTGGGAAAGCACCAAAACAAAAAGAAATGCTGAGATGACGTGGGAAGAGTTTAAGGAAAAGTTCGAAAATTATTACTTTTCCCCTTCAATCAGAATAGAGAAAGAAACTGAATTCCTCACATTCAGGCAAGGGGAATTACATGAAGACGAATTTATTACTCGCTTTTTAGAGTTGTCTAAATTCTGCGGATATTCACAGAACAACTCTAAATGGTTGAGTGCTCGATTGGTTGAAAAAGCTAGACCAGACCTAAAAACAGCTCTATCACCGTTCCTTGATGAAACAAGGGATTTTGAAGAAATATGTGACAAACTGCGCACGATAGCAAGGAACAAACGAGAAGAGGAAGCTGAGAAGATGAAGGGTTTTCAGGCCAGATCTACACACCTCATGAGACCAACGGGAGGAGTTACTAAGAAGCAGAGTCACAACTTCAGTAATGTGAATACGCGGTTTAGCCAACCATCCAGAAATCACTTTGGTGGACCATCGAGGAGTTATTTTACTGGACCCCAAAGAAGTCATTTCAGCAGACCACCGAGGAGTCAATTCAAAGGACCTCAAAGGAGTCACTTCAGTGGAGGTCAGAGTTCATATAGGGGATCCACAGCTCCTGCTGCAAGCACCGCTAACAATCAGATGTGTGCCAAGTGTGGAAGAATACACCAAGGACCATGTGTGACGTGTTTCAACTGTGGAAAGCCAGGACACATTTCCAGATTTTGTGAGGAGGAGCCTCGAGGGGCCAAGGATGCTAGAACTGCAGTGCCAGGGAAAGTGTTTGCACTATCACATCAGGAGGCAAGTGCTTCACCAAATCTGATTAAAGGTATCCTCAAACTCCAAGGTCTTGAAGTAGAAGCCTTATTTGATTCTGGTGCCACACACTCTTTTATATCATACGACTGTGTGCCTCGATTGAATTTAAGAGTGAGTGAATTGCCTTATTATATGATTATTTCTACACCGGCGGGAGCTTCAGTAAAAACTTCTAGGGCTTGCTTAAATTGTACGATTGAGATTGATAATAGGATCTCAAATATAGACCTCGTTTGTTTACCCACGAAGGGTATCGATGTAATAATAGGAATGGATTGGTTGTCAGCTAATGACATCATCCTTGACTGCAAGAGGAAGACTATCTCTCTTGCGGATGACTCTTGGAGTCATAGTAGACCACAATTGTTGTCTATAGTACAAGATGAAAAGCCTGTTCATCATGGTTGTCTTGCGTACATGGTGTTTTTCTCCATTCAAGCAGAAGTGGAGGAAGGGATAGAGAACATTGAAGTGGTGAAAGAATTTCCGGAAGTATTTCCGAAAGAAATGACAGGTTTACCCCCAGAGAGAGAAGTAGAATTTTCTATTGATCTCGTACCTGGAACGGAACCTATCTCTAAAGCTCCTTACCGAATGTCTCCATCGGAACTAGCAGAATTGAAGAAGCAGATCGAAGAATTGTTAGAAAAGGGTTTTATCAGACCCAGTGTATCTCCTTGGGGATCGCCCGTACTCTTTGTGAAGAAGAAAGATGGGAGCCTGAGACAATGCATTGACTATCGCCAGTTGAATAAAGTGACTATAAAGAATAAATATCCTTTACCCAGGATCGACGATCTACTTGATCAGTTGAAGGGAGCATCCATATTCTCCAAGATCGACCTCAGATCAGGTTATCACCAACTTAGAGTCAAAGCTGAAGATGTCTCAAAAACTGCATTCAGAACTAGATATGGCCATTATGAATTTCTTGTTATGCCATTTGGGCTAACAAATGCTCCAGCAGTATTCATGGATTACATGAATAGAATTTTCCGACCATATCTAGATAAATTTGTAGTGGTTTTCATTGACGACATCCTTATCTACTCTAAGGATGAAGAAGAGCATAAAGAGCACCTTAGAATCGTGCTACAAGTGTTGAAGGAGCACAAGCTCTATGCGAAACTATCTAAGTGCGAATTTTGGTTGAAGGAAGTAAAATTCCTAGGCCATGTCGTATCGGCTGAAGGTGTTGCAGTGGACCATACTAAAGTTGAAGCAGTTCTCCAATGGGAACGACCAAAGTCCGTGACTGAGATCAGGAGTTTTCTAGGTCTAGCTGGCTATTATAGGAGATTTATCAAGGGCTTTTCGCAAATAGCTATGCCTTTGACAAAGTTAACTAGGAAGGGTCAACCATATGTATGGGACGAAAAGTGTGAAGCAGCTTTCCAAAATTTGAAGACTAAGTTGACTACGGCACCAGTACTTATAATTCCAGATCCTGCTCAGACCTTTACTTTGTACACAGATGCTTCCAAGAAAGGTCTTGGGTGTGTATTAATGCAAAATGGTAGGGTAGTAGCTTATGCTTCTCGACAGTTAAGGCCACATGAAGGGAATTATCCTACTCACGACTTAGAACTGGCAGCAGTAGTGTTCGCTCTGAAGATTTGGAGGCATCACCTCTACGGTTCAAAGTTCGAGGTTTATAGTGACCACAAAAGTCTGAAGTACCTGTTCGACCAAAAGGAGCTCAACATGCGACAGAGGAGATGGATGGAGTTTATCAAGGACTACGACTTCGAATTGAAGTATCATCCAGGAAAGGCGAACGTTGTAGCAGATGCCTTAAGTAGAAAGACAATCCATGTAGCCCAGATGATGATCAGAGAACATAAATTGCTCGAGGAGATACCAAGTACATCTATTGATGTAATGTCAGGTTTGGTCGCTACCATGGAGGCATTAACTATTGAAAGCACAATTTGGAAAGAGATTAAATTCGCTCAGCTCGAAGATGAGTATCTATTAAACGTGAGGGAAGATATTGAAGAAGGAAAAGAATCGAAATTTGGGATCGATAGAGATGGGATATTAAGGTATAAAGGAAAAGTGTGCATACCTAGTGATGGAGAAATAAAAAGGCTCATACTAGAGGAGGCTCATCGGAGTAAATACACTATCCATCCTGGAGCAACCAAGATGTATCATGATCTTAAGCGGAATTGGTGGTGGCGAGGCATGAAGAAAGATGTGACTGACTTTGTCACTTGTTGTTTGACTTGTCAGAAAGTCAAGATCGAACATCGGAAACCTCCTGGATTATTAAAGAATTTGGATATCCCAGAGTGGAAATGGGACAGCATCTCTATGGATTTCATCATGGGGCTTCCTCTAACGACATCCGGACATAATGCCATTTGGGTAATTGTCGATAGGTTAACTAAGTCAGCTCATTTTCTAGCAATTGCAGCAGAATACTCATTGGAGAGACTAGCAAAGATCTACATGAAGGAGATTGTCAGATTGCATGGGATACCGAATAGCATCGTATCTGATCGTGATCCACGATTCACTTCACGATTTTGGAAAGCATTGCAGAATGCTATGGGAACTCGGATGAGTTATAGTACCGCTTATCATCCTCAAACTGACGGGCAGACTGAGAGGACTATTCAAACTCTGGAAGACATGTTGCGGGCTTGTGCAATCGAACTAAAAGGAAGTTGGGACGATCATCTTCATCTTGCGGAGTTTGCATATAACAATAGTTATCACTCCAGCATTGAGATGGCACCTTATGAGGCTTTGTATGGAAGAAAATGTAGATCTCCTATTTGCTGGACGGAATTGAATGAGCGAATTTTAATAGGTCCAGAACTTGTGGACGAGACGACTCAAAAGATTAAGGTGATTCAACAGAAACTTCTCACTGCTCAGAGTCGACAGAAGAGTTATGCTGACAAGAGAAGACGACCGTTGGAGTTCATGGTGGGCGAACATGTATTCTTAAGAGTCACACCAATGACTGGCATTGGTAGAGCAATACGAGCAAAGAAGCTTTCACCTCGTTTTATGGGTCCTTATGAGATTTTGGAGAAAATTGGACCGGTAGCTTACAGAATTGCATTACCTCCACAGCTTGCGAACCTTCATGATGTCTTTCATGTATCGCAACTGAAGAAATACCAACCGGATCCTTCCCACATTATAGAAGTAGAAGAGGTAGAACTCAAAGATAACATGACGTATAAAGCCGAGCCGGAGCGGATTGTTGATGCAAGGGACAAGAGATTAAGAAACAAGACCATTAGACTTGTAAAGGTCGAATGGAAAGGAATGGCTCCCGGAGATGCTACTTGGGAAACGGAGGAGAGCATGCGACAAACCTATCCTCATTTATTTAAATAGGTTAGAATTCTTATTATAGCGAAATTTTGAGGACAAAATTTTCTTTTAGGAGGGGAGAAATGTAACATCCTGAATTTTGAATCTAATATCTTGAACATAAACCTATTTTGGGAAGACTAGTAGGCTCTATTTTTGGAAAGTGATAAATTTGAAATCAGTATTTTGTGGGCCCCGTGAATAGTATTTACTATTCACGTATACGTTTTTACTATTTACAAATACGTATTTTAAAAAAAAATATATATATATATGTTATTCGCAAATACGTATTTAATACTTGAAATTTGTGAAATATGAATAGTGTTCACTATTCACAAATACGTATTTACTATTTAAAAATACGGTATTTACTATTCCTAAATACGTATTTACTATTCATGCGGGACCCACAACCAAAATAATTCTCTCCCGACACAAAACTCTCGTGAAGTTTGAAAATTTTGTCAGCGGGACCCACGTAATAGTAATTTACTATTTGAATAATAATATTATATTATTATAATATAATATTATTTACTATTCATGTGGGACCCACGAAAAATTATTTCCACAGAAGAGTCACGGGAGGTTTTCTTTTTAGTTTTTAGGAAAATTACGTAAAACGACCCAGAGACTAAAATTACACTTAAGGACCCATTTTCCAACTATAAATAGACCTTCCATTTCATTTCATTCTTCACAACTTCTAAGAGCCATAGAGAGAGGTAGAGAGAGAGAGAGAGAGAGTAGAGATATTTGCTTGAGTTATAATAGCTGGTTGGTGATTCGGGTATTAGCAAGTAACAGGTAACTCTGAATATTCTTCCTTATACTTGTGAATTATGTATGATTATAAATTTGTTTGTTTACTATTTTGGCAAGAATATTTAGAAAATATTTATGGTTTTAAGATCTGGTGTGGGAACTTTGACTTGCAAATCTGTAGAGGTACTATTTATACGTACGTTACTATTCACATATACCGTATTTACTATTCATTTTACTATTCACGTATACCGTATTACTATTCATTTTTACTATTCACATATACTGTATTTACTATTCATTTTACTATTCACGTATACCGTATTTACTATTCATTTTTACTATTCACATATACCGTATTTACTATTCATTTTACTATTCACGTATACCGTATTACTATTCATTGTTACTATTCACGTATACCGTATTTACTATTCATTTTACTATTCACGTATACCGTATTTACTATTCATTTTTACTATTCATGTATATACCGTATTTTACTATTCACAGATACGCATAGTATTTTACTATTCACAGATACGCATATCAACGTATATAATGGTATAATAATGCATTATTTTTGAGTAAATACATCATGGCGGTTGTATTGTGATGGGTGGAGTAAGGAGGGAATTGAATGATAAGAATTGTTTATGCCACCACTCGGTGCACAGTGGATGGTACTTTTCAGGGCCCCATCTTCCATGTTTTTCTCTGGCCGGGATTTCATTGGAGATGTGGGACATGTGACACCTCCTTAGTTGTTATTTTTAAGGAGGGGAGCCATAGTCCAGATTTAAGCTCTATACCTTTGGCCGGGTGTATCTTAAGTTTTGGTGAGCTTGAAACCATCCAGTCAAATGAATGAGTTTCTATTGGACTATATGTTAGCCTATGGTTCCAGTCAGCGGTATACGGTTGGAAGGGGATATAAGGGTGGCTGCATACTGCATAGTGCATTCTGAATTATTCAATAAAGAATGATGAGTATTTTATAAAGATATTTGATGTGAACTACTGTATATCTAAAAAAAATATCTGTGTATATTAAATCCATTTTTTTTTACTATCTACTATTTATGTCATATGTAATTTGCTTGGGTAAGGTAGAAATATTCAGTAGTTACTGAGACGTGAAATCTCATCCCATATTAACATTTTTCAGGTGATTATTCTAGTAGAGAGCAAGGGAAGGCACCTATGGAGTGAGCTCTGGAAGCTCTTTTGATCTCCAATAGATTATGTTATGTTATTATATTTGCCATGAACCTAAGACTTCCGTTTTGTATTAAACTCTGAAATATTTTCTGGAATTTATTCTGATTATGTATTACGGGTTTTATTCGAAATGGTAACATTGTAAAAGGATTTGGATATTGTTGAACTCATTTGAAGGTATTTTCAATATTTTGACCGAGTTTTTGGGTATTAAAATTGTGGCGTTACAATAAGTGGTTAGTTGTATTGGCTACTTATATATATTTATGGCATATTGAGATGTTTTTCACCTTTAGTTTGTATGCTCAAATTTGCATCATATCATCTGTCTTCAGATTTGAGCCTTATAAGTTATAATCAGGTGGCTGATGTCATCTCAAGCCAAATATTCCGTAATTTCAATCAGCCTTGGGGCAAGTGGACAGACATTCTTAAGCAGACTTGGGATACTTGGTTCAATGAGTTTTTGGTAAGTTAAGTGTTTTATAGTTATTAATTTCTTATCCAAATACAAACTGATTAAGTATTTTTAAAATTTGGAGCACTAATTGTTCGTTATTGATTTTCAGGATAAGTTTAGGACGTTGCCTAAACATCGTCAAGATCTGGAAAAAAAACTTATAACCATAAGGGAAGCCAGTGGTTGACTGAGAGATTTTATAAATTGAGAAAGGGTACAGGCAAGCAAGATTGGATTGAACCCGAGACTGCAGGCCAATTACTTCAAAATTAGGCCATTGATGAGAAATTTAATAATAGAAGTTAGAAAAGTAAGCAAAATAGGGCCAAGCAGGAAGGACCTTCATATGCTGGCGGTTCATTCCACTGAGTGAGCATAGACGAAAAATTGTGAATACACGTTATTTTCTATTAAAGTATTCAATGTTTTGTACTTTGAAATAATTTATTAACGATCATACTTTGTATTTGCAGGCACTATCTGGGGATGTTCCTCCAGAAGATGTCGAGTGGACTGCCTTTGAGCGGACCCATACCCAGCAGTCTGAAGGGAGCGAGAGGCACTGGATTAACACCAGGTCGCAGCAAGTGGCGGTGAGACATTTATATTGCATTGATTCTTTGTTTCGGATACCAACATGTTTATTTCATTTCACATGGCTTATTTGTGATGTATTTTTTTTGTTTGTAGGAAACCTATCAAAGGCTGACACAGGAGAGAGACTCGCAGAGTGGGATCTACCCCACATCCTCTCAGTCCGATAACGAGACTCTATTCTTTCAGGCTGCAGGTGGATTTAACAGCAAAGGCAGAGTCTTCGGGTACGGTGCCTCTGCCAGTCGACTTAGGCAAACAAAGTACTCCACATTCAGCTCTGAAGGTGTTTCTGCAGGTAAACGTAATACATTTGATATTGATTGTTACATTTTCATTCTCTGGTTCATTTAAATAAAGTACAAAAAAGATTATTATATTTCCTAATGTTTTTGCAGATGAGCTGAAGAAGATGAAGGCGTTGGTGGCGTTGGTGGAAGAGCAAGCAGCTGAGCTGATGGAGACAAGGCAACAGCAAATGAGCTGAGCGAGACAAGACAACAACAAATGCAGATAGCAAATGAGCTTCACGAGACACGCAAGATGGTTAGGCAAATGCAACTTCAAATCACGTCCCTAATGAAAAACAAGGGTCCGGAGCTGGCTCCTAGTGGTGATCCTGCTGATTTTGATGATGATCACAATGCTATTGTTTAGACTACTTTTTTAAGTACATGTTTTTTGGAATACTATTTATATTTTGTCTTTTCTATGTAAAACACTTTATGATTGTTATGAAAAATCAATTTTTATGTTATACAACTTTTTTTAAAAAATTTTATTATATAATTTTTAAAACAAAATTAAAAAATAAAATAAATATATTCTAAGAAAATAATGGAAAAGAATATAATTTTTAAAACAAACTTAAAACAAATAATTAAAGCATAATAAAAAAATTCAAAAAATATTTTTTTAAGAAAAATAAAATTTGTGACGGATTCAAATCCACCTCAACATTTGCTACGGATTTTTAATCGGTCGCAAAAATTACAATTTGCGATGGAAAAAATCCGTCGCAAATGCATTTTGCGACGGAAAATCATGTTTCTGCGACAGATTTTTTCGATAGCAAAAACCTTTTTTTTTATATATAGTATAAGAGTATTTAGTCTTAAGGTTTTTTTTAATATATATATATATATAAAGTGTGGTGGTCATGCGATTAATAAAAGCGTATACACATGGAAAAGACGAAAGAAAAAAAGTGATAGGGGATTGATGATTGCAATGGAGAATTCAAAGCTTAAGGTAAGATAATGAAGATCGTCTTTTGGTCCTAAGTATATGAGTTAGAAGATATTTACTTTTCTAAATAATTACATCAAATTGTAATCATAACAAGTATTATAAGAATATTCGGTCCTAGGGTTTTTTCATATAAAGCGTGGTGGAGATGAGATTAATGAAAAGCGTAGGTAGATGGACAAAACGATAGAAGAAAAGGTGATAGAGATTGGTGGTTGCAATTAAGAATTCGAAGCTTAAGGTAGGATAATGAAATGCCCGTTTGCTCGTGAATATAGGAGTTAGAAGATATTTACCTTATTTAGAAATATTTTCATCAAATTGTACTCATAATGAGTATTATAAGAGTATTCAGGCCTAGGGTTTTATATACAAAGTGTGGCAGTGATCCAATTAATGAAAAGCATAGGCACAAGGAAAGTACGGTAGGGGGGAAAAAAAGTGATAGAGGATTTGTAATTGCAATGGAGGGAAAATACTTAAAGAAGAGGAAAAATCTTATGACCTACACTATAAATAACTTTTCTCTTCTTTTTTTTCTCCATTTTCCCTCCCCTCTCCTCCCCTCCCCCAACCAAACAGAGCCTAAAACTTGTAATTGCACGTTGCTTACTTTAGTGATTATATGTATTCCGGCATTTTGACCAATTTGCCCCTAATTAAATAACTAATTATCGAAATGCTCCTGTCTGGAAACATATCACCAATCTGCCCATGTTTACTCGATTAAGCTATTGTAAATATGGTTTTTTTGTTGTGGTAAATGGCTAAATTTTAAATTTCGTTGTAAATACAGCATTTATTGTTGTAAATATAGTTTTTTTTCTGTTGTAAATGATCTATTTATGTTCAAAATCTAGGTGTTTAAATATTATTGTAAATATGAAATTTTATGTTGTAAATATGGTTTTTTCTATTGTAAATGGCTAGATTTTAAATTTTGTTGTAAATATAGTCTTTTTTTTGTTGTAAATGACATTTCTATATTCAAAATCTAGGTGTTTAAATGTTGTTATAAATATGACATTTTTTGTTATAATCGATTAAACAGGGACAGATTGGTGATATGTTTCCAGACAAGGGCGTTTTGGTAATTAGTTATTTAATTAGGAGCAAATTGGTCAAAAAGCATATGTATTCCTTTCTTTGATCTCATAATTATACTTGAATTGCAGCAGATGACATTGTTATAGTTACTGAGGTACATTTATCCCAAACTTCCTTGTTGTTCTTGGAAATCTCAGAAGCATTTTTCGTGAAAGCATATGATTAAATTTTAGGTATGATCAAATAGTCGAAGCAATTTTTTCCCACATCAACCTCATCACCTAGTAGAATAATAATTATTGTTGTTAGTAAAAAGCAGTATATCTTTATAAGATACCAAAGTATAATAATTTAACGTTTTTTTTTTTTTGTGTAGTTTTAATTTTTTTACCTCAATTTAAATGTTTGAACTTCAGTTTGTGAAAATTTTGGTTTGGCAGATGTTAATCTAAATAAGTACAAAATTTCATCTCTTAAAAAGTACGGAAGCAGTTATTGAAAAAAAAAAATTGCAAAATCAAAGAGTTTTGTCTTTGTCTCTGAGTTGTTTTTTCTAAATTATATTGAGGAACTGACGGGGAATAAATATTTGATTCGAATATCCCGTTAAAGGGGGGAAACTTCGTAGAAGCTTCCTTAAAATTTCAGAAAAATGAATTAAAAAATATAAAAATCCTTTTCAGCTTAAGAAAAAATGTAATTTTTAAAGATAATACCATAATATTGACGTGAAGAAAGAAGTTGACCACGACGTGGACAATGTAACAGTTGTACGGATTCTATGGTAGGATAATTGAATGGAAAATCACTGTGAAGTCTTAAAGTATGAAATTAATCATAAAAAAGTCTCACCAAATTCTCCTCACACAAAAAAAAAAAAAAATCAGAATTTTTTTTTAGGATTAATTGTGAATAAGTTATCGGATTCCCTCATAAAAAAGTTTCGTTGTCAATGGTTTTTCATATTATTAAAATGACTTTATTAATTATTAAAAGTCCCTATAAAACTCTCGTTATGAAAATGGCTTCTTATATTGTTAAAATGACTTTTCATATTGCCAAAAATTGTCTAAGTTTCTAAAATTCTATACGCCAGACAAAAAAATTGGAAAATTTTTGACAACATGTTAAACTATTTTGACAATATAAGAAACCATTTTCACGAGGAGATTTTGATAGGGATATTTTAACAACTAATAGAGTCATTTTGACAACATGAAAACACTACAAAAAAACCTGAAATTACCCACAGAATTTGAGACGGAATTAATTAGACACGGATTACCCACGGAAAGTCGTGGGAAAAATTAAAATATTTTTTTTAAAAAAATAAGAATTAATTACCTACGAAATTCCGTGGGTGATTTTTTTTATTCCGTGGGTAAACCCTAAATTCAATTCCAGCGCCCCATTTTCATTTTCACTCAGCGCTATTTTCGTTTTCAGCTGTGCGAATTGCCTCTTTCCCTCCAGCCTGAATCAAATTCACGCCTGAATCAAATCTTCGGTTCAGCGGCATAATCGTGGGAGGCAGATGCAGGTCGCAGGGTTTAAGGCTTTAAAATCGGACCTTCTTCTTCGCCTCTCGTCGACTATTGTTGCTGTTCCGAAAATTTCTTCTTCGCCTCTCCCAGTCATTCGTCGTGCGTGCGTCGTCGTTCATCGGTTCCTTTTTGGGTCTTCAAGTTCAGCTGTGGGTCACCGTTCGCCGTTCTCTGTTCATCGTGAGTTTTCGGGTTCTGTTACACCCCTACCGGCCTCGCCCTTTCGGGTGACGGGTTAGATGGATCATTTTTATTTAATCACCTTTCTTTGATTACTTGGTCCATTTAAATATTTATCAGAGTGAACGCAGCAGAGTATGGGACCAAGTTTGGACAAGTCTACTATATTGACAAACGTATAAAATTCATACAGACAAATAAGTCCCCGAAGGGTTTGTTACAGTCATCTGAATACAATATTAATTAGTACAGTCATCTAAAATATGATAATACAAAAAGCGATAGGGCATTCCCTATTTTTCAACCCGACGCATCTTGCCCTACCTTCTTCTGTCTCTGCTTGCTACTTTCTCACCCTGTACCTTCACAATAGTCTGGAGTTCAAAATTGAACCCCAGAGTAACTGTTAGACTCAAATACAATATGTATGCAATGCATGCAATGCAAATCACAATTAGGAAAGTAACAATAAATTCTGCCTTAGGCACAATAATCTGGCATGTATGTTCCGCCTCTGGCACAATCCGCAGGACCGCCTGGTCAAGACAAACCCCTCGGTACAATCAGCACGCAAGGGCCTCAGTAGTCAGGGCTGCAGACCCTAACTACCTATCCCAAGAGGTTTCAGTAGCAACCTATAAGCACATAGTCATATAGGCCCTACTTACCTCACATACCTCGGTACTGCAGTAGAAACCTAAGGACACGCAGTCCAATAGGCACTACAGCCCGATCATACATGCCCTCGATATTGCAGCAGAGACCTAAGGACACGCAGTACAATAGGTACTACAACCCGATCTCATACATCATGATCAAACATAACATGCAAAAACAACATAGAGTATGCATGTCAATAATTACTACCTGTCACTCTTTGAAGTTAGCAAACTCTTCTCTTGATGTTGAGAATATAGTCCACAGGAGCTAACACCTTAGTTATAACAAAATATCACACTTTCAATTATGTAACCAAATTCTACTCCTGATTTCTATGATTTTCGCTTACAACAGAACTTTCCAGAATCATTGTTCCAACTTTGCCAATTTTTAGTAAATTTCAGAAAAATCGAATCAACACAAAATCAGTTCCAATGGAACCATTAGGTTGTCTAGTTTATGGGAAAAATAATTATAAAATCCACCTAGGTTCATATCTATTTTCTTACTCACGAAAACTGAGCTTAACCCAAGTTTCCAGAAATCCAGTATTTCTGCCCCTACTTCAACGATTTTTAGAAAATTCCAAAAAAATCATTTTCACATGAAACCAGAGCCCTTTAAACCTTTAAGATGTATATTTTTCAAGAAAAATACATTAAGACCACGAAAGTACACGTATTTTGACTTATGGTCACTTTTACACCTTCTGGTCCAGATTCGTCCTGTTGCATCTATACCAACTTGAGAAATTTTTATCTCCTAGTAGAAAAGTCCAAATCATACAAAATTATATATCACAGTGAACCTTAGGGTGTTTACTTTCCACCTGTCAAATTTCAGCAAAATCCGAATTCGTTTACTATTTTTAAATCCCAGTTGAAGACACACTGCCAGAAATTCCAGATTTGAAGATAAGCTTAGTTCAAGAGGTTTTTCGGTGTTTTCAACTTTGGAAACTTAAGCTACAACCATACCCTACACAAAATCATGTTTTAAACACTTTGGAACCACCAAAATCTCCAAAATCAGAACCTACCACAAAGCTCTAACCAGGTGCACGAAAATACTTTAGCAAGAACTCAAGAAGATGGAGTCTTCGGGTTACCCACAATTGGCAAATCGGTGGATGCTCTTGAAATTTGGATCTTGAAGCTTGGATATGGAGGTTGCTAAGCTCCCTCTCTGCCCTCTGGAATTTTCGCCCCCTTTGGGGTGAAAATGAAAAACTAAATACCTTTTTATAAAGGTGAACTTTGATCCAGTAAAGTGAGAGTTAACAGACGTAATTTCGGACTGTTGTGTAATAATTAGGATATACTTTTCTTGGCTTATTTCCCAAGCCAATCTATAATTTTCCAGTGGCCTCCAGATGCTGCCAAGTATCCCTGCCCCCTCCAAAAACGTGCAGATCTTTATATGCCTTTGGGGCAAATTATGAGTTTCGGCCCAGAACTTTTGAAAATTACAATTGTAGCCCAGAACTTTTAAATAATTACCAAAATTTTCCCATCATTTCACCTGCCCCAAAGGACACATGGCACGCCATTTTGGGCCCACAAACCTGGTCCAATTAATTTTTGCACATTTATTCCCATTTTGCCCTTCTTCCTCTAAACGTGGGACCCGTGGTTTGACTTTTGCACTGATTTCCCTTTTCTTCCTCTCCAAGCAATTCTAGAGGATTCCAGAGGCTCCAGGATTGTTTCCATGTGGCGCCTCATCCTCTACAAATATCTAGACATTTCTTTTACATTTAGGGAAAATTACCTACTTTGGCCTGGAATTTATGGAAATTACCAATTTTGGCCCGGGCTCAATATTTACCCTTGGATTTTTCCCCAAGTCTTCTAGACTTTTACTATGCCTAAGTGGTGCCTCCTGGACCCCACAATTCAAATCCCCTGGTCTTTCCATTTTATCTAGTCTGATCTCCATCTACCAGTCCTTGTGGGTCCTGCTGGTCAACAAGGTATTTCCCTGTGGACTTCCTTCAACTTTTCCCCAAATGTTTTCTCCTAATTGGAATATTGATAACTACAAGTACGGTGGTTACGACTGTAGGGGTGTTACAGGTTCACTCTGCTTTTATTGTTTAGTCATGGTTCGTTTGGGTCATACTATGATCTGGAACATCTAGTCATGGTTCGTATGGGTTGCATTTTTAATTGATAAGAAGGGAAAAGCCATTAGTTTCTATCCTCAAGAAAAGCTACATAATTTAGATTCATTAAGAAATCCATTAAGCCTGGTTTTTTACCGTGAAGTTGTTCTTTTTTTCTATTGACAGCTTCACATCTGTTGCTGTAGTTTCTATTTTCTCTATGGTTTCATCAATGTCGTGCTTGGATCCTATTCTTGTTTTCTGCTTGTGATCCTAAGCAAAGAAACAACACCCAACACTGATATTAATGATTGAATCATGAAACATATAGAGATCACTTCAAGGTGGTTCTTTTGAATTTGTAGACTTACCTGTTCTTCAAAAAGACCTGATAGATCAAGGTCTTCAAACATGGCTATAAGTTGGAAAGCATTAATGAAACTTGAGGACTTGGGGATTGTTGCCTCTAAGATATTCTCCTGGAAAAAACAATGTCAGACATTTTTGAAGTTTCCTTTTTAGCTTGTTATGCTATTTTGTTGATGAATTACCTCAACTAAATCAAAAGCAGCATTAACATAATCAATGTGAATGTTCTAATCACACTCAGATTCACATGCAGGAACATAATCTGTTTGAAACCATTCATCTTCCATGATCTCTAGCATAGTTATTCTCTGCAATATTTAAATACTAGCATGATGTGGCTTGAGATTCTTGTAGTGTGGCTGCAATATTCTGGTATACTGTCATTGATGATTTTTTTAGAGAAATCCTTGTGGAAATCCGTGTTGTTCATGGTCTAAAAATTGCTTATGTGCTCTAACTTTTGTTTTTCAATATGTTTGTTTGGTAGATATATTATTTATTGATTCATTTTTGTCATTTTCCATTTTTTAGGATGGAAAGGTATTTAGATTCTTTTGTTTTTATAAAGTCGAGTGGTAGTAGAACTAATTTTAATGCATTTCAAACTTTGCTTTAAAAAAAAAATCGCTGAGAATGACTTCAAAATTCAGATTCCTGTTTGGCCCAATGTCTTCTTTCATGTGCATGCTGCCCGATGTTGTTCCTTTTGATATGTACTATTAGTCTTCATTTTGAGCTTTCTTTTTTTTGCTCAGAACATTTTGATCTTTCTGAAGGTATGGATTTATACTTATATAAGACTTGCTACTACATGGTGTACTTTATCTGCAAGCGCTTGTTATCCCACTAATTTTATGTGTCTATGCTATGTTTGCTTTAGGAATTTAATGATAAGTTTTTTTATGTTGGAAATATGATTTTATTACCTTCCCATTGTTGCACAGGATGCTCTTTCTAAATCAAGTTTTGAAAGTTATAGCTCAAGGACCTGTGATTCACTTGCATCTTGGTCCCCAGATTGCATGGGATTTAATCTCATTGAAGCTGTTTTGTGCCATATATGTCGGAAGGAACGGCCAGGAGCTGTTTTAGTATTTATGACTGGGTGGGAGGATATAAGTTGTTTAAGGGATCAGCTCAAAGCTCATCCTCTCTTAGGAGATCCTAATAGGGTTCTGCTTCTAACATTTCATGGTTCAATGGCAACTTCTGAACAGAGACTCATATTTGAGAAACCACCACCAAATGTAAGGAAAGTAGTGCTTGCAATTACCCACTTTATCTAACCTTACCAATCAAGGCGCTCCCTCTGCCAATGTAACTGAAGACGTTGAGAATGAACGTTAACAATTTTCATTGTTTATGATACTTGTGACTGAGAACATGTATTTTCCCTTTTTTAAGTTTTTTAATACTTTGAACTTGTGTGGCATTTATCTCTGTTTAATGTATTAGTTATTTGGAATTTGTTGATTTCTCTAGCTATATATGTACAGGCTAATTTTCTAATTAGTACTACAAAATTGTTAACAAAAATGGTTAAAATCAAAGGGTGAATAGAAGGAAGTGATTCTGTGGAACTTCGAAATTTCATAGGGAAAATTCCGTGGGAAAATTTCCCATGGAAAATTCTGTGGCAAATTTCCGTGGCAAATATTTCCCACGGAATTTTCTGTGGCAAACGGAAATTTGCCACGGAAAAAAATTTCGTTGATAATTGGCTTTCGTCACGGGTTTTTTTGGGACAGATTGTATTCCGTGGCAAATTGAATTAGCCACGGAATTCCGTGGGAAATTTCCGTGGCAAAGCAAATTACCCACGGAATTCCGTGGCAAAATTCCGTGGGTGATGCGGTGTTTTTTTTGTAGTGTTAAAGTCGTTTTGACGACGAGATTTTTTTATAAGGGGAATTCAGCAATTAATAACAAAAAAGTCCTCATTTAAAATTTGGTATGAGGCTTTTTTTTATTAATTCTGTGCCTTAGGACTTGACAGTGATTTCCCCTATTTAAAATTAAGGACTAAACTTATGTTAAGTTTGTCCATGAAACCGATCAAAAACTAGCTACTCCCTTCAGTCCTAAACATAGGACAAAGTTTGTAGTACAATTTTCATTATAAACTTTACCTTATATTTAGAACCGAACAATTTTAATTTTTCCGTTTTAGCAATTAACCCTCAAAACACTGCTTAACCATCGTTAAGGAAAAGATCACAGAATTTTTGTTTTTTTAAACAAAAATGAAAGGCAAGAACGCATTAACCTTTTTTTTTTTTTTTAATACCAACAAATTGTAAAAGTTAAAGCATAAGCATGAGAATATTTTATTTTATTAAAAATGGTAATTGTCCTTCTATCCAAAAAGAGAAAACAAGAGGCATCAACAAAAGAGTGAATGAGGAGAATTTGAGGTGTAAGATGAGAAAGTAGATATATAAAAAATTCACCAAATTAATAATGATGGGATCTAAAGTTGGGACAAGAAAAAGTGAAAGGGAACAAACAAGATTCAAATGCGGTTATGAGTCACCAAGCTGGCTTCCACCAATCTCACAAACCTAATTTGACTTTGTTAGGACTTATTTTCCGAGGAATGTTAGTTGCATCGGTAATTACACGTACTCATCATCTACGAATATCGTTATCATTGATGACCATTCTTTAGATCTTGGAGTTCCTTTTAAGTTTCGGGATATTCAAAGATGCTGCTTTCATTTCCTCCCACCATTTACTCATCCCCATATACTAAACATAGAAGCCAAATTAATAACACGAACGAGAGTTGGGTATAGGAGAAAGTGTTGGTCTTTCACAATACTCCTATGCAGAGATGGAGCTTCTCATATATAAGGGGGACCATGGCCCCCCTAAAAAAAAATGTCCCAAAAATTTAATGAATATAAGATTTTTTTAAAAATAAATTTGGCCTTCCAAATATTTTTTTTCTTTTTAATTAGTTCATAAGTATATATTTAACCTCTCAAATATTTATCTCAAGCTCTGTCCCTACTCCTATGAAGAACTAATGTAATATTTGGACTCTGTACTAATCTTTATGTATGTGTGTATATATATGTGTGTGTTTATGTGTGATTTTGATCTTTTGTAAGAAAATAAAGTTTCCAATCCCCACGAAGAAAGTATTCATATTTAGTGCTTAATAGTGGCTTTAGGATTGTCTCTAATAAAAATATATATGGGTTCAAAGGAGGGGGGAAAAAAGAACTTAATTAGATAACTAATAATTTAAAATTTAAGCAAGCTATTTGTAAAATAATTATATTTCAATTTTCCTAAAGTACCTTTTATAATCATTGATCACCATCATATAGTGTTGACTCAGTTGTAACTCGGTCACCACACTTTGACTTGGTTTAACTAAGCCACTCTAGTTTTGACTCAATTATAACTCAACACTTAAATTTTGACTCACCACAATTTAGTCCTTATAGTTTTAACATTTTTATCATTTAGTCCTTCTATTTTAGAAAATATAATCATATGCAAGATAAATGTTAAGGACTAAATTATACTCCTTGTGTATCTATACATAAGAGTCTTTTTTTGAATGAGTTTGTTTCTAAATATAAGACCCTTTTTGAGTTTTTCTCAATAACTAATGCACTTTTCTCATTTTACCCTTAATTAATTATTATAGTTCATACATTCTCTTTCATCCCTTTCTCATTATTACTCTCTCTCTCTCTCACCCATTCAAAAATATGGACATTTTTGGGGAAAAATTAAATTTCTTACATAATTATTACATTTAACTGTTTTTTATAATCTTACAATTCGGTTGAAAGACTCTTATATATAGGGATGAAGGGAGTAGAATAGTTAAAATTATAGGGACCAAAATGAAAATGAGTCAAAGTTTAGAAACCAAGTTACAGCTGAATCAAAAGTATAAGGCCTCATTTACACCTAGTTAAAATGTATAGACCAAATTACAATTGAGTCAATATTATATGGTAACCAAAAGATTAGTTTTCCACCATTTACTACTCCTCTCATGTTAAAGAAGCCATATAATTGATTGAGTAAATATCTTTTTTGGTCCATGACAAAAAAGTCCCTTACAAAAAAAAAATGTCTTTTTTAGTCCATAAAAAAGATGAATAAAGAATTAAGGATCGATTGGTTGACATTTTGATCCCTCACAAATTTCCAAAAGGTCCTTTTTAATCCATAAAAAGGACGAATAAAGGTCTTTTTTTTTTTCTAAGGGACCAAAATGGAGTCCGTGTTTTTTGTCAGGGACCAAAAAGAGTATTTACTCCAACTAATTTATGAAAATTAAAAAAAAAAGGTTAAGTAGGTCTATATATATATATATATATATATATTAGTTTTTCCAAAGTAGTCTTATTAATCATTTGAATAATAAACTACTCTCTTGATTTTTTTTTTAAAAAAAACTTTCTAATGTGTCTAGTCAATAAGGAGTGTTCAGAAAATAATTACCATTTTTCATCAAAGCCTATTTAGTAGATGTGAGTTAGCAAGTTGGGTGTTATTTATATCATCGAGCTATTTAATATGACCTTCTAATTTAATTTTTTTAATAAAAAGTATCCTTATTTTCCATACTAATATAATCCTATGATTCCTATCCATGTGATTCACCAAAATATCAACCATTGAATTTCTTTTTCTTTCTTCTTTTTTCTTTTATTTGGGGGAATGCGGGCTCACAGCCCCTTTTAATAGATCAAAAAACTCCATGTGGACCAGCAATCCCCAAAGTCATCGTGCAAGTATTTCCTCAATCCGCACTCTCTGCGATGTAATCAACCTTTGACATTTTTTAATTAAATAAAAAAACACGTCACTTTAAAATATCGGACCGCTGATTTTGAATCAACCGTTGATTTTATTTTAAGGGAATTGAATATTTCTTTTCTTTTTCCGGTTTGATGAGTCTTTTACTCTTTTCTAAATAAGTAAATCTGACACTATTATTGATATTTCTACTTTCATAGATATTTTATTAAAAAATGATTTAAAAAAAATACCACTTGAACTTTAAAATCCTGTAACAATAACAGTGATATAATTGACAGATCGAAAATTATTTATTGAATATTTTAAAGGGAAAAACATTTCTCATGTTGCAGAAGAAATATTTTCTCATGCCACACACACATAAAATGGTGGGACCCGCATATATATATAATTAGCACTATATATGTATATGTGGGTCTCACAATTTTATTTATGTGTAAGAATCTTGCTTCTCTCATGCAACATGAGAAAAATAAACCCCTATTTTAAAATTTGTGATATATATTTTTTTTAGATTTTTTAAATTTTATTATAAGCCCCAATTTAAAAGATTAAAATACGTGCAACATAAATGCGCGGGATTTGCGCCCTCCGCATAGACAAAAGAAGGGATTCCATTTTTATTTTATTTTTAAGATTTCTAAATGACTGATTGGGGCCCTTCTGTCTTTGACTTTGGCATTTAGACTGGGACAACTAGCATGTGCTGCAAAACCACCAAAAAAAACTAGCATGTGCTGCCTTTGCTCTCTGAGGATCCGTTTGTTATAAAGAATTGGTAGGGAAGGAAAGGGAAGATCCCAATCTTCCCATAGATTTGGGGTGTTTAGTACAGAGAAAGTCCAGTCAGCACCTTCCAGTGAGGTCCAATCTTCTTATATTTGAGGGAAGATGCTTTCCATCCGAAAATGGAAGGAAAGCTCAATCTTCCCAGGAAAATGTTTTTTTGGACAGGTTTACCTTTAAAATTCAAAATTGGTGGAAAGTTTGAACTGGACGATTTTTTTTTTTTTTCATGAGTTCGTACTTAACAAGAATATATTTTTTAAAAATATATTTTAGAAAAAAAAAATTTTTCCTTTTTAAATTTTGAATTAATTTCTTTTGAGGGTAAAATAGACATTTCCTAATTCTTTACCAACTACCACCTCTTTGTTTTCTTCCTACCAAATAACTCAAACCATCTTCCCTCATCTTTCATATCTTCCTTTCTTTTCTTTTCCATTCCATTCTATTCCTTTCATTCTCCAAACTTTCTTTGTAACAAGCGGGGCCTAAGTATTATAACACTCCACGTGGTTCACGTTGTAACATCTATTTATTTCATTAGGAGAAGATATACAAGTACACACAAAAAATCAGTACAAGTAATACTACCTCCGGTCCTAATTATAAGACATAATTGACTTTGTTTGGAGAGATTAAGGAAGCTAAATAAGTTACTTAATCATTTTATATATTGTATATCTTTAGATTATATATTAGTTTATTAGTCAAACTAATTACTTTGAAGAAAAAAATATAAAGAAAAATATTCTAAAATAATTTAATTATATTCCTTAATTTCTTCAAAAAAGTCAACTATGTCTTATAATTAAGACAGGAGGGAGTACTAAAAAATTTCGAACCAAAACACTCGTTGGTGTCTTTAGTTTAAGATGTATTTGAGAAGTTACTTTTGATCTTAAATATAAAACATAATTTTTATATTTGTCAATATTTTTTTAATTTATCTTCATTGATGAAGAAGAGGAGGGAATTAAGAAATTAAGGAAAATAAATACGGCATTCTAGACAATAAATATCATATTAAACTAATTTTCTTAATCTAATTAATTTATGTAAATATGTCTGGAAAACTGAATGAGTAATTAATTAGCTCCTCAAAATACAAATGTAAGGGGATCAGACCGATCAAGATAATGGTCAAAGGGTTAGTGATTCAAACGGTAATCGCTCCAAACTCACAATGGTCATGATTAAAATAATATATTTAATTAAAATATGGAAAAATAGTAATATATAGTATAACTCTAAAAAGAGTAATATTTAAATATAAAAGGTTTTAATCAATACGTACATAAAATAATCATATACAAACTACATATAATCCAAAACAATGTCACCATACAGCATAAATATAATGGATAGCTATTTTTAACTTAAAAGAATAATGTTTCAAGCCTAAGAAATAAAAATAATGAATCCAAATTAATCTGATCAACTGAAACAAGTTGAGTTTTCATACCATACCGAATTAAGAAATAACAACTTTAATTATATGAAATAAAAACAAAACCTTAAACATTAACATATAACGTATTTTGATAACAACTTTAATTATATGAAATTAAAACAAAACCTTAAACATTAACATATAACATATTTTGGAAAATTAATTTTGGATTTTTTAAGTATTAGTAGTGAGATAAAGATCAATCGCTACTCTACTTCACACCTTTCATTATATAAAATGACGAAAAAACATTTTTAGTGTCTATATCCCAAGCCTAATATTTCAAAAATACTAATTATCACTATTTAAAATTTTGTTGTTGTTATTCCATAATCTCTCCTATCCTAAATATAGGACAAAGTTTATAGTATAAAATTGAACTACATACTTTATCCTATATTTAGGATCGGAGATAGTACCACTCTAATCTTGTTTATAACTTAATTTTGACAACAACAAAAATGGTCATTGTTATAAGTTCAATTTTAAAGTAATAAATGTGTTTTTTATATTTTTGCCTCTATTAATTATAATTAAAAAAATATTCATATTGACTTTTAAAACCAATCATAGATAAGGGTAAAATTGAAAATTAACCCATAATTGATTAGTTAACTATCACTCCTTGATTTCTAAGAATTAGTTAATTTTTACGTGAGTGTTTGGGTAATTAACTTTAAAACTGTGGTTTTAGAAACGCTTCTCATATAATTATTTTGTAAATCGTAAAAACTATTCTCTAAAACTAAAAGAGTGACATAATAAAAGTTGCTATCATTGATTTCAAGTTCATCTCCTTTCTAATAGTTCGAAAGTCGCCCACAGTTAAAACTCTATCGGTAGGCGCCGGAGCTCCAACTGCCATTAACAGGAGCTCCGACAACAAGGGCAATGTTTTTTTTTTTTTTTTTCTATCACATTTTTTTAATCATAATTGCATTTCCATGCGATATGAGCTTCCCTCTCCTCAACTAAACTAAACTAAACGTGTCCACCTACCACGCCCAAAGGCTTAAAAGTCAAAAAGTGGCCGCGGAACTGTGTTTTTGACTTTTTTACCAATGGCCGCATAACTATAAATATCATGTACAGGGAAACATTTTTTTTCCTTTAACTTCATGGAAATGTAATTTTAATCTATGTGTATGACAACATATATTGCTACTTCAACTAATAATTAAGGAATGATAATTAATTTATTAAATATGTTTTTTAATTAAAAACTTTCAACTTTACTCATATTAATTGTAACTAATAAGGTTGAGAAGGAGAGGGAAAAATATAACAGTTATGTAACATCTTAGCGCCTTACTATAAATATTGTCTATTTTGAGGACCCGTCACCCTTCACAGCTTTAAAATGTGTTAAGAGATGAAGGTATCCAAGCCCTTATAAGATGTTTTGGTTTGACTCCTAAGTCGAGATGGGATATAACATGTCACATTTAAGCTTTAATTATAGGAAAAATTTAACAAATAACTATTAATTCCTCTTTAAATAACTTATATGATGAATCAAATAATTCTCTAAAAGTGACTTATATTGTGGATAAAATGAAATATAACTTTCATCATTTATAAGAATTTTCTTAAAATGCTTTAATTATTTGAAAAATCTTTATAATGTGACTTATATAGTTAGGCACAACTCCGCCCTAATATATATTTTTTTATTTTATTTTAATAGAGGAGGATGGGGATCAGGGTTCCTAAGCTGAATCCCTCTTCGGATTGACGGATACATTTTCCATTAAAAAAAAAAAAAAAACCCTGAGTAAGTGAGATAGATCTAGAAACTTTCCAAGGGCATAACAGTCATAATACGTTGGGATGCTGTACCCATAAATAACATTCTTAAAATAATAAGCTTTAAATTCACATCCTTCCATAGTCTTCCCGTCATCTCCTTATTATAAAATATTAATTAATAAATGTATTTGGTAAACCAAATATAAGACATTTAATTATTTATAAAGAATATTAAATATTTCTTTTTCATGTATACCTATAATTAATAAGGGTAGTAGTTGGTGAGGGTAATAATTAATACACCCTCCAATTCTAAATATAGGACAAAATTTGTAGTAATTACATTATAAATTTTGTCTTATATTTAAGATCGAAAGTAGTATGATATTAGAGTTTAGTATGATTAATAAAGATAATATTAAAAATTACTTTAGAATAAATTTTATTACTTTAACAATTTTATTGATGTGTGAGAATTAATAGGCGTGGACGACACTTAAATCTAAGTCTATTGATCACAAAATGAGAATATAAATTGCATCACGCAAACACGATCATAATTGGAGGCTGAAAAGGAAGGCTCAAAATTAATTTCACCAAACATCATCATTTGGTTGTGTTTAGTTTGAGATACGTGGCACGTCTCCCTTCCTTTCATAATTAAACCGCCATATAACGGAACGACATCGTTTCATTTATACGAAGGCGAAGCCTGAGGAGTGAGCTAGGAGGCCACGCAAGAGGGAGTTTGACAGAAGTTACTGGTTCAAAAATAGACCAGTCTGAATCTGAAGCTTTGCATCTCATAAGCAACCATCTCACACACAATCATTCTCTCAATCAATGAACTAAACTAATACTTCGTCTCGTCTTAAATATAAAATATAGTTTATAGTATTGCACTATAAATTATATTCTATATTTAGGATTGGAGGTAGTAATATGCCACCTTCGATTGGGTTCATACATTTGAACTCTTATCAAGAGAAGCTAACCATTATATTGATTTCTTGGCCTACAATGGTTATCAAATGGAAGTTGAAGCTGTCATCGTAATGTTATTCTTATGAACATCTCATATATTTACATTGTATAATAGAAAATCATTTAAAATAAATTAACCCAAAAATAGAAAACTTGGAATAAACCTTTCTCTGTGGAGGAAGTGGATGGATCTAGCTCCAGATCCTCATAGAATTCCTCTTTCTCTGATCTTCTCATAATCTCATGTCTAGTATTAGTTTTTTTTTTTAAAGAAAAAAAAAATGAAAGGCTTAGATTCAACATTTTATGACACATATTATAATATTACATAAAAATAAATTTAAATTATTCATTTTATTCAAACAGTTCACATCTGGAGCATTTAAAAAAAAAACCTTATAAAATCATAATTATAGTTATATAAAATACTGTATTAGATATTAATAATCCATTTTTTAGTACCAGGGTAGGGATGAAATTTTGAAAGTAACAGCTTCTAGAAGGGAATGGCAAATATATTTCCTAAGGAACAAGAAAGTTTAATCAGAAATATCCAGAGATTACCGACTTCGAGCCAGTTTGGATGTGCTTTTTTTATTAAAAAAAGAAAGCACTTTTTTAATCCAAAAAAATGCTTTTTTAATTAATTTATGTGTTTATATAATATTTTTTTGAAAAAGCAAAAGTCACTAAAAAAAAGCTAAAATACTTCTTTTCCTAAAAGCTTCAATTTAGAGCTTAAAAAAACACTTTTTTCAAAAGCCCATGCAAACAGGCCTGTAGTCCTAAAGACCATTGTCGAGCAAATATCTAGATACCTTACGCAACCTACGGATTGACCTGCAGTTATAAAAGTTATGTAGCACATGGCAACTTTTTTTTTTGGTACAAGGTGAGAGGAGGGGGGATTCGAATACGGGACCTGAGGGGAGATATAAGGCATCTCAATACCACCAACTGTGCCACTGCATTGCTGTCCTCGGTAGCACATGGCAACTTTGTTGCGTGTCATGTGGCCTACATAATTTCTTTGCACATTTATTTAAAGAGTTGAGTTCTTTCAACATAGTATAGAAACAAATCTTTGAGGGGTGATTTGTTTTTATTTCTCTAGTTCTCTGTATAGGATTCGACTCCTACTTTATTTTTCTGCACGATCTTGTATCTACCTGTTAATGTTTATCCTTGAAGCATGTAGCTTCTTCAAATGTTTCTGCCAAACAACTAGAATACCGTTTTATTCACTTCTCTTTCAATACCATTATTTAAGGTTCATTTCCTTTGATCCTCATATTCTAATTCCTTCAAAAAAAAAAATTAACAAAGGTTCTCATATGCTAATGGTAACCTCAAGTGTTAGAGAAATGCTACTTACAACTATAAACATCTCATCTGCAACATCACAGTCACGGCAAATTAAATTTGATGGCACTCTTTTTTTTTGCTACAACATGATGGCATCTTAAAAGGAGGCTACAAAGCGTAAACGTTGCAGAGGAAAAAGGGTGTCTCCATCTCAGGGCTTTCTGCTGGAAGCCTGAATAAAATCCACAGGTTGCGAGTTTGGTTCTGAAGTGAATCTCTCTTTCCCCATGAAGATGAAGATGATCCTGAAATTTGCACCAGGGCCCTGAAGTCCATCGAAAAATCAGAGGAACAGAAAAAAGGACATTGCTGCTAGATCTTGCAGTACATGTTTTGAATCGGTTCGATAAATGTCCCTCTCTTCCCAAACAAGCCATAAAAACCAGAGTTCACATTTCACTTACTGGAAAAACGGATAGCAGATTATTTCACTGGAGAACCACCCTCCCTTGGCAAACCCTATACAGTTGAAAGAAAGCTGTAGAATTAGAAGTTTAAAAATTCATACCGATAGGGGTCTGTTTTGTACGAGGGAAATGGAGAAGGGGGATTTTAATGATTTAGATTTAAAAGAAACTGAGAAGGGGTTATAAAATTTTAATGAACAGATGTAAAATAAGAAAAATTAATTAAAAGCTTTTAACCCACTTCTCTAATTTTTTTGAATGAAACCCATTAAAATGATCCCTCCCCTCTCCTCACCTCATACTAAACAGACCTCAAGGATCTCAATAAATTAAGTGCACGTTAGGCTTACATGCAAGATAAACATTTGCATGGTTATAGCATGGTATACACTCAATGAAAGAATCTCTTGCGACATCTAGCTGATCCAAGCTCCTCATACTCAGACTTGGTCACGCACATAGCTTTGAAATCTGGACTAGACGCCAACAATGATCCTCCACGCCAAACACCTAACATGGGACTGTAGAAGAAATACAAGTTCTTCAATGAAAATTAACAAAGACAAAACAGGAACATTTCAAGAAAGATATTTACTCTTGTTGAGGAGTTATCTTCACATGGTAGTCATCAGGAACTAGAGGCCGCAGCTCCATCTCTCTACAATTCAATTGGTATCAATTATCTAAGTTTGAATGCCAAGTTATTTTGAACAGAAGGCAACGGAGCTTAAGAAGGGGGGAAAATCAGAAGTACAGAATGAAATGACTCAGGAAAAAAACTTACAATCTTTTAGCAAATTGAGGAAATAAGGTGCTTCCACCTGTTAAAATGATGCTGACAAGAAACACAAACGGTGTTGAGAAATAAACCAACAACCCAGGATGTATGAAACTGCAGTAACCTGCAACTAGATCCATCAAATTCAAATACTTTGGAAACAAAAAAAAAAATACCTCTCATAGAGTACAGGGTGGAGTTGTGGATGGCAACAGTTAACAGCTCGTACAATGCATTCTGCTAGTCCAGCCTCATTCATTCCTGCCAAGCGGAAGAAACACAAGTAGTAGGCAAAGGATCGAATTAGACTAACAAACTATCTAACCTTGAGTAGCATTAATAGGCAATAAAGCCTCAATGTTCAATGGTTTCTTCATTCTCGTGTTACAAGCATAATGCCCAAATAATACTCAAGTTTCGCAAAAACAAAATATTTTCCTCATGCGATACTTGTAAGTGAGAGGGCAAGCAGCTTGAAAAGTGTTTGAAAATAAAAAGAATTGATAGTAAAACTAAATAATACTAATCTTAGTCATTTACAGCCCTTTGATACGGCCATCATTAATAGTTTCCTGCAAGAGACTAAAGTGACAGCAGAGCACATTTCATTTGTGAGTAGTACTGGAACTACCTAAATCAGCAGGATGGAAGATCATTTCTGGGACAAGAAAGCGTTCATTTGTCAAGTCAAACTCCTAAAGGAGACAAAATGAATCAAAGAAATGAAAATCAGTTGACATGAATGAATATTGAACTTCAAGTAAGAGGATGAGAACTACGTTTTTTGTCAAATCAACTCTCCTTCTGTCCTCAGGCTTTTCAGTCATTTCTGTATTATTCATATCCTCCTTTGTTTCTGTTGGAGCCAAAGGAGCATCATCAGCCAGACTATGATATCTGTGTACTTGATCAGGATATTTAACAAAGCCTTTTGTGTGTGTAACACCATCTGGAAGGACATAAGTGCATCTGAAGAGATTTTCTCTTCCAGGTTTCCTACAGGTACAGAAGGACAAATGAAAATCATTTCCATCACTTTATTGGATCAAGTAATATGTGGATTAGACACAATTTATATAGCATAAAAAAAACACATATTACAAACACATATTGACAATGGTTTGGAATTATAAAAGTGAAAACTTTGCAGCAAGCCACAAGAACTAGAAGAAATCCAAGGAGTATACACTTCCAACGTGAGGTACACAGTTTGTCCAGTAGATTTTTCTTAAAGCAGCAAGATATTAAAGCAATCCTAAGTTGAACCATTTTCAAATGTGAGGTACAAACAAAGTTCAGCGACCACAAAAAAACAAAGTTGATAACCTTCAATAAATAACAATGTATTACCTTGCAATCTGGAGGTCCCGGGGAACATCAAGGGAAACAAAGCAGAGATTCTCCTTAACATCATCCATAATAAAAGTCTCCTCCATCACGTTAACGGCCCTAAAAGAAACCAACTCCTTCAGATAATTGGTCAACGCTTTGCCACCCAAATCGATTCTCTTCACAGCATAATTCAAAGTGAAGTTCTGAAACACAGGTGAGGCGTGCGTGAATGAAAACCCACAATCCACAACAAGGCTGCACTGGGCTCTAGAGACAAGACCATCAGGCCTGCGGCTCGCCTCATAGAGATGAACCAAAGAGGGTGGATCAGCCACATAAAGAGATTTAAAGTTGAAATCCTCAAAGACAAGCTCATCCATTGATTGTTGAATGGAAGGAAGGGTGAAGAGGGGCTCAGTGAGAAGGAGAGAAGAGTTTGATGGGTTTATGTGGAGGATGGAGGAGAAGAGGTGGGCCCATATTTCTCGTTGAAGTTCAGGATTTATCATGTAGCCTCTATCCATGGGCCGTCGAACAGCAGCAGAGGTGAGGTCCACTTCAGTGACTGAGGATGGTTCCACGGTGGTGGTGGTGGTGGTGGTGGTGGGGTTGAGGGGGTTTGGGTAGAGCCATTTTTTGGAGGACGGTGGTCGGTAAAGGCAATTGGGAACAACAACCAAGGGGTCACACTCTCCACCATGGCCGGCTTTGATTAGGCCTCCACCATTGTCTAGTACAACCACATTGTGTGGGGACATGTTAATGACAACAATTACAGAATTAAATGGGCGTGAAACCTATTCACATCCCCCTCACTCTTGCGTATGCAGCACAGAATACAATTTGATTCCCATTTGGCGTGAATAGGCTGTATACGAGTGAGCTTAAACCAAGCTTATTGATTTTAAATTGAAGTAATCTGTTACCTGTGGATCGCATGCAAGGTTATCAAACTTACAAATTCAAGAGAGTAAACTCGACGCGTAAACGCAAGAGTACGTATAAGAGTCTACGTTTGTAAAAGAACAAGTCAGCTAAGGATTTAGCATAAGATACAGGTCAAGAGGACCTAATAGTTATAAATCTACCATTTTTCTCACCTGTTTAAACTCTAAAATCCAAAAAAAGCTAGATACTTGTGGGATTATAGTGATATTTTCAAATGCGTTCTACTCGCTTAGTACAAACTACAAAGAGCTAGCTCTGCCCTATTTCGAGTCTTCGGCTTACCTAAAAGAGCGATTGGAGCTGAAGCTTCAAGAGCAGCAACGGCGAACGTCAAAAAACTGTGGAACCCAGCACAACCGGCAACGAAACGCCGGTTTCTGGCTTCTGTAACTGGAGGACTGGCCTTCGAGTTAGACCGCTCGAAGTTCTGCCCTATTGCTGTATTGCGAAAGAGCCGAGAGCCGGAGATCACCCATGTGTTCGATAGGAAAAAGGCTAGGAATTTCTAATTTTTTTAGGTTGAATTTTAAAATTGATTGATATTTTATTTTGATTAAATTTTATCAATATTTCATAGAAGTCTGAAATGGATTTTATTAATTAAAATTTATCAACATTACTTAATAAATTTACTTTGAAACCTAAAATTTCTAATTCCAACCTCAAATTGAAATAAAGTAGCTTATAGAGCTAGGCATTCAGTTTCCAATTGGTTCATTTTGGGAGAATATTCTATACTATCAGTGGCGGAACCAGGAAATTTTTTTAGCATGTGCCAAAAAATAAACATATTGAACTATTTACTAAATAGTATGAATTAACATTGAAAATATAAATAAATAATAACTGACAATTATAAATTAAAACAAGATATATAATGATATTAACATTTTCAGTAGGTATCTCAAACATGAATTTTACTTTCCTCCCATAGTCCAATGAGTAATGAAATAAACATTGTCTTAAAGATATTATAAACACAAACATAATAATTATATGTATATTGAAATTTAATAAAATTATTTAAATATAATCAAAGAAAAAATGCGTACCTAAAATTGTAGGCGATGCTCTTTTAAATTGACAAAATTGACAATCCATTAAGCCTTTCAAAGTTATTAAACCAATCCAGAACAATCCAAATATCTAATAATAGTTATTAAACCAATCCAAAACAATCCATTCAAACACAAAATAACATTTAAATTCTTAATTAAATCCATTAAGTTCAGAAATTCATCACCAATTCAGAACATTTTTATAACCCTAACATACAACAAAATCGAAATAGAATTATAGAAATTAAAAATGGCTGGAATGAAGCCTTTCAAAGAATCAAAGTTGGCATCAAAAATTATGTTCTTCACTGATCATAATGGCATTCATCACCAATCCAGAACGTGCTTCCACCCCTGATCATAATGGCATTCAAATAAGTGAACTAACCAAATACCTGGTGTCCTGGTCAACGGTCGCAATGGCAGAATACCAGAACTGAAGCCTGAAGGTGTTCTTCACTTCTTCAAAAGGTTCCGCCACTGGTACTCGCCACGCTCGTCACCGTCGGAGACTGAGGAGATGGAGAGCAAAGCACTGGTCGTCGCTGGTGTTCCGCCACTGGTCGTCGCCTCATCGGACGTTGGACCTCGTCGGAGGAAGAGGGAGACCGACGGTGGAGTACTGGAGTGGAGAGCCGTGACCATGACTGTGAGAGGACTGAGCCACTGAGGAGTCAGAGCAGGTGACTGTAAGCAGACGTGGGAGAGAAGAAAAATTGAGTGGGAGCATCCCTGTTAGACTCTGAGACTCATGTGTGGAAGAATAGAACTAAGGAAAAAAGAAAAGAAAAGAAAAGAAATGAGGGAGATAAAATATCATATAATAAATACATATATTTTAAGATATTTTAGAAGATAAGTTGGAACCTTAATAAAAAATTAGCTGAAGCCAAATTAGTGGCCAAAATAAAATATCATATACTTAATACATATACTTTAAAAAATTTTAGAAAGCCAGCTGGGGCCATGGCACTGGCAGGCCAAAACGTGCTTCCGCCCCTGTATAATATACTTTGAGCAAATCCGATTAATTAATGTTAAGTAATACGTCGGTTAAGTTCCAAGAACATGCTAGGTCATTGTATAGCATGGACTCTGTACTTTTTAGTTTTTACACATGAAGGAAGTATATAGAACATATGATTTGTTATAATATATGGATATTATATCAAACGAGCTTTTACTCGTGCGACGAGCATGGGAGAAAGTAATTATGGAAAAAATTTATTAAATAGATTTTAATTATTCGAGTATAATGTTTTTGAAGATAAACAATTATTTACAATTATTTTAGGATGGATCACTTTTGAAAATAAATAGTTAATTACAATTGTTTAAGTATCATTTCAACTTTTCCTGATGTATGCATTAATATAATATGACTTCTATTCTAGAAGCTCATTTCTTCCAAATCTTAACTAATCATTTGTAGTCATTTAGAGTTATTTCAATTTAGCCAGCGCAGTGGCATGAGAGTTTGGCTCTTCTCCCTCATGTCCAAGGTTCGAATCCTGCCCCTCTCCTACTATGTGTATATTTAAAAAAAAGAGTTATTTCACTTTAATTCAAATAAATTAAAAAAATACATTTTAGTTCAAAAAAGCATTACATCACAATACAACAAATCTCTTTCAATTACCAAATTTTAATATACATGGAGATTATGAACAAAAAAACTTGGGATCAACAAAATCCGTTGACTTTGTTACGTTCCCTCTCACATTGGTCTATAACTATTGGACAACAAAGTATTTTCATATCTAAGCTATTAATGCCAACATTAAAAATCCTTTTATTTTTTTGACTAATAAGTTGTTGAGGGTACTTAAATTCAAATTAATGCATCAACTTTAAATATATCCTAATTTTTTACATGGTGAAATTCCCACATATTAATCATAAATACTATTTTTTACCTAGAAAAATAGCTCCTAAAAAATACCGTTAAACATAGTTTATAAATAACAGCACTCACTCTCCCTTGCACAGGGAGCATTAAATTCAACACAAAAATAACTTTTTCAACTAAAAGAAAGTGAAGAAAAACATTGTCCAACGTAAAAATAAAAAAAACAATTGCACTTATAACATGGACATTAACTAAAGATTACATCACACACAGCTATGATTATAAATCATGCATTTATTTTTGTAAATATCTCCTTGTACCCAATTTGTTGTTATCCTTCTACTTCCATGACCATCATATGGAACATATATCTTCCACCAATCCATGCTTCTCTTGGTAAGCATGGAAGTCACTCAGTTCAATTTCAATCCATGGTTGACTATTAACATACTGCATATGTGATGTTTAAAGATGGGGACTTTTGTTTGAGCTCATCATATTGTAGCTGATGAATACCAAACTGACAGCAATCAAGTGTGATAGCCCCGTGGCTTGACAATTATAATTGACCTGCAAAAACATATAAGATGGCTTATTGGTTATTGTTAGCTTCTCAAATAACCAAGAAAAGGGGAAGACAAAGCAAACATGTGCATTTTGTTGCAAAATGTAGGCAATGTTAGCTTCCTAGAATCAGAACAAAAAAGTACCGGATAAGAAGATTCAACCTTAGTGGAAAAAATAATAATATCAACAGCTACTTACATCCAACATAGATAGTTGTTATTTGAAGAAATTAAGTGGCTCACTATCGGCTCTTGGTTAGTTAAGCCAATAAGAAGATTCACTGCACATACCTTCTCCTTTCTCTACATTGTTTCCTTTCTCAGCTTTACACTTCTGATATGAAAAGAGCACACAAAAATGGAACATGAACTTGTAAACCTGAAAGGGATGGCTCAATGTTGCTTTATGGCACATTAGTGACAAAAATGAGCGGACATATTGTTTGAAAGCTACTTCTGGATCCATTCTGCTTGTATTAGCCCCTTCTAAAAGCTACCTTTTGCTTCTGGATAATTTGCTTGTATTAGGTCTCAAGCCTTTTTTTATTCAAAATCTGACGGATATGCAAATGGAGCAGAACAAAAAATCATATTTGCAGCAGGGTACTGAACAAAATATGCTCTAGTATGATTCTGTCATGGTGAAGCAAGAATGTGAGTGATACACATCTGCATTCTGGAAGAAAAAAAAAACACACACACACACACATATATATATTACATGAAAAAATGCTCAGCTTGAACAAAGACCTAAATTAGAAATGTGGGTGACATTGATTAACCATACTTTTACACCAATTCAAACATTCATTCCATCTCATTTAGTAAGTTAACAACGTGGGTTAACAAAAATCACAAGAATCTTTGCTATCTCATCACCAGACTTGTCACCACTATAAATAATAATTAAAAAAAAAAGCAACACCCTGTTAGTTCCCTATATGTTTTGATGATTACTAACAATTGTGAACAATGAAAGGATGTTTTTGAAGTAAGTTAGATGTCTGTTAAAACTTGAGATTTTCAACCAAAAACATTCTGTCAGCACCAAACTCGAGCCTGGATTTGACAACCTCGAGTTTGCTACTGACAAGAAGCTAAACTCGCCAGTTTGCACTTTTAAACTCGAGACTGGAACATGTTTGTAAACTTGAGACTTTCACAAAGAGTTTTCTTTTAAGAGTAAACTCGAGGCTACACATAGCAACCTCAAGTTTGTGAGAGGCCAAGAGCATTTTGACTTAAAAACACTTTTAAACTCGAGACCTCCACTTATAAACCTCAAGTTTGCACTTACAGAGAAAATCTTCAAAGAGTTTACAAAAACTGTAAACTTGAGTTTGTAAAGACAAATTCGAGTTTGCCACTGGCGGGAAGATTTTTCAAATTCATAAACCAGACATTACTCTCTTAAGAGCAAAAGCTTTCTCCAGTTTGAAAAATCTCAAGAGTTTACAAAACATGTAAACTCGAGTTCATTATTGTAAACTCGAGTTTACACTTGGCAGATAGCTTCCAAGAATTTTTAACCAAAGTAAACTTGAGACTAATCTCATAAACCTTCAGTTTACTTCAGGCCGAGAGCATTCAAAGTTTTTCTGAGTAAAACAAACTCGAGATTAAACTTTTGAACTCGAGTTTAAACTTTACAGAGAGCAAAGCATTTTCAACATGAAAAAACTCTAGAGTTTGAATTGAGAACCTCCATTTTACCTTTTGAAAACTAATACTAAGTTTTGACTTGAACAGTATCAAACTCGAGTCTGTCTACTAATAGACTTGAGTTTGTGTTTTGCACAAAGCTGCTCCAAAGCTCAAAATCGTGACATTCCTCTCTGGATGGAGGAAACTCGAGTTTGGATATGCAAACTTGAGTTTAGATCAACCTGAGAGCAATGTAGTTTTTCAATGTATTGAAAACCTTAGGTTTTGGAAGGAAACCTCCGGTTTAGATGTTTTGAACTTAAAACGCTTTTACATACTGAAGCTTCAAACTCGAGTCTGTATGAACCAAACTCGAGTTTACATCGCTGATTCAGAATTTCAAATCTGACGAATTTGGAAAACCTTCTTGTTTGATTTTAATACTTTCCAGTATTATTCTCTACTATTTCTAGCTATGTTTAATCACTTTTTTAGTGAGTTTCAAATGAATTAGAGAATATTTATTGAAAGTTTAAAGCAAAAGCAAAAAGTGACGTCAACACATTAAATGCTAAACCCAGAAAGTTGCATACTTTTGGGTAATCCATCTGCACACGGTTGCAAAGCATTAAAGAATGATTTCTACAACAAGCAATTGCTTCTCCAATGGATAAATTTGCTGGCTCCATTACAACACCCATTCTTCTATTTAGAGCCTCCGCTAACTATGCAACATCATATCCATTGCTGCACAAAACGGAACAATTAATACCAAGTCATTATTATGTTTAGAACATTAAAACATTATTTTTATCATTCAATCAAACACTATAAACGTGGTATAACCCCAAGCTTCCCATGATTGTTGAGTCTTCCCACTGAAACTTCTATCAATATGATACTAAAGTGCCAAGAAAGGGTTGGAAACGATTTGTATCACTATCAAGGCCATCCTATTTTAGCCTCTTAGGCTTTCTGTTACCGTAGGATAAAATCAGTGAAACATAAATAAGCAATTTGTTGCAAACACAGAGCAAGAAATCAAAACGAAGCAAATGCAAATGCTTACCAATTTTTCCTGATTGATACCCAAGATCTGATTTTATCGAATTAGCTCAAGATCATCATCATCAAGAACAATGCAATTCGAAGATCTTCTGAAATAGTTAGCGCCTATCTAAAGCAACAATCTAGTTATATACTTCTCAGATTACCTAGTTACATCTTGAAAATCAAACAGATCCATTGTTCTGAAATCCTAAATAGATCAACTTATTATAAATGCTATTACTCTACCACTGACCTTAGTGCTTGTGGCTTCAAGATGTTTCGTATCTTTTGTTTCTTGTGGATAACAATCCTCCTCTTCTTCATCAAAGCCAACAATAAATCCATCATCGTCAAAGTGATCCAAACTATCGTTTGCATCACCAAGTGATGAAAAAAGGAAGTTATTGTCTGGGGCTTATCAGTACACCGATATACACACTAATTCATTTTTTTTTAATGAAAAAGGAACAGAAAAAAGGTAATAGCGATAGCTTCAAAGTAGAAACTATAATTAGAAAGCTAAGAGAGTAAACGGGAGCTTGATCTACTTACACTTCAGAGGGGAAAATAAAACCGTGGACGACAGAAGGAGGAGGAACAAAAAATCTGAAGAAGAGAGCGTTGATATTTAGTTCATTACCATATTTTGATTCATCTTCTTCACATCCGTCGTCATCGTCCACTATGATAGCACATTCTTTCATTTTCCCTTTCTGCGTATACCTCTCTGCAAAATCTAAACCCAAAGGAACGATCAAAACCCTAAAAAATGCACACCAATTCAAAATACACATGAACAAAGATGGTTCATTGTAAAAAGTTTACCTCGTTCTTCGGCAGAAAGCGATTTTCTTCTTCTTTGCATGGTAAATTCATATAATGAGAAGCTTTTGTTTCCTCAAATCCTTTCCCTTGACCTGACAAAGAGCCCTATGTATGGATGGGACATTGCCGACTTGACTTGTGGAGAACATCTTTCAACCGTGACCTTTGGGGCATAAGAATCGGGAAAAGCACCAAAATAAGATTTTTTTTCCCTAAAAAATTTACCTAATTAAAGCAGATTGGAAACATTTTATCAAAGTAATGTAGTTGGTGACATAAGGACATTTCACGCCACTAGTGGCGTAAGCGTAAATAGGGTTCACGCCACTAGCGTGAACCATTTGGCGTGAACATCATGGATCAGACCCACTCAATTGTGGCGTCTGATTCATGATGTTAAATATAAAAAAATAATATTAAATATAATAATAATAAATAATAAAAAATGTGGAATAATTTAAAGCTCTACTTCATTTAATTTGAAGTCAAAAGAAAGAAAGCGTGGAGCTGAAATAACTAACTAAGAATGCCTTTTAAAAGATTACGCGGTACAATTTAGTTATAACAACAGATCCCAATACAGGAGATCTATATATTTGTTATACACCAAATATTTATATAACAACAGTATTGATTTTGGGATTTGTATAAAAAAGTGTACCGTGTAAAAGTGTTTCTAATAAGTTATACAAATCCCAGAAACACTTTTAATTACGTGGTACACTTTTTATACAGATCCCAAAATCAATGCTATTGTGATACAAATATTTGGTGTGTAACAAATATATAGATCCCCCTTATTGGGATCTGTTGTTACAATCAAATTGTACTGCGTAATATTTTAAAAGGCGTTCTTAGTGAATTATTTCAGCTCCATACTTTCTTTCTTTTGACTTCAAATTAAATGAAGTAGAGCTGTAAATTATTCTACCTTTTTTTTTAATCATTTATTATTATTATATATTATTATTATTATATTTAATATTAATTTTTTTAAATATATTTAACATCATGAATCAGACGCTACAATTGAGTGGGTCTAATAGCGTGAAAAAGGTTCACGCCACTGACACTTTTTGTGTTAGTGGCGTGAACCCCTTTTACGCCACTAGTGGCGTGAGCATTACTCTGGTAAATTGTTTTCAATATGCTTTAATTAGGTATATTTTTTGCAAAAAAAAAAAAAATCTTATTTTGGTGCTTTTGACCACAGGAATATGGTGGAGTTTTGAATTTTGAAATGCAAATCTGCACGCCTATTTTTTTTAAGCTGGCAGCTTAGCATGGAGCCGGGCATCGTTTTTTATGTAAGAGATGGCTTACACGGCTAATGAACAGTGTTTTGTGAGAAGGGCCTATGATAAGCCATGTAAGAGGTTGGCTTGATGGATGGGTTCTTATATATATATTGATAATGATATTGATGTTTATACCTATGTGAGCGGATTTTTTTGTTGTTTCTAATTTTTGCTCATTAAGACGGATTAATTTCGAATTCTAGATTAGTATTACTTAGATCAATTTAATTTAAATATATTTTCTCATGTATTAGATAAATTTTTTAAAAAAATAAGATGCATGTGATAAGATAAGATACACTATTCTTCAATGCAAAATTAACTACATCTTGTTCTTAATATAAGACCTATTTATAAAATTTAACTAGATTAAAAAAGTTAATTAATATTATATATATATTTTAAAATATCCTAGTCATCTTTCTCAATTCCCTCATTTCTTCTCTTTTTTAATTATTGTTATGGGAGCATCAATATTGACCAATTAGTAAAAAATTGAAAAATACAATAAATATGCACTATATTTAAGATTAATTTCAAATCGTCATATAAGTCATATATTACGCACCCAAGGGAGTATTAGTTAACCTTTAGATGTGCAAAGTTGTTATGTTCAGGGAGGCATGTGCATGCCAAGATGTGAGCAATTTAGCAGGTGGATTTCTATGAGCTTATTTGAATTAGAAAAGTATATTCATATAAATTGAGACAAAATTCTTCTCACAAACTTACTTTATATACTGTAAATTACGTTGGAAAAATAACTTTTATTGCTAATCCAAATAGATACTTTGATGGGATGCAACGCAAATACTTAGTACACTTTGTGTGTGAGCAATTTACCCATGTGGATTTAATTAATACTAACTTCAGTTGTTATATTAGTATGATAAATAATTTATATATATATTTAGACAATTAGTTAGGTTAGTTATTTATAACAAATGTTTGTTGGTTTTTCTAGAATGTCTTTTATAATCATGTGCCTTAATTCTACCATACTACTATGACATATAATTATTATAATATTTGATAAAAGGTCCCAAGATTCTGAAAATTTTAGAAAAGATCTCAAGATTTTCAAAATCCCAGAAAAGACCCAACATGAGTTGTTAATATAGTTGTTAACTGCTTGATTTAGTTGTTAAAAAAAAAATTCTGAAATTTTCACGATATTGAAGCCTTTTCTGAAATTTTTAGAATTTTGGAGGTTTTTCTGGAATTATTTTCCCAAAAATAATTTCAATATAATCCCAAATCTCGATCTCGTTGCTCAGTTTCCCGGTTCCTTCCGGGTTCCTTCTCATCGTCGTCGAAGTCTTTCCCGCGCTCTGGGGGATTTGCGAACGGCGATTCGACTCAGTTAACATGTTCTTCCTCCAAGTTCACTCGGTGGATTCCGACCACCCTCTCTCCTCTCAAATCAGCTTCTCAACTGTCCAATCCAACAGAGATTCAAGCCCTTGCCCTAAATTCAACGAACGCAGAGGCGTACTGCATTTGTTCAGAAGCATATCGCACTCGTCGCTTCCGAATCCTACTTCTCGTTCTTCTCTCGTTTTTATCGTTGCCGTACCCAACTACCTCTCCTACGAAGACCTAATTCGGTTTTATGAATCCCACATCGATCATGTGTCCGAGCTTCTCTTCATCAGGTACCATTTATGATCCCTTTTTTTAATTTCTTTGGTCGGTTCTGTGGTGTTGGGAGAATTCTTTTTGGTTGACGGGAAAGTTTGGCTGAGCAGCGAAAACTATAATGGTGCGTTACTGAAGGATTTCTTCTTGCTGTTCTTCTAACCAAAGGAACACTTCTTGAGTTTCAAGTGGGAGATACAATCGAATGTTTTTGTTTGCTGAGATTAGTAGGACGTGAAATACACACTAATCTTATTCATGCTTTTGAGATTCGTTTTTATATATAATCCTTCCATTTCAGCTATTGATTTTCTCACCTTTTAATTAAACAGGAACGATGGGATGGAAGATCGGTATAGCGTGTTGATTAGACTAGTTGATCAGCGTACAGCGGATGGATTTTATGGTAATTTTAATGGGAAGAGGTTTTCTCCTGGTGAGGTAATGAGTTCAGAGTCGGCATAAATTTAATTCTTATATGCATTTTCTCTGCTGCTTCTCAAATCACTCTGTCGTGTCTAATTTTCCATTTTCCTTTACTCCAACTGATTGCCAAAATTCAGGCTGAGGTATGCCACGTTTTGTTTTTGCATTCCGTGGAGTATACAGAATCTGCAGAAGTTGCTCAAACTCCTCCTGGAGGCTGTACTGAAATACCAACTTGCCCAGTTTGCCTTGGTGTGTTCCATTTGCCTGAATTGTAACTCTGTCCAGAATGATGATAATCATGTGAGAAGCTATTTATGATTTCTGTCTTTATTGAATTGTTTGAATGCCAGAGAGACTGGACCCTGAAACAAGTGGAATACCGAGCACGTTGTGTGACCACTCATTTCAGTGCCCTTGTGTTTCTAAATGGACTTATTTGTCCTGCCAGGTGAGCAGATCCCACACTTATTCAACTCTGCTTTCAACATTCTATTCCGCACTAGAGTTTTTGTGGTTGAATTAATTTTATTGTCCTAAGATTTTAGTTTATATGAAAGTATAACCTTTTTGCTTAATATGCTATGTTTATTTGGGAGGTGATATTGGTGGCTGATAACAGAAACTTTACATTCTTCTCACTGAATCTGGTGAAAGCATCAATTAAATGCTTGATAAAAAGTTGCTTTTTATTCACTATTGCTCTTACATTAATTCTTTGGCAGCTAAACTTGCATTTTCATTTTGCTAATTTGCTTCATTATGGAGGGATTATGTCAATGTGAAGCTAGAATAAATACTAGTTATATGCTCTGGAAACTAGAAATACACTATACATAGTAGTGCTTGGGCTTTGTCACATGTAGGGATGAGAAACCTAACGGTAGAAATACGCTATATATGTGGATGGAGAATGCTGTTGTAAATAGCTTATAATGTTTCTATTTTAGGTCTGTCGATTTTGTCAACAGCAAGATGAGAAACCAAACTGTTTTGTTTGCGGAACAGTGGAAAATCTATGGGCTTGCATCATGTGTGGATTTGTTGGATGTGGAAGGTAATGACTATTTCTTCAATCTGCTCCGGTAACTTATCTACGAAAGGTCCCTATTTTTAATGATAGAAAAGCACCGTCTATTTCCTTTTGTTATATAATGTGCAGTTTTCTTACTGCCTATTTGAGGAGGATTTGACCACCATCATTCCTTTTTGCAGATATAAAGAAAGGCATGCTATACGTCATTGGGAAGATACACAGCATTGCTATTCCCTTGATTTAACAACACAACAAATTTGGGATTACGTAGGTGACAGTTACGTACATCGGTTGAACCAGAACCAGTCTAATGGCAAGTTGGGGGAGATGAATTCTCATTGCAGTTCACAGGAAGGAGATTGTGGTATTTGTGAATACAATGAAGATTTAGGAATTGATGGAGCCCTCTTTAACAGCAAAGTCGAAGCAGTATGTTTCTACTCTGTTGCTTGTCATCTTATTCTGTTTATTGAAGTTATGATTAACATCATTTCCTGTGGCCAACCCATTTGCTTGTTGATTATTCCACGTTTTTTCTGTGTCTTGCTTTACCATTGCAGTTAGCATCTCACAGACTCGCACTAAATTGTTCACTTTCTTTCTGACTCTTCCATATATGGTCACTGATTAGCTGAAAAGCTTGAGTGCAGATTGTGGATGAATATAACCATCTTTTAGCAATTCAGTTGAAGACTCAAAGACAAGTGAGTAAACTCTCAGTTCCTGACATCCTGTGTGAGAATGGAATAATTGAGTGAATGGCCAAATGGGAATGCTTTCTTCCGAGGTTTACAATTTCAGACTAATTGGATGTTCAACTTCACTATGGTTGGAATTAGGGACATTAGAAAAGGTCGCTTTTTGGTTCCCCCCCCCCCCCCCCCCCAAAAAAAAAAAAAAAAGGGAAAAAGAAATTGGAAGGTTGCTTTTACACATGAAGATTTGCAGGCTAATCAGAATCTAACCTAGGCTTCTGATTCTTCTTTTGTTTCTAGTATTACGAATCCTTGCTAGTTGAGGCTAAAAGTAAAGTGGAAAGTACAATATCTGAAGCAGTGGAGAAAGCTGTAGCTTCCAGAATGCAGGAGATGCAAAGTGATCTGGAAAAGTTTACAGAAGAGAAAAATGCGGTTGCTGATGTAATTATATCCACTTTCTCTTGCACTTTTGTTATATTTTTCTTTTAAATGCTGGAGTTATGACGTCTCTGTAAGAGTATCATTCCGTTGTCTTTCAGGTGAATAGGAATCTCATCAAAAGTCAAGAGACGTGGCGAAACAAGGTTAAAGAAGTTGAAGAGAGGTATATGCATTCTTGTTCCGCCCCTAAGATTTTTATAGGAGAATTAGGTGCTTAATTTAAGTCCCAACAGAGGAGACATGGCTTATCAGAACTTCATTTCTCAACCCTTCTCAACTTTTTGGGATAGGGCTGGCAAGGAAATGTAGCCTTTTTACCCATGCAGGGTTAAGTGCTATACAAATGTTGTATGATTATAGTTGCTTTTCTTCTTGATAATGCAATATTTTTATTTCTGAATCTGCTGTCTTTAGGGAAGCCATGGCAATGAAGTCGAGGGATGAGAAAATCCGTGATCTGGAGGAACAAGTAATGCTGTGAACCACCTTAAATCTTTGTCCATAGAGAAGCTCTCAAAATTGTTCAATGATGGTCTAATACATGATACAAACAGATTAGGGATCTCAGCATCTACATGGAAGCTCAAAACACAATTGATAAGATGGAAGATTCTAGTGGGATTAAGGAGGGAACACTCTTACCAGTGGAATATCAGCATTCTTCAGGAAGTAAGGCGAAAAAGAACAGAAAGTCTGGTCGAAGATGAAATTAGTTGGTAACCAAACTCGGTCCAAGGAGAGTCCTGCTAATGGGTACTGGAATTGCCTCAGCTTTCGTCTCTATCACAGCAGTGTAAATGTGTATTGGTGAATATTGCTTTCTTGCTCAGTTTAGATATTAAAGTAGTTATAACTTGTGATACCATTGTGTTGTTGATTATAGTACTCCTATGAAACAGACAAATTAAGCCACTTGAGAAATATGATTGAAGAATATAGCATCACAGAAGTGAAGAACGAGCAGCAAGAGGTCTTGTGGACTGATTCCTCACGGAAGGAAGGGCCTCAAGCTTTGTGATGCTTTTAAATCTTCTATATGAACACTTCAGGTTGTTATTTCATAGAAAAACAATCTTGGAGACCGAATTGAGCCATGTACAAGATCGCTGCTTCCAAATATAAATGTTCAATTAGAAGTCAGTAGTCTGTTTTTATCTTCTTTCAAGTATTCAAATTATATTGGGCTTTTTTTTTTTCTAAACTATAATACATGCAAATTTTAAATTATGATAGTTCAAATACAAAAAGAACAGCAACAATAATATCTTTAATTAAAAAGATAAATTAGATTTTTTTTTAAACTTGCACTAAATATTTTTCTTGCACATTACATTGTATGGAGTTTTGTTTATAACATCTTTTATTAAAAATATAATTATTAGAATATATGTATTTTCAACTACAAAAGGACTCGAGGGACTCATTCATGGTATATAATTGACAAGATGATTTGGCACAAGAGAAATACTTTTTCTTCACGATGGAAAACTTGCTTCTGTTAAGGATGGAGTCCTTGTTAGGTGCTCATTCTTAGGTGCTTAATTATGTGCTCATATCTTTATTAGAGGAATGAACATGTTTTTTATTTTTATTTCATTGCATTTATTTAGATTTAAATTATATGTAGCTTTCTGATTTTTTTTTTCACACCCAGTATTTTAAATTAATTAGTTTCCATGATACTAGTATTACAAATAAAAGCAGAACTGGAAACTAATTAATTTGAGATACTGAGTGCAAAAAAATAATAATCAAAAAGCAGTATATAATTTAAATCTAAATAAATATTTTATATATATATATATATATATATATATATATAGAGAGAGAGAGAGAGAGAGAGAGAGAGAGAGAGAGAGATAAAATATATATGTTTATCCCTCTAGTAGAGGTATGAGCACATAATTGGGCACCAAATATGAACTCATTAAGGATGTTATGGAAGAGATCGCTGGTTTGATTTCATTCTCACAACTTGTCTTTCATAATGCCTCTTCTCAAGAACCTCCTCTTCCTTCTCTTATTAATCTTGGGTTATGGCAGAATCTCAATGACACACAGACAACTATTCTAAGCCAAACAGAAGTGATATTGTCATGGTATAATTTGTTACAATGGCCGATCTCCCATTCAAAATCTCTTGTGCCTAAGGAAAGTGATTGTCCACCTTTCTTTTACTTGCAACCTCTAAGATAAGCTCTACTCTAGATAAACCCTTCTTCATTCTTCACAATCAACTTTTTATCAAAAAACAATTCTTCACAATCAACTCCGAGTTCATCAGGGAATTGGCTTCTCTCCTTTGCTATTGCCATCATTTTCCTCTTCTTTACCCTCATCTTCCCTTCTCAACCATTGGATCAAAATTTCAATGGTTCAGATTTAACATCTCATAAAAACAGTATTATAATTTTACTTAAAAATATATAGATAAATATAGACGGTTAAAATTTAATCTGAAGAGCTGTATATTATTATCATACAGTAGAATTTCTTCCCTTTTTTTACCTACAATTATCAACTGTTCATATCAAATTTTAGTAGTTTATATTTATTTATATATTTTTAAGTAAAATTATTATAATATTGGAACATTGAAATTTTGATCCAATGGTTGAGAAGTGAAGATAGGGTAAAAGAGAGGAAATGGATGGGAATGACAATAGAGAAGCCAATTTCTGTTGATCGAGTCATAAGTCAAGATATCCTTCCTTTATTAAGGTTATTTCCCTCTGTCTCAGTTTCTTTTCAGCACTTATTAATATTTCTTTTTGCTCATTTGCTTATGTTGTACTTCAAGTTCCTTTATCTTTTTTTTTTTAAAAAAATATATCATTTTTTTTTATATATCAATAGGTGGAGTATATCATTTTTTTTTATATATATAATAAAAGTATATATGATATATGAACAGTCCTATTTGTTAGTTTTTTAACCAAAATTAACTACACTTGTTATTTATTTTTGACCCCACACCTGCCCCTATCCTCTGTTGCGGTCTTTATAGACACTGGACTTTGGGGCTTGATGTGGATATGATTGGTTGAGGGCATCACGATAGAATGTTATTATTATTATTATTATTTTTTTGCTCAGATAACGATAGAATGTTATTGGTCAAAGTAGTTTGTTATTAGCTACCAGTGTTTCACTCCATTATGTTTTAGGGAAAATTTCGCTACACCCAGGGGATTAATATCTAATAGTCCCCAAAACTTTCTCAAACCTTACTATTGCACATTCAAAAACCAAAATGATATTAAAATTTGTGAGTGAAAAGACAATTGTGTCCATTTGACTGAAGCACCGGTTTTCAAAGAGAAGACGCCGAAAAATTTAGTTGTAAATCACTTTATTTTAGTTGTAACCTTCATATTCCTGTTGTTAATTCATATATGGATGTTTCTGATAATTTTCTTACATTTCTTGCAAATTGTCATATTTTAATCTTTATATTGCAGTTCTGAATTCATATACGAACACTTCTATTTATGGGGATTGTTCATTTGCTTATTTAACAATATGGAAAAGGAGGTTTACAATGAAAATAAGGCGATTTACAAGAAACATAAAAGTAATTAACAAGTTCTACAAATTTAAGTGTTCATATATGAATTAACAATTGGAATAAAGAGATTTACAACAAAAATATAACGATTTACAAAAAACATAAGGGAATTAACAAGTCCCACAAATAAAAGTGTCCATACATACATGAATTAACAACTGAAATATAGAGTTTTACAGCTAAATTAAAGCCATTTATAACTAATTTTTCAGTGGCCAGTGTTGCCACTTCGGCGGTTGATGCTCTGGTCAAATGGCCAACGGCAACTGAAGCTTTGCCGACCATGGACATTTTTTAAAAAATAAAATAAAGTAAAGGTAAAATTTTGTTTTGATCCTTTGGGTGATTTTAGAAAGTTTTAGGCACATTAGATATTAATTCCCTACAGTGGGGGTATAATGGAATTTTCCCCATTTTTTTTATAAGCACAAATATATTTTTAAATGAACACAATCATGTTTGAAGTACGGAGGTTTTGAGAACACTTCAAGCGAGAGTTCATTGCGAAACGAGAAGGGCCTATTTGAGAGTTAAAGAATTTGTGGTGGTTTTGGCAATGATGGAGAAATCTGGTTTCCAGCTTGACTTTGAGGGTGTGTTTGGTTTGGGGGAAGGGGAGGGGAGGGAAAATGGAAGGAAAATGTTAAAAGGAGAGAAAATTTTTGTGGGCCCCACCACAAACCCCTTTTCTCTCTCTCCATTTTTTCTCCCCTCCCCTCCCCTTAGAATAGTATTTAGATGGTTTAGATTTGATTTTTTCTTTTTTCTTTTTTATAAAAATTATTTTAATGGATAAAGAATATAAAATAGAGATAATATCTGAACTAGTTTTAAAAAAAATGATTTTTTTCATTTTCAAAATAATTTTTTATTAAAAAAATAAAAAAGTAAAAAAAAATAATGAAATCTCAACCATCCAAATCTCATTGAGACAGTCTAGATGCTGCCCAAGGGAGGAGCTCTCCCTGTTGGGCAGGGAAATTGGATCCATGACAGAGGGCTAGGTGGCTATGGTGGTTTGGGTGTGACATAATGGAATGAGTCCAAGTCTTTAGAATCATATCCCAAAAGTTAGCTTTTCAAATTAGAGAGCCCAAATTTTTATGAGACCCTTATTTTAAAGAGAAAATTCTAAATAAATACCGTTTGAATTTGTAAAACCCTTAGAAGTCCATTGAATTTGTAAAAGAACTGAGAAGTACCAAAGACCTATGAGGGATATGCAAATTCGAGGTAAAATTACCTTTTTACCCTTAGTTTTAAATAAATAATAATTTTAAAAAAAAACTCAACCCCCCCACCATCGACCGGTGGTGGGGGGCCGGCGGCGGGCGGTGGGGGGGGGGGCGGTGAGGTTTTTTCTTTTCTTTTTTTTTTATAAAAAATTTAAAACTAAGGGCAAAAAGGTAATTTCACCCGAATTTACATATCCCTCATAGGTTCTTGGTACTTCTTAGTCCTTTTACAAATTCAACAGACTTCTGGGGGTTTTGTAAATTCAAACGGTATTTATTTGAAATTTTCCCAATTTAAAAGCATCTTCTCAATGTAGATAATTGATGTTGATGCTTTGGGAAAAGATTATAAATTTGAAAATAAAATTGGATTGAGGTTTTATATTTACGACTAAGAGCCCGTTTGGTTCAACCTCATTGCATGCTTGCAATGCTAATCATGATTACATTACTAAGAGTGGTTGCTCTTTAGCATGATAATAGGGTTTACCATGGTAATGATGACTAGCAAAAAATTGGTAATTCTCATTTATACCTCCCCCATGGTTGAAAAAGTCCAATTTACGCTTTAGTTTCACCTGTCTCATTTCATTCACCATGCCACGTCACAACCGCCTTTGCCACTACCACCTCCTCCTCCACCGCCACCGCCCCTACCAACGCTACCTCCATTGTTGCCTTTGTCGCTGCCATGAAAATTGCTGCCACTATGACTACCACCTTCTCCATTGTTGTTGTTGTCGCCACTTTCAAACATCACCACTACCTACTCCTCCTCTGTCGCCATTGCCGCTACCCCCCGCTGCCACCACCTTAGTCGTCGCCGTCGTCTTCACCATCACAACCATTACCATTAAACGATCCTTAGCAAGGTACTGTGACGTTTATGATGAGGCAGCAAACGTTCTTAACTATTTTTTCTACAAAGATTATATATTAAAGGTAAAATGTTGTGTGATATTTTTATATCAAATAATTATTAAAAAAATAACTCATTACACATTGCTTAAAGATCAAACTAAACACTAGCTCTGTGATTAATATTGCACTACATCACCATTGCACATCAAGGTGCAATGGGTTTGAACCAAACGAGCCGTAAATTCAAAACCCAAAAAACTCTTATATTAAAAACGATAGGTAACATTGATTAACATGGTATTCCCTCCAGTTCTAATTATAGGACATATTTACTAGATTTTGGACAGATTAAGGATAAGAGTTAAATTAGTTAATTATATACATTTTCCTAAAATGTCCTTATTTAAATTTGAAATGGCATTAGGAAAAGATTGTTGAATCAATAGCTCCCGTGACTTTCCTCTCCTACCTCATACGACTTCTTTGATGACATCGTCGATTTCTCCTAGCTCTCCACAGTCAGGCATTGTGGACTTCTCTGAGTTCTCACACATATGATGATAAAATATATAGAGTTGCAAACATTACGCAATTCATAGAATATATAGTGCACTATTAAATTATTATTGAGAAAGTATCAATAGGTATATTTTAGAAAGAAATTGACAAAAAAAAATAATTAGGACCAAATTCAATTCTCAAATGTTGTCCTATAATTAGGACAAAAGGGAGTACATATTAAAATTGTAAATTAAACATCAAAATTATATTTTTCTTTACGCACTCTAGTCCTAAATATAAAATAAAGATGACTTTTTTTTTGGAAAGATTAAAGAAACTAATTAAATTATTTTAGAGTATTTTTATTTTTATTTTTTCTCCAATCTAATTGGTTTGCCTAATAAATTGACATATAGTTTAAAAATACACAACATATGATAAGTAACTTCTTTAGCTTCCTTAATATCTCCAAAGAAAATTAACTATATCTTATAATTAGGATTGAAAGGAGTATAATTCAAGGATAACCATTTCATAAATCTCATATGAATGTTGTTATATTCTTATATATTTAATAAAAGGAATTAATATGAGGTCTTAATGAAAACACTTAATTACTAAGAAATTTCAATAACAAGTAAGGAGTATACAAATATGTAAAAACAAGTAGGATTCTGATAAGCCGATTTAAAAAAAAAAAACAAGTTTTATGATAAGAAATGATAACACCCCATTTAGTCCTAATTGGTAATTAAATATTTATTTTTGGACCTCATAATAATTTCCCATTTAATCCACACCAATGACACTATCAATGCTTGATTTCTTATTCTTGTTATTATATGGACTTCTGGCGGCGTTCTATTTCCATAAAAAATAAATAAATAAATAAATAAAAATGCCCACATTCCTCACTTCTAGCAGAGACAGCGTCAATTGTGTGAGATTCTGACCGTTCGCCACGGCGCCACGTCATCACCACCCTTCGTCATCTATCTTGTTCTTCTTCTTCCCCGTCTACGCGGCTTACACACTGCATAGGACTTTCCTTATAAATTTCCAGTGGATTCTAAGGGGGGAAAATTCGTTTCTTTCTTGCTTGGGACCCACAAGGCTTTACTGGCGCGGGCACCACCACCCACTTGCTCTTTCATTAATTTGTTCTCATTGCTCCTTTTTTTGTTCCCCAGACAGTTGCTTTTCCTTTTTTCTTCGCTGTGTGACGTGACTTTCTTTCAATTCTGTTTCTGGGCGTATTAATTAAGCGAAACCAATTCTTAATAATATTGCTTAGTCGAAGGTAATTGAAGGAGTAAACCCAGGAGAGAACAAGTAATGGCCCCGAGGAAGAGGCTACCGGGAGTAGACGATGAATTGCAGAAGATTCTGGATGCTAATATGGATCAAGTTCCCTCTAGAAGAAGGGCTCGTGAGGCCTTCAAGGATATTCAGCTTGGGATTGATCATATATTATTTAAGGTAAGATTTGTTTGTTTGTGTCCCCCTCTTCCCCCCAACCCAACAAAAAAAAAAAAAGGAAAAAAAAAAAAAACCAAAACAACAAGAATACTGTTGTCTTTTTTTTTTTTTAAAAAAAATGATGAACTGTATTGATTCTATTTGTTTATTAATCGGGTATAACAGCGATTGGTCCAGTGATGATTGGTTAGGCGCTTGACATTGCAAATCTGAAAAGACCATATGTGGACCTCTATATTGGTATTTAATGTAGATATAGTTTATAGCTGGATGGAGAGTAAGAGCAGTCCATTCATGAATAAATGCCATACAACTGCCCAATAGTTTATGGAAGATTTCGTTGTGGTAACACTGCTTAAAAAGAGGAAAATTTCTGTATAACGAAAATAGGTTGGCCAAGTCATACTTTTCTTTTCGTAGGATCCACAACTTATATACTTGTGTATATTTATGTATGCATCTGTAAAGTTGTCTGTCTACATTTGAGAATTGAAATAAGGAAAGAATAGCAAGAAAATAATAGTGTCGATGCAGGCGTTGATCTTTTGGTAGGAAGCCATCCAGTGAACTGCAAAGACGAGTTGTATTTGCATTGTCTTTCGTGGGTCCTGATTTATGGTACTATCAACATTCAAAACTATTCAGGAAATTACTGAGACACTTAATATTTCTTGAAATGATTGGGTCCCTGCTTTCTCTTTTCCTGTTGACTTTAGTCTTATAGCCTTCTCACTATCTCTTACTCTCTGCACGATCACATGCTGAATCATGTGCAATGGAGTTTGTACTCCCCCCGGGGGGGGGGGGGGGGGAGCCATGCACTTTAAAACTCTTATAGCAAGCTCTTTAAGTCTTATACCAATGTGTTTTCCTTTCCTAAATCCTATGGTTTTAAGATTTTGCTTCAACTGTCATTATATCTAATGAGGTTACCGCTGATGGAGTTGGTTATGTTTTTACTTTCTTAAAATGTTAATGTTGATTGATGTCTTTATGTTTACTGTTGCAGGCTCCATGTGATCAAGTAAAAATGGAGGAGGTAAGGACTCTGGATTAGAGCAGTTCCATGAAACTATGGTTATGTTTCTATTGTTCTCCTAAAGGGCGGGCTTGGTATTTATGTAATGTTAATCAGTGTAATCCTAGCACTGGTCTTTTTGCTAGGCTTTTTTTTATTTCCTCTTCTTGATGCATGTGATGATCACCTGATGTGTTTGTTAACAGTCATATGAGGTAAACTCAAGGGGCATAGAAATCTTTACTAAAAGTTGGCTTCCTAAGACATCTAAGCCTAAAGCAACAGTGTTCTACTGTCATGGCTATGGAGACACTTGCACTTTTTTCTTTGAAGGCATGTATCTGGTATTAAAAATTTGTAGATACAGGCATGTTTTTTCATTTGAATTTTAAATTACCAAATTGTGTTTATCATGAAATATTTACAGGAATGGCCAGAAAGCTAGTGTTATCTGGTTTTGGAGTTTTTGCTATGGATTATCCAGGATTTGGTCTCTCAGAAGGTCTTCATTGCTACATTCCCAGTTTCAACAGTCTTGTTGATGATGTCATTGAGCATTACTCGAAAGTCAAAGGTAATCAAACTCAACATGCATATCACTAGCTCAATACTATGAATGAGCTTTGTCTAGAAATTCAAGTGCTATTGTCTGTCTAGTTTGGCATTATGTTTCTTCATATGAGGGTGCAACTTGGGTTCTGTAGCACAGTAGACAAAAAGTTGGGGGATAGAGCTGTCAAATACCTTTCCTATAACTCATGTTTTCCTTCTAAAAATAATATGTATGATTTGACCCACCTTAAAATAAGATCATGACATAGGGGATGGGAAAAACACATTTTTTGAGTGCTTTCAGTGGGAAGAGTAAATGTTTGACATTGGAAGTTTTGGCACACGAGGGGATTTTTTTTTTTTTCACACTTTTGTCTTGTTTTTGGAGTTGAGGGTGTTGGGAAGGAGCGGAGTTGTAATTCAAGAAATGTACGGTGGCTAAAGGGTTTGTTGTATAATAATATCTGGAAACTTCGCCTGAAACTTTTTCAGGTTAAATTCATAGTGATCTTAGTCACATTTTGTGATAATCTCTGACAAATGATGAATGAATGATGTTATTACAGTAATTGCAAGAACATAAAAGAGTGAGCAAGGAAATATTTCGATGACCGTTTAGAATCTTCTTGTTCTTTCTGATAAATTAATTATTTGAGCTTCTAGAAATGTGGATTTAACATGGAAGTTGTATGCTAAGGCCTGGAATTATAATCTATATGCACAAACAGTTATTCTTCATTCTTCACTAATGTTAAGCAAATGATCTGTTTATGTTTTCACGTTATACTTAAGCAACTTAAATCAATGGAGTGTGAATATTTTTGTACCTTTGGAAAACTGTTGGCTTGCTTGATGGCAGAAAACCCAGAGTTGCGTTCTCTTCGAAGCTTCCTTTTTGGACAGTCTATGGGTGGAGCTGTTGCTCTAAAGATGCACCTGAAACAGCCTACGGCATGGGACGGTGCCATTCTAGTTGCACCTATGTGCAAAGTAAATTTTCCAAGAAACTCAGCCAGCTTAGGATTCTGGTGAATTTTTTGTTTGGGGGAAGTACCCTTGTCCTTTTGAACTAAGGTCAAATGGGATTATTGGTGCATAAACTTAAGGCAGCAAAACTTGTCCATGAACTTTATACTAAAATGAAAAAAATCTTTGAGTTAAGGTTAATTGCAAGAGGCTGCCTCCTCAATTAAATTATTTAGAGACCAGCATTGGATTGGGATAAGCATCATGCAAATATTGGAGGCTACGTGGCCTTTTGCAGTTAATTATAGCTGAAGTTTTAACATTTTCATTGTAGTCTAAAGTTCAGGTAGGCGTTTTATTGAAGGTTGAAGTTCATGTACCATTTTTCTCTGTAGGCTTTAGTTTAAAGGGATAAAATGGAATTTCTCCTTTTGCTATAATCTCTTTTGACCAGGAGCTCTCTGTAGATTGCAGATCATATGGTTCCACCATGGTTGCTCACTCAGATTTTGATTGGCATGTCTCATGTCCTTCCAAAGAGTAAGTTAGTTCCACAAAAGGACCTAGCTGAGGCAGCATTTAGAGATGTGAAGAAGAGAGAACAGGTTTGTACTTCGAACTTGAACAATCTCATAAATTAACTAAATCTTAAGACCATGATTAATCTTATCAACTCCTTAATTTTGCTCATTTGCAATTTCTATCTTCTTTACTGGCTCTCAACTGCATTTCCATCATTCAATTTCATGCAAACAATTATATAGTTTTCTAACATTTTTCTGCAGGCAGCGTATAATGTTGTTGCTTACAAAGATAAACCACGCTTGCGGACAGCAGTAGAGATGCTTAAAACTACTGAAGAAATAGAACAGCGATTGGAAGAAGTATGTATGCTGAACTTCCAACTTGTCTCCTTTAGTTATTTAATATCCCAATAGACTGCCATTGTATGCACAAACTGTTTTTGACTGTGAAACCTTCAATGGAGACATTTTATGTCTGGCCTTGAAAATGACACACCAATTGCCTGCTGCATCTCCATGACTGGGAGCAGCAGGATCTGATCCAGGATAGTTGTTACGAGTAGAAAAGCTAGAATAAATATACAATTTAATTGTCCTTGAAAAATTTACCAACATAAGCTTTAGTGGTAGGACTTACATTCCCCAATACAAATTAGTCCCTCAAACTTTATAAACTGTTACTCATGCATATTTAGTTAGTTTATTGTTGTGGAGTGAATATACAATTTGGGCCACCGTAAAGAATTAAGGTGTTGTGAGTAACAATATCTAAGGACTTGAGGATGTTAGAGGGACCAAGTTTTTTACTTTATCAAAAAATAAATATCTAGTGGGTTAAGTTAGAGTAATTCAAGATTTATGGGCTTTCAGATGAGGATGTCGTGAAGATGTGGAGGATTTCATGGTTTTCTGTTGTAGAAAGAGACTTTGTTTTGATCTGCTCTCTCATGCGTACTCTCTGTTCTGTCTTGTTCAGTCTATTCTACCTGATTTTTTCCCTGTTAGATTTTGATAACAGGTGTTTCTCGGTCTCTTTTATGCGTCGAGTTCATTGTTTCTTTCTTTCTTTTGGATGGGAAAAGAAGTTAAACAAAATCAAATATAAACCATAAAAGTAGTTATATATGATATCACTTGAATCTATTTTGCCTTATAAGTTAAGGCCTAATTACATGATATATTTAAAAAAACACTCTTTTGAACTTTGAACTAAAATGAAAATGTTAAACTCTAGTTAAAATTAACCGCAAGATTTCAGCCGATCCTTTACATCTGCATTGTCGTCCAACATAAAGCTGGTCCTTAGTGGTTGTTAGTTTGAAGAAGCCGCAACCTCTTGTTTAAATTATCATGTGCTTAAATTGATCAAAATCGTATATTTGCATGTTTTTTTATATGTTTATTTGACCGGGTCAAATTCAAGCATTGTTGGTCTCAAGTAGGAGTAACTTTCCTGAAGGTGTTTTCTGTATTCACACAGATTTAAACTTAAGACCTCATGCTTAAGCAAGCAAATCTCCTTCCACTAGAGCCAATGCGTATTGGTTATATTTGCATGCTTCTCAGAATGCTACAATTTAGTTGAACCTTTAATCACACTTAACTAAAACTCACTTCAGAAACAGGTAGACAAGTTAGTTCACTGTAATTTTCATGCTTATTTACACTAGACTGGCACCTGGAAAAAAGTTAACTTTCTTAGTGATTTTCATCCATATTCCAGTAACTTCTAGTAATGAATGTTGTTCAAAACTTAGATTTATTGATATTCACATATGAAAGGTGTGATTTGCAGGTTTCTCTGCCATTGTTAATTCTTCAAGGGGAGGCTGATACTGTGACTGATCCTTCAGTGAGCAAAGCCTTGTATGAGAAAGCAAGCAGTTCAGACAAGACACTCAAGCTTTACAAGGAGGCTTACCATGCCCTTCTTGACGGTGAGCCTGATGATGTCATCATTAAAGTTTTCAGTGACATTGTTTCTTGGCTTGACCAGCACAGCTCATAACAATATTCCTCTTCCTCCATTTTTCATTGGAATTTGAGCATCTTAATTTCTCGAATATTCTGAAATCTGTATATACATATAAAAAAACTCCAGCGTGACTAAGAAGATAGACAGAAAAAAAAAAAGATGGGGTGAGGTTGGATTGAGTATGATATAAATTATTACAGCTTGTTTGTAACACATGGGGAAAAAACTAGATTATTGGTTGTGCTTAACATAAGATTTGATCTGAAGTGAGTTATCCTATAAATGAATAATGTGGTTTGTTATATATTTTATATTATTATATACATGGTGGGAGAGACAATAAAGATCTATCTGACGGTTCTTATTAAATTTTTCATTAACCCTGCCCTTGCAACGTACTGAGTTTGACTTGATATCCAAAAATAGCTTCTTCTTTTTTTTCCTCCTGTTTGTCAAATATTGTTTGATTGACATGGATAATGAAACTTTATGTGTATAGAGATCCCAAATAACTTTATCTTGGTAGATTCTATGTGATGTGAGCAATGTTCTTAAGATCGAATTACTCATTGAATTTGTAAAGACATTATTAGTTTACATTTCACTCGTTTGATCAATGATCATAGTAGATGAAAATGGGGTTTTAATTTACTCTCTTTAAGTCTTTAATATGAGTCATATTTATTTAATTTGATTCTATTAAGAAAGTTAGTTAATATCGTTAATATGACATGTAACTTTTAAAAACGTTTTGGTCATCTTTTTTAATTCTTTTATTTCTTCTCCTTATTAATTATTGTTGTGGGAGCATCAATATGAGTAAATTAGGAAAAAATTGACGAATATGAAAGACATTGAAGATTAATATCAACTTTTTAAATATGTCTTATATCAAGATCTTATTGTAAGCTTAATCAATTTATACTTTTATTAATTATGTAATGATGCAGTATTTTGATCCTATTACCTTTTTACCAAAATTTTGGTCCTATTGTTAATTTGATGAAATTTCTCGAATAACCGCTATAATATAAGCCTCTTAAATATCAACATAAAGTGAAAACAATAGTTATATAATACACTAATCGTTTCCATTAAATGGTCTGTTCGGTTTGAGAAATATTTATTATAAGAATAAAAATAAAATAAGAATAATGAGAACGTTTTTAAATGGAATAAAATAATTATATTTGTTGTGTTATATTAAAAAAAAAAAGAATATTGCATTTTATTGTTGTGTTCGCTGGGATGGGAAAAAAAATTCAAAATGAAAATGAGAGATGATCAAATGGTCATAATACACTTGATATATGAAAATATTTAATACTTGTGTATATTAATTTAAAAAGCATTATACAACTATTTTAAAGAAAATACTAAAATATTAGATTTTAATTAATTTATAAAATATGATCTTTAAAGTAAACTCTTAAAGAAAACAAATGTTTTTAAATATTCTCTTTGCCCCTCTTTATATTTGGAGAGGTTCTCTGTTTAATGTTATAGAAAAACATAATCTCTGGTCTGTTAAAAAAACAAAACAAAAAAGATTTTCGTGTGTGTTTTTTCTTAGTAGGTCTTATCATGCACAGAAATCAGATGGTGTTGAATTAGAAACTTTTAAAATCGTAATTTTAATTGTAGACTAAAAACCAAAATAAATTTAATAATATAATATGATAAGGTGTCAATGTAACTTTCCATATCATTATAAAGATGACTCCATTCCAACAAAAGTTTGGTGGAATCCAAATTCCTAAACTTTTGGGAATATTTTAATGTAAAAAATTGAAACCAACAAAGAAATAGTGGAATCCTCACCCCTATTCTTATTTTCTTATCACATGCCTTCCATTATCATGAACCAAACCCCCACCGCCCCCCGCTGGTTGGGGGTTCTGCGCCCCCCGGGGGTTCATAAAAAAGTAATTTCATATTTTTTTATGATTATGTATTTATTTTCCATTGTTAAAATAAAATATAGGGTCCATTTGGATGGGCTTTTTTAAAAAGTGTTTTTTTAGTGTTTACTTTTTAAGTTCTAAATTAGAGCTTTAAAAAAAAAACAGCACTTTGACTTTTTTTTTGTGACTTTTGCTTTTTCAAAAAATATCATTTAAATACATAAAATAATTAAAAAAAACATTTTTTTAACATTAAAAAAAAATACTCATTTTCCTCAAAAAAGCCCATACAAATGGCCCATAGTGAAAGTTCAAAGGACAAAAGAAGGTGGGGTTGCAAGTGCGATATTATATGAAGGTAGCTTTGCTAAATTCGGTTAACTTTGCTTTCGGTGCTCTTGTTTCTCTTCCGTCCACTCAACTTCCACCATTTTTGTAAGTGCCTATACACTACAAAATATGTAAAACTTTTTTAAAATATAACATAAACCACTTCGATTTTGGACTACAAAATTACCACTTTTGTTTGGTGAAGTCTGTACGTTTTAGTTTTGCCCTCAATCATGGCCTTTTCTTCTTCTTCTTCCTCCGTGTGCTATTCTCCATTAACATTGAAGGTAAAGTTTCCCTAAGGCCGAGACTACGTTTTACACTATCTGTTTACAATTCCTTGAGGTCTTTTTGGATTTTGGTTCTTTCTTTTTTCTTGTAGGAATGATTTTAGATGAATCTCTGGTTTATTTGAATCAGCTCTGCTTTTTAAATTTGATTCATGTAACAAGAGTGTTCTTTTCCAGTATGGCCATAAAGTGATTCCAGGAGTTTATATGCAAAATATGTGTGTATATATATGATCTCTAACCAGAGTTAAAAGCTATGATAAATTTCAGTTTTGTTTACAAGTGAGGTTTGTTTCTTGTAGATTGGTGAGCTTGGTACTGTGAGAAGTGGTGGTGATTTCAGCAGAAATAGAAGAGTGAAGTTGAGAGGAGAGTGGAGTTTCATAGGAGGGTCCAAAATCACTTTGAAGCCATCACAAGTTGTGCCTTCTCTACTTTGTCAAAAAAGCACTGTAGTTTGTGCTTCATGTATTCTCTTTTCATGCTCATCATCCCCTTTTGATATACTTTCTCCGATTCTTAATATAAAGACAATATGATTTTTATTGAAAAAAATAAGAAAGCTAAATAAATTATTTAATGATATTATATATTTGTATTATTAGATTATATGTCAGATAAATTAATTTGGACAAAAGCGATAAATATAAATAATTTATTTAAATTTTTTTTAATATCTACTAGAAAAAATCAACTGGCTTTTCTAGTAAGAATAGAGAGAGTATGTGTATATATAAGTTGATATGGGTAATGTTATGATGCAGGGTTGTCAAGCTCTGAACTTGCCAGCAATGTGTTTACACTGGGATCAGTAGCTGTTCTTCCTTATTACACACTTATGGTCATAGCTCCCAAAGCAGAGATAGTATGAACTCTTTTGATTTTGTTTTTAATTTATATGTTGTTAGAATAGTTTCATAAATTTATTTTTCAGAACAAGTTTCAGGGAAGGAAAAAAGAAAACTATTTGGATCGTTGTTTAAGAAAAATCGTATTTTATAGTAAAAAAAATGTATAAAAAACTTATTTGGAACAATTGTTATTTTTAGAGAAAAAAGGAAAATAATTGAGATAGGGTTGTTTTGGTTTATATTATTTATGTAGTTGTCATTACCGAAAACACATGCTCTACAATTTTTTTTTTCCATTCCACAAAACTAAAAATACCAAAACGGATTTTTTTTTTAAAAAAAAGACTTCAATAAAAATTAATTATGAAACAAGTTTTATTTTAAAAACAAAAAAAAAAATTGGTGTGGAAATAAGAAATTGCCCGTCTCTTATTGTGCTTTGGGCAAATACATAAGAGAAAGATAGTGAATTTAGCCACGTACCACTCTGGTCCTATTTATAAGTCCTATTTTGACCAAATCATACATATCAAGGAGAGGTAGTTAGCTCAATGATTATGAGGTGAATTTTTAACTTTACCTTCATCTATGATTGGGTGCTTTCAACTTTTTCTTCTCTCTCTATTTTCATTGGTATAATTAATATGGACAAAATTGTCACAATCTCATTTATTGGGTTAAAGAGGACTTATAAATATGATCAAATTTTTTTGATCAAAAGAGACTTATAAATAGGATTAGAGTGGTACCTACCGAAGTGGCCACATTAATTTATTAAAAGAAGAAGAAGAAGATAGGATCACATGTTGGCTTTATTGGTGGGAAAAATGAGCAGCAATGTTTCATGGATAATACCACTTCATTTTTATATTACTAAGTTTTATTCTTAATATAAAACTTAGAAAACTAATTTACGAATATTACAAATTTTTTTAAAAATATATGTTGTTTTCTATAAAATAATACTCTCTTTATTAAGGATCGAGGGAAAAAAAACTAAAAATTTAGACGGCAAAATGAATTAATTTTTAGTTATTATATTTAGTCCCAATATGACCTCATATTTTTGATCGGAAGGAAGTAGAATGGGCTTTGGATATATATATATATATATAATTAGTTGGTGCATAAAGTTGATAGTTTGAAAACGGGAAAATGCAGACCAAGGTAATGAAAACGTAGATTTTACCTGAAAATGGGAGGAGAATGAAAAATCGTAAAACGTAAAATCGTAACGTAGTAAAATCGTAAAAAAATCTTAAAAACTTAAAAGCGTTTGGAAAATTAGTAAAATCGTTTCAATGAAAAAAAATCGTAAAAACGTAAAATCGCAGTGATAAAACGAGTTTTTAACTACCCTGAATTGCAGACTAAAAAGTCAATGGAAAGTGGAATACCGTATGTGTTGCTTGGGCTTCTCTATGCATATCTCCTCTGCCTTTCTTGGACCCCAGAAACCCTTCAACTCCTTTTTGCAACCCAATACTTCTTACCTCAGGTCAGTCTTCTTACCAATAATTTATGGTTCAATCATTAAAAAGGGAAAATCAGTGTCAGATCCTAAGCTATGGTATGAAATCAATAACAAAAAATGTTCCACGCCAAACTCCCTGACTTTTTTTTGATTAATTATGAATAAGTTACAGAATTCCTCTCACAAAAAAGTCTTGTTGTTAAAATAACTTTTCATGTTGTCAAAATGACTTTTATTAATTGGTGTTAAAATGTTATATAAAAATCTCATTATGAAAATGATTTCTTATGTTGTCAAAATGACTTTTAATGTTGCCAAAAATTGTCCAGGTTTTTAAAATTCTACACGCTGGAGGAAAAACTCAAAGAATCTATTTTCATAGGGACATTTTAACAACTAATAAAGCCATTTTGATAACATGAAAAGTCATTTTGATAACTACATTTTGTTTGTCAGGGGAGTTCAGCAATTAATCACAAAAAAGTCCTTAGAGAGTTTTTTTTAAGGGGAATTTGATCTAAGATTTTTTTGTGATTAATTCTATGCCTTGAAACCTGACAGTGATTTTCCCCATTAAAAAAAAAAAGGAAAAATTGCTCAAAAATATCCCATTACAGATTTTATTGCCTAAAAGTTCATGTACAACTATCTTTAACTATATGTTTTACCTGCTTAAGGACTTGGGACTATCAAAGTGTCAACTAAAATATTATATATATATATATATATATATATATATATATATATATCTTATAACTTCTTAATGACAAATGAAAAAACTACCATTGATAAGTCATGTAACTTTTGTGATATTATTTTTTCCATTACAATTGGAAACTTTTCAGCAATTTTTCAAAAGAAAAAATGTTCTTTTTTCACATGGGGCTTGTATTTTATGCTTTGTGATGCAGCTGAGTAGCATAGCAAAAATGTTCTCCAGTGACATCACCTTGGCCTCTGCTTGGATTCACTTAATGCTTATAGACCTCTTTGCTGCCAGGTCACTTTCTTGTTACTATTTCCCTTCTTCTTCTTTGATGATTCATTCTTTTTTTTCATACTCATCCTTAGATTATTACATTATTACAAATGAATCCAGGCAGGTTTTTCTTGATGGACTAAAGAATCAAATTGAGACTCGCCATTCAGTTTCTCTTTGCCTCTTCTGTTGCCCCATTGGTGTTCTTTCTCATTTCATCACCAAACAAATCACCAAAACTGCCATTACAGAGACAACCAGGGAATCATAGTCGTATTGTTCTTTTTTTCCCCCCATCTATTTTTGTTTTGAAAGATGAAACTACTCAAATTGGTACCTAATCAATTTAACTATAAGCTTAAAAAATATGTTTAGTCAGTGTCTAGTGTGGATCATATTTAGTGGCACAATTAACACTTCACCCCCAGTTTTGGCAATGCCTTATACTGCTAGAAACTCTAATCAAAACCTCATGTTTTACGTACCATTATGATTTGTGAGCTGCATTCAATTAAATTGCAAGAACATAAATGCTCATGTATTCCAATGCAGGCATTTGTTAATAATTGGGTTAAGATGCTAATTTGCCTTGGAAGTTTTTGTTGAGAAACAATGTTGCTCCCAAAGTTTTCTTAAGTTTAATGTTACCTAAGAAATTTTAAAACATAGTAATGTTGCCCTGTCACATTAAAAAATTAAACTAACGTTGACTATTAAAAAATTAATGTTAATCGTTAACTTTTTAACGGGAAGGAACAATATTACTATATTTTAATGGGTTTAATAAAGTCCAACCAAAAACAAAACCGTGGGGCCTTATGTGCCAAAGCAGACAATATCTACAAACGAGCATGATTACATTCATTGCAAGTGGGTCACCGGCTGTTTCCTTATTAGCCTATACATATGAGCTTTCATCGTTTGTATGGACACACTTGAATGAATGATAATATGATGGCTTATAAAATTTTCTCTTCCTCCATTTATCTCTCTTATTTTCCCCCTCAATTCTGACCCTTTCCTCCTTCCTTCCCTCTCTGTTTCAGTTGTTCTTAACTTCCCCTGTTTCGTTATTTTCTTTCACTAGTTTGTTTGAGTAAGAATTAGTGTGTACTGAGTTTTACATCAAAGACATAGTTAAAAAGGTTTGTTCCTCTAAATTTCATTATATGTTATTATGTTGTGCATTATATCAGACAACAGCATATAAAAGTTGCAACTTGAGGCAGGAAAATTGAGCTTAAAAGCTCATCAGCAATAATAAAGTCAGAGCATAATTGGAGCCATCCTATAGTAAACCTTTCAGCTAATCCTAAAACAAATTTAAGCTAGAAGGCGGGCAAAAAAGCTTACAATCAATAGAAGTAAGAACTTCTGATCTTTTAAATTTACTCAAGGTAAAACAAATCCTTTAAATTTTTGAGGGTTCATTCTAATCCTTAGGCCTGTTTGGTTTGAAGGAGGGGTATGGGAGGAAAAGAGCCCTATAGAGGATATTGACTAAATTAATATTAGAGAGAACACATTTCTCTCTCCTCCCTCCCTCCTCTTAAACCAAACAAGCCTTTAGAGTTGTTTGTGGGAAAGGGAGGGGAGGGAAAATTTTTATGATTTAATTTTAAAAAATTAGAGAAGTAGAGTTATAAAATTTTAATAAAGCTAAGATGTAAAATAGAAGAGTAAAAAAAATGAATTAAAAACTCTCAAGTCTCAACCCCACTTCTCTAAATTTTTTAAATTCAAGTCATAAAAATTTCCTCTCCCCTCCAAAAGCCTTCATACCAAAACGTTCTCTTAAATTTATAAAATGTATTTTTAATTCTTTAATTTTAACTCAACTAATATAGCTAATAAAAAATGCTGACGAAGTTAAATTAAAGGATAAAAGATTTCTCCAGTTACTGGAGATAGAGTTATCTCCAGTGACCCTGAAACTATGTCGTTTTGAATTAATGAAGGGTGTGTTTGTAAGTTAGGTGAATTAATGAAGGGTGCAAAATTACGGAAATACCCTTCATTAATTCACTTGAAATTACAAACACACCCTTTATTAATTCAAAACGACGTAGTTTTAGGGTCACTGGAGATAACTCTATCTTCAGTGACAGAAGAAATACTTTTCCTTAAATTAAGTGGTGATTTTGCAATTTTAACGAAATAAGATTAAAATTTTTAAATGACAAATACTTACCATTCAAAAAATTATACTTCCGATGATCCTTAATATAAGACATACATATTTAGAGAGTTGATCTTGATTATAGATAAAAGACATATTTTTTGTAGTTGTCAATTTTTTTTTCCATAATTTATCCCTATTAATGCTCTGATAATATCTGTCAACAATAATCAAGAAGAAGAAGGAATGATGAAATTAAAAAAGATGATATGATATTTTAGAAAATATATGATATATAAACTAACTTAATTAACTTGATTAATCTAATCAAATTGGGTTAATATATTTTATATTAAAACTGAAGAGCAAAACAAAATTTAATCTTAATTCTAGTTGTAACCTTAAATTTTGGTTGGAAAAAGCCCTCCCCCAACCCACCTTCTCCCTCCTCCATCCATATATGGTCGCGTCATATACCGTTGGTCTTATTGAATCCTATTAGGTTAAAGTATACTTTTAGTCCTTTACGTTTTACATAAGGTATACTTTTAGTCCCTTAACTTTATAAAGTATACTTTTGGTCATAAAATTCTAACACTGTTAATGTTATTAACGGAAAACGCTAATACAGCAAATTCAAGTGTTGACTAATAACATTTAATTATATAAATTATATATATTCTTCAATTTACACATATTTTAAATTTAAGCTCAATGTCATTTAATTATACAGTCATCACTTAAGTTTACACCGTTCTCACTTGAGTTTGCATTTTCCGTTAGCAAAACTAACAGTGTTAGAATTATAGGACTAAAAGTATACTTTATAAAGTTAAAGGACAAAAAATATACCTCGTGTAAACTTAAAGGACTAAAAGTATACTTTAGCCACCCTATTATTATCATATTATAACAAAGTATTAATAAAGATTTTAATTACAAAGTAGACACTCTACTAATGGAGCTTTTAAAGACTTGTTCTTCACAATTCACATTGATCACCCTCATCTTTATGGTTTAGAGATGAAAACATGAAAAAAGAAGACATTTAAAGGGATTTTTCCTTCTGCTCACTGCTATATACATTTCAATCCTCACTCCTCAAATTGCGGAAAAGGATTCGCTCCGAAGCATTTTTCTCATTAACACTATCTGGACCATTAATTGGGAAGGTGAGAGAAAGATTAAAGTGGTATTGTGATTGATTGGATGGATATGATTTAGAGATGATGATGGATAATGAGAAAGATATTATTAGAGAAACCCAACCCTCAAATTGCCATGCGGCTTCCATTCGGTAAGAAAACAAATTCAAATCTTAAGTCTTAACGCATTTTTTCATACTAAAATGACTTAGGGTGACAACTATAATTAAATTTTTTTTTGGATAAACTATAATTAAAATTGAATTAGGTGTTACTTTTTTTTTGTATGTATTTCTCATTTTAAAAAAATTAATCATGCTTCGCAACATTGCATAATCACTATTTAATTTTGTTTTCGCAGAATTTTTTATTAATAGTATTATCAGTGTTAAATTTTAAAGATTGAAAATGAACTTTATAATTTTTTTTGAAAAAAATATTTTTATTAAATTAAATAAAATAAATACGATATTTAGTTTTATTAAATAAATGAATAAAAAATATGGGCCGTCAAAAGTTAGGGCAACATCGCATCTTCGGAGGTTGCTATATAAGATTGTGTTAACCTCCACGGCGCCTCCTCTTACTCTGTATTGTGGAAGCCGAACACTTGCAGCTGAGGTCGATCTGAACTTATCGGCTTCCGCTAACCTTTTGGTACGTTCAACGTTTCTCTCTTTTTCGTTGTTACGTTCTTTTTTTGGTGCCGGTGATATATCATTTCGGTATGAAAGATTCAACTCTTTAGCTCGTCCATTTGGTCTCTTTGAGATCCGAACTCATGCGTTTTCTCCAATGCAAATGCTCTCTCGAATTGCTTGTTTTCTCTATATATGCCCCTCTTGTCGTGTGTTAGTTTTGAGTGGATTTGCATTTACGTTGAGAATATCAGTTTATTATTGTGAAGTTTTTAATTTTATATTTCGAGAACATTTATTCTCGTTTTGTTGTTGGAGGATTGAAGTAGTTATAATAGGTAGCGTTTTATCATTTTAAGGAAGAATTAGAATAGATTAACGACTTCACATATTTCATATTTATCATTCTGATTCTTCATCTGTGATAGTTTGATATAGTTTTATGTTTGCCTTTTTACCAGATGTACATTGTTTGGTTTTTCATTTGGATGGACAATTAATATTTTTTTTGTTGAACTATTCAATAATAGAGCTGAAACTTCTCATATGTTACATTTATCTTCTGATTCTTCGTCATTGAAAGTTTTGCAATAGAGGGTTCTTTTTATTGACTCTTTTTTTTGAAGTATTCAGAATAGGGTGTGTTTTGATTGACTCTTGCTTACCTAAGCCTGAGGAATCCGATGTGAATTGTCCAGTAACGTGTAGCAGCAATTGGTTCAAGTTTATTCTGTTTTCATTTCCATGTTTAAAACCATGAAAATAATTTTAGTTGATAAGTAATTGTTTTGTCTTAAAACAGATTGGCCAAAATGTACACTTCAAGAAAGAAAATCCACAAGGATAATGATGCTGAACCCACTGAATTTGAGGAGACAGTGGCACAGTACCTATTTGATTTGGAGAACACTAATCAGGAGCTTAAAAGTGACCTGAAGGATCTCTACATAAATCAAGCAGTGTAAGCATGTTGCTATACTCACTTATGCTTGTCTAATTCTTCTTTTTGTCACAAATAAAACCATTGTGAGGATGCTTCGTTATGCAGTCAAATGGATGTTGCTGGGAATCGCAAAGCTGTTGTGATCTATGTGCCTTACAGATTGAGGAAGGCATTCCGCAAGATTCATCTCAGACTCGTCAGAGAACTGGAAAAGAAATTCAGTGGAAAGGTTGTTATCTCTGTTTCTTGTTTATCATCCAAAGTACTTTGTCTGACGAGTCTCATTATGGTTAACTGTTTATATGAAAATCTCCGTGGATAAACAAATTGTGTTTGCTGAAAGTCGTACTTAATTTACAGGATGTTGTTGTGGTTGCTACAAGAAGGATTGTACGGCCACCAAAGAAAGGTTCTGCTGTTCAGCGACCTCGCACCCGTACCCTAACAGCTGTCCATGATGCTATGCTGGAGGATGTTGTGCATCCTGCTGAAATTGTTGGCAAGCGAGTCAGATATAGGCTTGATGGATCAAAAATAATGAAGGTTAGTATCTTTTAAAGCATATTTTGTTCTGCTTCTCCTTGTATCACAATGATATTCTTAATATTCATTTGAGTTTTTTTAAACTCAGGTTTTCTTGGACCCCAAGGAGCGCAATAATACCGAATACAAGCTAGAAACTTTTTCTGGAGTTTACAGGAAGCTTACTGGGAAAGATGTAGTATTCGAGTATCCAATCACTGAAGCCTGAAATGCTTCTTCGTTTGATGGAGTCTGTATTTTAGTGCAGTAACTTATTTCTAGCAATATTACAAGTTTTGTTTTATGCCATTTGAAAATTTGAATTTTGGACTTGGGTTTATCCCTGTCTATCTTGATCACATTGAAACAACGAGTATTTAGTGATGTGGCCCTGAATTTAAAATTGAATTGTTTTTGGGTAATTTTCCTTGTTGATGTTATGTTGTGCTGTGCTATCTCTTGCAGGTGTTCTGATGTGAAGTTTATGCTTGTTCAGAAGTACTAAAACATCAAAATATCTTTCCTTTTGCATCTCATATGGGTAGATGATAAGTAAAAATTCTTATGTTTTTGTTTTGCTCAATTTATTGAAAGAATTCAAATCTTGAAGTAAATAAATTGTCACATAATGGCTAAGGGAAAGATAAAGTGAAAAGATTTATAGTGAAAGTGGGTATTTTCCATCCTTTGCTCACTCATTTGCTATATTACATATTTTTAGTTATATCTTACAAATTTATAATGTGATTTGTTTTAAGATCTATACATTATATTAATGTTGGAATTATTGGTAGTAATATAAATATTCAAGTTAAAAGGTAGATTGGTGTATTGTTGGCCAAAAGGGTATATTATTCATATTGCAGGGGCATGGTAAGAATGCACAGCTCTTAATTATTATCACTGAGGTCTGAACTGTTACATGCATGTTATTTACCAAATGAGAGACCCTAACAATGGAGCATTTTAGTGGAATAAAAGCCCTAATTTGCATACTTAATTTTCCAGCCATTACAGTTCAAAGCTGAAAAACTGTGTGTAATAAAATCTATTTGACTACCGGAGTCAGAGCATTAAAGTCTGTAAATCACAGTTTTGGTCGAATCCTTGCATGTCCACGAAGTGGCGTCCACCCTACTATTCAACATTTTTGGCAAAATGACATGTGAAGTTATTCAATAGAGAACTATCCAACAGATCTAAGTCTCAACTTGTATTACATTTTACTAATGATTCTACATTAAAATCCAACACTGTTCAGAAAAATTCTGAAGTAAGAAGTTCAATGAAAGTATACATCTCTTTTTTATACCATAGGAATGTACGTAGTATCATTAAGAAAGAATTCATTTGTTCATAGTTTCCAATAAAAAGATAGCACCGAAGGTAAAATACGTCAAGCAGCAAAATTGGTTCTCAATAGGGCTGGCTGGGGTTGATAGTAAATTCCTTCAAGCTTCCCAAGTTTAAGAAAGCCTTCTACTAGCCAGGTCTGAAATTCTGACTTTTGGTTTTATATCATAGGAATGTACGTAGTATCATTGGGAATTCTTTCCCAATTTTGCTGCTTGACGTATTTTAACTTTGGTGTTTGCAGCTGCAAATAAAAACATGTCCTTCAGCGACGAAATGGAGCTCCTTGATCTTCCCACTTCTAAAATTGCTCCCCCTTTCACTACCAGAAAGATGGAGGGACCTCAAATATATTCTTTTATATGCCATTGTATTGTTGGATGTAAATTCTGTGTTTCTAATCTGTCTTGTTGCTTAATTTGCTTTTCTATTTGTCATATCTTTCTTCTTATAGTTACTATTTCTGCATTTGGTATTCTTCTTCCTTAATTATAGATTACTTCTCTGTTTCTAGTTCTTCCATCTTCATAATACCACTCACAATACATTATATGTATTCTTTGTCTATTATTAAAAATAAAATGATTCATATCCTAGATAACACTTCTAATTTATGTTTATATGTCGGCATTGCATAATTTCTCTGTTTTAATAATTCAAGGCTGAATGACCTCTTGTAGAGCACATCTCCCATGAGGGTATACCTTGCCGCCCTGTAGGCGACCCTAAGTGCCTCATTTTTGTCTTGATATGCTTCTTCTATGCAGAGAAATTATGCAATGCAGACATATAAACATAAATTAGAAGTGTTATCTAGGATATGAATAGTTTTATTTTTAATAATAGACAAAGAATACATATAATGTCTTGTGAGTGGTATTATGAAGATGGAAGAACTAGAAACAGAGAAGTAATTTATAATAAAGGAAGAAGAATAGCAAATGCAGAAATAATAACTATAAGAAGAATGATATGACAAATAGAAAAACAAATTAAACAAGACAAAGACAAATTAAGAATACAGAATTTACATCCAGCGATACAATGGCATATAAAAGAATATATTTATGAAGAAAAAATAAAAAAGAATATATTTAAAAGAAAATTAATTAGAAGTATTATCAAGATTATGACTAGGCCACTCTACTATATTTTGATAAAATTTAACTATGAAAAATATAGAGCTAAAAAATATCGTGCTTTGATAGATACATGAGCAAGTTTAACAATAGCAAAATATAATGTATTACCACTAGAAATATGGAAAAAAAGAAAAAGATAGAATAATAAGAATGGAATCAACCGGAAGAGAAATGTATATGATAGAATTAGAGGCAAAAAATGTAATGATTCAAATAGGAAATTGTGAATTAAAAATTCAAGAATTAAATCAATATAATAAACCTTAATGTGATATAATATTAGGATTATATTTTTTTAGAAAAATATTATCCTTTCACTCTTATAGAAAAAGCATTAGTACTAACCACATTTTGTAAACACCAGGCTATACGAGTAAGAATAACTAGTCTATATAAAAGGAAAGATGAAAAATTTCAAAAGAAAAAACATAAAGAAGAAGTGCAATTTCTACATAATAATGAGCTTGTAAAAATTGAACATAGAGAAGGGGAAAAAAATAAAACAAAGAATATTAGAAAATTTGGGATAGGATATTGTCACTACCAATTTTATGTCACTACTAAGTCACTACCACTTTTTTACCATTAGATCAGGATCTCAATAGGAGAGAGAAATGATAAAGGTATATGAAATTGTGATCTAACGGTAAAAAAGTGGTAGTGACTTGGTAGTGACAATATCCTATCCCAGAAAATTTTAGTGAAAACCCATTAATATAGTGGGAGAAATCCAGATCAATAGCAAAAACAAAATTAAAAGATTATAGTAAGGAAATAAATTGTAAACCTTATCCTTGGAAATAAATTATAAACCTTATCCTTGAACAATTGAGGATAAAGAAGAATTTATAACGCATATAAATGAAATGAAAAAAAAATATGATTTAATAAGAGAAAGTAGATTTGAATATTATTCACTAGTAATGATTTTGAAAAAAACTTAGTGAAGAAAAAAGGGGAAAGAGTAGAATAGTTATAAATTATAAAAAATTAAATAACATAGCTATTAGAAATAGATACTCGATACCTAAGATGAAACTATTATTTAATCTAATAAGAGGAAAGAAAATATTTAGTAAATTTGATTGCAAATCATGATTTTTTTCAAGTAAAATTAGAAGAAAATAGTAAAAAATATACAACCTTCAGTACATCAGAAAGTTTATATGAGTGGAATGTATTATCTATGGGATATCATAATAGTCCCAGTATATTTCAAGAATTTGTAACTAAATTATTATTACCTATAAGAGATTTTGCTGTTATAAACATAGATGACATATTAATATTCTCAAACAATGAAAAAGAATATGAAGAACATTTAAATTAATATGTAATTTAATTGAAGAAAAATGTTTGAATATATCACCCAAAAAATTTATATTAAGAAAATAAGAAATACCTTTCTTAGGACAAATAATAACCACAAATGAAATAGAATTACAAGATCATATAATTATAAGTAAAAAAGTATTAGAATTTGGAAGAATTACAAATAAAAAGGATTTACAAGCATTTTTAGGACTAATTAAGCAAGTAAGAAATTATGTACCAAATTTAGAAACATTAACATAAAAAATATCTAAACTAGCGGAAGAAAAGCAAAATGGAAATGGAATAATGATACAATTAAAGTGGTAGAACAATTAAAGAAGATTTGTCAAAATTTACCTAAATTAACAATACCAGTACAAAAAGACATAAAATGGATAATCTATATAGATCCATCACTAATATTGGGGTGCTGCATTATATCATCAAAATGAAAAAAGGGAAGAAATTATAACTAGATGTGCAAGTGGAAAATTCTTAGAAGCACAATGAAAATATTATTCGAACTTGAAAGAAATGTTAGCAATAGTAAAAGCGGTAAAAAAATTTGAATTATTTATAGTAAATGTACAATTTATAATCCGAACAGATAATACACAAGTAAAATTTTGGCTTGATAAGGGAATAAAAACAAAAAAGTTAGCTAATAAAATGTTATTTAAATAACAAGGAGATTTAGCTTATTATGATTATATATTGAATATGTACTAGGAAAAAAAAATCTTATTGCAAATTTTATGGGTAGATGGAAGCCAGTTTTGGAAATGCAACAAGCTTAGAAATGACATCTAATTAGACTTGTAATACTTACCAGACTGTATTAACAGAATTAAACATTCTAAAGATGAATGTAAATGTCACACCCTTCCAATAGTACGTCACACATCGGAGCATTATAGTGCAGCACAATGAGTAAAACGGTTTGGGCATAGTTTACTGATTAAATATTACAAATTGTGGTTATAAATTTTAAACATAATTACATAAATTTTCTACACATATCCTTGAATGTTTGTGAAACTAGTCCGGCACTTCCATTTGCTAACATTCGCCTCCTTGTCCTAGGAGCCTCACCCGAAACACTATACAATTCACATGTAGCAACAAGGGTTTGAATCCTAAAGGATCTCAGAGTAAACGATTAATCTCAAGTACAATGTATAAACAATGTATGATAGTCAACCACAATCATGAAAAACAAAAATTACAGCATTCAGCATATTACATACAGTCACATAATGCACACAGCAAGTCTCGGAACACGCAGTCACATAATGCACAACATTGACTGCAAAACACACAACAAATTCCGGATCCACAGCACCGAAAAAAATAACAATTGGGCCTCGAACCCAAAAACAACTAAATGCAATAAACGTGTGTCTTAGACACAGATCACAATCATGGTACAAATAAGCATACATAAATTACAAAGTACATGAGATTAGAGTTACTACATGATAGATTTTTAGACTAACAGCCAACTCCCAAATTCTTTAAAGACTCCGAGCAACAACATTCCCTATAATTAATACAATTATAAATAATGTCCGTCACTTATACGAATTCTCCATAATTCAATTAACACTAGAATTAATTATTATTTTAGCCCAAATTTTGGCTAAAAGTCCTTTATTAATTACAAGAACTCAAATTAATTAATCTTGATGTTTATAACCTCTATTTTCGGACTTGCTTCAAATCTGTCTAGAATTTCTAGTAATTTTGAAAATTCATAATAAATTGTACAAAAATCCAATTAAGGTGATTTCAAAGGCTATGTGACCCTTGATATGTGTATTTTTGTACAAAAATACCCCAGGTGATCAGTTACATGCATACTGGTCCAGTTTCACTTAATTCTTATTTCTGTCCACATTCACTTTCCAGATTTAAAGGTCATTTTCAAAATTCATATCTCTTTGTATACAACTCCAAAAGTTATGAATTTCCTATCAAATTAAAGCTCTATGTGTCTTATTTAAATTTGGAAAGTTTTGAAGCTATTGGACATCATTTACTTATTCATAAACTATCCATCCACAAGTTCGTTGCCATGTAACAACCACCGAAGCAATTTTAGGGTTTGTGGCCAATCTTATGATTTTATGTTTCAAATGACTTCCTAACTTATTATTTGGCCTTTCAACATATTTTAAACCCTTTTTTAGACATTTGGGTAGAATCTTCCTTTAGGATTTAGAACCTCTAAATCTACAAGAAACATGAGGAAATTAATCCAAAACTAACCAATATCACAAATAAGTGTAAGTAGGCTAGAGATGATACTTACTAATTTACACTTCTTGCTATTTTCCTTCTTCCTTGTGCTCCCTAAGCCTTCAACCTCCTTAAGAACACCATGTATAACAACCATCATGAATGAAGAAGGAAAAATTGAGTCTTGATTCATGACTACTTACCTTAGGAACTTAGCATTTCCTTCTTTCTTCCTATAACTTCACCAAGCTCTCCTCTTTTGTCTCTCTTAAATGTTTGATCGAAAATCACATGAGGAAAGGGGTAAAAAGGTGATTTATATTTGAAGGTAAAAATCACTTAAGGTTCCTTTGTCAATTGTCCAAAATGCCTTTGCATGACTATTTTAGCCTACATTATATTTTGTGCTTCTTTTCTTCTCCTTGTCCTCATGCAATTCAAATTTCATGGCTTGTCAGGCAAGCCTTTTTGTCATCCTATTAGCCTCAATTATTCTTGCTTCGGTGTCTATATCCCCAATAAGACATGTGATATTTTGGGGTTTATTTCAAGCTTCCTCTTATACTTGCATGGTTGGCTAAATTATAGCCTTTACAATAGTGGCTTATGTGTTCATTTCCCATGCAAACAAGTGGCAAGTTGAAATTCACTTTGGTTGGTGGAATATATGGCCATAATGGAGCATATGTGTCCTTTTATAAATCTTCCATTTTCATGCTTATGTGTCCTCATTTAATCCTTAAATTTCCATGCTTTATCTTTGTGTACACTTGACACAATCCAAGTCATGCACATATTACTTATGAAACATATCTCTTCTCTTTGCTTTGTTGTCCCCCCTAAATCCACAAATTTCACCTAACATGACATATAGTAATCTAGGGTGCAATGTGGAAATTTCATGACTTGTTCCTTAATTCCATTATGTCATCATTTATCCAAATCCATGTGACTTTTCCTCCCTCATTTTTGGACGATTTAGAGCCTCTTTTAGAGCTTCATGAAGACTCTTTTATGTATCAAAGTATCTTAGCTTCATGGCTTTCCATCTTGACACACTTAGCAAAATGCCAAGCTTACACAAGAAACTTATCATATACTCTTCGTAACTTAACACATGCTCTCAAATAATTATCATTCCATGACCTTCCTTGTTCTTGCTAGGCGAAATGCCCCTAAGGAAAAGAGTCCCAAAATTGTCTCATTTTACCCTTAACACATGTCCATATATTAAATAATTATTGCCATTTATTTACCAAAATCCAATATGGCAATTATTCCTCTTTTTGCAAAAATTGTAACTCAAATTTGCCAATGGAATATTAATCCCATGCCAAATATTTTTACATTACATTATATGCTGAAATTTAAAATTTCGGAGAAACCAAATGTTTGGCTAAATTCCACTATATCAAGAAAAATTTCTTTCATAATATTGTCACATTTCCTAAATTAGGTCTAAACGTCTACCTGATACAGACTTATCCTCAAGTCTCTAGGCCTAAAATTTAGGATATTAAAGTAAATATGTTAAATAGCTAATGCAGTACAAGTGCGCAAAGCATTCTAAGCAGCATAGTACATATAAATCAACAAGTGGAAAATCTATTCAAAAGAATGGAAAAACTTGAAGGAAGACATAATGAAAGAAGAAATGTAAGTACATCTGATTCAACCGTGCAAACAGACATAGAATTGAGCCATTTAACCGAGTCATTGACTCAGATTGGGTCATCTACTTTAAAATAGGTTATCTACACAAGAAAATTTTATTAAGCTTATTGCCAAAACACTTCATAAAATAATCCCATTGAATAAGATTATAAAAGCCCAATTGTAAGAAGAAGCCCAGAGAAGGGAGAAAGAAAAAGGAAAAGCCTTAAAAGCCTTAACATCTAGAATTACTAGAAGCTCATCTTTTGATACTTATTCCAAAATTCAAATTCTTTAGAACTCTTGTTAAAACAACTAGAAACATGGATCGAACCCAAAATGTAAAATATGCCCCCCATTTTGCTTTTAATAAAGTTGTAGCCTATCCAGGAATTTTTCCATCTTTAATAAAAGTTCTATACCAGTATGGATTATTACAAGCTATTTATTTATCCAATGATCTAAGGGAATTCAAAGAGTTACCACCAGCCTCACAAGAAGCTGTGAAGATCTATGCTGGAATTGCTACTCAATATAAAGTGTATATCAGATTTTATTCAACTATTATATTGTAGATATTATACCAGAAATGTTTTATGCTCCAATTAGTTTAATTCGACTTGGAACAACAAGGAAGCTGGTAGAAATTGAAGCAGAAATCAAGGAAAACATAGAAGATGAACAAGGATTTTAGAATAAGATGAGCAATATAAGAGCTCAAAATTATGATATAATTTTCCAAGAAATGAATAGAACCATTGTGTCAGATGAAAAGCAATGGGTATATTTTTGTGGTTTAACAACAATTATTGCATCATTTGGAAAGACTTCCCATGATCAGACACTGTTCACACAGTGGTATAACATATTTAAGAATAATTGAATGGAGAATTCAGGGAAAAAAAAAAACAAAGAAAAAGATATGTAATCTTCTGGCAGAATATTTCAATCACAGGTGTAAGAATTGTAAGGAAAGAGAAAAAGCAATGCAAGATATAGAAGATCCAGAAATGGAAATCAACATTCTCTGAAGACATGTTGACAGAGAGAGAAATAGAAAAAGTTAGATGGTGACAGACAAAGTAGAAGATATGATAAAAAGCAAAAAGTAAGAGATTCCCTCTAAACTAAAAGACAAAAGAATAGTATGATGTTTTGAAAAATAGAATGCATAAGAAAATTGTAAATGTTGGGAGTGTCTGGCCTATATAAAGCCCTATAAGTCTTTGTTTAAGGACACATCGAGTTTGAGATTTCACTCAATTCTCTACCTATCTTATATACTGCTCTCTGTGTTTGTGAAATAAAATTTCAAAAGTTTAATCATTTCATTCTTTAAAGAGTATTTTATATTGCTGTGGAACAAATATAAGGTACGAGTTTCTAACTTCTTAAAGGGATCAAATTAGGGAGTAATATTATCATAACTAATTGTGATGATCCTGTAAACGAGAATATTCATAGTTATATGTTCATTTAAGGTTAAGGTTTTGTTATAATCATATGATGACTAAATGATAGAACCCAGTTACGCCTCCTATAGAAAATGAAGGCAGGCTGTGTTGGTATGGTCTAAAGGGGGAAGGTCTGAGTCGATAAGAACAAGTGGTTCTGCCATGTATTTGGGATACTTTGTAAGAGTTCTCGTGAATGCAATAGGACAAGAATCCTTCTATGACTTGGATCATATTCGGTAAACCCGTAGGGCTTTATTTGTAGTAGATCATATTGTTATATCGAAATTTTCAATAAATTTGAACGTATAACCTGGTTATACTCATTATAATATGGGTGAAAGCTCAGAGTAGGAACCCTTTTGGGACACCCACAGGTACCTCAGAACATATTTTACGCATCAGCCTCTCGACTGTGCAACCATAACGGTGGCTAGCTGTCCTGGTCATGTTGGGGTAAGAGCCAACACTTCTTCCCACTCACCTTTTTGATTTGGGAGTGCCAAATCTCATGCAGTGAGAACCCCCAATCATGCTTTTGACAGTTTATATTAAGCCCTCTTGTCAAATATGCTCTAATACCATATATTTTATATATGTATGTGTGTGTCTGTGTGTATATATATATATATGTCTACACACATATATATGTATGTACACACACAGCAAGGTGACTTCAAAGGTCGAAATAAAATGTACACATAAAAAAGTGTGTAGAAATGGGCATATGACAAATTATGCACCTCTAAAGTTTTAAGAAAAAAATATACATCTTTAAAATGGAAATAAGAAAAGATTGTTGAATCAATAGCCCCTACGCATGTACCTCTCAGACCTCACACGGCTTCTCCGAGTTTGGTATCATCAACTTCTCCGAGCTCTCACACAGTCCAGCATCGTCGATTTCTCTAAGCTCTCACACAATCCGGCATCGTAGATTTCTCTGAAGTGTCACAAAAAATAGTAGAATTGAGGTATATATGACATTAATAAGTTGTAAGTATTACTTATTTCATAGAATATATAGGTGCATTATTAAATTATCTCATTGCATTTAATTAGTATTGAGAAAGTATCAACAAGAGTATTTTAGGAACAAATTGATAAAAATTATAACATTATCCTATAATTAATTAGGACCAAGATCAACTTTTAAATGTTGTACGAAGGAGTAATATTTATAACAATCTCGATAATAATTACATGCCAAATGAAAGGCCGAAAAAAGGACAACATACAAGAAGGTGAATTTGCTAGAGGATGAACCTGCACGTTATGAAATTTGAAGAACGATTGGCCACAACAGTTTATATATATATAACATTAGAATTATAGTAGTTCACACTCCAAAGAGTTTTTCTACCTTTAAATGATTGCTGTAAATCTTGTTGTTAGTTTCAGTTTAGCTTTTTGACACTGTACAGATTATTTGAGGCAATGAAATTACCCTTTCACTCGAATATATGCATGTCTTCTGTCTCATACGTGAGGAACATTTGTCCCTCTATTTCCTTCCAATTAGCAACGCAAATATTTTCCCAGAACGTTGCTAGGAAAAAAAAAGGAATAACAGTTAATAATTATTATAAGAAATCTCTTTTTTCTATACACCATATTATAAGAAATTTCAATAAATGATTATTACCTTTACCTAGTATCAATTCAGGTCAAATGTTTTTTCCTAATATCAATAAGAGAGGATGATTAATACAAAGGTTAAAGTATACTGTTGGTTCTTTAAATTTATATGATTTATTATTTTAATTCTTTATATTTATAAAGTGTATTTTTAGTCCTTAAAACTTAATACCGTTAATGTTAACAACAGGAAATGCTGATTGATCAAAGCTAAGTAATGACTGTGTAATGCTAACGAAGAAAGCCGGCCAATTGCAATACAAGAACTCATTTAATTTTAATCCTAGATGTTGTTTACTTCATTTGCATTATTTTCATTTTAATTTTTAAATAAAAATCTTATTTAAATAAATTATTTTAATTATTTTCTTCATTCCCTTTCTCCCTTCTTAATTCATTGTCCAACTACAAAAAACTACAAAACTGATTATCAGCTAGCTTTTCCATGTTCATATGGACCAAATTTAAGGTTCTACTGATAACCAACAAGAGCTGGCGCTTCGTTCATCAGTTCATGTATGTCCTGCGTTTCACATTAAAAAACCAAAACCTGCTCTTTTGGTAATTTGGCTGCCAACAGTCGATGGCAATAGCAAGGGTGGGATGATTCTCCATACTGCCATTGTCCAATTCCTTAAAAAACTCAGTGTAGGAGTGAATGGATGTCCTCCTCTAGGTCTCACCATGCGGTATGCGAATTTGGATATCAAATACACTTACTTCTAATGGAGATGAAGGGTGCTGCCCTAGAAGGTAGGTTCCATGATGAAGAAATAAAAGAAAAGGGACGAAGAAATTGATTAAAATAATTTATTTCAGTTAAATTTTTATTTAAAAATTAAAATTAAAATAATGTAAATAAAGTAAATGTCATATGAGATTAAAATTAAATGAAGTGTTGTGTGAGGCAAAGCGCCCGGCGTCTCTCCCTAACCATTACGGTCGCCCCTCCTTTAATTGCAACGACAATGTTTTTGTGTGAAGTGAGATCAGTGGGTGCTCTAGTGATTATCTGGTGCATGGAATGAAAAATAAAATGAAATTGATATGATAGTTCTTAATAAGAATGTCTTTTACGATTTCAGATAATAAATAAATAAATATTTGTTTGATATTATCATCTGTCATCCTATTTGGAGTTTGTAGTTTCTTCTTCTATCACAAATGTCTCCTCTAGGACTCGAACTCGAGACCTAGAAGGATCTAGCGAGGCCTTAAATAGGTAGACATTGTTGTCAAACTCATGAGTTGATTTTCCACAGTTTATAGTTTTTACGTTTGGCAAACTCGTACCAATTGTAAACTCGGTTAAACTTATAAGTTTATGCACCGAGTTTACTGTTTTTACATTTCTAGCTTATAAAATTGTGTTATAACTTACTCTAAAACTAGTGTTAACTTTTTTGATTTGATCATGCTTAGCGGCTTTATATATAAATTTTATTGAAATTTCTTTGTTAAATATGATAAATGATGAATGTTGATGGATTTGATTTCAATTATTTTGATTTAAAATATATTTAAATCAAATTGTTATTATTTTTGTATTTTAATTATTTAATTAGACACTAGTAATACCTATTTAATAATAAAAATAAACTCTTATGAATTTACTATACAAGTTTATGTCACTGCCGTCACGAGTTTGCTTAAGCTCGTGAGTTTAACAACATCCGGAAGACCAACTGTACGTTGGTATAAATAATATAAAGACATTATTAATGGATAATAACATATTTATAACATAAGCCAAGGTCTTTAATGTAAGGGACACTTAACAAATTTGGAGAGATTAAATAATTTAGATTAAGTTAATTATTGAAAATATGACTCGATAATCCTAAAACACCCATGTGTAACATTAGATTATATAAAAAACATAATAAATATAGACATAACAATTTAACTTGAAAATATGCCTACATATGTCTATTGTTTTTATCAGACAATCTAATTTTACACATGGATATGGGTACTGTAGGGAGATTAAGTCATATTTTCGAGGTGAAATTGTCATGTTTATATGTATTATGTTTATGTTAGAATATAAGGGATTAAATAATTAGTTAATGAATTAGTTAGGGTTAGTTAGGGCCCTAGTCTATATAAGAGGATCCTAGGCTTAGCTAATAAAATAATTAATAAGTGTGTTGGATGTGGAATCCTCACAATATTAGAGAGGGAGTTAACTAGATCTCCCTCCAAGAGATTGTATGAGCATATTGCTCTTTGTTGAGATTAATACAAAATTCTTCAATATTTACATTAATACAAGATTCTTCAATATTTACATATTATTTCTCTAATTATATTTGTCAACAGTTTATTATAGAATTTAATGTTACACATGGGTATTTTTGGGGATCAAGTCATATTTTTAATAATTAAATTAATCTAACTTACTCAATCTCTCAAAATTTGTTAAGCGGTGTGGCATAATAGGACTTAATTATAGAGTCCGATGCATCGGCTTTGTTTAGCCCCAAGAATTATATAGATTACAAGTGAGTAGGATTTGTTATAACAAATCCATGATATTCCAGGATTGAATGAGAGATATATTATAACACATCTGAGATATTCTAGGATCGGATGGGAGAATTTGAATTTTAAATACAAGAGAATCTAATCTCAACTAACCTAGGATAACAACGTAATCTTATAATATCTAACTTATAATATTATTATCTACACAGAATAATATAATTACCACGAGTGGCTACCATGGAGTATTATATAAATATGTTATTATCAATTAATGATATCTTTATATTATTTTTTATTTTTTAACCGGAAGCGTACCTTTTTTTAATTAAGAACTAAGATTTCTATTTCATTTTATTTTCCATTTCATGCACCAGATCATCACTAGAGCGCCCGCTGATCTCACTTTACACAAACACGCTGTCGTTGCAGGCAAAGGAGGGGCAATGGACTATAAAATGGTCAAGGAGAGAAGCTAGACGCGATTCTTTATTCCTTCTTCGCAGCAATGGAAGGAGGCACCCCATTCCTTCCCCAAGAAATCACCACCAACATTCTCAAACGACTTTCTGTAAGATGCCTTTTACGATTTCAATGTGTGTGCAAGCTTTGGAAAAATCTCATCAAAAGCCTTTCTTTCGTTGAGGCCCACCTCTACCACTCCAGTGATCAAAGCCCTTTTCTTATATGCCATGGGAATCACGATGTTAATGGCTTTTCGTTCTATTTGCTCGATTGCGAGAAGCTCATCTTCAAACTTGACAGCACAACTATGTTTGGTGGGGATTCGATCATTGGTTCTAGTTATGGCCTACTCTGTTATCAAAGATTTTTTGGATTAAGGTTTCCTGCTTTCCTTTTTCTTCGGAATCTTGCCACCAGAGAGACCATACTGGTGCCCAAACCTATTGACAACTTTAAGGGCGATTGGTTCTGTGACTACGGATTTGGGTTCAGTCCAATTGTTAATGACTACAAAATAGTGAAAATTCACTTTAGCCGCCTGTTTTTGAAGGTTAATGGAATGGAAGTGTATTCATTGGGCTCCAGGTCATGGAAGAAAGTAGAATTTGAAAATATACCGTATATGTCCAAAGGTGTCACTGCCAATGGAGTTGTGCATTGGCTTATCTCCAGAGCTTTCACTGTTAATGGAGTTATGTTTTGGCTTATTAGAGCTTCCGCTGATAATGGAGTTATATATTGGCTTATTGGAGCTCCTGAGATGATAATTTCATTTGATCTAGCAACCTTTGCGCTTGTATTCATTCCAATGCCTCCTTTATGCTCTATGTCACGTTCTAAGCTTGCTGTGTTTGAGAACAAACTTGCTGTGCTTTCCCTTTCTTCAACTTCTGTTATTGAGTTGTGGGTGATGGAGCAGTATACAGGTCCTTTGTCAAAGGAAAATTGCAATTGGACTAAGAAATATACTATAGGTCCTTTTGCAAGCTCGTTAAATCCGGTGGTTATTTGGAGGAATGAAGTAGTTTGCCTGGGTGCTGTAAAGACCGAACTTGAAGCTGAGAATGGTCCGCTAAGAGATCTATATCTGTTAAATCCTACTTCTGGTGAATATAAGACCATTACAATCAGCAAAAGGGTTTATAATATTTTCAATTTTAGTGAAAGCCTTGTACCGCTGATCGGCAATCACATTGAAGAGCTTGATCTTAACTCTTAAGTATTATATTGTAGATTTACTTAGTTTGAACACTTTTGACAGAAACAAATTGTTATTGAGAAATGAGTATGATATCTTATTGTTCTCCTTTTTTTTTAAAAAAATAAATAAATATATGTGTTACATCCCTACCGACCTCGCCTTTTTATTGTATGTTGCTTAACATCATACATTAGAGTAAATTACGCAACAGAGCATGTAATCAATTTGAACGAAATATTATGGTAAAATAAATAAGTACTAAAAGATGAAAGATAAATCCCCGGAAGGTTATAATACAGTTATCCCAAAAAAAAATTACTAGCACTGCTAGTAAATAATGGGATAAGTTATTCTACCTACCCTTATTTTACCTACTTCTGCCTACCCTTCTTAGAACCGTCCCTCTCTCTCTACGCCTCTGTACGACGGCTTCCCTCTTGTCATTTTCTTTTTCCCGTCGCAACCATTTTCATTTGCTGACTTCTAATTTCTATTAGAATCTTCCCCTCTCATAGGTATCGCCTCTTCCTCTTGAATATGTCTACCATGATTGGTTTTGCACCACCTTAGATTGAAAGTGAAACCTAAAAAGAATTGTTCGGAATGTTAAAACTTTAAACTACAAACATTTTTCACGAAGAGCGTGATCCATCCCGTTATTCTTTGCAGCGTAGCGATTCATTCAATTTCACATTGAAGTAGAACCTAAAAAGATTGTCCGAAAAGCATAGCGATTTATTCAATCTTTTTAGATTTTTAACATTCCGAACAATCTTTTTAGGTTTCACTTTTCTTTGAATATGTCTACCATGATCTCACGCTATTTTGGGTAATCGACTATATATTACAATAATCTCGTTTGTGATGTATGTAAAATAATGTTACCAACTCTAGAATCTTGGTGTTTCTCTTGGACTTCTCTTGGTGATTCTTGGTGTTCTTTCTGGAGCATCAAGAATTCATATGTTGACTATTTTTTATAAAAACAAACATAACTGTAGTTTATTCCTGTGAGGATTTGAACATGGTGAATGGAGAAAGGGAAAAAAATCACTAAAACAGCTGTCCTTATTTAGGCATTGATGGGACTTGGTTGTTGGATATATCTTCAATTTTGTTACACCTGACTACACTGCATAAAAAAGTCAACAGAAATGAATATTATCATAAGTACTACAAGGAATGAGAAAAGATGAAGAAATTACTCCTTAGTCAAGGTTGCTGGCCGTTTTGCAGATGGGTCAACAGAAAGGCGCAAGGGTTTTGTTAGAGAAAGTTTAACAAGTTCATCGACCTCCTCAGTCATGGTATGAAGACAAACGAACCTTGGAAACTTGTTGAAACCTCCAAAAAAAAATTGGAAAGCAGATAAAATAACAAATAGCCTTTTTCACGGTCATGATCCTAGCATTATAAGGATAGGAAAACTTACAAGTTCATGAATTTCAGCATTAAATCCAAGCTCTAATAGACGATCTGCCTCATCAAGGATAAGAACAGCAAGATCATCTAAATCCACTCACATGGAATTGCGTAAATGATTTATCATGCGTCCTGGAGTAGCAACAACAATATCTGGCATAGATCTTAAGGCCGCCTCTTGCACCTACAATGAAAATGATCACTTGTAAACCAATAAGGAAATCATAAAAGAATTAGGAAGTACCAAAAGCATCAATGCATGACCACTGTGTGTGTTCACCTTCAACCAGATAACGCTAAGAAAAAATATGGAATTGCTGATGAATACTTGATCAAATAATTTTTTTTCCCCTAGAATCTTATTTCCTGATGTTTAATTGATAGTCTTGTCTTGAGTGCTATCTTTGAAAAAGGTTCTTTATCTACTATTTCAAGAGAAAGTCCGTGTCGTTGCAAAATACTATGCTACATGGATTCCAATATCACAAGAAATGAGATTACATTACACGATATTCAATAAGGTTCTTAAAAGCTACATTGAATTTTGCACTATGGACAGGAAAACAATAGTCATTCTCAACTTTAACCTGAGGAATTCAAAGCATGTCAAACATAACAGGAAATGGTCCGTGACATGATCAAAATAACATTAGTCGCATATAGATGCAATTGTATAGAGAAAAGAAACCATTCAAATAGAAAAGAGGAAACCCAAAGGCATGATGCCAGCATTATATTAAACATTTGAATCTATTGTGACCTGACAATAAACTTAGAGATTACATAATGAAACTGAACCAGTCATCAAACCTTTGTAGATAGACCTCCAACGACCAGGCAACACCTTATATCAATAAACTGAGCAAGCTTTTCAATCATACTGTGAACTCTAACAAACATAATAAGCTATATTAATCTTATTGTTAATAAATAGTATAAAACCAAAAAAAAAAAAAAAAACACCTTAAACAAAAATGTTCTCTGTCAACAATTGTAATTTGAATTGAAAAGATTTGTTCTTAGGAATCACTAATCAGCTTCATCCATAGTGGCTCTGTTTTCTGTGTCGGAAGCCAAACAGAGTATACCATTTTAATTAACTAAGATGCATAACGGTATAAAATTAAAGGAGTCAATAAAATGGGATAAATAGTTTAGAGACCAGATTCAAAATTGAACAAAATTATATGGAGCTCCAAATTAATTTTCCCTAAAATTTAAACATTTCAGTCTGCGATCGGAACACATTCATGGTCATATTCCCAGAAAAGAAAAGGCTAAAACAAAAGGTGTAACACAATTGACATGAATTCGTAAGTGTAAAGAGGTGATTCGAGCACCGTCGATGTTTCCCAAGTCTACATATAACTAAGCACACGCACAGGCATTGTCAGCTTCTAAGAAAGTTCCTTCATCATTCTCAGACTAGAAAATGAAGTAGCCGATAGCAAGACTGATCACCGATCACGATTGCCACAAGGACCCCTCCTTTAAAGGACATGATGGTTAGGATCAGCAAATACCCAATGGCTGAATTAAACCCAAATAGAAACGCTCTGGCGAAATTTGATCCCTAATATGGCCTTGTCTCCGGCGAGATTTGATCGGAGAAGAGGGATCTAATTCTTGGGAAGCCGTCACACGGAGGGGTAGAGAGAGAGAGAGGGTGGGAGGGATTGGGGTAAAATGTTTATTTTATCCCTTAAATCTCAGCCATTGGATGATCTCATAATCTAACGGTTCTGAAAGAGGTAGGCAGAGATAGATAAAATAGGAGTAGGTAGAATAACCTATCCCGTAAACAATATACATTCATCCAAAAGATAATATATGATATGAAAATGTCACCACCTGCATCTCCTCAACAACCACCCTAATGCTCTGAATCCTTACCTTTAGCTCTTTGATCAGCCCTAGAGGAATTACCTGACTGTTAATCTCATATATAAAGTATGGAAGCAACCACAAATAATATACTACAAAGCATCTCATATATAAAGTATGGAAGTAACCACAAATAATATACTACAAAGCATTCAGAATAATGCATACAGCAAGACACACAGCCAATTCTGGAACTAGCAGTCATATATGCGCACAACGATGACTGTAGGGCACAACGCATAGAAAGGCCCCTAATGCACACAACAAGTTCTGGGTCCACAACGCTTGGAACATCACAATAGTGAGACTCTAACCCACAATAATTGAATGCATATACAATCATGGTAAAACATACATACAGAGATACAAAAAGTACATGAAATTAAAGTTACTACCTGATCAAGGGTTAACAATTTCCCATTGCTTGAATAATAAAGGTAACCCTAGAATAACAAAACATAAATAATTTCATCACTTATGAGAACTTTCCTCAATAAATATTCAACTATTTGATTTGTAACAAGAGCTCCTTAATCATTTAGAACTCACTGGATTCCTTTATTAGTGAGTAATCTATTATTGGTCACATTTCTTTGGGTTTCGACCATTTCTAAGAAAATTCCAAAATTATTGACCTACTTAGAAAATTCATAATTAATTATAGAAAAATACAATTGGAGTGTTTCAAAAATTCATGTGACCCTTGACATGTTTACTTTTGCCTAAAAATACTTTCTGTGTCCATAATAATTCATACATTTCCCAGTTTACCAAAATACCCTTGTGGTCTAGATTCTCATTCCAAAATTCTTCAAAATTCATATATCCTTGAATTTAATTATAAGAAATTACGAATTACTCATCAAATTAAAGCTTGAGATGTCTATTTTATGCTTGTAAAATTTCATAACTTTTCGATATCATTAACACATTCAAAATCACCACGCAAGTCAACTGGTCCTTAGGGTTTCAAAACTGGCAGATTTGTAAAACTTTGTAAATAAGCTTAAATGTTTCCAAAATCATGTTGCACACTTGCTCTTATATACATTTCCATTCTAAACACTTTGGAAACATCAAAATTACCAAAATCAATCATTTCCCCATGTTTTATCTCTGGCTGAAAATCACATCCCAAGAGCATCAATGTAAGTTTTCATCTCAACTTCATATTCATTTATGTTCTTGCTTAATCTTCCTTTTTAAACCATAATATTAACTTTAGGATTACTTGTTAAAATAACTATTGGGGATTATGATTACTTGGTAAAATAAGCATTGGAGATTAGGATTACCTTAAATCATTCCAAGACTTCAATGTTGTCGATATTCTCTAATGTTGTTCTACAGGCTATTCTCTGATTGCAATGAGAACTCTTTCTTTTGATACCTCACACTCCTTGGATGCTTGATAGGCGATGACAAGGTTGATGTTTCAATTTCTTGGGTTTTTCTCTTTTCAAGAAGATTCTGGTTTCTTGAAATTAGGTTAAAAGCAGAATGAACAAGATTAGATCTTTACTTTCTTGGATGGCGCCTCTTTCTCTACACCTTGGTAGTTGGCCGAAAATCACAAGAGCTTGAGTGTCTTGAATTTCAACCAACTCTCCTTTCACTACTACAAAAAACTCAAAAAATGACCTAAATAAGATCCAATTAACGTCAAAGGGACGTCTCGAGGGGGTAGTTATTTTTGTGATTTTTGGAGTCCTGAATTGTATTTAGGACGCCTTATTGCTTTTTTTTTTTTTAAAAAAAATTTTAAAACCCCCCCCCCCAAACCTCAAGTTCGGGGAGCTAGCTAGTGAGCCAAGAGGATCGAAGACAGCAAGCCACGATTTGGGCAAAGGAAGGGCAGATCTGAAATCCGAGAAACATGCCAAGGAGCAAATCCAAAATATAAAAAATGCTATGGAGTAAATCCAGAAAACAACTGAACCCAAAAAATCAAACATGCCAGGGAGCAAATCCAGAGAAATCAAAAATAAAAAAGAAGCCAGATACTGCAATAAGCGATAAGGTTATCTTTTTTTTTTTTTTAAAAAAAAAAACTAGAACAAACCCACTTGTACAAATCTGCAACAAAATCGATTGTGACGGCATCTGGTGTCGCTGGGTTTCAAATCTCAGCGGCTAGGGGAAACTTATATCTGTTTTCTTTTGAACTTCTCATGGCAGGAAGAGGCGAACAAAATTAATGACGGCCTGAATCAGAGGAGGAGCGGAGGACCAGGGGAGAGAAGATGGAGGGAGGACGAGGCGCTAGATGAGTGGAAGAGGAGAGGAGTTTTAGCACTGTGTGTAGGAGATTGATTGTGTAAGAGATCGAATAGCTAGTCCGATGTTAAATACAAAAATAATATTTTTGGCGTCCTGAAATTTTTTTTTTCAGGATGCCAAAAAATTATTTGTGGCATCTTGAACCATATTCAGGATGTCACAAATAATATTTTTGGTGTCCTGAACCATATTTAGGATGCCACAATTAAATTTTTTGGAGTCCTGAAACAAATTTCATGACACCAAAAAATACCCTAGTGCCAATTTTTTTTTTTTTTAAAAATTACCTAGGTGCTAAAAAATTTTCCTTTTAGGCATCTTCAATATATTTTTTATTTTTTTTTATTTGATTTGATTAGTATTATTTTTGATTTGTTTGATTTGATTAGTATTATTTTCGATTTCTTTGATTTGGTTAGTAAAAGTTTCGATTTCTTTGATTTGATTTAATTATTTGCAATTTCTTTGATTTGTTTAGTAAAAGTTTTGATTTCTTTGATTTAATTAGTATTATTTTCGATTTCTTTGATTTGATTTGATTATTTTCAATTTCTTTGATTTGATTAGTAAAAGTTTCGATTTCTTTGATTTGATTAGTATTATTTTCAATTTCTTCGATTTGATTAGTAAAATTTTCAATTTTGTTGATTTGATTTGATTATTTTTGATTTCTTTGATTTGAGTAAAATTTAATTTTGGCGTCTTGATTTAAATTTTAGAACACAAAAATTTCTTAGCGTCAAAAAATTCATCAAAATGTGCCAAAAAATTTCCTGGTGCCACAAAATTCATGAAGGCACACCAAAAAATTAATTTTAGACGTCCTAAATATATTTTAGGACGCCTAAAATTCAATATTGGCGTCCTGATTTTATTTCCAGGACGCCGAAAAATTTCTTGGCGCCAAAAAATTTCTCAAAATGCGCCAAAAATTAATTTTAGGCATCCTAAATATATTTTGGGTCACCTAAATTAATTTTAGACGTCCTAAAATTATATTTAGGACACTTAAGTCTCAAAATTCAACCATATAATTACAAAATTGCCATCGTCTATACTTTTTACTTCCTTTTTAAAAAAAATAAGGACGTCTTTTAGGGAAGTAATATTCACTTTTTGTAGTAATGTTTGAATAGCCTTGATAGACTAAAAATTCCAAGACCTAATTTTCTTGTGTATTTTCGTCCACCAAGCTAAAATTATTTGGTTTAGATAATAGGCCCATTACTTGGTGTTATCCAAATCATTAAGATAATGAATTAAATCTGTATCTTGATTATTTGATTGAATTAAAATTTAAGATGATGGATCGTATTCATAGCTTGATTGATTGAATCAAAAATTTAAGATGATGGATCATATTCATATCTTAATTAATTAATTGAATAAAAATTTAAGATGATGGATCACATCCATATCTTTAATTAAAATTTAAGATCATTTTTAATTCAATTTTTATTTATTATTTCTCTTATCTTCATCCAATCTTTATATATATATATTAGATAATTCAGAATTATCTTTTATAATTTCACCTCTTGAATTTAAATTTTAAACTTAAATTCAAAATTTGAATTCCAAATTCAATTTGGAAAAAGACCCTGTTTGGTCTTCTAAGACATTTGGCCCTTTTTATGGAGAATTGTTTTCTCACTAGGGCCTCAAATGTGGCGCCATCTTTACTATTAGGCTTGGAGTCCCACTCCAACCCAATTGCGCCTTTACTTTTGATAAAGCCTAATAACAATTATTGGTCCAAGCATACAAATTTTAAGCAATTAGAAATAACCTTTATGTGTGACCTATTAGGCCTAATTAGTTATTGACAAAAATAAACTTGGACCAATTAAAACTCCTTTAACGGGCCCAAATTATCTAATGATCACATAAGACACTAGCAATGCTCTGCGGCTCCAAAACTAATTGAGTTGATGAAGTGACCTTTAAAATTTGGACATCGTGCATGCATCATCCCTAACAACATCATTCACATTTAGTCAAGAGCAAAGATAGAGTATCTTCTCTCTTGATTGACTAAATGTAGCTGATTCACATAATTAGGAATCTTCTTCTATTTACTCTATAACGGATCATGACTCTTCATGATTACTTGTTGTACGCACATACTCCTAAAACGACTATAAATAAGAGGCCCTAATGAAGAGAAGTCACACCGTGCCTAAAGTATAGAGTGGAGATTTCGACTTGCTGCCACCTTGGTGAGTTTTTTTGTTTTTTACTTTCATAATATGATTTCGAACTATTTTCTCTTAAAAATTATACATTCCTTAAAAGTTAAATGATTCAAAAATATAGTCAAGTTATGAGTACATAACAAACGTGAGTTCTAGAGTCTCATTATTTAAGTTATTCTACAATTAGTTAGGTACTTTTAAACGAATTGAGGTTCACATTTATTACCAGCTTAAACTTTTGATACGATGATTAACGCTTTGTTTTTAACATTTGATATCTCTAAGGCAAATCTTTTCTTTCTTGAGGGGTGGTTTGAGTTCGTGGTTTTCCCAAGGAGTTATTTTGTTTTAATCTTCTACTAGAAAATCGCGTTATTTAAATTATTATAGAAGTATTTGGGACTTGAATTTTGTACCATGAATATGTATCAATGTCCCAAGCTTTGGAGGGTGTGAATTGAGTTTCCGGTGAATCATAAAGTTATAGAAAATTAATGGACTTGTGTCTAATTTGAGTTAAAGAAATTAGGGTATGTATTTACTACTCTTAAATTTTTGCAGTCACGGTAATTAACACTTTGTTCCTAACCTTTGACATTGTTACGGACAGGCCCAAGGCCCAAATCTAAGATACGGCCTAATAAGGAACACACTCGAATGCGTTGAGCACTGGCCATATAGGAAGATCTCATATTACAGCAGATCTTATCTATCAACATCATAAGAGCATCTGAACTGAACCCACGTGATATACGCTCCTGGATACTTGCCCCGGATATCAAGCATGGCCGAGATATCCTCCACAGAAGCCTCTATAAAAATAGAGGTCCATTCTCCAGGTGCACACGTTTTAACTTATGCTCACTTTATATTTTGTCACATAGAGCACACACACCACCCCCTGGCTAAATGCCTTCAAGTATACTTCGAACTACGTGGACTTTGATCTCTTCAAAGGGTACGTAGGCTCTAGGCTTGACACCTAGTCAAGTCCAATCAGTTCTGTTCCCAGAATAGAACATTGGCGCCGACCGTGGGGACGTTAAAGTTCGATCCCCATGACCATTGATGGCGAATACCAGAAGCCACAGTTGAAACCATCAGCTTAATCAGTCACAAGTTGCAAGCACTCCACGGCCAAATCAATCTCAAGCCGGACCAAGTCAACAACACCCTTTGAATCTTCCGCTTCGCGAAATTACTACGGACGGCCACGTAACCGACACAGCGACCTCCCCTCCCGACACTGATCAGCCGTTGACGGAGTTAGAAACGGAGATCCTAGCTCCAGACGTCCCGGCACAAGACGCTGACGTCCATATCTTGTGGAGGACACAAGAGTCGATGCTCCAAAGATTCGAAAAAAAGGAAAAACGGGATTACCTCCAACGTCAAGAAGATTTCCGAGCTATTGAGCAGATGATAGAGGAGAAACTTGAGGTCTTCTTTCAGCGTGGAAACCGAAAAGGCCCACGTGAAAACCGGAAGGATTCCAAAAAATGAAAAGAAATAGTAACATCGGATAGTAGCAGTTCATCCAGCAGTGCCGAGTCGGGATTAAGACTCCAGGCTCCTACCAAGACTAAGGGGGGAACGAAAGCAAGGCGAGAACGACTGCCGGCTTCATCACGGAAGAAAGCACGGTTGTCTCAGATAACTGGCAATGAAGACCGAGATGGGGAAGAGGACCGAGAAGATTTTGAAGACTGAGATGGTGAGGAGGACCGGTATTCGGATGAGCGTCGAGAAGTAAATAACAGCCCCCGATCACATGGCTCGCCCAGGGAATACAAAATGAAGTACCTAACGGCAACGGCCCCTTACCCAAAGAACTTCAATCTTGCTGACCTCCCCAAGTATGACGGGACACAGGATTCGCGCAACCATCTCGAAGTTTTTGAAAAGTTGATGTGGGTGCGATCAATTGAGGGCCCGGTCATTATGTGCCTCTTCTCGGCCACATTGACTGGACTGGCTCATAAATGGCTGAGTTCTTTGCCAAACAATTCTATCCGGAACTTCGAAGACCTCGGGCATAAATTTGAGTTGCACTTCGCCACTAGCAAAAAACAACTGAAATCCCAGTTTACCCTAAGCAAGGTAAGATAGAAGAAGGGAGAGACACTCCAAAAGTACTTGGATCGATTTAGAGACGTGGCAATGCAAGTACGTTCTCTATCAGATGAGGTCCATGTACACTGTCTAGTCAACGGTTTGGACTCATCATCGCGCCTAGTGAGAAGCCTGTGCAAAAATCGAGTCTACACATTGACCGAGTTCTACACCCGGGCAAAGCAATATCTGGATGTCGAGCAAATGCAGATCGCCAACGCCGATGAACCCGAGAAACCAAGGAATGCGTCACTTGACGTAAAGGATCGGGCCGACAAGCCTAAGCCTGAACCCCGAAGGCGTGATCAAGACAACCGATCTCGTCGGGATAGACAAAAAGGGAAGCCGAAATATGACAGCTACACGCCTCTGAATGTCTCTCGATCACAGCTATGGAAGGAAGTAGCCCAAACTAATATGAAGAGGGTTGGGAGACCGAGGACCCTCAGAAACCGGCCAACCACCGATCGGTCCAAATTTTGTGCTTTCTATGATGGACCGGGGCATACCACAGATGAGTTCTATGAGCTCCGAGATGCTGTAGAAAAATTTATACGAGAAGGGAAACTACGCCAATATGTGATCCAAACTCAAGGAAGGAAAAATGGCAAACGAAACCTCAAGGGCCGGAGTAGAAGCCCGGCCACGGATTCCAGGAAAGGAGAGAAAAGACGAAAATCCAATTCTGCTGACGAATTCCCAGAAGCCGTGTTCCAATGCAATGTCATCAGTGGAGGATTTAGAGGAGGAGGAGACATGGCAAGCCAGCGAAAGAATATCTACGCGAGGTGCTAATAGTAAGAGACTTCCCAAAATTCAAAGACGACCAAACAAAGCCAAAGGCTCCCCCGCTGGTTTTCACCAGCGAAGAGCTCACCGACGTGGTTCCAGGACACCAAGATGGATTGGTTATCACAGGGACTCTGGTGAACTACCGGGTCAAGAGGATATTTGTAGATGCGGGGAGCTCGGCCAACATTATAAGCTGGGATGCTTATAAGAGATGTAGCTTGATGTAGAAGACCTAAAGTCATGCAAGACAACCCTTATAGGGTTCAATGGGCAGCAATCCTTCCCCAAGGGTTACATAGACCTCCGATTGACCTTGGGAACGAAGGAAGCATTCAAGTCAAAGCGTGTAAGGTTCATCGTGGCCGATTTTTGGTCACCTTATAATGTGATATTGGGTAGACCAACCATTGGGACATGCTGGTATCTACGAAGCATCAGAAACTCAAGCTGATCAATGACAAGAATCAAGTAGTAGAGGTGTCTGGGGACCAGAAGGAGTCTTGGCAGTGTTACTCAGAGGCCCTGCGGGTCGGAGAAGGAGGTCCGTCATCACCACCTCGGCTCAGACGGGATGAAGTCAATGCCGGTGCCAAGAATAACAGACAACCTCGGCAACCGGTCAATATGGTAGAGCTTGATCTCAGGGAATCAGAGAACCCTTGGCCAGAACCAGAAGGAGAACTTGAGGAGTTAGTTTTGGGACCGGACCCAACGAAGATGACCAAAATCGGTGGAGGCATGAGTATTGACCTTAAAACTCGACTGATTAAGTTCCTGAAACAGAATCAGGATGTTTTTGCATGGACATCGGCCGAGATACCGGGAATCGACCCACATTTTTGCTGTCACCAGCTCGCCATTTGGCCGGGGTCAAAGCCAGTGGCTGAGAAAAAAACGCAATATCGCCGTCGATAGACAATAGGCCCTAGAGAGTCACGTTGCAGAGCTCCTGGCAGCCAGTTTCATTCGGGAGGTACAGTACACCACCTGGCTATCCAATGTGGTTATGGTGTGAAAACCAAATGGTAAATGGAGGGTGTGCACGGACTATACAAACTTGAACAAGGCATGCTTGAAGGATTCCTACCCTATGCCCAATATCGATCAACTGGTCGACAACTTGGCTGGATATCGGTTGCTATCCTTTATGGATGCTTACTCCGGGTATAATCAGATAGCCATGCATCCTGACGACCGAGAGAAGACGGTCTTCATGACGGACAAGGCTAATTATTGCTATAACGTCATGCTGTTTGGACTGAAGAATGCTGGAGCCACGTATCAGCGAATGATGAACCGTGTCTTTGAAGACCAGATCGGGCGCAATGTAGAGGTATATATTGATGATATGATCGTGAAGTCAAAGCATCTGGAAGATCATATCCGGGATCTGGAACATACATTTGAGAAGCTGAGAAAACATCGGATCAGATTGAACCCGGTCAAATGCGCTTTTGGAGTCCCAGCCGGGAAATTCCTAGGTTTAATGCTGACAAATTGAGGAATCAAGGCCAACCCGGACAAGTGTAAGGCTGTGCTAGATATGTAGGCCCCGGGTCAAAGAAGGAGGTTCAACAGCTAACAGGCCGGCTGGCCGCGTTAACCAGGTTCTTACCGAGATCTGTGAAACAAGCATTGCCATTCTTCAGGCTTTTAAAGAAGGAAACACATGGAGGATGGAACACGGACTGCGAAGCCGCTTTTGAAGAGATTAAATGGTGCTTGCCAACCCCCCCAGTCTTGACCAAGCCAGAACCGGGCGAGACATTATTCCTCTACTTATCGGTGGGTGATGAGGCAGTAAGTGCTGCCTTGGTCAGGGAAACTGAGGCTGGGCATACGCCCATCTATTTTGTAAGCAAAGCGTTAGAGAGCTCGGAACTCTGGTACCAGAAACTCGAGAAGGTGGCTTCGCCCTATTAACCACGGCAAGGAGGTTGCGGCCATATTTCGAAGGACATTGGATTGTTGTTCGAACTAGTCAACCAATCCGCCAGATTCTACACAAACCGGACCTATTTGGGAGGATGACAAACTGGGCTATAGAGTAATCCGAGTTCGACATCACATTTGAAGCCCGACATGCAGTCAAGTCTCAGGCATTAGCAGACTTCATCAGAGAATTAACCCCCGCAGTAACCAATGATATCAACCATATTGAAATATGGAAGGTGTATGTTGATGGTTCCTCTAATGCCAAGGGAAGTGGCGCCGGCGTCATCGTTGAGAGTCCTGATGGGGTCACGACTGAACACTCGCTGTAGTTAAAATTTCCAACGTCTAACAATCACGCCGAGTATGAGGCCCTATTAGCCGGACTGTTACAAGACAAGGACAACGGGGCATGACGGGTCAAGGTTTTCACCGACTCGCAGCTCGTCGCCGCACAAATTGACGGAAGTTACCAAGCAAAAGGCCCACTGCTGGCTAAGTACCTTAACAAAGCAAAGGAGGTTATGGCCGACTTTGACAAGGTGATAGTTACTCATATTCCGAGAGAAGAAAATACTAGGGCCGACATCCTCTCCAAACTAGCGAGTACCAAAGGACCTGGTAGTCACAGAACTGTAATCTAGCAAAACCTAGCCGAGCCGAGTTGCGTAATGACAATTTCGGTAGGGATGGATTGGAGAAAGCCAATTGAAGACTACCTTGAGAGAGGCATTATCCCGACCGACCCCACTGAAGCGAAGAAGTTGATCCGAGAGGCTGCTATCTACACCTTGGTGGATGATCACCTTTACCGAAAAGGGTTACATTGCCCAATGATGCGGTGCTTAGGGGAAACCGAGGCCAAGTATGTATTGGCCGAGATACACGAAGGCTCTAATGGGCATCATATTGGAGGCAAGGCACTTGCTCGGAAGGCCTTACGGGCCAGGTGTTATTGGCCGACTATGAAGCAGGACGCCATGGAAGCTGTTAAGAGATGTGAAAGTTGCCAGAAGCATGCCAAAATCACTTGGCCACCTCCATCCGAGCTGAAAGGAATTTCATCCCCTGGCCTTTCTACAAATGGGGAATGGGTATCCTTGGACCCTTCAAGCCAGCGCCTGGGCAACTCAGATGGCTCATCGTCATTGTGGATTACTTCACCAAGTGGATCGAAGCAGAACCAATAACTACGACCACCGCGGCCCGCATAATGAGATTCTTCCGTCACAACATCGTCTCTCGATTTAGGATACCAGCTGAGATCGTCACGGACAATGGGACCCAGTTTAAGACCTATAGGTTCCAAACCTTAATGTCTAATTTGGACATTAAGCAGCACTTCGCTTCGGTCGAACATCCTCAGTCTAACGACCAGGCCGAGTCGGCTAACAAGATCATTCTGGACGGCCTCAAAAAGTGGATACTAGATGCAGAAACCAATTGGGTCGAACAGCTTCACAGCGTTTTGTGGGGTTACAGAACAAGCATGCAGACTTCAACTCAGGAGACGCCGTTTTGGCTAACCTATGGGTGTGAAGCAATGATCCCGGTTGAGATAGGATAGCCTTCATGGAGAAAACTCAGAGCCCGGCAGGAAGGACAAGCGTCAAATGACGACGTCTTGAGGACCGACTTGGAACTTATTGATAAAGTCTGAGTCGCAGCACACTGCCGAGAGTTAGCCACTAAGCAGCTCCTCCCGGCAAAGTATAATCGGAAAGTTTGACCCCGGTCTTTCAACCGAGGAAACCTTGTACTCCGACGAGCCGACATCGGAAACAAAATCGCCCGAGACGGAAAGCTGGCCGCAAATTGGGAGGATCCTTACCGGGTCAAGGAAAAATTAGATGATGGAGCCTATATACTCGAAACCCTGGCACGGAAGCCGGTAAAGAGAACTTGGAATGCCGACAAACTAAAGATCTACTACAGCTAGATCAACCGGGACAGGCACACCTCGTCCAAAAATTTTGTTATTTCTTTCAAGTATTTATGTATTTATGTCTTTGAAATTTCATTAAACCATTTGTAAGCTCCTTTGAGCATTTTATCTTAATGAAGGATATTTCCATGAAGATTCAACAAACGTGCACGGAAAATTGCTTAAGAATTACACCGAGGCATATAAGCCTGGTCACATACGCGACACCGAAGTCTTTAAACCCGGTCAAAAACCTATCTAGATGGAGGACATCAACCGTTGTACTCCGACATGCTCAGGTATAGAGCTCGGCGAAACTGTCATACGTGGCCTTCGCGAAATTGACGCGTCAACGCTCGCCCGGCCTAGGCACACGGACTGCCATTCCGACCCTGATCAGGTCAAAATGTTTAAGTATTGCGTTACGGACACCTTGGCTGAACATGTGGCAGTCCGAACTTAGGTCGGTTAAAATTCTTTTTCCTTGACTAAAGTAAAGCTGGAAACGAGGTACTTGGTTAAGTTAACACCCACGAGGTTTAAACAAGACAGCCTGGCCCATTATCCCAGACTCACATTCTGGTCGAGTATATAGACCCGTATCTACTACAGTCGATAAGTTTCTAACTAAAGCTTAGAAATTTATGAAAATAAAGCATGGCAATTAACAAAGATTAAAATCACAAATTGTCATATAAGCGGCACTGACGCCGCAATAGTATAACATCAAAACGGGCATAGACGCCCAATACAACGAAAAGATAGCAAACAAGGGCACAAATGCCAAAGACTACAGAAGACTCAGGCGATTGGAGGAGGCTTTGAGGGACCCAGACCATCTTCTGGTGCGACATTGGAGATATCTCCTCTTCTCCCTCTTCTACCTAGATTGGATCTCCAAGTTCAGACACTGTGACATCCACAGGGGAAGGAGGAGGCGGCACATACTTGCCTTGAAAGATATAAGCCCAATAATCTACCTTGCTCAGGTCCAGAATGGCCGACGGATTAAAATAATGAATTAGGGCCAGTGCCATATTAAAGGCATCTTTCACCGTCGTTTTAACTGTCTCTGAGCTTGAGGCAAGGGCCTCCTTGGTATTGGCAAGCTCGGCCTTTACGGCACCTAGCTCGTCTGCAAGATTCCCTCGCTGCGCTTATACCGTCTTCAAAGCCTCAAGACCTTCCAAGTGGGAAGCCTTCAGAGCAGCGACCTCGGCCTTTAACTTGGCCACCTTGCCCTGAGATGACTGTAGCTCAGCGTGGGCGGCCTGTAGCTCCTCAGAGGCTTTCGCTTGAACGGCGCTCAGCTCGTCCTCCGCTCTTTTCTTAGCCTCCACAGCCAAGTCCCTCTCACCCTCTACCTGGCGACGTTCGGCCGACGAACCGACCGCCTTTTGCTTGAGCAGCAGAAGGGACTGCGTCAAACCTATCCCCTTGGCTAGGTGATCTTGCACAAAATGGATAAGGCGTTCGTCTGCGGCAGTCAGGCTAAAGGACAGATCCTAATAACGGCGAGGGGGGAGGTAGGCTACGGTAAGCTCCTCGACCGAGCATCCCTTTTCCCAGGCGAGTCTGCGTGGCACTCTGTATGGAGGAGGGGAAGGTGGAGCTAGGTGGCTGGCAGGAGACTCATCGACTGCGAGCTCCTTGTGTTTTTCTGGCACTGGGGGAGCAATTGAAGGGGAAGCTAAGGAATCGCCCTGGGCCGAGGTCCGACCCTTTTTGGACCCTGTAGCCTGGGCGTCACCTCTCCCTCGCCCCCGACCGGACTTAGCAGCACACTTGCAGGTCTCCCTCCTAAGCGTCGCAGCTGGCTGGACACCCTCTCCGGCTTAACATGAGATACATAAGGAGGCAATTGATCCATGGCACGAGCTGCAAGACAAAGAAAAGAGGTTAGAAAAGGTCAAACATAAAGTCAGATAACACATAAAGAAAGAACCAGCCATATACATGAGCCAACACCCGACGATGGGAGAGATCGAGAGAGAATAGAAGCCGCGGATTGAACTCCGTGCTCCTTAACATAAGTTACCAACCGAGACACCCACACTACGTCAACCTGGTAGTTAGTGGATTCTTTGTCGTGGTGATCCTTGGTCCAATACAACGGGAACTTCCATTCCACATCTTTAGACTCAGGACCATGAAGAAACCAAGACTGTTGCCCGGACACGGCCACAACTTTGAAGAAGCTGTTCTTGAATCGTTTGAACGATTCAGAGTAAGGGTGAGAAGTTTTCGGCCAGTGACACCTTGCAAAGAGGCTATGCCATAGATGTCTGCATCCTTGTCAGAAAAGGGGGTGAAGGGACAAAAGAAGTAGAAAAAGACCGAGCGTTTGCAAGGAATTGGCTGGGGCATAAGTCAGCAGAGTTTCTCAAAAGCCAGTATGAAACCCCACCCGTTTGGATGAAGCTGAGTGGGGGCAAGGTGGAGGTAGTTTAACACTTCCATTTGGAACTTGGTAAATGGGAAGCGGATACCGAGCTGAGTGGCATAGTCCCTATTAAAGAAAAAGGAAGAATTGTTTGACCCCTCTCGAACGGCACAAACAGGCTCCCTGTCAGCAGGAGGACGAAAAGTGCAGCATTCCACATCGCCCAAGTTGAGCCAAGCGATATCAGAAGGAGACATTAGAGACCGAGTAGTTAAAACCTCGGGTGAAACCCAAGGGTATTTAGCTACTAGGGTAGGTGAAGGACTGGCGGAATCAGACTCCCCAATAAAGGATTAGAGAAGGAAGGATATACCTGGGGAATGCTGTAACACCCGCCTTAAATACCCCCTTTTGAGTGCGTATTAGAGTTTCCACTATTCACGTATACAGTATAATTCACTATTCACGTATACGATACTATTCACATATACATTACTATTCATGTATACGATACCACCTCAGAGTACTCTCAACAGAAAGCGTACATTAGCGTATGGACGATGAATTACTGATATAATAAGTCCAAACAGATTGCGAATTTTTAATTTCCGAAGAATATTCGCGAAATACAAACTTAAATCTGATAATAAACGGGGTTTATCCCTTTTGGAGGATGTTTAATAGTACAGTCATCCCAAAACTAGTCAAACATTCATTAAACAATCCAAACCTCATTATATATATATATATATATATATATATATATATATATATAAAACCCCCAAAGTTAAATTCCCAACTCTGGGTCTTCTTCGCCTACTGTAGCTGTAATGCCTTACTTTCCGATCCAAAACATCTTCCTGAATCTTTAGGTAATTCTGAGATTCAGTGATCAGATGAATCCCAGGGTAACGGTTAATCTCATATTCAAAGTGTAAATTATACATGACAAGTATTTCATATATTGCAGACAATTATTAAAACATTTAACAGGATAACGCACCGCAACCAGTATACATAGCATTAAGCAAATGTAACATCACGGTGAAAGCACATACGAGTACTGGGTAAACAGGCATGCAGTATTATTTTATAAAAACAATAATCCACAGCCAATTAAATAAAACGCATGACTCGGACATACAAACCCGGCCACGAATCCACAAAAACATGAACATACAAAGCATATATAAAAACACAAGGAATCGGAGATTAAGTTACCAACCTCAACTTTGCAAATACTTATAAAATTCCCAACGTAGAAACTCGATCCTCCTTCAGTATCCTAAAGTAAGATCATCATAAATATTAATCTCCTTTTTAGTTTATAAGGTATTATTTTAAATACCATTTCCTCCTTACTTTAGCACTAGATTATTGACAGAATTTCCACCAACTTTGAAAATTCATAGATAATTGCACAAAACTCCAAATGATGTGCTTCCAAAACCTAAATGTTCTTTGGTGAGTCTATTTTCACCGAAAAATATGCCCAACAACCATAAGAATTCATATCATTCCCAGTTTGAATAAAATACTCCGCTGACCAATTTGTACTTCCAGTATTTTAGGCCAGTTTGTAAAATCCATAACTCCTTGTACAGAGCTCTAAAAATTACATATTATATATCAAAATAAAGCTCTAGATGTCTACTTCAAATATGGAAAATTTCATAATTTTTAGACATCATTAACTTGGTCGAAATCTGTGAACAAGCTGTCTGCCTTCCAAAAGAATAAAACTGGCAGCTTTGGTAATTTGTATAATTTACTCCTTTTAATTCTAAAAAATCATTTCCAATCATATTCTTACTCCATTTTTCGTGGTAAACTCCTTGGTAATCTTAAAATCATCAAAATCCTTATGGTTTAACCACTTCTTAATTAATCCAAAATAATATATAAGAAATGATAAACAATTTCTCGAACCCAACTTCATAAAATGACATAAGACAAGTTAAAACCTTTACTTACTTGTCTTACTCCTTTGGCATTAAGCAACTTCTTCTTCTTCCTTTTGCTTCTTAAGACTTCAACCGTCACTCCCAAAATATTCTAAGGTCTCTCGCTCTTCCACTTAACCGATAGCAAATAATATGGGAAGGCACTCAATTGTATATATTTAGCGTGGAAGAAAAGAATGCCTTGTCCGTGAGTAAACAATGGATTAACGTGATTGCTCCCATGAATGAATAGAAAAATCACTCGTGATATATGCATTTGTCCGGATAGAGCAACAAGAATTTGATGAGATTAGCCTTTTGTCTTTGTGTGAGTAGTTGTATCTATAATTGGGAAAAAGTGACACATATACATATGTCTTGCGCATGTGAATGAATAGATAAAAGGAAGGTGGGTGAGAATAGATTGTGCGCGTTTGAAATGCTATCCGGATAGAGAAAAATAAATGCAAGTAGGGCATATGGATATATATAAAAAAATATTGGAAGTGAGTGGGTTGATGATCTGTTTATTATTTAAGAGAATAGTATGGATGCTTGTGAACTTTCCTTGGCCGTAAGTGTTTGTTTATTGATTGAGATAAAGTGATGATAGGTAAACAAGAGAGAAAACATGTGGTCCCACAAAATTGAAGTAGATCAATATACCATCCAAAACGGATCAAAATGTCGAGTGGATATTTGTTTGATTATTATAATGAAACTAAAGGAAAACACATGATCCCACGTAAGATAAATTGAAAAAGGAGAGTTACGGATGAATTAAAAAAAAACGGATGTTACAAATGCAAATTAAAAGGTCGAATGAGGTTGGGCCTAACTGCCGAGATGGAGACAGGCAGAGACCTATGACGACAGGAACCTAGGATTCGACTGGCTAGAGAATCCCGGCCGAGTGAGATGTACCGAGAGCTGGAGGCGATGCAGTCCCAACGCGGACCAAGGTATCCCTCGGGGAGAATGTCCGACCTCGTTTGAGGAGGGGCCTGATAGAAGTTGATAGGGGAGGCCGAGATGGCTCTAGAATTCATCCTACCACCTACGCGAGGGTAACCACCACGAGGTCTCGGACGGGTAACTTGAGGAATAATAGGTGATGGTCCCATAACTCTCCTCTCACCAAACCCGCCACGAAGCAGGGCGGCAAGCCTCTGCTCTTCGGTAAGAGGAGACCCGAACAACTAGAAACTTGAATAAGGGTAGCGAACACGTAGGGCCTCTGTTGGTCAAATTCCCTTATGGCAAGCGAATCAGTCGAACAAGTAATAAAGTGAAAGTAGAGTATCGTCCCACGGAGACTGTGATACCAAAGTATTGATGCTCGGTTGCTACAATAGTCGTGAAACAGAAAGTAAATTAAATCGGGTTGAGAGTTTTTGGTAACTAGTAAAATAAAATAAACGAGAGAAGATATCAGTAAGAAGTTAGGTTGGACTCAGAATCGTCCTTAAGTGTGTCAATCCCCCAGTGCGTTACACAATGCTACGGCATCTATACTGCAATTGCTACAGCATAGCTGCTTCTCACAAAGCTATTTGGTCGATCCACCTCTATTGTTGATCGAAGCTTTTGTGTCCGATACGTAGGATACTACCTATACTTATTCCATATTCCTATGGTAACTTTCTAGTATAGATCTTTACTATGCACAAGGTGTTAATGGTGATGAGCGGTAGACCTATTCCTGTAGTCTACAATATAGGCCATGCTGTGCACAAGCCGCCTAGCGAGCATCTGTTTCTCGGAGGTCTAACTCCACTTCTTGCCAGTAAGTGGAACCACTGATTCTAGCCCCTAACTTCCGTTAACCGGCTTATTAAAACACCGATAGCACAATCGAATTTATTGAATTAAAAACATGCATCTGGGTTCATTCGACACTTAAGGATTCATCCTCATCCAGCCATATGGAATTTAGTTCATGACTGACGAGGAAAACACAAAACAAACATCAACAGAAAGACCCATGATTGAAATACAAAATAACAGAAAACAGAAAGCTTGAATGGAGTTCCAAAGAGTGGAAGAAGCCCTGTCACGTCACTGCTCCACGTCGTCTTCTCTCCGTCGAACTCAAAGGAAGGATGCTGGGTTGTCCTGGAAATATTGTGCTCTGTAATCTTGCTTACTCTTCTCGAGAGACTGCCGAAGATAGAATTCTGTCTAGGGCGCTCTGACTTCTTTAGGGTTCTCTCAACTTCCTTTTATAATCAAGTTTTCGTGCGGCGCAGCGGTTGAAACTTTCCTATTTTGTTGGGATCTTCAGTATCTTCTGATTAGATTAGATTGCCTCTGCAGATCCTGCGGGATTCTTCTAAATCTTTCAGTTCCGATCCTCCGCATCTTCTATTCCGTTACATCAGCAATCCATCTGTCATTATTGCCCTTTTATTTAATTCCTGAAATCATCTAGATAAAAAGGTCAGAATATACACTGCATAACATTGCGTCCTCTACTTTGCTATAGCATTCATGTGCTTTGTATTGCTCTTCAGTCTGTTGTCAGAATGCTATAGCATCGCATCAACTCTGCTACACAGTTTTCCTTAAATAGCATCACGAATTAACACATTCTGATGATTTCCGTCTTTCATTCCCTACATCACAATTATATGCCTTTTTGCGTGATTACTTCAAAGTTAAGCTTATTTTTACCATCCAATTCAGTCATGAAATATAGGGAAAATATGATATTATTTGAGCTCATCAGCCTCCACCTCTTTAGGGGTCACATTTCGACCAGAAGAAGGCAAACCTCTAGGTCTATCCATCACCTAGAAAGGTGCAGAAGGTTTGATAAGGAAGAAAGAACCAATGTGAGGAGAAGGAGTCAAGGACTCACACTCGAAGACTTCCTCGACAGTACTAAGAAAAGAAAAGTTCCAGAACAGCGCCTACATGCAACCTGTCCAAGCAAAGCTATGAGTCTACCCAAAAACACTCAGGAACAAAACTAGGAAATGGAGGCATGATCCAAAAAAGACTAAGCAACAGACTTGAAAAAGTTAAAGTATGAAAGGAAACGATAAACATACCTGAGTTAAAAGAAGAGCCGGAGGATGTGTGAGGGTAAAAGAAGGAAAGTAGGGCACAGTAGCAAAGGAAAAAGAAGTTTCTTTTCAGAGAAAATGGAGAAACAGCAGAGTGAGTGAAAAGAAGAAGAAGGAGGGAAGTATAATCGAGGAATTTGAAACAACGAAACGGCGAGAGAAAAGGGTAAAAGGGACAATTCCTCGGCAAAAGTGGAATGGCGCATGTCACGCAACAGGAGCATTAAATGCGCACGAAAACCACTGGCGGCAACCTGCAGCAGTTATAATCCCTCGCCACTCCACAGGAGACAGGTGTCGTGGTGTAATCATGGAGAAGGCGCAAAAGGCGGAGAGCTTGGGAAACTGTGAGAAACGGCTGGTATTACCCCAGTTGAAGAACCTTTTAGCATTCTACTGAGACCGGGGGCAGCGAGGGAGTCCCCCGACCGTAAGAGCTTCGTAAAGGACGCCTAGCACCCCATACATGAGCACATGACACACGGTGACGTCATGGCCTCGGATGGACTGGTTAAGATGGCCTCCAACACGGTCGGTCACTTGTCCGACTCACCATGCCCGGACTCCACTCGGACATCTCAGTCGAGAGAGCGTGCTATGCACCTTGGCTCCTTAGTAACTTGACCAACTGAGCTGGGGGCAACTGTTATGGACCGACCCAAGGCCCAAATCTAAGATACAGCCCAATAAGGAACACACTCGAATGCGTTGAGTGAAACGTTCTCCAATTTACTTAATGATAGCGACTTCGGCAAGTGCATCGGTCGTTATAAGTAATAAAGTAGTGAGAAAAAGATCGTCCCACGAGGAATAGTACTCCAATCACTAATTTCCTATTTTCACTTTAGTTGGATGAATGAGTAATATGAAGTGAGTTGTAACGAAACAGAATTTAAAGAATTAAATAAAGAAAAACAATAATCCAAATTAAGAATCTCAAGAACAACTAAGAGAGTAAAAAAAAATGAGTAATTCAAAATCAAGAAAAATGCAGTTAGGGATGAGAATCCCCCTATGTTCCTCCAAGTATTTGAATTGAATCTGTAATTGATTATTATTCCCTTGATTGACGATCAATTCTCTAAAGTTAGACTAAGTCCCAATGTCTTGATGCTACCTTAGTCCGTTATCTTTGAAAACAACCTAATGTCTTAGTATTGTTTAGAAAGATATATTTTTAAACCAGAATTATGAGATCGCATAAACTCGTAAGCCTATGTCTAGGTCATGCAACTTTATGATGAATGAACGGTTCCAGTTAAATGTACCAACATTTCTATTGTCATACACCAACCTATGAACAATCTAAAAGGTGATCAATCTTTAAGAAAGCTTTAAGCAAAGATAATTCATTCAATCAAGAAAATAAAGATCAATCAAGAATTCAACCAAATACTTAAAATTCACATAGGGTTCATCCTCTCCCTAACTACAAAAGAAAACTAGCCAAACATGGCTAGGTTAACAAAATAAAAGAAAAGATGAAAATCAAACTCATTCTCCCGGCACGCCCTCCTACATCTCAATCTTCTTTTGCGTTTTTTTCCTCCTCTCCCTGCGTCGTTCTTGCTCTACGTTCTTTTCTTCTTCCCTCCTTCACATCTCCATTCGTGATGGTGTATATATAACATTTTAGTTTTGCTTGTCGGGTCCCACGCATCTCGATCCAATTGTTGCAATAAAAAATCTGATTCTCTCCAATTGCTATCGCATATATTATTTATGTGAATCAGGTTAATCTCCTTCTCTCAACGATAATTCCAACTTGGCCCACGTTTTGATCAATTATAATATAATATAACACTATATTATATAATATAATAATATATTATATCCTTTTCAATTTTAATTGGTTGCTCTCTTAAATCACATAATATCTCCTGCACAAATAAATAGGATATCAATATATTTTTTGTTATAATATCATGTTATCCTATATTTAATTAAAAGATAGATAAGTACATAAAGATAATTAAATAAGTACAAGATATTAATAAATTTAATCCAATATATCTCAGAATCTATACTTATTTAATCATAAAATATCTACTTATCACTTAACATAATGACTAATTAAGGGTTGATCAACAACTAAGGAATGCTTTATCATTTGCCAAAATATACACAATTAAATCAGAGTATGCAAAATGAGCCCTAACGTGGCAATATACAATCATCCAACGTATACCAAAAGATGGAAGCACTACTATCAGAAGAAGTAGTCTAAGCTTCCGAAGTCTTCCCTGATGAACCCGTACGGGAACTATCACCTGAAAAATGTGGGTAACCATCAATCCAACTCGTTACGAATACTAATATGTGCTAGTGAGGTGCCATGTGGAACAATTTATATAACAAAATATTAAAATATAATTCACGAATATCCACATCACAAAATTTCATATCATAAATTATGTATCACAATTTTCATTAATACAATTCCCAAGATGCCTCCTACCAATCCAACCGAACCGCCTTATTTCCTCTGACTAGACCCATGGGCTAAGTTACATTCATGTTACTGGTTACTCAAAAGCTCATTGGTAATGTGATGAGAACTGGCCAAAATCCTCAGAGCACATATCCCAGACCATGGGCCTTTTCCCCTCATTCAACATGTGGGGTGTCGTATGCCCTCATTGAACTAGTGAGCCAGTCCCTCATTGAAAAGGTGGGACAATAAAAAGCAAACCATTGTACACCAATGGAGGCCTCACCACGTGGTGGAATAAACTACTCCATCTTCCCAATTCAACCCTTACCATAATTATCACAATAAATAAATAGCTCAATAGGGATTTTCCAAGATTTTCCATTCATATCATGTAATTAAAATCATTCTCAAATATATGTCATAATATCTAAATTCTCAATTCTTATAAATAAATAAATAAATTTACAGTTCAAATCATAAGGTTCTACAAGGCAATTTCTATTAAAATATTTATAATCATTTTACAGAATACTTACAAACAACATACTAATACACATAAGGTGGAAAGTGGTTACCTCTCATTGTAGCTAACTATTATCACACTGCTCTTAATCCAAGAGCTCAAACACACGCCAAAAATAATCTACCACAACCAATTTACTATCAGTTAAAAACTCTTCTAAAACTCTACATAACATTATAATTTATAATTTCATAAAATTTAGAATATATAAATTATAATAATAAATTTGGAATACTTGAAGTGGACAAGCTATGACAATACTAAAAAAAAAAAATAATCAAGGGGACCATTGAAAATATTAATTCTCCTTTTGATTTACTATTAATCAATAACCCCATTTTCTAAATTATTTATTCCATTTTCACTATTAATAATAATAATTATTATTATATATTTCATTTCTTAATAATAATAATAATTATCTATTATTATTATTATTATTATTTTACTATTTATTGGTATTTCTATTATTTAATTCATTATTATTCTACAATTAGTTTAAATCCCTAGAGGCTATTCCAAGACTAAATACGTCATCCATATTTTAAATTAGGAGTTTAAATAAATACTAACCACATAAAAAATACATTTTATTATACTATATATATATATATGTATGTATATTGTAACTAATATTTAAATGAAATAATATAAGAATGTGTTAGATTAGATCCTATTATATAGGAATAAGTTGGACTAGAGATTCTGCCTTTTTGATTTTATGATATTTAGGTATAATTTATTCTCTTTATATATATGTGTGTGTGTATATATATATATATATAAATCTTGAGTTTAATAAAATACTACACCAAGTAAATTATGACTATGTATTAGTGCATAATTAATATTAATAATTAATATATTTCTCAAAGTAATCTTTATTTAATTTGGATATAACGTTAAAATTCTATTTCAATCATTTACCATGCATATTATGATTGATATATATATATGACATTTCCGGCAACTTCACCGGTGTTTTGTCCATTTTTTCGCATCCAGAGGTGTAGTGTATAGCGCTTGGACATTCTTGGCTTGATTATTATTGTTTTTTTTTTTTTTGACACAGTGCTTGATCTAGACAAAACGACACTGTACAGACCTCACTGGAAAACACACTAGATCTAGTCACTGGACAAATAATTTCCCTATATATATATATATATATATATATATATATATATATATATTATGCCTCATTATTTTCTTTTTCCTTAAATTAGCGAATAGCGACATACATATATAAATATAGGTTTTATATATATACTTTTTTCAAGTGCAACGATGTTTTGGACTCATGTACAGTAATGTTTGTATCAGATATATTTATCAGTAGGGTTTTTATTCACTTTCTTTCCTAGAGCAGCGACTTTATGTATTTTAGAAGCAAGTTTTCATTGGTTCCAGGTTTATGTTTATATGGACACAACCAGTAAGCAACGTTCTGGGCTCTTTAAATCATCATTCATGGAACTAAAAGAAGAGGAACTCAAGAACTCACCTCTGGTAGCTTCTAGTTTGAAGGTGTGTTTCAGGTTTTCTGTTTTCATCGTTGATGACTTCGTGTTTTTGGATCAACTCTATCTCTTGGTGCTTCTCTCTCTAAGCGTGGTTTTGAATCAGAAAGGGAATAACAGATGGGGTTGTGACTCTCGGCTTGGCTCCTTCTCTCACATTTTCAGTCTTAGTTCCTCTCGTCACACTCTGCTTTTGAGTTTCTAAATAGAGCAAGCACAATGTGATATGGCCGAAGCCCTCTCTCTCTCTCTCTCTCTCTTTCTCCTTCTCCTTCTCGGTTTCACTCTGGGCTTCTGTTTACTCTCTTCTTGTTCGACTGGTTATATTGAGGGAGTATGGGTTCCATTGTTGAGTTGCCCAAGACTAATCGGTTTGGTGTGGACGTGGGGCTCGAGAGGTATGGCGTGAACTGATGAAAGGCGAAAGTGACCTGGTTTACGTGTTTGACGCAGCTAGTTTAATGTGTTTTAACTGTGTTTATTTTACTGTTGCTGTGGTGTCTTTTCGCTGCATTTTGACGTGTTTAATTGATCATTTCCTACTGCTGCTTTTTTTTTTTTTGATATGCATTTCCTACTGCTGCTACGTTTTGTCTTTTCTGTTAGGATAGAGATGGGCTGGGGTTGACATAGGCTAATGGTCTGGGTTTGCATTGATTTGGGTTGGTTTTAAATTGTTGGGCTGATAGAATATAATATGTGCATTAATGTGTGTGTGTGTGTGAACGTGGCTAGTGGCTACAGCAAAGGAAGAGTAAGAGATTTAAAATTCTGGATTAATGAGTGTCTTTAGGCCCAAATGCGTCATCAGGTTCTACACGCATGGGCTGAATGGAGACTAAGGGTGTGCATGGTAACACTCCCAGAATGACTTTTTTCTTAATTTCTGTGCCCCGGAACAAAAATGGATGGGAATTATGTTTGGTAAATCCGGTTTTTTTTCTTGCTCCCGGGATGAACCGGTTTATTTTTTGTGCTGGGGAGTAGAAAAAAGAAGCTAAAAATTTTAGCTTCTCTATTCCAGGGCAAAAAATCAGAATTTATTTTTCCCTCAATCAAAGCAGAAATTTACCTTCGTTCACCACCACCGTCGCTCCACCACCACCGCCGTTGCCACCCCCAACACCACCACTGCCCCACTGCCACCGCCACCGCCACCGTCACCGCCACCACCACCGCCCCACCACCACCACCGCCATCGCCCCACCACCACCACTGTCGCCACCACCACCGCACCATCACCATTGCCACCGTCGCTGCCACCACCACCCTGCCTCAGCCACCATCGCCACCGCCACCACCACCGCCACTGCCCCACCACCACCGCCACCGCCACCACCACCGCCACCGTCACCACCAACGCCACCGCCCCACCACCACCACCACCACCGTCGTCACCACCGCCACCGCCCCGCCACCACCACTGCCACCGCACCATCACCACCGCCACCACCACCACCCTGCCTCAGCCACCACCGCCACCGCCCCCGCCCCCGCCCCACCACCACCACCGCCACTGTCACCACCGCCACCGCCACCACCCCACCACCGGCCCCCGTCGCCGCCATCGTCCCCACCACCACCGCCCCCCGCCACCGCCGCCACCACCACCACCACCCCCCCTGGCCGCCGCCACCATTGCCACCGTCCCCACCACCACCGTCCCCCGCCACCGCCATCACCACATAAATAATTTTTTGAATATAATAATTACATAAATAATTTTTTTAAGAAATTTAAATTTAAGTTTATTTGTAAAGTATAACAATTATATTAATTATTGAAGAAAAGGATAAAATGGTAAAAATAACTCATTGATCCTTCATCTTCCTTCCTTACTATTTTTTTAACTCCCAAACAAGAGGAGGAAAAATGTGTTACCAAACATAATTCTGATTCTCGGGGTAAAAATAAAATGGGTTAACAAACGTAATTCTGATTCTCAGAACTCTTCCAAAGCACAGAATCAGAAAAAACTGTTTCATCTCAGAAACAGTGCTGGGCAACAGAATGGTTGCCATGCACACCCTAAAAATTGTTGATGAATAATGGGCTTTGAATTTGCCCACATTTGTTTGCAAGTTTGGGTAGTAAGGTTACCATTTTACCCCTTCTTAATTAATACTTGATTATCAAATAAGTTTCTGAAATAAAATTCTTAATTAATTCTTCCTAAGCTATAAAATATTAATTCTAAATTTTTTAGGCATAAATTATTTCTTACTTGAATTTACCCTTTTTCCCAAGGTAATTTTTTTTTCCTAATGGGCAAAATAAGCCTAAATTTCAAATAATTATTCTCATGATTATTCTAAACCAAAATTTCATATTTAATTTCCATAAAATACTCCAATTTCAAATCCAAAAAATTTGGGATGTTACATTGAGTACCGGCCATATAGGAAGATCTCATATTACAACAGATCTTATTTATCGACATCATAAGAGCATCTGAACTGAACCCACGTGATATACGCTCCTGGATACTTGCCCCGGATATCAAGCATGGCTGAGATATCCTCCACAGAAGCCTCTATAAAAACAGAGGTCCATTCTCCAGGTGCACACGTTCTAACTTATGCTCACTTTATATTATGTCACACAGAGCACACACACCATCCCCTGGCTAAACGCCTCCAAGTATACTTCGAACTACATGAATTTTGATCCCTTCAAAGGATACGTAGGCTCTAGGCTTGACACCTAGTCAAGCCCAATCTGTCCTGTTCCCAGAACAGAACAGATATCTATAAGATGTGGCTAATGTTTTCTTTTATGGGGATAGATAATTGCGGTTTGAGTTCTTGGTTTTCTTGGGGAGTTACCTTATTTTAATATTTTCCTTATTTATAAACCTAAGTTATAGAGACTCTCATTATTTAAGTTATTTTACAAGTAGCTGGTGACTCGAATTTCATCCTTTAGATATAAAATTGAAGCCAAAATGGCATCCATTCAAGAAGCCTTTGAAGATTATTTCAACATCAACTTTATAGTTCATTCTCTTGTCATTTCACATGAGACAAGAGTTATTGAATCAATCTCTTTTCTCGTATTTGAACCTCCTTTCTTCATACCTTGTGAAGAATTGCTTCGAGATGTTTCATGATTTCTTCATAGAAATCTATCTAATTATGTCCGTGAGCATGACTTTCAACATCTGGCATCTCAAATCATATCTTATACTCATTATGCACTTCAAAATACTGCCTCTGAAACCGAAACTACAGAAGCTCGCATCATACCATTGTTCTTGGATTTACCATTAATCACTCTAGATGGATCACAAACTCAAAATTTGATCGATATCGGTGGTGATGATTCTAATCTATTAACAGAAATTATGGAGCAATCAATGCAATAGTCAAATATGATTCCAATATCAAAGGAGGTTATAGCATCACTCAACAAATTGGAAACTTTAAATAATGAAATGAAGGCAAACATGTGTAGCATATGCATGGATGGTTTTGAAGAAGATTTTGGAGACGTTTCTGCAATGCCATGCAACCATTTTTATCACCATAATTGTATTGTAACATGGCTAAAAACAAACCATACATGTCTATTGTGTCGCTTTCAAATGCCTACAGAATAAGTTTATGTACTATATATACACATTCTTATTATAAAATTCCATCATTCAAATATTTATTGCTTAGATATTCTTTTAGGTTTCTTAATGTTTTAATTGATTATAGAGTTTTGCTATTGAAAATCACGCTTCTACTATCAAAAGTCAACATTTTTCAAATTAAAACTCATATTTCAAAAACGGACTCCATCAAAACCTATCGACACCATAATATTACACTTAGTTAGTGATGATCCTTCGATGTTATCAGAATATGTCCTATATAAAATTAAAGATATATAAAAATTAAGCTCACCTTGACTACCTATTGTATTGAATTTTCTAATAAGGGGCACCAATTCTATAACAAGGGAATTTGAATTTTTAAATACACATATCTGCAAAATGAAAACAAGTTTCCACATAACTAGAAAACTAAGATGATCAACCATTAAATCGCTCTTGAAATGGATGATACAATATAAATTAGACCAGAATTAATCATCACAAAGAAAATTGTTAAAAACCAAAAATAACAACCTCACTTCCAAATGAAGAACAATGTCATGATTAATTTATTCTATTTCAAATACCACCCAAAAGATTATTTTCCTTTTCAAAGAATAAAGAAACAGTTACAGATTCTAAACAAGTTTATACTCCCTCTCACATTCTAATTATAAGACACCCACATGAAAATTTTCATCCTTCTTAATATGACCTTCACGGTAAGCAAGCTATTTCTCCTGACATGTATTATGCAAAGATCTGATTCAGAAATTCTGGCCCATATATTTCCTCATTGCCAGCTGTAAGAAATATTAGGTATTTTTGGAGAGTATTTGTTGTGTTTACTACTTTAGGTAAATTCCTAAAAATTCATTTCAAATTAAAAGGTAAACATGAAGGAAACAAAATTAGTGGCATCACAACAGTTATGTGGTCAGTGATTTTGTTGTCTGTCTGGTTGAAGAGAAACGCCTGAGTAGAGCCCATTTGCTTCAAAGAAAGGGTTAGAAAGGAATATAATGAAAAAGAAAAGAATGGAAAATATTTTGCCACATATGTTTGATTTATACTAGAAAAGAAAATGAGTTAAGAGGAAAATTTTTGTTTGGTTTAAAGAATATGGGGTAGGAAAATGACCCAAAAGATCATTTTGTACATGGATTTAAAAAATTATTTAAATGTCCATGGGACCCATGCACCTCCTTTATCTTATCTTTTTATATCATATCTAAAATTACATCAAGGGGTTTTTGTCTCTTTAGGTCATTTCCCTACTCACTTGAAAATTGGTTTCAGCCAATTTTAGTGGGAAAGCATTTTCAATTTTATAGCTGAAAATTGGTAAGCCCTGGAAAATACTTTCCCACATGAAAATGCAACCAAATGACCACTGGAAAATCTCAATTTTCCATTTCTCTCCCTCAATTTTCACCCAACCAAACAAACTCTAAGTGTTTTCTTTTTCTTTTGCCCTTGAATTAGTTATGGGATATAACTCTTTTCATGGCTTCGCTTTAGTACTCTGCGCATGGACTTTCTCAGATATTATTCCAAAAATGCAAAGAGATTGTTCAGGATTTATATAGTCCCCCCCCCCCCCCCAAAAAAAAAAAAAAAAAAAAAACCAAACAGAAAAAAAAAGACTATTTGTTTTCTGTGTTGGGGGCTACTTCCTGTAATCTCTTGTACTAAAAACAGAAAGGGGAAATAAAACCAAAACTTACACACTATGATATGTACATGCTTAACAATTTCTCCAGCTTTATTTATCAACTTCAAGTATTTCAAGCAGAAAAATTTCTTCAGCTTAATCAAAGCTATATATGGTACAGCGTAATTCACTTCTATCACCTTCCTAATGTAGATGGACTTAGTGTGTACCATCCACCATGTTCTAGGAACCTACATTCCTGCTCCCCCCACCACCCTCCCTCCCCCCCCCCCCCCCCCAAAAAAAAAAAGGTTTGGGACTAGCTTGTTCTTTAAGTCAGGTTTTGCCTATAAATAAGGGTGTAATCCATTTTGTAATCCAGATTATGATTGTTATGGAATAATAGATTTCTCTTTTACCTCTATATTTCTATTCTTCTTCATCTTGATTCCCTCTATTCTTCTTCATCAAAACCTCCGTTTCTTCTCTACTCTCTCTTCTACTCCCTCTCTCTCTCCCCTCTTTTATACAGAATTGATGATTCTGTAACAAAATCCCTCTTGAAATGGATGGTACACTATCAATTAGCCTAAAATTATGCATAAAAAATTGTTAAAAATATAAAAGAATAACCTCACTTCAAAATGAAGAACAATATCGTGATTAATTTATTCTATTTCAAATAATACTTATGGTCCTTAATTACGAATACTTTTCTAATGTGGGGTAATTTAATTAAAAGTGTCTCGAAGATAGTATCAGCATTCAGTAATGGAGGGAGTAATTGCCAACATCAAATTCATTCTATTTTATTTTTATTAGAAGCAAAAAATGACTGAGGGTCGAGCTAATATTAAATGTGTAAGATATACTGCTTGACTTTGTTTGATAGGACCGTCACTAGCTATTATTATAAATCTACACCATCAATTTCTTCTTCCTAAGCCACAACAGTATTGAAAAGGGTGGGAACTTAGCAAATAGCATATATACGTCAATACAGGTGTAACAAATGGAAGGTCAAACTTATAATTTAAGACAACCTGAATTTCTGGATCTGCAACAACATATGGCTTAAGACGTTTTTCACCACTAGATGGACGGGAAACAGCTAGAACGCCACCAACCCGCCATGAAACAAAGTTTATAACCCAGTAAATTAACCCACACAGGGTCAGACAATTGCACTGGACTGACTCCAGAATCTCAAAACACTAATTACGAATGACTTGTAGAAGAAAGAAAAGATGCAGGTCAGTAGAGCACTGGTAAGCAACAATATACCTGCCCAAATAACGAATCCCCCAGCCTGTTCAATTCTCTTACGTTCATTAGATCTATCAGGCTTGTGATCAATTGACAGAGGGACAGCTACAACAGGACACAAAAAATTACATCACAAAGAAAGAGAAAGAGAAGAGGGAGGGGAGAAAATCAAATTGCCTGTTGATCTTTCCGGGTATTTTATAACGTTTAAAGCAGCATACCGTCCATCTTGCGTGAAAATGCACTATGTTTTCGTTGGTCAACAGACAAGGAACATTTTCTCCCTAATTTCAACCGAATTCTTTGCATGTGCCCCAAAAAAAAAAAAAAAAAAACTGAGAAGGTACCAACCTGAACCACCAGCTCCAGAAGCAACTACTCTGGAATCACCAACATTGGCAACCACAAGTCGATCCCCCACCAATACAGCTCTTGATGCTGTGGACCCAGCATCTCTATGATAACCCTTTTCTTCTTTTAGGTAATCGACGTCTGCTGTTTAAATGCTTCAACTGCAATAAGGAAAAAAATATAATAAAGCAAACATGTTTCTTCTTCAAGGCAGCCCAGGTAGCAAAACAGCATGGAGCAGAGAATTGAACTGAGAGCCTCAACCTATCCATATGGAACTTGTATTCGCCAACTGCTAATCTCATCATTACTAACCCTTATTAACATTATTCAGGAGGACCATGCAAGGGATAATTCTAATACCTGCACCTAAAATACCTAAATAATTTTACAAGGATAGAGCACCAGGCAAGGGATAGAGAATATCCAAAGATATTTAACAATTATACTTATTTTTCACAATAGAACATAAAACATATATTTAAAATTTATAATAAAAAATCTCCTTATTTCAATAATTGTGCAGGGAAACATTTCCTTGTAAACATTGCCTGCTTTTTTCTTTTTAATCATATTTCACTCTCTGCCATCATATTTGGCATCTAATGAAAAATCGGACACATTTTTCAGATGAATACTACCTGTTATCCAAAATACTGAAATCCATTGCAATCCCTAGCAATGAGCAATGAGCTCAACAAGCTTATGAAGAAACGGAATCAAAAGAAATGGAAAAAAGAATAAGAGATATAGATAAAATATAGGCTGCATTCTATTTAACTAGAGATGAAGATAAGATATATTTTTTTTTGGTCAAATATGAAGATAAGATATAGGCTACATTACTTTCAAATTTATTATAGAACTAAGCATATTTTTCCATAGTTACATGAAGGATTTAAGTCTGAGCTGAATCACATGGTTCATTATTTTCAGTTCAAAGATGAGTAAATTAAACTTGAACATATATAGTAGGTAATCAATTCATTAACTCTCATAAGTTGAAAAGAATGGTGTATATATAGTCCCTCTAATTTGAAATAAGAAATTCTAAATTTTGAGTTTAGGATTTTTGGGCTGATTTAGTTATGTATTACTCTTAGCAGAAAACCTGACTTCAGAAAGGTAAAATCATAAAATGATCCACCTAACCCTTAAAAAATAAGGCATTTTGTTTTTCTTAATTTAATAACTTTTTGAATTGATGAAAGAATTCATCATAAGCAAAAGTGGGAAGTTTCCTCAGTTTCAAGCCAAACTTAGCAACCCCTATAACGAAGGATGAAAAGAGCCAAGAGATTTTAATAACTGATAAGTCAATGACTAAAGATAAATATAAGACAAGATTGATTTTATAATTTAGAAGTATATATTTTTTAATTTATTTATGAATCTTAAACTTTTGATGGTATGTGTCTGCCAAAGTACGGCAAACATGGTACTTTTGATGGTCATTTTCTATCAAAAGAATCACTTCTTATCATGTGTTAATACTTACTTACCTGTTTGTATGTGAGCATAAAGAGTTTCAACATCTCTATGTTAAGGAGTAAGGCCGACTCAAGTAGCCGTGCATTCTATGCAGTCACCACTTATATAAGCAAGTAGCTCTTTTGCCCCCTATGCTACTTTTTTATTCTATAGATACAATTATGTATAAAAGTTTTGGTTACCCGGCCTAACAAAAAATATAATAAAAATAGACAAAAAGACAAAAAAAGTCAAAATATATAAAAGATAAATAAGGGTATTGAATTTCAATAATTCTAAATAAACTAATTTAGAATTTTGAAATGTTAACAAATGCCAGAAATTACTTAATTACCATTTGATTTTTATTTCTTCAAAAAACCTCAAAACCCTTTTCCGAGTGCCGCAACTCCAACGGTCTAATATATTTTTCAAGGAACAAAAAATTGACTAGACTATCCAATTCAACCGGAAAACCGGTGAACCAGTGAATTGTCTAGTGACTGGCAGCTGATGATCGACAAGGGGTTTTGAGGGTTATTTTAAAAAATAAAAACTAAGAGTAATTTTGTTATTTCACACATTTATCAATATTTCAAAATTCCAAATCAGTATATGTAGAATTATTGAAATTCAAAACCATTGTTTGTCTTTTATGTATTTTGACTGTCTTTTTCCCATCAAAATAAAGTTGTGAAAAGACCTAATCATACCTTCTTTCTAACATCATCCCTTATATATGTTTGGGTAAGCGTTGGAGAGAAAAAAAAGCCTAGTGGAAGGAGGAAAAAGGCTCAGTGGGGAGGGGGGGGGGGGTAACTCAGTTGGGAAGTGTTTGAGTTAGCTTTTAACTCATTGGGCTTATGCCGAAAGCGCTCCTTTTTTTCGGACGCTCCATACCTAAGTATTGGGCAGGAAAAAAGTTCCTTCTCTCATCCCTTTCAGTTTAGCATGTTCGAGAAATTAGTAGGAAAAAGCTCCTTCTCACCGAGTTGGGGTTTTTTTTTTTTTTAAAAAAAAATTTTAAGGATATGAATTGTAACGCCTCATTTTCAATACCAAAATCTTGGCCAAAATATTAGTAACACCTCCAAATATAGGATATTCAACACTCAAAAACATATTTACAATATGGCCAAAGGTAGAAATCCATTTATACAGAGCCAAAATAAATCCAATAAATAAGAGTTATTTTAAAATGCGGAAGTCTTTTAGGTTCATGGCAAATAAAATAACACAACATAAACTAAAGGAGTACAGAAGAGCCTACAAAGCTCACTCCATGGGTGCATTCCCTTGATCTCTACTAAGTTATTCACCTGAAAAATGATAATATGGGGTGAGATTACACATCTCAGTAACTACTGAATATTTCCACCGCATACAAGTAAATAATGTATGACAAAAAGACATAAACTTATTTCATAAATATAAATATATACCATACTTTCTCTTACAAAGATTATTTGTAAAAGTAGTTATCAATACAAAAATAATAAAATATGACTTTATATATATAAATATATTTTTTTCAGAAGTTCTCATCATATGTCTTTACAAATCATTCATCAGTCTATCAAATCCTTGATCTGTTCAGAAATGCATTATGCAGTATGCAGCCTCCCTTATACCACCTCCATCCGTATACCGCTGACTGGAGCCATAGGCTAACACATAGTCCAATAGAAACTTATTCATTTGACTGAATTGTTCCAAGCTCACCAAATCTTAAGATACACCCGGCCAAAGGTATAGAGCTTAAATCTGGACTATGGCTCCCCTCCTTTAAAATAACTAAGGAGGTGTCACATGTCCCACAACTCCAATGAAATCCCGGCCAGAGGAAAACATGGAAGATGGGGCCCTGAAACAAGTACCATCCACTGTGCACCGAGTGGTGGCATAAATCATTCTTATCATTCAAATCCCTCCTTACTCCACCCATCATAATACAACCGCCATGATGAATATGTTCACTCAAAATAATGCATTATTATACCATAAAGTTTTATACATCAATATGCGTATTTATGAATAGTGAATACTATGCGTATATGTGAATAGTAAAATACGATATATATACATGAATAGTAAAAATGAAGAGTACATACGGTATGTATACGTGAATAGTAAATACGGTATGTATACGTGAATAGTATTATGAATAGTAAATACGGTATACGTGAATAGTAAAATGAATAGTAAATACGGTGTACGTGAATAGTAAATACGGTGTGAATAGTAAATATGGTATACGTGAATAGTAAATACAGTATACGTGAATAGTAACATGAATAGTAAAAATGAATAGTAAATACGGTATACGTGAATAGTAACGTACGTATAAATAGTACCTCTGCAGATTTGCAAATCAAAGTTCCCACACCGGATCTTAAAACCATAAATATTTTCTAAATATTCTTGCCAAAATAGTAAACAAACAAATTTATAATCATACATAATTCACAAGTATAAGGAAGAATATTCAGAGTTACCTGGTACTTGCTAATTCCCAAATCACCGACAAGCTTCTAAAAAAACTCTCAAATAATTATCTCTCTACTCTCTCTTTCTCTTCCTCTCTCTAAATAGCTCTAGGAGTTGTGAAGAATGAAATGAAATGAAAGGTCTATTTATAGTTGGAAAATGGGTCCTTAGGCGTAATTTTCACAAAATTATAAAATTATATAATATAAAAACATTTTCCTCGTGGGCTGCTGCGCTTCTGCCGTTTCAAAATTTTCTTCATTATTTTAATATTTAAATTTGTAAATTACTGTGCAAATAGTAAATTTAATAATATAATATTATTCTAATTATTATTGAGTGGGTCCCGCGTGATTTTTTTAAAACTTCCCACGAGAAGCACAAGGAGAGGCGGCTGAAGATGAATTATTTTTGACGTGGGTCCTACGTATTTTCAAATAGTGAATACGTCTTTATAAATAGTAAATACCGTATTTTTAAATAGTAAATACGTATTTGTGAATAGTGAACACTATTCATATTTCACAAATTTCAAGTATTAAATACGTATTTGCGAATAACATATATATATATATATATATTTTTTTTAAATACGTATTTGTATATAGTAAAAACGTATACGTGAATAGTAAATACTATTCACGGGGCCCACAAAATACTGATTTCAAATTTATTACTTTCCAAAAATAGAGCCTACTAGTCTTCCCAAAATAGGTTTATGTTCAAGATATTAGATTCAAAATTCAGGATGTTACATTTCTCCCCTCCTAAAAGAAAATTTTGTCCTCAAAATTTCGCTATAATAAGAATTCTAACCTATTTAAATAAATGAGGATAGGTTTGTCGCATGCTCTCCTCCGTTTCCCAAGTAGCATCTCCGGGAGCCATTCCTTTACACACAACCTTTACAAGCTAATATCCTTGTTCCTCAATTGCTTATCCCCCGCATCAACAATCCGCTCCGACTCAGCTTTATATATCATATTATCCCTAAGTCCTATCTCTTTCCCAAACATGCTCACCAAGCACACAACACAATTTTCGTTCATCTTGTACCCAAAGTAATATTCAGACACAGGATCCACTAGTTCCTTATTTGAGCGCTTGGTTACACTGGCCTCACAGACCAGTTCATTCTTCCTTTCTGCTTATTTCATTGTATTACCACGACACTGGATATTCAGATCTTACAGCTTAAGAAGTTACCCTCAGGCCATAATAACCACAATATGATATAATCTGATTATTCTGCCAACCTTAAGATAAACTTTAGACATACAGGTCTAATGTTACCATGATAGGCAACAAACACAATACTAGGCACATAAGTCTTATAGCCTAGAGATACCACCATATGCAAACTAGCTCAACGGGTCTTATCGCTTCAAGCCTCTGCTCGTCTATCCTATACCCGTGCTTCCTCAATTCAAGTTTAAGAAAACACTTACTTACTAAATCTAGCTTTCACCAATGGCAAGTAATTCAAAAACAAGTACATTTGGCAAGATTCCGCAAACTAAGTATATCCACAATAGTTTCCAACCTCTTCTAGCTTGTACACCTTCCACCACAATCATAATGTAAAAGTCAATTCTTGTTCGAATTTCGCAAGGATTCATTCCATGAGACATCATAGTTTATAAATGTCGATTACAAACTGGTCTTAAATCCTGTTGTAAATATTGCGTAAAAATTTCCAAACACAGCAAGTGCATTGGTAAGTTCAAAATTCAAATACTCAGGGACCTAGCAACTATTTTAAATAGTCACCAACTCCGAATACATTCCAGGTTCCAACTTATTCTACTCAACTCATCCATGAAACACTCAATTCATTATTTCTAAAGAAAGATTCTATTATCAAGATCATTTCCTATGCTAGTTAAACAGTTGGCAATCTCTGAACACCTTATACATGTTGGTATCACATGATTCGAATTCAATCCTTAGTATCTCAAAGACATATACTAAATATCATCTGTTCCTCTCATAGTTATCTATTAATCACACCCAAATAACATACTAATATTGTAACATAAATCACCGGATTTCATACTTTCATAATTAGACATACTATCTTAACTCAGATTGAATTCAAGTCTATTCTCAAATATTCCCAGACATTAATAGTCAAGTTTACAATTTGATTCTTATAACCTCAACATCAACTGATAATTCGTGTTTCCCCAAAAATACTCATTATACATACTAAGATCATGATTCACAATTCCTAATCTAATTCTTGGATTATACGAAGACTATCTACAACCTCAGCAGCATTCACAAGGTTCTAATTCTACCTCAACTTGCAATATCACAAAGGCTCATTTCGTTCTTAAGTTCTATTTCAGCTTAGATTAAATTAAAGCCTATCCTCAACATTTACTATATTCATTCTAACATCTTACTGGCATTCCTAAGGATCACCATTTCATACCTTTCCATCGATCTTCCAACATGTTTATCCAAAAACCTTAGTCTTTGAATTATCTGTGACAAATTCATAGAGTTCTTCGGATACTCAGAGAGTGAAGAATGCTCTCGGGTTAATTGGTACAACTCATCATCATTTCAAATCTTCGGATTCTCTCCGGTTCATCTAATATTATTAGGAAGTCACCCTTCCCAAGATTACTATCACCTTAGCACGCTTACGCTTAAAATCCTATTTTCAAATGTCAATTCCGACATCTTGAGTCAGCTGCACATCCAAGACAGATTTCTTAGATAAATGCGCGTATAAACGTCCAAACTTAATTTCTTGAAAACACAGCTAGCAATAAATGCCATAGCGATTTCTGTCTGCAAAGGTCTAGGAAACTGCGACCCCTAACGGTGGCTAGGGTGCACTAGGGTGCGGTGCCATAAAATTTTCCGCATAACAACAAAATCTACATGATTCTGAGCTAACGACAGATGAGAATCCGATGCTGCTTAACAAAATATAGACGTTGCTAGCCCAGCTATAAATAGAGTAAAGAAAGAGTAAATGTTTCACGTTCTCTCAAACTTCACAAAACCTCCACATATTCATTTCCTCTCCGATCGTAACCTTCACTATAACCTTCCACATTATCCTTAAACATGGCCGGTTCAAGTAACTCTATTCCAGTCTCCGATTCATTCAACCCTTTCTTTCTTGAAGCCTTACTTCATGACTATCAGACTAACATGTTGTCTGATTTGTCAAACAATGCATCATACCCTTATTCTTCTTTACTTCCCCAAAATCCCGTAAGTATGAACGTTCATTCATCTGCCTCAACGATTAACATTCCTACTCCTCCTCCAAGGATACAAGATTCTATTTTTACCACTACTAACAGAAAGGAATCTGAAGCAGGTCCATCAAGGCGACCTGTCCAAAGGTGTCGTAATGTGGCAGAACTTATGGAGTCTACGGTACCTTCTCAACCAAGGAATCCTGCTTCTACCTTGACTGAGACTACTAATCCATTTTCATGTGGTTGCTGCCATGTTCTACGAGAGATCATTCATACCAATGGACTTCAATACCATAAACTTGAAGTTCATGGGAGGATTGGTATGATATGCCACGCTGTCTTTCACCAGGACGTACAAGGAGGTTCTTCCAGTCCTCAAGTATTTGACTTTGGTAAGAAAAATTTAGAAGATGTCAAACATTTTCTAGAAAATTATTGTTTGAATCAAAATTCTTTAGGGTATGTCCTGGTGTCAGATCCCCTATCAGCCTACTATGAGGCCCTCTGTGTTGGTTTGGAATGGACTAAAAATCAAAATGAACTCCCTAATAGTTCATTTCCAACCAATACAGAAAATATATCCAATAAAGGAAAAGAGCTCATGGTTGTAAATAATAATCCTTCAGTCCCCATACCTAGTAATCCATACCGATCAAGAGCTGAACAAAATATTAGAGCTGCATCAATGTCAATTAATGATCTTAGAGACTTATTCCATTTACCTCAACAAGAAGCGGCTCAACAAGTTCGTCTATGCAAAAATGTTCTAATGAAAATATGCCATAGGGGAGGAATAAAGCATTGGCCTTATGTAAAAATTCGAAGCACTATGAAGCAAATAGCTAGATTGAGAAGAACAATGTCTCCTGATGGTCCTCTCTCAAGAGCAGCCGCTCAGGAAGAAATTAATAGACTTAAACTTGAGATAGTCGAAGCTTGCGGTGGGATTGTACCAACTGTTGTTCTTGATGCTTGAATTAATATAGTCTACTCTTCTTAGCCTTCTTGCTAATGTTTGTAATCTCTATTCTAGGATTCATAAGGATTTTCGAGTTTTCCTGCCAAACTCAACTTTATCTTATTAAATTCAAACTTAAGCCAGTTATTCTGTATAATCAAGACTATGCCCGTATTCTGTTATGGTATTGTCATCTGTTACTCATATAAATTAGCTAGGTAAGTGTAAATCTAGCGAAAATCTCTTCATACTTTTTACAACGGCAACTAATTGAATAACCATCAAATAGGGGCTTAGTCTTTCAATCACTTTCCTAGACACCAAAAATATATTCATCCCCTAGAAAGTAATTTTGGGCCTACAGAATCCAATATTCAATAAATTTTCTACTTACCATCTTCCGCTACGCGGCTCTGAAATTTAATCTCAATCACATCCTCAAATCATAAATTCTCATTATCAATCACTTGAATATTTTGATTAACTCATTCTTCTCCTATCATGAATGTCACAAGAAAATTGGTAAAAAGAATCCAAAGCTATAAAGGAAAATGCACATGTTATGATATTTAATTTGCCATGACCTCAAAATTTTATTTAGAAAACTGATAGGAAATTTACAGATTGGCCAGAACCTTTGCTCTGATACCAAAAATGTAACGCCTCATTTTCAATACCAAAATCTTGGCCAAAATATTAGTAACACCTCCAAATATAGGATATTCAACACTCAAAAACATATTTACAATATGGCCAAAGGTAGAAATCCATTTATACAGAGCCAAAATAAATCCAATAAATAAGAGTTATTTTAAAATGCGGAAGTCTTTTAGGTTCATGGCAAATAAAATAACACAACATAAACTAAAGGAGTACAGAAGAGCCTACAAAGCTCACTCCATGGGTGCATTCCCTTGATCTCTACTAAGTTATTCACCTGAAAAATGATAATATGGGGTGAGATTACACATCTCAGTAACTACTGAATATTTCCACCGCATACAAGTAAATAATGTATGACAAAAAGACATAAACTTATTTCATAAATATAAATATATACCATACTTTCTCTTACAAAGATTATTTGTAAAAGTAGTTATCAATACAAAAATAATAAAATATGACTTTATATATATAAATATATTTTTTTCAGAAGTTCTCATCATATGTCTTTACAAATCATTCATCAGTCTATCAAATCCTTGATCTGTTCAGAAATGCATTATGCAGTATGCAGCCTCCCTTATACCACCTCCATCCGTATACCGCTGACTGGAGCCATAGGCTAACACATAGTCCAATAGAAACTTATTCATTTGACTGAATTGTTCCAAGCTCACCAAATCTTAAGATACACCCGGCCAAAGGTATAGAGCTTAAATCTGGACTATGGCTCCCCTCCTTTAAAATAACTAAGGAGGTGTCACATGTCCCACAACTCCAATGAAATCCCGGCCAGAGGAAAACATGGAAGATGGGGCCCTGAAACAAGTACCATCCACTGTGCACCGAGTGGTGGCATAAATCATTCTTATCATTCAAATCCCTCCTTACTCCACCCATCATAATACAACCGCCATGATGAATATGTTCACTCAAAATAATGCATTATTATACCATAAAGTTTTATACATCAATATGCGTATTTATGAATAGTGAATACTATGCGTATATGTGAATAGTAAAATACGATATATATACATGAATAGTAAAAATGAAGAGTACATACGGTATGTATACGTGAATAGTAAATACGGTATGTATACGTGAATAGTATTATGAATAGTAAATACGGTATACGTGAATAGTAAAATGAATAGTAAATACGGTGTACGTGAATAGTAAATACGGTGTGAATAGTAAATATGGTATACGTGAATAGTAAATACAGTATACGTGAATAGTAACATGAATAGTAAAAATGAATAGTAAATACGGTATACGTGAATAGTAACGTACGTATAAATAGTACCTCTGCAGATTTGCAAATCAAAGTTCCCACACCGGATCTTAAAACCATAAATATTTTCTAAATATTCTTGCCAAAATAGTAAACAAACAAATTTATAATCATACATAATTCACAAGTATAAGGAAGAATATTCAGAGTTACCTGGTACTTGCTAATTCCCAAATCACCGACAAGCTTCTAAAAAAACTCTCAAATAATTATCTCTCTACTCTCTCTTTCTCTTCCTCTCTCTAAATAGCTCTAGGAGTTGTGAAGAATGAAATGAAATGAAAGGTCTATTTATAGTTGGAAAATGGGTCCTTAGGCGTAATTTTCACAAAATTATAAAATTATATAATATAAAAACATTTTCCTCGTGGGCTGCTGCGCTTCTGCCGTTTCAAAATTTTCTTCATTATTTTAATATTTAAATTTGTAAATTACTGTGCAAATAGTAAATTTAATAATATAATATTATTCTAATTATTATTGAGTGGGTCCCGCGTGATTTTTTTAAAACTTCCCACGAGAAGCACAAGGAGAGGCGGCTGAAGATGAATTATTTTTGACGTGGGTCCTACGTATTTTCAAATAGTGAATACGTCTTTATAAATAGTAAATACCGTATTTTTAAATAGTAAATACGTATTTGTGAATAGTGAACACTATTCATATTTCACAAATTTCAAGTATTAAATACGTATTTGCGAATAACATATATATATATATATATATTTTTTTTAAATACGTATTTGTATATAGTAAAAACGTATACGTGAATAGTAAATACTATTCACGGGGCCCACAAAATACTGATTTCAAATTTATTACTTTCCAAAAATAGAGCCTACTAGTCTTCCCAAAATAGGTTTATGTTCAAGATATTAGATTCAAAATTCAGGATGTTACATGAATGATTCAAGAAAGTGTTGAAGTCGGACAGGGACAGGTAGGAATAGAGGAAGTCTTAGGAAATGTGGCAAAACATGCACAGCGAACATAGTAAAATTGGGTCAAATAAATCATGTTGGTGATGGAATCAAAGAGACTAACTTTTCTTAACATTAATTAACTTTTTAAATCAAATTTAAAATTAAATTTTTATTTTCAATTATCACAATATATACAACTAATATGTATGTGCGTAACTGCGTATGTGTTTAGTACTCCCTTTAGTCCTTATTATAAGATACCAACTAGCAAGTTTATTTGGTCCTTTTTATAAGGAACTTGTTTGTTCTCAATTCGCATTAATTATTTGTTTTTTATGTTTGTCCCTAATTAATGAAGGTAGTGGGTGAGAGAAATAATTAATATAATATTAGAGTTTAATGCAATTAGTAGGGGTAATATTGGAAGTTACTTAAATTGTAGGGCAACTTTATTGACTTTAACTACTTTTATTGGTTTGTGAGAAAAGTTAGTTGGTGCCTTATAATAAGAACCAGAGGGAGTATTCAATAAGATTCATGTCATTTTCAATCTCAACCGACTTTTTAAATAATAATCCAAACATATTTCAGTTTGGAAAAAAGCTACTTCTATCACCATAAATCCAAATATAAATCATATTTACAATCTGACTTTTATCCTATCTCATTTCTGCAAAAATGATATTGAAAAAAAGTCACTTCTCCACGTTAACCCAAACAAGCTTGCTAGGCTTTTTCTGAAACTGAGGTCAGTTGAGCATCATGAATTAGATGGGGAATGGACAGGTTGACTCCATTTCTTCCTGAATAAATTACCAGAAACATTCTCAAAAGACTTCCAGTCCTTAGTCCGATTTCAATGTGTGTGCAAATATTGGAAAATCTCATCAAAGATCTTTCGTCGCCGAACACCTTCACCACTCCAGTCATCAAAACTTTTCTCTTCTTGTAGAATGGAATTCTTTACGCTTGTGTTTGCTCGACTGCGGGTTGCAAGTCCATGAAGTTCACAACGCCCCCTTGATCAAAGCTAGGATTGTGGGTTCTTGTAATGGCTAGTGTTGTGTTGAAATCGAACGGCATAATGTATCTCCTCCTTCCCTTTTATTGTGGACTCCTGCTAATAGAGAGGTCAGACATGTGCCTAGAACCAGAAAATATATTGACTCTGATGAGTGCATGGTAGGATTTGGGTTTAGTCCAAATGTAAATGATTATAAGATAGTGAAAACTTATTCTGAATTTTATGGTACAATTAATCGAGTGGAAGTGTTTTCATTAGGAAAGGGTCATGGACGGGAATGAATCTTGGTACCTTAGAGGGGTGAAACTTTATTATGGAAGTGTCACGGCTAATGGAGGTATATTTTGGTTTGGGTTAAAGTTAGGTTCGGAGGAGAAGGGGGTGAAGATGATGCTGCAGTAATAGTTTCATTTGACATAGCAAAGGAAGCCTTTACTTTGATGGCAAGGTCTCATTTATTAGGCTATAACGTAAATCAAAAGCTTACTGTTTATGAGAACAAACTTACTATGCTTTTTGAGATTTGTGATCTAAAGGATGGAATGTCTAATTTGATTGATCTGTGGCTGATGGAGGAGAGTATATGTGCATCAGAGGAGAGATGGTCATACACATTAGATCCAATGACAATTGGAGAAACCAAATTGTCTGCAAAGTTTCTTCTGAAGAGTAGTATGGCGTAAAAGGAAGAGAGGTTCTATGTATGCTGAATCTCACTACTAATGAAGCTCAAATTAAGGTTTGATTTTCTCATATGGGTTGATGTTTATAGTATTTGCAATTATGCGGAAAGTCTTGTCTCAATCTGCAACTACCGCTGATCCTAAATCTTAATTATTACATTTCATATCATTCGGTATCTGTAATATTTGATGCCTTTTGGAGATGTTATCCCTAATCATGATGGCAAATATTTACTCCCAGATGTTCCTATAATTTGAGACTTGTTATTCATTGATATATACCAATGGTTTTTCGGTTTAAAATATGCCACTGGATTTATTATTTTGGATGGTTGGGGAGGAAAGTAATTAATGCAATTTTCCCTATTTCATTGCCCTAAATTAAAAATATCTTTCTCGATAGTATTATTGCTTCCCTTTGTTCCTTTTGGATTATCCCATTATGGATATTGTTCTTCTATTGGTTTACTCTACCTTCTGTATCTCTACTGCCTTATATTTTGGAATAATGAATGCATTTTCCCTTTGCTATGGCTGAGTTGAACTATTTTCCCCCACTCACTTTACCTTTTACACCCTCTGTTCCTGTTATTAAGAGACAACTAACTGAATCACGTTGATTGAAAAAAAAAAAAATTGCACAGAGAAAATAAAGATGTAAAAAATGTAAACTTGTTTACCAAAACTGCCCTCCTTTAAGTGGAAGGGAGTGAATGTAAGGGAAATAAATGCGATGATATGGGTCATATGGGTAATTACATGGGGTTAAACTGGGAAATCAACAAAAAATTTGAGATAACCTCTAAATGCCTCTTATAAAGAGAAACAAAGTTTAGGTGGTAGTTTTTTCTTATGGAAAGGAAAGGATGGAGTAATATTTTCAGCCACAACCTTTGATTAAGTGTTGAACCTTCCATTTAAGTGAACGTTGTTCGTTTTTTCCTGTCAAATTTCATTGTGGCCTCACGATGTGCTTTGAAATTTTGTTCATTGATAAACATAAATATGCCTAAGCTTGTGGTTGTGGAAGCGATTGTGAAGAAGTTTGGGAATTTAGTTATTTGTGTGTCCATTTCCATATATCCTATGCTTGAGCTTTTAGCCTTCGTTTAGTTATCTGCTTAACCCTTAACTTTTTATGCTTATAGGTAGTTGTTTGTAGTGGTGTAAACTTGTTGAAATATTTTTTGGAATTTTTATTTTTATTTTTTAGCCAGTATATAAGGCATATCAGCCCTGCAATCTAAAGTATTTAGCATTATACAACCTCTTCCCACTATTACAAAAAGGTGCTGTTAGGTCGGTACATTTAGACCGAATTATAAAAGATAAGGTCTAAAAATATGACCGGTAGTAGTTTTGTAAATATAAAGAACTATTTAAACTAAATTATAGAGGAGTAGGCTTAAAAAGGATGACCAGTGGAAGTTTTGTAAATATAAAGAACTTTTTAGATCGGATTATAAAGGATTAAGTCTAAAAAGTATAACCGATGACAATTTCATAAATATAAAGAAATTTTTAAAATTGGATTTATAGAAGATTAGGTCTAAAAGTATAACTGATAGGGCAAAACTTTAAGCCTAAAAAAAACTCTGCAAGTGTACAGGCCATATCAAGTAATAAAGAGTAAGTAAGATATCATTCCCACGAGGACTTGGTATCACAACTTTAGTTAAGCATTAATCTCACAATTTTGTTTAAGTTGAGGAAAACAAAAATTGAATTTAATTAAGAAAAAGAAATTAAAACTAAAATAAAAATAAGAAAAGTACCACAATAATTAAATGAGCAACCTAGAGTCACTAATCCCTTATTTGATTCTTAGATTTTATCCCCACTAAATTAACTTTGACTTAATCTAATCAGCTAATCTAGAGTATTAATGTCTATAAATGCCTTCCGGTCCATTTATATACATATCTTAATTAATTATGTAATGCCTCACACAATTAAGTAAGACGCGTTTTAAATCGGGCTCACTCTAATTTGATTATGCGGAGCTTCTAGGTATATTCCTATCCTAGACGCAAATTAGATTAAAACCTAACTTCACGTTAAATTTAAACCTAATTCCACATTATTTATTCCCAAGGTCAATTTAGGATTCCCTCTTCCAAGTCCAACCCTAAATCCCCAAAACATGCTCAGTGGTGATCAGTCAATAAGCAATAACAATAAACACATGATTAAATAAACTGAAATAAAATTAAGCAAAACTAACAAGTGGGAATAATCTCTAAAACCCAAACAAGTTCATAGATTCTCTAGGTTGCAAAACCAACTAGCCACACATGGCTTTATTCAAATCCATAAAAAAAGATGAAAATTTAGGTTCAAAGAAGAAGAAGAAAAGAGAGGAAAGAAAATTTCTTCGTCGCCTTCACAGTCCTTCCGTCCTTCCGTGGAAATGATGAAAAGAACCGAAACGCTCAGCCTCTACTTCTCTGCTTCTTTGTTCCTTCTCGTTCTGTGTCTCTCTTGATCTTTCTGCTCCGTCCTCCATTTGCTTGTCTCTGCTTCCTTATTTATAATAATTTAGATCTTGGGTCATTGATTCTCTTTTACTTATTACAAAGATATCTCATATCTTGTAATTTACTCCATTAGATCACATAATTGATTTTGTTTCTATTTTTCTTGCGGGGGACCATCAAGTTTGGCTGATTGCATATCCTCTTATTGCCTTTTCTACTTCTTTCCAAATCAGCTAATATTTCCTACACAATAAAAATAGGATATGAGTAGATTTTATGTCGATTTATTCTTTGATCCCAAGTTTCATTCAATTATGAAAACATTCTTAAAAGATAATTAAATAGGTATATAATATCAATAATTTCAATTAAATCTCATAAAATATACACCTATTTAATCATAAAATATATACTCATCAAACACCCCTACACTTAAACATTTGCTTGTCCTCAAGCAAAAGAAAAAGAATTCATTATCTGAAAAGAACATTGCTTATGAAATTCCTAAATAGAGAGCAATAAATGTAACAACCCATAATCCAACACCTAAAACCTTAGCCAAAACACTTAGAATATCTCCCAACATAGACGTTCAACATCTCAAATCCTTAAAATTACATAACTGAGTCAAACCAAAATATGTTTTTGAGTCCTCATAAACTCTCAAAATATTTCATAATAAAATACGAAGCGGAAGTTTTGAAGTCATGGCAAATAAAACATCATAACATAGGCTCTAGGAGCACAACCGAGCCTTCAAGGCTCACTACATATGATCCTTCCCTTGCTCCCTACTAAAACCATCACCTGAAAATTGGTAATATAGAGTGAGATTTGACATCCCAGTAACTACTGAAAGTTTCTACCGTACACAAGCAAATCACATATGACAAAAAGTAAGGGCTGATTACACATATATTTGTATATACCATACTTTTATGCAACATTAATTATCACTATGTCAATGTAAACCGTACAATTATACAATATGCATCATGCAGCCTCCCTTATATCACTGTCCATCCTCAACTGCTGACCGGAGCCATAGGCTAACACATAGTCCAATAGCAACTCATCCATTTGACTGGACTGTCACAAGCTCACCAAAACTTAAGATATACCCGGCCAAAGGTATAGAGCTTAAGTATGGACTATGGCTCCCCTCTTAAAAGAATACAACTAAGGAGGTGTCCCATACATGTCCCACAGCTCCAATGCAACTCCCGGCCAAAGGAAAAGCATGGAAGAAGGGGCCCTGACAAGTGTCATCCACTGTGCACCGAGTGATGACATACCACGTGGTAAAAGATCTCAACATACAAGTCCCTCCTTACTCCAACCCATCACATATGCATCCGCCATGCAATACATATATTAAATCACCAATAAGATAATTAAATTTCAAGGTACAATAATTCATGCTTCAATCATATAAATATCAATTTACAATACATACACATATACATATAATTCAGTCCTTTAATTTTAAATAAAAGATAGTTACTCACAATCACATACAATCCACAAGTATATGGAAGAATATCCAGAGTTACCTGTTACTCCCTAGTATATAGGCAATCACACAAGTGTCACACCAAAGCTCTCAATGAGAGTCTGCAAAGTCACATATAAATATCTATTAATATATATATATATATATATATATATATATATATATATATATATATATATATATATTTTCATACTACCCCAGAGTTGCTCTCAAGAAGATCTAAATACTTAAAACTACCCTCCAAAATTGTGACTTAACTTCCAAAAATTATAACTAAAGTTGTAGACTTCCGTTTTAGGTGTTCTTTGGCTAGTTGGAAAGGTCCAGATGTATACTATTTACAGTAAAAATTTCAAGATTAAACTCAAATGTTTGTCATTTCAAAATCAAGCTAAAAAATCGCTGTTCACCAAAAGTTGCAGAAAAACGTTTCAGATTTTGGCTAAACTTTGGAAAATCATATCTCCCTCGATTCTTATCGGAATTCGACGAATTACCTATCAAATTAAACCTCTATGTGTCTACTATTCAACTGGAAAATCTCACAATTTTATGATTTTGTTTAGTCAGTTCGAAATCCAACGCCATCCACTGACACCAGAAACATACCAGAAATTTTCCCAGATTTTTGACTCAACTTTGAAAAATCATAACTTGAGCTACAGACATCCGTTTTAGGTGAACCAAAGCTTATTTTAAAGCTTAAGGACTGTAATTTCTTCTGTAAAAATTTCAGATCAAAACTCAAAGTTTTACTGGGTCCGAAATGCTTCGCCATTTTGCTGCCTCAGAACCCTACCGAAAATTTGCAGATTTTTAGCTTAACTTTGAAAAATTATATCTTGAGCTACAGACCTCCTTTTTGGGTGATTCAAAGCTTGATGTGAAGATGGTTATGTGGACTATATGTCCACAAAATTTCAGCTTTAAATAAGTTCATTTGCCCTAGTTTTACCTTGCTCAAAGATCACTATTTCAGCGGCATACATACACATACACAGTCCCGGGGTTATCTTCCTATTCGTTTGAGTAGTAAGGTTTTAACTTATACCTGTATTCCTATAATCTACTCCGGTGTCACGATGAGTAGCCATATCTATATATATCTATATTTCTCTTTTGCACTTATCAACAAGCCGACTTAAACTAGCAGGAGATTAGCTTCTATGTTTCTTTTCTAACAGTTTAGACACATATGACAGCAACTCCTTCTCTTTTATCCGTGCTTTGGTTTATCAAGGAAATAGGAAAGAAAAGAACACAAGAGTTACCTCTGTTTTTGATTTGCAGAACAGAACAGCAGTGTTGAACTTCCTCTCTCCTTCACTTACTGTCTCTCTCTCTCTCTCGGCCCTACACTCTCGGTTCATCCTTTATGTTTTCCCGTCTCTCTTTGCGTTTTCAGTTTTCAGCTTAAGTAGCGCGAGTGATGAAGAGAAACGAGGAGTACTGAATATATAGAGGCTCAAAGGTGCAGTTCGAGGGAATCGTCTAACGGTTCGTTGAGGTTGCGTTTCTGTTCCCTTCTGTTTTGCGTGAGCGGCGCAATGTTTCTCTCCTTTCCTCCCTTGTGTTTCGAGTTTTGGCGCAATAGTCAGAGAAAGCTGATAACGTCTTCCGCTGCCGAGGTTTCGTGTACGGCGCTATTTTCTTTTTGTTGACTGTAGTGTGGTTGCATGATCTGGCTGAGAGGTTATAATGGGGTAGACTTTCTTTTGCTATAATCTCGCTGCCTCTCAGGGGCGAAGCCAGAATTTTAAATTAGGAGGGGCGAAAATTACATAATAAAATCTAGTGGAGTCAGTATTTGAAATTAGGAGGCAAAAATTATAAAATTGGACCCAAAATTTTAGAAAATTATGCATTAGCCTCATAAATACTTCAATATTTTCATTTCAGTCCCTCTATGAGACTTTTTAATAAGGGACTAAAGTGAAAATTTTGAAACTTTTATAGGCTAAATCACAATTTCTTAAATTTTTAGGTCAAGTGCTGTAATTTTAGGGGGGGCGGGGGCCACCCCTAGCCCCCCTCTGATTCCGCCCCTGCTGCCTCTGATGCCGTGTTCAACCAGAATAATATATGGGTTGAGTTTGTTTGCTGTCCATTTTCACTTTGGCAGCATGTTTTGACAGAGATGGTGTATGGACCGGTGATTTAGCTTATTAGGACAATAACTATAGAGTGGTTTGGGTTTGCATTGGTTTTGGGCTGATTTTTTAATTGTTAAGCTCATTAAAACAAATTGGACTTGGCATGAGGACTTGGTAGCTGTTATATTGGATGTTGCATAGGTTTTATGATTTTTAAAGTTTGGGCTCAAAGATGGCATGGGCCGTGTGGGTTAGATGGATTGGAGTAGAAAAATTGCAATTGGAAAGAATATATGTAAACCCAATATGAATGTTTAGAGAATGAAGAAATAGATTATCTATGTACATGTGTTCCTAAAATTTACATAGAAAAGATTATGTACATGTGTGGTATATCTCATGGAGTTTGAGAGGAAAAAGTGATGTATTGGGTTGTGGACCAATATTAAAAACAAAATTACATAACTAATTTTCCTCATATTATTTCTTATTTCTAAATCCCAAAATTTGGGATGTTACAATAAACCCCCACACTTGGATCATATCATCAAATCTTATTTAAGTTAATGTTCTATAAAAATAAGTCACTAAGCCAAAAGAGTGTAACAATCTCTTAACGTCCCATGATCAAAAGATTGGCAAAAAATAAGTTCAACCATAAAATTAGTAAAAGAATATTACGCTACTCAATTTCTCCAGAAAAATTCAAATGTCCCCACCAAACCAAGCTTTTCATTTATTTTATTACGAATTCTCAGGTAGGAAATAACTCATATTTTTCTCTCTTTTTTTTTCCTTCTTTCCTTTTTTTTTTGTTTCTTGAGCCGTTGTAGGTCCCCTTTTGACGCGACCCTGCACATGGGTGATGCAGCACCGGTTACTCAGTTACTCCAATAGGCACCTCAAGAGGCTTTTAGCCCAACTCATAACCCTCTTTGACTTTACCGTTTGACACGAGTACCAACATTGGTGATGAAGTGCCCCCGGTTACTAAGTAAGGTCTAGAGAAGTCATTGGAGTTTGTGTGCGTGTGTGCATGTGTTTTTTTTTTCAACCCCTTCAATCTTCTTCTTTTTTTTCTGAGTTATTTCCCTACACAAAAGTTTTACTTGGTTAGCACAGATCATCATCTAATTTTCTAAAGAAATCATATAGCAAAATATTCTTGAACTAATAATTTGTTGATCACATTACAAACTAATCCTTATTCTCATAGTACATCTCAAGATTGCAAAAAAAAAACTCAAGGCTTAGAGACTTGGTTGAAACATTTTTTTTCTATTTTAATTTTTGACTTGATAATATTATCTAAGATGGGGAAAGCTCAAAATTAAGGTCAATCCTCAACAATGCAAAAATCTCAAATTAACAAAAATCTTTTCAGTTGCATAAGGACAAGCATAATTCAAAGAAATTATACTATAACCAAAGAAATTATATCCCTCCCCCACACTTAAATCAAACATTGTCTTCAATGTTGCAAAAAAATATAAAGAGGGAAAGGAACTAATACTTCCCTGGTTTAGGCCTCTAACTCTGATGTGGAGTGCTAAAGCAAAACCTTGCAGTAACAAGAGAAGTGATCTTCTTCAAACCTGAATAAAACTGAAAGAAAGAAAGAAACAATAATAATAAAATATGCAAATAAAACCCTTGGGTTGCCTCCCAAGAAGCGCTAAATTTATAGTCTTCAGCCAGACTTCTCAAAACAAACCACTAATCATAAGTATCAAACACCATAATTACCTTGTCTTCATTCCTTTTCACACAAGGTATTACACACAAAAATTGATCATTCAAGTTAATTACTTGTATTTCCTTAATCATAGACAATCTTGGATTACAAGCAATCACTGAATTCAAATTAAGCACAACATGCATATCTTTGAAAATAAATATAGGCACATCCAGGAATTTAGAGCATCCAATAAAATCAACTTGACTCTCATCAGTAAGAGTCAACACTTCAAGAGGAGGGTCATAAACAACAATTAGGACATCTACATCAATTTGATCACCAACATCACAATCCTTAGGCTCCACAGCCAGAACATCTTCTAAACATCCAATATTCTCTTCTAAATCAATGTCAAGCTCACAATCACTTTCTATATTATCCATAGTCTCACGTAATTCCACACCTTCAACTTCCTCACAATAATCATTATCATCATAAGAAGTAGTACCCATGTTTAAGGGAGTATTTTGCACCATAGTCTCAAGAGTAAAAAGCATTTGACTCGCATATACCTTCATATTTTGGAGACTTGACTCAATGCTAGCGAACATCTCCTTTCGCTCTCTACTAGATTTCTCTAATGCTTCCCCACACTCCTCAACTAATCTTTCCAAATTAGATTTTTCCCTGTACTCAATGGTGTGTTCTTCAATGAGTGAATAGGAGTAAAAAGGAGGGGTATTTTCATGAGAATAATAGACATGTGGATCCCTAAAATTATATTGCTCAAAACCTTCACTAGAACAAAATGAATGATTAAAAGAGGCTTGGTTCCTAGCAAAATCATCCCCCACAAAATGACTAGTTGTAATTTATGGACAATGCTCATATAAATGATTCCCTCCACAATAAACACAAGACATGCAAACATATTGAGAAGAATCAACATATGGACTACAACCATCATTCATGCTCCTTTTATGTTGCCTAGATTCATTCAAAGAATTTATAATAGCAATCAATCCATCTTCTATAGAAGACGAAGAATTCATCTCCTTCTCAATATTAAGACCAGTTGGTTGCCAATTGAAATCCATTTTTTTAAAAAAATTTTTCTTAAAAAAAATAAAATAAAATATTTACAACCTCAAACTTAAACTATTAATGCTCAATCAATTTCAACCAAGAAAGTTGTGGCACAAAAGTTCCCAATAACGGCGCCAAAAACTTGATAGGGCAAAACTTTAAGCCTAAAAAAAACTCCGCAAGTGCACGAGCCGTATCAAGTAATAAAGAGTAAGTAAGATATCGTTCCCACGAGGACTTGGTATCACAACTTTAGTTAAACATTAATCTCACAATTTCGTTTAAGTTGAGGAAAACAAAAATTTAATTTAATTAAGAAAAAGAAATTAAAACTAAAATAAAAATAAGAAAATTACCACAATAATTAAATGAGCAATCTAGAGTCACTAATCCCTTATTTGATTCTTAGATTTTATCCCCACTAAATTAACTTTGACTTAATCTAATCAGCTAATCTAGAATATTAATGTCTATAAATGCCTTCCGGTCCATTTATATACCTATCTTAACTAATTATGTAATGCCTCACACAATTAAGTAAGACGCGTTTTAAATCGGGCTCACTCTAATTTGATTATGCGGAGCTTCTAGGTATATTCCTATCCTAGACGCAAATTAGATTAAAACCTAACTTCACGTTAAATTTAAACCTAATTCCACATTATTTATTCCCAAGGTCAATTTAGGATTCCCTCTTCCAAGTCCAACCCTAAATCCCCAAAACATGCTCAGTGGTGATCAGTCAATAAGCAATAACAATAAACACATGATTAAATAAACTGAAATAAAATTAAGCAAAACTAACAAGTGGGAATAATCTCTAAAACCCAAACAAGTTCATAGATTCTCTAGGTTGCAAAACCAACTAGCCATACATGGCTTTATTCAAATCCATAAAAAAAAGATGAAAATTCAGGTTCAAAGAAGAAGAAGAAGAGAGAGGAAAAAAAATTTCTTCGTCACCTCCACAGTCCTTCCGTGGAAATGATGAAGAGAACCGAAACGCTCAGCCTCTACTTCTCTGCTTCTTTGTTCCTTCTCGTTCTGTGTCTCTCTTGATCTTTCTGCTCTGTCCTCCTTTTGCTTGTCTTTGCTTCCTTATTTATAATAATTTAGATCTTGGGTCATTGATTCTCTTTTACTTATTACAAAGATATCTCATATCTTGTAATTTACTTCATCAGATCACATAATTGATTTTGTTTCTATTTTTCTTGTGGGGGACCATCAAGTTTGGCTGATTGCATATCCTCTTATTGCCTTTTCTACTTCTTTCTAAATCAGCTAATATTTCCTACACAATAAAAATAGGATATGAGTAGATTTTATGTCGATTTATTTTTTGATCCCAAGTTTCATTCAATTATGGAAACGTTCTTAAAAGATAATTAAATAGGTATATAATATCAATAATTCCAATTAAATCTCATAAAATATACACCTATTTAATCATAAAATATATACTCATCAATAACCGGTGGCAGTTTCATAAATATAAAGAATTTTTTAAACTGAATTATAGAGGATTAGGTCTAAAAAGTATGATCAGTAGTAGTTTTGTAAATATAAAGAACTTTTTAAGACTAGATTTACAGAGGATTAGGTCTAAAAAGTATGATCAGTGACAATTTCGTAAATATTAAGAACTTTTATGATCGGTTGTTAAAAACAACCGGTCTAAAAAGTTTTTTTAAAAAAATGTCTATTACTTTTAAACCGGTTATTACAAGCAATCAGTCTAAAACATGAATTTTTGCCGAAAATTGAATTTTGCGCCTAAAAGCCTCTTTCTTGTGGTGCTTGTATCCTTTTCAAGCAATCGTAGAAATAGATGAACTATGTCATGCTATTGAAGCAAGCTGGCCAGTTGCAATATAACAGCTCATTTTAATTTTAATCCTACATGATATTTATTTAATTTACATTATTTAAATTTTAATTTTTAAATAAAAATCTTATTTAAATAAAATATTTAAATGAATTTCTTCATTCGCTTTCTCCCTTCATAATTCATTGTCCAACTACCAAAAAAAAAAAAAAAAACCCTTCAAAATTGATGATCAGCTAGCTTTTCCAATAGGGACCAAATTTAAGGTTCTCTACTGATAACCAACCGGAGTTGGCGCTTCCTCCATGTGTGTCCTGCATTTCACAATACAAAACCAAAACGTGCTCGTTTGGTAATTTGGCTGCGAACAGTCGGTGACAATAGCAAGGGTGAGAAGATTCTCTATAGTGCCATTGTCCAATTCCTTGAGAAACCCAATGTAAGATAGTAAGGGCCCGTTTGGCAGGGAAGATTTAAAACGGGAAAGGAACTTAAAGAAGGGAAAGGAATGGAAAGGAAGATTAAGAGGGAACTTAAAAAGTTGAGTTGTTTGGTAGACATGAAAATAGAACTTAAGTTGAGGGAAAATAAAATGTTTGGTAGAAAAAAAAAATGAAGATGGTTAAGTGGGAAAGAGAGGTAAAATACCTATAATACTCTTGAAAAATAAAAACCATCACTCGCTCTCTCACTCTCATCACTCGTCTCTCACTCTCATCTCTGCCTCTCTCACGCTCGTCTCTCACTCTCCCTCACATCGCCGGCGCCTCTGCTTCCTCCACCATCACCGGCGCCTCTGCTTCATCCACCATCACCGTTGTTTCTCCTTTAGATCGGCGCCTCTGGTTTCTCATTCAAGGGGTTTTTGGTCTTATGAAATATCTTTCCTGAGAAGATCATTAGATCCCACCATTTTCGAAGGGATTTCATCTTCTCACGTTTAAGGGAAGATAATGCTCGGCGGGAACTCAAGTTGCAAGGAGAGTTGCACGCTAAACGGTTTTTTCAGGGGAATCCAGTTAAGTTCCCATTCCCTCCGGTGAATCCCTATACCAAACGGGTCCTAAGAGTGAATGGGTGTCCTCCTCTAGATAGCTCACCATGCGGTATATATGCAAATTTGGACATCAAATACACTTACTTTTAATGGAGATGAAGGGTGCTGCCCTAGAAGCTAGGTTCCATGATGAAGAAAGAAAAAAGAAGGGAAAAAGAAATTGATTAAGATAATTTATTTCAATTTAATTTTTATGTAAAAATTAAAATTCAATTAATATAATGTAAATAAAGTAAGTCATATAAGATTAAAATTAAATGAAGTGTTGTGTGAGGCAAAGCGCCTGGCTTCTCTCCCCAACCAATTTGGTCCATTGCCCCTCATTTACTTGCAACGATAGCGTTTTTGTGTAAAGTGAGATCAGTGGGTGCTCTAGTGATTATCTGGTGCATGGAATGAAAAATAAAATGAAATTGATATCTTAGTTCTTAATAAGAATGCCTTTTACGCTTTCAGATAATAAATAATATAAATACATACATATATATATATATATATATATATATATATATATATATATATATATATATTATATTACCATCTGGTATCCAATTTTGGAGTTCGTGCAGTGTTTGCCTCTTCCAACACAAATGTATCCTCTAAGACTCGAACTCCAAGCCCAAAGAGATCTAGCAATGCCTTAAACCGGTAGACCAACTATATGTTGGTATAAATAATATAAAGATATTATTAATGGATAATAACATATTTATAACATACGCGAAGGTCTTTATTATAAGGGACACTTAATAAATTTGGAGAGATTAAAAAAATTTGATTAAGTTAATTATTGAAAATATGAGTCGACCATCCTAAAATATCCATTTGTAACATTAGACTATATAATAAACATCATAAATATAGATATAATGAAAAGATCATTCCTCACTAAACAATAATTAACCATAATTTTTTCATTAAACCAAATTAATAAGTGATTGTTAATTTCAAAACAGATAAATAGTATGATAATATAATTTTCAAAAACATAGTACAATATATTACTCTATATACAACAAACTCACAACAATTTTCACAACAATTACAACGACAATTTTAATAAATTATTTATACAACTTTCAATTAATAGAAATACAAGGTAAGATGTAAATCCTAAATTCCTTAAATAGAAAATTGATTTAAATTCCTACATCAACAATTCAATAAAACTAAACCGATGAAAACTGGTTATTAATTGCTCTATACATATATAGAACCTTTTGTTGTCAAAACTCAAAACTTTTCTAAAATCATAACCTCAAAATTTTCACTAATCAACATGATTTTACCTTTATTGAAAAGAGAAAAATATTTGGGACAACTTTCATGAAGGAAGTTTATCGAAAAAAAGTTAATTTAACTATTAAAATTATTTTATAAAATAAATAACATACTTCAAAAGACTCAAATATTACCCTTGACACCTCCGTCTCTTTCTCTTTTCGTCACTCTCTCAAACACTTACTCTTAGTTTCTCTACTATCTGGCGTGCACGCACACACACTAATCCACACCAACACACTCATATATATATATATATATATATATGTATGTGTGTGTGGAAAAGGGGGAGGGGCTAATAATTGAGTTCACATTAGGTGCTATTCCCTTATGTGCTTCTTATGTGCTATTTACTCTAATTAGGGGGATTAGGTATTTTATTTTTATTTTTTAAATTTTTTTATATATTCTTTTTATTTAGATTAGATATTATATACTGGATCCTGAAATTTTTTTTACACCCAATATCTCAAATTAATTAAATTCTAAAACTGCATTTAGAAATATTTTTTTGTAACCCCAATATCGTGGAAATTAATTAATTTGAAATATTGGGTGAAAATTTTTTTGAAGATGTAACATATAATCTAATCTAAATAAATAGAATATAAAAAAAATAAAAAAAAAATGCCTAATCCCTTTAATTAAAGGGAATAGCACTTAAGTAGCACATAAAGAAATAGTACCTAATGTGAACCCGTAATAATTACCCCTCCCCTATAATCAATGGTTTGGGCAGCACGTTCCACTCCATATATTATTATTATTATTATTATTTAATTATTTTTTTCTTTTCTTCTTCCCCCACGTAGCTTCCCTCTTCTTCTTCTTCTTCTTTTTTTTTTTTTTAATGGGCAAAATTACCACAAGAACCCAAACCTCTGTTTTTTTTTAATTCTTATTATTATTTATTATTTTCTCTCTCACAATTACAATTTAATTACAATAATCATGTATGATTATTTTATAATTACAATTAAATCCTAAAAATTAAAATTAGGATGTTACATGTAACAATTTAACTTGAAAAATATGACTTAATCTCCCTGAAATTCCCATGTGTAGTGTTTACCTAAAATACCCATATGTAACATAATCTAATGGTTAACATGGGCATTTTAAAAAGATGAAGTCATATTTTTTAGGTTAAATTGTTATGCCTATATATGTATATTTTTTTTATTTGGTAGAAAAAAGTTTGGATGGGGTAGACACTGATAGGACAAAACTTTAAACCTAAAAAAACTCCGCAAGTGCACGGGCCATATCAAGTAATAAAGTGATAAGAAAAGTATCATTCCCACGAGGACTTAGTATCACAAATTTCAGTTAAGCATTGATTTTACAATTTCGTTTAAGTTGAGAAAACCAAATTAAATTTAATGAAGAGAAAAGAAATTAAAACTAAAATAAAAATAATAAAACTACCACAATAAACAAATGAGCAACCTAGAGTCACTAATCCCTTATTTGATTCTTAGATTTTATCCTCACTAAATTAACTTTGACTTAATTTAATCAGCTAATCTAGAGCATTAATGTTTATAAGTGCTTGTTGGTCCACTTATACACCTACCTCAAATAATTATGTAATATCTCACACAACTAATTAAGGCGCAATTCAAATCAGGTTCACTCTAATTTGACTATGCGGAGCTTCTAGGTATATGTCTATCCTAGACGCAAATTAGATTAAAACCTAACTTCACGTTAAATTTAAACCTAATTCCACATTATTTATTCCCAAGGTCAATTTAGGATTCCCTCTTTCAAGTCCAACCCTAAATCCCCAGAACATGCTCAATGGTGATCAATCAATAAGCAATAACAATGAACACAGGATTAAATAAGCTGAAATAAAATTAAGCAAAACTAACAAGTGAGAATAATCTCTAAAACCCAAACAAGCATAGATTCCCTAGGTTGCAAAAGAAAATTAGCCACACAAGAGGAGGAGGAGGAGAAGAGGAGAGGAGGAGGAGGAGAACTCTACTTCTTGAATTAATATCACGCTCTGCTTCTTCTTTTCGTCCTCCTCTCCTTTATTCCGTCCTGCCTCCTTATTTATAATTTAGGTCTTGGGTCACTGATTCTCTTTTTCTTATTATAAAAATATCTCATATCTTGTAATTTACTTCATCAGATCACACATTTGATTTTGTTTCTATTTTTCTTGTGGGGGACCATCAAGTTTGGCTGATTGCATATCCTTTTATTTCCTTTTCTACTTCATTCCAAATCAGCTAATATTTCCTGCACAATAAAAATAGGATATGAGTAGATTTTATATCGATTTATTCTTTGATACCAAGTTTCATTCAATTATGGAAACGTTCATAAAAGATAATTAAATAGGTATATAATATCAATAATTTCAATTAAATCTCATAAAATATACACCTATTTAATCATAAAATATATACTCATCAGACACATATGTCTATTATTTTTATTAGACAATCTATTGTTACACATGGATATGGGTACTTTAGGGAGATTAAGTTATATTCTCGAGGTTAAATTGTCATGTTTATATTTATTAGGTTTATTACAGAACTTAATGTTATACATGGGTATTTTAGGGGGATCAATTCATATTTTTAATAATTAAGTTAATCTAACTTACTCAATCTCTCAAAATTTGTTAAGTGGTGCAATATAATAGGACTTAATTATAGAGTCTCGTACATCTACTTTAATTATTCTCAAGAATTATATAGATTACAAGTGGGTAGGATTTGTTATAACTTATCCGAAATATTCCTGGATCAAATGAGAGATATGTTATAACAGATCTGAGATATTCCAGGATCGGATGAGAGATCTGTTATAACAGATCCAAGATAGCCTAGGATCGGATGGAAGATCTGTTATAACATATCTGAGATATCTTAGAAGCAGATGGAAGATCTATTATAACATATATGAGATATTCTAGGATCGGATGAGATATTTGTTATAGCATATCCAAGATATTCTAGAATGGAATGAGAGAATTCAAATTTTAAATACAAAAGAATCTAATCTTAACTAACCTAGGATAATAACTTAATCCTATAATATCTAACTTATAATAATACTATTTACACAGAATAATATAATTACCACAAGTGGCTCTTACGTTGAAAACCATGAGTTCTTTATAAATATGTTATTATCAATTAATGATATCTTTATATTATCTTTTATTTTTCATCTGAAAGCGGACATTTTTTTTAATTAAGAACAAAGATCATCACTAGAGCACCCGCTGATCTCACTTTATACAAAAACGCTGTCGTTGCAGGTAGAGGAGGGCCAATGGACTATAAAATGGTCAAGGAGAGTAGCTAGGCGCGATTCCTTCTTCCTTCTTCGCAGCAATGGAAGGGGGCACCCTATTCCTTCCCCAAGAAATCATCACCAACATTCTCGAACGACTTTCTGTAAGATGCCTTTTACGATTTCAATGTGTGTGCAAGCCTTGGAAAAATCTCATAAAAAGCGCTTCTTTCATTGAGGCCCACCTCCACCACTCCAGTAATCAAAGCCCTTTTCTTGTATGCCCTGAGGATCACTATGGTCATGGCTTGTCGTTATATTTACTCGACTGCGAGAAGCTCATCTTCAAACTTGAAAGCGCAACTGTGTTAGGGGGGGATACGATAATTGGTTCTAGCTATGGCCTACTCTGTTATCAAACGTTTTTTGGATTAAGGCCCCCTCGTTTCCTTTTTCTACGGAATCTTGCCACTAGAGAGACCATACCGGTGCCCAAACCTATTGACAAATTTGAGGGCGATTGTTTCTGTGACTACGGATTTGGGTTCAGTCCAATTGTTAATGACTACAAAATAGTGAAAATTCACTTTAGCCGCCAGTTTTTGAAGGTTAATGGGGTGGAAGTGTATTCATTGGGCTCGAGGTCATGGAAGAAAGTCGAATTAGAAAATATGCCGGACCTGAGCCATTCTTATACCTCCAAAGCTGTCACTGCCAATAGAGTTGTGTTTTGGAATGTCTCCAGAGCTGTCACTGCTAATGGAGTTATGTTTTGGCGTATTAGAGCTGTCAATCCTAATTTACTTACGTATTGGCTTATGGGAGTTCCTGAGATGATAATTTCATTTGATCTAGCAACCTTTGCGCTTGCATTGCTTCCAATGCCTCCTTTATTGGCTATGTCAAGTTCTGAACTTGCATTGATTCCAATGCCTCCTGTATGCTCTATGCCAAGTTCTAAGCTTGCTGTGTTTGAGAACAAACTTGCTGTGCTTTCTCTTTCTTCAACTTTTGTTATTGAGTTGTGGGTGATGGAGCAGTATACAGGTCCTTTGTCAAAGGAAAATTGCAATTGGACTAAGAAATATACTATAGGTACTTTTGCAAGGTGGTTAGATCCGGTGGCTATTTGGAGGAATGAAATAGTTTGCTCGGTAGATACTGTGGCTATTTGGACGAATGAAGTAGTTTGCCAGGGTGCTGTAAAGTTCGGACTTGAAGCTGAGAATGGTCCGCTAAGAGATCTATATCTGTTATATCTGTTAAATCCTGCTTCTGGTGAATATAGGACCATTACTATCAGCAAAAAGGTTTATGATATTTTCAATTTTAGTGAGAGCCTTGTACCGCTAAGCAGCAATCACATTGAAGACCCTGGTCTTAACTCTTAAGTATTATACTGCAGATTTACTTAGTTTGAACACTTTTGACAGGAACTATAACTGTACCTGTCATTCTTGTTGTCCATATTGATATTGAGAAATGAGAATTATCAAAATGTTTCTAACTTTATTTGACCTATCTATAATTGCTGATCGTTCTATCTATTTTTTTAAATCATATTTCACTCTTTGCCATCATACTTGGTATCTAATGAAAAATCGGACACATTTTTCAGATGAATACCACATGTTACCCAAAATACCGAAATCCATTGTCATCCCTAGCAATGAGCAATGAGCTCAACAAGCTTATGAAGAAATGGAATCAAAAGAAATGGAAAAAAGAATAAGAGATTTAGTTAAAATATAGGCTGCATTCTATTTAACTAGAGATGAAGATAAGATATAGGCTACATTACTTTCAAATTTATTATAGAACTAAGCATATTTTTCCATACATTACATGAAGGATTTAAGTCTGAGCTGAATCACATTATTCATTATTTTTAGTTCAAAGATGAGTAAACTTGAACATATATAGTAGGTAATCAATTCATTAACCCTCATAAGTTGAAAAGAATGGTATATATATAGTCCTTCTAATTTGAAATAAGAAATTCTAAATTTTGAGTTTAGGATTTTTGGGCTGATTTAGTTATGCATTACTCTTAGTAGAAAATCTGTCTTCGGAAAGGTAAAATCATAAAATGATCCACCTAACCCTTAAAAAATAAGGCATTTTGTTTTTCTTAATTTGATAACTTTTTGAATTGATGAAAGAATTCATCATAAGCAAAAGTGGGAAGTTTCCTCAGTCTCAAGCCAAACTTAGCAACCCATATAACGAAGGATGAAAAGAGCCAAGAGATTTTAATAACTTCCCTAAGTCAATGACTAAAGATAAATATAAGACAAGATGGATTTTATAATTTAGAAGCATATATTTCTGATTTTTTTTTTTAATGAATCCCTAAGTCAATGACTAAAGATAAATATAAGACAAGATGGATTTTATAATTTAGAAGTATATATTTTCTGATTTTTTTATGAATCTTAAACTTTTGATGGTATGTGTCTGCCCGCAGACATGGTACTTTTGATGGTCATTTTCCATTAAAAGAATCACTTCTTATCATGTGTTAATACTTACTTACTTGTTTGTATGTGAGCATAAAGAGTTTCAACATCTTTGTGTTAAGGAGTAAGGCCGACTCGCACGACATTGTCCAAAGTAGCCGTACATTCTATGCAGTCACCACTTGAAGTAGTCGTGATCACCACTTATATAAGCATGCAGCTCTTTTGCCCCTATGCTACTTTTTTATTCTATAGATACAATTATGTATAAAAGTTTTGGTTACCTGGCCTAAAAAAAAAAACTATAATTCAGTATAATATATATAGACAAAAAAAGTCAAAATATATAAAAGACAAATAAGGGTATTGAATTTCAATAATTCTAAATAGACTAATTTAAAATTTTGAAATTCTTATTTCTTCAAAAAACCTCAAAACCCCTTTCTAAGTGCCGCAACTCCAACGGTCTAATATATTTTTCAAGGAACAAAAAATTGACCAGACTATCCAATTCAACCGGAAAACCGGTGAACCAGTGCATTGTCTGGTGGCTGGCGGCCGATGATCGACAAGGGATTTTGAAGGTTATTTTAAAAAATTAAAAACTAAGAGTAATTTTGTTATTTCACACGTTTATCAATATTTCAAAATTCTAAATAAGTATATCTAGAATTATTGAAATTCAAAACCATTGTTTGTCTTTTATGTATTTTGACTGTCTTTTTCCCATCAAAATAAAGTTGTGAAAAGACCTAATCATATCTTCTTGGGAAAATCCGTTTCAGGGCCCTTATTAGCCAAGAAATTCCAGAAAAGGCCCAAACAATCTGAAAATTCAAAAAAAGACCCTAAGATTATGCAAATTCCAGAAAAGGCCCTTCAGAATTTATAGAGTTGTTAATGGGGCTGATATAGTTGTTAGTGGGGTATTGATATAATTGTTAATCGAGCTAATTTAGTTGTTAAAAAAAACAATTAAATCAGCCTAGTTAACAACTATATCAGCACCCCGCTAACAACTATATCAGCCCCATTAACAACTCACTCTTGGGCCTTTTTTGAAATTTTGAGAATCTTAGGGCCTTTTCTGAAATTTTCAGAATCTTAGGGCCTTTTCTTGAATTTTCAGATTGTTTGGGCTTTTTCTGGAATTTTTTGGCTAATAGGGGCCTTGAAAAGAATTTTCCCTATCTTCTTTCTAACATCATCGCTTATATCTGTTTGGGTAAGTGTTGGAGAGAAAAAAAGCCTAGTGGAGGGGGGGGGGGGGAAAAACTCAGTTGGGAAGTGTTTGAGTTAGCTTTAGGCCGAAAGCGCTCTTTTTTTTCGTATGCTCCACACTTGAGCCTTGGGCAGGAAAAAAAAAGTTCCTTCTCGTGTCCCTTTCAGCTCAGCATGTCCGAGAAATTGGTAGGAAAAAGCTCCTTCTCATCGAGTTGGGTTTTGTTTTTGTTGTTGTTTTTTTGGTTTTTAAGGACATGAGCGATTCAAGAAAGTGTTGAAATCGTCCAAGGACAAGTAGGAATCGAGGAAGCCTTTGGACATGTGGCAAAACATGCGCCACGAATATAGTAAAAGTGGGTCAAATAAATCATATTCATGATAGAATCAGAGATTAACATTTTTTTAATAATAATTAACTTTTTTAATCAAATTTAAAGTTAAATTTTTATCTTCAATTATCACAATATATATAATTAATATGTATGTGTGTATGTGTTTAGTATTCGGTAAGATTCATGCCTTTTTCAGTCATTTTCAATCTCAACTGACTTTTTAAATAATAATCCAAACACATTTCAGTTTGGAAAAAAGCTACTTCTATCACCATAAATCCAAACATAAATCACATTTACAATCTGACTTTTATCCTATCTTATTTCTACAAAAATCAGATTGAAAAAAGTCATTTCTTCCACGCTAACCCAAACAGGCTTGCTAGGCTTTTTCTGAAACTGAGGTCAATTGAGCATCATGAATTAGAGCTAGGCTTTTTCTGAAACTGAGGTCAGTTGAGCATCATGAATTAGATGGGAATAGACAGGTTGACTCCATTTCTTCATGAATAAATTACCAAAAACATTCTCAAAAGACTTTCAGTCCTTAGTCCGATTTCAATGTGTGTGCAAATATTGGAAAACTCTAATCAAAGATCTATCGTCGCTGAACACCTTCACCACTCCACAGTGGCAGACTTACATTAATGTCAATATGAACAAGTGCAGACACAAAATATATAATTTAAAAGAAATTAGTAACAATGTGTTTAGATAGTGTAGACAGTCCTCCTTTTAATCAACAAGTCATGGGTTTGTGCCAAGCCCCTTTTACCCTTTTTTTTTCCATTTCAGTCATTTTCGTTCTGCCCTATCTCATCTCGTCCCCAATTCTTTTTCCCTCATTTCCCTGGTTCTCGTTGTCTGCCCTCTCTCGTCTCCAATTGAAAAAGTGATCATTTATTTTTGTTTCTATCTCTAAACCAGCTCTCCAACCACTAATTAAAACTGGTACTTGTGTGTCTACTTGCTGCTGGAGGAACATAAGAGTCTTTGTGCAGAGCTTCTCAGTCTCTTACCGGAAGTTCGTTGACTTTGCTTTGGAAGAAACCAGATGCCACACTCATTTGGTCCCTTCCCCTTTTTGTAGGAATCTCACCAGAAACGCGGAAGCGTATCGTACCACGCGATAAGGAAAAGTTAAAACCTTCATCGTTTTGATTACCTGGAAAGAATCAGCGATCTGAAAGCTTCTCCACGAACAGTCCTCATATCTGAAGAGCGATCTACAAGCCTCTCCACGAACAGTCCTCGTCTGCTCTATGATCGATCTTCCAGACTATCTCTCGAGGGGAATAGGATGGTTGTGTGGGCAACCGTTCAGATGATGAACGTCTGCCTCTAGAGTTTGTTTCTGATGAGAGCCTCCTTATGCGTCTCTTGCTCTCAAGCAGGTGAAAGTAGGATTATATGCTACTACACCCAAGACCTAACCCTAAACCACATGGGCCATAGAGTTCTTGGGCTGTAGTCTCAATTAAGCCTTATTGGGCTTAAGTGACCAAAGAGCACATTAACCCAACAATCTCCCACTTGCTCTTTAAGATACAAACTTGAGTTCGTAAACCCAAGACCATGTAGCCCATAAGCCATCATCATCTGATTATATACCCTATCCTTTGTTTCGAGCTAGCCTGGGGATCTACCATTTGTCATTCATCAAGGCTCATGATAATCTACAGAAGATTATCTAGTTTGGTGCTATTCCACTAAAAGCCCAAACGTGATCTCCAAGAATAATGACACTTATAACAAGAACATGCATTACCCCTTTATAGAATGTCTATAATTGATTGACTAGTTTTCTGTAACCCAATCAATTATTTATTCCCTTGACTTTAACAGTTTCTCTAATGGATTACATGCACTGGCCAGTGTCTTAAATATCCAAGTACCGAAACATATCAAGGGGACATTTCCTATAAATTCCATGTTGTTTATCTCATAAACACTGATAACCAAATGGTCTCAATCCCAAAATACCGAGTTATTGGCTGTCATATAGATCAAGCCTCACCCGTTGGTAAATCAAAGAGTGAAAACCATTTGACTACCTATTTAAAATAAACTCAGGATTAAGAGTAACTACATGACTATAGTTATCTGGAGATTTGATTCCTTATGACAGAAAGAACAATCTTAATCAAATCTCTTCTTGATCCATTCAATGTAAGTATTAACTCACACCAATATTTCATAATGATTCGGACAAAACCATGTCATAAAATATTGCAGCCTAAATAAAGTGCCCAACTTAATTTAATAGCTGTGAACCAATTCATCAATTGTGATAACTTATGACCATGTCCTCCATGAACGTATCCATATGATCATATACTCCACAATTGATCCGGACCTTAAAGTTTGTAAATAGTGTGCGAAATAAATGAAAAAACACCTCATTTATTAACATTCAGAAAAAAAAATGCCATGTCATAATGTCTTGCTCAAAAGGCACAAAATAACAAAGTGAAATAACAACTTCCTAAAGCTATAGCAAATCTGGAATCCTTCTAAGACCCATAGATGCAACATGCCTCTCGAACACACGTTCAGGCAAACTCTTAGTGAAAGGGTCAGCAAGGTTCTTGTCTGATGCTATCTTTGCTACCAATGTATCTCCTCTTTTAATTATTTCTCAGATCAAGTGGTATTTCCTCTCTATGTGTTTTTGTCTCTTGTGACACCTTGGTTCCTTGGATTGTGCTACTGCCCCACTGTTGTCACAGTAAAGTGTGATAGGACAATTAACACCTGGTATCACCTGAAGGTCCGTTAGGAACTTCTTTAACCATGCAGCTTCCTTTGCAGCCTCAGAAGCAGCCACATACTCAACTTCTGTAGCAGAGTCAACCACACATGATTGTTTTACACTTCTCCAACAAATGGCACCGCCATTAAGGGTGTACACATATCCCGAGGTGGACTTTCTTGAGTCAATATCTCCCTGGAAATCTGAGTCCGTGTAACCAATGGTTTCAAGACTCCCACTCGAGTAGACCAACATATAATCTCTCGTTCTGCGTAGGTACTTGAGTATATGTTTAACCGCTACCCAGTGTTTCTCTCCAGGGTTCGATTGGTACTGGCTTACTATTCCCACTGCATAGCAGATATCTGGTCTGGTACATAGCATAGCATACATGAGACTACCTACTGCTGAAGCATAAGGTATCCTACTCATGCGTTCTCTCTGCTCATGAGTTTTAGGAGATTGCTTCTTAGAGAGATGAATCCCATGCCTGAAGGGTATAATTCCCCTCTTGGAATTCTCCATGTTAAACCTGGCAAGTATTTTGTCAATGTATTTAGCCTGGGATAATGCCAAAACCCTATTCTTTCGGTCTCGCAAGAGTTTAATACCAAGAATATAATTGGCTTCCCCAAGGTCCTTCATATCAAAATGCTTGCTCAGCCAGGTTTTTATGCCTAACAATACCTCTGTATCATTTCCGATAAGGAGAATATCATCCACATAAAGTACCAGAAAAGATACCGCACTACCTTGGATCCTTTTATACACACATGGCTCATCAGGACTTTTCTCAAAGCCATACGACTCAATGGCTTGATCAAATCTGATGTTCCATGATCTGGATGCTTGCTTAAGTCCATAAATGGACCTCTGCAACTTGCATACCATTTCTTCTTGCCCTTTGGCTATAAACCCTTTTGGCTGCTGCATATAGATTTCCTCTTCCAAATTTCCATTTAGAAAAGCAGTTTTGACATCCATTTGCCAAATCTCATAATCAAGATTTGCTGCAACAGCTAAGAGAATCCGGATGGACTTGAGCATGGCAACCGGCGAAAAAGTTTCATCATAATCCACACCTTCTTTTTGAGAGTACCCTTTCGCCACCAATCTAGCTTTGAAGGTTTCAACCTTCCCGTCCGATCCTCTCTTTCTCTTGTAAATCCACTTACACCCAATGGGTCTTACCCCTTCAGGTGCATCTACAAGAGACCAAACTGAGTTGGAATACATAGAATCCATTTCACGATTCATAGCCTCAAGCCATTCCTGAGCATCAACATCTCCTAGTGCTTCGTCATAACTCGTGGGATCACCATCTTCATCAATGATGACATCCTGATTTGACTCACCCAACAAAAGATATCTTGCAGGTTTACGAATCAATCTCCCACTACGACTTTGTCTCACTTGATGTTGTGCATCTACAGGGGGTCCATATTTTGTGGGTTAACAATTTCTAGATGAGGACCCTCATTAAGTGGATTAACCAATTCATGATTTTGTTCTTCATTAAGTTCATCATTATGTTGAACTTCTGGTTCTATCTCTAGTTCCTGTGTATGTTCAGGTACATTTTCCCCTCTTTGAACAACCACAGGAACAAAAGCTGGAACCCCTTGAGGTTGTGGTGAAACTTGATCTGAGACTAGCTCATCAAGAATAACCTTACTTCTTGGCTTATAATTTGTCATATAGTCCTCCTCTAAGAAAGTTGCGTGAGTGCTCACTATGACCTTCTTTTCTTTTGGACTATAAAACAACCAACCTCTGGTTCCTTTAGGATAGCCTATAAAGATGCATACTTCAATACGTGAGTCCATCTTATCTGGTTTCTGTTGCAAGACATGTGCCGGAGCACCCCAAATCCGAATATGGTTCATGGTGGGCTTACACCCTTTCCACAATTCTATTGGTGTCTTTGAAACCGACTTGGACGGAGCTAAGTTCAATAGATACATAGCTGTTTCTAAGGCATATCCCCAGAATGAATCAGAAAGAGATGAATAACTGAGCATAGATCTTGTCATTTCTAAAAGGGTTCTATTTCTCCTTTCAGCAACTCCATTCTGCTGGGGTGTCCTTGGAGAAGATAATTGTGAAACTATCCCCTCTTTGATCAGGTAAGACCTGAACTCTCCAGATAGGTATTCACCCCCTCGATCAGATCGAAGAGTCTTAATTTGAACACCTAGATGCTTTTCTGCCTCAGCCTTGAACTCTTGGAATTTTCCAAAAGCTTCAGACTTGTGACGCATCAGATACACATGTCCAAATCTAGAGTAATTATCAGTAAATGTGATGAAATACTGATACCCTCCTCTGGCTTGGACATTTATTGGTCCACATACATCAGTATATACCAATTCCAGCTGAAGTGTGGCACGTTTTCCCTTGGCCTTGAAAGACCTCTTAGTCATTTTACCCTCTAAACAGGATTCACATACTGGTATTGGTTCAAAGTACAGGGATTTCAAAATCCCACTTTTGACCAAACCTTGTATCCTGTTAGAGTTAATATGACCCAATCTCAAATGCCAAAGATAAGTTTCATTTGAAACTTTTCTTTTCTTTGATGAATTAATATGCTCAACATCTTTTAATTCAACATGATTAACTTCACGGGGAACAGGATTAAGGAAATAAAGACCATTAAGCTTTACACCAGAACAAATAAAAGAAGATGAACTTCTTATTGAAACTGAGGAATTAAACTGAACTGTCAAACCATGTTTATCCAAACAACTAACAAAAATTAAATTCCTCTTAAAATCTGGAATAAATAAACAGTCTTCTAAAACCAAAGTCCTGCAATTATCAAAAGATAAAATAACTTGTCCTACTGCTACTGCAGACACAAGCTCCCCAGTTCCAAGCTTCAAATCTCTTTGTCCTTTACTTACAGGCAAGCTATGTTTGAACCACTGCAAAGAGTAACAAACATGGTTAGTGGCTCCTGAATCAACGATCCATTTATCATCGTGATTCTCCACTAAACAAGCCTCAATCACATGTAAATTACCCATGCTAGGCGTAGCAAACATGTCATCAAGAGTCTGGAGCATTGTTGCTCCACTCTCAATCATGCTCACTTGCTCCTGAAGGTGATTGGCGAGACTGGCCAAAATGTAGCAGCGAACTGACACATTCGCCTTCTCCCATCTATCCTTCTCCTGCTGAAATTGAGTCCGAATTGCATCAGACGCATCTGCAGCAGGCTGCGCTGGCATAGGAGTAGTGAGAACAAAGTTGAGCTTTTCATATTGAAGAACAATATCCAAATTAGTTTTCCATTGTTTGTAGTTTGTACCATCCATAGGTTTTTGTCTCAAGATAGTAGCTAAAGGATTGAATAAAGACATTTTTCTGAAAATAAGGAAAAGCACACTAATTACAAACTAGATTTAACAACAAACAGATATAGGCTAGTAGATTCTAATAACTACTATTCGTTTATTGTTTAACAATCCATTAGTTATCTTTACAAGGCTTACGATGGACAAGATTCTTGTAAAACTAATATTGTTAATTTGGGCCTTCAGTTCCATTGCCAGAGCCTCGATGGGAGGGTTAACAATTTTACCAAAGTTGAATGTATTTAACCATTGTTTACTTTCAAAATTATCTTTAGTGTCTAAGTGTTGCCGACGATGGGCCGTACAAAACTTTACTAAAATTTTGAAAATATTAAGGTTTAATCTAGCGAAATCCGATTATCCTTATCCGATGGGGCTTCAGCGACAACCATTTCACTAATAAACCCACAATTGGGGCCCGTAGGTTTTAAAATTAAATACTTAATTTAAAACCTTCACCCATTCAATATTTTAAATTTAGAATTTTCAATTTCCAAAAATTTGTTCAATTTAGAGTAAATTATTAGGTATCTAAAATCTAGTCATGATTGGCAGAGTGTGCGTCACATGACCATTTTAAATAACCAACAAAATACTCCAAAAGGTACAATTCTCTTAGGAAATTGCCTGGATTATTTGTCTAGACTTTAATTCCACAATTATTATTCCAGATTTTAAAATCATAATAAATGATAATTAATGCAGAGATTTTAATTCCGCAATCAATTAATCCAATTATTATTCTAGATTTCAAAATCATAATAAATGATGATTAATGTCTAGATTCTAATCCCACAATTAATTAATACAATTATTATTCTAGATTTCAAATCATAATAAATGATAATTAATGTAGAGATTCTAATCCCACAATTAATTAATCCAATTATTATTCGAGATTTCAAATCATAATAAATGATAATTAATGTAGAGATTCTAATCCCACAAGTAATTAATCCAATTATTATTCTAGATTTTAAATTATAATAAATGATAATTAATGTAGAGATTCTAATCACACAATTAATTAATCTAATTATTATTCCAGATTTCAAATCATAATAAATGATAATAAATGTAGAGATTCTAATCACACAATTAATTAATCCAATTATTATTCCAGATTTCAAATCATAATAAATGATAATTAATGTAGAGATTCTAATCACACAATTAATTAATCCAATTATTATTCCAGATTTCAAATCATAATAAATGATAATTAATGTAGAGATTCTAATCACACAATTAATTAATCCAATTATTATTCCAGATTTCAAATCATAATAAATGATAATTAATGTAGAGATTCTAATCACACAATTAATTAATCCAATTATTATTCCAGATTTCAAATCATAATAAATGATAATTAATGTAGAGATAATCTAAAGAATCTCGCATAAATGCATACAATGGACTAGTATGATAGTTATTATGCATTTATGACATGTGATTATGCAACAATATGGCATCTTCCTATTCTATATGACATGTTATTTACAGACATCATGATAATCGCATATATAATTCATACAATTAACTTTAATCCATGGCTTTCCTAAAAAAAATAGGAATTTAAAAAAATTTACAACTTTGTAATTCCTCTTTTGTCAGCCCATAGTATTTGTCTCTAGCCCCTTTAGGGTATCTATGGGCACAAAAGTCCAAATACCCATACTTTAGCTAGAAACCCTAGGACACACAAGAGGAACCCTAGCCGTCACTCCTGTCAATGCCTTCAGCCGAAGTCATCTCATCTTCTTCGCAGTTTCTTGATCTCCAACTTTTACAGAATTTTGAAAAATACATAGAAATTCCAAAATAAAATTAAAAACAGCAAGGAGGAAACCTAATCATATGGGATTAGCCTCCTTGTTACAAATCAAGAAATACACGAGAAAATCTAACCATGGATTAAAGCGATTTACCGATTGAAATTAAAACTAGTACCAAATATGAATTATAAACGAATAGCTACCATGAAATAAATAACAAATATAGAAAAAAGATGCCATATTTTCGAAAAAATAATTTTCGAAAAAAAAAACCACATAAAATATAAATTAATATCAAAACTCGGTTCTTTTCCTCATCGCTATTGGCTCTGATGCCAATTCTAGGAATCTCACCAGAAACGCGGAAGCGTATCGTACCACGCGATAAGGAAAAGTTAAAACCTTCATCGTTTTGATTACCTGGAAAGAATCAGCGATCTGAAAGCTTTTCCACGAACAATCCTCGTATCTGAAGAGCGATCTACAAGCCTCTCCACGAACAGTCCTCGTCTGCTCTATGATCGATCTTCCAGACTATCTCTCGAGGGGAATAGGATGGTTGTGTGGGCAACCGTTCAGATGATGAACGTCTGCCTCTAGAGTTTGTTTCTGATGAGAGCCTCCTTATGCGTCTCTTGCTCTCAAGCAGGTGAAAGTAGGATTATATGCTACTACACCCAAGACCTAACCCTAAACCACATGGGCCATAGAGTTATTGGGCTGTAGTCTCAATTAACCCAACACTTTTCAAGTATGGCCATATTTCTGTGCTACTCTGGATTATGCCCTGTTTCTAATTCGTCTTAGGGTTCTTGAACTGGTTGTAGATTGTTAAATTTACATTTAATCCTGGTTTCTAGTTTGGCATTGAAGTTGAGCCCAATTATGAACACTTCAAATTGGTAGGATTATGAACTTAGGACTGTGGGGTAGGACTAAAGGGATAATATCGATCGAATTTTCTAATAATTCTTTGTTGCCAAAATGAGATCCCCTTTCTAAATCCCAGACAAAGTCATGATAGTGTTAACCTGAGTTTTCTGGGTCATATTCTTGGTCTCACAAAAAGTACTTTTAAAAAGCAAAAGGCTAAGAAATATTCATTAATACCATTAAAATTAACATGTCAAGTTTTATGCCAATTATTCAAACATCTACAGATCTATATCAGGGGAAAAAGGGAAACTATCACTTTGGTCAATATTTCAGTTTTCTATTTTTTACTTCAAAATTAAAGTATATTTCAATCTGTTTCATGGCTTTACCTGCTTTTTTCATCTTTTGTTGCATTGTCTTGTTCCTCTAGCAGTCTCCTGATATCCTTCCATCGTATGTATGATTGCTTGTCTTAGAAATGTATCTTATGCCTTTTGGAAACCCTTGGTCCTCTGAAATGTTTCACTTGCTTTAATTTTAGTTTGTGCACTGGAGAATGTTTTAGGTTACTAAATTGTTGATACAGTCTATGATTTAGGTATACACACAACTAATTTTATGTTCCTCCTTAATGATTATGGAAACATCGATTACTTTCTCAACTTTTTTTAATTGTTTAGTTAATCTGATACTCAATTTAATGCATGAATGCTCACTTTTATTTGTTTGTAGCTCTTTGCTGTATATTTTTATCTTATCATGCAATTCTTACATTGATGTGTAAACCTTGCCTATATTTAGTTTTGCTCTTAAGTTGAACAATCTACCTTTTTAGCCACATTGGCACTAGTGTAATTAGCTTTCATTGATTAGCTTTCTTTTAAATTTCATTGCTTTACATTAGCTTCATTGATTATTTTTCTTTAAATTGCATTACTGGGGATAAATAAAAATTGGGGGCTATTGTGTTAGTTCACTTATCCATAGTTTGTTGATTACAAATACTGTCTTTTCATCCTTTGGATGTTAATTTATCTTCGTTTTGGATTACTTTCTGAGTACTTACTAAATTGACATAGAGTGTGAATTGTAATGCAATATTTTTAAGGAATGAAGAATCGAAGAATGCTTTTGTAATCGTTATGATATAAAAGTTAATTGACTCTTGATTATTATTTTTCTATGTTAAGTTAAAGTTTTCTTTTCTTTTATTGTTTATATCTTTTGTTTTTTTTAATGCGTTTAAAACTTTCTTTAAAAAAAATTTTTGGGGGCAGTAACTCCCGAATCCTACCATCACTAATTGTGCACCCACAAATCTAAAATCCTAGGTCCGTCACTGCCACTCCAGTCATCAAAACTTTTCTCTTCTTGTAGAATGGAATTCTTTACGCTTGTATTTGCTCGACTGCGGGTTGCAAGTCCATGAAGTTCACAACGCCCCCTTGATCAAAGCTAGGATTGTGGGTTCTTGTAATGGCTTGCTTTGTGTTGAAATCGAACAGCATAATGTATCTCCTTCTTCCCTTTTATTGTGGAATCCTGCTAATAGAGAGGTCAGACATGTGCCTAGAACCAGAAAATATATTGACTCTGATGAGTGCATGGTAGGATTTGGGTTTAGTCCAAATGTTAATGATTATAAGATAGTGAAAACTTATTCTGAATTTTATGGTACAATTAAACGAGTGGAAGTGTTTTCATTAGGAAAGGGTCATGGAAGGGAATGAATCTTGGTACCTTAGAGGGGTGAAACTTTATTATGGAAGTGTCACGGCTAATGGAGGTATATTTTGGTTTGGGTTAAAGTTAGGTTCGGAGGAGAAGGGGGTGAAGATGATGCTGCAGTAATAGTTTCATTTGACATAGCAAAGGAAGCCTTTACTTTGATGGCAAGGTCTCATTTATTAGGCTATAACGTAAATCAAAAGCTTACTGTTTATGAGAACAAACTTACTATGCTTGAGATTTGTGATCTAAAGGATGGAATGTCTAATTTGATTGATCTGTGGCTGATGGAGGAGAGTATATGTGCATCTGGGGAGAGATGGTCATACACATTAGATACAATGACCATTTGGAGAAACCAAATTGTCTGCAAAGTTTCTTCTGAAGAGTAGTATGGCGTAAAAGGAAGAGAGGTTCTATATATATATGTTGAATCTCACTACTAATGAAGCTCAAAGGTTTGATTTTCTCATATGGGTTGATGTTTATAGTATTTGCAATTATGCGGAAAGTCTTGTCTCAATCTGCAACTACCGCTGATCCTAAATCTTAATTATTAGATTTCATATCATTCGGTATCTGTGATATTTGATGCCTTCTGGAGATGTTATCCCTAATCATGATGGCAAATATTTACTCCCAGATGTACCTATAATTGAGACTTGTTACTTTTTTTTTTTTTGGGCTTAAGAGAGACTTGTTATTACTTATTCATTGATATACCAATGGTTTTTCGGTTTAAAATATGTCACTGGCTTTATTGTTTTGGATGGTTGGCGAGGAAAGTAATTAATGCATTTTTCCCTATTTCATTGCCCTAAATTAAAAATATCTTTCTCGATAGTATTATTGCTTCCCTTTGTTGCTTTTGGATTATCCCATTATGGGATATTGTTCTTCTATTTGTTTACTCTACCTTCTGCATTTCTACTGCCTTATATTTTGGAATAATGAATAGTTTTTTCTTATGGAAAGGAACGGATGGAGTAATATTTTAAGACACAACCTTTGATTAAGTGTTGAACCTTCCATTTAAGTGAACATTGTTTGTTCTTGTAATACCCAAAAATTTATATTTATCATAAATACTATATTTTAATAAATAATACATATTAAACAAAGGTGAATATGTGTTTCAAAATTGTGTAATTTATTAATTATAATTTTGGGCAAATTTCCTTGATATTAAATTAATAAAGGGCAAGATATAAGACCAATATTATGGATCATAAAATGTGATAAGATTAGCACATAAAATGATAATTATTTATGGCTAAAATAAGCAAGAAAAGGTTATGAAGACACTTAAACAAGTTAAAGGAAATTAACAAAAACTAATGGGCAATTAAGCTTCCACTAATTAAATGTTTATGTAAGTTCTTCAAATTAATCAAGAGGCATATTAAAAAGCATCAATTAGGGAATGTCTAAATTCAAAATCAAGGACCAATAAGAAGACAAGATTAGCCTTAATAATCATAATTAAGTAAAGAACCAATCACACAAGGGCAATTATACCTCATAACATATAAAACGCTACATTAGGGATGTTAATTAGGATTAAACATTGAACCCCTAAAGTCATAGTGAAGGATGCATGGCCAATTGAACTGTGTAATGCTAAAGGAACAAGTTGGCCAGTTAGGGATGTTAATTAGGATTAAACATTGAATCCTTTTGAAGCAATCGCAGATATAGATGAACTGTGTAATACTAACGGAGCAAGTTGGCCAGTTGCAATACAACCGGTCATTTAATTTTAATCCTACATGATATTTAGTTAATTTACATTATTTTAATTTCAATTTTTAAATTAAAATATTATTTAAATAAAATATTTAAATAAATTTCTTCATTCCCTTTCTCCCTTCATAATTCATTGTCCAACTAAAAAAAAAAACTACAAAACTGATGATCAGCTGGCTTTTCCATGTTCATATAGGGACCAAATTTAAGGTTCTACTGATAACCAACCGGAGTTGGCGCTTCCTTCATGTGTGTCATGCATTTCACAATACAAAACCAAAACCTTCTCTTCTGGTAATTTAATTTGGCTGCCAACAGTCGATGACAATAGCAAGGGTGAGAAGATTCTCTATATTGCCATTGTCCAATTCCTTGAGAAACCCAATCTAAAACAGTAAGAGTGAATGGGAGTCCTCCTCTAGGTAGCTCACCATGTGGTATGCGAATTTGGACATCAAATACACTTACTTCTAATGGAGATGAAGGGTGCTATGCCCTAGAAGCTAGGTTCCATAATGAAGAAAGAAAAAAAAAGGGACAAAGAAATTGATTAAAATAATTTATTTCAATTAAATTTTTATTTTAAAATTAAAATTAAATTATTGTAAATAAAGTAAATGTCTTATGATTAAAATTAAATGAAGTGTTGTGTGAGGCAAAGCGCCTGGCCTCTCTCCCTAACCATTACGGTCCATTGCCCCTCCTTTACTTGCAACGATAGCGTTTTTGTGTAAAGTGAGATCAGTGGTTGTTCTGGTGATTATCTGGTGCATGGAATGAAAAATAAAATGAAATTGATATCTTAGTTCTTAATAAGAATGCCTTTTACGCTTTCAGATAATAAATAAATAAAAAATACAAATATATATATATATATATTTTTTAATTTCCATCTAGCATCCAATTTTAGAGTTCGTGGTTGCTTCTCCCAACACAGATGTAGGCTGTGCATGGCAACTATTTTGTTGCCCAGCATTGTTTCTAAGATGAAACAACTTTTTCTGATTCTGTGCTTTGGAAGAGTTCTGAGAATCAGAATTACGTTTATTAACCCATTTTATTTTTACTCCGAGAATCAAAATTACGTTTGGTAACACATTTTTCCTCCTCTTGTTTGAGAGTTAAAAAAACAAGTAAAGGAGGAAGATGAAGAATTAATGAGTTATTTTTACCATTTTGTCCTTTTCTTTAATAATTAATATAATTATTATACTTTACAAATAAACTTAAATTTAAATTTTCTAAAAAAATTATTTATGTAGTAATTTTTATAGGGTTAAGGTGCAAAAATACACATGTGCTTTAGTCAGAGGAGCACCCAGCAGCAAGTGCTTTTTTTGGTGCAAAAGTAACTATGTGGTTACAAAAGTGGAGCAAAAGTCACATCTGCCGTTAAAGTTGATAAAATTGACTGTGAAGTTAGACGGTTTGACTAAAAGTGATGATGTGTATGCTGGTGGGTCCCACAGTGGTGTCTGTATTAGCAACTCTCAACTGGCATCAAATAAAAAAATTCCTTCTCTCAGACTCCCACTCCATAGTTCACTCCTGTAAACCCTCACTTGGTCTCTCCTTTCCATCCACACCGTCACTCTTCAAATGCAAAGTTTGGCGTTTGAATCATCGAATGACTCCTGTAAATGAGTCCAACGACAGAAGCACTTTCTGATTCGAAACTACCAATAACCTTGAAGTATATATGATGCTTCCTTGTACAAATTGCTGAGCCCAGACCGAGTCGAAGGTAGATTTTCTTGACCATTAATCACAGACGAGATGAAAATAAATCCGCCCTGATGACATAGATATTAATCCAATATCAGTGGCATCAGTGCTTCAAAAGTCAGTAACACCTCTTCTGTGCGATTAATGGCAAAGCCAAGCTTTGTGTCACCCTCTTTTAGTTAAATCTCAATCGAGAACTCTTCTCCAATGGGAGTGCACCACAGTCGAACTGCACGTCTGCACGAAAAAAGCCTATGTCCACCCCATGATAATCCCCAAAGCCGTAAAGACTAGCGTTTGCGAGGTTTGCCAAGATCGATAATGACCATTGATCAACCTTCATCCTCTGCTTTTCCAACTTTTTCCAAAGATTCCAATCAACCATTGATCAACTTCAAGGCTTTCGTCCCATACCAAATTATGCTGGAAGAATGGCTTCCAAACCAAAACCCATGTTTTTCACTGGGATTTCCTACTAGCAATATAAGGTTTATTCCATAGACCTCAGCTTCATCTCCTTGAGGAGAAACTTCAATGTAGTCTTTACCTATCTTCTTACACTCGACCATCTGGGAGCTTTAAACCTCAAGCAAGCCAATCTCACCAGTAGCATGTTTGTACTCCCACATGCGCTCAAGTGTGGGCATTATTTTACTGGAAGAATTTGTCAGGTTGAGATTGGAAAGAAAGAAGATAGATTGGTGGCTTTGTTATGGTATTATGTTTGCCATTCGAGGGAGAGAGAGAGAGAGAGAGTCAAAAGCCGTAAGGAGGAGGCGCTATTCAGTTGCCTTCCTCCTCAGTGAAGATCAGCGGGTTTAGGACGAGAGAGAAAGAGAGAGAGAGTCAAAAGCCGTAAGGCACTTGCGGGTCAAGATTGAGAGTTGCTAATACAGACACTATTGTGGGACCTACCAGCATACACATCATCACTTTTAGTCAAACCGTCTAACTTCACAGTCAACTTCATCAACTTTAACGGCAGATGTGACTTTTGTAATCACATAGTCACTTTTGTACCGAAAAAAAGCACTTGCTACTGGGTGCTCCTCTGACTAAAACACATGTGTATTTTTGCACCTTAACCCATTTTTATATTCAAAAAATTATTTATGGGGCGATGGCGGTGGTGGTGGTGATGGTGACGGGGGGCGATGGGGGCGGGGGCGGTGGCGGCGGTGATGGGGGCGGTGGTGGTGGCAGTGGCAGCGGCGGTGGCGGTGGTGGTGGCGGTGCTGGCAACGGTGGTGGGGCCGGTGGTGGTGGCGGCAGCGACGGTGGTGCGGTGGCGGTGGCGACAGTGGTGGGGTGGTGGCGGTGGTGGCGACGGTGGTGGTGGCGGTGGTGGTGGTGGCGGCGGCGGCGGTGGTGGTAGGGCGGTGGCGGTGGGGGGGGGCGGTGGTGGTGACGGCAACGGCGGTGGCGGTGGTGGTGGTAGTGGTAGCGGCAGCAGCGGTGATGATGAACGATGGTAAATTTCTGGTTCGATTGAGAGAAAAATAAATTCTGATTTTTTGCTTTGGAATAGAGAAGCCAACATTTTTAACTTCTTTTTTTTACTCGCCAGCACAAAAAATAAACCGGGTCATCCCGGGAGCAAGAAAAAAACCGGATTTACCAAACACAATTCTCATCCATTCTTGTTCCGGGGCACAGAAATTAGGGAAAAAGTTATTTTGGGAGTATTACCATGCACACCCGTATCCTCTAAGACTTGAACTCCAGACCCAGAGAGATCTAGCCATACCTTAAATCAGTAGACCAACTATACATTGGTATAAATAATATAAAGTTATTATTAATAGATAATAACATATTTATTACATACGCGAAGGTCTTTAATAGATTAAGTTAATTATTGAAAATATGAGTCGACCATCTTAAAATATCCATTTGTAACATTAGATTATATAATAAACACAGACATAACAATTTAACTTGAAAAATATGACTTAATCTCCCTAAAATACCCATATGTAACATAATCTAATGGTTAACATGGGCATTTTAAAAAGATGAAGTCATATTTTTTAGGTTAAATTGTTATGCCCATATATGTCTATTATTTTTATTAGACAACCTAATGTTACACATGGATATGCGTACTTTAGGTAGATTAAGCAGGTTAAATTGTCATGCTTATATTTATTATGTTTATTATAGAATTTAATGTTATACATTGGTATTTTAGGGGGGATCAAGTCATATTTTTAATAATTAAATTAATCTAACCTACTCAATTTCTCAAAATTTGTTAAGTGGTGCAGCATAATAGGACTTAATTATAGAGTCTGATACATCTACTTTGTTTATTCTCAAAAATTATATAGATTACAAGTGAGTAGGATTTGTCATAACATATCCGAGATATTCTAGGATCGGATGAGAGATATGCTATAACATATTTGAGATATTCTAGGATTGAATAGGAGAATTCAAATTTTAAATACAAAAGAATTTAATCTCAACTAACCTAGCTAGGATAATAACTCAATCCTATAATATCTAACTTATAATAATATTATTTACACAGAATAATATAATTACCTCAAGTGGCTCTTACATTAAAAACCATGGAGTACTTTATAAATATGTTATTATCAATTAATGATATCTTTATATTATTTTTTATTTTTCATCTGAAAGCGTACATTTTTTTAATTAAGAACTAAGATCATCACTAGAGCACCTGCTGATCTCACTTTATACAAAAACGCTGCCGTTGCAGGTAGAGGAGGGCCAATGGACTATAAAATGGTCAAGAAGAGAAGCTAGGCGCGATTCCTTCTTCCTTCTTCGCAGCAATGGAAGGGGGCACCCTATTCCTTCCCCAAGAAATCACCACCAACATTCTCAAACGACTTTCTGTAAGATGCCTTTTACGATTTCAATGTGTGTGCAAGCTTTGGAAAAATCTCATAAAAAGCGCTTCTTTCATTAAGGCCCACCTCCACCACTCCAGGAATCGAAGCCCTTTTCTTGTATGCCCTGGGAATCCCCATGCTAATGGCTTGTCGTTATATTTACTCGATTGCGAGAAGCTCATCTCCAAACTTGAAAGCGCAACTGTGTTAGGTGGGGATACGATAATTGGTTCTAGCTATGGCCTACTCTGTTATCAAAGGCTTTTTGGATTAAGGCCTCCTCCTTTCCTTTTTCTGCGGAATCTTGCCACTAGAGAGACCATACCGGTGCCCAAACCTATTGACAAATTTAAGGGCGATTGCATCTGTGACTACGGATTTGGGTTCAGTCCAATTGTTAATGACTACAAAATAGTGAAAATTCACTTTAGCCGCCAGTTTTTGAAGGTTAATGGGTTGGAAGTGTATTCATTGGGCTCCAGGTCATGGAAGAAAGTAGAATTAGAAAATATACCGGACCTGAGCCATTTTTATACCTCCAAAGCTGTCACTGCCAATAGAGTTGTGTTTTTGCATGTCTCCAGAGCTGTCACTGCTAATGGAGTTATGTTTTGGCGTATTAGAGCTGCCACTGCTAATGGAGATATGTATTGGCTTATGGGAGCTCCTGAGATGATAATTTCATTTGATCTAGCAACCTTTGCTCTTGCATTGCTTCCAATGCCTCCTTTATGGTCTATGTCAAGTTCTGAGCTTGCATTGATTCCAATGCCTCCTGTATGCTCTATGCCAAGTTATAAGCTTGCTGTGTTTGAGAACAAACTTGCTGTGCTTTCTCTTTCTTCAACTTTTGTTATTGAGTTGTGGGTGATGGAGCAGTATACAGGTCCTTTGTCAAAGGAAAATTGCAATTGGACTAAGAAATATACTATATGTACTTTTGCAAGGTTGTTAGATCCGGCGGCTATTTCGAGGAATGAAGTAGTTTGCTCGTTAGGTACGGTGGCTATTTGGAGGAATGAAGTAGTTTGCTCGTTAAATACGGTGGCTATTTGTAGGAATGAAGTAGTTTGCCAGGGTGCTGTAAAGACCGGACTTGAAGCTGATAATCTATATCTGTTAAATCCTGCTTCTGATGAATATAGGACCATTACTATCAGCAAAGAGGTTTATGATATTTTCAATTTTAGTGAGAGCCTTGTACCGCTAAGCAGCAATCACATTGAAGCCCTTGATCTTAACTCTTAAGTATTATACTGCAGATTTACTTAGTTTGAAGTTTGAACACTTTTGAGTTTTGACATGAACAAACCCATAATAGTATGTACCTGTAATTCTTGTTCTCCATGTTGTTATTGAGAAATGAGAATTATCAAATGTTTCTAACTTTATTTGACCTATCTATAATACCTAATCGTTCTCTCTGTTTTTTTTTTTTCTTGGAAAAAAATGTATGTATAATTTGATTGCTGGTGTATGGTTTAATTATGCTAGACATGCTGTCTTGGTAATCTGTTAATGATTTTCTATCATAGAGGGAGAGAGCATGAGTGAAGTTAATTTGAGTTTTTTGCATTTTCATTTTGCATATTTCCCCAGGTTGTGGAAACAGTTTTCCACTTTACAAGGAATTGTACGCTCTTTTGATCGATGGTGGATGAGAACAGTAATAGTAGTTTCATGTGCGGTTCAGCTTACGGAGCCTCGATTCCAATCATCCCCACAAGTCACAAGGACCCTAATGCGTTATTGGTTGAAAGATCTGGTCATCAACTCATAGCAGCACCCACATGAAAAGAAAGTTTAAAAAACCAGATTTTTTTTTTTTTTTGGGTGGTTGTTGCTATTGCAGAACCATGATGAATTCGAATTCCATTTTTCTTGGGTCTCTTAACTTAAACCTGGCTATAATATATGCAGATTGAACAATGGGTTAAGGTGCATAAAATGTACTGTACTTTATCTTAGGAGCGCCCAAAAGTTCTTTTTTTAGGTGTAAAAGTGCACATATGTGGTTACAAATTAGGTGCAAAAAGATTGTTTGTCATTAAGTTTGATTAAGTTTGACTATGGTTACAAATTATGTGCAAAAAGATTGTTTGCCATTAAGTTTGACTATTTTGACGTGGTTTTCAAAGGTGTAAAAATATACATGTGGTTTGGCAAAAGAGTGCCCAACACGAAGTTCTTTTTTTAATTTAATAATTCTATTTCAATTAAGGGAAAATTATTATTTCTACAGGTATAACCGTATAATTCCTAGAAGGCCAAATTTTTTATTTCCATAGTTTATTTCTTCTTTTTTAAATAATTTTAATTTTTTGATCTAACAAATTGAACCATAAATTATTTAAATAAGTTTTCAATCAAAACCGAATAATATTATTTAAGTTTTATTGCATTAAGAAATATACAATATAAACGTTTGCACCTATAAATAAGTTATTTCTATTTATATGATGAATGAAAGTAAATCTAGGTCTAAAACACCTCCCCAAAAAAAAAAAATCAAAAAATGTTATATACTTATAGTTATAAAGTTAACTTTTTTTCAAAGTAAATGAATTATTATTATTATTTTTGTAGAATAAATGAATTATTTCTTTAACTATTTATTTTCAAAAAATTAAAATTATTTTTAAGTAAATATATTATTTATGATATCAAATTTCAAATGCATAAATATTCATTTATGAATTATTAATTAGAAAATTTAATAAGGATTTTTTTTAAAAAAATAAATTATGGAAATAAAATTATTATGGATTTTAGCCTTTGACTAAATTCTCATTTCTAAAATGATAAATCATAAGAAAAAATTTGGCCTCTCAAGAATTATACCTAGAGAAATAATAATTTTCCTTTAATTGAAATAAAATTATTAAATTAAAAAAAAATCACTTGGTGTTGGACACTCTTTTAACTAAACCACATGTGTATTTTTACACCTTTGAAAGCCACATCATCATCCAGTTAGCAAACAAAATCAAACTTAACGGTCAAACGGTATTTTTGCACCTAATTTGTAACCATATGTGCAATTTTGTACCTAAAAAAAGTACTTGGTGTTGAGTATTCCTCAGGTTAAGTCACATATCTATTTTTACAAGTTAACCCATTGTTCAATTCCGTTTAAAAGATCTATGGATATTGTTACTATACCATGGACTATTTGGGACTTAGCTTGTTACTCGTGTAACAAAAATGTTAACATGATGCTGAATGTGAAGCGGAGAATGATGAACCAAAAGCTGTTTCTTACTGCCGCAACCCCCCCCCCCCCCCCCCCCAAAAAAAAACACACACACACACACAAAAAGAAAAAATAATAATAATAAAAATAAAAATCTCACTACTAATACTATTGGATTTATGGTGTTTGCTAAATGATGTAGATGCAGTGTGATCTTTTTGTTCTCAAACTGTTTTTTCCATTGACATGGTTGTATAACTTGCTGGTATAGGTTACTTTGGATTTGTTGTCTTTTTTATACGCCAAGCAAATTTGAATTGAATACACTGGTCTGTATAAGTTTGTTTGCAGTGAGCTTTAAGCACCAACTTATGTTAGCAACTCGGGGATGGTTCATCAATTTCTTTGGCGAACAGGCAATGGTGGCCTTTAAAAGAGGCAGATCCTGGTTTCTCTTCAATTTGAGTTTCAGAACTTCTACTACTGCACCCATTGGGAGTTTGGAATCTTCTAATACAACTGTGATATTAGCTCATGTACAAAGCTCTTTGCATCTCAGTGCAATCAATTGACGCATAGGCTTCTACTATGGAAGCTCAATAATCAGCCTCGAATCAGATTGTTTCGTGGAAAATAGCACGAGGTATTTTGCCAACTCTGTCGATCTTAAAACAACGCCATCCATGCAGATTATGAGGTATGTCCTTTTTTCTCTGCTGCTAATGAATCTGATAGATGACTGTAATTAGAACAAGAGAGACAAGAGGGAAAAGATGAGAGGGAAGATAGAGAGAAGAGAGGATTCAAAGGAGAAAGAGGGAAAGATAGAGAAGAGAGACAAAGAAGAAAAGAGGAGACGAGAAGAAAAAGAGAAAGAGGAACAGGGCAATACTAATCTGATAGCGATCTTCTCTATGGTTGATTTATTCAAGAAAAATAAAGCGTCTCACAAAAGAATAAAAACCAAAGGGTGGGGGCAGGAAACTAGACCAACAGGGTGTTAGCCTCCGTTCGTCCAGTGTGCGTAATCTCAAAGTTAAGAAGAAGCACAGCAGTGTTCATCTGTTAAAGGAAATGATAGCAGCCTTGTAGGATGAGGTCGCGTCGCCAGGAGGGTTGGGTGTGGCCTCTGCGTGCTCTGAGGAGGTTGCTCGGCGACCACAGAAGCCGGATGATGGTCCTGATGGGGCCGGTATGTCGTCCTAACCCCTCAATAGTTTTTATGGTTGTTAAGTTTTTTGTTTGGAATTGCCAGGGAGCGGCAAGCAGGAGCTTCTTTCGCACTTTCCGTCAATTTGTGGTGGATAACAAACCTGATATGGTTGTTTTGGTGGAGCCTAGGATTTCGGGACTCTCAGCGGATAAGTTTATTTCTCGATCTGGCTTTGATAATTCGTACAGGTTGGAGGCTCGTGGTCTCTCATGAGGAATATGGCTCTTGTGGCGTGAGTCGATTGTTGTTACAGTGGAGTTGTGTCATACTCAATTTATCCATGTGAAGTTAAAGCATATTGATTCTAATGCGTCCTTCCTGTTTACTGCGGTGTACTGGAGCCCGAATAATACACTGCGCAAGGACTTATGGCAGAAGTTGTCTTTAGTCGCGGGGAATATCAGTGAACCATGGATGCTTGCTGGTGATTTTAATGCCATCTTGGAGGCCAGTGATCGGGTTGGAGGGTCGGAGAGACATGTTCGTGGTTGTAGCCTCTTTCGCTCTTTTATGTTTAACTGTGGGTTGACAGATCTAGGCTTTTCGGGACCCAAGTTTACATGGAGACGGGGCACCTTGCTCCAACGTCTTGACTGTGCTTTGGTTAATCCAAGATGGATGACAATGGGCATTATGACTTCGGTGATTCATCTCCCAAAACTTAGTTCGGATCACCGGCCCATATTGATACAGGTTGGTGATCGTGCCCACCGCTTGCAACAACAACGCCCGTTCCGTTATCTGGCAGCTTGGGCAACTTCTGATTCCTTTAAGCAGGTGGTCCAAGATAACTGGGATGTGGCTGACCCAGTCGTGGCGAATGTCAAGCGTTTCTCCAAAGCAACTGTGGTGTGGAATCGGGAGGTCTTTGGGAACATCAATTCCAGGAAACGGTGAATTCTAGCTCGACTTAGTGGGATTCAAAAAGCACAGGAAACCCACCTATCACCGCATCTTAAGGTCATTGAAGGGGAACTACGTAAGGAGTTTGAACTAATTTGTGAGCAGGAGAGCTTGCTGTGGGCTCAAAGGGCTAGGTGTGACTGGATTAAATTTGGAGACAGGAATACAGCTTTTTTCCATGCCAGATCAGCCCGACGAGGCCATAGGAAACTGATCAAAGCGTTGAAGAATGATGATGGGGAATGGTGCACTGATGAGGATACTCTTCGTGCTAGTGCCACCCAATTTTATAGGCAGCTATATTCTTGTGAGGTCGCTCTGGTTCCGCCGTATGTGACGAAGGGGCAGTTCCCTGCTCTTGGTCCCTCCATGGCCCACGACCTATCAGTTGCCATCTCAATCGGGGAGGTCCATACAGCTCTTTTCCATATGAAACCTCTCAAGGTCCCAGGAATTGATGGTTTGCACGCTGCTTTCTTCCAGTCAAACTGGGCAATTGTGGGACCTTCTATTTTTCAGATGGTAACCAGGTGTTTTGAGGAGGGGCTGATTGATCCTGAGTTAAATGAAACCCTCATTACTCTGATTCCCAAAGTCCCTGAACCTGAGCGTATTAAGGATTTTCGCCCTATTAGTCTTTGTACCGTTTTGTACAAGATTATTACGAAGGTGCTAGCTAATAGACTCAAGAAATGGCTCCCTAAGCTTGTGCTTCCATCTCAATCCAGCTTTGTGGCTGGAAGGCAAATCAGTGACAATGTGATCATCGCTTAGGAGGTGATACATTCTATGCGTTATAAGAAAGGGGTGAAAGGGTGGATGGCTATCAAGGTTGACTTGGAGAAAGCTTATGGCCGTTTGTGGTGGGACTTCATTGAGGAAACTCTTTCTGATGCAGGCCTTCCGGGAAAATTTGTTAGAGCTACCATGGCCTGTGTGTCTTCGCCTAGCATGTGGGTGGTGTGGAATGGGAATTGGTCGGAGAAATTCGTTCCTTCACGGGGCTTACGCCAAGGGGACCCAATCTCACCATTGATCTTTGTGTTGTGTATGGAGAGGTTGTCCCAAACCATTGACAGACGGGTGGCAGAGAATCATTGGCAACCTATTCGGGTTAGTTGCAATGGTCCTCCCTTGTCCCACCTATTTTTTGTAGATGATCTGGTTCTACTTAGCTCTACAGATATGTCTCAGATTCACCTCACCAGAAGTGTTTTGGGGGATTTTTGCGCCAACTTGGGACATAAAGTTAGCTGCTCCAAAACGGCGATCTTTTTTTCTACTAACGTTCCACAGGTGACCAAGAGTTGGATTTGTGAGGAGCTTGGCTTTAGGTGCACGGACGACCTTGGCATGTACCTAGGTGTCCCTCTTCTACATAAGAGGGTTCAAGCTGGAACATATGCATATTTGGAAGAAAAAATTGTGCGAAAGCTGTCTAGGTGGGCTGCGAAGACCTTATCATTGGCTGGGAGACTGACTTTAGCCAAAGCGGTCCTCTCAACCATACCCTCTTACACTATGCAGACCACGAAGCTCCCCTCAGGCTTATGCCAGCGGCTGGAACGACATATCCGCAACTTTGTGCGGGGGCGATGTGACTCGGTGCGTCGGCCAAGCTTAATCAAATGGGAGGACATGTGCTTACCTAAGGATGAGGGTGGTGCCGGGTTGAAGAGGTTGGAACAGCAGAATAGGGCTTTTCTCATGAAGGTGGGCTTTGCTATCAGATCGCGGCCGGAGCTCTTATGGGTCCAGGTTCTTCGAAGTAAGTATGGCTGGGACGATTTAAAGGGGCCTCTAAAGAAAAACCAGCGTTGCTCGTTATTGTGGCGACACTTGCTGAGAGTCTGGCCGGATGTGGAGCTAGGGACTCGATGGGAGCTTGGGGATGGTTCTTGTATACGGTTTTGGTCGAACAGTTGGGTACCGGGTGTTGGGCCACTTAATCTCGTGGCCTTCCGGGATATCTCTCCTGGAGAACGAGGCCTACCAGTGCGACACTTTGTTACAGCTGACGGCTCTTGGAAGTGGGACCTATTTCGTGGGGACCTACCAGATCATATCTTAAAAAGCATTGCCAGTTGCCCAATACCGAAAGATGATGATGGGGCAGCAGCCTGTTTTTGGGACCGAGAGTCGGATGGTTGCTTCTCTGTTTCTTCGGCCTATGATTTGTTGGGAGATTCGGAAGTAAGTGGCCACAACAAGCTTTGGCGTAGCATCTGGAAGTGGAATGGGGCACAACGGGTTTGTGTTTTCTTATGGTTAGCAGCAAGGCAGGGGCTTCTCACCAATGTCGAACGCCGGTGAAGGCACATGACGGATGTGGCTCTCTGCGCAAGATGCGGTTTGGCTGACGAGGACATAGATTATGTACTTCACCGCTGTACCTTCGCGATATCTGTGTGGCGCTTACTAGTCCCACCTGACCGATGGCATCTTTTCTTTCAGGCTAACTTTCATAGCTGGTTAACACATAATCTGGATAGCAGCAGAGCCTTTCGATCAGGTGAGGAAAGCTAGGCGAGCACCTTTGGCTTAGCGTTTTGGAAATTGTGGGAGGCGAGAAACAAGGCTTTGTTCCAGGATAAACACATCCAACCGACTACGCTAGTTCATGAAGTGCGACTGTTTGCGGATGTTAATAACCAATTGGCGGCGCAGCATGGGGGGGTGCAGGGTGGAAGCCGAGAGCAAGTGGCAACCATTACCTGGATCAGGCCGTCTAGGGGTTGGGTTGCATTGAACTGTGATGGTGCGCTGAAGAATGACGAGAGAGGTGCGGGTGCGGGGTGTCTAGTCCAGGATGCTGTTGGAACGTGGCTAGCAGGTGGTTGCCGGAACATTGGGCTCTGTTCTTCCTTACAAGCTGAGCTTTGGGGCCTGTTGGATGGCCTGGAGTTGGTCTGGGCATGTGGTTATAGGAAGGTAATGGTGCAACTTGATTGCATGGTAGCCATGCAGATGGTGCGGTATGGACGGGAGGGATCCAATGCCAACATGACTTTGGTTCGAAGGATCAGAGCAGTGCTGGATAGGGAGTGGCAGGTCTCTTGGCATCACGTCTACCGGGAAGGTAACCGCTGTGCGGATTTTCTTGCTTCCTTTGCAATGACGTTGGGTATGGGGAACCATTGTTTGAGCTCGCCACCGGTTGGACTGCAATGCCTTTTAAAGGAGGATGCTGATGGGGTTGGACATTTACGGCTCTGCTCTAGTGTTAGCTGATTCATGGTGATCAGCTCTTATGTAAACAAAAAAAAAGAATAAAAACTTAAACATTATTTGTTAAGCTCAAATATTATTTGCTTGTTATTTAATTAACTAAGTACTCCTCTACGCGTTTTCTCCAACCTCTCTCCTCTCTACACTTCCCCTCCTTCCTCTCATGCTTCCCTGCAGGCGGCTTGTGTGTAAGACACAAGCTGCTGGCGACCACCACTTTTGTGCCACAGACGAGTCAGAGTGGTCGTTGCGAGTCCATATCTTTGATATTCGATCCTGGTGTTTTGGAGTCCAGATCTCTAATCTATGGTCCTCTCCCTTAGAGTTCCGTTAGATGTGGCCTTCTCTCATCCATGTGGCGAGTCCTCTCCCCTCCTTCTTCAGATCTAATCTACAGAGGTGAGATTTATCTGGTTTTGTTTCTTTTTTTGTGGCACTGGGTTTTTTGGTGGTGTTCTTTGTCCAGGAAATAAACAAATATGTAAGATCTGCATTCAAATCCTTTTGGTTGGAAGGCTGTTTGAGCGTTTTTAGATCCGATTATCATCTGGTAGTTCGAATCTGTGTTCTTGGGGGCAGATCTAAAGAGGATTTGTTTTGTTTGTGGTTAAGGTCACCAGATCTACGTGTTCAGAAAAGCAGAAGTATTTTTCAGGACATTATGAGTCTCCTTTCTCCTGAGGTTGGTTTTTTTGGATCTTCACCCCTAGACGAGGTACCTGTATAGCTGCCTTAGTTGTAGCTTATGCTTATAAGGAGGTGTGCCCAATCGGGTGAGTTTTTCAACCCTTACCTTCTTTGTTGTCACTTCTAACTTTGGGTATCTAGCAGACTGCTGTTGTCTATGATTTTCTTTTTGCTCTTATCTTTTTAATGGGACCGACTGGTACTTCTTGTTTTTTGTATTTGTGTACTGTCTTTACGTTGTTCCTATGTAATGCATTGTTTCTTTATATATATATATATATATATATCCATCCTTCGATCAAAAAAAAAATTAACTGAGTATGTTTTTATTACTATCTTTAGGAAATCAAAAAATAAGTAGAATATCCCACTAGTAAGATTTAGTATCATTTTTAGAAAATTAGGAAATAAGTGGAATATCCTATTAGAGTCTTTCTCTGTGTAAATGATCCTTAAACATTGGTATATTGCCTCATCAATAAAGGCATCGAATATTTTAAAGAGTAAATTGGTTTAGGAAACCCTCTTGGGTTCTCTAAGAGTAGAGCTGGGAATTAGGGCTGGCCCTCCAAGGCTCGGGATAAGAAAAACATTTGTTTTTCTAAGCCTGGCTCAAGGGCACCAAGGCTAGGGCTGGCCCTTCAAGGCCCAAAAGTTACTATTCCAAATTTTAACTACTTTTTATCCTTTTTTTTGTAGAAATATAATTAGTAAATTATAACATAAATCATCTACCAAATAAACATAGTCACTAATTTATAATCAAAAGCAAACTATGTTAACAAATAACTCATATAAAACATAAAAAGTATACTACTAAGCGACATTAGTACAATAACTATTATTGTTGTCAGCTTCGCTACTATATGAATTTCAACGACATTTGATTGTTATTCATCTTGAGTAGTAGACTCTGGTTCATGAGTAAGAATATCGTGAATTTCTTTTCCCGCTTTATGAATACATATATAATCTTTATCTACAATAAATAATAAATCAAATCATAAAATTAGAGTATAGTTATTATATATTTGTATTTAAATGGATAAATAACTTTATAACTAAAAAATACATATAAATTATTGAAGGGCCTAACTTCAACAAGTATTCAACTTCAAAAAATAAAAGATAAAAAATAATTGAAGGGCCCGATGGGCCGGCCTGTAGCTCTCCAGGGCTGGCCTATGTAAACCCTTGGCCCTTCAAGGCCGGCTCTTTAGGGCCAAACTTCACTTCTCTTCTCCAATTTCTAAGCCTGGCTCTTAAAGGGCCAGGACTTAAACAGGCCGGCCCGACGGGCCTGACCCATTTTCCCGGCTCTATCTAAGAGAAGAGGTGATATTCTTGCATACTTTTTATCTTATATTATTTTATAACTTTCTCAACTTATTATCTCGTATTATCTTATAATTTTCCCGTCTTATCAATTAATCTAATCGGTACCTTATCATTGGCATCAGGGGCGGATGCACCTTGGGGCAGGTGACCGCACGTGCTGTCACAAACTTTTGAACTTTTTTTTTTTAACTTTTAATAAATGAATAAAAAAGGGCCAATAGTTCCAAGAATAATCACTGAATCCTGATTAAGGAAATTGAGAGTAATAATGATGCAGTAATGACTATTGTTTGAGATGCAGTTCAATTTATGTAGACATTTGGGTTCTTCTGATTGAGTTTTCGTTTGGTCAATATTGCCTCCCTCTTAGAATCTTAACTTCAAATTAGTAGGATTACAACTCCTACATGTTAAGTACAAGCTAGATGATTTTTACTATTTTACTCTGGAATTTGATTGTGCAACATCTGAGTATCTATATACCATGGGATTAAAGTATATTGTTCTGTTTAAATTGATTTCCTTAGAAATACTTTTCAATTGAACTTCATTTATGGTCCTAAACTTTACGAATAAGTAGATTGTCTTTTATCCTCATTTAAAAAATTTTTCGCCCCGAATCCCACCACTAATTGTGTACTCATAAACTTTGAATCCTGGCTCCGCCACTGATTGGCATCAAAGCCGCAACAATTCAAAATGGTTGCAACACGCTCCTTTGAGACTCAATAGTCTGAAGGCAACCCTCTGGAATCGGTGTCAGACCCTCTAGCTACCAGAGTTCATATAACATGCTTATAATTACATGTTTATTACATGCTTATACCTCTTATTAGAGGTATAAGCATATTTTTTTTTAATTTTTTTTATATATTGTATTTGTTTAAATTTAAATTATATGCTGCTTTCTGAGATGTTTTTTGCACACAGTATCTCTAATTAATTAATTTTTATAATACTGAGGTTATAGACAAATACAGAACTGGAAATTAATTAATTCGAGATACTAGGTGCAAAAAATATGTCAAAAAACAGCATATATAATTTAAATCTAAACAAATACAATATATAAGAAAAAAAATTAAAAAAAATGCTTATACCTCTAATTAGAATTAGAGGTATAAACATATAATTATAAGCATGCTATGTGAACCCCTAGCTGCCATTGCAGCTCGCCTTGATGCGCTAGATACTCTCACTAAAAGTGGTAGTGCTAGAAGCAAAATCATTGAAGACAGAGAAGAAACCACAATCACATTAGGAGGCTGATAATGATGATGATACCAACTCGATCGTCCGAAACTACAAGCCATTCACCAAACTTGAGTTTCCCAAATTCACCAGTGGATACCCGAGGGGATGGATCCTAAAGGCTGAGAAGTTCTTCTAGTATTATGAAACACCAGACGAATTAAAGGTTGAAGTTGCCTTCATGTATTTTGAGGGCGATGCTCTTGATCTCTTCTCTTGGGTAAGCCAAAGACGTGCTATTTTGTACTGGGACGAACTTGTGAAGGCTTTGCGAGAACATTATGGGCTGCTAGAATTAAAACCCAGATGAATATTTATGCGCCATCAAATTGACAGGTATGGTCTCAGAATTCTTATCAGAGTTCACCAAACGATCAGCTAGGGTGATGAATTGGCACGAATAATGTTTATTGCGTGTGTTTCTGAACGGACAACAATAAGAGCTATGATCCGATGTTCAGATTCATAAGCCAAATACGGTCTAACGAGCGATCAGTCTGGCGTTAGCGTATGAAGACAAACTCAGTTCTCAGTTGTGACACAAACCCACGGTAGTCAGTACCACCCAACCCGCTCATCCGAACTGCGACACCTAGAGTATTGCGTCGTCCTCTAGTTCGAATTCCAACCGAGCCTCACGTGCTTCGACATTAGGGACCAGAGCTTACCTTCCTCTTCATTCGGTCGAATACCAGCAATGCCGCGAGAAGGCGTCGTGTTTCCGATATGGGGAGAATTTCTGACCTGGTCACCGGTGCCCTGATTCTCTCACACAATTTTGGGAAAAACTTCAACTTGGACTATGAGATTGAAGGGAACCGTACAAGGCAGAGACATTAAATTTGGTAGATAGTGGCTCCACCTACAATTTTGTATTGGAGTCCAGACTGGAGATGGACGCTAAGTCAAATGTCATCAAGTTTTTCCCAAATTAGAGGTGAAGGTTTCTAATTTAATTATCAAACAAGACTTTTTCTTGTTCCCACTAGGCGGTGCTGATCTGGTTTTGGGGATTAAATGGTTGTCTTCCATAAATACAATACAAGCCAATTGGAATCAAATGTTCATGGTTTTTTGGGTCGAGGGAAAAAAAAATACAAGCTACCCGCATTATCAAAGGATGAGATTGAATCTCAGGTTGTTGCTCTATTTGATAGGTGTTTCATTCCTCCCAGCTCAAGCCCTTTTGAAGTCCAAGACTGCTTGTAAGCAAGAAAGATAGGACATGGAGACTTTGTGTAGATTACCGACGGCTTAATCAAATTACAATACTTGAAAAATACCCAATTCCAAATATTGATGAGTTATTGGATGAGCTACATGGCGCCAAGTATTTCTCAAAAATTGATCTAATCAATTATTGTGTGTCCACTAACCGATTTGACAAAGAAAGATGCTTTAAGAGAATAATTGAACTGAATTTTCTTTATTTTCTTCAAACTTACCGATTACAAATATGTACACATATAACAGAAGCGAGCATTAATTAGGTCTCGATATAATACTATACAAATCAGGATATAATCAAGATTCATTATCCTAACTACTCCCTATAATTTAGGATCCAAACTTGCTCTCTAATTTTTTGATCTTGCTCCTGGAGTTTTGGGATTCCGCACTCTTCCTCAAGTTGGATGGTAAATATCAATTAAGTTCAACTTGTTAATTAGAAACTCAAACTAATCTTTAGGCAATATTTTAGTGAGGATGTCTGTAGTATGTTCTTTAGAAGGTTTATACTTTAAATCCATGATACCCTCATCAACTTTTTCTCTTATAAAATATTTCTCTATCTAGACATACTTAATTCTGTCATATTGAATCGTATTATGAGCAATAATAATTATAGCCATGTTAAGACAATAGTCATTGATTGGTAAATTTATTCAGTTCCTCAAGTCTTCAGTATTTGTACTCAAATTTTGACTTTGTTGACCGTGCTCATTTTAACTGCCAACGACTTGGATGGCTCATGACAGTTTTTTAATCTTTTCATTCTTGCTAGATTCATGACAGGTTTTTTAAGCCTTGTCATGACACACGCTGATGGCATCTTTTTTGGATTTCCCTCTCCATCTTCCTCTGCTGTTCCTCTGTTTCCAAAGCTGATTTCGCCCTTTGCTACGAACTCCTCTTGGTTGTCTCCTTGACCCTCCACTGGAACAAATAAATAATAATCATCCATCAAAAAATACACACACAAACCTCATCTATTATCCTAAATAAAAGATCTAATCGGTTTTTTTAGAGAAAGACTAAGAAAGATAAATAAATTACTTTAAAATATTTATACTTATTATTTTTTTCTAAATTAATTTGTTTGACTTATAAATTAATATATAATATAATAATATACAATGTATGCTATAATTAATCATTTATTTAGTTTCTAGAAAAAAAAATCAACTTGGTAGTGGAAGGAGTAATTAGAGGAAGAAGAAATTAGAAGAAGCAACTTTTCCCGTAGAAACATTCAATCTGAGCTCCTTTTGATAATGAGCTCCATATTCATGGCCTCCACCGCCAAACACATTTGAAAGAGGGAAAGAAGCATTTGGACTCCATATGCTGTGTATTTTGATAGAAGCCTGAGGAATGAGGAATCCGATGTGAATTGTTCAGTAACTTCACAATTCAATACCATTCATTAATTTTATATCTTAAAGATTCGCTAAAGATATTGAATTGGGAGTTATCATAAATACCTTTAATAAGAAAGGAAGATCAGAGCCCCACCTTTTAAGAACCTTGTCGTCAAGGGTCTAAAAGGGTCTCATTTTCATCACCACAGACAGTAAGGATGGGCCAAAGTCATGAGTACCCAAGTCTGAAATTATGAGAAAATAACGTTGCGACTCTAGAGTCTCTAATTGGGGACCTGGTTTCGGTACCTATCTTTTGGATAGGCACCATCAACCTATCTCATCTAAATCGTCCAGATGAGATCTAGACGGTCCAGATTTGATATTTCTAAAAATATGTTTTTAAAATGAAAAAATTATTTTTTGAAAAAATATTAGTTAAGAGATTATTTGTATTTTAGATCCTCTATCTATTAAAATAATTTTTTAATAAAAATAAAAACAAAAAAATATCAGATCTGGACCGTCCAGATCTCATCTAGACGATCCAGATGAGATGGGTTGATGGTGACTATCCAAAGGATAGGCACCAAATCCAGTTCCTCTAATTGGTCGGCTCCAATCGTAGTTCTTGACGGCACATTAGAGCATCTGAAGTTCTTGACAGCACATTAGAGCATCTGAAGCTTATCCTCATCGGTTTCCATTATTGCGAGAGCAGAAACTTGTTCCATACCTACGTAATTGCAAGGAAGTGAGGAATCATACTATTTGAAGAAATGAATTGAAAAGAAAAGTGAATACAAATTGCAATGGTGGTTATGCGTTGTTTATGCTTTGTTGCTGCGATGGTGGTTATGCGTTGCTTATGCTTTGTTGCTGCTACTGAAGTGTTTGGGATTGTACCGCCAGAGACCGAGGAGGAGGAAGGATAGAGAGGAAAGCAAGTGGGGCATTCTGCTTTTGCAGTTTCATAGTCGTTCTCCAAGAGCACGAATTTCGGTTTTGGTATGTTTGGGATAGGGCGCGATTGAAGGGAAAAATCAGGTGCTTTTGGCCTTTTAAAAAAAAAAAAAATTGGGCTTTAGAAAAAAAAAAAAAAAAAACTTAAGTCATAAACTAAAATCTATTGTTTTTTACTTCTACACCATGGGCAGGAGAAAAGAAGCTAATGAAAGAAAGATGTTGGGTCCTACTTTTTTAAATTGAAATACTATTGGGATCCTTATTATAAATTCTTATAGATGAATTTTTTTGTCCTAAATATAAATTTACTTAAACTTTAATAATTGTTGTTTTCCATATATGTTGATGATTCTCAACTTACCTCGAAATCACTCCCAGCTTGTCTTGAAATTCTTCAAACTTCGTTAGTCAAGATCTCTGCAACCTGGTTTGCAGTTGCAAATCTTATGTGAGATAGAGTCATAATGCTTGTTTTAATCTTCAAAATCCTTAGCCTTGCAATTTCGAAGAGCAGAGAAAGCTTCGAAAGGCTGCGTTTGGAGGCAGACCTAGCTCAGATACCATATTGGAATTCAGAGATATAAAACACTCTCATTATGACTGGTGTTAGACAACCAAAGAACTAGAGGACAATATACAGTGTCTAAGGGTTTGATTTATTTTGGGAAAGGAGGTAGACCTAGCTCTGATACCATTATGTATCATTAAATCAACGAGCCGAGTATACAAGGGATATGCTGCATAAAAACAATTTATTATTAACAACCGATGGCGCAGCTTTAAAAGATAGGGGTAGCGACTCTCTCTCTCTCTCTCTCTTTCTTTTTTTAAAGAAACTTCTCAAAATAAGGGAGAACTTTGAATTATACGGCCAATTTAATTAACGCTCTATTAGTTATACTAGAAATGATTTTTCAACTATGTTGTTTAAATTATCATATTTTTAAATCTGGTTCAAGCTGTTTAAATAAACTGGAAAGAATGACATTTCTTTACTATTATATATAAGGGCCACCTAGTTTAGGCTAGTAATCATTCTTGAATACGTCTTTACGGGAACCGCCAAATTATCTAAAGGAAGACCAGCTCCATAATGGTCTAACCATGGACAGGTGGGTTTTCACCATGCTCTATACCGACCAATAAGAGTAAGTTTTGCATTAACGACACCCATTACGATGGTATCAGAGCTAGGTCTGCCTCCAGACCCGCAATAAATCAAAAGCTTCAATGTTATACGCTGTCAGTAGACCTACCTATGATACCAATATGGTATCAGAGCTAGGTCGGCCCAATGTTTATTGGTATCAGAGCTTGGTCTTCCTCCAAACGCATAATAAATCAAAACCTTCGACGTTGTACATTGACTTCTCTACTGTTGTCTCTAGTTATCTGGTTGTCAAACACCAGTCACAATGAGATTGTTTTATACCTCTAAATTCCAATAATAACAAAAACATATCATTTACTGTTATAAATATAACGATATATCTGAGATAAAAGATAGAGAATAAGAACAAGAGAATAGAGAAGAGAGAAAGGGGAGAGTAATTCTTATTCCAGTGTATTTCGATGCGTATCCAATACATAACATATGCCTTCTATTTATCGGCACAACTCTCAAATCTACAATTAATGTGATTCCACAATCATAGTGATTCCACAATTAATGTGATTCCACAATCATAGTGATTCATGGGTGAGAATAGGAAACTATGAGAGAATAGGAAATAATTGGAGATATGGACATCCACAAATATAATATTCATAACACTCCCCCTTGGATGTCCATTATGAATGTGCCTCGTTAAAAACTTTAACTAGGAAAACCCAGTGGGATAAAAACCTAGCCAAAGAAAAGAGTACATCATCCATTGATACATTTTCTAATGCTGCCTCATTAAAAACCTTTCTAGGAAAACCCAGTGGGACAAAACCTAGATAAGGGAAAAAGAGTACAGCGTGTATCATCTCTCCCTCTTAATTACATCAGATTTGCTCCCCCTGATGACTACATTACTTTCAATGACTTTTGAGCATATCTTCTTCTTGGTCATCAAACATTCTATTGTGTACCTGCAAGAACTAAATATAAGAACTAAATATTTCCAGCAAAATCATAATAATACTAACATGATTTCTAATCATTCTTATAGGATATATCTATATGCATATAAACAAATATTCTTTAAAATGATTATATCATACATGCTCTGATAGCTTTAAGTCATACAAAACTTATTAAGTATTGTTCTCGAGAACTTTGAATTAGATGCTTCTGGAATCTTGAGCCCTTCAAGGACATGTGCTTCTGGCACCTTGAATCCTTTAGGGATTTGTGCTTCTAGTACATTGAGTCCTTCAGGGACTTGTGCTTCTGGCACATTAAGTCCTTCAGGGACATGTGAGCCATACGCATATGCTATATAACGATATCTAATAGACGCATAATTTATCATTTATAAACTGCCAGATTTATCGTATCCACCACAAAATCATATATCCCAATTTGGACTTCAGGTCCATAACTATCATATTTGCGTCATTCTCAATTTCACTTATCCTCTTGGCCAATAATCTTTATATAATATCCTCATTTGATCACGTGATATCATCGTTAAAATTGTTGTCGACAACTTTATCTTTTCGGTTCTATTTTTCCAATTCGACATAATAATATCAATATTACTCAGGTACCTGAACCTCTCTTGAGGTTTTGCAATACGTTATGTCTCGATACTCTTCTGGAGTATCTACCTCCTTAATATGATCATCTTAATTATTGCTCCAATTCATTCATAACGTTTATATTTGGAACCGAATACTTACTCATGCTTCAGGCATGTTACTAATTGGAGCATTTTTAGCTGGAATATGAGATTTAATAAATCTCATTTAGGTCAGTGATTCTATCTGGCAAATATATCATAAATGCATAACCTGATGAACTTCTGGTTCATACATCTTTATTCGAGGATATATACTTATAATGCATTCCACTTATTCTCTTTTCCAGCTATTCAATTTCTCCCCCTCATGTTGAAAAAACTATGTCAAATATCAATTGACTAATATAAGTCTCCATGTGTTTCCTTTAGAAACATCATTTTGTTTCTTCTAGAAACAAACAATTAAAAAGGAGATCTTCATATAACTTTTATCTCAACTTTCTCTCTAAATCCATCTATGTGCATTGTGGTGGATTAATAATCATTGCACATTCAACCCTTTTAAGATGGAATTTGTCTGGCTACTGACTAAGAGCCAATTTTACTGGGAGAATTTTGTTGGCTTATATAAGTGCTGCAATATGTAAGATCAAATATACCAACATAAAATTATGTTCTCATAAGAATTGATCTAACTATTTATGGAGGCTTTAATTCATGATTTCTTGATGGTATAATCTGGAAATTGTGCACTTAATTCATTCAAACATTATTGCAATCTTCGGGTTGCAAACATTCTTACAAACTTCAGGCTGTAAGAAAATAATCTCGCACGTAACCATCTCATAGATGCATCTTTTAAGTTTATATGGTTTACATGCTATTTCAATGGGCCCATATAATTTTGTTTGATATATTTCCAGAAATACTGAAATCCAATACTAATCATGATCAATGATTGTCTTGCAAATAATTTGCTTTGAGAACAAGCAGCACATAATTCATAAATAATATGTTGGTTATTCATGAAGAATCTTCTGGTTCTTCAATGAATGTCAATACATAATTTTATTTCAATTATATGACTTGGATGATCAAACAAGTCATGCGAACAATTAATTTCTTTGAGTTAGTAAACTTCTGGTTTACTGTAATATTTGTCTCAACAAATAATAAACATTTCAATAATCTGACATCCATTTTGGGAGACCTTTTATGCTTTATGTGAGAAGTATATAACTTCTCAAAAACAAGCTCACACTTATATTTTAACTCACACTTGTAATCTAAAAATCTCCCCCTCAAGTGTAAGTTATATAAACATAATTTTTTTTATATATGTATTTCAAAATCACTTTAAAAACCCTTTAAAGCTCAAAATAAAAATCTATGTTGATTTTTCAGGAACAAACATATGATATTATATCACTAGATAATTTCATTACTCATTAATAATATACTTCAATTTACTCATATATGCAAAATACATACAATTCACCTCCTATGAAGATATTCATAATCAAAATAACTTAAAATCACACAGATTTAGAATTACATGTGTGAAAATTTTCCATCAGAAAAATTCTCTTAGAAACAAATTTATGATATATGATCACAATAATAACAAAAAGTAAGTATCATGTTACCTTCTGGGCTTATTCATTTCTCTTGGGCCTTGGCTTTAAAATAAATATGGACATATTTCTCTGCAGCTCATTGCCTCTTTAATATCTCATTGACAGTAAACTTCTAGTTTACATTGGCAAACATTTGGTTTGCATTGACAAACTTCTAGTTTGTATTATTATGTGAAGACTTCTGGTTTACAATAACATGTGTTTACTAAAAACACTTTGTATCATTCAATATTTGATGCATTAAACCTTCAGGGTCTCAATATTAATAACAATCCAATACCACTTTCTTGTTCACCCTTCGTGGGTATAGAAGCTTAAAGGACTAAATATCTCATGAATTGTTGTGCTTCACAAATAGTAAAATAGTAATTATTATGTAAGTAGTGCCTGCATTTCTACATTTTATATCTGATCTGAAAAACCTTATAAACCATATATATAATCATATAAAACCAAATCACAATATATTAAAGTACATATATAATATGTATATGACGGGGAGTAAGACATCATAAATTTCTTAAAGCTAATATCACAATCATATGGCTTCAGGCCATTTATCTTTAGGATAAATATAAGTTGAGCATTATGGCTTCCAGCGATACAATAAGGGGATGAAAGCTATATGACTTCTGGCCATATAATATCAAAATTTTATGGCTTCAGACCAATGATGAGGATTTAGAATTATATGGCTTCTGGCCTTTTATCTTCAAGATATATAAAAATCAAATAAATGTTTCATTCAATAAAATAAAAGATGAAAAAGAATATGACTTCAGGTCATATAATAGGGAATTAAATGAGTATGACTTCTAGCCATATAATATAAAAATAGAAATAAAAGGAATATGACTTCTGGCCATATTATATCAAAGCCAAAATGTATATGACTTCTGGTCATATAATCTCAAAATAGGGATAAAAAGACTATGGCTTCTGGCCAATTTGTTTTATGAGAAATTAAATCAATATGGCTTCCAGCCATATATCTTCAGGATAAATAAAAATTATATATATGACATCTGGGCATATAACAATGAACCAAAGAATATGAAAATAAAAACAATAAAAATTAAAGATATAAAAATTAAAACTTTATGGCTTCCGGCCATTTAGTACTCATAATGAGAATTTAAATTTATATAGCTTCTAGCCAAAAATAAGAAATTAAAGTGATATGACTTCTGGTCATATAATTTCATAATAAAAAATTAGAGGCGTATGGCTTCTGGCCATGAAAAAGAAAACTTAAATCTAGACTTTCATGTAGGAGGTAGAACCTTCCATGTAGGAGTCAAATTAAAACAATAAAAAGGAAAGCTTAAATCTAGACTTCCATGTAGGAGGTAGAACCTTCCATGTAGGAGTCAAATTAAAATAATAAAAATTAAACAAAGTAGGAATAAAAAGACTATGGCTTTTGGCCATGTAGTAGGGAATCAGAACAATATGACTTCTGATCATATAATTTCAGAATATGAAATCAAAGGTGTATGGCTTCTAGCCATACAAAAATAACAATATCAATAATATAAAATAACTCGTAAAGGATATCAATATAAGATATACAAACAGTAATAATCTCAAATCTTAGCCATGGAACCCGACGTATAAAACAATCAGTAAAAGTATCTCTTTAATTCCATATGGTGGCTCAGATTATCCCAGATGGATAAAAGAAACATAAATTAGAGAAGGTAGGCTGAAAGCGCTAAAGAAGTGATCAGACCTTCGTTCCCAGATAGATAAAAGAAACATAAATTAGAGAAGGTAGGCTGAAAGCGCTAAAGAAGCGATCAGACCTTCGTTCGAGCTTCTCGTGCTGATAACGTGTTATAAATATAACGATATATCTGAGATAAGAGATAGAGAATAAGAACAAGAGAAGAGAGAAGAGAGAAAGGGGAGAGTAATTCTTATTCCAGTGTATTTCGATGTGTATCCAATATATATCATATGCCTTCTATTTATAGGCACAATTCTTAAATCTACAATTAATGTGATTCCACAATCATAGTGATTCCACAATTAATGTGATTCCACAATCGTAGTGATTCATGAGTGAGAATAGGAAACTATGAGAGAATAAGAAATAATTGGAGATATGGACATCCACAAATATAATAATGGTTATTTTCCGCTAAAAGAATCACTTCTCATCATGGGTTAATACTTACTTACTTGTTTGTATGTGAGTATGGCATGAAGAATTTGCACATCTCTGTATTTAGGAGTAAGGCTAGCCCGAACGACATTGTCCAAAGTAGCCATGCATTCGATGCACTCACCAGTTATACAAGCATGTTGCTCTCTTGCCCCTATGCTAATGGCTTTATCAGGAATTAGATTCACATTGTTTAGTAAGAATGATACTGTGACAATAACACCAGGATACTGTGACACCAATAACACCAATGACACCAATTTTACTTTTATCAACATAAGCTGCTAACAGATAAGGAGAAACTAGCACTGAGGTTAGAAGAGCAGTATCCTAGTGTTCTTGGTGTCACAATATCATTCTTACTGAACAATGTGAAACTAACTCCTGATGAAGCCATTAGCATAGGGGCAAGAGAGCAACATGCTTATATAACTAGTGAGTGCATCTAATACATGACTACTTCGGACAATGTCATTCGGGCTGGCCTTACTCCTAAACACAGAGATGTGCAAATTCTTCATGCCATGCTAAAAAACAAACAGGTAAGTAAGTCTTAACACATGATGAGAAGTAATTCTTTTAGCGGAAAATAACCATCAAATCACTTTAAATATTTTTTAAAAAATTGATAAGTGATATGTTTTTGTTATTATTGGAATTCAGAGGTATAAAACAATCTCATTGTGACTGGTGTTCGACAACCAGACAACTAGAGAAGACAGTAGAAAAGTCAACGTACAACGTCGAAGGTTTTGATTTATTATGCGTTTGGAGGAAGACCAAGCTCTGATACCAATATACATCAAAGGTTTTGATTTATTGTGGGTCTAGAGGCAGACCTGGCTCTGTGGTAGGTCTATCGACAGCATATAACATCGAAGCTTTTGATTTATTGCGGGTTTGGAGGCAGACCAAGCTCTGATACCATCGTAACGGGTGTCGTTAATGCAAAACTTAATCTTATTGGTCGGTCTAGAGCAGGTGTTCAAGAATGATTATGGGGCTGGTCTTCCTTTAGGTAATTTGGTGGTTCTCGTAAAGACGTATTCAAGAATGATTACTTGCCTAAGCTAGATAACCCTTGTATATAGTAGTAAGAAAATGCGATTCTTTCCAGTTTATTTAAACAGCTTGAACCAAATTTAAAAATACGATAATTTAAACAACATAGTTGACAAATCATTTCTGGTATAACTAATAGTGTTAATTAAATTGGTCCTATAATTCGAAGTTCTCCCTTGTTTTGAGAAGTTTCTTTTTAAAAAAAAAAAAAAAAAGTCGCTGCCACTATCTCTTAAAGTTACGCCATCGGCTGTTAATAATAAATTGTTTTTATGCAACGTATCCTTTGTATACTCGGCTTGTTGATTTAATGATACCATAATGGTATCAGAGCTTGGTCTTCCTCCAAATGCACAATAAATCAAAACCCTCAACGTTGTACACTAACTTCTCTACTGTCTTATCTAGTTGTCTGGTTGTCAAACACCAGTCACAATGAGATTGTTTGATGCCTCTAAATTCCTATAAAAACAAACCTGCATCCCTTATCAATTTTTTTTTTCCTTTAAAGTGATTTGATTGTTATTTTCTGCTAAAAGAGTCACTTCTCATCATGTGTTAGTACTAACTTACTTGTTTATATGTGAGCATGGCATGAAGAGTTTAGGAGTAAGGCCAGCCCACACGACATTGTCCGAAGTAGTCATGCATTCGATGCATGCACCACTTATGCAAGCATGTAACTCTTTTGCCTCTATGCTAATAGCTTCGTCAGGAATGAGTTTCACATAGTTCAGAAATAATGATACTATAACACCAATATGATACTACTCTTCAAACCTCAGCGCTAATTTCTACTTATCTATTAGCAGCCTTTGCTGATTAAAAGTAAAATTGTCTTTACACTGTGTTTGAGGAATAAGTTGCAGTGTTCATCACTTATTAGCAGGGCAGCTTGTTATAGGATTTACTATATTGAACTGGTTTTGGGGAAAAAAGCATAACAAAGAGAAATGTTAATTTAAACGTGAATAATTATTAAATTTTAAGCTTGCCTTGAAATCCCTCAAACTTCATTAGTCAAGATATCTACAACCCGGTCTGCAGCGATAGATCTTATGTGAGATAGAGTCATAATGCTTGCTTCAATCTTCAAAATCCTTAGCCTTGGAATTTCGATGATCAGAGGAAGCTTCGAAGGTCTGCCTCTAGAGGAAGACCTAACTCTGATACCATATTGGAATTCAGAGGCATAAAACATTGTCATTATGACAGGTGTTCGACAAGCAGAGAAGATAGTGTACGGCGTCTAAGGTTTTGATTTATTGTGGGTCTGGAGGCAGACCTAGCTCTGATACCATGATGGTAGGTTTGCCTCCAGACCCACAATAAATCAAAACCTTTGATGTTGTATACTATCGGTAGACCTAGCTCTGATACCAATATGGTATCTGAGCAAGGTCTACCTCCAGACCCACAATAAATTATGACCAACCCTTAGTGGAGGGAGGCCTCTAGGTTCAGCAAATAACCCTTCAAAACTTCCTAGTGACTGCTGGATTTCCAATAGCAAGTTTGGATTTCCTGAAATTTCAGCAACATGAAGAATACTACAATCTGAAGTTTGAGGTGAATGTTGCAAGAGTTGTACCAAATACATTTGGGGACCATGTTGCTTGTTATCCCTAGTTTTGTAGAAGAAACCACCCTAAGGGAGCTTATAGGGCTTGCTTGCAATTCACATAATTTTCCCCTATACCAAAATTGCATAAACAGTTTCTCGTAGTCCATAAGGCACTCTTAATCATTTTCAGCCACGTATTGCCCAAGACAACATCAAACGTGTTAAGCTTGATAATTTTGAGATCGCAGATGAAATCTAGCCCTTGCATTTTCCACCTAAACCCATGCCAAACACCAAAAAAATTGTAATTTTTGACCCCCGGCAATTTGTACAAGAACAGCTGTAGCCTTCCAACCCAATTTCACAGCAAAGTCGTAGTCCATGAAGTCATGGGGGCTACCATTATCATTCAGCACCTGAATTGTGTGCTTTCCCACATGCCCTTGAATCCTCATTGAGTCATTTGTCTCGACTCCATTGATTGCATGAAGAGAAATGAGTGGAGCATATTCATCTTCTTTGTCTGGTTCAATATCAATTTCAAGGCTATTTTATGCATTTTCAACAAGTTCCATAAACTGCAATCTCATCCTCTGCCTTTGGAGACAGCTATGGTTCCTGGTGAAAGGCTCATGGCAATAAAAACACAATTTTTTTGCCCTATGTTCTGCCTCATCTTTAGCTGAAAGAACATGTAAATTGGGAGTTGAAAATTTTCGCTTATTTTGTTGTTGTTAGTTGTTAAATTAGGCATACATACATATAAATTATCTATTGAAACTTGTTAGCATCTGAAATGAAAGTTGCAAAGTTATTTTGATATCGTTAGTTATTAAAATGCATATGTATACTTAATACTTATATATTTTGTTATTTTAGTTGTTAAAATGCTTACGTGCACTTCTAAATTTTCTTATGAATTTTGCTATTAAATGTAAACAAGCTTATACTATCCCGTGCAATGCACGGGTGATAGTACTTTACAGGTTACTACATATGAGGAGAGTGATTCAAAAACTGGTTGTGGGATATTATCGGGAAAAAAGTTCCAACACAAACAAAACTAAATAAAAACAACATCTAATCAAGATAATCATAGATATTTGTATATCAAAAAGATATAATCATAGGTATTTTCTTAATCTTCTCACTAAAATAAAATGTATAGAGCATCCACTCCCTGTAAGTGTCTCTTTTTATATATTCTTTCCCGAATAGACATTTATACAATCCTTTTTCTCTCTAAATACAATCAATTCTCTTTTGAACAATAGAATTTTTATTAAACAAGGAAAAGCAAAAATAAAAGGGAAAAGAAATATATTGATAAACATTTGTCTATCTTATAATTAGTATATTTATTATTTATACATATCTTCCCTTTTACCATTTAATCAAATAAGTATAACAGAACAAATGACATATTTATAAAAATGTATATTAATAAAAATCTTCATAAGAAATATATCATAAATTTCGAAATCACTTAATTATTTTAATAAATAAGTAAATAATTAGTGCTACTGAAGGTTAGAATAAAAACTCTAAGAACACGAATTATATGACCATTGTAATCTTATCTCTAATTTATAGTTATGTCCTATTGTTTAAGCAAAAATTTTTGGTGATTATCAAGGGAAGAAATCTCAGCATAGTTTGATTTAATTCCTTATTAAATTTAATATATAAGCCAAAAAAAAAAAAGTCCAGTAAAAGCCCCAATAATAATTACCTGTGGGAGGTTACAAAGCTTATCAAAATGCCATTTAAATCGTAATTATTTTACACATGTGATTCATCAAAAGTTGGAGTGATTTCATAGATAATAAAGAAAAAGTGAATTTACAAAAATGCAATAGAACAATTTCCTGAATTTTCAATCTTACACGCCACTTCCTTTGGTTTAAATAAAATAGGACAAAACTTTAGTTCTGCCTTCATATGTCCTGCACTGCATCCGCCTTGGAATCCTCATCGAGTATCGAGAAATATAACATCCACTTGCACCAAAAAATTTTAGCATAGCTTCTTCTACTTGAAGGAATAAAAGAATGACAAACACATTCTGACTATATGCAACTTTTCAAAAAGTGGATTCAAGAAGACAAGGAAATTGCTCAATAATAGGTATAATCTTGTTTGAACCTACAAGGCAATAAGAAGAAAGTCATCAAACTAAAACGACAGAAAATAATAGCAGAATCAAAGATGAAGTAGAATAGTATAAAAAGAAAGTCAAATTAGAAAGTAAAAACATAGGAAACATACAAGTAGTAAGTAAATAGACTTAGAGATTTCATATTGATCATGCCTATAACATTTAGGCGCAGTTCATATGATGTACTTGTCTACAAGGAATCTCACTAAATACAGATATGGTTCCTACCTAGCATGTATATACTATTCTTTACAAAAGAATATTGGAAAAGTACATTGTCATAGCAGAGAAACTCCGTGAAAAAGGAATTTAATAAAACTAATAATGACCAAATAAATAGCTTCTACATAAAGTAGAAAAGATAAGTCGGAGAAAACTAATCAAAGAAATAGGCTTCTACATAAAGAAAAGGTAGAAAGAAGTTGGAACAACTTTGTATCAAAGAAATAGGAACAACTTTGTCTTGTACACAAGTGCAGTAACTATCTGAGTTCTAAGATCTTCCATGCTCCTCCTTTGAAATGTTGTACCTTACCCTGCCACTGCTCAATCAATATTTTTTGTAGATAATAATTACTGACAAAAATTAAATTCCACTTGTATGATCACTTACCAAAAAATAGAGACTCACTTACCAAAAAAATAGAGACTCACTAAAAAGGAAATGGTGCAATGACTTTGCTTTTGTTCTGCAAATTGCTGCATTTGTACAATAGGCATGTTTCATCTTAGCAACCCTTTCAAATATATAACAGTCTGAACACATACAGCACAATCCAGAGTAAGGCACCCTTTTCTATGTTAAATCACTCATCATTTAGCAAAATAGAAAAAACACATTGACCATTAAAGGACAACATCTTTGCACGGTCTATTAAGGATTCAGACAAGAATTATTGAAACCAAAAAAATAGAATTCAAACAAGTTGATAAAGATATAAAGGACCGTGCCTATAGGAGAACTATGAAGGACCATATCATACATGAATGATTTGACACGTTATCAAAGTTAAGAGGGAACTTGCATATAAGAAATCGACACAGTTCAGACGCATATGAGCTTTCATTTTCATTTGACCCAGGTATAAAACAAAGATCATAAAGCTACCCTAAAGAGCTTAAACAACAATACAAAAACATGCCAGCCAAGTCAGTTTTAGGATAGAAGCGAGAAAATCGCTACAAATAAGAAGCTTGTACCTTTTGATCCAGCTGTACATTTGGTTTCAACTGTGTTGCAATGAAATTATAGCCAAACAAAATAAAGCAATGAACTATAAATAATTCTATCTTTTTTTTTTGTTAGTAAAATCCTTGTCATTAATCAAATATATACAGACAAATTATCACATCAAAACAACAAATATCAAGCCAAAGCTATTGTTGGAATACATAAACAACAATGTCTTCTAATCGATTAACATTCATAAATATTCCTCAACAAAATTATAGTTGCTTATTCTTTTATGTGGAGGCATAACGGAGCTTGTACTTCATTACTTCAATTAAAATTGATGTCATTATAGACCATCTTAATGTTATGCCTATCATTTTAACCTAAACACTATTGATTTGACTTAATTATCAACTACAATTTAATTATATACTTTTGTGAAAGGCTAAACATAGATGAGAAAAGTTACAGTGATTGTTTTAAGGGTTAAGGAGCATTTTTTCCAACAAACAATTGATCCAGGAGCACCCAACACAATAAACTATTTTGTGGATCTTAAATCCCAACCAACTTTTGAAAACATTAAATTTACACAAAACCGTTTGTTTACCACAAACATCCGTTACTGCCTCTGGACTCTCAACTTGACCATCACAAAAGGACAATTTTTTGCAGAGAATGACCCAACGCCACTGTGTTACCTTTGAAGAAGTTCATGGTTGTGCTCCATCGTCAATGGCTTCCTTATAAAAAAACCCAGATCACAAAAACACACAAGAAATCAAACTCACAAATTCAATTAGAAATTTGAGAGAAAGAAAAAGGGGGAAACAACTAAACTCAGAGATGGGTAAGGGGAAAAAAAGAGGAAAAGGAACAAGAAAAACCCCCCAAGAATCTAACCTTGTTGTTCTTGTTCTTGTTATTGCAGATTCAAAAGCAGAGAAATTTTCGCAGAAAACCCCAAGATTTGTACTTTTCTTGTGAAGAAGACAAGGCAGTGAGAATCAGAGAGAGAATGAAACAGACAAGGCAGTGTGAAGAAGATTTGGACTTTTCTTGTAATGAATGAATCACAATAATTCCGACAATGAATCAAGATACACAATCCATAGAACTAACAATTTGCTAAAACCATTTAAATATATAAATTCTGTAAAATACATTTCAACCTAAATAATTCTAATAAGTGATCAGCCAACATCCGTACTGAAAGATTCAATTAAAGTATCAACCAATGCTTGAACTTGCCTTTTTGAGATGCTAGAAAATTAATCTTTAGATGTTACACATAAAGCTTCAGTAATACTTGGCATACATATGGGAGACACAGGTATCTTCCATATAAAGACCTTGGAAATCATCTACTTGCTGCAGTCAAAACAGTAAAATAGCATCATGTAAGACCCTTAAGCATTGTATGGAGTAAATTAAAAGGCTGCACAAATTGTGCGTGATGACCTCTCCCTTTTCCTGAAAAACGTAGATATAAGCTAAAAAGAAGTTATTCTTTGGCAAAAAGTTCTTCAAAGAATCATTCTGCAATATTTTACATTATTGATATGGAGTAAATGCACACTCAAATTTACACAAATGTGTAGTACTGGTTATGACTTATAACGCAAACAAAAACTAAAACAAACACATGGTCCGAAATCACCACATACTGTTTATGGAGGGAGAGAGTGCACATACTAAAGACATCGAGCAAAATAATCTGAAACGCCTGGTGTCTTGCAATGAACACTTCCACCCCCAAAAGATCATGCATGTAGAGACTTCTTCCCCACTTGCAGCCTATAAAATCTTCTAGGAAAATCTGTTTAGCAATTCCTACAAAACCATCAGTGTTTCAGATTTTAAGAAAACGGGAAAGAAAGAGAACAAAATGGAAGAAGCATTTGTCTCTAGAAGAAAAATATTTTATTACAATTGATTGCAATGAAAATAAACATGAGAAGAACATGAACACATCATATCACAGAAGCAAAAAAAAAATAAACATCATCAAATAGAAGGTTACCTGAAAATATCATTCCCATGAAAAGCAACAGGTTTATCCGACCACACATCATTTCTAAAACAAGATACATCTGCGACAAGTTCAACAGCCATTAAACGTATGCTCACATATCATTTGGAAAACAACAAAGCAATGGATTCATGCGAAATTTGCACCTCAGAATGTGTGGCGTCAGATAACCAATTTCCTTTGTCTGTATCTGACGAAGCCGGAAGACCCTCTTCATTTAAAACAGGCAAACCTCGTCCTATAACACAGTGGTGGAATCAGATTGGGGTAAAAGACATATATGAGAAATATATGTCCCATATACAGTTTAGACATGGCCATTTTACCTCATCTCCCGAAGAACCAAAAAAGTTAAAGGAAAAGGAAAATGAGAGAAGTAACAGAATGTATACACAGTGTAGATTAGTTAGAGTACTGTATAACCTGCTGATCTCTGATGCGTCCCAAAGGATGTCTGATGAACTGAACTTGTAATTGAAGATAAATTGCTTCGACGTAACCCTTCAGCAGCAATTATACCAAGCTGAATCAATAGAAATACACCAAGAATTTGGTATCTGCGTAGAAGCCAAATTATGGGAAGTAAGCTCTAAATTTAAGCATCTAGAAAAAGAGACATGGTCACAATGATGAATGATAAAACATAAGGGGGAAGACAAAGCTAGTGCGATTAAATAAAGAAAGAATAAGCTAATAACAACAAAGACTGACATTTGTATTAACACCTTTTACAAAGCAACTTTAGGGATATCAAACCAACACAGGGATTGGCAAAAGAAAACTATACAAAATGGAAAATGAAAGCCAAATTGTTAAAGAAAGACGAGAAGAAATAGTTTTTTATTTTATTTTTTGAACCGTGGAGTTCCAATGAAGACACATCGAATTCCTGCAGCACGTGTTGATATATGATAAAAGAGACCTACAAAAGCAGAAACTTTTATAACATGCTTTAAACATTTCCTAACAGTAAATGAGCCCCTCAAGCAAAGGATCACCTTCAAAATAGAAGAACAGAAGATTAGCACGAAGAACCAGTTGCAACAACTCACGAACCATAAGAAGCATCTAGTATCAGCAACATAAAACCTCGAAAACATGAAAATCCAAATACACTGGACAGTGTCGAGCATACCTGTCTCACGAATGTACATTTGAAGGAAGTAGTAGACTGAGATCCGAATAAGAATACCCTCAACCAAAATAGAAACAAATAGCAGATAAACAAATCGGCTTGAACAGTGAAAGATCCAGAAGAGAAACAGATTCGTCTTTATCGTTGCTTTTCCGCTAGATTCGTCGCCAGATCTACCATCGCCAATACGCCCGAAGTAATTTTTCTAAGATCGTAAAATGAGAGCATTTCCCCTCTGTCTTCTTCGGACCTTCTTCCCGTCACCAAACAGGAGCATCAAAGGATCGAAAGTTTGAGAGAGAAGCTGGATGGAAATTTTGAATTTTGAATCTGTGGATGTACGGGACAGACGAAGCATTGTGATTTGAAAGAGAAGAGGTATGGGGAAGACTAAAAAAAAGGAGGGAGTATTAGACCTCGAGAAGGAGAAAAGATGACGTCCCGTGAGACATGCACGGAACCCGATGGTACAAGAACGGCTTATGAACAGTAAAATGTATCTAGAGTCAAACACAAGCCATATAAGAGTTGGCTTAGGGAGTGGGATTTTATATATGAGTAAAGGATTTCTCCTGTCACTGGAGATAGAGTTATCTCCAGTGACCCCAAAACTACGTCGTTTTGGATTAATGAAGGGTTTGTTAGTAATTTCACGTGAATTAATGAAGGGTGTTTCTGTAATTCTGTTTATTTTTTAATCATATACATTTTACCAAAACACCCTTCATTAATTCACCTGAAATTACTAGCAAACCCTTCATTAACTCAAAACGACGTAGTTTTGGGGTCACTGGAGATAACTTTATCTCCAGTGACAGGAGAAATCTTTTTCCCTTTATATATATATAGATATAGATTGAGATTTATAAATTTTGCTATTGTACTTGTTCAAAGGCTTATATACACTTGCTAATTTTGTTCATTTCACACGAAAATATAATTTTATCTTTTATTTTAATTTTTTTAATAAAAACACAAAATGGTATAACTAATTAAAAGTTAGGGTGTTCAAAGTGTACCAGTCTAAACCTAAACATTTTAAAACCAGAATATTACATTTCGTCAGAGACTGGGACAAATTTAGACCAAGATGGGATTCATCTCACCCTAGGGATCCCAGCCCCGTCTTAGATTATGAACACCCCTATTAAAAGTTATGCACCAAAAAAGATAGCAGAGAAACAAGGTTAGAAAACATTCTAGTAAATCTTTCTAATGAAATGATACAAACTGGGAATAAAGAAAAATCATGGAATAAAGATAAAATTTCTCTTAATTGGGGGGAAAAAATTCTAAACTGAAATTTCAAAAATCTTGAGACCTCTTGGAAATTATGTATAGCAGCGGGACTTTATTGAAATATTACAAGTCAGCACTTCTCAAAAGCTAAATCTAATGCAATTCATTCCTCATATTTTAGGTAATGTAGAAAAACGTATCAATATTTGAGTTACTTATGAACAAAATTATGTGTGCGCGTGTGGAGTATATTGCAACTTTCTCCAAAAGAAAATTCTCAATTGCAATGGCCAGCCCAAACTTCCCCGCATAGCCAACATTAACAAAGAAGCCTACCAAGAGAACAACATGAAATCATAGATGAAATGAATCGATCCATCTACTATTGATCTATACTTAGCTGCTTCGTTAATTTCATAACAAGACAGTTATTATTATTATTATTTTTTTATGTAAGAACACTGAATAAATGTCATAGGCCAACAAAAGCTCCCGTATGACTCAGCTCTAACATCATAATATCCCAGCAAAAGACAAATATCAATGACATACTTGCTGTATTAAGCATACAAAACCAGTATGATCTCTAATACTACGATACTACCAATGAAAAAGATTACAGTTTTTACCAGTTTCAGATTATAAAACTTAGCAAAGAAGGCAGGTGCATGACTATCTGTGGATTTGATGAGTTCAACAGCCACCCAAGTGGGAAGTGGATATTATTATTTTATACCTAACCAAAAAAAAGAACAGTAAGATTCACAGTCATTTTTACATGAAATTAAATATGGTATTAGGTAATGTGGAAAGAAAATGAAAGAGGAGTATTATACCCATTTGGTTTAAAAAAAAAAAGAAAAGAAAAGAAAAAGAGGGAGGAGCATTGATAGGTCTTTATAATATGAATTTAGAGATTTTAGAAAGATTAGGGCAGCAAGAAGATGAGAGGATTGAAGGAGAAGAAGAGAGGGAATAAGGGAAGAACAGTGAAGAGATAGAGAGAATCTTTCTGAATAATACTATGGAAATTCACTATATAATAGGACTAGGTCCTTATTTATGGGCCAGCTAATGTTTAATTGCCGCCTCATCACACTAACTACCTCTTCACAGTTTTCAACGGCTATATCCTTCTAAAAACCTCACAAACATTTTAATTCCCGCCTTAGTCATTAACGGTGATTCGGTGAACAACTAACATTTAAATTCCTTACAATTATATATCAAGCATTCAGTGTCATTGGTCATCAAAAAAGGGTGCAGAATGCCTATGAAGAAATATTTGTAATTGTCCTTGACTGAACTGATGAGATAATTACCATCAACCAGGTTAAAAAACGTACCAAAAGATTTTCTGAATGAAAAATCCACCATAAATATTACAATTATTTACAAGTAAAGTAGGTTGAGTCTTAAGTCAGGCCGAAAACATACATGTCTTCAAAAGTCAAAACTATTCGAAGCTTCCTTGATCCTTCCCTGATTAAAGGTCCAATATTATGATTTTGAAGAGACTAGTGAAGAGAAATGTAGTCAAACATTATTTTACATGTTGAAACACAAAATCCAAAACATTCAAAGCATTCCCACAAGGATCATTTCTATCAAATGTTGGTACTGCAGATGTGTTCATCAAGAAAAGAATGTTCCCTTTGTTTTAAGCTGCTGCATCATTTTGGAAGAGCCTTCTAGGTTATATCTGCTAGGAAAAATAAAATTCAGACTGTGGTAATCCTAGTCTGAAGTGGCCAAATGTGTTAAATTCTTGTGGTGGGGTGAACATGGTTAGTATTAGGATGGTAGAACCAGAACTGTTAGATGAGGACTGGAAACACGACTTAAAGGGGGCTATAAGAAACCCATTACCATGAAATGATGCAAAAAGAATTAGTTTCAAAACAGTATAAATTTATAATTAAAAATCATTTTTTTTAGGGCCAGAATAAAAATTTACGAGTTAGAGATAGATATACCTATATATTTGGACAAACATCTACAATGCAGATAATCAGGACCACAGATATCAGCAGAACTTACACAAAGTTCCATATAGTGGGAAACACACAACAGACACAGAGAGAGAGAGAGAGAGTTAAACGAGTCATCATGCCAAACATTGGAGGGGAAAAAAGGCAGTTATCTTGTGTAATATCTGGTTAAACCAAACATGATCACCCATCAACTCTAACTTAGAATAAATCAACCTATGACCAAGGACTTCAGCAAGTTTTGAAGGGAGAGGGAAAAAAAAAACATAAATCAAACCTCAATCTCAGTGGGTTAACTTATATGATATATTAGTGAAAAGATACATGAGGAACTAAAGGGAAGCCCGGTTGCATCGTCATTCATGAGAGTTTTAGAGATTGTGCAAGAGTTTGCCATGCCCAGGATTGATGAATGTTACATGAGGCAAAATAAAAGAAAAAGTTCAAATGTTTCAAGCTTTAAGTCACCTTTTAGATGAAATTAAATGTCATTGTGAAGGTTTCGGCCAAAAAAAAAGGTTCAACATGAAGGGTGCTCCCCCAACAGGTAAACAACATTAGATTAGAGGCAAAAACAAGGCTTACAGAGGGAAAATAATAAAATTATCACCAATATGGAAACATTCGCAAACTCATATGCCAGCACAAACAAAATAAATAAATAAATAAAAAAGAACCACACAAATTGCAGATTGTTAAAGGAACTAATTACCTTGAATTGAGCATTGACGGAGAAGAAGAGAGGGAACAAGAGAAGAACCTGAAAGAGAGAGAGAGAGAGAGAGAATCTTTCTGAATAATACTATGGAAATTCACTAACTTGGCAAAACTGATTTACAATAGGACTAGGTCCTTATTTATAGGCTAGCTAATGGTTAATTGCTGCCTTAACACACTAACTACCTCTAACAGTTTTCAACGGCTATACCCTTCTAACAACCTAACTAACATTTTAATTCCTGCCTTAGTCATTAACGGTGAACAACTAACAGTTAAATTCCTTACAACTATATGTGGAATTTATGAGAGAAAAAGTATTCTTATTACTTGATTAATGTTGTGATACAATATCTACTTATATAATAAGTAGAGAGATAAAACTAAACAAATTCAGGAGAAAATAAAGAAGTAACTAATGGAGAAAATCTAGGAGAGAATAGAGGAAATGTTACAACAACCTAGAAAGAATAATATAATATAATAATATTATAATATTCTCACACTCCCGCTCAAGTTGGATAATGGTTGTTAAACATGTCCAACTTGCATATACAATTTTATACTACTAACACTCCCTCATAGGCTTGTACTTCTTGAGTCTCAGCGGCCCATTCAGAGAGTAACAATCAACAGATACTTGACAACATTGGGAGTTATTGACTGCGACAAGATGAATGGGCACCAGATACTCGACAAGATGAACGGGCAACGGTTGCAACAAGATCGACGGGCAATGGCTGCGACACTTCAATCTTCAAAAAATATGTTGAGTTTAGGACGACGGGACCAGTCGTCGGACAAGTTGAGGATGACAGGACTAGTCATCGGACAAGTTGAGAGGCACGATGACAGAGGAACTACCACCAACGATGATGTTGATGAAGAACTGTGCCGGAAATGACAACAGGACCAGTCGTCGGATTGGTTTTTTTTTTTTAAAGATCTCTCTCCTAGTTGGACTCCACACATTTTTTTAAAAAAAACATAATAATGATTTAGGTCAAACTTTTCTTTCGCCGCGGACTGATCGAATAAGAGCAGAGAAAGATCAAACGAAAAACATAGGTTTTGGTCCAACTCTTCTGCAGGTGGTGGTTGACAAAAAATCCGACGGTGATGAAGATCAAAGGTTTTCCGGTGATATTGAACCGAGGTCCCTCTTCTTCAAGCAGTCCAAAAAAACACTCCATTCCAGCCTCCCCACCTGTCGGGGCTCTCTCCGTTTGAAAGCTCCGATGAGGTTGATGGAGTGAGCGAGCGAATTCGATGGTGGTGAGCGCTGGTGACGGTGGACTGAAGGTGGCTGCCAAGGTCTGAAGGGCCGAGCTCTGGTTCAAAACGCCCCCTGAACTTCTCTGGTTCTACGGTGCTTCTCACTCCCTCCTTTTGATTTTGATCAAAGACATGTTTGACGGTGTGACGGACCAGCAGTGACTATGAACCGAGGGCGGCGTTGTGACGTAACGACACGACAATTGGTGGACAAATAGAGGAATAGGAGCGACGCTGTGACTGAGCGACACGATGAGTGGAAAAACTGAGAAAGCAAGTAGTTTGCTTCTGGTGAGTGCAAGTAGGAGGAGTTTCTTTCCTCTTCTTGCTCAAAGCTTTCTTCCTTCTCTGGTCTGAACGAAGTAACCTTGACTGGTGTTGGATTTCCTCCATCACTTCAGGAGGATTGGGTCAGAGACATTGCCGTTGCAACTTTCAGCAACAAACTCAGTTTAGTAAAGACAGAGACAGAGGCTGCTAACACTGGGTCTGACAAATGGAGTACCCAGATAGTATTGAAACGAGAATCAAGAACAACGGACGAGGTTGACGAATCTCTGTCTCCCGGTGCTGTGTGTCTTGCAGGCTATCCAACTATTTTTGGAAGACAGCAAGTCACCAGCGCCGGAGAACCACAACGGAACTACTAATTTGCTTCAGGAATTTAAACCTGACGCTCTGATACCATGTGGAATTTATGAGAGAAAAAGTATTCTTATTACTTGATTAATGTTGTGATACAATATCTACTTATATAATAAGTAGAGAGATAAAACTAAACAAATTCAAGAGAAAATAAAGGAGTAACTAATGGAGAAAATCTAGGAGAGAATAGAGAAAAGGTTATAACAACCTAGAAAGAATAATATAATATTATAATATTATAATATTATAATATTCCCACACTATATATCAAGCATTCAGTGTCATTTGGTCATGAAAAAATGGCGCAAAATGCCTATGAAGAAATATTTGTAATTGTCCTTGACTAAGCTGATGAGATAATTACCATCAACCATGTTAAAAAAGGTACCAAATGATTTTCTGAATGAAAAACCCACCATAAATATTACAATTATTTACGAGTAAATTAGATTGGATCTTAAGTCAGGCCGAAAATATACCTGTCTTCAAAACTATTTGAAGCTTCCTTGATCCTTCCCTGAAAGATCCAATATAATGATTTTGAAGAGCCGAGTGAAGAGAAATGTAGTCAAAGGTTATTTTACATGCTGAAACGCCAAATCCAAAACATTCAAAGCATTCCCACAGGGACCATTTCTATCAAATGTTGGTACTGTAGATGTGTACATCAAGAAAAGAATGTTCCCTTTGTTTTAAGCTGTTGCATCTTTTTAGAGGAGCCTTCTAGGTTATCTGCTACGGAAAAAAATTACACACTGGTTATCCTAGTTTAAACTGGCCAAATGTGTTAAATTCTTGTGGTGGGGTGAACATGATTAGTATTAGGATGGTAGAACCAGAACTGTTAGATGAGGACTGGAAACATGACTTGAAGGTGGCTATAAGAAACCTGTCACCATCTATCTGGGCAAAAAGAATTAGTTTCAAAACAGTATAAATTTATAATAAAAAATCATTTTTTTGGGGCCAGAATAAAAATTTACGAGTTAGAGATAGATATACCAATGCATTTGCAGATAATCAGGACCACAGATATCAACAGAACTTACACAAAGTTCCATATAGTGGGAAACACATAACAAACACAGAGAGAAAGAGGGGGGGGGGAGGGAGAGAGAGAGAGTTAAACGAGTCATCATGCCAAACATTGGAGGGGCAAAAGGGCAGTTATCTTGTGTAATATCAGGTTAAACCAGACATGATTACCCATCAACTCTAACTGAGAATAAATCAACCTATGACCAAGGACTAACGCAAGTTTTGAAGGGAGAGGGAAAAGAAAACATAAATCAAACCTCAATCTCAGTGTGTTAACTTTTATGATATAGCAGTGAAAAGAAACATGAGGAACTAAAGGGAAGCCCGGTTGTGTTGTCAGTCATGAGAGTTTCAGAGATTGTGCAAGAGTTTGCCATGCCCAGGATTGATGAATGTTACATGAGGCATAATAAAAGAAAAGGTTCAAATGTTTCAAGCTTTAAGTCACCTTTTAGAGGAAAATAATTGTCATTGTAAAGGTTTCGGGGAAAAAAAAAAGGTTCAACATAAAGGGTGATCCCCTAACAGGTAAACAACATTAGATTAGAGGTAAAAACAAGGCTTACAGAGGGAAAATAATAAAATTATCACCGATATGGACACATTTGCAAACTCATACGCCAGCACAAAATAAATAAATAAATAAGAAAAAAGAAGCACACAAGTTGCAGATTGTTAAAGGAACTAATTACCTTGAATTAACTTATTTTCCATTATACAAATTGGAGGCTGAAGCCTACTGCAAGAATTGCCAAAAACCCAGCCTTTCATTGAAAACCAGTCAGCGACCTTCCTCTCTGATAGTCCATGTGTAAAAATCAATGTTTATGCTGTAGCCATAAGAAAATTTCAAGAGATGACTCAAATAAGTCATCTGTCAATATGCAACAAAATTTTTTAAATAATTATCTGCAGTAATAAACTACACAGTTAGTTTCCTTGAGAATAAATTGAACCAAAATTAACAGCCACAACTAGTCAGCTAAAAACCAACGTACCAATGGACACCTCAGATGGGAAAAAGGGCAATGTATAAGAGCAGTATGAGACATCGTCTTCAAAGAGACAAAGCTTGGAAATTTACCATATTAAAGGAAGGCCTTACTCCCCTGTTACTTTCTTTTATATAACAGTTTACCAATATGTACCAAGTGACTTCATTAGGTATAAACCCATTCTCCACACCTTTATATAAAAGTAAACATGCGTCATTAAACAAACCCTCCTTGCAGTATCTACCTATCAGTGTGTTATAGGTAATAGCATCAGGACATATCCCTTCAGCCTGTAAACTGTCAAAAAGGTTTAGAGCCTCCTGAACATGACCAATTTTGCATAGACCATTAATGAGGGTATTATATGTGACTATATGCGGTGCCAATCCACGATGAATCATATCTCGAAGGAATAAAAGGGCATCATTTACTTTTCCAATTCTACATAAGGCATTGATCAAAATGTTGCAAGAGATAGTGCTAGGAAAAATTCCATTACCGAGCATCTCATCAAACAATTTCAATCCTTTTTCAATAGCCCCCACTTTGCAGAAAGCTTTGATAAGGCCATTGTAGGTGATATTGTCTAGAGGGCACCCTCTAAATAGCATTTCATCAACAAGCTTAAGCGCTTGCCGAATTGAATCTTTCCCAAGAAATGCACGAATCAATATGTTATATGTTACAGTATTGGCAATGACACCCTCCAAGAACATGTCATGATACAATAGCAAGGCTTCTTCCAACTTATTATCCTCACACAGACCATATATTACAGAATTGAATGTATATATGTCAGGTTTACATTCTTTACTGGACATTTCAGCAAAAACTTGTAAAGCTTCTTGAACCTTCCCATTTTTACACAAAGCACAAATCAAGCAATTGTATCCCACTGTGTTCAAATTGAGACCCTTAGCTGACATTTCATTTTAAAATTGGGTTAAAGGTCATTTTTACCATGGAAGTTTTGCTAAGGGAGTGCCCAGCACCCGGAAGTTTTTTGGGTATCAAATTTACCCTAGAAGTATGAAAAAGGTAACAAATTTGCCCCTCCGTTAATTTTGACCATTAAGTGTCATCTCATCACATGTGGTATGCCACCTCATGACACGTGGCATGTCACCTCATCAATCAAAAGTATCGTTTTTGCCCTGGAAGTTTTCATTGAGGAGCAATTTTACCCCGGAAGTATGAAAAAAGTAGCAATTTTGCCCTTCTTTCTCCCAATATTAAATTTGACTATTAAATCAGTCAAAAACCACACATGTCATGCCTTGAAAATGTCGAACTTGGAGTCAGAGAAGGAGATCCTTGAGATGTTGAACTCAAGGTGGCCAGAATTTGTGAAGTCGAACTGGTTACAGGAACTGAAAGGTCTACCGCAAAACCCAAAGGAAGCATCACTTTTAATTTAAGCAAATGAAACGTAAACCAAAAATTGGTTCAGTAAAACAAATCAATAGTGTTAATATTTACGTTTGTACAGACTGATCATTTGCTTAGATCATAAATGATGTTTCCTGTGACCAGTTCGGCTTCACAAATTCTGGCGGCCTTGAGCTCAACATCTCAAGGATCTCCTTCTTTGACTCCAAGTTCGACCTTTTCAAGGCATGACATGTGTGGTCTTTGACTGATTTAATAGTCAAATTTAATATGTGGGAAAAAAGGGCAAAATTGATACGTTTTGTAAACTTCCGAGGTAAAATTGCTCCTTAGTGAAAACTTCCGAGGTAAATTTGCTCTCAGTGAAAACTTTCGGGGCAAAAATGATACTTAACTCTTATTGGGTTGATGAGGTGGCATGCCACGTGTACACTCAGTCAAACTTAACGGTCAAAATTAACGAACGGGCAAATTTGCTACCTTTTTCATAGTTCCAGGGTAAATTTGCTACCTTTTTCATACTTCCGGGACAAATTTGATACTCAAAAAACTTCCGGGTACTGGGCGCTCCCTTAGCAAAACTTTCGTGGCAAAAATGACCTTTAACCCTTTAAAAATTTGACGGCTTCCTCCTTCCCTGCAGTAAGCAGTAATCAATATGGTGTACGTAATAACATTAGGTTCAATGCCAAATGATAGCATATCATAAAAGCATTTACAAGCTGACAATAAATTCCCATTCTTGCAAAATCCATGGATCAATATGTTAAATGTGAAGACATCAGGCACATGGCCTGCAATTAACATGTTATTGTACAACAAGTCCATGGCTTCATCAAAACGTCCAATTGAAACATATCCATTTATTAATGTATTGAAGATCACGTTATTTGGGTTGGGAATTTTGCTAAGCAAGGCCCTTGCTTCATCAACTCGACCAATTGTACACCAACCATGCATTAAGTTACCATATCGGCAGCAAAACCTCGAAAAAGCATTCGGTTCAGCAATTTGTCGGCCTCATCAATTCTTTTGGCCCTGCAGAGACCATGGATAACATCATTGATGGTTTGAACATCTGGTGTACAGCCCATCAAGAACATTTCTCCTAAAAGTTGCACAGCTTCATTCACTCTATTACTTTTGGAAAATGCGTGTATCAGGGCCTGATATATCACTGAACTTGGAACACAACCATGTTTTGTCATGTCTCTTAGAAGTGAGCAAGCTGAATCCACCTCATTAATCATACAAAATGCTTTCATCACCACTCCAAATGTGTAGACGGTTGGAGAAATTCCTCTGCTTAACATGTCATAGAAAACATTTGGTGCAACTCTAGGACAATTTCCAGAAACCAGTATGTCTAATACAACATTATATGTCCTAAAAGTAGGCTCACATGAATAAACACTCTTCATATCTAACAAAAGCTTTGTAGCTTGCCCAGGCAACCCAGCTCTTCCATAGTATTTCATAATCAAAAGAAAAAGTGATTCTTTAATGACAATTCTTTCTTTTTTCATCTGCAATAACAACCTGTCTATGATTTTAAACTCACTAGCTGCACCAAGCTTATCAAACAAAATGTAGTATACATCATGGGAATGACAATATCCACTCTGGGAACCTGCCCATTCGAATATCTCCATTGATGTGGGTATGTCAAGTGGGAGTTCCAGCAATTTGCAAAGCTGAACAGGACTGATTCGATTAAGAGACCTTCAAAGCTGTCTAAGGTCAAAAGGCCTAAGCAATCTCTCCCATTCGGTCTCATTGTCAGACCCATTATCATTCAAGACTATACTACTCCCAAGTGTATTGACTGCAGCTGAGCAAATTGCAAAAGAATGGATTCTGAACAAAACCGGACTCCTTTCCCACACATGGATTGGGACTCTTAATGTTTTCAACATCAATTTTTAATAAAGGGTCTATAAATTAAATTAAGGAAACTAATACCATGAAGAGAGGAAAACCACTTTGTGTCGAAATAAGGCCAGCTAATGACAAAATTCGCTAATTTATATCTCGAACCATGTTCTGAATTGTGATGGAACTTGTTATAGAACCCTAAAATTGGCAAAACCAAAGCACAATATAAATGGTGAAAAGAAAACATCCCCTGCTCCGAGGTGAAATTTTGGAGTTGGTTCAATACAACAAGAGACAGTTTGGTGTCTTAATCAGTCGATTGGCTTCTAAGCTTTTTGAAGCTTCCAATATGAACTTAAGACACTGATTCAGATTATAAATAAATCACTACTACGGCCCGTTTGGATAATGGTGGCAGAAGTGATTTATTTATAGGGATAGGATATTGTTACAACCTTTTTTTGTTACAACCAATATTACTACCACTTTTCCACCGTTAGATCATAATCTTAATAGGAGAGAGAAATTATATAGGTAAATGAGATTCTGATCTAACGGTGGAAAAGTGGTAGTAACATTGGTTGTAACAAAAAAAAGGTTGTAACAATATCCTATCCCTTATTTATAATCTGATTTTTACATACAGAAGAACAAAAAGTTAGATTATAAATATGATTTGTTTTTGGAATGAGGGTAGGAGGAGTGGTTTTTTTTTTTTCAAATGAACTAATGATTATTTAAAAAGTCAATTGATATAGAAAATGACCAAAAATAACAAGAATCATATTAAATACTACACATATATATTAATTGTATATGTTGTGATAATTGAAAATAAAAATTTAAATTTGATAAAAAAAATTACATTATTATAAAAAAAAATCAAAAAACTCTAAAGTACTTAATTAAATATATTCTAATAAATAAATTAGAATGTATACAAATATATATTATTTAACAGTATATTGCTTATTGGATCACCTATTCCTAACATTTTTCTGAAGACATGAAAGAAGTCACATCAGAAGTTAAAAAAGCGACTTTTGATAGAAGTCATTTTTTAAAAAATAAAAATAAAATAAGCCAATATGAGATTATCGTCATCCCAAACAGTCCGTTTTCTTCCGTTGGGTTTAAATCACTGTGTGTAAAGGTGGAAATAGGTTAGGCCCCTATCAGGCGGCCTACAGCCTGGCCTGTTTAGGGCCTGGCCTGTTTAGGGCCTAATCTAGCCTGGCCTGTTTGTTAAAAAGGTCACGCCAAGGCCTATTTAAAGGCCTAAATATGTAAATAGGCTAGGCTTATTTAGTTAAAGCCTGGCCTGTAAGCCTTTAGGCCTGGCTTGTTTACACATCAAATAAATATAATTATATTTATATAATATAAATAATAAAATATTTATTGTTTTTATTCATATATTCTACTAAAAACCTACATTTATATAGTTTTTTTTATTGGCTTAATGTACACAAAGCCTTTTTATGGCCTTCAAGGCTTATAATATGAGGCCTTTTTAAAGGCCTACTTTATAAGTAGGCATTTAAAAAAGCTTCAGGCCTTATGAAGGTTCAGGCCTGAGCCTTCAAAAAGACCTGCATTTAGGCTCAGGCCTTCCACCCCTATTATAGGCTCAGGCCTGTTTAGTCAAAACCTGGTCTGACCCAGCCTATTTCCATCCCTAACTGTGTGTTGGGCTTTTTCCTTTTTCACTACTATGCTAAACAGGCTCAAATTCTCTTGCTTGGACCTAATTGTAATTCTCCCTTCTTTGTAATAGCCGAATTGAAAACCAACCACATATATAATTAGATGTGAAAATAGGTTAGGCCCTCAACAGAAGCCTACGGCCTAACTTACATAAAGTCTAATGATGGGTTTTAAAAACTCGATTTATCACTGCGTTTTTACGATTTTTTTTCATTAAAACGATTTTATTAATTTTCCAAACGCTTTTAAGTTTTTACGATTTTTTATCATTTTACTACGTTACGATTTTACGTTTTACGATTTTTCATTCTCCCTCCGTTTTCAGGTAAAACCTCGTTTTTAAGAACCTTGATCTAACCTAACTTAGCCTATTAAGTAAATAGGTCAGACTCAGACTTGGGCTTATTATCTGGCCTCTTTTCATAAAGCCTAGCCTACAGGCCTGCCTATCTAACTTTTTTAAAATATATATATATATACACACACACACTATGTATAAGCATATGCAATGTCATGTAAATAATTTTATAAATTTATCAACTTAGCCTTAATCTGAAGTTTCATATCCCATGGTCTTTCCAACACCCTCAACTTTGCAATCACATCAATCAGTCACCCACCTCTCTTCTATTCGATCACTCGGGATGACAACACTTAGTTACTTCTTCTCTCTTGATTTATTTCGCCCCCTAAACCATAATACACCCTCCGGTCCTAATTATAAAAGCTAGTTGACTTTTTTGGAGAGATTAAAGAAGCTAATTAAATTACTTTAAAAGATTTTTATTTTTATTTCTTTTTTCAAACTAATTAGTTTAATTAATAAACTAATATATAATCTAAGGATACACAACATATAAAATAATTAAGTAACTTATTTAGCTTTCTTAACCTCTCCAAAGAAAGTTAACTAGCACTTATAATTAGGACCGAAGGTAGTAATTGTTATGAGTTTCCTTTAATGCCAAATGAAATATCATAATAGTAGTAAAATGAGCTACTAGTATTTCATTAAATGTCATTACATATTTTATTATTTAATACAAATTATATTTTGATATTATCTTATCATTGTTTTGGATAAAATATCTCCTAATTGTGGCCTCACACGTGATTTGGATAGAGATTTCATTTATGATTGTCTGCTTGGCCAATATGCTATTTTAAGCTTTGATGGAGAACTATAAATAGCATAGGCCAAGTTAGAACAATATCATAAAAAATATGTACTTACTTCCTGAGGGTTTCCTAAAAAAGTGACGGTTATTCTCAAACCATCACTATGCTCAACTTCTTCTAGTTAGAAGAGACCTTGATTTTATCTTCTTCTAACATATTTTCTTGTTGACAGTTCCTCATATTTTCATGACATGAGACGCTTTGCTTCGATTCACCATGACTGGAGGTTTCATTAAGTCTTCCGCTCGATTCACCATGACTGGAGGTTTCATTAAGTCTTCCGCTGTTGTTATTACTTATGGAATTAGATAATGTATTTTGGCATCTCTTGTTTATTCTAATAGGAGCTTGTTCCAATTTTCGTGGAAAAAGTAAAAAAGGTAAAATCCAAATTCACATGATGCTTATTATATTTGGTTGATTTTAGAAAATATACCATATTAGTCAATAAATAATTGATTTTTTCTTATTTCTAGTTGTTTAGACAACTATTTTCATTAGACATTTTTTTCCTTTTCCTTACTATACCCTTATATTACAATGAAAATGAATGTTAGGTATTTAAAACATAATGTAGGACTATAAATAAATATAAAGGATTATATATGAATTTAAAGACATAAGTTACAAAGACTATTTATGTAAAAGCCCTGAATAATAATAATAATAATAATAATAACAACAACATAGTCAATAATTTATTGACTTATTGACTCAATTATAGAAAATGCATAATAGGAATAAAAGATAATAAGATAGTTTACTTCATATTTAGAGTTGTAAGTTGACAGTATTAGAGAATAAATCTTATACTTTTAGTCGCAATTAAATTTAAAATACATAGTCTTTTAATTTCTTAATTATTTATTGAGTGAATGAATGTCTAGTGGAGTTTGTGTTTGTTATCTATCTTTGAGCCCTGAATTGAATCTTCTCCAAGCCAAAGGGCCAATTTGATTTTGTTCTAACATTGTGAATTACCTAAAATGCCCAAAATAATCATGTAGCTTAAAAAATCTCACATGGGTTTTAGTCTTTTGCTAAACAAACCCTTAGGGGCTGTTTAGTACGCGGAATAAGGTGGGAAGGGAAAGGAAGTAAATTCTATTATTTGGTATACTTTTTGTATCCAATCTTCCCGGTCACTCAAGTTTTCGGTCCACCAATCTTCTTTTAAAGGTGTGAAGATAGATCCCCACCAAAATTGGTGTGAATTTAAGTTCCTACATGAAAAGTTGACACTATTTTTTTTTCTATAATTAAATTCGAACTTATGCGATAAGTTCAAACTTGACGGGAAAATTTTTTAAACAAGTTCAAACTTTGTAGGAGAATAACTTAGACAAATTCAAACTTGATAAGAGGATATTTTAGAAAAAAAAAAATCCTTTTTATTTTGAGTTAATTACTTTTAAGGGTAAAATAGTGTTTTTTTTAAAACCAAATTTCATCGCTTCATTTTCTTCCTACCAAACAACTTATCTTCCTTGAAACCATCTTCCATCATTCATCAAAATTTCCCTTCCCTTTCTTTCCTTTCTTTAAGTTCATTTCTCTCCTCAAATCTTCCCCGTACCAAATAGGCCCTTAACCTTCAATTTTATTTTCCCATCAATGTCATTGCAGCAAGTGGAGAGGAGGAAAAAATTTCTAGACTTCTGTCGACCAGTATTGATCTTCTTCTTAGTTCAACATTGTGTGTGTGTGAGTAATGCATCTCCCTCAACCAATATTTTTCTTCTTCCTCTGTTTTTGGGAGTCGACATGTGTTGGGTGTGGGTGTTAGTTCTTCTCTTTCCTTTTTTTTGGGCTAGTGACGGACCTTGTAATAAATATTAGGGCAGCTAAATGTATACTAATTAATTAATCAAAAAAATATTTGGGTGTCAAATGTATAATAAAAATATTTTAATAATTTTAATGTATAAAATAACATACCTTTGATATATTTTTTGGTGTACTTAGAGACAAGGGCGGATCCAGAAATTTATAGAAGGGGGGCACTATTAGTAGGAGGAGGTGCGGGGGTTCGGGGGCAGCGCCCCTGGAATTTTTTTTTTCACTTGTTATCAAAAACACAAAAAAAAAAATACAGGATTCAAAAGGTTTTCACTTGACATCAGATATAAGTTTGATCATTATTAATAAAAAAAAGAGCAAGTATTAGCCATAAAATGCCCATGACGGAAAATTAACAACCTACATATGCTCTAAGCAATTTTTTGTGTTGGGAAAATCCACCTAAAATACAGAGAAAAGACAACAAAATACTAGGAAAGTATCTCAAAAAAGGAAGCAAATCTTTCTCAGTTGAGGTCACAATGCTAAAATATGTCTACAAGGTAAGCCGATTGAATAAAATATATCTGCAAGTTGAGCCGTGCCCCCCTTCTTTGAATAAAATATGTCCGGATCACCTTTGAATAAAACCTTTGATTTTATTTATTATTTTAAAAAAAAATCAAAAATCAAGGGGCACGTGCCCCTTATCACATAGGTGGATCTGCGTATGCTTAGAGAGTCATCAATGATAAAATAAAGGAATTGTTGGAGATTTGGATGAGATATAGATTTGATACATTATTTAGAAGATTTTATTGCAGATATCATAATTTTAAATTAAATATAAATATTTAGGCTTAGGAAATAGAATAGATAAATGATAATAGTTTAAAATTTAAAAAGGAAAAGAGTTTAGGACTGTAGGTTATTATTATTATATATTTTTTAATTTATTTTATTTATTTATTATTTTTTTTGGGTTTATTCTCTCAAGTAAGATATGGTGCCACTTGTGGGAGGTTGAAAAGTGAAAACCAATTTTAACGATGTTGATTGAGAGGAGTTGGAGAGAGTGGATTGTCTTCTTCGTGCCTCGCTCAGTCTAAACAATTTTTATTTTTTTTTGGGGGGCATCTCTTCTAAGATGCATCTCTGTCTAAGGCATTGATTGAGTGTGTGGTAAGGGTGAAATTTATCTTCTTTGCTGCTGGTTCAATTTTCTGGTTCTTTGAGCAATTTCCTCCCTCTTCGTTTTTCCTCCTTGGCCCTTGCGTTGGTGTGTGTAGTTTGGGTTAAACTTTATTCCCCTTCCTCTGTTTCGGAAGCTGTGTATGAGAATAGATCAATGAGAAGATTGAGCTCAAAACAAGTTGAAAATCAAGGTTTAAGGAGCTCACTTTAGGTAGGTAACTTCACTATATAATGGCTTTAGCTGTTGTAAGAGGGAGAAGAAGGTTTTAGACTATGCTTTGCTTGAATTACTAAATTGATTCTTGGTAAGAGTGGAATTTTGGAATTGTAATACGCATGTGTGAGTACATATATTGATGCTTGGGAGTGTGTTGTTGGTAGATTAATTATGAATTGAGATGTTGTTTTGTGTGATCGTCTTAAATGTGTATAAGGTGTTTGATAAAATGTTCCAAAGGAAAAAAGGACTCATTTAGGCATGTGTCATTGTGGTATTTTGAATGGTGGAGAATATCTAGATCCTATTTTGGAGATCACTATGTTTTAACTCTTGATGTTTGTGTTATGACTTAGTGTATTTCTATGCATGTAAGGTGTTTGCTAAAATGTATAAGAGAAAATTCGGTTGGATTGGATTGTTTAAATTCTTTGTTGAAGTTTGAAGAGGCATATATAGTTACTGATATTAAGTTTGATGGTTAAGAATGATAAAATTAAATTGTTATTTGAACTTGTGACTATATACTAGCTACAAAAGGGTTTAAAGCTCAAGTTTTCCCCCTCCCCCCCCCCCCTCTTAATTGTAAATTGTTACATAACGAGGGTTGAATTGGGTTAATGTGCTCTTTAATCACTTAAGCCCAATAAGGCTTAATTAAGACTACAGCCCAAGAACTCTATGACCCATGTGGTTTAGGGTTAGGTCTTGGGTGTAGTAGCATATAAACCTACTTTCACATGCTTGAGAGAGACGCACACATAAGGAGGCTCTCATTAGAAACAAACCCCAGAGGCAGACGTTCATCATCTGAACAGTTGCCTACACAACCATCCTATTCCCCTCGAAAGATAGTCTGAAAGATCGATCATAGAGCGGACGAGGACTGTTCGTGGAAAGGCTTTCAGATTGTTGCTTCAGATACGAGAACTGTTCGTGGAAAGACTTTCAGATTGCTGCTTCAGATTGCTGCATCTTTCCAGGTAATCAAAATGATGAAGGTTTTAACTTTTCCTATATCGCGTGGTACGATACGCTTCCACGTTTCTGGTGAGATTCCTACAGTATTAAGTTGTTCGCTGAGATTATTTGCTAGGTGACATAAGAAACAATTGTTATCAATAATGAAGTTGATAATGAAATCAATGGTTGAACTGAAAATTTGACTTATAATTTGAGAACTATGCTTGCTTGCTATTTTGTTAGTCTTTGGAATGTATATAGCGTGTATCTTGAAATGCTTGAGGGTGATGCTCGGATGTTAACTATGATATTTAAGGGGTAGTTACAAGTTGAGTAGTAAACGAATTTTTATTAAATGAAATTTTGTAAGTTCTTAGAATTTAAGTAAAAGAAAATGAAAATTGCATTATTACTTTGGATATTAGGAGATTGAAGAGTTAAAAGCTGTGCGGAAGCAGCTAGGTAGGAGCAAGACATACATTTTGGAGTGTAATATATAAGTGAATAACATCCCATTATAATTTTTATAAATGATATTTTACTTGCTATAATTTTATTAAATTATCAACTTTCTTAAGCACTTATTTCATCAAGACAATTTTGTTGAAATTATATCGATCAATTGGTTATTGTTATGTTTGAAAGAAATAATGATTTTATTCAAGGTTAATAATTCCATAACATTTTATTGTTTATGAAGTTTTAAGTAAAGAATTGATAATAAAATTTCTAAGATATTCTTTATAAACTTTTATATTGAGGTAGTCTTATATTTAAAATGCCCTTACACAAGTTACTCTTATATGCAAAGATTTTCAACTAGTGGAATTGGAAGGAAATGTTTTGAGATTTAATATTCTAATTACATGAGCGAGTTTTATTATTATACATGAATTTAAAATATTTTAAGCATGCATACGATTATTGTACTAGATATGATTTTGTTAATGGTATTATGAGTATTATTTATTATTTATTTATAGGTATAAAACCTAAGAAATGTGAGTTTACTCATATTTCGTGTTGATCACCCTTAAATTTTTAGAGCATGATAATTTAAATGTCTACAATTTAAGTAGGCATTTAATAGGCTTTAAGCCTTGTCAAAAAAGGCCTACAAACAAGTTTAAATCCTAGCTTTAAATTTTTATTGCAAGCCTAAACTTATTTAGATAAAGAGCCTAGCCTATTGAGGCCCTTATATATACTTCACTCCATTAAATTTTGGGAAAATTCGTTTAAGGGCTCCTATTGGGCAATTAATTCCAGAAAAGGCCCACAAAATCTGAAAATACGGAAAAAGGCCCTGAAATTTTGACAATATCCAAAAAGGCCCAAAGATTCTAACGGAGTTGTTAATGGGGCTGATATAGTTGTTAGTGGGGGGCTGATATAGTTGTTAACCGAGTTGATTTAGTTGTTAAAAAAAAATTAACAACTAAATCAGCCCGGTTAACAACTATATCAACCCTCCGTTAACAACTATATCAGCCCATTAACAACTATATCAGCCCCCCGTCAGAATCTTTGGACCTTTTTGGATATTGTCAGAATTTCAGGGCCTTTTTCCGTATTTTCAAATTTTTTGGGCCTTTTCTGGAATTAATTACCCAACCCTCAAACGAATTTTCCCTTAAATTTTTCATAAGAATATGCTATTATAATTTGGGAAAATTAGAATGAAGGACCTGGAGGAAAAAATATTTATTGGAGAGAACCATAAAAATTGTAATTATTTAGAAAGACCAAATACAAAATTATAAAATTAAACATACTTAAATACCTCTAAGGAAATTTTCTACATTCTCTCTCATATTCTATTTTTAAAACTAATACAAAATTCTAAATTTCACTAAATTAAATGAAAGCTTTCTCAAATTTTCATTTTTCACAACTTGCTTAGATACCTATGAAAAAAATTACACATGGTTTAATTTTGTCAAAATTATAATTTATTAGAATCAACAAAAAAAATTAATTAAAAATATATTTATATAATTGTAATAGAAATCAAGGTATTTTATAAATTATTATATATGTTAAACTAAAAATTTTTATATGATTTATTTTTATTTTAGAAGAAATTTATGTAGGCTAAAAATTCATTTAATGCTAATAAGATCAAAAATATCTATTATATCTTGAAAAAATATGAAATGAGTTTAGTTTTTTATTTTTATAAAAAGATCTTAATTGATATTAACATTGATACTTGATAACATAAATATGGCAACTTGATGATATATTTGTAATTAAATTATCTATTGATTATATGAATATGAAACCTGTTGAAAATTAAAATTTAAAAAATATGAGTTTGATCCGTATAGTTAATTAAATAGTATATTGATATTACATTATTATTAAAAAAAAATATATTATTATATTACATATGAATAATGGGTGGTTTTAGTTTAAATTTCACTTATCTTTTTTAATTATGAATACAAGTGATAATTAGGAGGTTTGGCTAGGGATAATTTAGTAATTTTAAATTTATACATATACATATAAATCAGTTTATAAAAAATATAATTTATAATCATACACAATTCAGAAGTATATAGAAGAATATTCAAAATTACCTGTTACTCGCTAATTCCCAAATAATCATCAAAAAGCTACTACCAAGCTTCCCAAATAATTATCTCTATGTCTTTCCTCTCTCCTTCTTTCTCTTCTCTTCTCTCTCTATTTTTCTTACACTCAGTTGCTCTACCTGAATACACACCCGAAGGTGCGTATTTATAGTTGTTAAGGGGGGTAATTGGGTGAAATTGGGGTAGTTGGGGCTAATTTGGGGTAGCTGGGTAAAGTTGGGGGGTGAAATATATTACCCCCTTTAACTTTTACGTGGTTGGCTTTGCATACCACGTTTCCAATATGTGTGTATAAAATAATATTTTACTATAATATATTATAATAAAAATTATTATTACTAACATTAGAAAGTTTTATTCTATATTAAATATTCTTGATAAAATTATCATTAATCTATCCTATTATTATTCTGAATAAATTTCAAGATGTTACAGAGAGGACGAGTGTGGTCAGGCTCACCATGTAATGGTTATCGTCATTCGAACTTTTTTTAAAGACTTGCACTCACTGAACTGCTTTGAATGGGACTATTGAAGGAATTATTCAAGAGGATGAAAATTTTTTACTTGCTTCCTTTACACAAATTTCTAGTTGCTACCTAGATTTTGAGGCAAGATGCATGAGAAATTGTTCTCCCAAACCTGAAGAACTTCCATGTGAGGTTGTTGATGGATAAATCCAGCGACATGAGGCTAGTCATACCGAAGAGTTCATATGGGATTTCTTTGGTGAGGTTGTTCATTTGAAGGAACAGAGCATTTGCGGTGGAAGACTTTTTTTTTTTTTTTTGGGCTAAAGACCTCAGAGTCGTTTCACATGCCACTTGGAATAATCGTGGGCCCCATAACACACACCTTGTTTTATTTCAAGTCTTTCACCCAAGAGGGTGGTGAATTAGGTCATTATAAGAATTTTAAACTTTAACACAAACTAAGTAAAGAGATAAAAGTTTGAAAGATATCACCAAAAGTGAACACATGCAATTTATAATGGTGCCTTAATACAAGCTAGTTCTTCTTCAAAAAACACTTGCTCCCCCTTACACTTTACAATCAATGCACACTCAAGACCCCAGTACTTTGAGCATCTCAACCAAAGTAAATGCTTAAGGATATTCTCTCATAAGACTAAATAAATGACCAATGGACCAAAAAAAAAAAAAAGACCAATGAAGTACAAATTTACACAAAAATTGAGCTTTTAGACTTAGCAATGAATGTAATAGTAGATACACAGTATTCATTAGTTGCTCGTCTTCAACGCTCTTCTATTTATAGTGAGATAATGTTTGACAATCGTTGCTCTTGAATGTAGCCAATGGAATGTATAGTCTTTGCTTCTAGCTGTTGGTTCTATTAGATTATTCTTTGTGTTTTTGGAATAAGCAGTTGAAAACAAAGAGAATGTGAAGCGTTTGAACTTTTGAGCATTTAATGATTCTGACACAAAAAGTGCTTTTTGCATTTTGTGTGTTAATCCTTGATTAACACCTGTTATGTAATCAGATACTAATATATTGAAATGTTAGAACAGTTGGAAGCAAAGGAATAAGGGCACATTTGGATGGACTTTTTTGAGAAAAAAGAACTTTTTTAATTACAAAAAAAAAGATTTTTAAATTAATTTATGTGTTTAGATGATATTTTTTTAAAAAAGTAAAAGTCACAAAAAAAGCCAAAGTACTCCTTTTTTTTAAAAGCTCCAATTTGGAGCTTAAAAAAATAAGCACTAAAAAAAACGCTTTTTTAAAAGCCCATCCAAATGGGCTCTAAGTTTAGGATAGATTTGAATGAGTATCAAGATTTATGATACAATGCTTTTTTTAAAAAAAAAATTTGCATCACTCTAGTAGTCACTCGAGTAATCTTCACTTAGTCATTTTAAAAATGAAAATAGATCACGGGATGATTTACGATTGTGATGTGGTAATGATGTATAAAATATGATCACTTGAGTGCTTTTGTTTCTTTTGAAAACATATCACTAGTTACTTCATTGTGCTACGCTGGTGGTGTTGAATGTAACAGGATCACTCGAGTGATCTTGCTTCTTTTTCTTTTGAAGAAACAAATCACCAGAAGATACCATCATCATCACGTAATGATAGTGATACTCTTTATACACATTACTCGAGTGATATAATCTCAGGGGCTTTTTCACAAATGTTGAACACTATCAGAGTCACTGTGGTGTTGTGCTAGTGATACTCTTTAATACGCATCACTCAAGTAGTCATTCAAGAAATCTTCTCTTAGAAAATTTTCAAAAGGCTTATCACTAGAACAGATCACTGTGAGGTGATAGTGATGAAAATTTAACACATCCCTCGAGTGATCTTCTTTTTCAAATATTTTTAGAAAAAAGATCATTAGGAAAGATCACTGTGGTGTAGTGATAATGATGACAATTTTGAAACATAACTCGAATGATCTAGTTTGAACTTTTTTTTCCTAGAAAATTGATCACCAGATGATTCACTATGGTGGTTTGATAGTGATACACTTTGTATCATATCACTTGGGTGACCTTTTAGAAAAATATTTTTCAGAAATCATATCACTAATCTTGGTCATCATGGTGAGGTGGTAGTAATGGTAAACTTGTGCATCATTTGAGTGGTCACTCAAGTGATCATTGTCTATCACTTCTAATAAGCATTATGGTGATGAGTTATTTTCAAAAAGCATATTACTCGAGTGATCAACTGAGATTTTTATGAACACCTCATCACTGTTTTAGAAATATGATAACCAATTTTTTGTCACATCACTTAGTTGTCACTTGAGTGATATAGTAATTTTCTCTGCAATGAGTTTCAAAAAATGTTTTAAACCAATGTGTCTTCTCCAAAACACCTTCTTAATCTTTCTTAAGCTTTGTTATCAACATAAGATATATCTAACACCTTGGGCGGACCACAAAATTGACGGCATTCTCAATTTAACTATCTTAAAAATTGTTTATGGCCACATTTTCACTCAACAAAAGATTATTTTGTTGGGTGCTCAAAGTGTAAAACATTATTACTCCTCCAGTCCTAAATAAAGGATATAATTTGTAGTACAAATTATACTATAAAATATATCATATATTTAGGATCAAAAGTAGTACTATTTTTGCATATTCAGCCTAAAAAATTTATTTTCATTCTCGAGTCAGAGCATTAAAATTTGCAAATCACAATTTTAATCTAATCCTTGCATGTCTGTGATCTGTTAAGTTATTCAATATAAAACTATCAAACAGATTTAAGTCTAAACTTGTAGTACATTATACTTATGATTTTATGAAAATAACTGGATTACTTTAATCCAACACTAAGAAAAATTCTGAAGCAAGAACTTCAATGAAAGTATACATTTTAAGATATTAGCCATGCTATCCTTTATTAGAAACTGTGAACAAAATAATTCTTTCCCAATAATACTATACTACATTACTATGGTGTGACACGCTGCATTTTCCTGTATACTCTTATCACTGGTATAAAACCAAAACTCAAGAATTTCAGGCTTGGGCAATAGAAGGCTTTCTCTTAAACTCAGGAAGTTTGAAAGAATTTAGTATTAACCCCTGCCCTGTACAGAATCAAGTCTGATGCTTGACGTATTTTAACTTCGGTATTTGCAGCAGCAAAAATGACATCTCCTTCGGCGACGATATGGACTTCCATTGATCCTCCCACTTCTATAATTGCTTCCCCGTCCATGACCAGAAAGATAGAGGGACCTGGGACTGCTGGGAAGGTCACTTTTTCACCCATAGGGAGAACACAGCGATCAATCTCAAATTCATCGAATGGTGGGAGGTACTTTGTTACATATGCATTTACGACAGTTCCTCGCAGGATCTCAGGGGGGCCCTGCAACAGTATTACATTGCCATTACTATAGATTATATAATTGATTCCTCAAAAATATCAAACCTATCATATGATTCTATTGATGTCCCTGTTTTTCCCCTTCCCGTACAAAGGAAGGAACATAAATCACTTTCCCATTATTCTATTCTACCTTGAAAGATAGTAACCAACCTATAGCCCGACAAAAAATTTTAATGTTTTTTCTTTTTGTGAGAAACTAGGCAGCTGATAGTTAGAAACTAATCCTTCTAAGGCGTAGAAACCATTGAAGCGGGTTTTGCCTCATTCAATGAAGTCTTTTTCATGCATATAGTCTAATTTGAATCGAAGATATCATGTTTAAAGGACTCAACCATCTACCAACTATGTATGCTGGGCTTTGTTAGTAAAACTTTTTTATCTTTGAAGGGGTTAGTAATCATCAATGTAAGTGCTTTTATGGTCATTTTCCATCAAAAGAATCACTTTCTCACCGTGTATCCCTTACCTGTTTGTAAGTGAGCATGGAACAAAGAGTTTGGACATCTCTGTATTTAGGAGTGAGGCCGGCTCGCACAACATTGTCTGAAGTTGCCATACATTCGATGCACTCACCATTTATATAAGCATGTGGCTCATTTGCCCCAAGGCTCAGGGCTTCACCAGGATTGAGTTTCACATAGTTGAATAAGAAGGATGCTATGACACCAATGTCGTCTGGATACTGCTCTTCTAACCTCAGCACTAGTTTCTCCTTATCTGTCAGCTCCCTCCCCTGTTTAAAAGTGAACTTGTTATTACACAAAGTATCAGGGATGAGTTGCATTGTTCATCACTCTTCAACAATGCAGTTTGATATAGGTTTTATTATATATATTGAACTGATTTGGGAAAAATGCATAACAAAAGACAATTAAATTTAAACAGGACAAAAGTTTTAGAATGGTAGAAAAAGTAATCATCCAACCTCACTTTCCTTGTTCAGACGGCTTATCAATCTGCCTACTACTTCAGTAACTTTGTCTTTATCAGCACACATAATCTGGGTAAACACTGACGCCAACTCACGTTTCACTGTCTCTTCACCATCTTGATCAGTGAGTCCAAAGATTGGTAAGACATTTCCAAAGCCCACCAAATCCATAACCTCAGGTACAGTTCGAAGAACAACTTTCAGCTCCTGTGTAAAAATAACACCAAAGGTTGCTCACTTGGTTCAAGTAAATTAATAAACTTGCAAAGAGGAAAGGTCCAGGTCCAGCCGCAAGAACCCATCATCGAAATTCTTCAAATTACAGAAAATGAAACTCTGAAAGTATAGATTAAGATCAAATCACATGTATGGCAACTTTTTTGAACCATAACAATTATATGCGGATATTTTATAGGATAGCACTTTCCACATGCTTTCAAGATAATTTTAATATATATATATAAGCCACTAGAAGGGGAAAGATCAGAAAAGAAGTAAAAAGAAAAAAGAAAACGAAAGGCAGTGGCTTCTTCTCTATCTGCAAATTTGATATGGACAATCAGACTCGTGTTTGAAAATGATGCATCATTAATGCATGTCAACTTCCGGATTAATCATTTATCAACTCACAAGTAACAACAAATAGTTTTCTGAAAAAGTTGACCATGAGCTTGAGTTTAAAAAAGTAAAATAAAATAAAGCGGGAAAGCCAATCTTGTCAAACATATATTTTCAACCGTTAATGACATCAATATATCAATGATCTTTTCAAACTCATCAATACTATAGTCAACCAGGGTTACGAGATTGACTTGTTCTCCTTGGTAAATTTAAATTGACTGTGAAAACTGAAAAGCACACCATCATCGAAATTAAAATTTTATTTGATGTTTTAAAATAATTTAAAATTCAAAACATTTGATTTTTTTTTTTAATTTTTTAATGTGATATTTAGGCTAACAAAATAAAACGGAAAACCTAATTTTGTTAAAAGTATGTAAAAAAAAAAAGGGTAAAAAACTTCTTCTGGTACAACATTAGGGAAGTCTACCTAACAAGAGGCAGTTCTTTTGCCAGAAACTGAAGTGCGAAACTACCGAATTTAAAAATTGATGATTAATAATTTAAAAATCCAACCTGACTGTAATAAATTTTGCAATCACCATCAGTAATAATACTTCTGACTTCTCAGAAAAGGTTCGAGATATTCCGACTCACTTATCTTATAATAAGAAATTAAGGATAATATATAACAAAATTCTCCCCTAGAGAATTGTTTCTGAAACAGAACTCAACGAAAGTAAAATAAAAAAGATTTCGCTATTAACAGATGAATACCTCCAGAGGGACGAACCCACACAAAGCTTCAAACTCTGTAATTGCCAAAGCCATCTCTGGTTTGTGATTCCCGTCCTTATACAGATGAGGATGCAGTTTATGTAAAGTTCTGGCTAATTCTTTATCTGGGTGAGCTTGTATCGATAATGCCTTTGCCACCGAGAGTACCTAAATTAAAGCCACAAAGAACCACCATAACTTCACAATTCAATACCATTTAATAATTTCACATTTTAAAGATTCTTTAGAGCTTGAATTAAAGTTATTGTACCTTGAACAAGAAAGGGAGATCAGAGCCCCACTTTTCAAGAACCTTCTCGCCAAGAACATGAGGATTCTTCAATAGCCATGACTTAAGCGTCTCATTTTCATCACCAGTGACCACGAAGGATGGCCCAGAGTCATGCGTACCCATCCAAAACTCGGCATAAGGCTTTTTGGGTTCTGGTTCGGATCCGGAATTCAGAGAAAAAAGCCTTGCAACTTGAGAGTCACCGTCTAGTCGGCCCCAATCGTAGTTCTTGACAGCGCATTGGAGCATCTGAAGCTTATCCTCATTGGTTTCCATTGTTTCGAGGGCAGAAACTTGTTCCACACGTACCTAATTGCAAGGGAGTGAGAATCGTACTAAAGAGAAGGAAACTGAATGCGAATTGCGTCACTGCTTGTGCTTGCTGCTATTTGAAACGTTTGGGATTGTACCACCGGAGACAGAGGAGGGGAAGAAGAGGAAGGAGGGGGAGAGAGAATGAAGAGAGAGAAAACGACGAGTAAGGGAGGGGTAGAGAGAGAAAAGGAAGGCAAGTGGGGTATGATTCCGTTTTTGCAGTTTCGTTTCTTATCCTCAAGCCAGTCGCTGTCCAAGAACACGAAATTTCTCAATGACTCAACGTGGAAGGAAACTCGATTTTCATTTTTGGAGAAACTCGCGTTTCTTTCCAAATACGTCAGTAATAAATAAAATGAAAAATCATAAATAAATTTCAAGGACCATTAATGGTAAATTTCATTTTTAGCCATGTTTCCTAAATAACACTCTCTCGTATCCTTGTAAGTTTATCTAACTAATTTGATTTGGTTAAGAAATTTAATTATTTTAGTTAATATGACATAATTTTCTTTAAAACATCATAATCATCTTCTTTAATTCTTTTTATATTCTCTTATTAATTATTGTTGTGGAAATATTAATAAGGATGAACCAGAAAAAGATTAACAAATTTAATAAATCAGGATTATATTTAGGATCAAATTTAACTTTTAATTAACTAAATGTTACGTCAAAAACAGAGGAGGATAAGAATATTGTAATTCAAAGAAGCAAAATATTACATCTGCTCTTTATTATAAGATACCAACTAGCAATTATATTTGGTCCTTTTTATAAGGAACTTGCTTGTTTCCAAAGAGTATTAATTATTTTTTTCAATGTATGTCCTTAATTAATAAGGTTAGTAGATAGAATAATAATTAATATAATATTAGAGTTTAGTGCAATTAGTAGGGATAATATTGGAAGTTACTTAAATTATAGAATAACTTATTGACTTTAATTGTTTTTATTGATTTATAAGAATTGTTACTTGATGCCTTATAATAAGAACCAAAAAAACTATATAAAAGTATGATACCTCACATAATTTTAGGAAAAAAAAGTCAACACAAAATAAAGTATGTTCCATGTAAATCATTGGTAGAATTCAATTATATTATCTTTTTTGATTTAATTAAATTATACTTATATTTTTCATTTCAAAAATTAATTCTGTATTTAAATATTTTTTATGTTATTTTTCATTTTTTGTTTCTTAGAGGGAAACTAAAGTCAAATTCATTTGCAAAAATAAATAAAATCAACCTAATTTAAAGACGGTATAGTTTTAAATTTTTGGTATTATGCCACATATAAATGCTTTTTGTGAGCAACACGCATGGAATGCTTTTATGAAAATTCAAGTTAGTAATAAATAAGTGAGATTTGGGGAATGGTTGGTTCGATATGTATGGAAGGTCAGTCATGAGTCATGACTCACGTCTGATTTGAGCGGCACGTGGAATGCATTATTTTTTAATCAGCCTGAAATGACAAAATAGCGCTCTGGTTTCTCATAAAGAGAAAGATGCCAGAGGACGTCGTCACTTGCCGGGAATCCACATTTCATGCGTGTAGTACTTATCCCTAAATAAAAGAGGTTTTTTAAAATTTTAAAAAAAAAACTCTATGTATTAAAAATTAATTAACTTAAAATATTGGGTGTTGAAAAAATTATTTCTAAATGCAACAGTAAAAATTAATTAATTCGAGATATTAGTGCAAAAAATACTTTAGGATACAGCTAGTTGTAGAGCCACACTTGTATCTATGTGGTAGGTGCAAACACAAAATTCTGAAAAAATATATATATTTTGAAGGAATTTGTAATAACTTTTCTAGGCGGTGTAGTTGGTTATCACACTAATGTGTGTGAGGTCTCCTGTTTGATCCCTGGCTCAGACAATGTTTTTAGTTATATATTTTTTTTAGCCTTCATCTTCCCTACTTCACTCCGACTTCCTCTCTCTCCTGTTTGAACCCTAACCCTTTCTCTTCTTTTTCTTGTCTCCTTTCTCACCGCAACCAATCCAATCAACCATCCTCCTCCTCCGATCTAATCGATGTCAATGCATTTGCAAGCTCGAAGATTGGATTAGTAATTGTTTTATTTTATTGTAATTTTTTCCCTGATTTTTCATGCTTTTTAAACTTTTATTATCGTACTAATAGAGGAAATGAAGAAATGGAAATGAAATACACTCTTTTGAGATACTTGAAACGGTTCCACTGATTGGTACCTTGAGAAAGTGTGATACGTCTACTTTATTATTTCAGGTGGGATGCTCTTCAATCTTGCTCTTGCTCTTACTCCTAACTCCTGCGGTCCTCTGTTTTTTTTTTCCTAGTAGAAAATATACCACTACCAAAAAAAATTAGTTTTTGCGACGGAAAAAATCCATCGCAAAAAAAGGATTTTCCGTCCTAAAATCTGTTTGCAATGGATTTTGTCTGTCACAAAAACTCTTGTCGCAAATCCAGAAATTCGCAACGGAATTCAAATCCGTCGCAAATCCTCTTGGTTTTACAACGGAAAAGGATTCTGTTGCAAATCCTAAAGGATTTGCGACAGAATTCAAATCCGTCGAAAATCCTTTGGGTTTGCGACAGATTGGAAATCCATCGCAAATCCTAATCCTTTTCCGTCACAAAACCCAAAGGATTTGTGACGGATTTGAATTCCGTAGCAAGTTTTGATTTTTTTAAAAAAATATTTTTTTAAAAAAAATTATATAAAAAAATAGTAGTAGGGTAGTAATGATAATACTTTGAAATTTTTGAATTTATTTTTAATATCCAAATCTTATCCAATATATTCTCCCTTTAGTCTATAGCTTCAACTAATTCATCAAAGTCCCCAAAAAAAAATAGCACTTTAAATATGTTTTAAATTTAAAAATGTTAACTTTACTTATATTAAATTAAGTTTCAAATGAGATAGAACATTAAATATTAACTACATATATTACGCCTCTGATCTCCCCCTAGCTTTTGTTCTTTTT